>OY294036.1:51738314-54238314 GCA_958510855.1 Rhagonycha lutea
CTATGGTGCCATTTAAAATTATGGAGTTCTGGAGTTTCTGGAGCAATCTACTCGGGACGCCGACCTTTCTAAGAAATAATAATATTACCATTCGATTCTTTATTATGGCTTTTATAATAAATATTTTTAACCCGACTCTCTACGACTAGCCGTTTTTGAAAAAAATGACTGATACGGGTGCTCTCATTCACCCTGTATAAACACTTTTTAATAAATTTTCATAAGGAACAGTGCTATGATTATGCAATTAAAGTACTCAAAGAAATTAAAGTTCTCAAAGAAAATGAGACGATCATATGTCATTCGTAGAGAGTCAAACTTTTTTATAATCATCTCCGTAATTCGGAGAGCACGTAAAAACATCGGTCTCTCTAGGTTGAAGGATTGCCATTATTAGCAAAAGAAAACTACCATATCAGATGCCAATAGTGACAAGTGCATCACATTATTTGATATAGTTGGTAATATCAGGATATAGTTTTAAATTAAAAGGAAGAAGTAGAAAAAATTTATAGTGAAAATAATATTCTTAAGAGTTAATAATACACAAAATATATTTATATATTTTCAATTGAAAATAATAAATTATATCTACTGTTGCAATTTTCAAAACTGTGGGTTTTAAATAAAACGAAAATAATGATTTTTAGAAAACCGAATTTCAGTTTATTATTTTCTAGCCTTTATAATATTGTACATACATATTTAACATTTATACAATCTTAATTTCGTATGTTAACCATTATGGAGCTAAATAACATTAAACAAAACGGTTATAATTATTATTGTAGTAGTACATAACTAAATATAGGTACAAAATTAATAACACATTTACAAATTATATACTACATACATAATTATTATAATTGAAATAAATAATCCTAATTTACAGGAGAAAGAATACACCGATTAGGCCCGTTTTACAATCTTCAGTTAATATGACCCTAGGATAAAGTTATACCACGGACCAATCAGGGTATAAGTTACCGACGATTAAAAGTGTAATTTTGTCAAGTAAAATTTTAATTTTGTACGAGGTTCTTAAATTTGTTATAACTATATTGACAAGGAAACTAAAGGTACATTTATAAATTGAATTACAGCGCCCATCCGACAAAAAAGGTACTCGTTAGGTGAATAAAACTATGGTTGAACCCCGTGAAAATTAAAATTATGCCTTATTGAAACAAAAAATTCAGAGTTTACAATTGAAAATAAGAATGAATAGTATACTAAAAATAATAATTTTATTTCAGATTAAATTAAAATCGGGGAGGTATACCGAGAAAAGTATATTTGCTTAATAAGTAATATAATATGTAATCCATAATTCAGATTACAATATTAGTTAGCTGTCCATATATTTAGGGCGCGAAATGATACCTTGGTGTATGTATGAGAATGAAAGTGTTTTGATGAAGGATTAACCAAGGAAAAATATCACTCGAATGCACCAAAATGTACATGTATTTCACGCACGAAATGCAAACAATTGTTTTTATAAAAACTGCGAATATATATTTGACTTTCTTGAAGTTATATTATTTTCAAAAATTTGAAATTAGAACAGCAACATTCGTCAAAAATTGGTTTGGTCCAATTCATGTGGAATTGGGATCGTAGTAAGTATTATGATTATAAGAATAAGTTATAATTTTTGTCATATAGTACTTTTCATCACAAGGCTGTAAAACGCCGTTTCCCGTCCGCGGGAGCGATAGTAGGAGCCGAGGCTTCGACCGCTCCCGAGGATGTAGCGGCGTTTTACCAGCCGAGTTGAGGAAATGCACTTTTCATCAGTTTCTCGTCCGGAGGGATGAAAAATATATTCTATGTATAAAAATAAATTAATAACATTTAATTAACCTCCCTCCATTTGGTGAGACAAAAAGTAATCGTACATAATAATTATTTGTAAACTTAAACATTCGGACTCCAGGTATACTGCGATACTTAAACGATATTTTCGTGGTTTAGGAAAATAACTTCTTGAGTTTTCTATTTTGGACGATAGCGAATAGGCTATCCGCTAAATGCTACATCGTACATTGCATTACATTAACCGAATAAATGAAAAAATAAAAAATTTGCTTTTAATTATAGGGTGACCGACCTTACATCCGAACATGAGAAATAAAATGGGAAATTGATATTTAAAAAATTCCTGCTACACATTATAACAGATGAGAAAATCCATATTTGGGGTAGGTACCAATCTAAAAAGATTTCTTCTTCCGATACCCAACAATAGATATTTGGTTTTTTAATTTTTGTTAAAAACTTAATAATAAAAGGAAAAATAGAGCTTTTAAATTTTATATAAATCGTTAAAAACTATTAGTGGTAAAATAATCAGTTAGGTACCTATTATACGGGGTATTTGTTATTTACATTAGTGAGATGAAAAATATTTCTTTCAAGGTGGAAAGTGTTCGCCCAACATCAGATGCATGTGGAATTCGAATCCATGGTTCACTTTCGGTATGCAGTAACTTACGCGTTTTTGGTGTGTTTTAGTTTTTGCTCTTGAAATATAAATATAATAAATAAATATATATAAATAAATAAATCCCCTATTAAATTTAGGCAAGTGTCATAAGGCCTTTAAAGGATTTTTAAAGCCGAATTAAATATTAAAATAAAAACTAAAAACTAAAAAAAATAAAAAATATTATTCAGATTTATTAAGGTCAATTTTATAATAGTACCTACTAGTTTAGTAGTATAAACGAAAGAATAAACTATTTCAAGTTAATAAATAAGTTAAACAATAAAGTATTCCATTTGTGATAACTATTAATATAATTGTAATAAAACTGTGTTCAAATAAAGTAGTAAGTATAATAATAATTATACGGTAAATTGGTTGGGTTCTCTGAATATCAAAACATACCTTATCATCTATAACAGTGTTTTTCAACCTGTGGGTCGCGACCCCCTGGGATCCCCTGGGTCGCGAGAGGTCGAGAGAACTAGGTACTTCAGTAAAAACAACACAAGAGGCACTCTCTTCCGGATCTCTGCCGCGGTGGCAATAAAGGGTTGGGGGGTCGCTAAATATTTTTTCATACTATGGGGGTCGCGTCATGAAAAAGGTTGAAAAATACTGATCTATAATAATCAGTATGCTCCATACAACAAATATTTTTGGTTTAAATATAGTGACGGCTTGTTTTAACATGCACAATGGGCACGCGTTCTCCCATTCCAAACTAAAATATTTCACTTTTATGTTTAAAAATCTTCAAGTTGATTTAAAGTAATAAAAATCAAATATATTTATATTTATTTTACTAAATAACGTTTCTTTATTCATTATTTACATATTAAGTGACGATAGCTACAAATAAAAAATTTGAAAGCTTATGAAAATTCAATTCAACTCGATAATTTTATACTCATTTTTATATTAACATATTAACATAATTATTTATTTTATTATATTATATTAACTATTTATTTGGAAATATAAATAACATAAACTACCAACGCTAAAGAAATATCAGGAACTACTGGAAGAACAATGAAAAGCTTGTCCGCATTTCGAGTATAGCGTTGAAATGTTAAACTCTTTAATGGTGAAGAAATTGTCTGTTCCTATCTGTTAAATTTATAATAATTACATAATATAGTAGCATGTCTAATTTTTACGTACGTGGTATTAATATAAATAAAATTATATAATATAATAAATTTTATATAAATAAAATAAAAATATGGTTAACTTACGGTTATTTTACGGGCTCCCACTGAAAAGTCGCAAGCCGCCACTGTTGGAATATTGTTAAAAAAGTAGAATTAATTAATTTAGTTCAAATCAGGTCAGGTTATGAATTCGTATCAAGTATAATATAATATAAATTATTCAAATAACATACTAACTTATCAAAATAATATTTGCAAAAAAATTAAATTAATAAAAAATATTTACAAAAAAACTATTATATTTTAGCAAATATTATACCACAGTAGAACTACAACAATTTATTTTTAAACGGGAATTCAGAATAAATGTTGATTTATTTCTTTTATAAAACTTTTTACGGTTGATTATATTCTTTCAAAATAAAATTAATAAAGAATTTTTTTATATAGAGTTATAATACTAAATGGAATTGCTATTAACAACTTGCAGAAATGTTGATTTAAAATTTGTTTTCGTTGTTAAATATGTAGATATCAACTTCCCCATCCACCTTCAAGCCAATCTCCTAGTTGGCTTATGGGCAATTCGCCCCTGGTTACCTAGTTAGTCCATAAATTAAATATTACAAGTAAATAATATTTAAAGCAAAACAGGTAAAGGAAAAAATTTCTGACTTTCTCAAATGAAAGATGAGGAAAAAATAAGTAATAAGATCAAATTTTTAAATTGTTTTATTTCAAATATTAAACTTTCAAAATTATTTTTCAAAACTGATCATACCTGAACGGTTTTGCAACGTACTAATTATGGATATTCATTTCATTAATAAACATAACATTGGATTGTTTAAACGATAAGTAGTATAGTTATTCCTACAGAAGATGTACAAAAATTGTTTTGCTTTTATTGGTAGGTAACATAAGAAATTATATTTCCGTTGCTTGGCGCTTAATGTCAAACTGATTTCGTAATAAAAATTTAATAAAGGATAATATAATTAATTATACATTTTTAATGCCTTCTTTCTGCTGTATTATAAGAAATAAAGTTGAATACTTAATTAGGTTGCTATACCGGGAGACACGCCTTAAACCCGAACATCGAACTATAAAGCTAAGGTCAGACGAAGCTACTTTTGCTGCGCAGTTTTTTTACTGCGGCTGCATAAACTGCATGCAAGGTTCACACACAGACTGAAAAGTAGCCTGCAACACGCAGTTTCTGTACTGCGGCTGCTTAAAAAAGTTGCAAGCTACGCAAAAGTAGCAAAGCTGTTCACACCTTGGCTACTTTTACTGCAGCTTGCAACCGACACCTTGGCTGCTTTTACTTCTGCTGCAACCGCCAACGTACTTCGTAGTAATTATTCGTGATATTCCAGATTTTTTCAATTTCATTTTTGTACGTTCTTTGGAATGTTGAGCCCGAAGAGTATGATTTTTTTTTAAATTTCATCGGCGGGAATATTCAATGCAGATGCAATTTCTGCAAGACAATTCCGCCGCTTGATTTGATTATGATAATCTGAGCTCACGACGCGACATGCCAAAGATAATTTCGGTCTTCCACCATTTCAATTAATTTGAAAATCTCTTCACGCTTCCAGTTATAGGCTGGCATTATATTAAAAATTGTTGAAGACAACACACAAACTGCACGTGCAACCGCTGCAAAAGTTTCACCCAAATGAATAATTTTTACTGCAACTGCAACTCACAAAATTGTGGCTCACACTAGGCTACTTTTAAACAGCGTGCGCGTTAAAAAATGCTGCAAGCAGTACTACTGCATGAGCTGTTCTATGGGTTGCAGCATAGTTCACACGAGAAGCAACTTAAGCTGCGCAGTTTTTTAATTGGCAGCGCAGCAAAAGTAGCTTCGTCTGACCTTACCTTAACATGGTAAATTAGTTTCTTTCAGATTCCAGCTTCCTATTTAATGGACATGAGTGAAATAGTATCAATTGAAAGGCCTTTTTCCGTGTTTGAAGATGTCAAACACTAACTCAATATTTGCTCTTCAATAATTATTGAGAAAGGTGCAAAAATCACACAAAATATGACCGAAACAAATTAATTGGCAGTTGTTCATTTTTTCAAATTAAGTGTGATATTTTTTAGAAATATTTTAAAGCATGTTTGATTTTTTGAAAATTGCTTATTCTTATTAAAAGCTCTTATTTATTTTTAATAATAATTAACACGTTCGCTGCTAGGGATTCACGGCTTGACTCGATTTTCAAGCTATTTGACTTGATTTGAGTTGAAATCAAGTCAATCTCAGGTCAAGTTTTAAAATTCGAATATCAAGTCAAGTCAAGTAATTCATGCGTCAAGTATCAATTAGCTTGAAAGCTTGAAAATTATTTGATTTTTTTTATTTAAAAAATGAAGAGTTTTAGGTAGGTACAATAATTTTTTTATTAGTTTACCCATAATTAAATCATAAAAGTTTATCGATGAAGTCATAAACGGAACGGTATTCAGACAAATCTGGTTGAAAAATATTAAATGAATTATTTTGCCGAAAAGGGCTTTAACAACCCCATTGCTAAACCTTTAAGTAGCTCTAAGAATGTCCCTTTTGTAAATATGTGTTATATAACCAGTAAGTTGTAGTAAATTGTTCATTTCCTTGATAATCGGGTAATTGGGAAATCCCAGATTTTCAAACTTTAAGTAGCTCTAAGAATGTCCCTTTTGTAAATATGTGTTATATAACCGGTAAGTACCGTATCGTAGTTTATACTTATACGAAGGTTTAAAAATATTAGGTAATCATATTTTTTTTAAAATGCAGTATTCAGACAAATCTGGTTGCAAAATATTAAAAATGTGGCTTTTACAAGTTTAAAATACTTGTAAAAAGACAAATTTCGGACTCCTCTATATAGTAGTAAATATTTTTGGGTAAGCCATAAGGTTTATAAAGGTAATAAATATAAACATTTATTATGTTGAATATTTGCAAAATTTAAACAATTTTGTTTGTGAGCTTAATAAAAAATAAAGCACATTTTAAATAGACATTTTTACAATTAAATAATTCGAATAACAATCAAGTGCATAACTAAAATAGTCGTTTAAACTTGCTATTAACATTATAATGTATGTAATTAAAATTTTAATTAAAACATAAGTGTTTTTTTTAAATTTAATCGCGAAATTTTATAAATCTTCAATTAAATAATAGGTGTTGGTCATACGCTCCTACTTATTATGGTAACATAATGATAATAATAAATTATGCTGTACCGGCAATATCTAATATCAAGTAGCTGGATATCAAGTAACTTGATTGCTTGATATCAAGTCAAGCAATAACAACAGTAAATCAAGGCAAGTCAAGTAGTGAATTTTTGGAAAACTTGATTTTCAAGTCAAGTCAAGCAATGTGTAAAATCATCAAGTTACTTGACTTGATGAATCCCTATTCGCTGCCAAGCTATATGAGTTATTGCTTGTCGTGTTAAAGAGCAAATAAAAAGTAGTGTTGGGTATTGGGTATCTTCAGATACAAAAAACAAAATCTCTTAAGATTGATATAATTATCTGAATATTCATTATAAAATGAGAAGCAGAAATATTAAAAAAATGAATGTACCGTCTTTTCTTCGTATGTTTGGGTTTAAGGTGTGTGTGTCATTCGGTATAATAAATTTTAACATAATAATTTACGAGCATAAAGAAAAACTTTGTTTTAAATTATAAATAAATAAATAAAGAAAATTTATTGTAAAATTATCTAACTTACAAAGACAAAAAATATACATACTTATCTGTGTATTATTATATCACAGTACCGTAAACACGGCTCGTGCTCCTAATTTAACAATTAATAATAATAATTATTATTTTAAATTATACAAATAGATATTGATTGCACTGATATTTTAATGTATCTCCCACAATAAGGAGTGCACCCCTAAATATTTGTTATAACATTGATTTTCATGGAAGATATTTACATACATAATTATCGTAGAAGGTCAACATACATGGTCTACCCGGCTGGTCATATATCCAACAAGTCATTTGACCCCAAGTTTTTTACTTGGTTTTTAAAGTACCTAAGTAACTTTTAAACACTAGTGAAAAAATAGATCATGCCCAAGCAGGACTATAAATTAGCGACCATCAGTCATGTCATATCGTAAAATAGAGTAGTAAAATGGGTTTTAAAAAAGTTTATAAGAAATGTTTGGGGTGTACCCGTCATTGTCGGATGTACTGTATATTACGTAATATTTATATAGTTACCGTATTGCCAAAAATACCTTATTTGATTCTGACTAGAAAAGTTATATGAACAATACAATCTATTTCTAAATACAGTCTTCTACTTTTACCTATGACTACAAAGTATTGGCAAATTAGGTACAAGAGTTTATAAATATGCACATTCTTCTATACCTACTAGATATTAACAACACTTACACTAGGTTTATACACATTTTAATTTGTTGTAAAATTGTATCAAATATTTATAGATTGGTTAATACAGATTGTTGACAACAATATTATAAGGGAGTATATTATTATGGACTAAACGATAATTTATTGCCTTTCAAAGTATCACCCACGAAAAAGTGAAGTCAGCTTCTTCACAATAAGTAATGTTAAGTAAAAGTTTATCTGAGGAGCTTAAATAAGAGTGAAACAAATTTGTCATCGTTTATAGTTTTTCTTTTATAGATTCTAATTCTTTATAACTTGAAAAAAATAATTATTGTTACATTTCAGTAACTTATCATATTAATTTATTTAAGGTATAGTTTCTTGGCCCTAGTTGCGATATGATATCGCGGCTGGCTGCAGCAAACAATGAATGATGTTCGATGAATTTGTCACTTGGTGTAAATTCGTTGAAGATCATTCGGCCGCTGCGACATGACTGTGGCAAGAAACCATACCTTTATAAGATTATAATTATTTTGGAGATGTAGGTTCCAATTAAATTAAATGTCTCTTTTACACTGATTTACACTGAGCTACACTGATTAATTTCAACATGAAAATATCAAAACTTTATTTTACGAATAATTTGTAACTAACGTTTTTTTTTATCAAATATCTTATATTCAATAAACCCATTGCTATTCTAATAAACCAATTCTTATAATAATTGAAAGAAGTGGTTGCGTGCATCTCTACTAAGATTGGTTAATATTTTTAGACATCAAATATTATTGCAGTATAAAACAACGTTTTTATTATTTACTTTTATGAATGGCTTATAAGGGGAAAGCCAACTTTGGTCATCAGGGATTTACACCATTATTGTGGATCATAATTAAGACTTCATCAGGTGAAAATTGAAAAATCTGAAATTCAGAAAATTTTGTGTATCTCTTATGGAATGTAATATTTTGTTCATTTTTCGACTTTCTCCAAAGATGAATTCCGGATTTTTAAATTTTCACTTGATTAAGTCTTAATTATCATCCACTTGCATAATGGTAGCAGTGAGGATCGGAGACGATCAAGGTTGGCCCTCCCCTTGTTAGTATGGCTACGGGAATTAGTTGGCAAAACTGCAGATAAACTTGGTATACTATAACATAGGTCTGTTCGTTTAATTCTAACATTGACGATACGAATGTTACGCTTAAAATGCCGCGTAGCAAATAAGAGTGAAACTGATAACATTTGTATTTTATTGAAGATATTTAATTTTTTCAGATCTTGTTGAGCTTTTAATTCTTTATTTATGGAAAAATAATGTTTGGCAAATCTATAAACTTTAACGAATAAACAAATTGAGATATTTTGCAACCAGTGTTACTTGAAATCGATCCAGCATGTCTGTTGTGCAAAGCTATCGCGTTTTTACAAGATCTTGCTTTTCCAATTTACTTTATCTGAACTATTATTTAATTTTTTTTTACAAATAAGTGTTAAAGTGAAAAGTATCACAAATATTTTGCGTTCTAATGTATTTTTTAAACTTTATGTTATAGAAAACTTTTTCTGTATTAGATACCTACATGATAATATGTTGTGTATGCACATATAGGTACTTTGAAAATGAAGTTGAAACAATGAAATCCTATTTTTGTTTAATTATAGATACATTAATCTCTTTTAATAAGAATTATTGTATGGAATAAGTTGATAAATGCGTGATACTTTGAGGCAATAATGGAGTAAATAAATATAAATTTTAAATAAATTGAATCCTTTCGTTTGCCAAAAATAAAAATGTTAAATACTCGTTATGTCTAGGTACATAGATCTAATAAAAATTTTTAAAACATATTAAACAACAAACAATTTATCAATTAACTAAGATAATTTCTTGTGACTTTTACCTCATTTAAACAGGTAAGCGTTTGTTCCAATCTGTTGAGGAAACTGGTCAAGCGTAATGAGGATAAGAACCTAGTGGTGGTGCACCTAGATGAGGTCCAGGATGATGACCTATTGCAGACGTTGTGGCAGCTATATTTGAGTACAAATTTGCACTAGGATTACTCCAATATGATCCCGGTGAAGGGAAAATCGACGCTAAAAGGAAAAGGTAAAATGCGGTTAGGTATCATAATATACACTTATTTAAAAAATATAAGTTGTTCAACTTGAACAAAAAGTATTATGTGTATATATCATATATAATTCTTGGTAGTTTTGTACCACTAATAGTATGGTTCATCAATTTCGAGCTGTGCATTATTTTAGTGAAAGCAAGCTCAACTCTAATGTGCTCCCTCTCATCACAGCACGCTGAATTTATGTGGCGTGTTAATGCAATTCATTTGTCCCGTCGTCATAGTAAGGCAATTTGCAGTAATTTATAGGGTGTTTTGACGATATAATAATTTACAAAATACGCGTTTAATCCAAAAGATTCCTTTGTAAAATATTCGTATACAAATTAGCTACCCTATGTTTATTCAAAAACTCGAAAATGTTTGCTATTCAAATGTAGCTACTGCTGATGACAGATAACAAGTGTAGAAAAGTTCTTGTATTGCTTTACACTTCCCCTTTTTTACTGTAAGAAAAGGAAAAACCATCGACAAATATTTAAAGCTTAAAATTTTGATATAAGTTAGTATCCTATCGTATGTTTTAGAAAATTTTTATAAATATACAGGACATTTTATATCCATTAATAATGATTTCTGATTTTCGCGAAAGTAATAAAAGGCATTAGGGTAGTTTGTTAACAATATCCTTATTTGGGAGGGGTTGATTAAATGACGGGTAATGGTACTCTCAAGGGGAGAAACAATACACAATCAGTACATTACGTCATTAAAGGGACGCAAGTGTTGCTCTGTACGCGTTACAAGAGTCTCAGTTAATCCACTTGTGCTATGCATATTACTTTTTGTAAGATTTTGACAAAAATATAACATTTAATTGTAATAGAACTCGAATATACAGTGTGTTCGCGGAATTTATAAAAAAAAACATACAACTAAAAAAGCAATGTTTACTGGATTTAAAACAAAAACAATTTAGTAAAACTATTAGATATAAGTACAAAACTAGAATTACAGAACCATAAAATCAGAAATATATTGTGAAGAACCATACTTTACCTGCATATTCTGAAAGTGGAGTTTATATTAATTTTATAATTTAGTTTAATAGATAATAATTTTAAATAAAAAAAAAAAAATTATTGGAAGCAAAATCCCATCTAATGCAATAATATATACCTACTAGATATTATGTAATATACAAAAATCTCGGGATATTGGAATAGCAATTAAACAATAATATTGTTGGTGAACGTTTCGGTTATATTAATATTATAAACCATCATCGGGACTAAAAGTGAAGAATTTTATATACAGGGTGACCGGCCGCCGATGTGAACATAGGAAATTAACATGGGAAGTTGATTTTTCTTTAATTCCTGCTTCCCATCACAAGGGATAAGAATGAAAAAGGTATCAATTTGAAGAGATTTTTATTCCGCTTCTAAAGATACCTAACACTTGATATGTTGTTCTTTAATTTCTGTTAAAAACTTACTAATAAAACGCAAAATAGCGCATTTAAAATATTTTTAGTTGCTTTGTTTGAATTTTATTGCAATTGGTTTTGCTTAATATCTAATAATTACAAATTATTATTCCAAACTTTGACATATTTATTACAATAAATTTGGTTAACAATGAACGCAAACATAAGTTATTATTAACTTGTTGGAAATTATTGGGTTTCAAGCAAAAACAATTACAATAAAATTCAAAACAGGCAACTAAAATTTTTTTAAATGCAAAATTTTACATTTTTTAACAGTAACTACAAAACAAAATATGAAGTGTTAGGTATCTTTAGAAGCGGAATAAAAATCTCTTCAAATTGATACCTTGTTCATTCTTATCCGTTGTGATGGAAAGCAGGAATTAAAGTAAAATCAATATCCCATATTAATTTCCTATGTTCACATCGGCGGCCTGTCACCCTGTATAATAGGTTTGTTTGCGGTATGAGTCCTGAATGCGTTCTATTGTACTGCGCGTGCGGATTTATAATTTTTATCATCTAAGGTGAGCTTTAAGAGGGGCATAATAGAGATATCATGAAACTATATCGCACTCTCTTGCACTTGTGGCGCAAGATGGGTAATCCAACCTTTGTTGGTGGCAAAGATTTTTCCTAAACCATAAACAAATTTCAGATTTGGTTTTGTTTTTTAGAATCTACATGGTTACCATTTGGCTGTAAAGAAAATTCAAGCTATTTTGTTGAATACTTTAAAATATATAGCGATATAGAAATGACCAATAATTATGGTGATTTTGATATCGCTATATATTTTAAAGTATTAATGGTGATGGACCTTAACATCGCAATATTTACGGAATTTAGTTTGCTATCAATTTCTCTTAAATAATGTATTTTAGTGAAAAATGGGATCTAATTCTTTTCAGAACTTTTTATTTGATAGGTAATTAATTATTTGATAGGTAATTAATTACCTATTACAGTAACAAAAACTTACCTGTAGAATTAGGTATTCCAGTGTGAGGTGTCATAAAAGACCCAAGTTTTGCACTATGATGGTGATACGAACTCATAAATAATTCACTCTGATACTTGTAGCTTGCATCACTGGTGGCTGGTTGAGTAGCTGCTGCTAATCCTTGAAAATCGAATTTGTAGGCGTAACGTTTACCATGTACTTTTGTCATTATGTTCTTGTCATAATAATATCTAAATAAAATTAAAAAACAAATATTAGTAAATTATAAAAATTGGTTTTCATCGAGTTCCTTAATTTCTAACATCATTAGGTGCAATTCCGTAGATACGGTCGCTACAAAAGTATATCCCTAAGTTTACGATAACATAATATGAAAACAATTACAATATAATATAAAATATAAATAATCTTAAAAACACTAGTTTACCAAGATATTCTCCTATGCTCTGGTTTAAGGTAGGCACTCTGTATATAGGTACTGATATACTATAATGTACATAATAATCGAATCTGTGATTACAAATTACCTTTTGTAATTTTATAATAATTATATATTTTTTCAAAATTGTTTATCAATAAAAATTCAAAAATGATCCTTAAATCAATTAAAAATTTTTCTTCAATTTATAAAATTCAAACCCCAGGAGAGTGGTATGGAGTGAAACGTATGTGCGGTTACGAATAAGTAGTTACTGGTTTGAATTCCCCAGTCGTCTGCTGGGACAGTGCTAATATAACAATAACCTGCTAGTAGTCGATGCATTGTATTAACAGTAATTAAATGAACATCAACTAATAAACTAAAAAATATTATTTCTAAATCAAAATTTCAATTCTTAAAAACAAAAATTCCATACAAATAAGTAATAATAATTTTTCCAAATTCTAAACAATTACGCGAGGCCGATGCGACGCTTCGTTTCAACCTTCGTGGTGAAATTCAAATTTATAATCTCTTTTAATTCCAATCTTACAAAATTTCCTCCTTTCTAATTTAAGAAAACTCAGTGGCGCATGTGTCAAGGTATTCGAACCAAGGCTTGAATTTGTTCTAGTGTTAGAGCGAATAGTGCTAATAATTTAATATTTGGTCATAGATTTTTAATACTAATTTTCTACTGTTAGGGGTGAAATTTTTTTTCAAATTTAAATGAAACCAACGTAGAGCTGTACCCTATCTAATAAAAAAAAAGAATTATCAAACTCGAACTGCCCTATAAAAATTATAACACAATATCTAAGCACGCGTTTTAACGTAAAAGTAGTACTACCTTGGTTCGAAAGTCAAAATTCAGCTTTTCCCACGCAAGTGGAATGCTTTTCTTTGCATAATATTAATGCTTTTTTTTTAACAAAATAATATTAAGCTTTTTCAATTTTAATCAAATTTAAATGCCGTCGTAAAATATTAATAATTTTTAATAGTGGTAGGTAGTAGGTACCTAATATCGAAAAAAATATTTCTATAGTCGAAATTCAGTTATATACCTATTAATAATTCATCAAATGTACAATCACGTTTTGAAATAGAAAAATTGACGAACCAACTGCATTAAGCGATATCGGCCACTAATTGCTACAAATGAACATAGCAATGGGATTACCCAACCCCTGTTTCGACTCAACCTTTGACTTGATTATTGCACAACGGTTCAGATAAATGTTGAAATTCAATGTGAACAAAAAGGTATAGACTTGAATTGAATTGCTGTAATATGACAAATGTTATTTGCCCCTGAATAGAACCGAAATAGAAATTTTTATTCGGTCAAAATGTTCAAGATTGCTTTGGTTTGCTATTACTTTTTACTAATAATTTTACAAAATGAAATGCTACATTTTTCGTAATAGATTATTTATGTTATATTAAAACACCTACATAAAAGTCATTGAAAACATATTTTTAATTATCGCATAAGAACAATTTATTTTTTATTTACATTACCTTAAAGCTCTGGATAATTTATCGTAGTTCATATTTGGTTTAGATTTGCGTTCTCCCCATCGACGGGCTACTTCGTCCGGGTCTGTCAATTTAAATTCTCCATTTGTTCCTTCCCATGTTATGCAAGCAGCGTTTGAAGAATCACTAAGTAGCTCTAATAAAAATTGCCATAGTTGTATTTGACCTGAACCTAAAATAAAAGAATTCAATTTCAAATTCACAACGACAAATAATAATTACTCAATTATAAAAGGAAAAAAATAATTAGTTTTTATTTCTTAGATTGTCTAGTTGTTAATTCGTGATAAAATTTTAATTGATATATTTTAATAATTTTACGAATTTTTTTTATTATTAAGTATGTATTATTCTGACGAAGAGTACGAAAGCACTATAAATACAATATTAATTTTAATTACATTAATTCGTAAAATTATTAAAATAACCATGTTCATATACTTCTGCTATCACGTGACATTTATCAAAAATAGAAAACAAGTAACGATTTTTTTCAAAATTTTATAGAAAATTTAATTAATTTATAAAGGATGTTCCAATAAGAGAGCATGATTTAAATAGCATTGATTCTACCGGGTGACCGGCCGCCGGCCGCTGTGAACATAGGAAATTAACATGGGAATTGATTTTTCTCTAATTCCTGCTTTGGTCCTAAGTGGACAATGCCATCTTAAATTTTATCAAAAGAAGAAGAGTTTGTCAGTGTAGCAGCTATGGTGCGCATTTTTTTGACATTTTGTTCTATACTTATTCGCAAAATTTGTAATAAGGGAGATGTAATGAACATCACTTTTCAAATAAATTATGTGTTTAATTTAACAACCAAATCGGGTGTTCTTATTATGATACTCTTTATTGTAATCGGGCGTATACTTCAAAAATTTTGAACGGGATAGAACTTCTCTCTTACATTATGTATTATCTCTGCGAGACAGTGGCTGGATCTAAGATTTTCTGGAAAACTGATTGATAAGAGAGATGTACTAGTATTCCCGGCAAGATCTCTGGATCAGAAAATAAGATATACATATTAGGTATTATATAAATACAGTGAAACCTGTCAACTTCGACACAGACGGGACCCATTTCCTGTCGGACTTGACAGTAGTATCGGTATTGACAGGGAAACCGAGATTGTAATAAACACTTCTAATTTATTCATATTCTCCAAGTCTCATTTTATTCTCGATTACAATAACAACGTACATTATTATCCTTGTTAATCACAAATACTTCCTCCGTCCGTGTTGTTTAACAATGAAACAAATTATTTTCGAATTGCTACAAACTGAAGTCCAAAAATTATTTGAAGAAATAAAACTTGAAACAAAACATGTTCGCAATTGATTGATTTGGTGAATTGATGTGATGAAATTTGGTGAACGGGGTCGACGAAAATATTTAGCTAACGTTTGAAGATGTGGTATGTTGTTCTGATTCTTTTTTTTTTTCGACGTATGACTAATGTATTCTATCCGTGGTCGTTGAAATATTCACCAAATACGTTGTGGCCAAAATTATCGATGCTAAGGTCAATGTTACATTTAAAGGAAAAAACTGATGTAAAAATGTTCGATGCAGTGGAACCATTTGTGGACAATAAAAATGAAAAGGATACGTTCCTAAAAAATCAGAGGTTTTGTAAATCATAGATTATTTTGTTGCTTTAATTAAAAATTAAAACATTTTTATAGTTACATATGACGTTTCATATTTCCCTTGGGACAATAATGATATGACGTTCTATATTTCCCTTGGGAAATATGGGTGTTATAACATATGGTAACTAAGGCGATATTGCTCCATATTGTTTCAATCGGAAGAAAATATAATTTTTGTTACTGGTATTAAATTTTTTTTCGCAACGGGAGGGGGACCCCCCCATTCAAAAAGTTTTCGCCTGCGGTGCAATTTTGGGCCATGACGATTACATTTTTGGGCCGCCGACTATAAATTTCCCGGTAACTTTTTGATAGCCCATCCGCCCCCTGGTTATTATATAGCGTTTTTCGCGAAACGGTATCACGTATCATTTTAAACGTTATAAAAAAATGATACGTGATACCGTTTTGCTATAACGTGAAAACGCTATATAATAACATAACGTTTAACCGCTATAATAGCGTCTAGGTGATACAAAATAGACCTGATTATTTACAAAACAAAAAAACATTTTTACATTAAAATAATCAATTTTATTCAAATTTTTAACGATTATATTTAAATATTCTGCGAAATACTTGAAACAGGTTGAAAGCCACTGGACTAAATTTCACAAACAAGTAGTAGTGCCCTCTAGGGTACTTCAGATGAACTAATCTTAGAGTAAAAATTAGTGGAACACATTAAATTTATGAATGGGATTTTAGAGTGTCCTTACTTGTCTATTATAGTATATACTCTGGTAATACTTGATATTTTCCCAATACCGCAAAAACTAGATACCAAGGTTCTCGTGATTAATTCCAAAGGATTAGGACCTAAAACCTAATCAAGATATAAAACCTAACATTCTTTAAATTCCCCCTCATCCACATATCGCTGTGCTAAAATTTTTGCATTGCCTTGATTAGGTAAAAGCTCACCAAAATCAATCATATACTAGAAGATTGTATATTTTCTTTTATACTTAAGGCAAGACCAGAATCTTGATGTAAACGCCAATTAAGACTTCAGTAAAATCATACTTTTGATATTTTCTACTTTTCTAATATTTTAGGAAAGGAATTGGCCTTTCGTTTCGGTCAGTTTTTATTTACTTTAGCTACTGAGCAGTGCCAGTGCTGAGACTTGGAATATTTTCTCTGAAATTCGTCAATAAGAAATCTAAAATTATTAGGAGTTAAACGTTGATTTTGCATTTTACATAAAAGTCTAATGGCTGAGATTACCAACATTTTAAATCAAATTTATTTTTTTCTGTAGTAAGTATAAGTCATTTTTATTAAGCTATCTCTGTTACTTAAATCCTATTAAACTAAATCTATTCTAAATAGTTTAGTAATCTCGAGCCAAAATATCTAAATGTTAACTGACCACCGTATTTATCTACTATTTAAAGTAGTCGTATTTGAGTGCTATGTAACCAAGTTTAACTTTTTTCAAATTATTTCATTGTAAATTATTTTATTAATAAATTGTGAATTTATTATTACATTTTAATAATGCTTTCTTTGCATTAGGTACTTTACATTAATAATTAATAAAGCTTTGCTTTCTCGTAGTTACGAAATTTTTGATTGCATGATATCTTTTTCCTAAAAATTAAAATTTATTTCGCTTGTTATGATTGCGAATCACATTTATTCACAATAAATTGATTTTGCTTATACGGTAAATAACTTATAATTTAAATAAAATAATGTATTAGCCGGTCTCAACTTTGACTCTACCAAAAATGATATTTATACCTTTTATAAATTTGATAAATGCTGGGGGGTTTTCACAAAGTAGTAATCATGTTTTTGTCAGTTAGTAAATTACAAATTTAAATGTAATTTAACTTGTAAATGTGGCGGAAGGAAACAGACGCACGGACCTGTGATTTAACAACATGCACCTGGAAGTCGGAAACTTTAACACATGTTCTGGACACACTTCTTTCTAATTGTGTATATCGTTTTTTTTCTAAAGAAATTATGAATTATTCATAAGTTATAAAGTACCTGAAAAATTTGTCTGGTAAACATATAAATTGGTAATGATATAAAGAGTAATTTTCATTCATAAAATTTGTATAGTATAGGTAGTTTTAGTTTTTGGAATATTTACAAAACTTGTATCTCTTCGTGACAAGATGCATTTTAGATATCTAGGGATTACTAAAGATATGTAATTCTGTGTTTTGTGGAACTCAAGATTTTGGTTTTTCCTTCAAAATGTACAATCTTCAGAATGCACAAGAACATAATATAGGTATAGTTTAAAAAAATGAATAGGTAGTACTTATTTATCAGAGAGTTTTCTGTGGTTATGTTTAAATTGGATGAATTTTATTCGAAATGTGACTTTTTGAATTTTTAAATATTTTTATTTTAAAAACTTTTAACTATAAGTTGTTCATCAATAATAATACGCAACCTTTTCCATGTTTGTTAATTTTAGGAAGACTAAACTAAGGATTAGGAAGAAAAGGATTTCGGATAATATATTATAGTACTCGTATTATATATGTTACCGGCAATCTGCGAAATCAGTCAATTTGCACAATGCCTAGATAATGTGCAAAGCCACCAAGTCGTAAGGTATTGTGCAAATTCACTAGTACTTTAGGCAATCTGCAAAATGGCTACGGTCTTTCAGGCAATGTGCACATTGTCTATATTGTTAGTTAATGTGCTTTTTGAAAATATAACAGACTCACATTGATTAGGCCATGTAAAAAATGAAATTTAATTATTTTCCAAATTTAATTTTGTAAAATGATATGAAATCATTCGAAATCATTATCGGAATCACAATTAGGGCAAGTGCAAACACTAAACCGCATATCAGCACATTTTGAGCGAACGGAAATGTAAAAAAAATCATCGAAAATATCAGTAAAATGCAATAAAAACACTTCACTTTTGACTCAATAACAATATTGTAAACAACAAACAATCATAAAATCTTGCATATGAGTGTAAACAAGCGAAGAAAGAGAGGTAGCAACTTGCAAGCCGAAAAGGGTGGCAACTTGCATTTTGACGCTACTTTAGAATTATACAGAAAAAAATTGCCGATTCATGATATGTTTGAAATTTTGTCAGGATTATGTAAATTGAATAAAAAGAAACACAGAAAAAATATTGACGTTGATTTGTCGATAAAAATGTTCAATTTATCAGCACAGAACAAAAGCACAATTTCAATTTTTAAATTTTCAAGATACAAGATTTCAAATTTTCTTCAACACACACTGTCTTATTGGCTCTGTCCGCTCCAGAACTATAGTTTAAAAGTGACCACACCTCCTTAGTTTTTGATTTCAGTCAAAGTTTAGTTTATGACATTGGTCCAATACCAAAATGTAGCTAATGTGGCAATCTGCATGGGTGGCAACATGCAAGCCTCTCCCCTACTAGTTTACGCATCTCGCACAATGGCTAGTCAATGTGAGTCTGTTATATTTTCAAAAAGCACATTAACTAACAATATAGACAATGTGCACATTGCCTGAAAGACCGTAGCCATTTTGCAGATTACCTAAAGTACTAGTGAATTTGCACAATACTTTACGACTTGGTGGGTTTGCACATTATCTAGGCATTGTGCAAATTGACTGATTTCGCAGATTGGCGGTAACATATACAAGGAGCTCAAGGAATGGGGGAGTCTCCCCCCCAATATTTTAGGAGTTTGAAAAAAGTTGGCAAAATCACTCAAAATTTGGTCAAGTTGGCAAAAACCGCTAAACCGACAATAGGCAAAATAGATAATTATTAAAAAAAATTTGTAATTTTTAATTAATTAAGTTGGCAAATTCCCTCCTCAAAAAAGTTGGTTGGGAACGTCCATGATAATACAATAATAAAAGCATATCTCAATTAATTATAACAAGATTTTTATATCGGTACTAACTATGGCACTTATCTATAAAACTAATTCTTCATGAGTTTTTATTGTGCACGCATTTTCTAACACGCATTCCTTGTGTTTCCTTGTATTTATCAATAAATTGAAATAATTCGTTTAAAAAGGAATGGCTGCCAAAATAAACGTGTTAAATATAATTTTTGTTTCGCGTTATTCTTTTAACACGGCATGTGTGAAATTTCTTTCATTATCATGTAGTAGGTACCTACACACCTATCTATATTTACTCGTTAAAAGTTAATTTATAATTTTTTGTATCCTTCAAGTCCCCTTAGTCAAATGAGCAATTACAAGGTCAATAAGGGAGTGTCTGTTCGTTCGCCAGATTTATTATTCAAATAAAGTGAAAAAAATGCGTTAAATGTCATTAAATCATTAGTTTCCTAGCTAATGGTTATTTAATAATAGCTTTTTAAACTCATTTAGCTATTGTTTCACGTAGGGTAAACAATAATTTTCGTGGGGGTTGTATGTTTCATGCACCGTATACCCACAATACTTTGGATAAATCTAACTTAAACCCGTTGGCACACAAACACGTGACCGCCTACGTCATCATTATGTAATTAGCATAGTTTATTCTGATTTGATTTTATTGCGACACGCAATCTTTCATTTTGTGTTTGGAAAATTACGTTATTACTAACATCAAAATATCAAATGTAATAAGTTTTTGGCTGGCGTGTCTTAAAATTTGTATGATTTTTGTTTATAATTTCCACATAGCGTTTCAATACTGATGAATAGAAATAGAGGAACATGGTTGAAATAAAATTATTTGTGGAAAAACAATATTTCACTAAATAATATTAAAAAGATATGGCTTACCTGAACTTGCTAATCGACTACTAGTTGGACCAAACATTTGATATGGATCTGCAAAGTATAAAATATATTAAAATTTTTCGCATTTTTCACCGAGTTGGGGTGTCGTATTATATTAGTAAATATAGGGTGTTTTTTAGCTGCATGAGAACTTTCAATAGGGATAACAATTGAATCAAGATTGCTATGGAAACAGTTTTTTGACATTTGTGTTTAGCAAGGTTTGGCATTTGATAATGCATAGATTGACCATTGAACAACGCTACCAAATTGGGCTCACAACCAATTGGAAGTGGATCCATTTTTTTTACCGTAAAATTTTGTTCAGTGACGAGGCACATATCTGGTTAAATGGGTATGTGAACAAACAAAATTGCCGTATATGGAGTGAGACCAATCCGGGACATTATCTTGAGACTCCATTGCATCCATTAAAATTGACTGTTTGGTGTGGAATACACGCCAACGGCATCATTGGTCCATATGTCTTTCGAAATGAGGAAGGAGCTACCGTTACGGTGAATGGTGTGAGATATCGACACATGCTCAATACATTTTTGTTTCCAAAACTTCAAGAGCTAAACATTGACAACTTATGGTTCCAACAGAATGGTGCTACGTGCCACACAGCCAACGAAACCATCAATTTATTGAAAGGACAATTTGGTGACAACATTATTTCAAAACGTGGTCCTATCAATTGGCCTCCAAGATCGTGTGATTTGACACCTCCAGATTATTTTCTGTGGGGGTATGTTAAATCCATGGTTTATGCTAACAAACCAACAACTCTAGAAGCATTGGAGGCTAATATTCAGCAAGCCATTTATGAAATAAAGCCAGAAATATTGGAAAAAGTGGTCAAAAATTGGACTGAACGGATGCGCTTCGTAACCATTAGTCATGGTGGTCACATGCCGGAAGTCATGTTCAAATCATAAATGCCTTTAACTGTACTTTCATAAAAAAATTATAACCAAAACATTCCGTCAGGTTTTTAATGTTTTATTTCATTTTGAAGTTCTCATGCAGCTAAAAAAACACCCTATATAATGGAAGAGTTTCACTATTTTATTTGCTAATTTGAAAGTAGAGGTCAAGCTAAAGCTACAGAATTTTTAATTTTTAAAAAAGAGTTTTCAAGAATAAGTGTCAACATTATAAAAATAACAGATTTTAGCGTTAATTTTATTTACCATTTTGTAACCTTAGTTTTCAAAATAATGTGTTAAAATTTTTAGAGTATGGCTGAAACATTATTTATAATGTTATGTCGAAGCGAAACTTTTTTTAAATTGATTAAATTGATATTAAAATATTTTTTTCGTGAATAAAACTCTTTGGCATTTTAGGATCATTCCATGTCAAATCAACACACTGTTCTTGATGACCATCTCAGATTTTGATAAAATTCGGTATATTGAACGAGTGTACGGAGACTAACCAAAATACAAATTTTTATTTAAATATTTTAAAATGGTTTCCAAAATATCGCTATGTCAACTTTTCAAAAATTGGCTGCCGGAATATTTTCTAATCATTATAGCGGCTATCCTAATCAAGCTACAGAGGCTGGGTGGTGTCATTTTATTCAGTTTTTTATACTCTTTTTGATGATATACAGCACACTACGCTTTTTTATAAAAATACTTTTTAAAACTCAAAAACTTAATTAGATTTTCTGAAAAAGTGAACCTTCAAAATTTTTCAAATAATTCCTGGAAATAGTCTATACCTACTCATGGTAAGTGAATGCCAAAATTTAAAAGTGGGACAATAATGGCTTCATAGTTAAATAATTTTTAAGTATAGGGTGTTTTTTTAGCTGCATGAGAACTTTCAATAGGGATAACAATTGAATCAAGATTGCTATGGAAACAGTTTTTTGACATTTGTGTTTAGCAAGGTTTGGCATTTGATAATGCATAGATTGACCATTGAACAACGCTACCAAATTGGGCTCACAACCAATTGGAAGTGGATCCATTTTTTTACCGTAAAATTTTGTTCAGTGACGAGGCACATTTCTGGTTAAATATGGGTATGTGAACAAACAAAATTGCCGTATATGGAGTGAGACCCATCCGGGATATTATCTTGAGACTCCATTGCATCCATTAAAATTGACTGTTTGGTGTGGAATACACGCCAACGGCATCATTGGTCCATATGTCTTTCGAAATGAGGAAGGAGCTACCGTTACGGTGAATGGTGTGAGATATCGGCACATGCTCAATACATTTTTGTTTCCAAAACTTCAAGAGCTAAACATTGACAACTTATGGTTCCAACAGGATGGTGCTACGTGCCACACAGCCAACGAAACCATCAATTTATTGAAAGGACAATTTGGTGACAACATTATTTCAAAACGTGGTCCTATCAATTGGCCTCCAAGATCGTGTGATTTGACACCTCCAGATTATTTTCTGTGGGGGTATGTTAAATCCATGGTTTATGCTAACAAACCAACAACTCTAGAAGCATTGGAGGCTAATATTCAGCAAGCCATTTATGAAATAAAGCCAGAAATATTGGAAAAAGTGGTCAAAAATTGGACTGAACGGATGCGCTTCGTAACCATTAGTCGTGGTGGTCACATGCCGGAAGTCATGTTCAAATCATAAATGCCTTTAACTATACTTTCATAAAAAAATTATAACCAAAACATTCCGTCAGGTTTTTAATGTTTTATTTCATTTTGAAGTTCTCATGCAGCTAAAAAAACACCCTATACAAGATGGTTTCGAAAGAACGATAGTTTTTATATTATAGTAAGGAAGTACCACAGAAATTGATTGTCCAAAAATGAAATTTACAATATTTTATAAAAGATATAATTTCCGTTAGTTTTACGGAAATGAGTCTTACCATATAATTTGGTGCATTAAATTCCCGCATGATTTTCCTACAACCCCATTTTTCTGGTGTACAGGTAACTATCATCAACTTTTTAGCTCATTTTTTAGTCATTTAGTCAATTTGGAGAAAAACAATTACGAAGAATGAATTCGTAGAATTATAGTTATACGTTAGGGAAAGAAGAAAAGACGTGACAAAATCCAGCGCAGTAAATGTGGAGAGAGAACGTGCTAGTGCTGTCGTATAAATGGATCGAACCAATTTTCGTTACTGCACATTTGCTCCGCCCTTTTTTCTTTCCTTAACGTAACTACACAGTATAAAATTTCATTTGGATTACATCATGTTTTCCATACAGTTTCATTGTGAGCAACATAGATTGCACATTCGTAACGCATCATAAGTAATATTAAAAGAATGTATTATTTTCGATGTAGTATGCAATGTAAAATTATTCGAATTTTTCATTCTTCAAAGCCGATTTTCCACAAATTGGCAGTATTAGGAAATCTTAAATTTTCACTGGATAACGTTCTATTTGTGAAAATCACTATAATATTATAATAATGGGGAAAATCAGCGATAAGCAATGTTGGTCTTCCCCTTGCAAGTACTAAAATATTAGAATTTTAACTATTCGCTGTGTGCATTCCTCCTGCTGCCCTCTGGTGGCTCAATAAAGAAAATGAATTGGGACTGTTTTAGAAATAGATAGTACTGTTTTAATTAAAGATTTTTGAGGGAAATTTAAATTTTAACTTTGTTTAACCCTTATGTTACCGAATAAGGGTACCCGGGTACTTTTTTGACTTTGCAGGAGTATATCTCGGTTTGTATTTTTCACAGCGTATTAGGACTTTGTGACATCTTATAAAATATAGTTCTAAATAAATTAAAGCAATTTTAAAAGTTTTTAGATTTTTACAAATGCAATTTTTTCGCGATTATAACAGACTATGTCTATATTCCCGAATGGGGTACCCGGGTACCCCTTATTGAAAATCGCATATTATTGACCTAAAAACGGATGATTTTATTGAAAACAAGTGATTTATTTTTTATAATGCAAGTGATAATACCTACAAAATACTAACAATCTCGAAAAAAGCACTAAAAAACATAAATTCGCAAAAATTATGTCGGGGTACCCGGGTACTCCATCCGGGTGATATATGTTGTTTTTTTATTCGGTAACATAAGGGTTAAGAGGTCCGTGGTGTATTGGTGTGTATGCTAATCACATAAGGCATAGATAAATAATAATTAATAGATAAATAAGTCCCATTTCGTTTCCATTACGGCTACTCCGAACACTTCGATCGGTTATCGTACCCCCTCTTCACCCACGCACTTGGCGAATAATTGAAAAATACATAAACTTTTTCTAAAAGTATTCATAATTTTCATGCCCCCTTTTTCTTTTTATCTTTATCATTTATATCAAATATTTTTACTTCTGTCCTGTCTTGAATAAAATTTTTATGATGTACATATTTTTCACCTAACAGTTAAGAGCGCGCTGCAAATTTTGCTGCAAAAACACGTTTCAACAGATGGCGCGCCCTAAAATATTAATCTTTTATACTTATCTTCCAATACAGAATTTTAGTAATTTATAAAAGTCATATGAATAAACGATAACTAATTTAGACAATGAGGCAGTTTGAGTTTCCAATGTTGGAGTTTGAGCTTCCAATGTTGAATATTTACAAGTATATTCCAAAAAGATAATCATATTTGAAAATATTGAATATTTTTAAAAATTTTTAACTTTGAGGGTTCAAACTTCCTTATTGCCTACATTAGTTATTGTTTATTCATATGACTTTTATAAATGATTAGAATTCTGTATTTGTGAACAGATAAGTATAAAAGATTAATATTTTAGTGTGCGCCATCTGTTGAAACATGTTTTTGCACCAAAATTTGCAGCGCGCTCTTAAGATACTAATATTTTAGCGTTTAGTTAAGATTTGTCATTTACAATTTTACAATGCATATTAAAATATCACACCAATTCTTGAAAATTCTTTTTTAAGATTTATTTTCTGTGTTTTTTTAAATTGGTTAATTATTAATTCGTGAAAATAAATTAGTTTTATATTTTAATAAATTAAGAATTAAGGAAATATAATTATTAATAATGTATTTGAGCTTTAAAATTATTTTGTAATTTCTGATGATGACTGCGTCCGCAGTTGAAAGCTCAAATACATTTTAATTACCTATATTTCCTTAATTCGTAATTTATTCTTCTTCTTCTTCTTTAAGTGCCTATCCGATTTCGGATGTTAACGATCCTCCTGGCTAAGCCAAGAAGACCTTACTAGGGAAATGTTAATGAAGTGGTTTCCCGTTGCCTTCCCCATAGTCCACAGTTCGATTTTGGACTTTTTAGATCACAGCACATATCCGACGCAATCAGGATTAGAACCGCGGCTTCTCGCTCTGTAGTCTATCCGTGTTTGATTTACGCCCAAACTGCTGGTCTTAATTTGGTCCTAATTTATTAATATAATATAAAAATAATTTATTTTCTGTGGTTGTATTTTCTTTGTACCATTGATTTACACTGCCTGTTGCAATTTTTGAAATTTTTATTTACATAAACCTTTTCGTAATTCAATTTTGAAACCCACGTGTGGAAACCCAGATAATTTTGTTTTTTCCATGATAAGTTTTTAGTTCTTTTATTTCAATTATAATATATTTTTGCATTTTTGTATTCACAATCCATAACTTTTATTAAAAATTTCTTTTTCTTTTGTTTCCAATGCCTAAATTTTAAATTTTTATCTGATTATATGCGACTGACGAGTATAAATAAGCATGAAATAACGTCATATTGCATTATCAAGTTCATATTTCCAATTTATTAGGTATAATACATATATATTTTCAACTGTTTCTAAAAATAATTCATGTTTTTCATGCCCGTTCTTTTTATTTGTATGTACAGGGCTTTTCAACTATGTTTTTTTTAATATTATACCAATCAGTATAATGCATTTTTGATCACGTGAGTTACATTGACTACTATAAGCAAGCTTTTTATGGCAATGTCACTCGAAACGATAAGTACCCGATAAATGCGGGCGATTTGTTAAAATTAAGATGATAACTACCCTGTCAATTAAAATTCAATAGTTACCCATGAAATAAATTTTTGTACTGTTAAACATAACCTAAAATAAATAAATAGATGTGTAGGTTTGACAATTTAAAATTTTATTTCATTGGTTATTTATTTCATTGAATTATATTTGACAGTAAATGCCTGTGATGTAGAAATATAATTCATTTATTATTCTTTTTCTAAATTATTGTATACATTACGTTGTTTGTTTAGGAACTTATCTCACCGAATGCACCTTAATCAATGATAAATTCTTATAATTTTGGCTATAATTTCCTCAAGTTTGTTGCTTAGTAATTGCCCAACGCCGTAAGGCGATTTGTTTTAGACGCAAAATAGAAAAAGAAACTAAGTATACAGTTCTGCCAAATTAAAAAAGAAAACTGAAAAGCAGAAGAAAATACAAATATTTAAAATTTACTGCGTAGTTTCAGCTGTTTATCTTAATTTTGGCAAAAATAGTTGAAATTACCTATTACAGATAAGATATTGTACATAAATAATTTATTATCATTAGTTTTTTGTAGGTACGCAAAGATTTTATTGCCTAATTCCATTTTACTTTATTCTAAAGTAAAAGTTAATGCTCCTATAAGTTTTTATGTATTTTTGTCATTTGTGAAAAGAACATCAAATAGAAAAATTAAATTATCAACTGCAGGAGGTCACTATACTTTTAATAGTTATAGCTTTATTTATTATTATTACAGTTTCTTTTTATTCTTTAGGCATCTAAATAGGGAATACATAATTATTTTAAATGAGTCAACATGTAGATTCTCCTTATTATATAATATATAGCTATATAGCGATCCATATTCAATCTAATAGATGATTAAAGTAAAAATTTTTTAGGCTGATTAATAAATTATTTAGATACACTTTCTTTATTAATTTTGTTTGTTTCAGATTCCATTAAAATTTTGCAAGAATAATAATTTTTTAAGTAAGCAAGGATAAGAAACTGTGAAGTCAATAAGTTAGTTATAAACAAATGAAATATACATATTATAGAGAGAGCCATATTTTACCATTTATTCAAAAAACAATTAACTTCTTCACCCTTATTGTGATAAATGTCGTTCCTTGTTATTTACTAAACGCCCTTTTATTAACTAAACGTCTTTGCCGAATAACCGAATACACTTGCAATAAAAGAGCCCAAGTTGATGTAGTTTGTAATTAGGTGGTAAAGAGCCTCTTTGGGTCAATCAAAACGTGATCACTTAAAAAGCTTTCTGTAATATATCTCAAGCTTAAAAGCGAAACAGAAATTTGTCTATTTTTAAGTTATTTTCCAATATGATCGTAATCTTTGATTTTAAATTATTTTATTGATTTTTGAATTTAATCATTAATTAACTAAATCGAACTAATAGAAAAGACAATTAGTTAAATAATATACTATGTATCTACTAGTTAATTTATTAGTGATCAAATTTTAATGATCGTTTATGAAACTTATGTTAGAGTTTTTAAATAAATTAATACTGATAAATGATAATGTTAATATAATCTTAAAGAATTATTATAATATTTTGAAATTTTGACCACCAAATCTTAAACTCATCATATTGCTACCACTCTATTAGGATTTGAAAATTTTAAAGGTCTTTTTTTAGGGTATCATGACAAAGGTTCCATCTATTTAAAACAATTTCATCAAGTCACACTGATACTAACTTCAACAATATAATATACTTTTTAGATAATTTTTTGGTCTAAATTTAATCCCTTGGAGGTACTAGAGCCCTATTAACCCTTTTTTGTTTTTATTAAATTTTTCGTCAAGAGACGGTCATTGCCTTGCAGCTAACGCAGTTGGATGCAAATGCGGGGCACCGGGTTCAAACCTGTGGAGAGTCAAACTTTCTTATGACTAGTCTCCGTGCTTCGGAATGTACGTTAAGCCGGTGGTCCCCTGGGTTAGTGAATTGCCACCATTAACATAAAAAACCAGGATACATGGCACATCTGACGGCAAGTCTAGCAAGCTACCTGATGGATGTAAAATATTTATATGCTCATAGAACCAACACTGCCAAGGAAACGACGCAGATGTTGGTAATAACAAGCCTTAAGGCTTAAACTAAGTAGAAGAAGAAGAAGAAGAAGAAGAAGAAGAAGAAGAAGAAGATTAAATTTTTAAATTTAAAAAAAAGCACTGAAGCAGTTTTACTAAAAAATCATTAGATTCAGAGTGCTAACATGATACTAAAGTGTTGCTATAATGTACACATCGAGTATGTCCTCAGATGCGAAATTAAAGAAACTGAGCAACCAACTTTACTGTAATGAATTGCCGATTTCTTTTTTATCCACATTCTATATGATAATGAAGAGTGTATCGCACTTGAAAGCTTAAAAATATAATATTAATTTAATTCCATTAATTCATAAATTATTAAAATATTCCTACTAATTTATTATTACGAATTAAAAGCTGATCAATTTAAATAATTTAATTTATAACTCGTAAAATTATTTGAAAATACCATTTAATATTAGTATGATAAAGTTACTAAATGTAACAATTACTTTATTCAAATAGAATCTATAAAGAAAAACCATAAACCATGACAAATTTGTTTCGCTTTTATTTATGCTCATCGGATGGATATAATGTCTTTAAATTATAAAAATCTAGTAAAGGTGTAATAATGAAATTGAAAAAATATTTGAATTAAAAATATTAAAAAATTAAAATCCTTAATGAAAAATTATAACTTACAAATGAACTGTAGTTCCTTGGTAATAATTAACCATCAAAAAATCAAAAACCATAATAATTGAAGCCAAAAAATGTGTAAAGGAATTTTCGGTCAATAGCTGACAATCAAAAATGTAATAATTGTTACATTTAGTAACTTTATCATATTATAAACAAGTTAATAACAATAAAATAAATAATCAGGTCTATTCTGAAACTTTAGCAACTTGCTAAAAATGAGCAATATTGCTAATTATTGCCAATAACCATGGTTATGCAATTTTGCTCCAATATAATAGGTATTAAGCAAAATTATTATTTAGCAATATTGCTCATTTTTAGCAAGTTGCTAAAGTTACAGAATAGACCCGAATACCATTTAATATTATACTAAATAAATACTACGTATGTAGAGAAAAAGGCTTGCATTCATATTTACTTCCATATTTGCATTCAAAATTCGAAAAAGGTATCAAGTTCATCTCTCATGTGCTGATTAGGATCATAAATGGAAAAGCTATAGATTTTTTCAAGTGTAACGGATGAACAATATTTAATATAGTTAATATGTATAATTTTAAAAACATAATTTTATTCAGATCAATAAAGAAATTATTGGTAGCTTTTGCAAGATGGTCCAACTATCTTCCCTTTACCTTAGGTACTAGTGACGCTATCAATCGAAAGAGCTCATTTTTTTCACTTCTAAATTATACATAACATTTTACCAAAAAATACTTTGAGCTGTTCTCCAAGTTCTACTGTAATTATTGTGTTTTAAATTTAGGCTAATTTAGCTATATTGGCTACCAACAACTATCAAGGCATTTCAGATTAAAGAATTTAATTAATACACTCTCATTTAGTTTCAATGTTATAACATAACAAATTATTAGATAATCTTCATTGCATCTTGGAGTTACTGTGTTAATCTGTGCAACTCGATAAATATCATATTTCATGTGAGTATTGATATGCGACACGGTCGTTGATTCTACAGCAATGTAATGCAATATGTTTGACGTCTTGGCTGTTGTAGTCACCCCTATATGAACCGAGGGTGGTGTCATGCTGTGGCGCCTTTGTGTCACTCGTGCGAAACTTAAACATTACATTGACAATGCGAACTTAGATATTATGGTTACCAGTAGATTCAACTCGAATTGAAGTTATTCATAAATTGAAGGTGCTACCTGTAAGTAGGTGATGAAATTAATTTTGTTATTAAAAATATTAAGTCAATAATTACTCAGGTCTCCTATTGTTAAATAACTTGTAATTAATTTATTTTATTACCAATATTATGCTCTTACTTTTTATGGTAATTATTAGTAATAAATTGGACAATTATTATCAAATAATTAATAAAAATTCTTCAAGGGAACTGTGAACTTGGTGACATTGTTATGGTTTTCACCAGTGTTATTTGAATTTTATCAAAATTTAAATAAATATATTATAATAATTAAAAAAGAATAAAAATTACAAGTAAATTCAAGTAAAATAGTAAAATAAATTTATATTAAATAAAAAAGAACAGAGTTCAAGAGATAACCTAAACTCTGATGTTCTTAACCTATCCATATTTATCGCACAATATCATAATATTATAGTACTACAAGTATAATCTAAAAAGAGAACACAGTTTAACAAATAACCTAAGCTCATCTGATATTCTAAAATTAACCGTATTAATGGCATATTGATCACAAATTTATTTAAAAAAAAGCACATAATAATTATCATAATCCTTTTGTCTATTATCAATATTATTATATTTTAATTGTTTTAAATATTCAAAAATTCAAAATGGCCAGTGCTGTTGGTCACTGTATGTTCTTTATAAACTGACAGATTAATTTATTTTATAGGACACAAAATACATGTATAATAAAATATTTTCCTAGAATATTATGTGCATTGCATTGTAAGTGTTTTATTGTAATTTTATATAAGTCACGCAAAGACCTACGGTTTAATTTCGTGAAATCATGTACTCTTTCTGGTAGTCGTCGTCAGACAGTAAAAGTCCAGTCGGAATCTATCATGCGAGATCTGACCTCGATAAATGCGATGCGATTGTATAAATTAGAAAGACAGTATTTAAATTACTATTATTATAAAGTGCAGATATAAAATTTAAATAAGTAGATCTAACTTGATTAACTTTATACTAGAAGTATAACTTAAATATAAATAATAAAAGTTACATATTAGTAACTAATTAAAATATTACTATAAGTTAATAAAACAAATAATAATATTTATATATTTTCATTTATAAAAATAATCAGCTCCAACCAGGGATGTAGCTAGTATTTTAACATTGGGTGGGCCAGCAAAAGGCCTATATTTTTTTAGGTGGGCCACTGGTGGGGAGGGGGTAGGGGTTACGTCCCCTATTATATGCGCCGCAGGCAAATTTTTTTGAATTTTCAAGGTCAATGCGGTTTTAGAAGAGTTAAGGTATTTTTTTGTAATTTTCCTTTACACAATATTTTGCATACTTAAAGTAGCCAATGCAAAAAGTGTACAAATAAAAATATTCTAAAATATCACTCACCTAGTGTAAAATAATTCTCCTATTATTACATAATCATTTCCCGAAAAAGGTTTAAATTAATATTATTTTCCTTAACTTTTGTCTGATTTTATTAAATATTTCCAGGCAGGGTGGGCACACGGGTGGGCCGACAGAACTTAAGGTGGGCCAGGCCCACCTGTAGCTACGTCCCTGGTTCCAACACTGACCTCTGTAGCACTTCATGCATGGCAACCGCAGCACTTCACATTTCATCATTCCATTTTAAAAAGAAGTTTATTCACTTGTTCTCTAATCTCGTAGTAGTTCAACTTCTGAAGTAAAAGTTTGTGGCACACAGCATCAAACGCCTTGCAGAGATCACGACATAGTATAATGGAAGCTCTTTCTGACTGGTCATGAGCCTTCAAGATAAGCTTCATTAATTGCTGTAATTGTCAACTTGTTCCTTCGATAGCCATGCTGTTTCAAACTGAACAAACCCTTTTGTTCGAAGTATTGTACCAATCTATTAATCTATCCTTATTTAAAACCTCAAAGATCTTTAAATTCCGATATTTGTCACATAGATGGTGATCTTCTTTTCTGTAAATGCCTTTTAATTCATCAGGAAAGTGACCATCGTCTTCAGAACTCCTTGTCTTCAAATTCAATGTTCAAAAAAGATGGAACCCCTGTTATCTTATGTACATTTTTTAGAAAAGTGGATGCTTCGTTGGTTGGTTGATGTTGAAGGTCGCAAAGAACAGTGCTAGCAACGTTCGCAAAGTAATGGTTGAACCCTTCTGCTGTAATATTACATTCTCATTTTTATTTTCCAAATTGAGTTTTGCTTATTTTCGCAGGACTGTATATGCTTTGCAAACTAAATAAGTTTTTTCATATTTTCATATCCAAAACTACTAGCCACACAAGTTTCAGCTGTGAACATTTACAACACTCGACCTAATTTTGTTTACATGTTCATATTATGGGTGGCCGAAGTATGCCGTTCTGCGGGTGAGGTGGCAGGATATTATTTTTCATCACCTTTTCGTGTCAATTATTAGTACACAAAGTTACAACTTTGAGCACATACAACATTGTAATTTTTTTTAACATTTTCAAAATGCTCATGACAAGCGTTGTCCCGCTAGTGCGGCGGCAGCAACTCATTTTATGAATGTAAGGCACAAGTAGAGTAGAAATAAAAGTGAATCAGCCTTCATCACATACAACACCCAAAAATGTTGCTGGCTCCCTGACTAATAATAATCAAGGTTTTAAGTTTGGCCTATTAAATTTAAATGAAAATTTTGATTTCAATGAAGAAATTTACTATACCTATCAATTTAAACAAAATCGATAATTGCTCTATCTCAAAGGAATAGGTACTTTTCGTCGTTACTTTAAGACTATAATTTTCAAAAATTGCTATGAGTTATTTGTATCATCATATTACATTAATATGTTGTTACATATTATACCTAATATAATAATATGATAATTTATCACACTTGAAGAAAAAATAGCGCGGGTTACAATTTGGTAAATTTTGGGTCGAATTTCCAATTATACCGGATACGTATATTACACTAGGAACAGAAAAACTAGGACATCCCGGTATTATTATATTATCATACTTACTTATGTACTTTATATGCCAAATAGCTCTTTTAGGTTTTTAACTTTTTATCTACTCTTACTAATAATAACTTATAATTTATTATAACTTGCATTAATAAAAATATAATTAGTTCTTTATTTGCTTTTTTACTTTAATTGCTTATCTGGCATGTCAATATATTTTTTTATACTTAAGAGCATTATAATTGTTATAAAAAGAAGATTTGGTGATTTACTATTACTTAATACTATTTAGAAAGATATATCATAGAGCCTTAGGGTAAAACATAGGGAAAATTCCCTTGCGCCTTATAACTTTTCCACCGAGCCCCCGTTTCAATAATTACCTGATTGTGCTCCTGATTCAATGATTGTCACATTACCCCAAACATTACTCCCTTGTGTTCGTATTAGTAAATACAAAGTCTTCGTAATCAATTTTGTGCTTGTATTTGCTCGCCTTTTGGCACGTAATTACACATTTACTGCTTTATTGATTGGGTACTTTTATTACAGCCATACAAAATTGCTTGTAGTTTTGAGTAAATAGTATTTTTGTAGAGCATTATATTAGCATAGATAGAGCTATTAGGTGTATTACAATTTTAGAATCATCTTAATTCAAATTTCTTTCCAATCTTTCGTTAGAAAAAATTATAATTGATTTGTACATTAAAAAATAATCGAATGCACGGCTCCTATTACTTCATCATCGTTTACTTAAAATCGTTTTTTAAACTAATATAAATACTTTTCAGCATAGAATTATCATGTCAGACTCGACCGTTGCTAGAAACAGTTTTAATTAATAAATAGTATATTTTAAAATATATCCAGTTAAATTAAATAAATTATTTAGATAAATTACGAGGTAATAACTTAACAATTTAAATAAACAGTTTTATTTATAGGGAAAGGGATGTATAAGTTGACCATGCATGTATTATTGACCACCCTCACTTATAAAAAAAACTATGAGTTGCAAACACCGCCATTTCAAATGTCATCTTGCTTATTAACACAATCCTCACTTTTATGTGGTTTTAAAGTGAATAGACGCGTTGCTCTAGCTTCTACAAACTTTGTATAAAAAAATTTTTCTTTTGATAAAAATTCAATTTTTTCGTGTGCTGATAAACTAAACAATTTTCGTTGATATCGCAAGGTAAATACATGATGTGCTGAACTCTTATTTTATTGAAATTTACTAATCCAAAGTGAATTTCAAACATATCGTGTATACAACAATTTTTTTGCGAGTGTTTCAAAATAGTGTCTAGAATGTAAGGTGACCACATTTTGTGGTATGTAAGTTGACCACCCCATTTTTTTTATTGTTTCCATTGTGAAACAATTTGTTATTACATTTTTATGTTTGAAATTTATATCGAATCAACTTCAAAGTATTTTTGCATTTTACACCTGTCCGAACTGCGATTCAGATGATTATATTGAATAATTCATTTTTGATATGTTTTTATTTTCCTTTTATTCACCTGTACATCTTAAAATCAATAAATGACAATTAATTTTGTATATCAGTTGGTTAACTGAAACCAACTGATATACAAAATTACTTGTCATTATTGAAAAAGTAGCTGAAAGTAAAAAAAAACTGAACTGAAAGTTTTTTTGACTTTCAGCTACTTTTTAGAGGGTGGTCAACTTACATCCCAAAAATTAAAATCGCCAATTTTTGGACCTTCAGAAGAATGGTCATAATTTTTTTGTGTTTCAAGCAATCTAAAAAGTATTTGCAGCAAAGTTTTGCTTAATGAAGTCCTCTTTCTAATGGTGTTACAACATCCAAAAAATATCTATTTGGATATGAGTTATGACCAAAAATGTAAAAGGTGGTCAACTTACATCCCTTTCCCTACCAATTATTTTCTGAATTATAGCGAATTTTCTCATTTCTCACACTAAGATTCCTAAAATTAATTAAATATCTATCCGAATTAATAATCATTCCAAATAAAATATATACCTACTTGAAATTTTTGAAATTTACGCAGTAAAGTATTGTGATCGAGTCAAAAACCAATTTTGCGTAGGCACATTAGAATTTAGATTCAAAGGTATAATTTTAATCGTAAACGATTTTTGGAATAATGTCTGTATATTATGTATGTGTGTCGTGCGTGTGGACATTTTTTCGGCTACGATTACGACCAAACGCGCGCACCAATTGACTTGAAATTTTGCATATTAGTTTGAACAAACGGTGTAAAGAACTGATTAGATTTTGGTTGAAATCCATCTGCTGAAACCTCATTTATTTGAGATGTGCTGATTTTTAATGACGCGCATGAATTATTAACGAGATTCCCCTAGTCTCATAAATTCTTTTATAAAAAATGTAAAAATGTATGAAAATCGTATACTGGTGTACATAATATGGAATGACAATAATAAGGGCCGGAGGGAGAATAAAAAAATGTAATCTGTTACTATTTACTTTTTTAAATGGGAAAGTTATGTGTTGTGTCACATCAGATTTTTACCGAATTTTTACTTTCCCATTAGTAAATGAAAGTTTTGTGATCGAGTCAAAAACCAACTTTGCGTAGGTAGTACATTAGAATTTCGATTCAAAGGTATAATTTTAATCGTGAACGATTTTTGAAACAATGTCTGGATGTGTGTGTGTGTCGTGTGTGTGGACATTTTTCGGCTACGATTACGACCAAACGGGTGCACCAATTGACATAAAATTTTGCATACTAATTTGAAGAAACGGTGTAACGAACTGATTAGATTTTCTTCTTTTATTTAAAGAAACTTCTTTTAATTGCGATTCGTTGATTTTTGACGACGCGCATTAATGGATTAACGAGATTCAATTAGTCTAAAAAATCTTTTATAAATAATGATTTATTATAATGATAGATTAGTGTACCTTGGTTATTTAAAATATAGAGTGATAAAATGTTTCAGAAACTTTGAGCATATAAATATTTTATATCCATCAGGTAGCTTGCTAGATTTTCCTTCAGATGTGCCGGTATCCTGCTTTTTATATTAATGGTGGCAATTCACTAACCCCGAGGACCACCGGCTTTACGTGCCTTCCGAAGTACGGAGACTAGCGATAAGAAAGTTTGATTCTCCCCAGGTTTGAACCCGGTACCCCGCATTCCCATCCAACTGCTTTAGCTGCAAGGCAAAGACCGTCTCATATAGTAATTAATTAATTAAATATATCTGTCGATATTTATAATACATAGTAGTATATTAGCTGGAAGCTCGTGAGTATTATACTTGGTTGAATTTTATTACTTTAATTAATTTGAAAATATTTAAACTTTAAAATATATAAGTTCTTTACTCGCGAAAATTAACATTAGATAAAGTTATTAGTTAAGAGGCAGTCGGAATAAAAGGCGGTCGGAGCATAAAGGTTAAGTAGATTGACTGTTAACTCGTAATGCTCGGTTCGATTCCGCGTGATGTAAGAACTTTATCCTGGCCGTCTCTATGCAGAAGGGAGAGGGATCCCCACTGCATACGTACCTCGTCCCAAGAGAGCAGCATTTGCATATGATAAATAATAATTGTTCATCATGAATGCTGTCACGATGCATGTCCGGGTTCGGGCGTACTGACCAAGAAGAAAGCTATTAGAACCGTGACTGAAAGCTTAATAATGTTCCGATCGGTTTTATTGTATTCAAGTTAAAAATTGTTCATATTGATGTTAAAGTAATTGAAACTACCCTAATTTACCAATGTTATTTTTTTGCCGTTAATTGGTTTCAGAATTTTAATAAGTTATTTCGATTTCCACCTGCCTGAAAGTACTCGAATTTTTAATATCTATTGAATTATAACTTTAATTTTAGTCACCTTAGTTGAGTATTGAAAACTAAAGGAACATGGAGAGAAATAAAAATTTATATTTGAAATGAAAATAAAGAATATTCATACAGTAGCTTATAAAGTGTAGTACCGAATAATGTACCTACTAGAAATTTAGTAAAGCTGGTCATTTCCTGTTATACTAGTTATATTCAATTACATTTTCGAATATTAAATTTTTAAATAATATATTAAACTTCTTACCAGGTTGTCGTAAGTGTCCATGCGGATCTAAAGTTGCTTTCGTCATTCCCGTAAGTGCATTTGTTCCGTATCCTGCAATACATATAAACATAAAATAATTGATAAGTTAATAATAGTTTCGAATAAGTGATAAAATCAAAAAGCAAAATATCTAGTTTTGGGGTATCCATCACGAATGCCTTTGTGTGCGCTTCACTAGCTTTTATTTCTACGGCTCACTTCAACCCTGTTTGGCGAGCATCGGCGTGGAAACCGACAAGAGAATCCTTTCCGCAGGGTGGACACCGCCCTACGCCCCTCAATCTGCTTTCTGTGAGCTTGTTTTAACTTAGAAGAAAAACACAAATAAATGAACACCCCATAGTTAAGATTTCACCATGTAAAATTTTTGATATCTCAAATTGCAAATGTAAAAATTAATCAACATTTATAATGGAGGTATTCCTTACAATCACAAATTTTAACATAAAAATGATTATATACAATGTAAATGACTTTTGGAATATTGAATTATTTTATATACCCATCTTATTGAGATACATTGGGTTAGTGCACCGTTAGCAATAAATTTCTTCGGATATGTTAAATATTATTTATAAATTTGGTGATTATTTGTTTCAAGAAATTACTAATTTTTATTCTAATCTCTTATAAAATCATATTGGTAACAGTTTATTTTATAAGGGGAAAGAACGCAGTAGTGATTTCGGGGGAGCAAGCACATGCATAGCATTTACGTTTAACATTATCTTAATAGAATGATTGACATTTGCATTCAATATCTATTAATGAAAATTTGGTACTACGTTTTATAATTTTAATGGACTTTTCTGTTATCGAGCTGTGATCAATTGATTTTTTTGTTGAGTACTTTCTTTCTATTTTAATATTTGTTAATTGTGATTGTAACTATACATTTCATGCAGTATGCATTTATTTTTTATTAGTATTGCACGTTAATTAAATTAAAAAAAAGTTTTTAATCAATTTTGTATTCACCTACTGAATTTACCGAAAGTGATATCTTTGGAGTTTTTCTAAATAGCAATTTGTTCTACAATGTATTCTATACTTTTCATGCTTGGCTCATAGCAAAGTTGCAATATTAGAAAATTTTGACATTTTCTTAAACATTAATTTCATTTTGCATACATTTTGTAATTCATTAATATTAATATACAATGTATCTTTAATTTATTACTTTATTATAAGAATATTATTCTTTTAATATTCTTTATTATTAGATACTAATATTTAAAATTGGTTATATTTTAATTCGTGATAATAAATTAATTGATATATTTTAATTATTTACGAATTTTTTACAAATATAATAGATATTAATTTAATTCCATTAATTCTTATATTAATTTTTTTTTTTTTATTAATATTAATAAATTAATATTAATTATTAATTAAATTAATTGATATATTTTAATAATTTAAGAATTAATGGAATTAAATTAATATCTATTATATTTGTAAAAAATTCGTAAATAATTAAAATATATCAATTAATTTAATATTTAAAATTTAAAGGTCAACGTGTCCCAGTTGTTTTCCCAAAATTTTACTTAGAATAGTACAGGATAGTACTAAATAAATGTATATTCAATAAATGAAATTGTATACATATCACATTTTAATGTTTACCTATACTATGTAGTAAGAATGTATTATATCAAATCATATATGGTTCAACGGAACTAATAAATTTTTAAATTATTTAGTTGTTAATTCGGGTTAAATATACCATTAAATACCATTTAATTTAATAAATTTTTAAACATTGGTTGTTATTATTGTATGCCAATTTTTTTTGGGATACGTTGATGTAAGTTAACGCGTGAATTATTTAAATTCAGTATTAAAATTCATTGCTTCTAAATCTGAAGCTATATAAAACGAGTAAAAGTTCTTCATGTAGTTTTATAATATGCTCCTATTTTATATAAAAGTAATAATAAAATTAGTACCTATCTATTGTTTTACTTGAATATTTTTACAATATTTGAATCTGTTTACTGTAATTCTAATTTTTAGTATAAAAAAACCTTAAAATAATCGACTGAGTTTGATAAAGCAAGTGAAGCAAGAACATTGTTTTTTATGTAGCGAAGCTGTCATACACAAAAGTCTCGAGGCGTTTATTTTACTATCCAAACTTAATAATGGCAGTCAAAGCGCGAAAAGCGTCTGATTGCAGCGCCTTCACACCCGGATGCCTGGCATCAGAAGCAGCAAAAAGCTCGGGGCTACTAAAATTGGCTTCAAAGGATTCGTTATCCTAGCACTATTTTACGGGCCACGACCTTTTCAAACTGCCGGTGTTAATCTTCTAACAATAAAATTTTTCTTGTGTCTATTTGTTTTTATATTATCTATTCAAGAAGAACGCGAATATTTTAAAATTTCTAATCTATTTTATAAATATTACATTATGTATACAAGTAGAACTAATAATGAATATTTCAAAATTTTAGGTCATAATTAGATAAAGTTTCGAGGTTACGTTTTTAATTTTATCAGTAAATTCAATACATTAATTTATAATTTATGTCAGTTGTATACCTACACTAATTTCAGGGTTGTTTTTAATGAAAAAAAAAACACGTAATTTTATGAGAAAAACTAAAAATGCTTTGTTCAAAGTATTTTCCATCGTTGGCTACACATTTTCCCCATCTATCTGGCAATTTGTGGATGCCACGCCATTCAGATACCCAATTTTCCACTTCCTCGGTTGATTTGAAGTGCTGCTCCTTAAGTGCCCATTGTGTCCCATTGATGAAAACAAATGGTAATTAGAGACTGGCGAAATGGAGTAACAAATCCTAGCCCAATGATTTAAACGTATCTTGGACCGGTTTTTCTTTGTGTGACTGATGTGCTCTGTCATGGAGTAAAATTATTTTGCCGTGCCTTCTAGCCCATTGTGGCCGTTTTTCGATCAAAGAATTATTCAAATTGATAATTTATTATCAGTAGCGATCAGCATTTACGGTTTCGCCGGATTTTAGGAGCTCATGGTACAGTACATAGCGAAGGTACATACTGAAGAGACGGTTATTAGCATAGATATTAAGCGTACCGACTGCTAATGCAAAAAACTCGGTTCAACTCCGGGTGAAGTAAGAATCTTATTCTGACCGTCTCTCTCGGAAGGCAATGGTACTAAATCTACCCATGAAAGCCGTTGTTAAAATATCACAACGCTTCTATCATGAAGCATACGATTAAGAAAAAGGTACAGTACACCTTTCTGATCCCACCAAAACAGAACATTCTCTTCTTTCCAAATTGATCCGATAGGAAAAACCTATGATTTTTTGCGTTTAGGATTCCTAAAATAATTCAACTTTTCATCACCCGTCACAATTCGATGATAAAAAGACTTCCTTTCGTGTGGTTGAAGCAACATTTCATTGGTCGTTTTTCGATTTCCCAATTGTCTTTCAGTATTATACATTCATGTATTTCCAATATCCCGTGATCCTATTTATTCATATTTAATGCTTCTGCCATTTGTTTTTGAAGTATCATTTTCATCCAATACCCTTCCAATTCGGCGTCATCAAACTTTTATAGATTGTCCTAATTTTTTCTTGTCTCCTAAATCAAAATCACTAAATTTAAAGCATTTAAACCAATCTTCACAAGTTTGTTTCGATGCAGCATATTCAGTATAAGCGTCTTGAAGTAATCGACAAAATTCGACATTTTTAATGTGATAATAGTAATTTATGGGACAAGTGAGTAAAGATAATTTTTATCCACAAACGGAAGATAGCACACGAGGCAACGCCGAGTCGTTCGTTTGTAACAGTAACCTACCGACGCATCCCTGTTTTTACCAATAATTTTACTTTTAAAAATAACAAAAATTTATTTACTTATAATAGGGGTACCGTAAAAGGAGACAGCTTTTACGAAATCTAACACTAAACTCATTCAAAACATCCCCCGGGGGTGATCCAACTCGGCAAATTGTGCTATTAGCAAGGGGTGAATCTCGCTTTTTTTCAACTCTGTCGTAGGTGGATGTGTTGCCAAAATTGACTCTTCCGTGCCGCGCTACGCTCCGCTCCGCTTTGCAGCGCTCCATAGCCATTTTGGCTTAAACTCCAATAACCATAATCTCCGGCTTATGATATAAATAGTTAACACATTGTTAAATGGCTGTTGGCGGAGTTCACATTACCCCCTGTCTTCTTGCTTCTTGGATAATATTTTGCAGGAATTTGACAAGGTTTGGCAAGACTGACGACTTATTTCTTCTTCTTCTTCTTCTTCTTATAATTCGATTTTTGTCGATTACTTAATGCGATTCGTCCGTCGTCCATTCTGTTGACGTGGTCTCTCCAAAACCTTTTCCTTGCTCTAGTCCATCTGACAACATCCTGGATTTTGCATTTTTCGCGCGTTACCTCGCTTCTTACTCTATCCCACAACGTCACTCCCGCTATCGATCTCAACGTTCTCATCTATTATTTATTCTTATATCTTATTTACTTACTCAGTATTCAGTATATAAGAGTATAAGTATAACAGTATAAGAGAGTATAAGAGACGGTCATTGCCTTGCAGCTAACACAGTTGGATGTGAATGCGGGGTACCGGGTTCAAACCCGGGGAGAGTAAAACTTTCTTATGACCAAGTCTCCGTGCTTCGGAAGGCACGTTAAGCCGGCGGTCCCCCTGAGTTGACAAATTGCCTCCGTTAACAAAAAACAGGGCTACAGGCACATCTGAATGCTAGCCTAGCAAGCTGCTACCGGATGTAAAACAACTATAGTCCAAAAATCGATCTGCGGACTACTCACCAACCCGTCTCACACTGGGCTGAAAAATGATGTAAAAATTTATTTTCCAATTAATGTTTATATAGTAAATTTTTTTAGTTGGTAATATTAAAAAAATCGCACATTACAATCGCAAAATTCGTTATGTTCTGGTGGATTGTTTTGCGTTTAAATGCTTATGAATATTAAATATGATTATATTAAACAGATGATACTCATAGCAATGCGTTTATTTTAAAATTTATAGGTAAAATAACGATTTTAGGGTTTATCTTAACTTGAACTTTTCGAGCGTTCTATAAAATTGAGAACTTTAAAATTTAGACCTGCGTTACTGTTACCTAAACATCTATATCGTGTATCAATTTCTCGCTGGAATGTTTGCCTATAAGGAAGATATTGTCATTTCAAGTTTTAATCTCTTAATTTTATGTACCAAATCCGCTCATTTTCGCTAAAATATGAAAGCTTTCATGCTTCAGAATCCATTGATCCGTATATACGATGAGATAATATGCCTATAAAGGTTTTGAAAATCGAGAAAATATAAATAAAAAAGGAAATAGAATAGAGAATTAGAAAAAAAGCAAATCAAATCAAGATGAATTATAATTTAAGAACAAATTATGATCTTTATTTATTACTTAAAAGCTCCCCTGACACACATCTTGATGATTACAAGAAACTTTTTGAAATGGTTACTTCCAGACTTGATATCAATTTTTGTGAATCAGAACTGAATACTTTAAAAAATAGTATTAGAATGCTTTGTTTGAAGCTGCGTAGGAAGTGGAAACAGTCCAACCGTACTGAAAAAATTTTTTTGGAGAACAATAATTCATGGTTGCATTCTGAGTTTAATTGGCCTCATTGTATAAGACTGAAAATTAAAGATATGGTAGAAAAGACCGAATTTATTCAATATAAGGATACGCAGGAGCTCATGTGTTCTACAATCAGGAGTATGTACAACAATGGACTTAACGATGTTGCAAGGATTTTAGAACATTTACAAGAAAATCCTGAATTTGTTATAAAAATAAGAAAAATTCTTGATGATAAATTTAAACCTGTCGGTGAAAAAATTTGAAAAAATTTGAAAAAATGAAAAAATTTAAATTTTTTGAAAATGCAGAAATATCAGCAGAAATAACTAGTATAGATGTTGATCTTATAAAAAGAATTCGTACAATATTACATGCAATAGCGTCCGGTGAAAAAATTAATCTGACAAAATTCAAAATATTTGCAAAAGAAACAGCGAATTTGTATGTTTCACTATATGAGTGGTATTATATGCCAGTTTCACTTCACAAAATACTTTTTCATGGTGAAGGCATTATTAAACACGCTCTTCTTCCGATTGGCCAGTTATCACAAGAAGCTTCCGAAGCAAGAAATAAGGATTTTCGAAAATATAGAGAAACCCGATCTAGAAAGTTTTGCAGGGAAGCATCCAACGAAGATATTTTACATAATATGCTAATATCTTCAGATCCTTTTATATCAAGTATTCGGCCATTTCAGAAAAGACAAACAAAAAATCTTTTACCCGAAACTTTGGAATTACTGGAATTAACTCCAGAAATTGAATTAACAGACGCTACTGAAAGCGATACAAATTAATAATTATGTAGCTACTAATAATTTATTTTCATATATTAATAAAAATTAATTTAAATTAGTTTAAATCAAATATAAATTTGTTTAGGTGGGTTCTGGTAACAAAACTAATTTTAAATTTTCGCTGATAGGTAACTCTTTTACGCTATGTATAATCAATGCAACAATAATAAATTATTATAGTATTTTCTAACTATAATTGGTTAGTTTTTAATACGTGATAGTAAATTAATTGATATATTTTAATAATTTACTAATCTAATTCCTTTTACGTGTTACAAATATATTTGATATACATTTATATTTTCATTTTTTTCATATTTTTATGATGAAAATGAGCGGATTTGGTACATAAAATTAAGAGATTAAAACTTGAAATGACAATATCTTCCTTATAGGCAAACATTCCAGCGAGAAATTGATACACGATATAGATGTTTAGGTAACAGTAACGCAGGTCTAAATTTTAAAGTTCTCAATTTTATAGAACGCTCGAAAAGTTCAAGTTAAGATAAACCCTAAAATCGTTATTTTACCTATAAATTTTAAAATAAACGCATTGCTATGAGTATCATCTGTTTAATATAATCATATTTAATATTCATAAGCATTTAAACGCAAAACAATCCACCAGAACATAACGAATTTTGCGATTGTAATGTGCGATTTTTTTAATATTACCAACTAAAAAAATTTACTATATAAACATTAATTGGAAAATAAATTTTTACATCATTTTTCAGCCCAGTGTGCGTCTGGCCACCGTGGTGAGTTATGGCCAAACCAAACCTCCATAATATGGAGAGGCTATGTCCAGCAGTGGACGGAAAAAGGCTAATAACGAACGAACGATTCAGTATTCATTACTCAGAATGACTTATCTAGTATCATCGAATAAATAAATAATACTTTATAAGAAAGCAAGAATTTATATTAAAATTACAAAAGATTAAATCCGGTATGGAGCAAAGGAGTATCCTGTGGGTTTGGTATTCCTTTGAAATACTAACTATGTGAATTAGCTTTGTGGAATTCTTTATAACAAAATCCCCACTTTTAAAGCGCCGAAACCAACATTCACATCAAGTTTTTATAGATATGACATGCTTATTTTTTCCACAAGCAAGCAATGATTTTCAGTAGTTGATTTATTTAGATTATAAAAAAAAAATTTTCAACAAATGTTTTTTTGCCTCAAAACTGATATTTTCTGTGCAGTACAAAACTTCATTATTTTCACTTCTCTATCTAATATTATGGAACGTATAGATTCTTTAAAGCCTTTCAACAGTCCAACATACTATTCTATGCATATGTTGGAATAGTGTATATGAATAAGCAACTTCTCTTTTATGTTTTTGAATTCATTATTTGTATATTTTGTATTTTTTTGAAGCTCCATAGGTGGATTTCAGTCTCAAAATTTCTTTAAAGTTGTGAATATACTTGGCTACCCAGAGAGGCTTCGGTGTTGGGTGCGATTTAACTTATTAGACGACTAAGTTTCTTATAAACTCATGGTTGGCAGGCCTATGAATAATTTCCCCTTGGAAACTATTTGTGTTGGACAATCTTTTTTGGCGAGCACCAGTCTCAGTAGTACTACTCAGGTTTTGTTTAGACTTTTAAAGCAAGGAAGAGGCCGTTTTGTAGCACGTAATTTAGCAATAATTGCAACAATTTATGTTTTAATTCATCATGGACTCTTACGTTCATTAACTTGTTTTCTTTTGCAAGTTCACTTATTGACCTACTATTACGTACTACTTGCTTTTATTAAAATTAGATTTTATACTTGCATATTTAAATAATTATTATGAAAAATATTGTAAAGTAAGTAAATTCCATTATTAACTTCATTTGAGTATTAAATGATTTTGCAAGAATTTAAGGTTCTTTTTAACAATTAATAAATATCCAAAAATAAATTTTCCAAATAAGTTGGAAAATATTTAATAAATGCAATTTTGCATCAAAAATAAAATTTTGATGTTAATATTAAAAATGCTGTCGTCCATTCTTTTTTTTTATTGCTGGAAGTAGGAACAAAATTACAATGTAGTCTACTGAAAACCATTTATTTATTAGGTAATATGAAAATTAACTGTATAATGATTATTATTATTATTAACCCTTCATTGCACAGTGTTGCATATACAGGGTGTCCCCGCACTCAATTTACATAACTTAGGTGGTGATAGAGGACACTTTTCTAAGAACAATATTTAACAAAAATTTTTTTCTAAATTCAAACCCTCGAGAGTTAGGCCTCTTTAAAGCATTTTTTTTAATTTCCACCTTCACGTGGCCATAGCCCCGAAAATATTGATTTTTCAGTAAAAATCGTTTAGTGCTCTTTTAAAGAGCGTGAAATAATCTACAAACTAGATTTAAACCTTTTATTGTCTAAAATCAACGGTTTTCGAGTTATGAATTAAAGTAAGTTAAAAAATGTCGAAAAATTTTAGCTTTCATTTTTGTTGGTTTTTTTCAAAACCCTGTATCTATTAAACGAAACATTTTACAAAAAATCTGACGCCCCATTCCGAATAGGAAATTTAACGGACTACAACTTTTGTTTAGTAAAAATTTTTGAAAAACCAATCCATTTCACAGAAAATCAGAAAGTAACAAACAAGGCAGCTACAAAACATAACATTAAATTCACAAAATTTTTATTTTTTTTGAAAAATTATTTTATTAATTAATTTTAAATTATTGCATTAATAAAGTAATTGTTGAAAATTACCACCCTCATTATCAATACACAGTCGTGATTGTTTTAAAAGATGTTTGTCGAAAAAAATCGAAAAAAAATCGATTTTTCGACACTTTGAAATTTGAATTTTTGACACTTTTCACACTCACCGATTGACCAAAATTGGCCTCGTGATTGACCGGTCAATCCCTCGACCTTGTTGACCACCCCTGCTATAGTGGCTCTTAACAAAAAAGGAAATTTTATAAATAATACTATAAAGTATATTTTAAAACGAGCACGACTGTGTATTGAAAATAAGGGGGTGGTCATTTTCAACATTTACTTAAATAAATCTAATAGTTTAAAATCAATTAATAAAATAATTTTTCAAAAAAAATAAAAATTTTGTGAATTTAATTTTTTGTTTTGTGGCTGCCTTGTTTATTATTTTCCGATTTTCTGTGAAATGGATTGGTTTCTCAAAAATTTTTATTAGACAAAAGTTGTAGTCCGTTAAATTTTCTATCCGAAATGGGGCGTCAGATTTTTTGTAAAATGTTTCGTTTAAAAGATACAGGGTTTTGAAAAAAACCAAAAAAAAGAAAAGCTAAAATTTTTCGACATTTTTTAGCTTACTTTAATTCATAACTCGAAAGCCGTTGATTTTAGACAATAAAAGGTGTAAATGTAGTTTGTAGATTATTTCACGCTCTTTTAAAAGGCACTAAACCATTTTTACTGAAAAATCATTATTTTCGGAGCTATGGCCACGTTAAGGTGGAAATTAAAAAAAATGCTTTAAAGAGGCCTAACTCTCGAGGGTTTGAATTTAGAAAAAATTTTTTGTTAAATATTGTTCTTAGAAAAGTGTCCTCTATCACCATCTAAGTTATGTAAAGTGAGTGCGGGGACACCCTTATATGATCAACTGAAGACAAAATAGGTCAAAACTAATTAACATACCTAATAATAAAAAGATAATACATAATAATAAAATATTAGATGTTTTCAGCTTCCCAAATTTACATAATACTATCTATCTGTTTATTGTTGCTTTTTATGTTTAATAATTCCGTAACAAGTCTCGATCAAATTTTTCTTTGCTGATATATTTTAAAAACCGTAATTTATTGTAAATTCACATTTAATAGTATATTTAAATTAATTATTATAAAAACAGTTTAATAGTAATTTATGGGACAAGTGAGTAAAGATAATTTTTATCCACAAACGGAAGATAGCACACTCGGCGTTGCCTTGTGTTATCTTCCGTAAGTGGATAAATATATCTTTACTCAAGAGTGGCATACAACATTTGATCCAAAACCTGCAAGTAAAATGAAAATTTTAAAAATCAAAAATTTTAAATGACATAATTTATTATATTGCTTGCTTGTGACAGTAATCAATTTGACACTCTAGACTTTTGGTTGAGTTTTAATAAAATACTGCGATTTTACTCACTAGTGAGCGAAAACTTCACTTTCGCTCAAAATTCAAAAACAGTTTATTATTGGAACCGGACAAAAATTAAAAATAATAAATTTGCGATATTTTATTTTGCTTTTAATTTATTCTTACTAATCGTAAGGTACTACAAAAATGCTTTTATTATCACAAAATGTTATGTATATGAAATGATTAGGGAGAATATTAATAATTACTTAAAAACAAGTTAATAAATTTATATTATTGTTTCTGTATTTTATAATTATCGACAACACTTGTTTATATTGAAAAATTTATTCTATTTAAATCTGATAACAGCAAACGACAAATCAGCTAATACAAATTTCCTCAAATACTGAAATAAAATCTCATAAATTCCTGAACTAAGAGTACTGGTTCCTGAAAAGCGGATTCCTGCGAGTGCGGCAGGAAATTCAAGAGCCGGCACGGGAAAGCGCGAGGTGCGGGAGGTTTCCTGCTGCCGGGGCTAATACAAACTCCTGCAGGGACACTTCCGTCACTCTCACAGCTCATATCCCTTTTGCTAACTTCCATTTACTTTTTAGTGTTTTGAATTGAAGCATACACTAACCATAACAAAATGAGAAACTATAAACTATTATTTAGATAAGCTGGACTTGAATTTATTATTATATAAAATAACATAATACTACTATAATGGAACAAATTAAATTAGAGTTTTGAAATTCAACTATAATAACCCATAATTTAGACTGCATCAAAACTATTCAGGAAATATAATTCAAGTAAAAGAAATTAGAAACCCATAATGTATAATTAATTGCTTCGTGGTTAATGCAGTCTAACTTAACATATCATAATTTTAGATTAGACTAACTAAAAATCACCTGACGATGTTATTGTACAACGAAAACATTTGTGTATAAATTATACTTTTTTCTCCAACCGTATTAAAAGCAGTACATTTTTAATAGCATTACCTCAACTAAAAGTTGACGTTTTTGTTATTAATATAAAGAAGCCAACATTGCTAAGCAACACTTTGTTTTTACGTGTACTAAAAGTACTTTTAGTGCTAGACCTAAAAGTGAATTAGATATATTTTTTAATGTCAATAATTTATTGGTTATACAAAATTTTACATGAATAACAATAATAATCAAAAAATACTTAATACCTTAATCCTTCATGTTAATATTAAATGTATAATTTACACAAGATTGATAAAAAGTAAGCAAACCCGTTTTGTTACCAGTATTGGAATTATTAACAATATCGGTGAATGTTACGCTACTGGTACTCGGATCTTCAGAGTGTAATTCCTGAGCAATAGGTTCATCTTCATCAATTTGTTGATTTATTGATGATGATAGGTAATATCAATAATGGGGGTTAAACTAGTACTAACTTCGTCAACTTGACATATTTTTTTGGCTATGTCTTTTATTTTCTAAAGAATCTTCTATATAACCCTCGCATACAGTAATAGATTTCCAACCTCCATGGCGTTAAGGCAGGTAATGTCACCACCAGAATCGACAAGTAGTGTAGCCGAAGTTCGACGTAAACTGTATCCAGTATTATCCCTTATATTATGCAAATGTAAATAAATATTTTGCCACTTATTGTGGAACACTACTAATTTTATGCATACCTACCACTGCGCGAAAACATTTTCCACCTTGGTATCTTAAAATTAGCGTCTTCTCTTGCTTAATAATTTTTTGGACGAAGAGCAATATATTTTCTATAAAAATTTACTATGACAGATGACTTTGACAACTTAATATAAAAAAACAAAAATTGCAGTTACTGGATTTTCTTTACACGAATATTCAAACAAAATGTTTGAAGTAATTTAAATTTTGAATTTCGCATTATTAATGATGTATGTTATTTAATTTTTGGTTGGAGAAAAAGTAGTATGTCTCATTTGGATTAAAAGTGTCTTTGTTTGACGTGCAATTATTGCATTCGCTCGGCTCCGCTAGCGCTCCGCTAGCGCTCCGCCTCGCAAATGCAAAAATTGCTTGTCAAACAAAGTTTCACTTTTAATCCGAATAAGACAATGTACTATTATTTGACATAATTTAATTCTAAAAGTGTTTTAGTGGATTTTTAATTAGTCTAAAATGATATAGTATTTCCATATTGTATACTATGTGGATAACTAACATTAAGCGTTTAAAGCTTCTCAATAATATTTTAATATCGACATGATTTTTTCTGAACTCATGTTATTTCGTTTTAAAAAATAAAAGTAAATAGTATAATAAAATAAGATAAAATAATTACGTCTTTCAAATATTTCAGTTTTTACTTTTCTTAATTATATTTTTAGTAACATCATTAGTAACATTTACATATTTTTAGTAACATACGTTATTGATATACTGGGTGGGCGACCGCCGATCTGAACATAGGAAATAACATTGGAAATTGATTTTTTTAAATTCCTGCTTCCCATTATAACGGATAAGAATGAAAAGGTATCAATTTTGAAGTTTTGTTCTTTAATTATTGTTAATAACACAAAGTAAAAATACAAAATAGCGCTGCTTCTTCTTTACAAATATTTTAAATCTACTAATACTTCTAACACACTGAAAAATTAATGATTTAGGCGCGTAGAAGCGCCTAGAATATGTAGGGGGCTAATAGCGGATTATTTCTTTTAATAAAATAAAGAATAGATTTTTAAAATATTTGTGATTGTTTTTGAACTTCTACATTTCTTCATGATTAAATGGGTTAAAATTTAGCTCACAATTTTCAATTTGCGATTGTAGTAAATTTATGTTTGCCTTGGGAGAATAATATTTTCAAATAAAGAAAGCCACAAGGATATTACGTTTATGAGCTCTAACAAAGAGGCAGAGCAATTGTCAGTCGTTGGAAGGCTACGTTTTTTTTACCAAGTGATACCGACGACACACCTGACCACAGACCATGGTCAGTAATAGTGGAAATCATAATATCATTTGTATATGGCACAATCTTTTAGCTCGCAGAATATTACCTTTTTTTATAAAGATTTAGCCCTCCTCTAAATGAAGTTTTGGTTACGCTATTGATTAATAATTCATTATTTTACATAATATACTTTGTTTATATAACAGTACATCTAAGCTCCTCCCAAAAAACGCGCGATATTCGAATAGGATTTCTCTATTGGTCAAATTTTGAATCTCACGTTTATGACACTAATGTCATAGTTACAATTGGAACAGTTATAACTGGAAACTGTGTGATGAGCTCATTAGTTTAAATTTTTGGGGAGGAGCTTAGGTGCATCTGTTGGATATACAAAGTTAGTAAAGTTACGTAATTATGCAATAAGAAGGCGAAATCATTCAATATGGAAAATTACTTCTCAGTGGAAAAATGAATAAGTGAATATTGGAACTGACGATCATAAAATATTTTCTTGTTGTGGGAAAATAATTCATGAAAATAATCAATATGGAAATGCGGGTTCTCTTGGTACCATAAACTCTTATATTGATAAATAAATGAAAAATTTAATAAGTTTATTTTTTTCATTTTTCCACTTCCATTTTTCCATTTTTGCATTACATGCACTAGTGAGAGCTTTCACAAACTTTATAGTGAATGGACAGTTCTGTTTTTGCCAAATTTTTTTATATGGCTATATGTAGATCTGATGGATTATATTTATTGCAATTTGAATAACTTACCTTGTGTAGCAGCTGTTGAATGACTTCCCCACGAGCCTTTATATGACGTATCTAAGACATAGAAATTGAGTTAATTAATAATTTTTTTAAAATATCCTAATTTTGTTATAAGTATTTTGGGGTAGATATTTTGTTCTTTTTGTATTCGCGAAATAGACGATCTGGATATTCGAATTCACAACTACTTATTCCTAGTTGCTTACGTTTCACTCCATGCCACGCTGCCGATGAGTTACTTAGATTTTGTGTTAAATTACCTATATTAACCAGCAGTGTGGCGTGGCGTTAAGCATCACACTACTGGGAAATAAACTGATTGGATTGATGTTATGTGAGAGTTAATCTGCTCTCGCTAATTCATAATAATAAACACATATTTTGTGGTTTTGCTTACGGTTTGAATATTTTCTTTGTCCTGCACATGATGTTATTAAAAAATAATATAATAATTTATTTATAGGTTAGTGATGGTTAACGTGTGATAATAAATTATTTTAAATAATGTTACAAGTTAATGAAATTATATTTTTATAAAGCTTTCATAACCATTTCTGTGCTTTTCGCTATACCAATTAATAATTTAAAAGAACAACAACGTGAAACTATCGTCGTATGACAAGAAAAACTCATTAAGGCCGTCTTCTGGTTTAAAAGCATAAATTATGGGCGATTTGTCGAGCTCAATAAAAACAAAACAAACAATGTTTTTGCCATTCAGTTTTTTACAACATATTTGTTGATATTTAGAGAATATACATAAAAAAATTTAACACAAAAAAATGAAAATTAAACAAGCTATAAGCTGGTAAAGTTAGGGGTAAAAAAAATTGAGGGTGTGCTGGTTGACACGATTGTAACCCTTCTGGTCATCGAAAACAAGATTTCAAAAAAGATTCTTCATTAGTAAAAATGTCGTTATATCCCATACTAAAGAGAAAACGGAAAAAAATTTTTTCGCAAAATGGCGGCTATCTGAAGAAAAAAATTCAATTTTTGACTATTTTTTTCACAATTCTTAATTTTTTAAAATAGTAAACCAAATAATTTTGATACAAAAGTAGTAGGAGCGATAGACAGTTATATAGTGAAGGTTGGTACAAAATTTGAAGCAAATCGGTCAAATGGAACTTGAGATATCATGTCAACCATGTTGAAAAATGTAGTTTCAAGAAAAACACGTTTAAAGTTTTAAGCAAAAGTTTCAACCAGTAAAACAAATAATTTTGATACAAAAGTGGTAGGGGCGATAGACAGTTATATATAGAAGGTTTGTACAAAATTTGAAGTAAATCGGTCAGGTGGAACTTGATATATCATGTCAACCATGTTGAAAAATGTAGTTTGGAGAAAAATTCGATTAAAGTTTTGAGCAAAAGTTTCGACCAGTAAAACAAATAATTTTGATACAAAAGTAGTAGGGGCGATAGACAGTTATATAGTGAAGGTTGGTACAAAATTTGAAGCAAATCGGTTAAATAGAACTTGAGATATTATGTCAACCAGTTTGAAAAATGTTAAAATGTCATAATTCGGTAAGTTGCTCACTGCAGGTTCAGTTGCTGCGTCACTAAAATAGCTAAAACGTGGTAAACTGTTCGAATTTTAAAATTTTCTCTTGAGAATATATTCTTAAAGGTCTAAACTTTAAGAATATGCAAAAAAACAAAAACTTGATTTTTTTTAATTCCAAACCAGAACACGACCTTAAGTACATTTCAAGAAAACAGAGATAATGAAGTTTAAACATTTTTTATATCTGATAAATCGTATTTAACAGCAATTGTTTTGATATTTAAAATGCTAATGAATCCTCATTCATATTATAAATTGGGACATAATTTTTTCTCAGGCAAGCATAACCATAAAATAACGCACTTAGTGAAACATCTTGTTTTTGTTGAAAACTGCACTTAATGAGTTTTTCTTGTCATACGACGCTATGATAAGACTGCAGTTCTTTAGGCTTAATATTATACAATTTAAGCCATCGACAAATTATTATCGAATAACTAGATCAACAGATGAATTACATATTTATTACAAAGGCAAAGATAGCGATATAAGATAGAAATATTTAAGTATTTTGACTGGCTTTGAATAATGCGGAAAAATTAACTAACGGAAGGACATGAACCCAGATCATAAATAGCTCCTTGCTATTCTGCATACTATAGCAACTTTAAAATAATCTTTTAATGTCAAGCCGTTTTAAAGACATAATTTTTACATTATTACGATTCAATATTTTTAGATTGACATTTTTATATGGAACAAAATAAAAGATATTTCATTTATATTTTTTATTTAATAGTTTAAAACAGAAAATTAATTTTGATTAATATGTACTGTTGTGTTTTAACATAAAGGTGATTACTTAACATATGATTAACGTATTACTTGCACCAAAATAACCAAAGGGGTAAAATGTCCGATATTCAAGACAAAGGAAGTAAAAAACACTATACTAAAAGAAATTAACCACAAAAAATCACCAGGTTACGACTTGATAACTGGTAGAATGTTGCAAGAGCTAACAACGGATACAATAAAATTAATTACCATATTGTTTGACCATATTGTTTCACTAAGACTTAACTACTTTCCACTGCAATGGAAAGTAGCACAAATCATTATGATACCAAAACCGGGAAAAAACCCAGAAGAAGTTACCTCCTACAGACCCATAAGCCTGCTTCCTGTGCTTTCAAAAGTGTTCGAAAAACTAATGGCAAAACGATTAAAGGAAATCCTGAAAAAAGAAAACATTCTGCCTGACCACCAATTTGGATTCAGAGAAAAGCATTCAACGATAGAGCAAGTTCATAGGCTGGTTAAAAAAATCAGTACTGACCTTTAAGAGGGCAGATACTGCTCAAAGGTGTTGATGGATATTTCACAAGCTTTTTATAAGGTCTGGCATCCGGGACTACTATATAAACTAAAAAAGCTACTCCCCTATGACTTATACCAATTCATTGGGTCTTACATAAGCAATAGACACTTTTTCGTAAGATATCAAGAAGCTTATACAGGAATATACCCAATTGAAGCTGGAGTATCACAGGGTAGTGTCCTGGGGCCAATTCTGTATCTTCTGTTCACCTCAGATATAGTACCAATAATGGAACAAAATACAACAGCTACATTCGCAGATGATACGGGCATCATGTCATCACACACCGATCCCAAAATTGCGTCAGAGCTATCACAAATAAATCTACGAAAAATTGAAAAATGGTTAAAAACTTGGAGAATAAAAGCAAACGAAACAAAATCTGTGCACGTTACATTTACACTGCGGAGAGAGACGTGTCCTCCAGTAACCTTGAATGGGCAAGCAGGTTCCACAAACAGAAGTTGTGAAGTATCTGGGCATGCACCTGGATCGACGCTTAACATGGAGAACCCACATATGGACGAAAAGAAAACAACTAAATATACAAATTCGTAAGATCTACTGGATTATGGGTAGAGGATCTACACTTTCACTCGAGAATAAGGTTGTTAATATAATAAAACCATAATCAAACCCGTCTGGACATACGGTATACAACTATGGGGCACCGCGTCCAACTCTAATATAGAAATACTTGAAAGATTTCAAGCAAAAGTGCTCAGAGATTTAGTCAACGCACCATGGTTCGTTACTAACGAGATCATAAGAAAGGATCTTAACATACCTATTATGGTGAAAGAAGAAATAGTCGCTTTTAGTGTTAAATATAAAAACAGAATCAGTGAACATCCAAATCAATTGGCAGCGAACCTCATGGAAGATCAACCAAACAAAAGAAGACTAAAAATATTCAAACCCAAGACCTAATAAACAAATTTTAGGATGTGCAGCAAATAATTACCCTACACAAAACTTAATTCATGTGAATTAATGATATAAATGTAAAAACCAATGGGTTTCTACGTAATTGCTTTTGAATTGTCAACTCATATACTTATTGTTATAAGACAGATTGTAAATATTCTGGGTAAACAATAAAAAGAAAATAAAAAAAATTAACTTTTTTAATCTTCTTCAGCCTGTTCCAGTCCATTCCTGGACGTAGGCCTCTCCAATAATAGAGGTTTTGACCATAATTCACCACGCTGGCGCTGGCCAAACGGGTTCTTGAGAAGTCTGCGCGCAGATCGATTTTGGACTATAGTTGTTTTATATCCAGTAACAGCTTGCTAGGCTAACCTTCAGATGTGCCTGTAGCCCTGTTTTTTTTGTTAACGGTAGCAATTCGTCAACTCAGAGAGGCTAACGGCTTAACTTCTTCTTCATGTACCATATCCGGTCCCCCGGACGTTGGCGATTACCAAGGAAAAAGCTTCACGATCTTCCGGTAGTCTAAACAGTTCGCCGGCATTACGAATTCCGGACCATTCGCGTATGTTCCTAAGCCAGGACATTTGTCTTCTTCCTACTCCTCGTTTGCCGTCAACTTTGCCCTTCAGAATCAGATGCAGTCGCCCATACTTCTCTCCCCGCAGCACATGGCCCAAGTATCCCATCTTCCGACACTTTATCGTTGTTACCAATTCTCGTTCCGCCGCAGCACGTCGGAATACCTCTTCATTTGTAACACGGTGTATCCAAGAAATTCTCAGCGTTCTACGATGTATCCACGTTTCCAATGCCTCAAGTTTGTTCAAAATATTCACCTTCAAAGTCCATGTTTCCACGCCGTACAGAAGCACTGACCAAATGTAACTTTTAACTAGTCGTTGTCGTAATTTAAGGTTAGTGTTATCATTATTACAATAGGTTTTCATTTTACCGAAAGTCGACCTGGCTATCCCAATTCTGGCCCTGATCTCCTTATCTGGGTTAAGGTCTTCTGTAATTATGCTGCCTAAGTATTTAAATTGGTGTACCCTTTCAATGTTGCGCATGCTTAGTTGTAGGTTTGCATTTTGGTGCTCGTCGCGACTAAAAACCATAAATTTAGTTTTGTTTGTGTTTATTTTAAGACCTAGTTTCTCTCCAGCTGTATTGATTGCACCTAATAGTATCTGTAAATCATCAGTAGTCTCTGCAATGACTACCGTGTCATCTGCGTAGCGAAAAGTATTTATAACTACGCCATTAATCTTTATCCCTATTTCTATGTTTTCTAGGGCTTCCTTGAAGACTCGATCCGAGTACAGGTTAAACAGCAGTGGAGAGAGTATGCAGCCTTGTCGCACGCCCCTCTGGATATCGATATTTGTTGTTGTTATTCCTGCAAATTGTAGTTCAGCCGTCTGTTGGTAATATAGATTTTCGATGATTCTGATGTCTTTATCATCTAGTTTAATTTCTTGTAGTATTTTTATTAGATTACTGTGCTGAATACTGTCGAAGGCTTTTTCGTAATCAATAAAGCATGCGAAAACATCTTTGCGCTGATCTCGACATTTTTGCAACAATACTATTAATCCAAAGAGCGCTTCTCGCGTTCCAAAAGCATTTCGAAAGCCGAACTGGGCATCCTCTAGGTCCATTTCACACTTATTTCTTATACGCGCGTGTATTATTCTCAGGAAGGTCTTCAGGAGGTGACTCATAAGAGATATTAGCCTATAATCTTCACACTTTCTTGGATAGTTCTTCTTGGGGATTGCTATAAACGTGGACTTCAACTAGTCCTTTGGGATCACTCCGGTGTTGTATATTGTGTTAAATAGGTCAGTGATAACGTCAATATTATCGTCTGTGATCAATTTCACCACATCTATCGGGATCCCATCAGGTCCAGTCGCCTTTTTCGTTTTAGCTACTAGCAAAGGAATGCTCCACTTCAGACTTCAGTATACTCGGACCCGTTACACATTCTTTCATTTCCTCCAGAACATCTCTATCATCTCGAAAAAGGTTATTTATATGCTTTTCCCACGTTTCTCTCTTTTCGTCATCTGTTAAAATAGGATTATTATTTGAGTTGAACAATGTCGTCGGTTGCCTGGTTTTATAGATACCAGCTATTTCTTTGACCTTCTCATGCACACCAGATATATTGTGTCTCTTCTGTAGCTCTTCCATTTCAATACACTTCTCGAGTATCCATTTTTCTTTAGCTAATTTGATTTCAGTTCTTATGCGTTTTTGTAGGTTTCTATACTCTTGTGCATTACTCTTTACTAGTCTCCGTTGTTCCATCAAATCCAGTATTTCTTGTGTCATCCACCTTTTCTTCATTTCCTTTGTTGGTTTTAGGTGTGTTGAGCATACATTAATGAGAGCCGGCTTAACATGTCAATTAATGTTGTACCTTAGGACATTTTTCGGTTTTCAATTTTTTTCTTTGACATTTTTTTAAATGGATGAATTTAAGCATGACCAGCATACTTACAAGGGGATCGCCAACACTGGTCATCATCGATTTGCAAAAAAGGTATGTTAAAAATAGTGCAAGTCGGTGATTATTTTGGCGGTCCTCTTGTTAGTGATATTTTGACTATTTATAGCAAAATTTGTAAGAAGGTAAAGTAATGTTATTATATACTAGATAACTGAAAGGATAGACCAGCAGTCTGGCGTAAATCAAATACGGATAGACTACAGAGCGGGAAACCGCGGTTCCAATCCTGATTGCGTCGGATATGTGCTGTGATCTAAAAAGTCCAAAATCGATCTGTGGACTATGGGGAAGGCAACGGGAAACCACCCCATTAATATTTCCCTAGTAAAGTCTTCTTGGCTTAGCCAGGAGGATCGCTAACATCCGAAATCGGATAGGCACCTGAAGAAGAAGAAGCACTGAAAGGAACGTGTTAACTAGAAATTGTCATAAAGTACAACAACGTCTTGTACCTTGGGACAGTACTGATTGTACCTCAGTACAGTATTAATTTGACATTTGGACAATAATATTATACTTAAATAAAAAGAAAATATTTAAAAAATATATATGGAAAAACACCTACCAGTAAGGTCAGTAGTAAAGAATGGATGATGATTGAGTACATTATGAAGATAAATCCACTTCCAATGTGAAGGAAACGTTTTATATTCATTTGAATACGTTATCAGAAGATAAGATGATGCAGTGATGAAGAGAATAAAAGTAAAACTATGGAAGGGTATGCGGATCAGCAGGAAGGGATAGGCTACAGAAGATATGGTTGAATGTTGTTGAATTATAAGGTTTAAGAACAAAAGAGCATAATATAGCGATTTTGTTAATGCGAAAGAAGTGCTTAACGATATTAAAATGTTGAGAATGTTAATAGTATGTAGTAAAAATTAAAAATAGGTTAATAAAGGAATTGTTTGATCATTAATTAATTCGGTATAAACGGTATAAAGAAAGGAATTCTAAAAACTCACGAAAGTAGTTTGTAACAAAATTAAACAGAAGGTGCGCTTTTTAAAAGTAAATCTATTCAAGCAACTGTTGGATTTTTATTCAATTTTTAATAGTAATTAAACTAGTAAGTTTTGATATTAAAAAATTGAGGAACTTCAACACCACTGCGTTGTGATAAAATTTTTAACATATAAGGGTAACAGTGCAAAAGAAATACCAAGTGATATGCTTGAAGGACTCTTCGCACCTTCACTAAAAGCATTTTATAAGTGGGTACGGATTTTCAAAGCAAAGAGTCCTGGAGAAGATGATTACCGCACTGATCGTCGTGGGGGATCCAGTTATTCACGAAAGAAAGAAAAAATTTGGCAATGGATGATAAACGTCCAATTATCGTAAAAATATCTCAAGACATTAATTTATCATTATGGTATACTATCCATATAATTCTACATGACCATCTTCATGTATCAAAAGTATAACTGCAAGATGGGTTCCGCGTTTGCTGTCTCTTGAACAGAAGCTAAATTTCTAAAAGCCGAAATTTCTAGGCAATTTTTGGAAATATGCGAGGCTGATCCGATAAAAATTTTAAATAATGATAATTCATTATATGATCTCAAATTCAAACAAGAGTATAGCAGTGGATAAAAATGGAAAATTTCTAAGAAGTTTAAAACTCAACCGTCCACTGGCCAGATTATGGCCACAATGTTTTGGGATGCCGAGGGAGTTCTGTTAATTATTTATTCATCTGTCTCGTAAAGAGAGTATAACATACATCATTAAGTAGGATTATTACAAAAATTAAAGGAAGCTACCCAAGAAAAAGGAAAGGGTAGAGTGAAACACAAATTTTTGCTTCTACACGACAATGATCAGTTCACAAGCCGAAAATTGCACAGCTGCTGTCCAGGGTGCATTCCACGTTAGTCCAATCAAATAACTGCGTTCGATCTTTATTCTAATCAAAAAACCACAGGACCACGCCGTGGTTGTCGTGGGCATTAAGTGGAACGCACCCTAAGAAGTGTGGATTCGAAGAAATAAATTACCCACCTTACAGTTCGGACCGGATCCCTAGCGATTATTTTATATTCTGAAATTTAAGAAAGAATTACGAGGGATGAAATTTAATCCGATAATGTATGCTGTCGAAAGAGATTTTGCATGAAAATCGAAACAATCTTTGCTTTTATATAAGGTGTTTTTTTAGCTGCATGAGAACTTCAAAATGAAATAAAACATTAAAAACCTGACGGAATGTTTTGGTTATAATATTTTTATGAAAGTACAGTTAAAGGCATTTATGATTTGAACATGACTTCCGGCATGTGACTACCACGACTAATGGTTACGAAGCGCATCCGTTCAGTCCAATTTTTAACCACTTTTTCCAATATTTCTGGCTTTATTTCATAAATGGCTTGCTGAATATTAGCCTCCAATGCTTCTAGAGTTGTTGGTTTGTTAGCATAAACCATGGATTTAACATACCCCCACAGAAAATAATCTGGAGGTGTCAAATCACACGATCTTGGAGGCCAATTGATAGGACCACGTTTTGAAATAATGTTGTCACCAAATTGTCCTTTCAATAAATTGATGGTTTCGTTGGCTGTGTGGCACGTAGCACCATCCTGTTGTAACCATAAGTTGTCAATGTTTAGCTCTTGAAGTTTTGGAAACAAAAATGTATTGAGCATGTGTCGATATCTCACACCATTCACCGTAACGGTAGCTCCTTCCTCATTTCGAAAGACATATGGACCAATGATGCCGTTGGCGTGTATTCCACACCAAACAGTCAATTTTAATGGATGCAATGGAGTCTCAAGATAATGTCCCGGATTGGTCTCACTCCATATACGGCAATTTTGTTTGTTCACATACCCATTTAACCAGAAATGCGCCTCGTCACTGAACAAAATTTTACGGTAAAAAAATGGATCCACTTCCAATTGGTTGGAAGCGAATTTGGTAGCGTTGTTCAATGGTCAATCTATGCATTATCAAATGCCAAACCTTGCTAAACACAAATGTCAAAAAACTGTTTCCATAGCAATCTTGATTCAATTATTATCCCTATTGAAAGTTCTCATGCAGCTAAAAAAACACCCTATATAATATTTTACATAAGAAAAATTAATAAGAAATACCAAGTGCATTGAATTTCAAGGAAATTATAATATTTATTATAAAACTATTTAATTTTTATTTCTTTATAAAATATTGATTTCTTTATACCGTTTTTACCGAATTTAATGATCTGCCTTGGTATATGCACACATTTTGTTTAACCCATAAAAGAACGACTTGATTTAAATCTAATATTTATGTAATATTATGTACATTATGTTCTTACAATTCGTCCAAAAATTTAAAAAAGCTTATTTGAAAAGTACTTTGAGGAGTTAAATATAAGTGCAACCACTAAAACTAATTAGAAGTCGGATGGAGTTGTTGATATTGTTGGAATTATTCAAGTTTAGATCTATAATAATGATTTTAGACATGTTCAACAACTTGGGTATACAGTGTGTTCACGGAAAATGGTAACAGTGAATAATTCTTATATGTTACTAGATACAAAAAAAAGTTTAAATAGTTTTTTATTCAACTGGAAATTTAATATCGGAAACTGTTGAGGTATATTTTTTTATATGTCAAACTCAACCGGAAGTGATTATCAAATTTTTTTTTAAATGGCAACATATCTTTTTTTTAACATTTTCCAAAATGCTAACAATGGGTTAGCTCTCCACTGTGTCACTTTTAAAATTGTCACTTTTGATTCTTTTATAATGTCAATTAATGTTACTTATTGTCCATCGGACAGATTGTAATGTATTTGTGGAGACAATAAAAAAAAAAAAAAAAAACTCTACATACCTGTGTTTAAATAATTAATAAATTATTATTGTTTGTTTACATCTTGAATTTTCTCGAATAATTTCTTATATAACCTTATGAAAATTTTATATATATTTATAGAGAAAAAACTGCAGATTGCGAAAATGTAAAAAAAAAGACATGTTGCCATTTGAAAAAAAAATTTGATAATCACTTCCGGTTGAGTTTGACATATAAAAAAATATACCTCATCAGTTTCCGATAGTAAATTTCCAGTTGAATAAAAAACTATTTAAACTTTTTTTTGTATCTAGTAACATATAAGAATTATTCACTGTTACCATTTTCCGTGAACACACTGTATTAGAGAACTGATGTTCAATTCTGCACTAATGATCTATCTATGCTGGTAAAAACCAGCAAAACTATTTCTAACACAAAAAGGACATATTGAACAGTTTGTGTTGCAAATATATGAAGATATGTATGTTTACAATAAATTTATGTCACAATAAAAAAAATTAGAAATGGATCAGCTTTATGGGCTCTATTATGGTAAAGCAGAGCATGTAGTATATCGAAATCTAATTTTCCAACCCTTAAAATCTCACAGAAAAAAAAAATTCCTTCTACAACCCTTTGGGCTCTTATGAAAAATAAAAAAGCTTATTTGTAACAAATGTATTATTAAAACTGTTCAAAAATAAAAAATGTGGTTTACTCATTAATTTCTAAGAATATGATATATTTGAGCTATTTATTCAAACGAATCAAAAGAAAGATTATTAATCAAAAGATTTTTCTGAGATCGGTACTAAAATAGCAGAAATCGACATAAAATTAAATATGACAAAATCTGCACTAAAACTTTTCTTGTACCATTTTCGGTTATGCAACCTAATAATTTAAATTATGCAATAATATTATTATACTAATATTAGTACAGTAAAATATAAAATTACAATAATAGATAGTACTATTAATAAAAAATGTTAATTGTCTGATTTCCAAAATAGATATTGTGTGTTGACTAACAACTCGCCTTTTAAATTTTGCTTATAACCTCAATATTACTACCGTAAATGTCTAAATGTGTATCTATATAATTTTGTTATTTAATTTAAGTGCACAAAAGGACTAAAGTTCGTTTTGTTATTTGGCTTACTATTATTACGCACCCATCTATCTCCGAACCTAAGACATTTTTAAATACTAATATAATAATAATCTATTCTATAGCAATCATCGTAAAATACAATGATTGCTTCGATATTAATTTTATATTTAAAAAATATACTGATCGGTCTTCTTGACTGCCTTTATAATCACATTACAATCATAATCAAGTTGACTAACTTTTTAAGAATTAAAATTTATAGGTAGGTACTACAGTTGGCTTTCAATAAATATAATTTTGTATATTATATAGTTTTAATTCAATGTGATCAAAAACTTTATAAATGTTCTATTTTGCTTCCTGAGGAAAATTGTTTTGGATATATCATGATAAAAATGTATGAAAATAGTTTTAATTATTTACCAGCAAAAAGCATCGAGAAGTTACTGAATGTGGAGCTCCTACTCAGGTAATCGGCAGTTGGCTTAATATCCAACATGGCGTGGATAAACTTTTATTACACAATAAAAAATTTTCACATTAAATTACATTGTCTTTTAAAAGGGTTAAGTAGCAATAATTACTATCACTCTTTATGAAAAGCACAATCACATTTTAAAAGTTTTCGTTTACGTAATTATGTGTTATACGATATTTGGAACAAAATTTTCAAGAAGTTTATTAAACTTTTATTTACTCAATTACATAATTATTGAAGATATAGGTCTAATAATTATAAGTTTCAAATATATTATGTTAATATGTCACTAATGTTGAAAGTTGCTGGTGATTATAATGTAGTGCATACAATCTGTCAAGTTGTCTGAGTTTGAGGCACATTTATGATCAACTGAAAAGTTTTTCAGAAATTTTCACAGAGAATATAGTTAAAGGCGGAGTTACGAGCAAAAGGAAGCCAATCGGAATAGTAGTTGAAAATAACCCTCCACGTCAAAAAGGAAATCCCTCCTTTACAAATGAGGGTAGGGGTGTTCTAGATATTCTGAATATACCTATTTTCTATTTTAGATACGAGTGGTACCTATACATACCTATCTAAATTATTATTATTATTATCATTAACATTCAGCAATATCACATAAACAATTAAATTTTTGATCCGTCACGCCATGTACTGAAAAATACTGAACATAAAAATAATAATATGATATGATAGGTGTGCAATATTAGAAGCAGTCAGAAAATATATCGCATAACTGAATCTGAATCCAAAAATCTCCTTGTAATAAAAAATTTAGAATTCAAAAATTTTTCATTTTCATATCTATATGTAGTAAGTACATATTACATGTAAATACTACATACAGAGGCAAGATTTAATTCACTGAATGCAAAATACGATTTTTCTATAATTAATGTTTATTTTAACATGACACGGTAAATTTAAAGGAAAAACTGAAATTTAATTAGAAATGAAACACGCATTTCATACTTAATTATTAGTTTTGTAAGTATAACTTTTTATATAATTTATATAGTTTCGGTTAAATTCTGAAAGATCTAAAGACAGCTTTTAGGATATAATAATATTTCTGTGTTTTTTAGTCCTGCTGATGGATCTAGTATACCTATAGTCCGAAACTGTCTGCAATTGATTAATTTGTTTTATTTCCGTCCACTAAGAACCAAGATTTTTTACTTAAAATAATATAATATCAATTCAATTTAATTCCTATACAAGGAAACCAAATACAGGAAATATGTATTACTTTTTTCGTATTAAGTAAACCTATTTTTGTAAAGTATCTATAAGAAGTTCATACATATTAGGTCCTGAACTTTTTAAAGCGAAATCCGTAACACTGCGTACAAATAAATTTGATGGGCTTGAGTGAGATCCGAATGCAATTTTAATCCAAAAAGTTACAAATTAAAATATAATAATGATAATGCATTATTTTAGACCTAATAATAAGGATATTTAATTCAACAATTAAATAGCATAATCTATAAGATAGTATGTGCTTAAAAAGTCTCTAATATTATACTCCATCAAAGTCACAAAAGCACCAAAATCATTTGCCCGCAAAGAAAGCATTGGTTTAAATTTATTGAAAACTCTACTTTTTTTTGTTAAAATTCATTTTTGGTAGATAGTATACCTAATATTACTTTAAATTATTTAGTGACATAAAATATTTTAAAAAATACAAAAATTGACTTCTTTGTGTTTTCGTAGTGATCGTGGAATTATAGAAGATCACGATACATTTGATAGTTTCTTTACAATAAATTAAATGTATCGTTTATCATTCTTTGAATTGGAACGAACGGGCTCTTTTTGATATAGTGAACAAACAAACGAGAATAGGTAACAAAGAATACTTGTGATTATAAGTTTGCATTAGGATGGTGTATTACTAATAATTTTAAACGTTGCGACGGTAGCGCCTTGTTGTTATCCTTATCGTGACTTAGTTAAGCGTCGCTCCGCTACGGTGGCGTAGCATAGTACCGGAAACGTTACCATAGCAACCCGGCAGCCACATCGATTGACGCTGTTGGCGTGCTAACTAAAATTATGTAATCCTCGTTACAGCCCACACTTGGTAATAATCTTATTCCTTTTTTAAACTAATACTCATCTGTATTATTAATATTTTTAAATTTCATTTAATCGATGTTCTGCTATATGTGGTTACTTAAAGAGCATCTTTTTTTATTAAATTTGATATGTGGTGATATATTCCTGATTTTTGTATGATTACAACAAACATATTAATTTTAAATAGGAGTAATATAATTAATATAAAACACTTGTATTATATACCGTTAAATAAGAATAATATACGTAATAATGTATAATAAAATTATACTTACTACTCTAATTAATTGATTAAGACATTTTGCTTTTAAAATTTAATAAACAATTCTAAAGAATGTGCGATGTATAATATAAATGATTTATTTAGCTATTAGCTACCTATCATAGTAGGTTTTATCCACTTGTTATATTAATAAATTATAATAAATCAAGCTAAGGTTTGTTCCTGAACAGTAAGGTGATAAAATAATGTGAGATTAAAAAATTTGAATAAAAGCTTCCGATTATTTAGAAATTTAATAACTCAAAATTTTACAGAATCGTAGCACAATCTAATTCAAATGCATTTACCATGTTAAAATGTTAAAAAAATGTTTAGAAGTAATTTTGACCATATGTAGGTGTAATAGAAATGCTATAAAAATTGTAGAGTTTCAAAACAATTAAAGTAGAAGTACCAATAGTAATTAAAAATGAAGGGTTGCGAAATTTAATGCCTCATAATAATATTATGTTTTTAAGAAAACAACATGTTTTTACAGATTATGCATTTAAAATTTGGAAAGTATGCCTGTTTTCACCAACATTTTATTTAAGAATTTCCTAGTATTGACATAATAAATTATTATGTTTATATTATATTTATATTGACATAATAAATTATTATGTCAAATTTGACTAATCAAATATGTGGAATCCTAGCTAAGTAATTCTTTACTAAGAAATTCTTAAATAAATTGTTCGTGAAAACAGACATTAGACTATCATGCCTGTTTTCACCAACAATTTATTTAAAAATTTCCTAGGAAAGTATTGACATAAAAAATTCATATGTCAAATTTGACCAATCAAATTTATGGAATCCTAGCTAAGTAATTTTTTACTAGGAAATTCTTAAATAAATTGTTGGTGAAAACAGGCAATTAGTATCTCATTCATTAAGTATTTATTTGATTAGCGTAAGTTTTCGGTTTCCATTTAGCTCTTTGAACTGAATGGGCATTATTAAATCTTTAATACGAAGCTATGAGCTGTGCTCGAAATCACTGTAGCGAACAAAAGTGTCATTGAGTTAACGTCATGCCCTTGCAACTTCTATTGAAATTTCTAGTGCCTTATGTTTAGTTATGTTATAACTATAACTTTAATAAATGATTTTCTTTCAATTTTTAAATAAAAAAATGTGCAACGTTAACAGTGCAAAAAATTTAATTCGATACAGTAGTTTAATAAATTATTTTTATATTTTAAAACTCACATGCAAAAAATTAATTTTCAATGAGAACTACCTACTGATTTTCATAATTTAAAAATGGTTGTTTTAAGAATTTGTCAAAATATAATATTAAAATATTTCACTAGCGGAAGCTGTGTACTAAATCTCATCTCTCGAGCAGGTTAGGAAAGACGTTCATGTACCACGATTTGTTGTCACACACTCACTTAGGCCTCTAAATCGGTGGGCCCATTGTACTATTTCAGATTTTCAGCTTCATCCCGATCCTGTCACTCCTCAAGCTGCATAATGAGCTTCAGGATCTTTGGTATATAACGGTCATCATGTTAAGTTAAATAAAATCTTATAATTAGAAAGTAAAAGCGGATAAAAAAATTGTAAAATTTTTGTTTCAATATTATTGAAAACATTTGTTTCAAACTCAAATTACTTGTATATTATTTCAGAAAAATAACTGCTAATTAAATATTTTTTATTTTAGGTAATGTATCACCCCATCTTGAAATTGCAAAATTATCTGTATAGTATTTATATAGGTATACACACCGTATTGTATTACGCACACGCCAGTCGAGTGGTCGATGTTCACTTCTTTTGTTTACAACAATGGGGGTTTGTTTAGGATGGCAATTGACATACGCTGACAATTTAGCGACAATAACAATAATAATCTACAGTGCAGATTGAACTCTCGCTGGTATTTCTAGTGGTTTAGATAGTTACCTCTGTTGACACTCCTACCCCTGGGAAAGCTTACCGTCACATTAAAATAAAAGTGATTTGATGTTCGGTATATTATACTATGCTGGGGTAGAAAGAATATGTTTAATTAAGTGTTAGAGCTTTTGTTATTTTGACATTATCTACTCTATGTATCTACTACTTTTCTGTTAATTTTATTACCTAAGAGTTTGTTTTCATTGTTATACTATTAATATTTCTTTGAAATGTTATAATTAAATCAAATTAATATTATTTCAAAAAATAATCTGAAAGGAATGAGCGTAATTTAAACATGCATGCTGGATACTACAGTAATGTAGCTACTATAATAAATAAAAAATATATTTAAAAGGTAACAACATTTTTAAATAAAATACTAATTTCATTAAACACAACATTTTTTATGCTTTCATTTTTTAGAATCTAGACCATAAATCTATTAAAATAAAATAATTGTATACTACCACTCGAAAAACTACAACAATATTATAGTTAGGTAAAATCAAAAGTGTGTCTATCCTGCTGGTGGGAATCATAGTTTGTATAATGATATACCCATAATAACTTCACTTCCCATAGTGTTTGCATGTAACTTAATCCCTTTGACTTTGTGTTCTATAACTGACTATTATTTGTACCCCTATATTGCTTCCCTGGCTTAAATGATATTTGTACACGCAGTTGAGATACAACTAATATTCATACATTTTGATGATAATTATATTTAACATTTTTGATTTTAGGTTTTTGATAATTAGAAATTTTTTAAAACAATTTTGTGGTAAAAACAATAAAAGTGCATCAGTTAAAAATTACCACTGTTTTAACCAATTTTCAAAATAAATAATAATTATTATATAAGAAAATAAGTAAAATTGTAACTTTGTGGTATATTTTTTCTTATTGATTCCTTGAAACAGTATGTAAATGGATGTAAGTTCAGGTCACAACCTAATACTTTTTAATTAAAAACTTAATAATTCAGGTATGGTGCATGATATTACAACTAACTGATGTTGTATAAGACATACAAAATAATTCTAATATTATAATAATTCTACAAGAGATAATGATTTATAAATTTATCTAAAATTTTTACTATTTAGTTTTAAATTTTATTTATTTAAAATATAATATTTTATAATTTATTTAATTACTAATACATTTTTATTAGAATTTAGAGATTGGAAAGAATGCGCTTGTGACAGGAAAGAATGGAATAAAGTGACAAAAAAGGCCTATGCCTGCAGTGCTGATTAATATTATACTGACGTAAATTGGGCCCACCGACAAACTCTTGGTAACAGAAACTCTTCCAAAATAATAATATTTACCAGTCCGGGCTATCAATTTTCGCCCCCAGCTGCTCAGCCAAAATATTTTATAATCACCTTTCGCTTTATCGCGCAACGTTCTTCAAATGTTCGCTTTCAACTCGATTTATTTTCCAATTTACCAATTAAAAATTTTCCTTCTACTTCTAAGAAAGAAATAAGCACCAACTACACTATTTAATTAACTTTATTTATCCAAAAAAAAACCTAGTCGCTTTAACATTATTCAAAATCGCAAAATAACAAAACCGCAACCACCCAACTTCGTGGTCGGCGCGCGAACCTCCTTTTCCTTCCGCCCCCTGCCGGTTTCGCCGAGACCCCTAGTGGCCGTGAGAATCATTCAAAAATTTAAAATTTTATGATACAAAAATTAATAGTTTCAATAATTAAATTTCCGTCTCTTCATTCAAAAAAAAATACGACAATACATACTACTAATACATACACATTTTGCGAATTTAGAAAATAATATTAGCATTATGTTTTATTATTATATTTAATAATATTGAATATTATAATAGGTAAATAATACTTATACAGAGCGACCGACTTTAATTAAACCCGATCATTGGAAAATAACATGGGAAATTAAATTTTTTTAAATTCCTGCTTTCCATTATAACGGATAAAAATGAAAATAGTATTAATCGAAAGAGATTTTTTACCATGGTCTGAAGATACCCAATACTTGCAATTTCCTCTTTTTATTATTGACTGCGCACTGCCGTGGTCACTAAGGATAAAATGCTCTCTACTTCTCTCACAAATGTAATGTAGTTGATGAAAAAAAAATTAATTTTGCTATAGGTGGTGTTTTTTTGTAGTGCTATTTGCAGCGGATCATTTTGTATATTAAATCCATACCACTCCAAAGCGAATTCTCATAAGATGATCCCAAGAATGGTAAGGAAAACGAAGGTTTTAGAAATTCAGGTTACCAAGTAGAGTGAAATCAAAGTTTTACTATAATGTTTAAATTTGAAAAAATGAAGGATGTTACCTCGAAGAAAATATATTTACACAATTACCAATGGAGAGAATTGAATAAAAAATAGTATTATTTCAACGAGACATAAGATCAAAAATCGGAGGTTACAGTAATTTATTTAGTTATTCAAACGAAAAATAAAAATTGCCTTAATAATAGGATAGTTAGATAGCTTAGCAAAAATTAAAGTATTCATTGCTATTAAGCTAAAAGTCCTATCCAAATACCGAAAAATAATTATCTCGTGATACAAAATGTTAATTACTATACATTATAATGTCGCATGAAAAGATAAAAATAGATTTAATTATCCGAGAATATTTTCAAGAAAAATTTTTGATTTTGGAATAAATTTATTTTATATAAATCTTTTCCACTATTTTTAAACAGTAATATTTGACAAAGGCAATAAATACGCTCGAAAATATAAGGACAATGCTTAAGGTACATTTTATTACAAAATATATAATTTAGTACTTTAAACCGCTTTTAGATTGCAGCTATGTATTTTTTGAGCCGTGAATCCTGAAAATCTATTGGAATGGGGATGATTGCTATCATTACGTCAGTGCTGCTAGTTTAGCATGAAATCGGAACCAACGACCTTCCTTAAAATCGCCTTTTAACTTCACACAACTTTGAAAAGCAGTTTCAGACCAACGAAGGGTAATTTTTTGCTTACTGAAATTCAGTATAAGATACGAGGAGGTAGTAAAAATGATTCAATAGAGAGCAAGAGAGGCAGAAATAGTTCAATCAACGTCTATTCATTAGTCACTTCTGCTAAGTACTGCCTTTAGGAAATAAAGTGAGAAGTGTGAATAGACTATTAATTTCATGCCAAATTTATATTTAGAGATGTACTTTGATTTTCTTTTAAAAACATATGACGAAATAATTTATTAGCAATTCAAAAATTGTATGAGATTGAATTTATTAGCCTAAAATTTACTAATAAAAATGGAGATAGATATTCTTTATAAATTCATTGATAGAAGTTATTGTTATTAAATATTGTTTTTAATTGTTAATTCATTTATCGATATAACAATGTTAATGTTTAATTATACGTATCTCATTAATTCTTGTTGATAATTCTAAAAATTTGATGCATGTAAATTAAAACACTACTACCAGTGTACGAGTGCAAATTAGAAAATTAAATTGGAAACATTTTAAAGAATGGATTAGTGTATAATTTATTAAAAATAATTTTATTCGCAGACTGCCTCAGAGATGTGGGTATCAAATTAATTTCCTTGTTGAGATTTTTTCTCAATTTTGAAATCTCTTTAATCTATAATCGAATAAATAAGGAAAGAAATAATAACATTTTCAAAAATGTGGATATACGTAGCTAAGTTCACTAACAACTAGATTAGATCGTATTAAAATATTTAGAGTATCCTAAAAAAAAATTTTTTGAATTAGAAAGGTACAACTGAAATCTAGGGAAGAATCATAACCAACAATAAATGATACAAAATTTGTCCTCAAATTTTGAATAACGTAATTATTGAGAGTATACATATAAATAAGCATTAAATTAATAAATTATAAAAGCATAATTGGGCAACACAAATTTATAAAAAGATATTCTAAATCTCAAATTTGAGCAACTAGCTATCGGCACGATTAATTAATTAAGGTAGTGAACGGGAACAAAAAATATAGTGGAATAAAGAAATAGCAGCATGACTTCTTGTACAACATTGTTTAATCTTTATTTACATAGATACATATTAAATTGAATTAATAAGAAAAAAATTACAGACGAGTTATATAGAGAGCTGGAGTGATATCGCGGAGAGCAACATTGCAGGTTTTCTCCAAAAATAAAAATATGAGTTGTTCTTTCTTTTGCGAAATATTCTTTTGGATATAATATTTATTACATGTGTTGAAAACTAGTTGATGTGGTTGTATGGAATACTATTTTACCAAATAATCACAAATAAAAAAAGCCCCTGTGGATGACTAATCACTACAGAAATTTTACTGTACCAGTCATAATTTATTGTAATATCGAGAAGTGAGTAATAAAACTTAAGGAAATAAGGATTTTTCCAGAATTTGATTAATTCTTAAGTAAATTGTATTCACTCAGGGAATTTTATAATATTAATCGACACAAATCCACATCTACATCATTTAAGTGAATTAATAAAAATAAATTTGCAACAATTTTTAAATTTGAAAATAATTCGGGCAATATTAAACAGACGAGGACATCTCATATAGTAAGTAAAATTGGCGCCCAACATCCAAAAGTTATAGTAAAAGTAGTAGTAAATTAAATTTTGACTTTAATTCTCGAACTAGTAATTTAAAATATATAGTTAAAATTTAACGACGCTGCCACAAAGGTATAATATATCTTCGACAGACTAAACTTTAAATGATCATTAACTATTTTTTAAATCGGAGATTTGCGAATAATATAATTTTTTCTTAAATGACAGGCGAGTAAATAATACGTGGGTTGCCTTTTATATTTCGGGATTCAGCTACCCTAGTGCTGCCATCTGGCAACTAATATTTTTATCGCAAAGTTTGACATTTTTGATGGTATATGTATTCAGAACTTTTTGCCGTATGAACGCCATTTGTGTTGTTTAAAAATTCTTGAAAAATAAATTCGTCTAAAAATTGAATTAAATTATGAACCATATTTGTGTGACTATTTTTTACAACTTTCGACGTGGATTGACTCAACAGCAGTGCATCGATGAACTTAATTCGACTATTGGCGATGAAGCACCATCAAGTACCAGTGTTTATCGCTGATTAAATGAATTCAATTGTAGCCGTAGTTCTCTCAATGACGAATTTCGTGAAGGTCGGCCAAAATATGTTGTTGTTCCCGAAGATATTGATGCTGTGGTTGAACTGATACTGCAAGATCGTCATATGACTTATCGTTAGATTGAGGCATCCTTGGGCATTATGGGGACCAGCTTACATTCAATATTGAATAAACATTTGGTTGTCAAAAAGATTTCTTTCCGTTAGATCCCTCATAATTTCACAAATGCTTAAAAAAAGGCTCTTGTCAATTGGTCGAAAGAACTGATCAAAATATACGATTTTGGTGCTTTAAAATGATTCTATGACATCGCGACAGGTGACGAATCATGGATCTACGCGTATGAGCCCAAAAATAAAAAGCAGTCGACTGTGTGCGTTTTTCAAAATGAGCCATCCAACAAAAGCTGTTCGCGCACGAAACACTTCGAAGCAAGTGGTCGCCTGTTTTTTTCGGAAAAACTGGACATGGTGCATCCGTACCATTTGTACAACGTAGAACGGTAAATTTTGAATGGTACATAACCATTTATTTGCCAGAAGTCTTCGGAGAAATAAGGAAAACCAACCGCCAAGACGGATCATTCTCAACTAGGACAATGTGAGCTCTCACACATCGGCTCGAACAAGTGAAGTTTTGAGCACTCAAAACGTCGATTTAATGGACCATCCGCCGTATAGTCCTAATTTAGCACCCAATGACTTCATTTTATTTCCGCACGTCAAAAATAAATAGCGAGGTCAACGTTTTTCGACACCTGAAGGAGCGGCTGGTGCGTTCAAAATGCAAGTTTTGGAGGTACCTCAATCGGAGTGGAAAAAGGGCTTCAAGAATTGGTTTTAACGCATGCAAAAGTATATTGATCTCCATGAAGAGTATTTTAAAAACTAATAAAGTCATTTTTGATGAAAAATATGTATTGTTGTTCTCAAATCCCGAAATATAAAAGGCAACCTACGTAGAATAAATTAATAATAGAATGAATGGTGATTTGAGCACTTTTGCTGTGTGTATCCGGTCATTGAAATTCAGCCTGAAAAGGTTTTTAATGATCATTAATTTGGCAGTGTGTCAATGGTATATGAATTCGGGTTCTATCATAATAAATTAGAAACGCTAAATATGATAAAAATGTCTATTTCATCTAAAAGAAAAAAAGTTTTAATGTTTTTTTATTGAAATTCATTACAAAATTCACAAGATCACTTTATATTAAATTAAGCTGAGTTCATAATTAATTGTGAAATTATGAAAGACTTGAATGGAATGTAACTACAGGTAAACAATTTTACAAAAGTACCTACCTACCCAAGTGTTAATTTATATTTAAAACAGTTAAAACGTTTCAATAATTGATGACAAACGCAGGAAAGGTTCCGTTTATCGAATTGAAGTAACTGTGTCTTTTATTATCTAAAACCAAGAAACTGGATTTACCTCTAGTAAAATATACTATAAAGTTCCCTAAATATTATTTCCCTTGCTACAATTTAAATAATATTATAATGTAGATAGTATAGTACAACTAAATAATATTATTAAAAAAAGTAAAGATATTTTATATACTTATACTTAATATATATGAGGTACATATGTATATAATATATACTACTATAAGAAAGACATCCCATAGCGAAGTAGGTAACAAACAAAATAAATTCAAAGTGAAGTGGTCGGAGCGGTGTAGTCGGAAAAGCAGGCTGCCGGCGGATACCGCTGTCTCCGGGACACTTCCTCCCGGGGCGGCCAATTTCACTCAGAGCGAGCGCTTTCCGTACTCCGGACTTGCTCGTGCCGTCTGACCTCTCTCACTGTTATTCAATTTTCTTTTCTCATTTATTATATTCTAAAATATTATTTGACCATTTAGAGAAACTATTATCTTGACATATTTTTCAAAAGAAATTAGGAATGTATAAAATGCATATAACTGGGTAATATGTCACATATAGCACATGGAGCATTTTGGTCAGTGCTGATGTAGTTAAGTAACAAATGCTTAGTCTAATTTTATAACTCTTGTTTTAAATTTCGATTACAGGTAAATCAAATATATTCATAAGAAGTGATTTGAAAAGTTAGTACATTTATTTAATAACTGAAAAATATTTACTATACAATAGATATAGTACCTATTGATATACCATAATATCCATTACAGGCTACCATTCCTGACGGAATATAATTGCTTCTTTTTTAAGTCTTTGCAATCCATTTCATGAGGTAGATTATTAACCTTTATGCTCCAACCGCCTCTATCCTAAATAGGTATTTCAGAATTGTATAAATAATATTTATCAATATCATTGATGTGTAAAATTTTTATGAAGTTTATATTACGAATTCATAATGCTTTTGTGTGCTATAAATTGACTTGTGTTAAATATGGCAAAACTTTATATGTTGTTGGTAAGGTGCATAATTTTCTTTCGTATACAGATATAATATATAATAAATTTAATATTTTGATTAATACTTTCTGATTACTGTTCTATCATTTGACGAGTTCATCTGATATCATAATTTGTTATGTTCGTACTATACAAAGTACTGGTAGGTGTCCCTAATGGTGCGTTTCGTGCAACTTGTGCAAATTGGCCTGTGCAAGCCAGTTTGCGCAAGTAAATTGTAGCGTGAAAACGGAAATTGTCCACTTGGACACTCCAGAAAGTTTGACTTGAGTAAAATCTTGCTGTGTTTGATATTTTGCATGTGATATTTGATATTTTGCTTGTAACGACACTCCCACTTTCCAAAGGGATCCAAAGGATTAATTCCTTAATTAGGGGCTAAATACATAAGTAGATTAAGAAATAAATTTATAAACAGTATGAAATCAAATTTTATTAACATGGGCCGGCATAAGGAGCTAGATATACTACTAATATTTTATTTATTAATATTACAGAAATTATTGCAAATATTTTGCACAAAAAGCAATTTATTAATTTGTTTGGTGGAGTAAAAATCTAACCAATATTCCAAAGGTTTCTGCTTCCTTGTTGTTGGAATGTCGAAGCTTTGAATTGTAATATTAATATTATATGTTGTAACTTGAATTCTCTTCAAAACTTCAACAAAATTGAAAATATAGGGATGGGAACTATAGAATTGATAAAGAATCAATGTACATAGGTATATTTGCATTAAATAAGTTGAGTATTTTATCGTTTGTTGGCATCGGCATCCAATCACTGTTTCTTTTAGCTTGCACAAGCCAGTTTGTACAAGTTGCATGAGCGTAAAAACGCACCACTGCCCCTATTGATTGATTAAACAAACCAAGGTTGGTACTTGCTACCAATATAGGTTTGTTTAACCAATGTTTTCATCCATTGATGACGTCATCACTTTGCCAGTCTATAGTAGAACCGTTCTACATACATAGCATATCTGGATTAAATCATAGCTAATTTTGAACATGCTTGTATTAGTTTGATATCTACCTACTTAGAAAATAGCTACAAACTATTTTTAACTTGTTCAAACTTTCTTCTTCTTTAATGGCATTCACAAATTTTTACAACTTGGGGGGATAGGCGCTTTTGATTATAATAGACATAAAGCTATTGTGCCATCCTTCAACTATATTGTTAGTACCAGGAATATTTTCCAAAACAGCTTATGACAACGTCGTTTAACTTCATTTAAAAGAGTAAAAACATATTTGCATTTCTTGCTATCAAAGTCTAATAAAAGTCGTATAATAAAATTATATAAGAGAACGATGGGCGTAGTCAAATATCTGCGCAGTAAAAGTGGAGGGAGAACGTGCCAGTGCCGTCGTGTAAACGGACCGGACGGATTTTCGTTACTGAACATTAGCTCCGCCTATCGTTCTCTATTTAATTTTACTTTACGTTACCAATATTGTACATTGACAAAACATACAATAAAAAGTTAGTATCTTATTATAGATACTATATTATTATTGCTCCTATTGCTTATATTCTTTGTATTAATTGTAAACGAACTTTCATTTCAAATTGTGGTAAAGACAGAAAAAGTGATATTAAAATAAAGAGAAAAGATGCATTTTAAATACATTTGTATGACTAGGGATTTCGAGCTCGTTAATACCATGTTGAGTCCATCATATCTACTATATAATATGTTAGAATTTTCCCAATTTTCTACTAATCATTTACGGTCTAGGACATTTGAACGCAGCCGTTTGAATGCGACCGGTTGAACGCGGCCGTTTGAACGCAGAGACGATTGAACGCAGAGACGTTTGAACGCGAGGACGTTTGAACGCAGGGACGTTTGAACGCGAGGACGTTTGAACGCAGAGACGTTTGAACGCGAGGACGTTTGAACGCAGGACGTTTGAACGCAGGGACGATTGAACGTGAGCAATTAGATATGTACTTAATTAGATAATTGGATTAGGTACAGACCTTTTAATGACCTTCTCTTTAAAAAAATCGTTTCCTAACACTAACGTAGCCTCAACCGGGATCCACCTTTTAATAACGATCCTTTCTTTAAATAAAAGTCGATTCCTAACACTAACCTAGCCTCGACCGGTGGATCCACCTTTTAATGACCTTCTCTTTAAAAAAATCGTTTCCTAACACTAACCTAGCCTCGACCTGTGGATCTACCTTTTAATGACCTTCTCTTTAAAAAAAAATCGTTTCCTAACACTAACCTAGCCTCAACCGGGATCCACCTTTTAATAATGATCCTCTCTTTAAATAAAAGTCGATTCCTAACACTAATCTAGCCTCGACCGGTGGATCTACCTTTTAATGACCTTCTCTTTAAAAAAAATCGTTTCCTAACACTAACCTAGCCTCAACCGGGATCCATCTTTTAATAATGATCCTCTCTTTAAATAAAAGTCGATTCCTAACACTAACCTAGCCTCGACCGGTGGATCTACCTTTTAATGACCTTCTCTTTAAAAAAAGTCGTTTCCTAACACTAACCTATCCTCAACCGGGATCTACCTTTTAATAATGATCCTCTCTTTAAATAAAAGTCGATTCCTAACACTAACCTAACCTCGACCGGTGGATCTACTTTTTGCCGTAATTTGGTCATAATAAAGTGCGTCGTTAATAAGTCGAGGGAAGGTGCAATTTCTCGCGTTCAAATGTCCCTGCGTTCAAACGTCCTCGCGTTCAAACGTCCCTGCGTTCAAACGTCCTCGCGTTCAAACGTCTCTGCGTTCAATCGTCTCTGCGTTCAAACGGCCGCGTTCAACCGGTCGCGTTCAAACGGCCGCGTTCAAATGTCCTGCTCCGTCATTTACCATATACTACACTATATATAGTGTAGTTTATAATTATTCCTTAATTCGTAATTTATTAATAATAAAACATATTTATTTTCACGAATTAATAATAAACCAATTTTAAATACACTATTATATATTAATACGTAAATATACTAACGTATATTTCTGTATATTCTATATAAGAAAATATAGATGAAGATTATGTGTATGTTGATATTATTTTGGTTTGGATATAAAAGTTATATTCTAAAAAGTACGAATTTCGGTTTAATAAATTTATTAAGAGTAAATCGAAATAGAATTTTAAAAACATAAATGAATTTCCAACAAGTAATGGCAATATTAATAGCAATCTACCTCTAGCCTGACTTATTTCCTGAACTACAGTCAAGTTTAGGAGCGTAACGAAGAGTCTTTGAAAGATAGTACATTAGATAATCCAGGCGGTGCTAACGCGCGAAGGGATGGGGTGTTATCCGGGTTTAATTTAAAATTAATATAGCGCAGGCGGCGAGTGCCGGAAATGAGCTTTAGGGCCTGTGACGGGGTGCAAGAGGATATACTTGGCTGCTTGGAGGTTGAGTAGAGCTTCAACTTGTAAAAGTTAAAGCGTCGTAGTGACTATGTTCAAGACATCAAAGTTAGTTCTTTTAATTAAAAAGTTATAATCTGTTAATTAATTTCTTCATTACCTTTCTTACTCAATATACATATTTTATAATAAAATACCTACTTTTAATTTATTAATTATAAAGTAAATGTTGAATGCCATTTAAGAAAACATATTTCATAAGTAACTATCTGTAGTAATGTCGTAATAGCTATTTACGAAACAATGCAATAAAATAATTAAATTTTGCCTTTTTTCGGGATTTAGAACAATTCAATTAAAAATAATAGAGTTTCATTGTCCAAAATTCCGAAAGAAACACCAATAATTAATGAATTTATATAATGGACGATAACAATCAGTTAGTAATAAATTAAGTAATGATAAAAATAGTTTAGTTACGTTTTTAAAATGTGAAAATTAATAAATTAAATTATGTATATAGATAGAGCTAACAAATAAATGAAATGAAATAATGTCAATAATATGGTTTTTTCATTCTGATGAAAAGTGTAACCACACATGAAAGCCAAAATATTTTTATTTCAACTTATTTATTTGCTAGCTTTAGTTCGATAGATATATTTTAAAATATTTTAATTGTGGAAAATAATAAGTTACGTAATATTTTACATTACGTAACTATTTGCGCAATGCTGTCTTTTTACGTAATCCGCATAATGTTGGTGAATAAGTTAGTATGATAAATTGACTATCAGAATTAGATCAAAAATTGTAAGTGGCATAATCTGTTAGATATTGGAATCTATTATATTATTTTATATAAATAATAAAAATAGCATTTTTATTTTATTTGTTGCTAACGAAGAAGTTTGCTTATAAGGATCGCTAATAATTACACTAATATCATTTTAACAATATTATTGGTAACATCGGAAGTGTAGGTATATAAAAATACTATTTACACTATTTAAACATATTTTAAAATGTACAGGTTTGTACAACCTATAAAATTAATAACAAAATAATAAATTAAAAAGCTATAAGCAAATTCAAAAAATTTCAAATTGTTTCATAAGCTTCCATCAGCAATAACGTATTTCCTTTTTTTAGATGTTTGATGTATTTTATAACTAAGTATATGTGCCTATATTATAAGAGTAAAACGGAACACTCAGGTTAATTGAACAATTTGATATAACTGTCTCTCCTAGATTTGATCACTGACTTTCGCGCATGAATCTTGTATTCATCACCATAATATTATGTTAAAATCAGATAACATAATATATCTCCATAGGTTTCAAGATATTTAATGACTAGAACTAAATGTTTTATTCATTAAAGTTGTAAAATTATATATTGAAATAAATAATAAATAATAAGCTTTAATAATATACATCCACTTAAAAGATACTATTTATAATAAATTAATTATTACATAGCGTATTAGTATTGATTACGCTAGTTCGACTACTATATTTAAATTTATAAAATTGCTTAAAATTTTTGTTGAGTTAAAGTTTTTGATACATGACAGGGTTAAATGGACATAATATGATGAAAGGATAATAATTGATCATAATATGTATTATAACCTAGAAATGTTCAACAAACCACACAATACCCAAATTGAAAAATCGCCAATAGCTTTGAAAATGCAGAAGGAATTGAACAATAAAGAAATTACCATATGTACGTTAAAAAAAAGATTCACCTTAATTATTTCCTGAAACAAAAGACAAACGCAAAAAATAGGTGGGCCTATCTCTGAAACTAAAAGATATAATTGAGATGTGGTTTGGAGTGAATTTCAAGAAGGCCGCCTCAATGTTTGTTATTGGGTTAATTATTTATTTAAAAATTATAGCATACTGAGCATATCATTAACTTTCAAAATTAAAAAAAAACAATATACGTTTATGGCGAAATAAAACATAATAAAAAGTACAAGAACTTCCATATGTATAGGATAATGGATTATGACTAATAAGTTTGAAAAAATATATTTGTATTGATTTCGGTCGGAAAATTTTATAGGGGGACAATCTTATCCGAATAGTTATTTATATAAAAAAAGTGTCTCGGGATTATGGAGGTATAGAAACAGACAATATTACTAACTGGCCGACGTTTCGGTGCAATATTTCACCATAATCATGGCACTATAAAACGGTATAGATCAATACAATAAATTAATTAAAATATTATTATTAATTTATTATATTATTAATATAGTGTACAAAATAAGAATGAAACCTTTCTTAAATTGCAATAAATCAAATTTCACTAATTTGAATCGTTAATCACGTACCGTTGTGAAAATATTTGGAAGCTCCTTATTTTTCCTATCACACTGATTTTTCGAATAACAAAAAATGATAATTAATATCTAGGAAGAGTCGGGTAAAATCGTATACTTAACGTTTTTAATAATCGGTTTTTGGTGAAAAGTTTGTGATAAATTGGCAAGTAGACGCAAAACTATTATAGTTCTGATGACTCATAATAGCTTTTTTGAAAATTGTTTAACCTTAACTCGAGCCTTAAATATTTAGTTTTTCCCAATAAAACCCAATTGGTTGGGCAAAACCATATACTACTTGATTTAAATGACAGAAAACAATTTATAAATGAACCAAATTCATTTTAGTAAGGAATAAGGAAATTAAAAAAAAAAAAAAACCAATTCATATTATCTTCATCTGGAAATCTTGAGTTTCAGAGAAAACTCTCTGTTTTCAGTAGCTTTGGTTTTGTGGTGGATTTTTTTTGGTGGTTCATTATTTGTTTGTTTATTCTTGTCTTTTAGACATAGGGATATAACATGGAAAATTAATCAACATAAAATTACAACTGACTGGTTGTACTTAAAGGTGTTGCTGATGTTCAGATTGTATTAATTCAATTTGTTATTATGTCTTGAATATTATTATTAATATTTATTTTGAAGGCTGAATTTTGAAGCCTCCTTGATTTATGAAGCCCCATGTCTCTTGCGCCTTTCGGAAATCTACCATTGAAGATGAGCTCTAATTATGAAGATAAATAATAATAAAAAAGGAGTAAATCGTCTATGGCCAATGTTGGAAATCCCCTTGTAAGCAAAACGTATTTCAAATGAAGCGGTGAATGCAAGTGGCAAGCCGCATGGAGAATCATGTCGTTACATTTATGACTTTTAGGCTTCTGTATGCAGTATAACAACAAACCTTATATAAATTATTACATTCTAAATTAAATTTTAATTAAAAAGCTTAAGAACTGTCTGCATACGGGTAAAAACCAATAATATTATATTTTATTTTATTATATTTTATTTAGTAGAGTAGAATGGGGTCAAATAGGTATGGGGGCATAGTAGGTCATTGGCTTTGACGTCGCCAATTTTATTACATAGGCCGCCCGTTTTGCGTGAATTAGATACATAGTGGCGAAAAACGTTCACGGCAAAATTTTGGCTGCCGCCATGCATCTGTCAGTTTAGTTATGGTGTCATTCATTTTGACGCGTGTTCTTCTGTGAAAAAACATTATTTTCTCTCTGAAATGCAGTGCATTAAATTAACGCAAATAATTGTCAAGTGAGTTTATTTTTATGTAGAATTTGACGCTGAACACGAATATTGTGTTGGTTCTTCGATATTTTTGATTTTGAAAAAAATACAGACCCCAACATGAAACATGTGCTTGGGGGCAACATAGGTCACTATTTTAAAGCTCACGGAAATTTTGTTTTTTTTTAATTTTTCGGAAGATGATATCATGCCGGCATCGTAACCCGATCAAGAGGCTGGTCGTCCATCGAATGCCGATCAAGATCATAATCTCGACCCGAAAAATTGCAATTAAAGACACGGCCGTTTCCCAAAGCTCCACTGATCAAACCATCGAATTATTATTAGTGTTACTAATTTTTATAACATCAGGAGTATTCATACTCTTCAAATAAAAGCATTAGAGCTAATTTTTTTTACATGTGCTTGTAGTTTTATTTCACCTCGAATATCCGTGACCTATCATACCCCCAAATTTTTAAAATATCAAAAAAGGTACCTTCGCCTTATCGAATGTAGCTTTCAAAATATTTATGCTAGACATACCTAAAGTTAGTATGGCGAAAATGTTGCCAGATAAATAACCTTTCCAACGAATGCTTATTTTTTGAAATCGGTGCAAAAACAACGTCGCAAGGGCTCTTCAAAAAAAACCTACCTACTTGACCCCACTCTACTCTACTGTTAATTTTCATTAGTTATTTTAGTCAAACTTTAAGATTTAAAAGTGGTGATCACATATGATATTCTCGTCAAAGTAGAAGAAGCTTGCAAGAACCAATAAAACCAAGACAATAATCTCCATGTGAATCCCCACTTTAGTGAAGTATATCTAAATTTAAAATTAATTATTATGCTGGATATATTGCGCCTTGTATATTAATACTATTATGTGAGTAATTGGTATCAGCTATTCCCACAAACTTTTCTTTAAAAAATAGTGTGTTTTTTATCATTCTTTTAACGTGTTTATTTTTTCGGGCTCTAGTGATGACTGTTAATTATTATAATTCAAAACATCCATTTTTGAGTTACCAGAGTTACCACGTTATCCTAAAAAATTTTTATCCGATGCTCTGCAGAAAAAAATTGTCCACCCCTGATCTAGATAAGGTACAAAAAATTATTATTTAAAAATCACAATATTTATTGTTGTGATTTATTGTACCTATTACTATTACTAAAAATGGTATACGTTCTAGAAGTTTGAACTATTAACGCTTACTGTATGTATTGTGGAGCAATCGAGCGAAATAAGCGTGATATATTAATATGTGAATACGTACAGTGTTCCACTAGAGTGGCAGCCACGTGGCGATTTGCACCCTGGAACGACACGTGACAGGGGTTATACCATATAACTACAGAACACCTCATTCACCTTATATTATTTTAATAGATTGCAATCAAAACATGTATAACTCATGTTGATTTACTCATTCTCTTTCTTTCTACAATTGAAAATGTAACTTAAGTACGTACTACCTACTATAAAACTGTATAATAGTCTATTTTCTAATCTAATATATTATTTCATTTAAAATTATTTATTCTTGATAGTTTTCAACAATAAGCACGTATCTATATCGTAGCCAATGCCGTTTTACTTCAATACAGTTTAGTCGTTTCAAACAAAAGTCTCTTGAATTACAAACTCCTTAAGAACATAATTATAATTTCCGACTTTAGCAAAATTGGAAATTGCTTCGGTCGCTTATAGAAAGTCTGACTCCATAGAATAAAAGTTCCAGTGAAATATTATTATTTTAGATATTAACGACTTAAAGAGTGAATCAAGTCGTAGTCAAATTTTATTAAACTTCGTTTAATTAATTATGTAGCTATATTTAGCATGGTTTGTCCGAACTTTTAATTTCCAAATTTTTGATGAAATGTAAACGCTACAATAATGAAAATTGGTGCATTCGTTTCGCAGTTATAAGGAAACATTAACATCCAAACAATAGAGACACAAACAAGATCACACTCTAAAGTGGCGTTCACAATGAAGTATGAGGTTTTGCCTTGCTTCGTTAGAAAGCTGGCAATCGCCAATTAGATTAAAGCATTTTCATTGAAGCATTGAAGAAAGCCTCGGCTGGAGCAGACTTTCCCATTAAGACGTCCACCGCGATCTGTTTATAAAGTGTTTAAAAATCTACTTAAAAAACCTTGTTTAAATAAAATTTTGTTTCAATTTTAACTTTTTTACTGATGTTTCCTATAATTAACGACATGGTTAACATAACTGTTAGTAATTTTACATCATGAACATAATTATTGTCATATCATATCCATTATATAGAAAAAATAATATACTTTTCACAATTGCGATACTCTAAAGTGCAATTTAGCCCCGCATTTGCGGGTATAAAGGGGCGTTTTTTATACCTGCATTCAACATGCATTTTACGACCTGCAGTAGGTCGTAAAAATGATTTTATTTTTTTACACCCCGGTGCAGGTCGTAAAAATGGATTTTACACCCCGCAGCAGGGTGTAAAAATGAAAATCCGTTATTCTAGTAAAATTATTTATTTCTATATATTTACATTAGAAATAAAATTTTTCATCGCAATTGTGAAAAATAGTATATACAACGTGGGAGTAAAGTTGCTTTTCGTCCCTCGACTACTTGTTGCACCTCGGCCTACGGCCCCGGTACAAAATTGTCTCGGGACTGAAAAGAGTAACTTTACTCCCTTGTAGTATAATATACTATTTTATCGTTTTACATGTGTTTATCTTATTGAATTATATTACTTTTGTTCCATGATTATATTTAATTGAGAACAGGGTTGAAAAAAAATCAAAAATCAATGATTTTAAAAAAAGAATCAAGATTTCTTTTTTGAAACTTTTTTGACGAATTCGAGATTTGTCGAAATTAAAAGAAAAAAGCATGAAATTATGACAATAATATTTACAAGTCCATTTTTTCAATGTTGTATAATAATAATGTTCTAAAAAATCTATATGTAAATATTAATTTTTACAAATCATAAGATTATAAGAAAGACAGTCAGTTCAAGACTCGACGTCCATTGAAAATTTTTTTTAAGTTTTAATATAAAATTTAGATTTTACATTTTGTTTTTGGGTCTTTTTTTGAAAAGAAAAATTTTTTTTTTTTATTAACATTCCTGAATATTACAATCTGTCCCAATGGGACAATAAATAATAGATTTGTCTATAATAAGATATGAATGTCACAGTGGAAGCAACTCCAGTGGATTGCTTCCATAATTAATAATAAACAATGTTTGCTTCTTTGTCTACATCTGCTTGAAATTATTCAATTTCTTTGGGGCTGAAAAGATATAAGATTTGATTTTAATCATGATTTTTATTAAAAAAATGAAGCGATTTAAATCTTGATTTAAATCATGATTTAAATTGTTTCATTTAAATCAATTCAAGCCTGATTGAGAATATCATCAAATCTGTCGGATTTTGAAATATCTTTACATCTTTATCTTATGAAGGTGTCTTAAAGCCATAAATTAAACTTTAATAATAAAAATGACAGTACCTAATTAATAATTTATTTTAGCGAGTGACCCGTAAAATTTAAATATTGCTTCTTATCTTTGACTATACAACACTGCATCAAAAATGTTAATCTGTAGTAGGTAATCTATGGTTTAATCCATATAAAATTTCCTTTTCTAGGTTTCTAGGTATATTTTGGTAACTGATGCTAATATTATTTTTATGTAATGTCGTCTTTAACTACAGCTATAGTTTGTGTGATTGCTGATTAAGTTACAAGCAGAAATGCTGGATTCGAATTGCGGAATTTTTAGTTTTGGATGAACTGAAATGAAATTAATTCGCTGTAGATTGAGAATCGGTTCTATCGTATATTTACATAATTCTGGCCAATTGAAAAAACTTCAAAATTAATAATGAATTAAAGAAAAATTAAAAAGAATTCTTAAACTTAATATCTAAAATAAACTGACATGACGACATGAGTAAAAATTGTGTTGATATTCTTGTGTTGATAATTTTATATTAAACATGAGTTTAAATAAAAAATGTATTTTCTTTTACACAACAACAAAGATATATTTCATTAGTAATAATACCATATTTTAATTTCGCATTTCGTTAAATAATGCTTACATTTTAGAAATTTCTTTTCAGAATTACGATAAGTCCAGCGCCCTCTACCTACGAGCAGACACTAAACAATGGTGCGAACAAATTTATCCTGCTAGCTAGCTTTCTAGCTTTGATTTTCCAGGCGTCTGTCTAGCGCTTGAAAAATTCGGCGTCGCACCAACTATAGACATCTACTGTACAAGAGCGTAGCTTGAATATTTTACTGTAATCCAATATTAAATTTTAGATAAATTACAATTTTTTTTTCTATTAGTATGGGTACATATTTATATTTCTGTTTAAACTTGTGTTATTTATTTTTGAATTTCATAAACAAAATTAATAATAAAATTATTTTTATCCTTTACGAGTAGTTTAATCGACCAGAAAATGGACAAAATATAAGATATCTACATTTAGCATCGTTTAAAATTCAACTCTTCTAAATTACGTTAGGTAGATATTCGACGTCTGGGTGTTTTCTAATAAAAAATGTAATAACATTATTATAATTGCGGTATGATTATTTTTCTTGTAAAAATTAAATTTTCTAAACAAAATTCGTAATACCGAGGAAATGAGCTTACAAAAATAATATACAAACGTAAGGGTATGAAACCCATTTTACTGTTTTCAATACCCGAGATACCATTTTGTGACCATAATAATTGAAGAAAAGTTACTTAACCACAGATCTGGAAAAAGGAATCATCTATTACGCACAGCAAACAATTTGAGGATACCGAGAAGATGATTATTTTGAACATTTTTAAATTTATTTCTCACTTTATGTTGTAGTTTTCTTGATTTTCCTGAGTTTCTTATTAAATTTTGTTTTTTTTATACTAACGATCAAAAGTTTTTCTTGACGGAATACGTCATTTGTCGATTTTCTTTATAAAATACGTTGATAAATGCTGGGAAGCTTATAAACATCTACTTTTTAGCAGAAATAAAAAACTGTATTCAGTTTTGGTTACTCGTTCTTCTTCAGGGAACCACATTATTATAGCTGAGACTTAAAAAACGACGAATGAAATTAGATATACAGGGTGTCCGAAAACTCAACGTGATCCCTGGGAGGGCTGATAGGCTAGCTCATGACTAACCAGAATATCAAAATATGACCTTAGACAAAATTCGTTAGTTTTCGAGATATTGGCACTTTTATGAAATAAATTAGTTTTCGAGTGCTGTAGGTATGAAATTCCATACTATAAGATTCTAATTTTGATTAAGTGATCCTGAATAGTTATGCTATTGATAACAGGCTAAAATAAAACAAATAGTGCTATACTTATAGTATATTATACACTTAGGTTGAGAAATGAGCCATTATTTACCGAGCACGTTTATATCCTGAGGCGCGTAGCCTTCTCAACCGAAGTATATATAGAATTTTTTTTACTACTAACAGATGTATTACCATTACGTTCAGCTCATTACGCACGAAAAGCTAGTAATTGTTTGGACCAAGCTTCTCCCTAGATGTGGATTGACCGTCTTGGTCCCATTTTGTGGCCTCCCCGGTCTTCGGATTTAAATCCTATACTTAGATTTTTTTTACTAGGGCTGTATAAATAAAGGAGATGTAAAACCAATACGTAATGTAAACGAATTGAGACACCGTATTAATGAAGCCACACAACAAATAATTGTGCCAGGAAGTGCAAGACGGATAAAAACTTTTTTTTTTAAAGATAGAAATATAATCTCGAATAAATTACATTTGCTTAGTTAATTGACAAGTATTATACCTCTAATAATTTTAAACACGTAAATATGTTTTTGTTAATATGTTATTATGAATTTTAGCTGTAATATAAAGTAGGGTAAAGCATATAGTTATCGGACAGTTAAGCAAATTATTTTTTATAAAATTCATATCTCTCCTATTTCGAATTATTTCTTCACCAAATTTAGTTTTACACAAGTTCGATCTTGCATGTTAACGTTGCGTATTTAAATTTTTGATTCTGACAACCCGATTTTTAAAAAAAGAAATTATAATAAAAGTATGCAAATAAGTACAGTTACCGGACAGTTTTTCAGTTATCGGACAGGTTATGGCTCAATGGTTGGACAGGGTTAAAGATGACCAGAAAAATTTTTTTCAATGAAAATGTATTTATTTAAAACATAATCTTGGCTTATAAAGGTATAATTTAAAATAAAAAATGGTTTTTTGGTACACATATAGTTTATGAAAATACTTTTTGCATTCATCGCATTGTATTTCATCCCTAAAAATGAATGATTGGAAATTTGATGTTATTTTGCACAAGATGAGGATAAATACATTGGCCATGTATTCGTAAAATGTTTCAGAGGTGATTCACCCATTATTGTTCCGGCTAACACCCCATTGAGGGTTTATACATTTTAAAATTTTTTCGGGGATTCTTTGATAGGGGTATATTACCATAGGTACACAAATGTTACCATTAGCCGAAAAAGTAAACATAATATTCTTTGGAAGGACATTTGTCTACTGTATAAACATTTTTTGAGCCTCTTTAAGGTTACTGAATAGGCTTCCGATAATGGAATTTCAATAATATTTATAATGCAGTGACTGGACACTTGATTTTAGGGTTGTATTTAAAAATTTTTTAAAAACGTTCGAATTAGCATTTGCTAGACACCCGTACCTCTATATTAGTACATAAATTCTATTTATAGAATAGATAATAGAAAGTGTAAAAAATGTTTTTGCATAATGCATTTCTTAAGAAAATATTAAGAAAACATACCGCGCTGCTCCCACACAACTTTTAATAAATCATAACAATGCTGAGGGTGACAATAAATTTTTGCGCGTTTTTCCAAAACATCTATACACTACATATTTGTCATCTACCTACTATTTGTTTATGCAGCATTAGTAATAGTCTTATTTTTAAGGTTTATGTGAGCACTGTCCGATAACTGTAAGTGTCCGGTAACTGTATCGTTTACTCATTTTACTTTTATAATTTTTGTTCTCTATCTAGTAAACTTTATATTTACAGTATAATATAACTAATAAAATAGATACAAATTGATACATTTTCTTTAGTGTGCTTTGGTGAACATAATATGGAAATAGCTTCGGTATTACATTTTGTCATCTCAATAATCCAAAGTTCGAATCTTGTCTTGGTGTCTTTTTACATTTTTCTTTATAATTTCACAAGTTATAATAACCCAAAAATTATTTATATATTTTATTTTAATTTTATAAAATAAGCAACGTTAAGGTACAAACATAGCAAGGATGTCGATTTCGATCGCGATCCTAGCGATACTCTTCGGAATATCCACGTCTAATTATCGCGCGTCCAAATATCCGCGACGTTTTGACGGGATACCTTATGATACGGATGAGTATTTTCAAAATTTTCTTAGCGGCAAAACATGTTTTATCTGTGAATATTTATCAACATAGTTCAATATATTTTCGCTCAAAAGTCTGGAAGTAACTTAAAAATCTAATAATTATTATCTAATTATTTAAGTTTCTCTGGAAAAAAAATCTTTACAAGGCGGGAGTTTCTTAATAACTTTTCAGAAATTTCTTTAAAAATGTTGATTATATTGCTACATCACCATAATTGGAGCTTTTGAGCAACAATACTTTGGAACGGTTATATAGTGTATCCCCAACTTTAAATAATAATCGTTTATCATTAACAAAATTTAAACGTATTAAAAAATATTATTAATTTTGATATCTTATTTACTTTCTTATTTAAATTTATGTAGCTGTAAGAATTTTCCTGTGACTATCTTCTACCAATTGCTTAAAACTATAAGCCATTTAAAAAAAATATATTATAATTTAATTTTTTTGTATAAAAAAAATATATTATAATTTAATTTCTTTGTATAAAAAAATATATTATAATTTAATTTAATTTTTCTACGACCACTACCGTAAATCAACAATATCACACGCAGTTTACGCACGCCGTGCGGTAAAGTGTCAAATCGCACGGTTAAAAAATAAAACAAAACAAAATAATTTTTTACGGGCGATCCGTACTCGACCCCCAAAAATGTTATTAACAAAAATTAATAAGGACCTTTAAAGACACCTGTATGCAAAATTTCAGATAAATCGAGTCCTAAAAGTGCCTTTTAAGGGTTGGGGTAGAAAATCTAGGGATGGTCGTAGAAAGAGTATAGTACATAACTAATGCCCATTTTCACAAACATTTATTTAAGAGCAATGTCCAGTAGTACCCCCCTATACAGTGTGAATATTTGTGTTTTCTGTCATTTATTTCCAGGACGTTACAAAAATTTAAATAATTGTGTTAGCATTACAAAATCTTTCAACACTTTTTTATATAAACACGCTAAATGAAGTTGATTTATTTATTGGAAAACCATGTTATTTGAAAATTAGAACATGGGAATCTCCACCCCCCTCTTCAAACCTTAGTTTTCGAATTACGCGATGTTCAAATAAGTAAATCAATTTCTTTTAGCATTTTTACATAAAAAAAAGTTGAAAGATTTTGCAATGCTAGCAATATTTAAATTTTTGTAACGTCCTGGAAATAAATGACATAAAACACAAATATTCATACTGTATAGGGGGGTACCACTGGACAATGCTCTTAAGAATTTCTTAGTAAAGAACTTCTTAACTATTAGGTATTCCATAAATTTGATTGGTCAAATTTGACATAGTATTGACATAATAAATTATTATGTCAAATTAGACTAATCAAATTTAAGGAATACCTGCTAAGGAATTCTTTACTAGGAAATTCTTAAATAAACTGTTGGTGAAAATGGGCATAAGAGTTGTAAAACAATTACTCGCTCTTGAAACTTACTTCACTCGCCGCAAGCGGCTCATCATGAAGTAACTTTTCACTCGCGTGTAATATGTTTCTTACAACTCTCGTTACGTAATATACTATATAACTCGTAAAATTATTTAAAAATACCATTTAATTTATTATCACGAGTTAACAACTAACCAATTTAAATTTTAATGAAAATTACTATGTTATAAAAAGTTTAAAATTGCCATAAAAATGACAATGTAATTTATTGTAAGTAGCAATTATTATTGTGTTAATAAAAATTCATAATTTTAAGCTCTACTTCAGTTTGTAAAAGAAACACGTGACTATTGTTAAACTACAGAAAATAATAAAATAATGCAAAGTAGTGATTGAAATGGTCACATAAAAGAACTGCGAAGGGCTCTACAGTTGTAATCTAAACAGTAAAATTATTTCCTGTGCCTCGGAGATATACATACATATAGTATCTACTATATACATAGATTATGTACTTATATGGATAATATATACAACTGAATACCTAAGTTTCGAAACAACGCGAACGAAGGGCAAATAAGCATCTTGCATAGCAATAGATTTCTGTATGACTAATACTTGGTATATCCGGACTGGAATGGTACAGAAACACGTCCCTACTGTTTCCGGTATTTCGAAGATAGGGTCCTTTCTTGTTTAGTTATTGTATTTCTTTAATAGATTATAATAGTATACTGTTTATAATTTTATTCGGGATGCAGCTTTGCAGTGTTAAATTCTGAGTTCTGCTCAAAAAATCAAAAAGTAACTAATGCCCGTTTTCACCAACATTTTATTTAAGAACTTCCTAGTAAAGAATTCCTTAGCAGTTATTCCTTAAATTTAATTAGTCAAATTTGACATAATAATTTATTATGTCAATACTATGTCAAATTTGACCAATCAAATTTATGGAATACCTAGCTAAGAAGTTCTTTACTAAGAAATTCTTAAATAAATGTTGGTGAAAACGGGCATAAGTATAATATCTTATTGGTTACCATCGATTCCTACTAGTTTTTGTCAGTGGTAACAAACGAAGCTTTTTTTTAATAAAGGTTTTAAATTGTTATTAATATTAGTTAATGTGTATAATATTAAAGTAAATGGTAACTCTACTGATGATTGAAAGACCAACAACTATGAATAATAGCAAATATGCTTTAATAAATTTGTATGGGTAGATTTTTGTGCTATATCAAAATTGATAAAACTTAAAACACCAATAATTTACTACAGTTACAGATTTTTATATTTTCCGATGAAGGCTCTGAAACAAATTTAACTTGCTTGCAGTCTACATGGGCAAGGAAGTGCTTTCTTTTCTATCTTTTGAGGTTGACTTCCATAGTAAATTATCTTTGTCTAAGAGTTGGTACTTCGTTAATTCTATATTAACTTTTAGTACTTTTTATACCAATAATCGAAACATGAAACCTATAGTTTATCGTCGATTCCATACAACACTATTGAGAAAAAATATTCAAGTATTAACACTTGAGTTCATATAGAAATAATTTTTGTCTTGACTTGCTCAGGTAGAAGCTAGCAAGAACTAATCAAATTGACGTAATATTCTTCTATACTTCAATTTGATTGGTTCTTCCGTCGGTTTAGATCCCATTGTTGGTCACACCGGCTTGAGAAATAGTTTATGATTGTCAGCAGCATTATTAATTAATTCTGCTATTTAGTTTTCCAGAAGTCAAATCTAGTAATTCACTTCGGTATTTTGGCACTCCAGCACCAAGGCAATAACTATACCCTTCTCTTCGATACAATTTACGTATTAAATCAAATGATAATCACGAAATAGTAATTATACCAGGGTCTCTGTTGGGTTATATGTGGGAGGGTGACTTTTAGATCAGGAATTCAAATCTTAAGATTATTAGCGTTTAGGTATATCCGGCAATATGTCCAATATAAGTGAAACGGTCCTACAATTATGTAATATAAATTTTCTACTCAATATTAATTCAATCCAATCAATAACAGGAAAGACACTATGAAATATTGAAATAAACGCTGCGTGCATTTAACATTTTTATTTTTTAATATTATGTAAATTATTTCGTGTCTTTTTTAATTGAGTTTGATTTATCGCCCGGTTAATCCCTGTGTATAATTTATTATTATCTACTAATGAAAATAGTTACTTCATTGTAGATACCTCCCTATAATAATTTAATAATAATAATTTGTGGTAGCCGTTTTTCAAAGCTTACATTATTAATTGAATTACCTAGCATATCGATTAAGAATGGCTACATAAATAATAACTTACCACATTTTGATCTACTTAGAGTATCCGAAATGCTGTTATAAGATTTCGGGGAAGATATGTGCGTATGTGACGATTTATCTGCACCTAGAAAATATAACTTATGTAAAATTGGTTAGCAGAAAATTAATCAGTATGCATATCAAAACTTTACCCTATAATAGTACATAAAGTCGTTATCAGATTATTCAACCCCAGCTGAGAACTTACAAACTATACTAAATGGGCGGCTTGTAGTCTATTAATCAAGTAAGTTTGGGGGATTTATACTAACGTTCATCTACATTGCAAAAGTCATAAATACAAAGTAACGATTATTTGTAACGCTAATCTTATTAGGTAAGTTGTTACCTTATAAACTTTTGCAGTAGTGTTTCATATAAGAATTATAATATAATATAACGATTTCTAACGTCTTAAATCTGCAATCTATCTTAACGAATAACAAAATTAATATTAATAAATCAAATATAATGCCCCTCAAAATTTTGAATCCCAATGAGAAAATGAAGCTTTCTATGCAAATAAAGAAAATATAACTTTTGATAGCATAGTAATTTTAAGTAGATAGAATACCCTGTTATTACTTATTATAGGTTGAGAAAGTTCCAAGTGTGCCAAAAAAAAAACAGTTTCCTCGAATAAACTCGCTAAATGTAATTAATACAATTCTTAATAGGAAAATAAGTTATAAAGTTGTAGATAAAGAAAGGAATGAATTTTCAAAATTGTGTATTTTTGCAAATAGAGAAAAAATGGTCTATATTATGCGTTAGGAAAATTACTTCATGAAGAAAAATGTTGTAATATAAAAAAATTGAGAATAATTCGTTTTCGTTATAATAATAATGGTGTAGAACCCTAAAATTGCGCTTATTTCGTAAGCTAAAATATGGACAGAGTAGACCGATCATGTCCACTTTAAGAAAACTTATCTGGTAAAAAAATTTATATTGGGATTCGGAACATATTCGAAACTCGAAACTAAACTAAAATATGCTATAAAATTTTAAATAAATAATTAAATTAAATTAACTGTAATAGTAAATACAATAATGGAATTTGTTGAGTAGAGTTATCTACATTGTATAAGAAGTATTGTGTATTTTCTATGTTTTTGCTTAGAAATTAAATTTATTAATATGAATAAAATACAGTTGAAATAATAGTTGAACTTGCTGAATGTATTTTAAGATCAAATAAAGTTTCTATACTTAAAAATAACATACGATTATCTAAATTCTAAAATACCACCGGCCATGTTGTAAAATAAATGCAAAACTAGGATAGACCGGGGTCAGTTGAAACAACGCTAATATTTCAAAAACTAATAAAGATAGCGGAGGGCGTACAAGAAGAAAAAGACGCGGCTTTCTTGTCGGAACATGCCCGACAATATATTTGGTTTCGCTTCGAGTCCACCTTACGCGTACAAGAGGGCACATTATGATTTTGAGTGCAAAAGTAAGTATTTTTCTTGTTGTTAATTTGTTATTTGATACAAAACTATTCAATTTCGGTTATTATAGGTTTTACTGTAGGAACCTTGGTTGTCGGAGTACAAATAGGTGTAATTATTTTTTATTTAAATTGTTTATTTTGGATGTTATAAAAACAAATTTTCTAAAAGATGTGGTGGGGTCAGTTTGTAACAATTTTTTCGGGGTCAGTTGAGACGTTTCAGCTCCTGTTGGAGCGGTATGTTTAAACAAAATATCCAGACCCCTAAGTAAATTTTAGTTTTTAATTAAGTTTTATAAAGTTTAGGATTATCTTAAGTTAAACGTTAATGTTGTGCCTTTAATATCTTCCATAACATTGATTGTAACCCTTTTGTTCAGAGCATAATAAATTAAAAATCAAAATTTCGTGATATTGCGAAAACATATCTTCTGTCTTCCCAATATCAACAATAATGTTGATTTTTAATTTAGTAATATCAATAAATAACCATATTCTGTAATTTTTTCAATAAATAAGTAAGTAACAACATTTATTTTCTTTATTCTGCTAGTGTTACAACTCACCCCATTCACTGTTACAACTGCCCCTTATATGGGGACAGTTGAAACACTTTCTCTGACTTTATAAATTGCCCTCTGGTGTTTTTTGTAATGCAGATAATGGCACTATAACCTTATCCATTTGTAGTCAGATAACTAAGGTTCAATAATTAAGGCATATACTTTCAAATTCGTTCAGTTCAAATTGTTGTTACAGGCAGTGATTTTGTCGAAATTGTTTCAACTGTCCCCGGTCTACCTATATGTAAGTATGTACTTATTATAATTTAGATAAGTAAAAGATAAGTAAAAATGTGCAGAAGCTCGTACTATTTTTGTTCTTTAGGTTGCTAGTAAAATTTATATTTACAGTAGTATAACTAATAATATAAATGGATACATTTTTTTTGAGTGGTTCGTTAGGCGAATGCATTAAGCTTTATAGCTATCGAGCAAATAACACAAGTTCAAACCTCGCTTTGAATTTTATTTTATTAAAAAAGTTTATTATAAGGTACTTGGGGGTAATAAGGCCTGTCGGCTAATAAGGCCTAAGTGCCAAAAATCGTATTTAAAATAACCCCTCTCGCTCAAGGCCACACTGACAGACGCATATTGTACGAAGATGTTGCTACAAATTTTTGGCGGCGCAATACCACGCTCCCAGCCAAAAATATTAAATCTTCCATCATAAGTCGAAGGCGTCCAGTAAAATCGAAGTCTTATCTTTATTAATACATGCTTTGATGACCTTAAATATTTGAATATGGTGTCGTGGTCCAAATATTTTTTATTTGCTTTTTCTTACATACATGGTCGGCGGTTATTAAGGCCTAATAATTTACCCATAGGTAAATGGCAGTGGTATCATGAGGAGTACGTTTGGTTTACCAGTGGATGATACTAATGACTTTGAATGCTGTTAGGCGAGACATTTAAGACTTTTATTTAAAATTTTAAGTCGCAATTAGTGCATTCATGTGATTATTGATCTGAAATACCAAATATATTACATGTAGTTTGATTATTTAAGTATGTTAAAGCCGTAGGCCTTATTACCCCACTAAGGACTGTGACGTTAGAAAATCGTAATTTTCATCAACGATTTTCACATAAAAAACAAAATTATTCTAAATAAAAAATAGTTTAATATAAAATAATAGGCTTCTAAAATCATAGACATGTGTTATTTATCAGTTTTTCTTAATATTTTACATAATGCAGAGTAAACAAGAAGTGCGTCACAAAATTGTGCAAAAGTGAACTGGAAATCCGACAATTTCTAGTAAAAATGGACTTTGCAACACTAGCTGGTCCTCAATATTATACAAAAAAACCTGAAGAGAATCTTCTTGATGCCATAACGAAAATTTATTTTAAAAAAATTTTTGTCCAAACTATTAGTTTGGCAGATTATTTGTCAGTACGGAAAGCGAAGTGGAATTTTCGTTACATCTGGTAATGTAAATGGAGAAATTTACAGCAAAGAATGTACCGCGAATAGATTAAAACCATTCATAAATTCACATGATGGTCCAACATTATTTTGGCCTGACTTAGCATCAGCTCATTATGCTAAACAAACTTTGGAGCTCTTTAAAGCTGAAAATATTGAATTTGTACCTAAAGAGGCTTAATCTACCAAGCGTCCTAGAACTTCGCCCAATTAAAAGACATTGGGCTCTAATGAAAAAGAACTTAAAAAGGGTTAAAAATCCAACTAAGGATATCGAAATATTCAAGGTAAAGTGGAAAAACCATCCAGTAGAGTGACGAATCAGATCGTGCAAAACATAATAGAAGGCATTAACCGAAAAGCAGGCTTGACTATCCGAAATCCTAAAACTTGATAGTTTTTTATATTTTTTTATAAATTTAAATTGTTTAATATCAATTTAAAACTATTTCCACTAAAATTAATCTTTAAACTTGAAAGTTGTGTTTAATTGAAAATTACGATTTTCTAACGTCACAGTCCTTATAGTAAAATATTAAGGCCTACTGGCAACGTTTTTTTAAATGTTTAATTATGTCTTTATGTATGGCACAAGTGACTATTTTTCGTTTATATTTTATAGAAACTGTATTGAAATAATGATTATTATTAAAACCTGTTGATTAAATTGGATATTTTTCATTTTATTTCAAATCTCCCTTAGCTAGGCCACCCGCAGCTACCTTAATTTTCACAACCTGGAGGACAAGAGAAACGGCCAGAATAAAGTTCTTACTTCACCCGGATTCGAACCGGGCATTTAGCGTTCATAGTCAACTTATTCGACCACTATGCTCCGACCGTATCTATATTCCATAAAGCTTGAATTACATTATACTTTTTTCGTCTAGATTTCTCGAATAGAAATATGCAGCCCGTCCGAGTTTTCGTTCGGGTCGGTCCGAGTTAGGGAGTGCCAACATCCCTATTGGCGTAGTATAGGTAAGAGGTCCGTGATAGGTAGTCCCTTTTGGCGCCATCTATACTAAAGCAAATGAAATAAAAACTCGAAACAAAATCGAACGAGAATCTAGACGAAAAAAGTCGAAAAAAGTATAATGTAATTCAAGCTTTATACTATATTCCTTATACCTATTAGTTTAAAGTCTAAAAAATAAGATAAATAATATTAAGAGTAAAACTCAATAATAAATAATTAGAGGTAAGCTACAAGTATCTTGCTGAAAAAAGCAAATTATTGTTAGCTCATTATTAATGTGAAACTAGCATGGGAGAGATAATGTCATATATGTAAATACAAAAGTCGATAACTTTTAAATTGGTAAAAAACTTTTATACAAAAGCTGCATTAATAAATTAGTTTAGCTATCAGATTTCCTGAAAGTGGCCAAAATTGTTTATATTTTCAGTTGATTTTGCATATCTTTTTCTGACTTAATTGGTTCATTAAATTACTCACTACGCAATCAACTATTATAAGATTAACAGAACTGAAAAATCAAGTGAAAATGTAATCATAAAAATGTTAGATTTTGAATGAACGTAAGCATGGAACAGTGAATGTAATTTAATTTTATATTCTTATCTGACAAACTTATGATGTTTTGTTCCACCAATAATGTAGGTAAGTAGATTCGATTATTTGATCAATTTTTTTAGTAATTTTATTTGTAACAAACCGTTCATCGATGCAATTTAGCCTCTGTGCAAAGTCCCAAGTTATCCCGCTTGCAATGCTCCTATAAAACCGAAGAAACCTAGAACATTCCAGGTTCTTATAGACTGATTGGTATAATTTGGATAATTTATTTTATTTTTCACTCTAATCCTTGAAATGTGTTATGAAATTAATAATACAAAGCAATATTATTCCCCAATTCCTCTACCACATATTATCTAGCAGTAAAAATTTCAAGTGTTAATTTTTGTTGAAATGTTGGATAGTGGAATCTTTGATGAAATAATATCTTTGAGTATATTTTGATTAAGTACATCAACCACTTTACCTTCCTTAGACAGAATAATCAAATTAATAAAATTTTTTACAAATCACATCATAATTGTTTGTATATTGATTTGGTTGTTCTCCATAAAATATTGAACTATTTTTTCAAACTCCTTTGAAGGAAATTTTCAAATTATTAGCACATGTAAGTCAAATTCGTCAAATTTAAAATTAAATTTTTTGTATAAATTTTAATTGTAAAAATTTACCCTTTGCTTTGTCCACCCATCACTATTTTCCTATCTTACACTGTTTTCTTATTTTGTCAAGTTAAATTTATTAAAATTAAAAAAAAATCAACTACTACAATTTTGGACCCGCAAAAGAATCCTTTTTGTATTGTTGGCACATCTGCCTGCAGCCTGCACATTTCATCACTCGCTAATATCATACTACAGCGCCGGACTTATATCAATTCGCTCAAAATTTAAAACCATAAAATTTACAACATTATCAGAGTTCTTTAACCATTTCTAACGTGATTGATTTAGATGACAATATACGTAGGTTGCTGGAAAATTTTCCGGAATCGAGTAGTTATCTAGTGGTGTAAATTTTTTTAGATATCATATTTGTAAAATTTGACATGTTTTACATGTTTTGTTTACACAGCATTTTAAAGAAAGTAATTGTTCGAAAAAATGAAACTTTCGTGTGAAAATTTTCGTGCCGTTATCTATTACAATTTTAATAGTGGTCTAAAGCCGACACAATCCAACGATCGGCTTATTATCCAAGAGTACCTACTGCTTAAAGCTGCTTTTCCAAATTCCAGCGTAGACCCACCACTCTAAAGGCCGGGACACACTTGTCATACACCACTCCGATCCGACTCCGATCATACAGTCGGACGAGTGTCTGAGAGGGAAATGATACTAGAGTTTGAACAGCGTAGTTCACACCTTTCCGACACGTGTCCGATCCCACTCCTACACGACTCCGATCATGCATCCGATCGTGTTCCGATTGTGCAGTCTATTCGTTTGCAGGAATGCAGGACGCGTGTCGGTTGGAATGTGTCGCGAGAGTGGCGAATGTATCGAGCCGGAGCTGGAAATCGGAAAGGACTCGGAAGCGTGTAGGACATGTGTGCCCACCCCTTCCGATCACGCACCGATCCCGCAAAATCGGACCGGAGTCGGATCGGAGTGGTGTATGACAAGTGTGTCCCGGCCTTCATGACGAATTTCGTGTAGGTCGTCCAAAACATTAATTTGTTGTTGCTACTAATGTTAATAATATATGTGAAATGATGAGCAAGATCGCCATATGACATACCGAGAGATTCAAGCATCCTTAAGCATTGACATCATGAAAAGAGTAGAGTAGCATCGACAGAAGTGGGCCACTGTGAGAAGTGGGCCACCCGCTATTTTTGTTGTCGCCAGTAACATATCTGCCAACCGAATTTTTTGATTTCGTTTTTCGACAGGACCTCAGTATTCAGTAGGTATTGAAGCGTGAAGACGTACATTTGTGTCCTCCAGCAATTAATGTAAAAAATATTTACGTTTTTCTTTTTTCTCATTGTGAAAGTTATCGTGATTTGCATAAGTTCTTCATCGAATTCAATCGGGCAAAAAGCCCTTATTATAGTATTAGACCTAACCTTCAAAAATTTCAAGAGAATTTAGCATATTCTCGCGTGGTGTTCTCGCCCACGTTATTTTGCTTCAAATTATGATTGCGGATAGAAAGTGGGCCACTGCATTGACGTTATTTTTTTTTCTTGTATTTTTCTTCTTTTGTGACTCTGATCTAGATTGGCCGACAAGGAATAATTGTTTTGGCATTTTCTTCACATTTTCTTCACTTTTTGTGTATTTTTGAGGCAATATAATTAGCAATATAGGTAACACATGAAAATTGGTTTATACCAAATAATAAATACGATTTATTTGAAAAATTAATTATTTAACATAATAAATCATAGTGCTTGATCCTTTTACTTATTTTAGCTGAAAAACTTAGGTGGCCCACTTCTGTCTGCAAAATCGTGAAATCGAAAATTTCTCATGTTAAAATTAAAAATTTTAAAATGTGTGTTCCGAAAGTTAGATAATCCCTCTCTATACAAATAGACGCAATTACTGTTCAAAAATATTAATGTTTGAACATTCTATAGCCTGAAAACCAAAGTGTGGCCCATTTATGTCGATGTTACTCTACACACGATTTTTCAAGAACATTTAGACTTACGAAAACTTTGCAGTTGTTGGATCCCAAACAATTTAAGAGAATCTGAAAAATAATGTCGTGTCAAATGGTGCACAGAAATGGTCAAAAAATTCAATCTTTCAAGTATACAATACCGTTACTGGTGATGAAATTTGGATTTTTTCGTATGAACCCGGAAATAAACAACAGTTCACCGTTTGAGTATTGTTGAAATATTTCAAGCACTGGTTTCTGAGGAAAAAATGTTTTGTAAATAGTTATTTAAAAATTTTTATATGTGTATATCATATCGTTTCCAGAAACTTTTCCAGCAGCCCACGAACATATAGTTCATATAAAATTTACAGTAAATTTTTTGGAAATAATGAATATAATGATTTAACATTGTCAAAGTAGTACTTTTCCACTGTCCATCCAATTCAATTTTCAAAACAATCTGAAAATCGTATCTTATGATTAGCTGTGTACCTCATATAAATGTATCTAGACTAGAGCATGATCCAAAGTGTCTCAAAATGAAGAACGTCGTATAAATCAAATAGTCAAACAAATATAGTCTTAAAATAAAGAAAAATTAAATTCTGCTGTACAAAAACTTCATATCGTATAAAATTCCGTGTCGTGCAAATATTCAGTCAGCTTTTTGTATTGTTTTTGTACAGAATTATATTATATTGTTTAATATTCAGTCTGTCAAATGGAGATGCTTATTGTCTGCCTACCAAATGCTGTCATACAAATTTTCGGATTAGTTACAAGGGCATCTAAAACGGGATTGATTGAGACTTTTAATATATTGTCAAGAAGGTACATTTGAACACATTCTCTGAATTCCAATTAATAATTCCAAATGTCCAATCATTTAAATGCAATTTTTCTTTTCATAGTATTATGTTTCATTCGTAATTTAGGGTTCCTGTCCATCCTTATACACTCTTAATTGCCACCCGTACTTTATAATAAAGTATTGTACGTTATTTTAGGTAATTGTACTCTATACTTTATGAGAACAATAAAGTACACGAAAATATTTTATTTCGCATGATTTGATTTCTTAGGGATTTTGTATCTTTTCGTTAAACGAAATTTTTCTATTAGTGCTGAATCGATGTCGCAGATGTCGCAAAATGTCCCGCTTTTTAGAAAATATCTGCATTTCCCCGGTATTTTTGTCAAAAATTCCAAATTACCTTATTATTTTTTTTTAGTTTTACTAAAAAAAAAAACGTTGACCACGCCCCCTTTAAAAAAAATTTTTTTTTTGGTCCCGCTTTGTCTCAATGACAATGTGGTCACTTTATACTAATTTGATACACTCTGCAAAAAGCAATACAAATTATGTTTTTAAACATAATAATAAAGAAAAATAAATTGTACTTTATTTTGATACTATGTACTTTTTTTTTTCTTACCTATAATAACCAATGTACTTTAACTACAAAAAAAAAAAGGTGGCAACCCTAGCTACACCACACGACACGACACGACACCTAGCTACACTTCTGTTGTAACCTGGTGCTATGGCCTGATGTCTCGAGCTGTCGCGTGGTCTTAGTGTGCGGACTTGCATTTGATTCTATGTAAATCATTCTAAGCGCGTCGCCTATTGAATCGTCGTGTCGCGTCGCGTGGTACAAGTGAGCGAGCACCTTTATAAACAACTTTAGAGAAATCCAAATGAAAGCGTGTATATGTAATTAATTAGTACGTCATAATTCGCAGGATCGATTTGATTAGCAATATTACAACTATTTTGATCACTAAGTATAAATAATTCAATTTATTATTATGGTTATTATTTTGTAAATTTATGTTAACCATCAGTGAAGCTTACAGCCATCCATTTTGTTCTAGAAAAAATGTACATAAGTACGTTTGATATTACTTCTAAATTATCAATTATTTGAAATTAAAGCAACCCATTTGTCTAATTTGGGAATTTGTTTAAAAATCTAAAAATTAGGTACAATATGCTTCCAAAAATAGTAGAATTTCAAATGTGTAAATAATCTTCTCTAAATGAATATTAATAATAAACTATTGAAGCAGAAAGAAATAATAAATAATTTATTAGTAGAAACAATCATAATACATTTTGATAGTAAGCAATTAAGCTCTTGCATCCAACATGGATTCCGGAAACTAAGCATCAATCACTATGCACACGTCAATTAGCCTCCGGAAACACGTCACTATCAATTTAAACAACGCCCGTTCATCGTCGGATCACATAACCTGTATTGATTTGGTATACTTTTTGTGAAATATTGGAAAAATTGCTTGTCGACATTTTAGCGCTGCTCACTTTAGTTAACAATCATCGTTAATTGTATTGTGCATAGGTCTTTGTTTGGTTAGTGGTTACTGTCACGCATCACTATCAAGTCACCCGTGGGAATCAAAGCCACCCCTAATAGAGACGCACTTTATAATGTAATGCTGGAGTGCGTGTTTGGTTTATGCCCCAAATTGTTAAATGGGTCGAAACATATGCTATGTGACCTCTAGAGACTCCTGTCAACATTTATTTGTAACTATTTCTTTCCATCGCATTTTTTTCTCACGTGGGTGATTATCTTATAAACCAATAATGTTTTAATATTACGGATTTCTACAAAGTGCTGACAATATGAAAATAAAAACAAATTTTTGTTTAACTCTTAATTTTCTCGGTTTTAAAGAGAAAATCTTAAGTTTGATTGCCTTGTGTACGAAAACACCTTTTAAGGAGCCCAAAGGCACAGTGGGGGTAAAAAGGAAACTTTAGCGAACTTTTCAACATAAATATAATAATATTATGTTGTGGTAAAGAACGAATATTTTTCTAACGATTATTTTGAATTTAAAATTATCTTTGCATTTAGTTTGTAATATGTCGTCATTATTACCTTAAAATGCACATTATAAACCTTTTCCTTGATAATAAATTTTATACTATTTGACATTTTCCACTTACTACACACTAGGGAATCTTTTAGGGGATGATATGCGTTCTTTTAACGCCTTCTATCGTCACCCCAATAGCTTATCACACCACCTACTGGAAAAGAAATGACTCGACAAAATATGAGTGAATTGTGTATGATCATTAATTTCAGCCTTATATTTTTATTTTAGTATTTTTTTGTCAGAAGTCATAAAGTAACGTAAATAAAAAGACCCGCTTACAAATTAAGTGTTTGTCAGATGTAATTACCATTATCACCGTTTCTTCGCATCGGAAGCACCATCACGATTTTATGAGACACTTTTGACACAATCTACTAATTTTCTCGCCTTTTATCTTCAAAAAATGCAAAACAATTTTTCAAATCAAAATAATTATTTTTAAACTTGAAACCGCAAAATGATATAAAAATTTGTTTCTTTAGATAATAAAAATTGAAAGAAAACCAATTATAATGACATTGTCACTTTTTTATTCTTGGTAGATCGTTTATTATAAAAATTAAATGAAATTTTAATTTCCCATCTTTTGTAGTAAGAAAAAAGTACGAATATATACAGTACAGCTTTGTTAATACGGACTAATAAAATTTTCTTGCAGTAAGGTTTATAAATTTTCCGGATTTTAAAAATATATTTTTTAATACAAAAAATAAAGGAAGATGTTTGCATTTTTTGCTTGCGTTTTAGAATATCCAGGAAATCAAAGTAGGTGTTTATGTTTCTCGATATTCACATTACCGCGACTTCAATGTGTCGCGGTAATGTGAATATCGAAAATCGTGAATGTGCGAAATCAATATTACATTTATAATTAAATTTGAAAATTAAGGGGATATTTTACATTGTTATTGCTATTCATCATCACTTTTACTACAGGTGTTTTCAATACAGATCGTAATCGTCCTTTTAACTCTTTGATATACGTGTTTTATATTCAGTTGAAAAAACTCAACCTGAAAATGAAGTTATTAATTAAAAATTACTAAGTCCGTTATTATCTTGAAAATAGGATTTGAAGTTCTGAAAATCAGACATAATACATGTTATTAATTTAAAATTACCAACTTACAAGGGCAAAGCTAACATTTCTAATCACCAAATTGCACCATTATACGTGTTGATCATAATTAGGACTTTTTTAGATGAAAATTTACAATCAGCCAATTTGGAGAAAATCGATTTCGAAAAGTGAGTTCATAATAATGGTGCAAATTGGTGATTAGAAATGTTGGCCTTCCCCTTGTTAATTATTATTTTGAAAATTGGAATTTGCAGTTATGAAAATCAGATCTTGAAGCCATTAAAATAAATTATGAAGTTAGTTGCTATCTTGAAAATAATAATAATTTGAAATTCTGAAACGTAGTACCATAATTAAGTATGAATAATTGACGTGATACAAATACCAAAAAACAAAACAATCAATATTAGAATTACAATAATAATATATTTCTTACGACCAATATGACCTGTTCGGAAAAGTGATTTTATTTTAGTCAATAATGTGCTTATAATTTATATACGAGTAAATAGAATTACCATACATCAATGTCAAAGAAAAAATTAACTGAACTTGTCTAGCAAATGTTAAAAAGAATCCTGATGGTTACTCTCTAGACTTTGATCTGCAGATTAATACTTATTTAGGAAAATGAAAAGTGAGTGAATGACCTCGAACAGGGATGAGCAACCTGCGGCCGTCACAGTTTCTCATGCGACTATCAGAGATTTTACATTTTGACTTTTAAAAATTCCTACAGTGTGTCCCTGGTTTATTGTGTTAATAAAGAGATAATTTGAGTTCAATCAACATTTTTAAATTTGAAAATGTGTCCCGTTGTAAAAAAATGTTGCTTATCATCATAAGCATCATAAGTTCTTGCAGAAAATTTGTTACAGTTTATTCGAGTAGACCAAAAATGTACCAAAAAGGCGCTGGAAAACAAAACTAGTTTTGAAAACCAACAAAAATTATTCAAATCAAAGGTTTCAGTACTAACAAGGGGCGTGCCAACATATGGTCACTCACCAATTTGCATCATTTTTAATATACCTTTGGTCATAATTAGTTATACATTAGGTGAAAATTGTAAATTTCTTTATTCGGCCAATTTGGAGAAAATCGATTTTAAAGAACGAATTCGTATGATTGTAATCTATCCAAATTGTATTTGGATTATGTCAAGATTAACCATGTATTTCTTTTGTGAGCAAAATGGGTTGCATAATCGTAATGCATAAATGTTACATTATAAAATATTATTTGCACTGTAAGCAATGTAAAATTACCTCCAAGTTCTTTTCTTCAAAATCGATTTTCTCCAAATTGGCTGAATTAAGGAATTTAAAATTTTCACCTAACGTATAATCAACTCTCGAAAATCCCACTCGCAAGCTCGCAATTTGCGAGTGAAAATTAGGTCTTTGCGAGTGGGTAAAATCCACTCGCAAGTCGTTTTCTTCCATGTCAAAAGGTTCACTTTGGTGGCAACTGCCAAATTCAAATATCGTGTGAATAAATTCAAATAAGTGGGCTGTCGCGGATTTGTAGGTAGGTAGGTGGGACCCCCCCCCCATTTTTATTTATTTTTTCTAGCGAGTGGATATTTTTATATGCGAGTCGATTTTGACTAGAAATTTTGAGGGTTGCGTATAACTATTTATGACCATAGGTTATATTAAAAATGATGCAAATTGGTGGGTGACAATGCGTTGGCTTGCCAAAAATTAATAAAAAAGTAAAAAATTTAATTTTTAAGAAAATTGTAAAAATACTTTTTAAGATTTTCGCACTAGGAAAAATGTACGGAAAAAATCCAAATAAAAAAAAATATATATAAGAGATGTCAAAATCGATGACTTTATTACTTGAAAACGAATGACGGTGAAAAATTGAATTTGACATATTTAAATAACACGTTGTGTACTTTAAAATAAAATCAAAGTGTCTTTTCAAAAGAAATTTTCTGCAAAATTCCTTTCTAAACATTTTATCAAATTTATTTCATACTTTACGAGTGCACTGTAGGTACTATATAAAATCTTATATAATTGTGACTGTACTATCTAAATAAAAAGTTAAATATTAATACATTTTTCATTATTAGATAACTTTATTATATATATATGTTATATATATATATGTTACCACCCTAACAGTGAAAGGGGATTAATCTGGTCCTTGTTAGTTAGTTAAAACAGCCTTTGTATTTATTAATTATTATTATAAGCCATATTTATTAAAAACTCACAAAAGTAACAAACTATTTATTCTATCAATTTTCGCAAAATTATATCTGCAAGTTTTGACGAAAATGACAAAAAATAGAAAAATATTACAATTTTACAAAAAATTTCTTCTAGTAGTAATATAACTGAAACAGTTGTTCTAAAGTAATTGAGTCCATTAGTGGTGACGTCACAACGCCTAGAAATTGGCAAACCGTCTAACGCGAATTGACTAAGTGGTTTGCGTCCATTTGAAAAAGAACATAACACGAACATATGCAAACACGACGATCGCATCAAGGAAAGTGTCAAGAGTTTCAACATAACCCTATTTAATTCATTTAATTGTTATAAACTTATATTAATTATGTAAATAATTCACTATTCTACTATTGTAGTCTACTATTTTATGGTAGAAAGTTCCTTAAGTATTTAAAGCAAACCATTTTTTAACTTTAATTGATTGCTCTCACTCTGGAGAAAAACCATTATAATGCATGACATAATTAATAGTTTAAAGTATATAAAGACCTTTTAAAACCTTTTTAACGTATAGATTTAAATTTCAGGAAACATACTGCGGTTTTCACCGCTATGGTGCCTTTTTCTTCGAATTATATTTTATTTAAAAATGTGTTAAAATAATTGTCAAACGTAGAAGGTTTCTCGCTACTGTGATTATACAATGCAATCACAATTGAATTTTTCTCATTAACTAAACTTTCACATACCGTAAAATGGGGTGAATCACAACAGGCAGGTGAATCACAACAAAAGTTTGGGAGGGCACAAATAATTTTTCTGTGCATCAAGGATTAATCAAATAATTTTATTCAATGTTGCAGTACAGAAAAATTATTTGTGCCTTCTTTTGTTGTGATTCACCTGCCTTTTGTGATTCACCCCATTTTACGGTATGTGAAAGTTTAGTTATAACGAGAAAAATTTAGTGAAGTGCACAATTGTACAATTGTGATTGAATTCTATAATCACAGTAGCAAGAAACCTTCTACGTTTGACAATTATTTTAACACATTTTTAAATAAAATATAATTCGAAGAAAAAGGCACCATAGCGGTGAAAACCGCAGTATGTTTCCTGAAATTTAAATCTATACGTTAAAAAGGTTTTAAAAGGTCTTTATATACTTTAAACTATTAATTATAATGTCATGCATTATAATGGTTTTTCTCCAGAATGAGAGCAATCAATTAAAGTTAAAAAATGGTTTGCTTTAAATACTTAAGGAACTTTCTACCATAAAATAGTAGACTACAATAGTAGAATAGTGAATTATTTACATAATTAATATAAGTTTATAACAATTAAATGAATTAAATAGGGTTATGTTGAAACTCTTGACACTTTCCTTGATGCGATCGTCGTGTTTGCATATGTTCGTGTTATGTTCTTTTTCAAATGGACGCAAACCACTTAGTCAATTCGCGTTAGACGGTTTGCCAATTTCTAGGCGTTGTGACGTCACACTAATGGACTCAATTGATATTAAAAGGCAGATATAATTTATTATTGACTGGTGCCTGATTTAACTTACATTATGTAGTTCATATCTACATACCTTTTAAATATTATTTTGCAATATACATCAATGTAACAGTAGTATTAATATGTGATATTTTATTTCACGAATGAATAAAAAAATTAGAGCAAGCGAAGATAATTGAATTTGATCGGTTGTCAGATGATAGTGCAGATATAAATATCAGAATCATAATGATATGGGGGGTAAAAGTGATACTGGGATAGCTGAATTGTGTTTGCCACGCCCTGGTGGTTAGCGGGTGCCGCTAATTGATATATTGCCAATAGTTACCAGTTCTTTTTTGGGAAGCGTGCGTGGGAATATCATATACTTTGATGAAAAAAAAATTGATTTACTTTATGCATAAAAATTTATTTATTTAAAGGGAAGATAATGAAAACGTTTTTAATGTAGTATTAATTTGTAAACATTTTTAAAAATTGTTTACTTACATAAACATACATACACATAGAACGCATTAAATATCAATTTTAAAATATTTAATCCCAAATTTACTATAAATGTCTAGTTACATATTTTGCATTATTTGTAAAATAATTAAAAAAATTTATGATCAAAGTTTCAAATCAAAGCTGTAGTAATTACACACAGGTCTACTTATAAATAAAATGACCAAGAAAATAGTGCGTTTATGGGTTATATTGTTACACTTCTTTCAAAGAATGCCAAATACTATCAGTTCGTATAGGTGTTCAATTTGGTTAAAGTCATTAGAAGAGTTATACATACTAGGGAAATTTCAATGGGGTGGATTCACGTTGCCTTCTCTATAATCCACAGAACGATCTTGGATTTTTAGATGCGACTAAGTATATAGAATTATTATTAGAAACATTATTTTCTTCTCCCTAATCGATGTATTCTTTACGCCACACTGATGGTGTTATTATATAAGTAAATAGTAAATACAAATGGTTCATATTTCATATAAGTTGTGTACGAGCAGGTCCGGACTGGCCAGGTCGGCTAGTCGGCGAACGCCCCCAAAAGGGCCTCAAAAAAGTGGTTTATACTACTTAAATAACTTCCATGTATCAAAATAGCGGAAAATGTGATTTTCAAAAATCTCCCTTATTGGCAAGGGGGCCCCTCATCAGTCTCTAGCCGAGGGCCCCCAAAGGAGCCAGTCCGGGCCGGTGTACGAGTATGCTAAGAAAAAACGTTAGTTAAAAAATCAAAATCTAGCGCTAATAGGTAGTCCTCCTCCTCCTCAGTTCATAACCCTTCTGCAGGGTGTGGTGAGCCTTTTAACAAAGGCTTTTCATGGCACATTACACCCCGGTGGTTTGCCATTGCCTGCCGAGGGGAGACGGCCACAATATGATTCTTACTTCGCCCGGAGTCGAACCGGGTTCTCTGTGTTAGCAGTCTATGCGTTTAATCGCTATGCTAACGACCGTCTCAACAACTAATAGGTAGTACCTACTACTTATGTATTTATGCATAAAATTTGACTTGTATGAAAATTTTTGCCTATTGTTGATAATATATAATAATATCGCTGGTAATAATAAATGGTAGGCAGTTTAGTGATAGTACATTTAATTTGGTGACAAATAAAACATATAAAATGTATTGGAATTAAAAACTAAATATTTATTAAAATAAACACTGAACTATAATTCAGTAGGGAATAAATAAATATTTTAATAAGAATTTCAAGTTGACTAGTTATCGCATATAAAAATCTCATCTTCATTTAGTTGTGATTACTGATTACTTGATTACCACCTACCCATGGTTGTGATTGACAAGTGATAATAATGGTATGGAAACAAAGGGAATTGAATCTATTCTGCACAATTTTTTTTACGTCCTCATCATAACTTTTACCACACAAACACAAACCAATCTGCATTTATCTTTAACAACCCTTTTGATCTTTTTTGTTTCCATTATAGAAAGATTTTTATCTTTGTGTGCTGAGAAGAGCCTGCAAAATTTCTGAATTTATCTAGCCTTTTGGTTCTGAAAAAGCTAATTATTTTATCCTGATACAGTGGGACGAATTCTAACTCTTACAACCAATATTAAAATATTTTGATGCAGATAGCCCTCTAATTTTATTAATAAATCTTTAGTAGCACTTCATCGTTTACACATTTATTAAAAACCAATTTAGCAATGTCCAACGATCTTTCATTTCTGCTGAAGCTTTCTAGATTGATATAGTCTTTTTAAGAACCTAAACTGCGAACGGCTTGCTCTAAACATACCTGCAGAAGCTTAATGCTCCATATATTTTAAAACTTACTCTTATTAGCGATCTCTTTTGATATTACGATAACATAACAAATTTACTATAAAGAACCGAAAAAATTATTTAAATTACAAGATTTTAATGAAGGTAAATTACAATAACACCACGTCAAAAAACGTGCTCAACACGTAAGGGTTAATTAATTGAATAAACAAAATCATGAAATTCTGTTTGTGACATTTGAAAGAGCAACTTTTGTAGTAGGTAACAGTAGGTAAATATAAAACATAATTTTTTACATTAATTGTTACTTGATTTGAAAAACTTTTAATAAATAACGTACGAAACACTTTTTTAATAATGAATACTTTTCAGGTAAAAGTTTTAAGAGTAGCCACAGAGTACACGCTGATCGCCGAAACCGGCTTATCTGCTTGGATGTTTTCATTGAAATACTAGCTTCGTTTGTCCTCGGTTACATTAATTAATATAATATAATTACTAATATAATAAGTAATACATTAATAAATTAATGTAACCGAGGATAAATTAATGAGGTTGGTAATTCAATGAAAACATTCAAGCAGGTAAGCCGGATGCGGCTACCAGCGTGTGGCTACTCTATACCTTCTTGCCTATTCATTATGTTACCTGCACACCAAGTTAACTTATAGTAATCAACAATTATGAAATTGAAAATAATAAATAATTTTATGATAAATCTGCTACTCTTGGTATTTAAAATTATCAGGACCTATAATGATTGTAGATTTATTTAACTTTTGTATTATTAGCAAAGAAGATGACAAACACCTAATTGATCAATTATAATATTTTATAGGTTTATACATATTTAGTAAGTACAGTGCTGTAAATTGCAGATTTCAAAATTAACAATAACTGTTTTTAAATGTGTGTTTACTATTCTTAATCTGTGAGTAATAGTATTTCCTATACTAACTAAAGTTAATTTTCACTTTACACATAAAATGAAACCAAATCCTATAGCATTATCAAATAAAATAATAAGGAAAACTAATTTTGAAATTATTAAAGTTATCTTAAAATAATATATTATTATATCTTATTCAGATTTATCTATAAAAGAATACATTAAAAATCTAAATCTAAACAGTGAACTAATAAAATTCACGAGGATTTCTTTCAGGTGTTCAGATACGCTAGGCTAGGATTGTCTTCCGGAATTTCGCATCTCTCCGAGAGTTTCCGGTCCCGCCATCTTGGCCTCGGCCAAAATAAATCATTAATTTGAAAAGCGAACACACTTTTGTTATTTTTCTTTTGTATTTTTTAACAAGAACTTTGAAATGTCTCCGTTTCATTGTAATATTTTCTTTTATTTATTTTATAATTTTAGGAAAAAATTAAAATTTTTGTCTTTTATGCAATTTTATTGCCAAATTTATGTACTTAATTGTTGGGTTATTTATTAGTAAAATTTGTTAACTTTAAAAACATAATAATTTGAATGTTTCATTAAATGCAATAGTGCACTATATTGCCAATTTAGAGTTATAATACCTACATAAATATATTACATTATGTAATATATATTTTACAACGAAAAGAAGTGTCTATTGTAGTTGTTAAATTACTCGTGGGCATTATCTTTAATCTGGTATCTATAAGCAATGGCGTCTACGCGCTTCATGGTATAGCGAAATGTTTGCAATGCTCTGCGCTACTGTAAGAGATAAACGCAACCAATGAGCTCCTGACAAGGGTTGCTATGGATACCCAGTTTCATCTTTGACTACCATCTTAAATTTCAAAACCCTTGAAAGAACAACGATTTTCTAAAAAGAGGTATTTTATATCAATATTCAATACACATAGCCAAAAATTACAAATAATTATTGGAAACCAAAAACCCAAAAAGTAAAATAATGTTTTGAAATTATTCAAAATAGACAGAAGAAACATGCTATGTCATCATGTACCTACCGTATATTTGAAATAAAGAAATCAATTACTACTTTTACAACTTGTTAGCACTATTATGGATAACCTACTATTGCAATAGACACATAGCTGGTCTATAATTTATTATTATAATGTAGGTACATGTAGCTAAATTGAATAATTTTTGTGTATTATTCGAAACCGTAAATTAATATTATGTCTGATTGTGTATACTAAGTCAGATATTTGTTCTTAAATTATCCATTTGTACGTTAGAATCTAAAAAGGAATCAAATCAACCCTACAACTACACATAGTACTTAAACTTTTCTATGCCATTACGGTAAGTTGTGAATCTACTGTTTGGCTTCCTTATGGAAGGAAGTTAATCTACATGGTTTGTTAAATAATAGATAAAAAACAATTGAAGCTTACCTTGAGATATACGTTTTAAGTCCCCATCATTATCTCTTACTCTGGATTCTTGAAGACTCTCTTGATGAGTTCTTGCTGTTCCAACACCGCTATACAAATCACTAAATGCGCTACCTGCTCCTAAGAATCCACTTCTGTCCTAAAACATATTAAATAACTTAAATAACAGTTTTAAGAATCTTAAAAATTAAAAGTGCTAAGAAGCACTAGGGTTTCAGTAAAAAAAACTACAACAGGTGAAGCTAACTCAAGGAATCATGGTCGGGCGGAGTCAAAATCTTGCGCAGTAGATGACACGTGACACCCAATTCCACCAATTGATGCGAGCATAAAGTCGAGCGGACTAATTTTTGTTTTAGCTTCGCCCGGCCATGTTTCCTTGGATTAGCTTTACCCACACTACATCAAGGTAAGTACAGAGTGGAGGCAGGTTTTATGCTCCGGTATACCAGCTTCGATCTTTGCATTGATATATCTATCCGGTTACCTGCTTCGTTTGTGTTCGGTTACATTAATTAACATTGGAAATATCATGCTTGTAATCTGTAATCAAGAACCTGCTTTCACTTTGCAAGTATAATATTATGTAGGTAGTAAATTGCACGTGCAAATTTTAGGGTCGCAAGAATGTACATATTTACGATTCATTTAGATTGCGCAATGTTTTATATTGAAACCCAATGCCCATATGCTTGAAAGCTACGATATATTTTTGGAAAAAATATAGAAATGCAGTAATTATTATACATACCTACTACTTTTAGTAGACTATAAGAAAACCGAAGGAAAAATCTAAAATTGCTTTGTGGTAATTTTTCGACGGAATTAGGTAACTTATTGTCAGTAGTTCAAGATACTAAAAGTCATCAAGTCTTCCGAGTCGAAAGCATTAGGTAAGTTTTCCATGTTAACAAAGGTTTCTTGACCAATCCGAGCTGCTAATTTTTTGTCCACATATACTTTTTTTAAGTAAATATTTCGTGGCGGTCCAGAATTGGTCAATTGACTAATGGGCAAAATTTAGGAATGACTATTAAACGGTTTTTCACCACCGTAATTGTGTCATCTTATGGTTCCTTGCTCATGCGAATTAATTTGATTATTTTGCATTGAGATTCCATGGTGGTTTTGTGTAGCAGCGTTTGCAATCATATCTAGTTGGGAATTTGAATCTAATTAAAGGTCAAGTGAAATTTGATAAAATTGTTTTTCGCTTAATTTAAACAAACCAATAATGGCAATATTTTTTTAAATTTAAAAAAAATTTGTTATCAAATTTTTTGCTTTACACGTGAAAAGATTTGTTATCAAATTTGTGCTCGTGTTACATTGGAATTTTGATGATTTTCAAAAGAGTGAATGAAGGTGAAAAAAGTCTATCTGTGGCAACTATCTATAGCCACAATAAAAGTCATACAAAGCTAAAATATTCAATTTTCTCATAATGTACTCACAAATTTTTCGCACAATATGTTGCTGTACTTATTAGCGAAGTACATTACATGAGCACATTTACTGAGTGAACATCAAAAATATATTAAAAGTAAAAAATTGTGCTTTACTAGTGTAATTCATATGTCTACAGTCCCAATTGATTTTCTTTATTGAACCACTAGACGGCAGCAGGAGGAATGGAATAGGCGGGAAATTCATACTACGCGATTGTAAACATCCATCTTAATTACCCAGAAGCTGAATTTCATGAACTATTGCGTTTCAAAAATAAAAACTATTACGACTACAAAAAGGAAGTCGCATTCCCATGAATCATGATCCAATTAATATTACATTTTTTAACATTAAAGGATTCTCTTGACATTACCCTCCGTGGTTTGCTATTGCTTTCCGAGGGGAGATGGTCAGAATAAAGTTCTTTTTTAAAGTTATTTTTTCAGAATAAAGTTCAACCAATTCTATTCTCACGTAATCTCGGTACAAAAGTCTCTGTGATGAGATTACGTGGCATCCAAGGTAATCTTTTACCTGGAAGAAACTCGGCAACCAATTATAGTCTCTAACTCACCGAGTTACTCATAGAGGCATTGCCACCAACCCTGAGGTATTAGTCCATCCTTTTGCAGAGAGCAAGGGTTACCTTGAATTGTATTTGTAACGACAAACACTTTCTTACTTGTTAACGTCTTTAGATTTACATTTTAACAACCTCAATGACTTTTTTTTTATTTGCGACTGATTTTTTAACCGATTTGTTTCTGTGGTTTACGTTTTTTAGGAAAGGGCAGAAATGTCTTTTGGTAATTTATTTGCTTTACCAAAACAGATTTTTTTCCTCGAATAAACACTTTTTTATTTTATACCAGTTATATGTGGACGTAATCCGTCTTTTGAGCGACGAACTTTTTTATGAGCGTTGCTGGAGAGGATTTCGTGTAGGAAACACAGTTAATCAGTAGTGATATTGTTGAGGAAGTTCTTAAGCATAATCTTTCTGTTACGGGTATTCCATTTAGTATACATACTGATTCTATGGAAGCAGGGGCGCCGCGCCCTATTGTTCACAGTGTGCAAAATACACGGGCGGCCAAAATTAGAGGCGGCCAAAATCTCAAAAATAGGGGTATAGAAAAGGTCATTTACTTTACGGCAGGGAATAAGTAGTAGAAATTGAAGAAATTGTATTAAAAAACTGAAAAAAAAATCGGCTACAGGTGCGGCCAAATTAAACTTTGCACACGGGCGGAAGTACCCCTAGCGGCGGCCCTGTATGGAAGAACTGCAAACTTTATCGGCCAAATTATTAGAGTTGGTAACACTGGTTGAGAGGTCACTTAGAGGACTTTGATAGTTCTAACAGAGAAAACGAACATGCAAAAATTAAAGCTCGTTAATTACATGTCTATCTAACATCTATTAATAAGGTTATTAATGTAGATAACACAAATGTAGATCAATCACAGATTAAAATCTTTTAATTATTATAAAGTGTGGGTTGTTGAGATTCTTGAGTGAATCAGGTTTTGGAGGCAATAAAAATTTAATTTCGTTATCTGTGCCATAACTGGATCTGAAGGTTGAGATACTAGATTTCATATCGACGCTCCCAACGAAAACTATAGTAAAAAAATCTATTATATCGGTAAGCATTTGCCTAGAAAAATATCGTAACTTTGTAGCAACTCGAGACGACCAATAGTAGACACTGATCCTTAGAAATTATGCAATTCTGCAATTTATAGTGACTATTTAAATATTGAATTGCGTTTTTATCAAAACTGTAATTACTGAGTTACTATAGTCTTCGTTGGGGGCGTCGATATATTGATATATCGTATTATTGAGATATTAGCATTGAGATATTACGATATTTATTCGCATTTTTGAGGTTAGAAAATGATTGAAAACTTTTATTTCTTTGTCGACGGTTTCGGCTATTTTATATTATAATACCATCATCGGGACTGAAAAGGAAGAGAAGATATTAACGGAAAGAATATGTTAGTAGTATTATAACTTACGAAGAATTCAATCCCAGGTTTGGTTCTATAGGATCTAGACAATCAACATCGTGCGCAATGGCAGATTTACGAAAAGATTCTTTTTTCAATTTTTAATTTCAAGACGTAATTGCGCTATAAATCGCGTATTATTTTTTAATATTTCTTTTTAATTCTTCAAAAATGCTCTTCTTCTACTCGACAGAAGCAACATTTTCCCCTAATAAGGTATAATTATTATTGAATGCAAAATTGTAAAAGACACAGCAAGAAGAATCGACTTTTGACGGTATTTTTCATTCTTCATTCTTCTGGTCACATTCAGTAGGTTTTTTTCATTATTTACAACTTTCTTATTTAACTGTATTTTATAGGATGCTTCGTTTCTCTTTAAATCGCCAAAAACCGCTTTTTCGACTTTGATTCATTTTTAGGTTATGTAATACATCAACTACAGCGATGCAGAAAACGCTATCTTTCTGGAACTTTTTCTTCTAAATTATCCCATTTCTTTGGTTCCGGGTAGCACCGCATTTATATTTTTTCGTATAATGACTGATAGACTATTGCCCGTTTTCACCTACATTTTATTTAAGAATTTCCTAGTAAAGAATTACTTAGCTGGGATTCCATAAATTTGATTAGTCAAATTTGACATAATAGTTTATTATGTCAATACTATGTCAAATTTGACCAATTAAATTTATGGAATCCTAGCTAAGTAATTCTTTACTAGGGAATTTTTAAATAAATTGTTGGTGAAAACAGGCATTAGAGTATGAAGTATGGTTTTCAAAAAAAATTGTTTTTGAGCTATTTTGACTTTTTGGACTTTTTTACAAAAATTGTTTCAAATATATGTGTGGAAGACATTCTCTAAACATTTGTCCATAGTGTTATGACGGAAATTACGATTCTGAGGATCAAAACTTATTCGGGGCTCTTATGCCTGATTTCACCAACATTTACTTAAGAATATCCTAGTAAAGAATTCCTTTGCATAAATGTGATTGATGAAATTTGACGTAGCATTGACATAATGTCAAATATTACCAATCTTTATGGAAGTAATTCTTTACTAGGAAATTCTTAAAAAAATTGTTGGTGGTAACGATCATTAGACATTTTGAATAGTGCCCTAGATGTTGTGAATGTAAGTTTTAGAATTTTTTTTTTGGTGAATAAAAATATAGTACATAAGTAGGTAGTGCTATTTATAATGAAAAGTAAACCTACAACTTAACGTGGCATTACGACCATAACATAAGATTGGATTGCGACACTAATATAAAGACATTGTAATATAATTTTCTGTTACCGCCAAAACTGATTATGTAAGTACAATCCATCCTCACCGCAATAGAAAGTAACAATGTTATGGATATTAAAATATGCTTTTTCAATATAGATTTCCCAGAATTTAGTTCCTAAAAATTATTTTGTTTTTATAATAAATATACTACTACATGTATTTTTTTAAGGTTAAGTTTTTCCTTAATTAAATTAATTTTAATTGTTTCCTAGCAAATAGTGATTTTATAATATCAATTATAAACCAAATTAAATCGTCGAGACTGACTACTGGAAGTTGGCTGTTTCATTGACGTACCCAATGGCCGAAATCTCGTGATACATGTCAGGTATTAATTCAAAACGATATTGGAAAAGTATGGTATGAGTGGTAAAACGAAAATAAAATAAATCTCTTTCTAATAATAAATGCATTTTCACTCCTAGAATACTAAGCAATGAATTGGAAACAGAATCATACTGTCCAAAAAAGTAAATATATCCAAGAAAGAGTTTTCACACTGTTGGCCAATAAGTTTGCTTCCATCTGATCTGAATATCTCAATGAATATGTCAAAGTTGTTCTTATTTTCAAACATTTAAATTAAAGATACAATCTATCTTAATTTTAATTATCTTTAACTATCTTTAATTTTAATACAACGAACTTAATTGTCCAATAATAATTAATGAAAAAAACTACCGCCATCTTCAACAACACTTCAAACTATGTCCAAGTATACAACACAGTTCTTATGTGCCAAAGGAATCACCACAAGATTAAAAGAAGGTTATCACAATCCATTTTTATGGAATCAAGAAAACTTATAACAATATAAATTATTGAGCTATAAGTAGTGAAAATTTGATTATTCGACATTGCCATTTAGTATATTATGTCGGCATACGCTAGCAAATGTCTGAAAAACATTATAATAATGCAAATAATCTCTCGAACTTTGGATCAATATATTCGCAGGTTGTTGTTGATATTCGCCAATTTTGATAATTCACGGTAATACTCGTACGTTATGGATAAAATACTATTTACTTTTCCTACTTTTATTTTCCAATTTTTTGTTTCCTGTGCATACTAGCCCATTAAAGTGTTTGCCAAAAGATAAGAAAACATAATAGTTAATAATTAACATACCTGTAAAGCTGCTTTTGCTTTCTCTACGCTTTGCTTCAATTGTTCAAATGTACTAGGATTACAAAATCTATATGCTGGCCAATCTGAAGCAGTAGAAAATTCTTCAGTTTTAATCCCCAAAGGACACCCTGAAGTTGCATTACGTTTTAGTTCCAATGCACTCTGATAAGAACACGAACTTTCGTACATTTTTCTTCGTAAAGGACACTTCTTCCTGAAATAAATAAAAAGTTTTATATGTATCTGCAAATATTACCGAACTTTATTTTGACTGAATTTCATGTAAGATAATTATGTTTCATACTATATTGCTTAGTTAATAATTAGTGATGTGGGCATATTAAATCTACGTAATATAATATATTTCACACTTTGATGAATATACAAATAGGCAGGTAACATCATTAAAATATTAAAAAAAAACTTTTAAATCGAAAAGTTAATAGGAAAATACATTATAAGCAAATACAATCTTCTTACCTCATTCTATTGCTTTGCGGTCAAATTGATGCAATAAATTAGGTAAATACAATTTTTTAATCTTAAATTCAAATTAAATTCTTCATACATATTAAAAATGAATTAAATAACTGATATAAACAACACCTAAAATGCAATAATCAAATTATTCATTATAAGTTTAAATCAATTACGGATTTTGTTTTATACCAGAGAAGTTGTACAATGATTACATGATAACTTTATGCCCGTTATCAACCATGTTATCAAGAGATTTAAGTCGGGCCACGCGAGTTTGTCGCAGCCAACTCGATTGTTCGTTTCCGTTTCAATTAGCTTACAGGAAGAACTCCCTCATCTCATTATGCACTGTTTTACAAATTTTATTTTTAGATTATCATTCAAACTTATTGTTACATGGCATTATTTTGGAATTCTAATATTATTGCGTTTCTTACCTCATTGAATGTTTGGTATAATATTATGAAATTATGATCATTAAATAAACTTAATTACATAACCTGTTGTTAATAATAATTGTTCTGGATATTATTTAATGCTTAATATAGTTGAAACGGAAAGAGGGATCAAAATGTATTACGCATCCGAATATTTTTAGTCAAACGCATTTTAATCCATACGTAGTATTCTAACGTGGTAATAAATTCTCTATTTTAGAAAAATAATTTGAATGAAAAATGGAGCAAGTTGTTCTTTGAAGTTTTAACCAAATTCTATTTGAAAGTTAACATTTCTGAACTAATATCTCTATACCTAAATTCGGCAAGAAAATAACTTTTATTGTATTCTTAATTGTTTACCATCTTTGCGCAAAATATAGGGAAAATCATTAGATCGATGGTAGGTTAAAACAATTTTATTATATTTCAATAAAGAAATTAGGTATTAATTAGGTTAATAATTTTATGTTAAGTACAGATACAAAATGTGCATTGGACAATGCGAAATATTTCTATAAGTGTAATTCTTGAAACTAATCTGAACTGCTAATGGGATAGGCGATACAGTAATTGACACTTTAAATAGGTACGTAGTGTTCATTAAAACGAATAAGAGTTATGCATTCAATTTTATATTATTCAGGTAGAACACATTACATAATAATATTCTTTTCAAATTTTATAAAAAAAAAAGAGATTATGTATAATTAATATTGTAAGTGAAGAAACCTCATTTTTACGTCTCAAAAGAAACTATTTTGAACTGTAATATAAGCAACCGAAGAAAATAGTTTACACAGTTAACCCTACACTGCTCGATTTTTTCTTTCTGCTCAAAAAAAATATGACAGCTGTGTTTTCAGTCATAGAATGATGAAAAAATATTTAAAAAAATATTGGACGGCTCCTTTGTCTGTTTTTTTGAAATTTTGTTAATTTAATGGCAATTAATTTAAGGCAATTTAATTGCCTTACCTAGCACAAAAACACACAGAACCGCAAAACAACTTATAAAAAACTATTTTAAAGAGTTTAAAAACTCAAACATACAATTTTATTATATTTTATTTCAGAAAAAACACTTTATAACGATAAGACTAAATATGCACAAACATACACTCGCGCCATTATGTGATAGCAACCAACTAAATTTGTTGATTATGGTTATAATTCTGATGCCAGTCTAATTATGTTAACATTATAATATAGCTGGTACCTTACAGATACGACACACACCGATTTTAGCATACTATTATTTGAACATTATATTTAATGCATCGATTTCTAATATGTCTCATATATGATACAATGAGCAGTGTAGGGTTAATGGGTTTTTGTTGCATGCATGCCAACGATATTTGAAGTTGTATGGCAATAATTTATTGAAGAGGCAAGTGGAAGAACAAGTTATGTTACAAAAACATATACTAATGATATAAACAGGATTTAGTAAAATTAATTGGTAGTTTTATTCATTCAGATTTGATTTGTTTAGTTAGTAAAGAGTTTAGTGTGTATTATTTTCAAGGATTTAAAGGTCTGAATTTACAAAAATTTTGTTTTAAATGTAGGGGAAAGTAACGTACCTTGAACAGGTTCGTACCTTGAGCCACCTTCAATTTTGACGCCACTTTTAGCCGCACACCATCCATGCGTAGGTTTTAGTACTCTTATATTTCAGTATATGGCCCTACCCGACAATCAGTTAAATGTAAAGCGTAGTTTGTGAAATTTTTGATGAAAACTGTTTTACTGTCAGAAAAGTAAGAAAAAAGAAGGTAAGTGTTTGTGTAACTACATGTTAATTGTTATTTAGAGTTGTTCCGCGATGGCAATCTTAGATATTATGTGGTCTTCGCCATCTAACCGTAATATTACATTTATTCATCTCCTAAGCTAAACATCCCCATCTTGATTTATTTCAAGACACTACGTGTGATGTACCTTGATCCACGCCTGGGTACTGTACCTTGCACCGGTTCAAGGTACATCACTTTTGGAGTATAATATAAATAAAAATCACGAATCCTTACCGACACTCCCGAAAAAGAAAAATTAGAAGAGGCTAAACGGTTGGAGGATTTGAAATAAATAAATAAAGATAGTGGAGACAGTGCAAAGAGACTTTTTCAAGAAAAAGCCTGCACCAATACTGACAAAAAACTTAAATCAGTTCAGACGAATCAAATGAGTTAGAGTTGTCGTTCAATTCTTATGACGATATTAGTTTCATTGACGAGGTAAATGCCCAACAACTAGAAAAGCAATTAGAGACTGAAACTATCAGCGAATACCTATTGATTAAGCTGTCCGGTAAAAAAAGCTTCAAATATTATGTGGCCAAGGTTTTGGCAGTGAAACCGGAATTCTATATCACTTACTTAAAAAAAGCTCCTGGGATAAACAAAATCTTGTTAGATAATTCAGTCAGAATTATGGTTGATGAAAGAGATGTGATTTTGAAACTACCCTCTCCAATGACCACAGGAGGATCGGCTCGTCAGCAGTATATTTCCGATTTCCAGTAGGTCTTAGCCCATATGCTTTGAAATAATCAAAACAATAAAATTGTATTTTTAATTGATATTTTTATATCCTGGCTCAAGGTACATTACTATATGGATCAAGGTACAACCCATGTTGTACCTTGAGCCATTTTTCACGTTTTTTTCATTAATTTATAAAATTTTTCCCCAAAATATTTTTCCACAAACCATATTATCATAGTGTAGACAAATAGTCAAAGTTATGATAACAACAACCATATTAACGAAATGTCATTTCAAAGACATTTTAGGAACACTTTTGCAAAAATGGTCGCAAGGTACGTCACCTTCCCCTACATAAACCCCCTCTTCCATTTACAGGCACGATAATACTAAAATTGAAGGAAAGCATATACCACTCTGTATCTGCTCTAATTTAAAAGATAGAGCCAAATGCTTTGAAAGCAAGTTACATACAGTTACTCAAAAAAGTAGGTTAACAAAGTATATTTTTCATTATAATCTTAAATCTCATGGTTACTTATTATCGAAACCAAAAAAATAAAAAACATAATCTTAATAGAGTTCATTTTTGTAAATATTAAAAGAAAATAATATAGAATTTCACACTTTTCCAGTTCTAAATATAAAAACTACAATGCACCCATACAAACTTATGTCATAAAAGTAGGTTAACAAAATCTTTTCAGATCAGTCTTTAGTTATCAGCACAAGTGCAATTGAGTTTATTGAAATTATAATATATTATATTGAAGTCAATTCCAGCTTTTTATTAAAAATTTTTTTGAAAAACTCAAAAAAGTTAAAAATGAAACAAGGTAATTCATGTCAAATTATTTTGCTAAATGTTAACATTCATTATTATAGAATTATCAAAATTTAAAATACCAATATGGCCAAATTTAAATATTTAACGTTAGAAGAACGTACATTAATACTAAAAATGCATGGATATGGCAAAAAAATTCGCGAGATAGCAAAATTTTTAATAAATCACTAACTTCGGTTTTAATTAAACCATAATTTTAAGAACAAACTTTAGAATAAAATAAATTATTGACATTCATAAATCATAATAATATCACTATTACAAAAAAAAAACATTAACCGTCAGGTCGTTTCGAGAAACGATATGATTATTATCATTAAGATGACCTGATGAGATCAATTTAACGGGTAGAATCGTAAATTGTTATTCATTGAAATATGTCATTTGTTATCTAACAATATTGTTTATTGTTCACTGATCCTGAGTACATTTGTTGATATTTTTTGCGATGCATGCTATGTAAAAGTTCTATTTACTTATTTATTATAAAGTATTATTTATTTACATAGTAGATTAGAACTATAATCTGTAGAACACTGTTTTTCATCAAAATTTCTATATTCATGTATCCCTTACCATATACAATTTGTATTGTGACCCCTAGTATTTGCTATAATGGTTAGGGAGTGCAAAGCCTAAAAGTCATAGGTTCAAATTACGGTCGCTCCCAAATTTATCTGTGCCGTATTCAGGATTACACTTTGAACTGTCATCCTACTATGGCATAGTCAGCAAAAATTAGAAAAACTGCTCACTTGTAATTTGGTCTTGGCCATTATGGTATTAGCTTACCAATGAACAGGGGTGTGTTGCAAATAAAACTGGTAATTAACGCGTTAACTGCCAAACTATGAGATATCTCGTAGTTTGTTTACTTGCCTAGGACAATGTGGCAGTCAACGTATTAAATGAATCAAATAGGTGGATATGCGGTGACTCGCAATTCTCAGGTGTTAGGTATAAAGGGGTTAAGTCAGAAAATGGAAAATTTTTTTTATTGCTGGAATGAAATCTATTTTGAATGCTCTTTCGACTGATATAAATTTTTTAGTAAATTTTATTTTATTAGCGCAGTAATGGTCTGAAAATAAAAATATTAAATCAAAAATAATTGTATGCCGTTCCGTATAAAGGGCGTTAGTTGACTTATGCTTCTGAGAACACTATATATTCCGTATTCCGCTACATATTCCATTCGGTATAAAAGGCGTAAGTTGACTTATTTTCTTTCTTCATTATCTCAAAACTACGTTTTATGACTTAACCCCTTTATACCTAACACCTGAGAATTGTCCTCGGACAATTAATAAAAATTGCAATAATTTCAATGTAATTTGACTTTTTGAAGTTATTTAGAAAGAAAATAGCTATATCAATTTATGATTTTATAAAATATCCCTTAGGGTCACTGGGAACACAAATAAGTTTAGAAGAAAGAATTAGCAAGGGTTTAATCATTCAATACTTAGTTGCAATTGTTATGAAATTAAAACTGAAAAAATTCTCGGACAAGTTACATTGCATTATTTTAACGCTTCTTAGAATTGTGTAACAATGTTAAAATGCATTTCCAGCAACCTTGTAAATACCAAATATAACACTAACGCTCAGTTTTAAACGTTAAAATGAATATTTAGCACAATTTGGAAGTCGCTCAATATGGACAATAACACTGCGGCACATACATATCATTATGCATTTTAAGGAAGAAGATCGGATCGATTTCAAAGAGAAAAGTGACCTACCGCGTAAATTAACTTATAGACTTGAGAACTATTTTTTAAGAAAAGTTCAGAAAGACCTTAGTTAGTGCGTTAAAATTAAAACCTATAGTACTTGACGAACTAGGGAAAAAGTGTGCCTGTGGATACAATCAGCGATTTTTTTTTTAAATGGGTAAGTCGGATGGCTAGAAAAAAACTATTTGTAAATTATATTATTAGGAAGACACCTCATATGTCGAATCCTGATGTGGTTTAAAGCCAATAACTAGCTTTTGTTTACATAGTTTTTGTTTACATAGTCATCATTATATCGAATGATGTTCTTAGGTATGCTTTCCTGACTATGGTAGGCAAAATTTGATATCAACATCACCCGACTAGAAAATTACCTTCAGTATGTTATCACTTATCAGTCTTTGATATCTGATATGCAACATAATCTCACAAAACAACTGATATCTCATTATGCGGACCTAAGGACCACGGCGCGACTGCTCTAAGGAAAATAAAAGGCGCGACTGCCGCAGGGTTAATATTAAAAATTACGTGGCACGGTCAAGCATTGACTAGGAAATGTCCTTGTTTTGAGGTTGCTTTTCATTTAAGGGGGTGGGTAATTTAGTTGTGTTCGATAGCATAATGGACCGTTTTAAATATTTACAGTTACTACCATTTAACCCAGGCGTTAACAGGTCATGGATGCTTTAACGCCTACCTTCACCGTATGGGCAAACGGGCGACTCCCAATTGTGACTATTGCACCGCTGACGACTCTGTCGAACACACCCTATTCCAATGTTATAGATGGGATAGAGTCAGAATAACGACAGAGTTTAAGCATTGGTGAAACATTAACCCCTGACAACATAATAGTCACAATGCTACGCTGCAGTGAGGATTGGATGTACATTGAAAACATGGTAGCACGTCACTTGGCCGAAATTTTTTGGCCGAAATTCATTTGGCCGAAATTCATTTGGCCGAAACTTCATTTGGCCGAAACATTATTTGGCCGAAATATTATTTTTATTACCGAAAGTGAATATAAAAATAAATCTTAAATGAAAAGAAAAAATGTATTGATGGTGCGTCAAAAAAAGCGAGATTCACCCCCTTCCCAGTAGCACAATTTGCCGAGTTGGAAGGCCCTAGGGGGATGTTTTTAATGAGTTTAGTGTTGTCGAAAAATGGGTCTGTAGCGTGCGGAGCGCAGCGTAGCGCGCGAAAGGCCCATTGCGGCAACACAACCACCCCCGCCAGAGTTTAAAAAAAAAGCGAGATTCACCCCTTGCTAATAGCACAATGTGCCGAGTTGGATCACCCTATAGGGATGTTTTTAATGAGTTTAAACTACGACGAGTTGCAAAAAAAAGCGAGATTCAACGTCGTTAAATCAGTAACCAATAATAAAAGTATATTTTGGCAACACATCCACCTACGACAGAGTTGCACAAAAAATCCGCGCGCACCGTTAATAAAAGAAATTTAACATATTATTAAATTATTTTTATAGTCACTTTATCTAATACTAAAAATAAAATTTCGGCGAAATGACTGTCGGCCAAATGAATATCGGCCAACTGACAGTGATTCGAAAACATGATACATTCAATCCTCTCAGAAAAAGATAGGTACGGTAGGGCACAGGAAGCTGCTGCACGCCTTATGGTACCCATTTTAATAAGATAACACCAATTCCCCTTAGCCGCGAAAGTAATGCTTGACGGCGGTTTCTTTGCGGCTAAGGGCGGCTGCGGGGGGAGGTTTTAGTCAGTGAAATCTGGCGGTGGCGGTGTCTCAGACGAGATTTCCTCCCCCCTGCAGAATGCACAACATCTTGCAATGCCAAAAAAAAAATATTTACAGTTACTCCAAAACGAAATTGTTCCAAATTGCGGCTCAAATGGAATTCAAAACCCTTTTAAATATCACGAGAATAATGATCCTACGCTAGAAATTCCGTTTAGTCAAGAGTTTCTTTTGTATAAATGCCCCAAAGTTAACATCCACTAAGGTAAGGTAAGGTGATTCGTAAGGTGAACCACCCCTATAAATAATAAACAAGAATTGATTCGAGGTTTACAAGAGGAATGGGCTCTTATAAACGAAAAATATTTAAAAAAATCATTAGTATAACATTCCCAATCGACTAAGAAAAATTAATAGAACAAAACTAATACCCCATCAAATATTAAATAATGACATATTTTCTCATTTTCTCAGTTTCCCTTTATCTAAAGTGCTAATTCTTGTAATGTCCGAGAACTATTGGAATTTTAATTTGAATAGACATGCAACTGTAAAATGATTGAACCCTTGCTAATTCTGTTTGTGATTGAATTTTTTCAAACTTTTTTGTTACCGGTGACCCTAAGGAATATTTTATAAAATCGTAAGTTGATATTGCTATTTTCTTTTTAAATAATTTCAAAAAGTAAAATTACATTGAAATTATTGCAATTTTTATTAGTTGTCCGAGGACAATTGCGAGTCACTGTAAATGTAAAGATGAACAGAACCGCCATGAGACTTCAATGCAAGCACACCATATTTAATTCAATAACAACATTAAAAAATGCAATTAGGACTACTTACAAATACGACAAATGGGAAATTACTTTACAGTCACCCTAGTCAAGTTGTATAAATACAACGGTGTGTTTGTATACAACGACATAATATACAAGAGAATAGTAGTAATAGGTACAAGTAGATAGATAGAAGCAGTTTTATATTTCAATTTGCATGGTTAATATAACAAAGATAATTATTGTTGAGAATAGGTCTTGAATAATCTACAGGTAGATTATGCTTTGCTTTTTGTGGAAAATTGGTGAGTAAAGTTGTATTTTCATAAAACCAGTATAGGTGTGACGATATCAGTTTTACGAGTAGAATCGTGAATGAGATTGAAACATGTAATTGTGTTCTTTGATTTTACAATTTTTCTTGCTAATTGTTTCAATGAATGTCGAAATCTGAAGAAGAATCCTGTTTTCTGCTGCTTTTGTTTAATGATTTGTAAGAAGTAAAAATTGAAATCTACCTGTAGATTATTCAAGACCTATTCTCAACTTTGTTATATTAGTAGAAGGTCAACTAAAAACGCTTTAAGATATTTGTAATTTTTAAATTCAAATTTTGAAACATTAATTTTATTGTTTAGTTGATTTAATGTAGAAGTTTAAACTGAAGATTTGACCTGCTTTCAATTGAATTTTTTAAATACCTAAGTAAAAGAATAAATTTACAGCAGATAATTTACTACAGATAGCCAGCCCGTTTTTTCTTTTTCTGGTACATGGCTTGAAAGGAAGTGAAAATCAATCAAAATGTAAACAAGTATCTACGATTGTTTTGATTGGTTTTTAGTTGCTTCAAACTTTCTATCTGGGAAAAAATGAATTTAGTGCTGGAGCTGACTATCTATAGTAAGTTATCTGTAGTTTTAATGCCATATAAGAGGCACTACACTAACTTTTATGAAATATACCTGTATCAAATTATAATTTTGTATCTAATTGTTGTTTTCTAATTAAGACAAACTTTGGGTTGTCATATTCAATTCACCCATTAATGTTTTTATCGTCGTTTCTTTTTCATTTTCCGATTTTAATTGTCTATTATTCTACTATAATAAATAACTTCCCGGGATCTTAGGGATTGTAATACCAAATACCTATTGGTAATGTGTTAAATCGAGGGAATCAATGCAATACCTCGTAAGGACCAAAACCATAATATTATATTATTAATTTTTCAAGTTTACTTATGGATGTATATTATGATAATAAATTAACGTGAGTATTTTTTATACGTGTATGAGATTCGTGAAAAGATCCTTAAATGGAATTATGATCATTAACTATTTAATGTTTCGAAGATATAAGGGGAGTATAAAATAATAAACATAATTGTATAACCATCAACCACAAAATCTAAATTCAAACTACGAATAACTTACCTGCGTTAATAATTTACTAAAACTTTTTCAAGTTTCCACATGGAAGTGTGACATAATATACAAAATGTACTACTTATTATTGCAACACGTAATGTTCTTTACACGTAGTATGGTTTTATATAAAGTGTATTTTTAATCACAAAACGGTTTGTTAGTTTCTGACAAATCTTTTTTACCTTCTATTATTATGAGTAATAAAAGAGATCACAAATTTAAAAATTTTATTTCAATTTAAGTTGTTCTTAATAATAATTGCACACACGGTAATCCATAAGTAAAACACGCAAATGCAAAATAATATTTAAAATACATATTTTCCGAGTCCTTCCTGCCAGCACTAGCCAAAAGAATTCTTTTCCTGTTGTAACACTTGCGACAACGTAGAAATCAGTCAATGTTGCAAGAAGGCAGTGTTCACAGGAAGTGTATTGCAGGTCCTGCGGAACACGTATTGCCGACAGGAATGGCAGGAAACAATATCGCAAGTGGTGGTTCCTTTTAGGGGCGGTCCACCCCCACTATTCCTGGCACCACCTCTCCAAGGGTTGATTACGCTACTGTTGAAAATTCTATAGAAAACTGAAATATTTTTATTACTGCCCGGTTATTAATTATACAATGTATCTGTTTTATTTATTTATTCGCCGTCTGCATGTACACAATAACTGAATAATCTCATAAGAATATTATAATGTTATATACTCAGGAATGTATATAAGTAGTATCTAGTAATCTATATAATATCTAATAATAAATTCTTCTGCATAAGAAAAGATTTGCTTTAAATCACCACACCTGTTATTTTTATTCAAGACTAACTGAGCAATAAAGGTCGCCACTAATCTTCATGCTTTGCATGATAAATATGTAAATGTGACATACTGAGAACTTAGTTTTTAAAAATGTAAAAAAATTATATATCGTGTATCTGACAAACCAAGTGTGAAGGTTATGTAGGTCCAATTTTAATAAATTTTAACTAACTCTGTTTATTTAATTTTTTGTTAAGGTGGGATTCGGCCTTATGTTAATAAGCAATGTTAATTGTGGCGTTTTTAATGCCAACCGGCAGCAAAAACTATTGCACTTACAAGGAAATTGTCGAATAATCCGAACCATAAATTTCCAAACAATAAAATTCTTCTAATTAAAAAAATACGACTTCCAAAAATTGTCAAATACGATAGCCGGATTATCCACAAACACTTGCACCAAGCCAACCCACAGTCGGAATCTTTGTCGCACCCCCACGATATCGTGCGACTTTCTAAATTTTCTTCCAGCTTGCTTCCAAACAATTTTATAACTTTTACTTATTTTCCACATCTTTCTTTCAAAATTACTAAAATAAAATGCATTTTTCCTTCTAACAAAATTAATGAGCCTCCTCACACCGAAGGTGGTTCGCCAGTCCTTTCTATCTATTTAGGGAGCGTCCATTAATTAATTAAGGACGTTTTTTGTAATTTTTCACCCCCCTCCACGTAAGGGTACGTAAGATTATGCCAATCCACCCTCCCCCATCTTACACAAGGATTAAAAATTAAATTAATTTTGACCCCCCTACCTCTCCCCCCTTATAAACAATTCTATAAGTATTACAACAATCAATTTGTTTTTTTGGTACAATTCGACCTTTTGTTAAGAAGAAAAATTATATTTGATTTTTAAATTCTTCTTCTTTTCACGGTATAGGCAGAGTATATGTATAGGCAATGTTTGCCTATTCCGACTTCATAAGTCACGCCATCGTTTTCTTGGGCGGCCGACATCTCTTCTCCCCTTCGGGTTATACGAGAGGATCTTCTTTGGGATTCTACCGTTCTCCATTCTATTGACATGTTGTTTCCAGTTTTCTCTATATTCCGAGATCTTCTGGTTAATGGAAAAGATATGCAATTCCTCTCGAATGTCTTCGTTTTATAGTCGATCCATTCTTGTGCGGCTTTTGTTCGTCTCATGAATTTCATTTCAGCTGCTTGTATTTTTGATAATTCCTCTCTCTGGGATGGCACAGCCATTGTTTTATAGAATTTGATTTTAGTCTCTCTCGAGTTAGGTTTTTGAGAGTTCTGTGTATCGTGCCGCATATGTGTTGAAATTTATTTATTTTGTTGGGAATGTCATTGTCCCGGTCGAAACTTATGTCACATCCCATTATATTAATTAAATTAATTTAAAAAAAAAAATTTAAAAACTAACGTAGGGAATATACGTCGGACCCCCTACGTAAGGGTCCGTAAGATTTCCGATAACCCCTCCCCTCTGAATTTGAACAAAGTTCTTCTCTTTTTAATACGTTAATATCATGGTTTTCAAATGTGTATGCAAACCACTAGTACTTCCACCAGCAACTTTAATAATTTTTAAGCATTTTTTGCATTTGCAAAGATTATCATTTTCGTTATTATCTGCTGATAATAAAAAATTGATGTTGTTATTCATTTTCGATCGTTTTTGATTTAAATATTCTGTTTGTTTACTTTGGAAATAATGTTCAATCTTTTATAATTGGAGAGCGGATTTATATGCATAATAGACCGGTCTTGAGGTAAACAATAGAAAACGCTTATTAGCGCTAATAAATTTTTCTTAACCAATATTGTTTATGGGGTGTTACCTAAAGACCGGTCTGTTATGCATATAAATCCGCTCTCTACTTATATTATAATAATTTAAGGTTAATAAAAAATAAAAAATGTCTGATGGATACTAATACGGTCTTTCCATGGGTTAGTTACCATTTAGTACTAAATTTTATGCAAAATTTAACGTCGTGTTATACGGGCTTTACCGAATACCAACCTCAAAATTATTTTAAATAACAAAAAAAATTAATAAATACCGAAAAACCGGTATAACACCTACAGAAATACCGGTATTTCGGTATCGCAAAATATCCGAAAATACCGGTTTTCAGTATTCCGATATACCGGTATTGCAATCACTACTCCTGGCCGTCTCCAGATTGAGATAAAGAGATAACATCGTCTCTGCCTTCCACACAATGAGTTTGGAATATTATCTGGAAATAATGAGAAATCCGGAAGGATGAGATATAATAATATCCAATAATAATTTATTATAAAATTAGCCAAAATCCACCGTATGTTGAAGATCTATTAGGAATAAATACGAATTGAACCGACTTGGCAAATTTAGTATATTATGTTGTTAAATTATAAAAATAATTATTTTCCTTTAAAGCCAGTGTCTCACTATCAAATTATTATCATAAAAATTATTATAATAATTATTATACAAACGATGTGACGTCATTTACGTAAAAATATGTCAAAGCCATGCAGAGCCACGTCTCACTATCAAATCAAGTTTATATAATAACGATGGCAGCCACAGGTCAGCTGTGAAAGTAAGGTTAGAGTTGGTTTTATACGTTCAAATATACTGGTTATACTGGTTCCAACTGATACAAATCAATTAGCAAACTGATTTCACGTACCAGCCATAATAATTGCTAACCTTTAGAACTAATTAAAAACAGCGTTAAAATTAAAAAATAAAACTGAAAGTATGATTATGTCCACGTTATGTCAAAGTGTCAAAGTTATAAGAGTGGGATATCGAACAGCCTATGGGAAGCCTGATAGCATAAAAATTATAGAAACTGTTCTAAAATCTTTTTATCAAAACGTTTGTATCAAATCGAATCCGTGACGTCATGAAAATAGAAGCAGCATATAAAAATATGTAGCTTACGTCATTTTGATACAACTACAGCGCTGTCACACTATCAAAACCGTTTGTATACTAAATATTATGATAATTTTGACGATAATTTGATAGTGAGACACTGGCTTAACAGTATTAATATTAGGGGAGAGGAAGGCAAGTTGACATACTTAGTGTTTTAACATTTTTATTTTTGAAAATACAAAATATTTTGGAAGCTGCGCATATTTTTTAAATAGCTCATATCATACACCATTGAATAAAAAAATATCAAGTGAATATTCCTATAACTGTTTCTATAATTAAACAATAAACTAAAAAAGTCACAAAAGCCATCTTGCCCGACCCTATTGGGCAAGATGACATATAGCATAAACAATGTAAAATTAATTGCACAATTCACAAATAAAAGTCTTGGGCTGCTTTGAAAGTCCAGCACACGCGCCGTGATACCAATTTTTGCAAGACTGGCATCTTAGCCAGTACTCACCAGATTTGGAACGGCTGTATAAATCATTGCAGTATATGCAGCCGCAGTCACTTTACCCATCCGAATTTAAAACTACATCACCAACAGCTTCTTCATCTGTGGTTGAATCTTGTAGAATTACAAGATTTGTTGTAAGAAATACAAGCAACCGGGTAAGTGAGGTAAACATCCGGGCAAGCTGACATAGCACTATGTCATCTTGCCTGGTTGGGTGTGAACTTGAAATTTCGTCAATAAGAAATATTCAACCTATAATAATACATATTTTTTCTACGGCATATAACGCAAAAAGCCGTGTAAGAATGTGTGTGTGGAAACCATATCAATTAATAAATAAATAGTGAAACTGGAGGCTAAGAAAGGAAAGGCTACATTGAATTGAGATGGTTAAAATTCACAAAATATCAATTTAAACACACACAGTACACTTTTCTTGAAATAGATTAAGTTCACCACTGATTTACCGACAATTACAATGGTAGTATAGTATTATCAATGAAAATAGCACCATAGGTTTTCCAATACACCTGATGTGTCATCTTGCCTGGATATGCCAACTCGCCTGCCTCTCCCCTAACATAATTTATAACAACTTGACAATATTATTTTATTTTTATTCCTTGTTCCCTCAGAAGAATTTGAATAACCAACAACCCTGCTATAGAAAGGAAATTTTCATTTTTATTAAATTGTGTTGGAAGGAAGTTTGAATTAAAAGCAAACAAATTAAAAATATTACATTATACTTATAAAGTCTCTGTATCATAAATTTAACAAAAACTTAACTAAACGTTAAAACATTAAATTTTAACTGTAAGTAAAGAACAAAACATACAAAAAATTTTATACAGAAACACTTTAAAAAACATTTTTAACCTCTTGTGGACAAGATACAAATACCTAGAGAATATTTGAAAATATGAAAACTGTAAATAGGGGGGGGAGGTCAAAAATCGTGGTGTTTTTTACAAAAGTTGAAACAACACATACTAATATCACACCCTATTCTTGAAACTTTATTTTTTTAAGATCTTATTCTATCCCTGTATCAGGACCACTAGCACGTTTTTAAATATTCATAAATCTTTGAATTGCATCTTCTTGCAAGTTCTTGCAAATTTTCCATTTGATGATGTTTTCTGTAATATATTAACATTGAAAAATTAGAAAAGATTTTAAAGCTTAGAAATATAATAAGGGTGCGCATGACATTCGTGGTTGCACGTAATATTTTTCGCTCTGAGTTATATCAATTAATTTAGTTGTTATAAAAGTGATTTTTTTTTCTGGTGATATAGCAAACTGTGAATTTTGGTGATTAATATAGGCCTTAAGTTAAAAACAATTGTCAAAAAAAGCAAAGTTAATCGTAATGTAGCCAAACCGGCTGCACTAGCTATCGAACTGAACACAAGTGATAAAATAAATTTGGTTTCAATGTCAAATAAACAAATTATGCCTGGCGCATTGCAATGCCCAAGTAATCCTAATTTCAACAGATTTGAAATCTTATCATCGCAGGAAGAAGACGATTCTATGTCAACAGACATTAATTATCAAAGAGGATCTAAGCAAGAACCCGCAATTAAGGACAACATAAAAATCAAGGTTAGTAAACCACCTCCGATTGTTGTAACCGATTCAACAACATCCAATTATCTGAAAACAGCCTTAAAAGACATAAATATTGATGAATATCAAATAAAGCAAAAAGGTAGAAAACTACTATTCGATAACCAAAATGATTACAAAAATTGTCTTCAATTAATGAATGCAAAAAGCATTCAGTACTACACCCATCAATCAAAAGAAGAACGAAATTTTAAAGTTGTTTTATCAGGTTTACCACAAACTGATATTGAAAGCATCAAAAATGAATTAAAAACTAAATACAACATTATCCCATTCTCCATCATGGAAATGAATACAAAATATAAAAACGAAAACAACGTATTATACCTGTTACAATTTAAAAAAGACGAAATCACGCTGAAACATTTAAAAAATGTTAGATCAATCAACCATATAATTGTAGATTGGAAACCATACTCACCAAAATACAAAGGACCTACGCAATGTAGAAACTGCTCTATGTTTGGACATGGGGCTGAAAACTGTCATCGCACAAAGATCTGCTTATTATGTGCAAGTAATACACATGATGCTGCAAACTGTCAATTTAAAGACAGAACACAAGACACGACTATTAAATTTACTTGTTTTAATTGTACAGCAAAGAAGCTTGCTAATACTAACCATAAGGCAAACGACCCTAATTGCCCAAGTCGTAAAGAATATTTAGAAATCAGGAACAATGTCAACCATCGCAACGTCCTAAGAAATCAAAAAGCAAGGCAAATTAGCAATGCCACTACACACAACATAAACCTTAGAGACTATCCACCTTTAAAAACAAATAGTCAAGTACTATCAGCGCCTGCAATTCATAATCCTATAAATGAATTATACTCAAACCAACTCAAGAAAACAGCAGTTAATTCAAATGAAGAACTGCTAACTATCGATGAACTCTTTAATATATTTGTTAATGCAGTAGATCAGCTAGATAAATGCACAACAAAGCTTGACCAAATGCAGGTTATAATGTCACTCCTTTAAATATGCAGTACGATAATAAGAAACTCAAGATTATGCATTGGAATGCTCAAAGCATTACGAACTTATCAACTATCAGACAACTCCAGCTACTTCTAGAACAAGAAAATATTGATGTCATCATGCTGAATGAAACTTTTCTTAAACAGCATCACAAACTCTACATAAACAACTACTCAATTTACCGAAATGATCGAGACGGCATGGCACCCGAGGAGGAGGTGTGGCGATAGGTATCCACAAGTCCATCAAACATTCGATGATGCCTATGTACAACACCAAAAATATTGAGCACATCTCTATCTCAGTTAATATAAATGGACGTGATATTATACTTACCTCAGCCTACAACCCAAAGTACCTCAATACCTTCGAGTCAGATGTTAAAAAACTAATACCCAGTAACAAAGAATTCCTGATATTTGGAGACTTTAATGCTCGAAATACTGCATGGAACTGTACACGAAGCAATACAGCTAATAGAATACTATATAATTTACAACTGAGATCACAGTTTATATATACCACCCAGACTCCCCAACACATTATCCACACTCTGGTGCTACTCCATCTACCATTGATATTCTGTTGTCAAATTCCACATTATATATTTCACCTTTACAGAATCACGCTGATCAACTAATGTCAGATCACTCCCCAATATCTTGTATAATTGATGCTGACACAATTGAAAAAACATGCCAAGAAACACCGGACTATAGACATGCAGATTGGAAAGCTTTTCGGGCATACATTAATAGAGAGATTAACTCTACGCATATCCTTAAAATAACAGATTATACCCCAGAGGAAATTGAAAGATCCATTAGCAAACTTTCAAAAACTATATTAGATGCTAAATTACAAACAGTTCCATTTACAAAGAAGAAAAATAACTTTTTGGAAATTTCCCAAACAACTCTATCTTGTATACGTAACAGAAACGCGATTAAAAGGAAATGGCAACGATGTTCAGATCCAACGCAAAAAGCTATACTCAAAACCATTATTAACTTAAACAATCAAGTTATAAAAGAAAATGTTATCATCGACCGCAATAATAACTGGTCAAAAATGCTCAGCAAACTAGAAAATGGTGACAAAAATTTCTGGAAAATTGCAAAAGGAATTAGAGGAAAATATAGTCGAATTATCGGTAAACTACAAGAAAATGGAAATGTTTTTTTTACTAACACCGAGAAAGCAAATGCCATTGCCAACACCTTTGAAAAGTCTCACTCCTTAACATCTAACTTTAAACACTGAATCGATAAGAAAGTGGCAGCATTTTTTAATCGATTAAACCAAGACAACGAAAGTAACGACGATTATGCAACGTTTACGACGGTCGCTGAACTGGAAAGCATTATAAAGAAGCTGAAACCAGCAAAAGCCCCTGGATTAGATGGTATAGATAATATATGACTGAAAGCGCTTCCTAAGAAAACATTAGAACTCATCTGCAGCATATTTAACGGATGTATCAGATTAGGTTACTTTCCAACTTTATTCAAAACAGCCAAAATTCTACCTATACCAAAACCTGGCAAAGATCATAAATTACCCACAAGTTGTAGGCCGATCAGTCTTCTTAGTTGCCTTGGTAAACTACTCGAACGAATAATCTACGAGAGACTTTCTAAATTTGTATTTGAAAAATACATCATTCCTGATGAACAGTTTGGATTTAGACCGCAACATTCGACCATACATCAGATAAAACGATTGGTTAAGAGAATCAAACATAATAAATTTTTTCGGAGATCCACTGGTTTGATATTGTTGGATATTGAGAAGGCTTTTGACTCGGTTTGGCACCAAGGATTAATATACAAAATGAGCACTTGCAGCATTCCAAAATATTTTCTCAAAATCATAAAATCATTTGTGAGTGATCGAAAATTTATCGTAGCAATAAACGATTCGCATTCAGATATCAAGGATATTATTGCAGGTTTGCCTCAAGGTTCCGTGTTATCGCCATTACTCTACTCGATATTCATCTATGATTTCAAGAAACCCAAGAACTGCGACATAATGTTTTTTGCGGATGATACTGGTCTTAGTACGGATGGTAAATTGACTAAAAGTATAATTAAAAAACTTCAAAGCGGTTTTAAATGCTGCAAAAAATACCTCCACAAATGGAAAATTAAACTAAACGATGAAAAAACTCAAGCTATTATCTTTCCGTTTAATAAATCACCAAAACGTGAACCACAAACAAACTTCAATACTGACAACTCAGAGGTACCTTTTACCAACACATTAAAATATTTGGGAGTCACATTAGACAAAAAACTTATATTTGGACCACATATTGATCAAACTAGAAATAAAGCGCTTAAGTGTGGCAGAAGCCTCTATCCAATTATGGCAGAAAAGTCCAAACTATCCCAAAAAAACAAAAATATTATCTATAAAACCATCATACGCCCCATTATTACATATGGTCAAAAACAGCTAAATACACATCAAGAAGCTACAAGTGATCCAAAACAAGAATCTCAAAATAATCTACAATCTACCATGGCTCTACTCCACCAAACAACTTCTATAGATACTCTATATGAACTAATTGCAAACTACATCCAAAAACTAGTAGAAAGATTTCAACTTCGATGTATCGACTCCGAGTTCACTCTAATTCAAGATCTGGTAAATCACCCAGAAGTGTAATTAATGTAAATAATAGGTATAAATAGTGTAAATATTGTATAGCCCCTTCTGTGAAGGATTTATTCAGATAAAGGTTTTTTTTTATCATTTTTCCTTTAGAATAACTTCAATGCAAAACCTGCTTTCTTTTCAATTAATAGCTAATCATCTGTTGAAAAATCTTAGATTGTATCTCAGAAAAAAGACAATATTTATCTAATGTAATGATTTTGATGATAATAAATAAATAAATAAATAAATAAATAAAAAAAAGAAATATAATAACCAAGGACTGTTGTGTTACCTCCTACTATACAAAAATAATTGGATATAAATTAAATAACAATCAATAATTATTTTAACTGAAATACCTACTATCTTAAAATATCAAAATAATTTTGCTCACATTTTTTATTTTTCACGTCTCTATGAGGATAATCAAAACTTTTTAGTATTATTAAGTTAATTCTATAAAGAAAGACCTAACAAAATTGTCATGACATCAAAACTTAGTAATGAATGTGAGAATATTTTGTTTACAAGTACCTACTAATAATTGAAAATGAATAAAATGCGTGCTATAATTCGTTACAAAGCTATTATATCAGTAGCATACATAATCGGGATCCACCCTTGTTATTTGAAAAATATTCATGAGTAACAAATCAAGTTGTACTGTCAATAGTGGTACACTCCGCATACAATTCGTAGGGTGTCATGCTTCAATTTATTGTACTTGTAGAGTTAATCATTATTATTAGTATCTATTTATTATTAGTTGTATTTTTTTCTCAGTTTTTACTGGTAGGTACAATAAAATATTTTGTAATTACCAAAGTTTTAATTTCTTTTCTATGCAATATCATAACGGTATCACCTTTAGTGCATTTAATATAACAACATAATATTCTTTAAATTATTGAATTATAGTTGGGAAAAGGTCTATCAGTAAAACAATTTTATTTAATTGCCGACGTTTCGGGCCCTTTTATTGGCCCATTTTCAAGGCTAAAACTAATATTATAATAATAATGATAATAGTAATACAGATAAATTAACTATATACTAACCTTCTTTGAAGACCACTGTAAGTTTTGACCCCTTTATAAATTTAGGAAACGATGAATAATTGAAATACTAAAATGAATAATGAATAGTAACAATAAACAGAAAAATTCAAAAAACGGAAAAACTTACTTTGGCTTTTTTCTTCCTCGACACAATTTCGGCAAATCAACTAGTGGCATAATTCGAATATAATAATATTATATTATAAATAATTCGAAAATAATATTCTTTCGTAATATCAATTTATTATTCGTAATGTTCCTCAAAAGACTTAAAATGTAAAATTTCCAAAAGTGAAAATTTCGAAACTTATAAGAAACTTAATAAAAGCAACATTATTACATTTACATTTATTTTTTGGTTCATTGAATACGCTTACGAAAAAGACCTGCTTGGTGGTCAACTGTGTAGCATTTCAAATGCTATTATTATATTTTGGCGGAAATCTATGCATCACCCTGTGTGCGTTTCAAACACGCGCAATCCTATTGAATTCCGAAAATTTGTCAAATTTCATTCTTCTGCTTATCTGTATGAAAGATAGAAGTTTCATTTTTCGTTGTGTGCAATTTTATGTTTTAAAAGCCACAAATTGTTAGTTTATTGAAGTGATCTTTTTTATTTTACCTTCTGTGCTACATTTGTGGGTAAGATTGCATTATTTTCTATCATGAGCGGAAGTTTGACTTTGATAAATTTTAGCTTTTTCGTACTACCACGTCAATTTTCTGTGACGTCTATTTTTGGTTTCCAATTTTAATTATGGTTTCTGAGCGGGTGCACATGGTGTTCGGTAGCTGATTGTCCATCTGGCTGTTTTATCCACCAACCATATGGTTATTTGTATGGATATGGGCCAGCAGTTTGGTTATCTTGTTTCCACCTGTGATAACCTTGATTCCTGTGTCGAATCATCTGTGGCAGCCATTTTTAATGATGTTGGAATTTCGTTTTTGGGTTCACCATTCCTGTATGAGATCAATGGAGAGGGCAGGACTGATCAACATTCATTTATCCCCAGCTACACCGCAGTTTTGCGCTTTTGATTAAGAAGTGGTGTGATAAGTTTGTCACTTTGGCCGTCTCCTTTGACGATTTATCCATACTTTTTGGGAAGACGTGCGAGCTCCATTCCAACATTGTGGGATTTTTGTCGCAGCGGTAGCGTGAGCCTATACCACTATTCCATCTCTAGTGGTTAGGACATCACCAACGACGTAGGATGGCTGGAAAACCATTAATTAGTTTTTTTATGGAAGTGCATTTAGGAGATTAGCTTATCTTAATTATTTACATCGACATTGAGATGCTATACCGTTCGCAGGTGAATTGATTCTTGTTTGATTGTCCAGTTTTTGTTATTTTTAGCTTTACATCTGAAACTCAGTTTAAACGATGAACCATTAATATTCCAGAGGTTCCAAAAGAATTGAGATGTTGAATCGGACGGATTGAGGTGGAAGGGTAAGTTAGAAAGCAATTGCTGTATTTAATTTTACTTGATGATATCTCTTGCGAATGTGTTATTTGCAGTCAATTTTACCAACGTTTTTATGTCTGCGTTGGACAATCTCCTGGATGCGCGGATTATTTTTGTGAGTTGTTTTCAGATAGCAACTCATCTGTATTTTATTTTTTTATTTGATTGTCCCAGGGTATCCCTTCAGGGTATCTTGGATATCACTTGCTTTGTTATATGTTTTGTGTCTCCTATTGGAGTTTTGGAATCAGATATTGTCAGCCCCATCTTTATCTAGACTTTGTTTTTTTAAATAAAATCAACTCTTATTTACTTCCGTATTTTATTTAGAGGACTGGCGCCCGAAAGGTTTTTTTTTCTTAGTTAGTTGTCAATTGATCGCCTGAGCCAACGGATGAACCTACGAAACGCGTCCGCGCGACCCATGCTCTGGCACTGGACGGGGGTGTAATCCCTTAGCTGGCCTGTCTACCATTCCATTCGTATATCAGCGGGGCAAGTGGCCCAAATTAGAGCAATTTGCGTTACAACTGCATGTTATGTTTATGTTTCAAAATGAGTCAATCAAGAAAAATGAATTTTTGTAGAACAAATCCTCAGAATCAACTATGGTTGTTATTGCAAGATAAGATGTCTATTGATATAAATAAATGCACCCACAAACGTAATTTGCTGTAAAGTGTAAACTGCTTAACAATAAACGTCATTTAAATTGTGAATAGTGTTTTTAAATCGTTTTAAAAGTATAAAGTCAAAACGAAAAATCCAAAGAATTAATTCCTTCCATTAATTATTTTTAATCACTTCTTAATGAAACTTTATTTTAAGACCTCATTGCATAAGGTAAACCATTTACCGAAAATGAAAAAGGTGGTGTAGATGTTCTCAGGTCTAACAGATTGAGCATGAGGGAGAAATCGCTTGAAGATTAGGTAGATCTTTAAGTGTCATCCAAATTTATGTAACTAGTCCTGGTGATTATGGTAAAAAATGTCCACTGGACGTCTAAAAGTCATTTCCACTCGAAATCTCCAACTAATTTCGAAAATAGCCTCAAATTCAACCAAAAGCTGCAAGGATATCATACGGGAACTTGGTTTATATGTTTCAAAATCCACTTTATGGAGGGCAATAAAATCTCTTATGTATATAGAACGTTCAAAAATGAAAACGACACCGCAATTAAAAGCAATTCACAAAGAAAATCGCTTAAAATTTGTTTAAAAAATATGAGTACCAACTGGGATAAAATAAGAAAATATATTGATAATAGTTATTTATGTATTTAGGGCGTAAAGAAGCTTTTATGGCGTAAGACGTAATTTTTAGCCCGAGGCGGTAGCCGAGGGCTAAGAAGACGTCGAAGGCCATAAAAGCAAGTTACGCCCGTGGTACATACACAACTTTATGCATGGATGAAGATTTTTTAATTTAAAAATATTTCTAAAATAAATTGAATTTTTGACACAAATCTAGTGTTGTTTTGATTAAATTTGAGTTTTGAAACGTAACTATGGTAGCAAGGAAATAGCGGTACTGTCATTAAAAGGTGAAAAATGAACGAAGTTGATGAGGCTGCAGAATTTTTAATTTATTTGGTTAATTATTATTATTATTGTTCACATAAAAAACCCACAAGAAATTTTCAATAAAAAATACTACCATTTTCGGTTTTAATAAAAACTTTTCATTTTGCAAGTATTTAAACTGTTTCTATTAGGTACCTATGATATCGTAGTTTGACGTTTCATTATAGCCCGTGGGTATAAAGAGGCCCATGGGCTATAAAGAGACGTTTATGACAAATAAATTCGTGTATAAGTGTCAATTTATGATACATCCGTGCATAAAATCATTTATTCTATAAGATGTTATTTTTTTCTTAGGTTATTTATTCTGACGAAAAATAGTTTAATTTAGGTGCCCCAGATGGTTTCAATAGATATTTGAAAAATTTGAGAGAGGAGGAAAGATATTTTTCAAATAGAAATTCGGTGGGGGTTCACATATGGTATGGGAAGCTTTTAGTGTATTTGGAAAACTTAATTTGGCCTTTCCATTCACTCGGATCAACCGCGAGGAATATCAAGACGTATTATCCCAACATCTGATTCCATTATTAACAGGCCATCTCATAAGCAATACTTTATCATTCCGCATAATAATGCAAGTGTGCATGTCAACAGGAGCATAAAGAAATGGTTTGCAGATAGAAATATTGATGTTCTCGACTGGCCATAGCTTGTTCACCTGACTTAAGCCCTATTGAGAATCTTTGGGGACTACTAGAAATCAGATTTCAATTTAGCGAACATTTTTGTTGCCTAATGTAATCTACCAATCACGAGTAATATGCACAAATTACCGATCATTTTCGATAATTTTTTATATGTTGCTATAAACAATAACAAATAATAACGAATAGTAACTACGCATTTGTCAAATTTATTAAACTAGCCGACACTCTTTGCATATTAATATAAAAATAATGTCATCAGGAGATAGTCCACGGAATTTCCCTTTTGCACAAAATAATATTATCCTATCATTATTTGTTCTCTTACATATTTTCGATTGCAATCGGCCCTCCTCTGAAAAATATGTAATCGAACAAAATGATCGATAATATTTTATGCACATGGGAAATTATATATGACAATTTTAACAGCATGGCGAAATTTACCTAATGTAGAGATAGAATAAACACACTATGTGTTGTGGAAGCACTTTTCGAGAGGTCGTGAAGACATGTCATTACGACAGTACTAAACATGTTGAGGATAAACCATCAATCAAGACCCTTAGCGAGGTCAAAGTGGCGCAAAAGGTTTAATGTAGAGATCCAAATTTAGTGGAATCAATGCCTAATAGAATTTTTGAAGATTTTGGTACCAATGAGGGCTATACTAAATGTTAGAAACTTAATATAATATAAAGCTATGGATATTAATAAGTTAAAAAATGTACACCGACTTTATAATTTTGAAACGCTTTGATTTTGAACTTTTCATTTTTTCTTCAATATGAATTAAAATATTTAATGTAAGATTTGCATTGTTTTCGAAAAAGTTGTTCTGTTTTCTAATAGTAAATGCATTTTGATGAAAAATAATTTGGTTTAGAAAATAATGCGTTTTTCTGATTGACTTTATCATTTTAAAACAGACTGTAGATCAGGGGTGGCCAACCCGCGGCCCGCCTTGAATATTTTCATTCTCGAGATTCATCACACTTTTACAAAATATATTTATTTTATAATACCTAATTATAATATAAATTATAATATAGTATAAAAATAATATAATTATATTTTAAAATATAATAGGCCAGGTTTTCGAGAAGTTTATTATTTACAAAAAATAGTTTTTTGCCCCTGTAATCACTTAAATTAGCAGACATACATCTTTTTATAATTTCTAACTTCAAATTTAAGCTCTGTTGACCTTGAAAATCTAAATTTTTTCGAAGTTATGATGCATTTCCAAAGTGGCACGTAAAATCATTTGGGTTGGCCACCCCTGCTGTAGATGATATAATGCTGAAAGATAATCTTGGTTCTCTTGGTTCGGCTCGTAACATGGCTGTAGTAGTCCGCCCATTTCAGTATTCTATCACCGATGGCTCACATACTGTTACATCCAGCATATTTTATTTGTTGTTATTATTATATTTAATAATTATTAACTCTAAATATATTTTGTAGCTATTCATCCAGTTTTTCCACGGAAAGAATTAAGTATGCACTATAAAGATTATCTTGAAAAATCACGAAATTTTTATTAGTTTTTAGTAGAGAAGAAAGAACTACATTTTAACTTTTAGAGTTTTGTTTGTAATTTATTCAACATCAATAATCTGCCGAAACAGTTTAAAATTTTGACCGAAATATTTGTTTACAAAAAGGATTAAATATGCACTTACATAAATTTAAGTATGTAGATATTATTTATTTTATGTTATTTTTGGGTTAGTGGATACTATTAAATAATAATGAGATTATGTAAATCATCAACGTTTCCATTATCCACTAACCCAAAAATAACATAAAATATTATAGAATGGACGAAAACTTATCCTTAGGTAATGATATAATGTACAAACACTTGTCCTTCTGGTGCCGCTTCCAGAAGTACTTTTGTACAGGGTGGTTCAATTTGGATGTTCCTTATGGGGAAAATGGTAACTAATAGGTTAGGAGATATTGAAAAATTAATGGAGCATCCTCGATCTCTTTTTTTTGAGAAAAACTCAATGGCGAAAACTGAAATTCGTTATCTTTTTTTTGGTTTCGAGTTAGATCCAAAAGTTCAATTATTGGACTTTTTGATAAAAGTCGATATCTCGGTTGTTTTTGAAGTTGCCAAAAAAGTATTGACACTTTCTTCAGACACTCTTTATAAAAATGTGTGTTGCCCTTTATAATGGCAACAAAATGAGCTAAAGAGATATTAAATATAGGGGAGAGTTGCATAAAACGGGGTACTTAACATTTAAAGGTGGATATTTCCGAAAGGGTTGGCAAAAACGATAATTTTTTGTATGTGAATAAAATGTTAAAGCATTATGTTTTGAAATCTAATAACACCATTCATCTGCAACACTATTTATTTAAGAAAAAAAAATATTTTGCCAAATTGGTCATATGCCCCGTTTTAGCCAACCGGTCGGGTAAAATGGGTTAGGTAGTTGGATAAAATGGGGAGGTCATCCAGATATATATTTTATCCATCAAAACTAATTTATTTCACAAAAAAACGATAACCTAAAGTGATAACAAAAATAGGACAAAGAGTTTTATTTATGTTTATAAAGAAATTGTCTTAAGAACAAAAATCGCAAACGTAAGCTTCACATTCCTCTAGATCTACATCAGCGCAGGCCTCATGGCACCATTTCTGACATGAATCGCACTTTATCCATCCCTCCTCAGATTTTGATTTTGAAAAAGCTTCGCCACAAATCAGGCAAGGAGTATCGTCTCCACTATTATGATGATTCTGATGAATCGGGACTTGGTGTTCTCTGCCTTTGCTTAGAAACTACTTTTTTTCTCTTTTCAGGTGCAGTTGCTTTCTTCCATAGGATTTTTCTTTTAAAAACCTTTTCTGCAACTTTTCTCTGAGGAGTGGATTGTAGAGCTAACTCATTTTTATACGGACTATCTGTTAAATAGCAGTTTTTCCTTTTCGACAATTCCGTTTCGGTCCATCCTTTTTTACAACTTGCGGCAGTTTCATTACTTTACTTGGACTCACTAGAAAACTTGTCGAATCGTTATTGTCTTGCATTGACTCCACGGAAAGCACAGGGTCGTTTTGTGGTGGAGGTGGTGTTTTCATACTTTGGGCGGTGCCCAAAGTTCTTTCCATTCTTCATATTCTCCTCATCCCAAGACTGACGAGTTGAAATACGTTTGTATTTCGAAGGCATATTGGCGGAACAATGTACCTAGAATAAAATTGTGAAATTATACTGACTGATATTATTACAAACCATATGCAATTATTGCTGTCGGGAAGTGCCTCGTATTTCAACATTGCTCCTCGTCAGTAATATATCATTTTCCTGACTTTCATGTAAATAACTATTTCCTATTTATCATTTAATAATGTCAAACTTTATGATGTTTCTTGAAAAATCGTAATAGCCCCACTAGTGGTAATTAGAAAATTAAGACGAAATTATAATGCATTTATAGAAGAAACTTATTTTATTATCGAAGTTGAGGATACATTTTACAATGAAAGGCACTCTCCTCAAGTGAGGAATAAATCTTCAACTTATGAAAAGTGTTTTTCATTATTCCATTATTATAAACATTAATTGTACATTTTTTGATAGGTACCTATTTGATCATTTTAATTTCATTTAAGTCAAATTTAAAAAAACGCAAAATTTTAGAATAAATAAATTATTTAATGATAGTAGATAAAGCATTGTACAAGATTCACATCGTAACGTAATAATACGATGCTTATATCGTAGATAACTATTATCTAAATATAAAGTTGTGTTTTTTTAAATGGAAACCATTGGCATTTTACACTTGCTGAAGCGCCACTAGTCCAGTCATTATATACATTTGAAAACGCAAATGAACCGAACTGGCTGATTTTTATATATTGTGTAGGGGAGGCTTAGAAAACCTTAACTTGAAGTTTTCGACCAAGATTTCCTAGGAGCTTCCTCCGCCACTTCGAAAAAAGAGATAAATTTTGTTTTCTTGGGATAACTTGACTCTCCGTCATGGTACGAAAATTGTGAATCAATACTTTTTTGTTAAGCATTTTATACTCTACAATTTAGTTTATATGAATTTTTCCCCTACCGTTGATCGTTGTTGAGGTATCTAACGTGAAAGTAAAAAATTAAGTGCTTGGAACTTGTATTTTGCCATTTTCTCCTTTCTCGTAATACATATCGAACAAATGTTCATTATCAAACTTGTAGAGCATTTTAATATCTGCAATTTAGTTTTTTTATTTTATTTTCAAGACAAAAATTACGACTTGTAGTACGTTGTAAAGTTGGTAAATCCGCGCAAAATTGTGATTCATAGCTCACGCGATTTTATAGATAATCATACAGTTATTCTACGAACGAGATAATGATAAAGTCGAAAACGATGCTACCCGGAAGCAAAAAATGGGGTCGTGTAGAAGAAAACTTTCTAAGAAAGATAGCGCTTTTTGCATCGCTCTAGCTGGTGTAGAACATAACCTAAAAAATTGCACAAAGTCGAAGAAGCGGTTTTTTTTGCGATTTAAGAATAAACGAAGCATCCTACAAAAGAATGTCAAATTAGAAAGTTGTAGACAATGAAAAAACCTATCGAATGCGACTAGGAGGATAACAATTCGTTATTTATTTTCCGAGAAAATCGAAAAATAACGGTCAAATATTGTTGCATGTTTGCCCACTGCAATTTTTGCAAATAAAGGAACAAGCAATCTTTGCTTTTCTGCACCCACAGGCAGCTCCACATTTTTCCTTGCACTAAAAAATAAATTAAACCACCTCTCACTACTTCCGCCAACGAAAAGCGTAGCACACCAGCATATTATTCCGTACATATCACCAGGTGCAAACGTGGCTCGGATTTTACATGGATCCTAAGGAATGGGATTGGCGACGAACAAATCATGGACTGGAACCGGTAATGAGCACAGTTGAACCCGCGCCACCTGAGCTTTTAAAGCTCATATCGTGCAAGTGCAAGAAAAAATGTGGAGCTGCTTGTGAGTGCAGAAAAGCAGGGATTGCTTGTTCCATTATTTCCTTAAATTGCAGTGGGCAAACATGCAACATCGCCAAAATCGATATCCTGCTCAATGAAGATTATAAGGTTGATTGGACAATCGAAGAATCATTTTATGGGGTTAGAAAATCTCCACAACTCGATGAGTATTCCGAACAGAGAAAGACTGTGAACCAGGACCATTACATCGAAACGAAGAAAAATATAAGTATTAAGAACGATCCTCCATTCTTCTCCATCTTGTGCTGTACAACATAAAAACATGTATTTGAATAATTAATTTTATACATAAAATATGATTCATAATAAATTTTGCTGCTTTATTTTATATTGTTTTATAAAATCGCGCGAGCTATGAAAACACAACTTTGCGCGGACTTACCAACTTTACGGCGCGCTACAAGTCGTAATTTTTGTCTTAAAAATAAAATAAAAAAGCTAAATTGCAGATATTAAAATGCTCTACAAGTTTGATAATGAACGTTTTTTCGATATGTATTACGAGAAAGGAGAAAATGGCAAAATACAAGTTGCAAGCACTTAATTTTTTACTTTCACGTTCGATACCTCAACAACGATCAACGGTAGGGGAAAAATTCATATAAACTAAATTGTAGAGCATAAAATGCTTAACAAAAAAGTATTCATTCACAATTTTCGTACCATGACGGAGAGTCGAGTTATCGCAAGAAAACAAAATGTATCTCTTTTTTCGAAGTGGCGGAGGAAGCTCCTAGGAAATCTTGGTCGAAAACTTCAAGTTAAGCTTTTCTAAGCCTCCTCTACACAATATATAAAAATCAGCCAGTTCGGTTCATTTGCATTTATATGCCATTTTTTCGGACATAATGACTGGACTACACGTAGTGTCTTTAATGGTAACTACACGGGGTAGTATCTCGTGTTGTTTTGAATACGAGTTCGCATAAAGTTATAACATTACGCAAACAAGATATGGTTAAAATCAAGAAAAACAACACTGGTAGTGTAAATTGTAATGTATACGGGTGTCACAGCAAGTATGGCAGAGAAAGGAATCTAAGTTTTTATTTCTTTCCACGCAAAAATGTTAGATTGGTGCCCATAACCACTAATTTAGATATGATCGAAAGAATTGATCGAAAGAATTGATCGTAAACTTGCATGGGAACGAGTTTTATTGCGAGCTACTCCAGCTATACGTGTATGTTCGCTACATTTTAAGAGAGAGGATTTCATTCTATCAGATGTGAAAACTAGTCGACCGATATTGAAGTGTGATGCTGTTCCTCCTGTTCCTTCCCGCAATTTACCTACGCGGCCAAGTGACAACATGCGAAAAGCCACAAAATTACGAGACCAACAAAGCGGCGTAGAGTAGAGACGCCTCTACATGTATTGGACAATAATGAAGAGCCTGTAGATACATGCCGAAAAGCAGAAGACGATGATAATTTGGGATGCAGCCGAAATGATCCAAAGCTGCTTACAAAATACGAATAAACTGCGGTGGAAGGATTACTTTCTTTGATCGGAAGTGGTACCAAAGAATTTAATGATGTTGGAATTCAAGTACAAAGTGGTGACATAATTACACCGTTTACAAAAACTATCGACACATCTGGAACGTTAAATTCGTTAACTGGACTTGATAGCTTTGAAATGTTAAATTACTTGATAAATTCAGTAACGAAACGCTTTCCAGAGAAGAGACCACATAACTTATCGATTTATGTAAATATTTTAATAAAGAAAATTATTTTAAAAATAGATCGAGTTAACAATTATTATAATCACTTGCAAAACACCTTATATTTTAGCTTTCGGATACGTTTACTTTCATCAGAAATATATAGTCATAAATAATTAGTCTGGATAAAAAGTTTATTAAAAAAAGCATAATAATTAAACTTTTGCAGCTGATACAAAAAAAAAATCAAACTATAAAATAATCACTATACACTATGAAGTCACATATTTCGAAGTTAAGGATAACCATCCCCAATTGTACTTGACCGTAGTATTGGTGCTTTTTCTTTAATTGTAATGCACCATCTTCAAGGACAAGATATTGACACTTTGCAATGAAATTATGTGCATCGGCTTCCTTTCCTGCAACATTTTGGTAAAATTAATAAATAAGTTAAAAATAACATGTTCTAAAAACTTACGAGAGACGGTCGGAGCATTATGGTTGATCGAGTTGACCATGAACGCTGATACCTGGCTCGACTTCGTGTGAAGTAAGAACTTTATTCTGGCCATCTCTCTGGTCCTCCGTACGTCATCTGTACTAGAGGTTTTATCCCTGTCAAGTATATTATCAGATCTACCAGAATTTCCAGCTTTGCAACTACACGATTCACTTTTGATTTCCATACGTTCATTTGTGATAAATTCACACTTTATTTCATGAGGCTTATCTAATAAAGCACTGGTCTGCAAACATAAAGCGAATACTTCTAAATGATCTCCGTCCTGATGCTTAATTCCACATGTGATAACATGTTTTGCATGCAAAAGAGCTTCTCCCTCGTTATACATATAGAAGACGGCTGAGCATTATATATAAATAAGTATATATTTTTACCAGAGTAAGTGATAATGATGTATTTTCACTATCCATTTCTTTAGAAGTAATATTAAACATGCTACGAAAAAATAACAGTCAGTATTTCGAATGATATATAACATGTTTTTAAACATTAAGCTGGGTTGACATGGGTAGTGGAACCACGGCCGTGAGTCACGCTTTAGTAAAATACTTTCCGCGTAAACTTAAACTTAAAACCGTTAAAACTTTTTTTAAACACGTTTGATCTCAACACGAACGCAGTTTTATCAGTTTGTGGCAAAAAATTACGATTAGTATTTCACGAATCAGCAGTTTACAAGGTGCGTATTTTATGAAAGCGTGGCTCACGGCCGTGGTTCACTACCCATGTCAACCCAGCTTTACATTAAATTAAACCTTACTTTGAACTATTTTATAGGGAGTTTAGCGCGTTTACTGTAATAAGTTGGTATTTTAACCTAAAAAAATTTGAAATGCAAGCAAAAAAGTTAGGTTATGGTTTAATGAGCACTTTAACTAAAACACTGTTTTAAGTTTTTTATGAATACGGCTGTTAATCTTTTTAAATGTACAATATGCAAAAATTTCAGGTCTAGTAATTTAACAATATCTTGATACGCAAGTATTAATAAATATTTCGCAACTGTTTTACACACGTTTTTTTATAATGACACGATGGAGATAAATATGATATACCTACACAACTCCCTCAATTAAAGAATATCCGCAGAGTCCATGGGTTATTTAGCTTTACCGAAACTGGGTTTGAACTCGCGACCACTAAGGGCCGGTTTTACAATAGGAGGTTTAGCATCGGCTCAACTAAGCCGATGCTCAGCTGAACCGCACCTATGCAGCACCTATGCAAGCTTCAAGTTGAGCTCGGCTCAAGTACTAAGCGCACATTGTAAAACCCATAATTTGTAAAATTTGAAGCTCAAGGCTGGTTCAAAGTTGAGCTGAGCTTAAGCTTCTATTGTAAAACCGGCCCTAAGTATACCTGATTGATAGTCACTTTCTTATGTTTCACTCCATGCCACTCTGCCGAGTTACATAAAACTTGACTTGGTGCACATCAAACTGCAACTACTTCCCATAGATAGTCATAATTAGAGTCCGGATAAAAAAGCATAAAAAATGGGGAAAAAACGTGCTTAAAAAAGCACCAAATAATACTAAAAAAAGCATCAACTTTGTCAAAAAAAGCACAAATTGTATTAAAAAAAAGCATAAATAAAAGTACCTATTAATTTAATAACATCAGTAACAAAGTTACAGTGGCATTTAATAAACGCTAAATTTGCTTTAAGTTCTGGATTCTTTAATACATTTTGGCAATCTTTTATAGATTTGCTATCCGAATTTTCTAATTCATAAGCAACATTTTTAAAATTTTCTAAATTTTCTGCATTTTAAAAGAGAAAGATGCATTTAAAAGATCAAACTTTGAAATATTTTGTAAAATAAGCATTAATGAAGTATAAAAAAGCACGAAATGCACAAAAAGTCAAAAAAAAGCACAAAAAGCCAAAAAAAAGCAAAAAAAGCATATAAAACTTGCTACCAAATGACTTCTTTTCAGTTAAAACACAAAATTTTTCTAAAAATTTTCAGCTGCTTCGAATTTTCAGAAAAAGCATAATAGCTACAAATCCGGACTGTAGTCATAATCGTATAATTAATGCAAATAATGCATAAATAATGGTCCTCTAATTTCAGAATTTAAAAAAAAGAAGCGAAAACTCTTGTTACAAGTAGTTGAATTTAGTGTTGAAAAATGCTAACAGAAATTGCATTTACAGATGTACAATTTTTATAAAAGAAGTTCAAGAAGCGTAAACAATTCGCTGCGACATTTAAGGATATAATGACAACCCACTGGCTTTGATTTCAAATCCTACAGATGTGAATTACTTCCAATAATTAACTTTTAACTATTAGTAAATTATCTTGAATACTTTAAATATCCGTATCTTAAATAATATTCTGAACTAAAGTTACACTAATTATGAAGTAAGTTTTTTAAAAATTAAGATTTAAAATCTTGATCTTCTAATTTATTATATAATTTTATCATTTTTGTTTAATTATTAATAAATTACGAATTAAGGAATAATTATAATGTTATATTTGAGCTTTCGATCTTGCATTAAGATCTTCGTCAGAAAATTACAAATAATTCGTAATTTATTAATAATTAAACAAATTTATTTTCACGAATTAATAATAAACCAATTTTAAATATAATTTTATCATTTTAAAAAGTTGAAAAAATCGAAATAAATTTTATTGCGTAAATCCGACGTATACATCACTAACAAAACATTTCAAAAATATGTAGATACCTAAAGTTTCAAACCGAAATTCGAAATTAAAATGTAGATTTTATATCGTAGAAAGGGTCTAGCCGTTTAATTATCTCGTCAAATCAAAACATCTAGTCTAAGATGTTAAAGTTTGTTATGTCAAAAGACTTGCAAATTTTCTCACAAGTAAATTCCGCGAAGAAGAAATTGATCAACTTTTCATAAATTTCTTTAACCACGTTAAAATTTTTCGACTACTACTCTCAGAAAATTTGAAATATGGTGCATATTCAAGATCCAAAAAAACAATAATAATATTAATAAAAAGTTATGATGAAAATTTTTTGTATACCCGAAAACACCTTTAATAAAATGTCATTAACGGTTTCCTCATTAATTATCGAATTCGCTGAGAAAACATTCTTCAATATAGGGAGAGGCAGGCGAGTTGGCATATCCAGGCAAGATGACACATCAGGTGTATTGGCAAACCTATGGCGCTATTTTCATTGATAACACTATACTACTATTGTAATTGTCGGTAAATCAGTGGTGAACTTAATCTATTTCAAGAAAAGTATACTGTGTGAATTTAAATTGATATTTTGTGAATTTTAACCATCTCAATTCAATGTAGCCTTTCCTTTCTTAGCCTCCAGTTTCACTATTTATTTATTAATTGATATGGTTTCCACACACACATTCTTACACGGCTTTTTGCGTTATATGCCGTAAAAAAATATGTATTATTATAGGTTAAATATTTCTTATTGACGAAATTTCAAGTTCACACCCAACCAGGCAAGATGACATAGTGCTATGTCATCTTGCCCATCCGTAATCTTGCCCGGATGTTTACCTCACTTACCCGGTTGGTTGTATTTCTTACAACAAATCTTGTAATTCTACAAGATTCAACCACAGATGAAGAAGTTGTTGGTGATGTAGTGTGCTGGACTTTCAAAGCAGTCCAAGACTTTTATTTGTGAATTGTGCAATTAATTTTACATTGTTTATGCTATATGTTATCTTGCCCAATAGGGTCGGGCAAGATGGCTTTTGTGACCTTTTAGTTTATTGTTTAATTATAGAAACAGTTATAGGAATATTCACTTGATATTTTTTTATTCAATGGTATATGATATGAGCTATTTAAAAAATACGCGCAGCTTCCAAAATATTTTGTATTTTCAAAAATAAAAATGTTAAAACACTAACAAGGGCAAGGCCAACCCTTCCCCTCACAGATCTGCACCAAAATTTGTATACGATTACAACCCAATTAGAAGTCAACTTGATGAAAGTTTAAAGACGCGAAAGTCAAAAATTTTTTTAAAAAGATTTTAATTTTTAATTGGTAAAGTTGACAAAACGTACCCGTAGTTCACATGTACCGAACATAAAAATTATGATGTATCATAACCTCAAATAATAATTAATAACCTCGACATGAATAATAATTTATTCAATATAACAAATTTATTATTTCAACTTTGAAGTAGTAGGTTAGTAGGTTTTCAGTATTGTACCGATTGTTGTTTATTAGACATATTTGTAGTATACAGCGGAAGTAAAATAAAGTATTCGTGATAGAAATGGTACCAAAATTTGTACTGCATTTCAAAAGCAAAGTTAACTTTCAGTCCGAAAAAATTTCTCAATGCCCATTACAATTTTTTTCCACTAAAAAAAGGCAACTTTTCTCCCTTTTGCATAATCTACTGATGCACTTTTTCTCAAATTTTGTAAATTAATTAAATTTGTCATTATTATAATATAAATTTTATTTAAATTTAAAACAGTAAAAACATTGTAATACATATGGGATCATGAAATAAGCTCAAGATTTTTCAACAATTTATGACCACGACTTCCTTAAACGACACACTTCAACCGTATCTTCATAATAACTGCATACGTGTACGGCAGCATAATGTACCTACATATAGAATAGATGAATCCTACAAGACACGCTACTGGTAGTGACACCCAAGATACAAGCCAAAAGAACCAATTATTACAGACGATACTGGTCAAACTTAAATTTTGTATCGGCAAACAGCAGTTGGCATAAATTTGTCACTGAGGAAATTGAGAGTGAATAAATAATAATAAATCATATATACCTACTTACTATAGCGTTGAATATAATTTTTATTGTAATAATTTGTGCTTTGTAGTGCTGTAATAAATCATACTATTTTTTCAAACTGCAATGTTAATAAAAATTATCGAAACAAAATTTACTCAATTTTGCTTACCGTGTGTAATAATAATTATAGGTACCTACTACTTCAAAGTTGAAATAATAAATTTGTTATATTGAATAAATTATTATCCATGTCGAGGTTATTAATTATTATTTGAGGTTATTATACATCATAATTTTTATGTTCGGTACATTTGAACTACGGGTACGTTTTGTCAACTTTACCAATTAAAAATTAAAAACTTTTTAAAAAAATTTTTGACTTTCGCGTCTTTAAACTTTCATCAAGTTGACTTCTAATTGGGTTGTAATCGTATACAAATTTTGGTGCAGATCTGTGATTGGAAGGGTTGGCCTTGCCCTTGTAAGTATGTCAACTTGCCTGCCTCTCCCCTACCTCACTATTTCAAACGTCCCTTAGTATAGTAGTACCGAACCAGGAAGAAATAGTAGTGGAAATGCGCAGATAACAATATTTGGTTTGGATCAGTCCATCTGATTTTCAAGGGATGTCAGTTCGTAGGCGTTTTTAACCTCTTTGTTAACTTTGTTGCAACAGTACGTATTATAACTAATTTTATTTTTTAAATCATAAAATTGATTCGATTATTAATTAATCAAAATATGAAATTTACTACGGCACTGACAAGCTCCGCCTTGAAATTTGTACGCAGCGATCTGTCATTGCGAGTTCTTCCTAATTCGGTTTTGCTATACTAATCCCTTAAATCAGGGGTATTAAACTCATTCTTTTCTTAACCCTATTTCATAATTGAACTTGTTGAATCCCTTGCCTACATTTGCTTCGAGCAACATACGTCGCGTCGCCCGGTCCTTCGAGCCGAAAGATGTCTGAGTTTCTTAAAACTTAATAATTTTCAATTTCTCCCGACAATTTATTTAATGACCTCTTTTTACTCTAATCTACATTTCCTTCAAGCAACATGCGTCAACCGGTATAGAAGTTCATTCGGGCCACAAAAATATACCATTTTTGGCTCCATCGTCAGTATTACATAATACAGTAGGTAGGTATGTATTATGTAAAAAAAGAAAAAACAATTTAAAAAGATACAGTATGTAACTCCGCATACTGCAACACTGTAACGTGAACAAATTTATTACTCGGCGACGCGACGCTAGATAAAACTCGTGCAAGTTATCATGCATTGTTTAGTACGCCCACGATATCCAGGAAAGCTTCTTTGTTTGTTCACCTTTCTGCACATCTAACAAGAGGAACGCTAGCATTGGTCATCACCGATTTGCACCATTATTATTATACGTATTGATTGTTATAATAGATCTTCATCAAGTGAATATTTAAAAATCTGTAATTCATACAATTTGGAGAAAATCGAATTTGAAGAACAAAAATTGTGCGTAATTCTGTAAGAATAGCATAAGATTTATATTTCCATTTATAAATGGAAACCATAGTTGAATATGACATTTTTAAATAGCGTTTTTTATCCTCTTTTCAATGATATATAACATGTGGGGTCTATCATTTCAAATCAATCCCATTTTATTAAAAAATGCAATAAAAATAAAAAAAACCAAAAAATTAATAACATGTTTAGTAAATAAAATAACAATTTGCAAATAAAACAATAAATACAAAATTTAAAGTAATTATTCAAACTGAAAGTAGTCCAGTAATTCTACGAACGACATAATGATAAAGTCGAAAATTAGACTACCCGGTAGGAAAAAATGGGGTCGTGTAGAAGAAAAATTTCTTAGAAGGATAGCGTTTTTTGCATCGCTCTAGCTGATGTAGAACATAACCTAAAAAATTAAAGAAAGTCGAAAAAGCGGTTTTTTGCGATTTAAGAATAAACGAAGCATCCAACAAAATAAAGTTAAATTAGAAACTTGTAGGTAATGAAAAACCCTATCGAATGCAATCAGAAGAATAAAAATTCGTTATTTATTTTCCGAGAAAATCGAAAAATACCGTCAAAATTCGTCATTTTTGTTTTCGCTGTGTTTTTTTACAATTTTGCATTAAATTATTTTTTATTTGGGTATAAAGTTGCCTCTGTCGATTAGAAGAAGAACTTTTTTGAACAATTTCAGAAAAATGAAAAATACGCGATTTATATAGGGTGTTTTTTTAGCTGCATGAGAACTTCAAAATGAAATAAAACATTAAAAACCTGACGGAATGTTTTGGTTATAATTTTTTTATGAAAGTACAGTTAAAGGCATTTATGATTTGAACATGACTTCCGGCATGTGACCACCACGACTAATGGTTACGAAGCGCATCCGTTCAGTCCAATTTTTGACCACTTTTTCCAATATTTCTGGCTTTATTTCATAAATGGCTTGCTGAATATTAGCCTCCAATGCTTCTAGAGTTGTTGGTTTGTTAGCATAAACCATGGATTTAACATACCCCCACAGAAAATAATCTGGAGGTGTCAAATCACACGATCTTGGAGGCCAATTGATAGGACCACGTTTTGAAATAATGTTGTCACCAAATTGTCCTTTCAATAAATTGATGGTTTCGTTGGCTGTGTGGCACGTAGCACCATCCTGTTGGAACCATAAGTTGTCAATGTTTAGCTCTTGAAGTTTTGGAAACAAAAATGTATTGAGCATGTGTCGATATCTCACACCATTCACCGTAACGGTAGCTCCTTCCTCATTTCGAAAGACATATGGACCAATGATGCCGTTGGCGTGTATTCCACACCAAACAGTCAATTTTAATGGATGCAATGGAGTCTCAAGATAATGTCCCGGATTGGTCTCACTCCATATACGGCAATTTTGTTTGTTCACATACCCATTTAACCAGAAATGTGCCTCGTCACTGAACAAAATTTTACGGTAAAAAAAATGGATCCACTTCCAATTGGTTGTGAGCCCAATTTGGTAGCGTTGTTCAATGGTCAATCTATGCATTATCAAATACCAAACCTTGCTAAACACAAATGTCAAAAAACTGTTTCCATAGCAATCTTGGTTCAATTGTTATCCCTATTGAAAGTTCTCATGCAGCTAAAAAAACACCCTATAGAACAATTACTAAAAAAAAACTTTTGGTAAATCGGCCATTCCCCACGATCGGGATCGCCTAGGGAACCAAACGTGGGCTTAAATTCTTCGTAAAGGATGGTACTATCATATACTTTAAGAAAGAAATATTTTTAGTCACTTTCTAATCTCAAAAAAAGCGAATGAATATCGTAACGTTTTTTAGGTTATGTTTTTGCGAAATATCTCTTTGAATTCTGTAATTCTAAATTTCACGTATAGTAATCGATAGTCTACACTTTTTCACACATTCGTAAAATAAAATCAGCATCGTACGACCACTTTTCTCTGATATAATTTTTCACTTTTCTCTGAAATTTTGTGAATATAATTTTTGCTTTGCAGCTGCCATGTTTATTATTTTCTGATTTTCTGTGAAATGGATTGGTTTCTCAAAAAAGTTTACTAGACAAAAGTGGTAGTCCGTTAAATTGATTGTCTAAATGCAACGGCTTTCGAGTTTTTTTAAACTATTACATTACTTCGGTAAATGTTGAAAATTACCACCCTCATTTTCAATACATAGTTGTGATTGTTTTAAATGATGTTTGTCGAGAAAACAAAAAAAAGGTGATTTTTCGACACTTTTTCACACTTACCGATCGACCAAAATTGGCCTCGTGATCGACCGGTCGATCCCCCGACCTTGTTGGCCACCACTGCTATAGTAGCTTTTAACAAAAGAGGAAATTTTATAAATAATAGTACTAAAAAACATCTTTTAAAACGATCATGACTGTGTATTGAAAATCAGGGTGGTCATTTTCAACATTTACCGAAATAATGTAGAATAGTTTAAAATTAATTAATAATATAATTTAAAAAAAAATTTAGTGAATTTAATTTTTTGTTTTGTAGCTGCATTGTATATTATTTTTTGATTTTCTGGAAAATGGATTGGTTTCTCAAAAATTTTTACTAGACGAAAGTTGTAGTCCGTTAAATTTCCTATCCGGAATATGGCGTCAGATTTTTTGTAAAACGTTTTGTTTAAAAGATACAAGGTTTTAAAAAAAATCAAAAAAATAGGAAAGCTCAAATTTTTCAACATTTTTTAACTTACTTTAATTCATAACTCGAAAGCCGTTGATTTTAGACAATAAAAGGTTTAAATCTAGTTTGTAGATTATTTCACGGTCTTTGAAAAACCACTAAACCATTTTTACTGTAAAATCAATATTTTCGGAGCTATGGCCACGTGAAGGTGGAAATTAAAAAAATGCTTTAAAGAGGCCTAACTCCCGATGGTTTGAATTTCGAAAAAATGTTTTTGTTAAATATTGTTCTTAGAAAAGTGTCCTCTATCACCACCTAAGTTATGTAAAGTGAGTGCGGGGATACCCTGTATAGGCAGGCACGTACAATTTAAGAATTAAGATGGAGGAAGTCAAAAACCTTGACTCACTTTGTATCCACAATTTTATGTAGTTCTTTTGCCGATTTTAGAGATAATAAAATATAAATTATTTCAGAGAAAAGTGGTCGTACGATGCTGATTTTATTTTACGAATGTGTGAAAAAGTGTAGACTATCGATTACTATACGTGAAATTTAGAATTACAGAATTCAAAGAGATATTTCGCAAAAACATAACCTAAAAAACGTTACGATATTCATTCGCTTTTTTTGAGATTAGAAAGTGACTAAAATATTTCTTTCTTAAAGTATATGATAGTACCATCCTTTACTAAGAATTTAAGCCCACGTTTGGTTCCCTAGGCCATCCCGATCGTGGGGAATGGCCGATTTACCAAAAGGGTTTTTTTTAGTAATTGTTCTATAAATCGCGTATTTTTCGTTTTTCTGAAATTTTTCAAAAAGGCTCTTCTTCTAATCAACAGAGGCAACTTTATACCCAAATAAAAAATAATTTAATGCAAAATTGTAAAAAACACAGCTAAAACAAAAATGGCGATTTTTGACGGTATTTTTCGATTTTCTCGGAAAATAAAAAACCAATTTTTATTCTTCTGGTCGCATTCGATAGGGTTTTTCATTACCTACAACTTTTTAATTTAACTTTCTGTTGTTGGATGCTTTGTTTATTCTTATATCGCAAAAAACCGCTTTTTCTACTTTCTTTAATTTTTTAGGTTATGTTGTACATCAGCTAGAGCGATGCAAAAAACGCTATCCTTCTTAGAATTTTTTCTTCTACATGACTCTATTTTTTCCTACCGGGTAGTCTAATTTTCGTACTTTTTCGTAGAATGACTGGACTAAAGTGCCTTATATTATAATTTTGTCAAAACGAAACACTACCAAATCTTTATTGACACCTAAAACATCATCACCAATTGTTTTTCAGTAGAAAACTTTTGTTTAGTTGCTGTCGTCTTTAAAATTGTTATTGTTATTTACTAAAAATGTTATGAATTCTTTGTTTTTTTCATATTTTTATTGCATTTTTTAATAAAATGGGATTTATTTGAAATGATGGACCCCACATGTTATATTATATCATTGAAAAGATGATAAAAAACGCTATTTAAAAATGTCATATTCAACTATGGTTTCCATTTAAAAAAACACAACTTTGTATTATAACTCGGAAACTCACTTAAATATTTAAAATCTATTCAGCCTATTTTGTTGCCCTTAAAAAAGTGCCTGAAGAAAGTGTCAACAGTTTTTTGGAAACTTCAAAAACAACCGAGATATCGATATTTATCGAAAAGTCCAATAATCGAACTTTTGGCTATAACTCGAAAACAAAAAAAGATAGCGAATTCCGGTTTTCGCCATTGAGCTTTTCTCAAAAAAAGAGATCGAGGATGCGCCATCCATTTTTCGAGATCTCCTATAGTTTCCGATTTCCCCATAAGAAGAAGCGAATTTGAGCCACCCTGTACAATGTACAAAAAAGTACTACATTGAGACAATTTTAGGTTTTCAATTTTTTTTTTAGACATTTATTAAAATGGATCAATTTAATCATGACCAGCATACTTAAGGGCCGTTCACACGAGGCAAGTTGGTAAGTGATTTAGTTAATTTTAACTTAATTTTAACTTAATTTTAAGTTAATTCCACGTGTGGACAGTTGATTTAGTGGTAAGTGATTAAGTAACAATTTAGTTGGTAAGTGGTAAGTAAAATAGAATCCAGTCTATTTTTCGATTTAGTTAAGTTGCGCGCGCATCTTCTAGGCGTGGTCAGCACTGTTTATAAACTTATTGCGTGTAAACACTTAATAAAAAACTTTTTTAACTTGACGTTTTAAACTTTTAAAGTTTAAAATCATTCTAAACAGATATTTGTTTGAAAATGTCGAAATGAACGGAAGAGTCGACAATAAAATTTGTAGAAAATTATGTACTCCACGATTGTTTGTGGAATTTTAAAAGTTCGGCTAATAAAAATAAGCAAGCCAGATAAAGTGCCATGACTGAAATTGTACATCATGCAATGCAAATTAATAATTTTGGTATAAAGAAAGTGGATAAAAAATAAAAAGTATTTCATCTACTTTACCACTTACCACTTAACAACTTAAATGCGTGTGGACGGACAGCCACTAAATTTTAACTTAAAATTAACTTAACGATTTAGTTACCACTTATCAACTTGCCTCGTCTGAACGGCCCTTAACTGTCAAAAACAAACTGTCCCTCTATAGAGGCAAAACTAATATACGTGCGAATGCTGTCAATTTTGTGCCATCTAGTAATGTTTGGGAGTAGTTTCGGTTAATATGGGTTTCAAGTTGATTCCTGTAAACACATTGCCGGAATAGCTACTACCCCGTTTTATCCGCCTACCCCGTTTTATGCAACTCTCCCCTACAGGGTGTCCCCGCACTCACTATACATAACTTAGGTGGTGATAGAGGACACTTTTCTAAGAACAATATTTAACAAAAATTTTTTTCTAAATTCAAACCCTCGAGAGCTAGGCCTATTTAAAGCATTTTTTTTTAATTTCCACCTTCACGTGGCCATAGCGCCGAAAATATTGATTTTGTGGTAAAAATGGTTTAGTACTTTTTTAAAGAGCGTAAAATAATCTACAAACTAGATTTAACCCTTTTATTATCTAAAATTAACGGCTTATTTTATATATTTAGTAATACTTTGATTATTTATAACAAAATTCGCAAGAAGGTAACTACTTTTTAATAAACTATGTAAGTCAGTAGTATGTAATGTATAAACTAATCTGTGGTATAAACCATAGTTGTTTGTCGTTCGGTGTTGAGGGAGACCAAATTACTTTGCAAACTAGCCAGATAAACTAACTAAACAAAATGTGACTTAAGTTTTGATCAAATGACCCCTTCAATTTTAAAACAAAAATATTTATTAAAGTTTCAAATTAAAGAATGCTCTAAATTTTCGAAACATAATATTATTGAGTACATTATTTTAAAATAAAACTTATGAAAAAATAATTACCATATTATATTGCAACTTGTAACATCCCTATATCCTTGGTACTATCAGATTAATGCATCTTTCTATGTAATTTGACGTTAAATGTACAAGTACCAAAACGCTTGACGTGATACATTGTAACTGCTAATGATGGCGGCATAAAGAAGACTGAAACTTAATTTACTGGAAGAATTTTCGATTCATTACTCTTACAGAGTCCTTAATTTATTTATTTATAATAATTTATCTTACATTACTATTTCATTGATTATTATTAATACATATACAATACAATATATACTTATGTATATAAAAAATAAATAATGAATGCTAACATCGATTACCATTATTAATTGAAATATTTTATATGTTTTACATTATATCTACTAATTTCCTCAAGTATACATGTACAGGTATTATGTGCTCTCTCAGGCTCAAACCAGCAAAATCGAATGAAACGAGAATTAAATTTGTAGGACAAACAAATTTTTAATCCTGCACGATTTAAGAGATATTTGTGGCAAACGCAATAAGCCAATAATAGATAATAATAATATTATCCACATAGCTATAATGATTATTACATCTGCATAATATATTCGCTACAATAAATATTATTATTTACATCATCATCATCATAGGCTTTTCCATTCCTGTCGGAATATTGCCACTTCTATTGAAGTCTTTACAATCCATTTCACGAGGTGGATGAATCCTCTTTTGCTACTCGTTTTACTACAACTTTTCACCACAGCGTGTGGATGTCCACCGGAAGGCCGGGCTAAGAAATTCTGCGAAGTCCACGACTTGAACCCAGAATCTCGGCTCCGTAACTTAACCAGCGATCACATCACTCCACACCGTGGTCTATTATTATTTACTGGCTCTGAATAATATAAAATATAAAAATAATATAAAGTTAAAAAATAAAAATAATTGGAAAATAATTTTAAAGCTATTCACATGATACTGCTCATTTTCAGATCTTTAGATTAGCCACAACCCAAACCTTCTTACTCAATTGTTTGAATTAGATTCGGTAGTTTCTTTAGCGCACTCATTCAAAAGTTACCAATTTACTTTTATGTTCCATACCGCATTCTCCGCCGTTTGAGTCGGCGCTAACTTCATTTTTATTTACTTTGATATAACATTAAAATCCAATTTAAATATATGGGTGATGTTATTTTCTTCTTCTTCTTAGTGACATATCTTCTTAGACGTAGGCGAAAGCCAGGAAGACTTTACTAGGGAAATGTTAATGGAGTGGTTTCCCTTTGCCTTCCCCATAGTCCACAGATCGATTTTGGACTTTTTAGATCACAGCACATATCCGACTTAATCAGGATTAGAACCGCGGTTTCCCGCTCTGTCGTCTATCCGTGTTTGATTTACGACTGCTGGTCTGATGTTATTTTACATTTTACTAATTTTTGTTGTTCAATATTTGACAATATTATTATAATAACGCCGATTAGTGTTAACGCACCTTTTTGAACCGAAATGTGCACTTTACTGCTCGTCACCGACTTAACGGGTTGCTAAAATTTTTATGAAACTTGCCATAAGTGGTTTTGCCAAATGCTTAATCACCCCCCCCCCATCAAACCGTTCCTTGCATATTCCATAGATCAGGAATGGAATTAAATGTATGTAGTACATTTACTACAAGTGGCGGCATAAAAATATGTACTTTTACCGGTATACGTGCATACTTTTTCCGTAATATACGTAACAAGTCTACCTGCTCACCTCAGGTAACATTATAAACGGCCTATGAATGGCCTATGAAACGGCCTAATGAACTTACATTTTCTCAGGAAGTTAGCTATCAGAAGATGGAAAATCGTTATAAAACTGTAAATTTTAAGTGACTTTTATGAAACCAACCATTAGAGAGATATAAATTACTAAAATACTACAAAGCAATTTACTAATATCATGGCTTGTTGCCATCATTGTTATGTGTTTATAAACACTTACATGTTATTAATGTTTATAATTATTATAACTAAGTAATAATTATTGTTTACAGCAACTTCTTCCTCGCTTATTAGAAAATATACACTAAACTAGTGTAGCAGTCAAAGATACCAACAATATAAATTTTATGTAAAGCAGGGAGAGTATTTGGATTCGAGTTGCATGGTACTCGTTTCCGGTAGCAAATGCACAATGCAACTTCCGGCGGGGTGACAATTGACTGACGCGCCACGCACTGCTAGCGGCTGTGCGAACTACTAAACTGATAGTGTAGAATGCCACCCCCATAATAATTCATTGCATTCACCCTTCCGACGATATAAATGGATACATGATCTTGTGGGGGCTTGCGTTTGATCTGATTTACAATACCTACTTTTTAACAATGGCAATGGTTTAAATTCACTTTTAAGTTTTGTTAAGTTCTTTTAACATATTAAGATTTGATGTTCTATTAATTAGAATATTAGTTATATATAAGTTCATAAGTTTCCTGTTCTTATTAAAAAAAACTAATCAGCGACAAATTCAGATATTAAAATTTTAATTTAATTAAAAATGATGATTTTAACATTGATTTTTAATTTGTTTTTCAGTTTACCTTGAAGACGAGAAAAATTTTTCTAAACTATCATAAATATACATAGTCAGTAATTATTATTATTTTTAATGTATAGAAGTTTATGTACAGACAGGGTGGCTCAATTTCGATATTTCTTATGGAGAAATAAGTAACTAAAGGAGATAAAAAATGGATAGCTCATCTTTCCCCTTTTTTGAAGAAAACTTAATGGCGAACACCGGAATTTGCTAAAGTTTTTCTCAAGAAAGAACCGAGGATCCATTTTTCTATTATTCTATATCTCCTATAGTTCCCGATTTCGCCATAAGAAATATTGAAATTTAGTAAACCTTTAAAATGGACGCAGTACATAACGAGTGATTTTAAGAAACTTGAGAAACCAAAATAAAATTAATTAAATTAATAAATTAGTACCTAAAGATTAACATTTAACTCAGAGAGATATATTAGGTATTATTAGAGACAGGATAGTAAGGCAAAATGCCTTTTTTTTTAATGGAAATATTTCATGCAAACCCAATTTAAAATCCCTTTCAGAGCATGTACTCATATTTTATGCATATTTTATTTTGCCTGTTTTGCGATTTTGGGTAGGTACTTATTTTACGTTGTTTTTGCCTATTTAGTGACATTTTTTAACCAAAATTTTATTTTTGTGCTTATTTTTAATTTATTTCTTAATTTTAAAATTTAAATATTCTATTTAAAATTTTCTTGGAAATTTCTAAGACAGATAAACATTCATTGAAAATAATAAATATAAATGGAGAGAATTTTTAATATTTTAATCATTTTACAACTTGGAAGTAGACAACCCCTTTTAATTAGTCATTCGCATTATTCAAAGATCAACAAGAAAAACTATAAAATCTAAGAACATCTTATACCGGATTACAATGAGATTAAAACATTATATTCGTCATTCTGTGTTGAATTGTTAAAATTCAATAATACTTCACTTGAATTTGTGTGATTTTGGTTGGAAAAAACACGCTTCTTTTTCGGACCTTTTTTGTGCATTTCTTGTGCCTTTTTGGCTTGTTTTTAATGCCTTTTTGCCTGCCTTTTCTGAGGTTTTATTTTGCCTAACTACCCTGTCTCTAATTGTTATAGATCGTACTTGTGTTTGGTCTCTTTCGGAGTGATTGAAAACATACATGAAGGTGATAGTTTTTCATCGTTTGGCTTCACATTGGGCGATTAAAACTGCGTTGTTTCGGCCATACATTTTAATGACAGGGATTGGGATCACACTTAAAAGCCGTAGATTTTTGGCCTCAGCCGGAGAACTGCGATATCAAACTCAGAAGCTTAATCTTAGATATTTGCATCACTTACTGGTATTGCTCGGCAATCGCCTAACGATATTATAAAAGGTGTGAACATTTGGATCGAGAAAATTGATCGATCTCAGACTTCTCTCGGAAGATTGTAACTTGGGGGATTCCGAACATCACAAGGTATTTTTTCCACTACTAGTAATATAGCCTATCATTTTTGCTTATGTTAGTAGTTCAAGAAGTGATACGTTTCAGACTAGTGGTGAACAATTTTTCCATTATTAACTACTAATGAATTATGAACAAAATTATATTTGATAAAATAATGTTTGAAAAATTTGAATTTAAAATATAAGAAATATACAATAGACCAGCAGTCTGGCGTAAATCAAACACGGATAAACTGGAGAGCGGGAAACCGCGGTTCTAATCCTGATTGCGTCGGATATGTGCTGTGTTCTAAAAAGTCCAAAATCGATCTGTGGACTATGATCCATTCCAACCCGCATTAGGCCAGCGTGGAATGGTAAGGCCTAAACCTTCAAGTTCTAAATTGAGAGAACTTGAAGAGGCGTATATCCAAAAATGGATGTAAATAAAAACGCTAATGAAGAAGAAGAAGAAGAATACAAAAAATAAAAATCTTTAAACGTTGACCGCATTCTCATCTCTCATCTTTAAACAATGCTGACCGCATTCTCAACTATAATTTTTCTTAAAATTATATTTCTTGATAATTTGGCGATTATTTTAAAGAAAAATGTCGTTATTAAATGATTTAGAAGACTACAGAAATGCAATTTAATTTTATTTAAACTATTTGAAATGCTTTTTTAACAGATTCATTTAGACCAGTGATTCTCAACCTTTTTTTTGTTGCGGCACACTTTTAACGATTTCAAAACTTTGGCGGCACAAAATTATTTACTTACCTATAACAATAATATTAAAATAATTATATATCTAAAATTTGGCGGCACACTTTTAGAATTTGGCGGCACACAAAAGTGCCGCGGCACAGTGGTTGAGAATCACTGATTTAGACGAACAGCGATTTAATTTAACTAATAAGATTAAATGAGAAAATACACAGGTTTTTCAGGTGAACGTTTTACGGTGAACAGTTTTTCATGTTTCAGAACGATAAACCGATTTATATTTGTTTTATTGACCTAACACTAAACTAAAGGACATGTTGCAACTGTGCAAAGAAAAGAGCATCTCAAAAATATGATTAAAATAATAGAAGATCTAAACATTGACAACACAAGAAATGGCAAACTAACAGAAGAGATCAATATACGAACCGGAATTCGGCAAGGTGACAGCCTAAGTCCAGACTTATTTAACATCAATATGGACATTAATACTGAAAACCAAATTATCAAATAATAGAGGCTATCAACTAGGTACGAACGAAGTGGAAATTATATACCATACAGATGATGCAGTTATGTAAACATATCATAATTTTTTAGACACACTAAAAATGTAATAGACACTTTTAGAACTAAAAATATAAAATTGGGACGGTCAAGGCAGGTGGTATCTTTTGTCTATCTGGGAGTAGAAATCACGAGTTTTGGATACCTAATCATCAAGGAGGTACGTAACCAGATCGTAAAGGCGGCTGCTGTATTGGGATGCTTGAGAGAAACAATATGGAACAACGAATTTCTAAACATCGAAAGTAGAGTGCGGATATATAAGACATGTATAAGACCAGTAATGACATGCTGTGGAGACACGTTCCGATAATTCTAAAACGAAAAATCTACTGAGAACAGTCGAGTTGAGAACGCTAGGCACAATAGCGGGAAAAGCAATATAGGATAGGATAAGAAACGAAGTAATCTGAGACATATGTAAGTAATAGACGTAGTAAGATGGCTGAGACAACGAAGAAGAGGATCGAACGAACACGTCAATCGTATGAACAATTATAGGCATGCCCGAATAGTCACAGATTAGAAAGTTGTCCATGGAAAATGACTGCCTGGTAGACCACCTAAGCTATGAAACAAAACCTGGCAGTCCATATCATAAGAAGCTGGAAATAACAGGCCTTAAAGCTTAAATTAAGATGAAGAAACGAAGAATTTTTAGTTGAGAAAAAATTAAGTAGGTAAATATTATAGTAAAGGGCAAGAATATAACAATTTTCTCGCTTCAAGAACATAATATAATAATGTGTGAAAAACTCAGTTATCAAAAGGTTAAAAATTCAATTTGATTTTGAAGTTCAACAAAAATCACAAAAATATAAAGAAGTTTTACAAAAAATTGGCAAAAATGACGAAATGAAACACTTGAGAGAAAAATAAAATTATTTATAATTGATTTTTTTATTTTCCCATTCATTACATACTCGTAGAATAAAATAAAAACATTTCAAATTGAAAATACAATTTAACAACATCAAAATGTATTAAACCCCCGAAATAATTAATTTTACCCCGAAATTAACAAAAAATTGATATGAAACGCTATTACAAAATTCAATACTATCGCAAAAACTCTTTCTTTTTCTTAAAAAAATTCTTATTTTTGTTACTCAAAAGATAAACCATTTAATACATTTCTTAGTTTAATGAAATGAATCGAATTCAAAATTTGGAATTTAAAAGAACCTTTTTCTTCTTTAAAATAAGAAAAATAACTAGTAGATATATAAAAAATATTTTTTCAATTATTTACTACAACATTTCTTATTTTATTTACAAAAATTTCGGCGTTGTCTCCTCCTTGAGATAGAATCCGGATATGTGTACCGTTAATTGGTCCTATTATATTTGAAAAGCCCCATATTCCAAAAAAACTCTGCACATACGCTATTTCGTTCATTTTGATGTTGATAATTTAACTATGACAGGTGGTGCGATACTTTGTGTGCAATATTCTTCCACACGTGATACCTCTTCAATAGGTGGTATTTGAAAATCAACTCAAATCAATACGAATGTGTCACTTGTTACCTCACTTCACTAGGCAAATGTAAATTGTTCGAGATTATATTTGTTGGATATTATACAATTTGAGAGACGGTCATTGCCTTGCAGATAACGCAGTTGGATGCGAACGCGGGGTACTGGGTTCAAACCCGGGGAGAGTCAAACTTTCTTATGACCAAGTCTCCGTGCTTCGGAGGGCACGTTAAGCCGGCGGTCCCCCTGAGTTGACGAATTGCCACCGTTAACAAAAAACAGGGCCACAGGCACATCTGAATGCTAGCCTAGTAAGCTGCTACACCGGATGTAAAACAACTATAGTCCAAAATCGATCTGCGGACTACTCACCAACCCGTCTGGCCAGCGTGGTGAGTTATGGCCAGATCCTCCATAATATGGAGAGGCTTATGTCCAGCAGTGGGCGGAAAAAGGCTGATGAAGAATACAATTTGATAGAAATTAGATTTGTTTTGCTAACAAAAGCTTGATATATTATATTGTCACATCCCTTAATGCAATAATTTAAATAATACAATTTTAAATGAGAAAATACAAAGTATTCAAATACAAAGTGTTGAAAATACAAAGTAATGAAAATACAAAGTTGTAAAATGCACAAGATGACTTTCCCACGTTAAAATGAGTCAACACAGCTTGCAACGAATATTTCTAATCAATGCAGATTCCTAAGTTTATAGCCTATAAAGAAAGTAGACTAAAATGTAAGCTGGATTCTGGAAAGTAATAATTATTAACTGCAACTCTGCAAAAGCAAGTCTGTGGGAATGGCTGACTCCATGGGAATAGCTAAGCAGTAAAATCACATAAATACCCTGGTGGTTATGAGGAAAGGGCAGTAGTGACTGGGTAGTGTCCGAGTAGTGTCTCCGTCGAGGCGTACGTCACACCAGGCATCCGTCAACCCCATCTTGGAAGTCCAGGGGCCTTTCCAAAATGACAACAGCAGCCGCCATCCTCATAACCACTCTAGGGTAAGAATTGCCAAATTATAAGTTTCAACTTTATAAATATCAATCCATATTTAGATGTAAGATTTGTGTAATTATTTCTAATTATTATACGCTAAAATTATGAAGTACATGTTTTATCAATTCGAACAGGTAAACCCCCAGAACGAAGAGTAAATTTGGTACAAGTAGGTAACCCAATAACTAACCCTTTAAGGGTAGAGTTATTCTATGCGACAATATCGTTTAATTTTATATGTTGTAATTTTATACGTGTTTATAGTCTCGGCCATAAATGAATAGAGATGGTCCTCGGAGCATAATGGTCAAGCAAGTTGAATATGAACTCTAAATACCAGGTTAGAATCCGAGTGCAGTAAGAACTTTATTCTGGCTGTCTCTCTGGTCCTCCAGGTTGGGGGTTCTTCGTCGGGATGGCTCCCCGTCGTAGGTAAAAATATATTGCCATGAAAGCCATTTGATATTAAAAAGTTAATATTGTAATGGTCAGCCAAGACCCACCTCAGGGTTGTAGCCATGACCGCCGCTAGGGGTACTTCCGCCCGTGTGCAAAGTTTAATTTGGCGTTTGGCCGCCCTTGTAGCCGATTTTTTCGGTTTCTTTTTAATACAATTTCCTAAATTTCTACTACTTATTCCTTGCCGTAAAGTAAATGACCTCTTCTTAACCCCTATTTTTGGTATTTTGTCCGCCCGTGTGATTGGCACACTGTGCACAATTAGGGCGCGGCGGCCCTGGTTGTAGCGATGCTCAAAGCATAAATGAATTAATAATGAAATCAATGATACTTCTGTGGCATTACATTACCTTTGCTGGGGATTACAAGATTACCACAGTGGCGCAACTAGGATTTAATTTGGGGGGGGGGGGGTTGGCAGACACAATTTTAACAGTAAATTATTATTATATTACACAAAAAATATTTATTGTTAATACATATTAAAATTTATTTTTTAATCGGCCTCTGGGAGGGGTTTTAACCCCCAAAACCCCCCTCGGTGCGCCACTGTACTATAGCAATTTAAATCAAATATAAGTTTTAAAATCGACTTTATTAAATAATTGTACTTACTCTCTTCTTAGACATAGGCTATCTTTTCATTTAGGTCCCTTTTATCTAAATCTACATTAAAATGTTTGATCATCTTAACCATAATTATTAAATTGTAATTAAAAGATTTGTAGTGTATTTTGCTGCACACATGATTGTAGCTTTCTAAAGTGATATAATAATGTAGTTAGTGATCATCACTATCACTGTGTAATATATAAAAAATTCTTTTATTTGAAAATTTTAAATATAATAAGCGTAGATTCGGATGTACAAAAAATGTAATCCTTTCCGCGATTTAAAAATATAATATTGGATAAAGGAAGAAATTTTGTATTAAAAATTTGGAAAACATTTAAATATTTTAAATAAAATACTTATCTTGTGGGTTTTTTGTTTGATAGTATACCTACCTACCTACTTTGTTTTTTTAAAGAACTTTTATTATGATTTTTATATATTTTTTAAGCCTTTTTTAAGTTTAGTGACTTTTTAAAGCATTATTGTGGATATTTAAGAGTATGAAAATGAAAACGAAAATGAATTTTGAATTTATTGTCACTAAGGAAGCACACTCTGGTATATATTACCTATATAAAATGATGCCTTACCTAAAAGATGAAATAAGAAAGTTTTAAATAAATTTTCCTTTTTTGTTGATGGTCTAGATGTTGAAATTTGAAAAAAATTCACATTTCCCCATTTTTACCTGGATACCAATGTTGAAAATAATTGATTATACTCGTTCTTATTATGGGTAAAATAATATGTAAACCATTACTTTAATTTTTATATAAGCAAAATATAATAAATTATTAATTCTACATAAGTAATATATAATTTTTATAATATACAATGATGATATTTATTAGTGAATTTAATTAATTTATTAAAGGTTTCTTGTAAATACTGTTGCTTTTGGTGCATCAATCATGTCAGTAGTGTATGTACTCATAAAAAAAGGAATTTTTTGAAACAAAACTATCAAAACGATTAGTTTTAAATTAAAGAATTTGTATCTTCATATTAATATGAAACCTAACTATTTAATTCCGTTTGAATTTCTTCCAAAGACTTTCCCTTGGTTTCGGGTACGATAAAGAATACAAAAATTGTGCCTGCTATAGAAACTCCAGAAAAAACATAAAACGTTACATCGCCTCCTACGGCTGCTTGTATATCTATGTAAAATTTTGTTATAAGAAATGCCATAAACCAATTAAAAGTAGCTGCAGCTGATATAGCTAAACTTTTAATTTCAGCCGGAAATAGTTCTGATGAAATCATCCACGGAATTGGACCAAATCCTATAGAAAACATAATCATAAATATAGATAGAGCTAAGATTGGTAGAAAGCCTATAGAATCAATATAATCTACCTCTTTAGCTTTTAATGTGAAAAATATACCTAATAATATTAATGATATGAACATAAAAAAGGAAGAAGTCATCAAAAGTATTTTACGTCCAAGTTTATCGATAACTAGTGATGCAACAAAAGTTGAAACACTTTGAATGGCGCCCACTATAATTGTCGCAATTTGTGGATCAATCATAGATTCACCGTCGGAAGAAGATGCCTCAAAAATAAAACTTGTATAAAATATAACTGCATTAACTCCACAAGCTTGTTGAAAAAACATGAGACTAAAACATACGAGAGCAGCTGTTTTTGTACTTTTCTTACGTAAAGATTCTGCAAATGAAGTTTGCAACTGTTTTTCAGCTTCGAGAGTTGATCTAATTTCCTCTAATTCGTAATCTACATCATAATCTTTCCCTCTAAGACGAATAAGAGACTTTCTAGCTTCGTCTTCTTTATTTCTTTTCATGCAATAAACAGGTGTTTCTGGTTGAAACAGAAAAACAACGCCAAACACAAGTGGAACTACAGCAAGGATTATCGTGTAGATTTTTATATCAATAGCAAAACCCATTATATAAGCAAATAATATTCCCATGGTTAGAAGTAATTGAAAGTAGCTGCCTAAAGCACCTCTAATTGTTTTTTCAGCTATTTCGCTAGTGTACATAGGTGCAGAAACACAAAACGCTCCACCAGCCATACCAGTAATCAAGCGACCAAAGTATATCATTATTAAAGAATTAGCAAAGATTATTAGAAGCCAGCCAAAAGTAAACGGAATTATAAGAAACAACATAGCAGGTTTTCTACCTATTCTATCACACAATATGCCAATTGGAAAACAACTCAGCATTGCACCAAGATTAGCAAATGAACCAATCCATCCTAAACTAGTTTCATCGATGTCGATATCATTGTATTTTCTTGCTTGCATGTCTGTTGAAATATTGGCTGTCCATCCAAGAACCGCCCCAGTGGCAACAGATCCAAGACATACTAAAAATAAATTGAGTTAATTCGTTTAAGTGTTGAAACAATTTGTTATTTCTTGATGGCCTAATTAGTATTACCTTAATTTGCGTTATTATCAATAATATTAAATGTTTTTACCTGACAAAGCAGCTATATATTGTGGTGCTTTCTTTCCTTCTGTAATATTTCTAGTTTCTAGTTTGTCGACAGTCATCTTTTTTTTGTATCTGCAATTTGTTATGTAATATGGGTATCATTTTTGAGATCTTAAGTTAATTCAATTAAAAATTTTATTCTGAATATTTTTTTTCGAACTTAGAACGTCAAAAATTAAGGAAAAATGTTTAAAAATTTTTAACATAGTAATGTTAAAATACTTTTTTGAATTTTATGGTGGCAATTTTGTTACAAGTAACTATAAAAAGACAATTTTACAATTTAATTTCTGTTGACTTTAAAAGAAAAACCCTGCCTTTTCACATTTGATCATTTAGTATTTTGTACGAGTACTAAACGATATCCGAAAAAAAATCAAAAATATCCCAAGAAACATGAAAACAATTTTTTTGAAATTCCTTCAAAATTAAATTTATCGAAATAAGAATTGATCGACTTTAAAAAAAAAAGATTTAACCATATTAGAATTTTCCGACTAGTCTAAAAAAATTTGACAAAATTCTGCTTTAAAACCCCTACAAATTGAATACAAATCTCAAAATTCCGCCTGTTACATCTTCAAAAATTATGAATGTATGGAACGTGCTTTAACTGTGTTAAGGTTAGCAACAATCACATAAATAATTATCGATTAAGTTATACAGAGAATATCTATTCGCAACATTATATTATAGTTGCATTGTAGAACTGGCCCTTAAGGGGAAAGTCTGGTTCAGCCGAGGTTTTCTTTTCAATGCGCTTTTTTTCAAAGATAAAATTTATTATCATTCACGAAAATTTTGTTGCATGTAAGGATACATTTGAACAAAAAACAATACTACTATTGAAAATTTGATTTGAATATCTATACAGGGTATCCCAGACCTGAAAGTCATCCCATGGAGGGATGATAGGCCAGCTCATGACTGACCAGAATATCGAAATATACCCTTATTAAAATATCGTTAGTTTTCGAGATATTGGCACTTTTATGAATTTTGTAAAAATCGACACATTAAATCAGTTATGGTGTTCCACAGGTATAAAATTTCATATTATAAGAATATAATTTTGGTTAAGTAACGCTGAATAGCCCTGCTATTGATCACAGATTAAAAACAGAACTAATATTGCCATAATTTTTGAAAAAAAAAAATGTTTTTGCGAGACTCAAAATTTTTTTTTATTTTATTTGCAAGCTTCGACTCTTCATACTGTAAAAAAATTGTACTACACTAACCTAGCAAGTTATTTTAATAAATTGCTCATTTAGTGTAGTTTTCAAAATGGTATAACATTTGCTATAATAATACTTTAGAAAAAAAGATATAGCTATTTTACTGAGAAATGAGCTCATTGTGAAATTATTACAATAATCAGGAATTCAAATAAAAATAATATTTTTAGATTAAAGTGACAGGTATTTACTTAAAACTAAACAAAACACTATCAAAACGATACACTAACAAAACAAAAGATTCATAAAAATCAAAGAATGTGATTTTGTGTTTGCTGTGCATCGATTCGCTTTCGTATTGTTCTTCTAGTCGTACTAACAGTTTTTGCTTTGTTTTTTGGATTTATGTATTGCCTACTATCGGAGTAAAAAGTTCTGACCCCTGAGTTTGAAGCATACTTGTTTGAAGTCAAATAAAATCAAAATTAAGCAGTGAAAAAATTTGAAAAAAATATATGATATCAATTGATTAGTGCTAAATGTCATATTAAAATTTTATACTTCTAACTAACGCCGTTTAAAAATTATTTAAAAAAATGTTCAAAAAGTGTAGTGTTAGCACTCATTTCGAAAAGTTGCAACTTAAAATACCTACAACTATCGTATTTTCTTCTGAAATTATATAAAATTGATGTATAGTACATAGACAAAAGTAGGTATATTCTTTTAGCAATATTAAAATTTTATTTGAATTCTGTCAAATTTCTGTTAAAAGTGGATTTCTATAAATCGATATTATCTTTGTACATAATAATTGTTGCTTAAATTGTGCCTCTTTTGTTAAGTATCTGCATAACAGAAAGACACTATAAAACCTATAACTTTGAAATTTTAATATGTTATACAAAATTAAATTCTTTATCTTTTATTATCTCCAATACAATAAGTCCAAATCATTTGGCAATACATAAGTCCAAAAAACAAGGCAAAAACCGTTAGTACGACTAGAAGAACAATACGAAAGCGAATCGATGCACAGCAAACCCAAAATCACATTCTTTGATTTTTATTGATGTTTTGTTATGTTAGTGTATCGTTTTGTTAGTGTTTTGTTTAGTTTTAAGTAAATATCTGTTACTTTAATCTAGAAAAATTATTTTTATTTGAATTCCTCATTATTATAATAGTTTCACAATGAGCTCATTTTTTAGTAAAATAGCTATATCTTTTTTTCTAAAGTATTATTATAGCAAATGTTATACCATTTTGAAAACTACACTAAATGAGAAATTTTTTAAAATAACTTGCCAGGTTAGTGTTGTACAATTTTTTTACAGTATGAAGTCGAAGTTAGCAAATAAAATAAAAAAAAATTTTGAGTCTCGCAAAAACATTTTTTTTTTCAAAAAGTATGGCAATATTAGTTTTGTTTTGATATGTAATCAATAGCAGGGCTATTCAGCGTTACTTAACCAAAATTAGAGTCTTATAATATAAAATTTCGTACCTGTGGCTCACAATAACTGATTGAATGTGTCGATTTTTACAAAATTCATAAAAGTGCGAATATCTCGAAAACTACCGATATTTTAATAAGGGTATATTTCGATATTCTGGTCACTCATGAGCTGGCCTATCATCCCTTCACGGGATGACGTTCAGGTCTGGGACACCCTGTATACGTGAGTTGTATGCGTATGTAAATTTGTCTACCAAATATTAAACTTTTTGAATCGATATAAGTCAGTATTTTTTAATTTTAAAATAATTACTTTATGTAATTCGTGATATTCATGTTACAAACCAATTCTGAATTACGTCAGCAATGCTTGTTCAGTTTTTTTGTGTTGGAGGGCGCTTTCGTATTGCTCAATTATATAATAAACTGACTTAGCGATGATAATAAGATTAGCTTGGATAAAAACATGAACTTGACAAAAGGTAAAGGTAAGGTAAGCTTTTGTCAGTTTATTATATAATTGAGCAATACGAAAGCGCCCTCCAACACAAAAAATCTGAACAAGTATTGCTGACGTAATTCAGAATTGGTTTGTAACATGAATATCACGAATTACATAAAGTAATTATTTTAAAATTAAAAAATACTGACTTATATCGATTCAAAAAGTTTAATATTTGGTAGACAAATTTACATACGCATACAACTCACGTATATATGCAAAATATTAAAAAAAATTTTTATGTGGGTTACTTTCCAAATTTTGTACTTTGTAATTAAGAACAAACTTTTAGTTTTTAATTTTTTTTTGTTTATCACGTCAATCATTATCAACTATGCATTATTTTGATTTGAATAAAATAAATTAGAAACTAGATATCTCGACAGTCATATTTTTTTTGAGTAGAAATAAAAAATCGAGCAGTGTAGGGTTAAAGAAAATTGAATTGATATGCGAATGAACCAAAGTTGGCAAGAAAAAAATGTTGATTGCAAAAATGGCGGAGATAAAATGAAAATTGACGAAAAAAATCGGCTTTAATTTTTTTCTTTAATTTAAACTTTGAATGAAGTGAATCGGATTAAAATTGGATGAGCTACGATTGCCACCGATTTGTTCTTACGCTCCGCTTGCGGCCGCTATATCTGTATACAGGGTGAATGAGAGCACCCGTATCAGCAATTTTTTTCAAAAACGGCTATTCGTAGCGAGTTGGGTTAAAAAAATTTAGTATAAAAGCCATAATAAAGAATCGAATGGTGATATAATTATTTCTCAGAATGGTCGGCGTCCCAAGTAGTTTGCTCCAGAAACTCCAGAATTTTAAATGGCACCATCGGTCGAAAATGATATCGTTAAAAAGATCTTTAAGAAATAAGCAAGTTTTGTAGGAAAAATTATTTTATTACTCCCTCCCCTTTTCAGTAATATTCGATTGCATATGGGTGAATGAGACCACGCGTATCAGTCTTTTTTTTCAAAAACGGTAGGTCGTAGAGAGTTAGGTCAAAAAAATTTATTATAAAAGCCGTAATAAAGAATCGAATAATGATATTATTATTTCTCGGAAAGGTCGTCATCCCGAGTAGTTTGCTCCAGAAACTCCAGAACTCCAGAATTTTAAATTTTATAGATCGAAAGTGGTATTGTTGAAAATATCTTTAAGAAATAAGCAAGTTTTGTGGGAAAAATTATTTTATTACTCCCACCCCTTTTAAGTAATGGTAGTCTCATTCACCCATATGCAATCGAATATTACTGAAAAGGGGAGGGAGTAATAAAATAATTTTTCCTACAAAACTTGCTTATTTTTGCAAGATCTTTTCAACGATACCATTTTCGACCTATGGTGCCATTTAAAATTCTGGAGTTCTGGAGTTTCTGGAGCAAACTACTCGGGACGCCGACCTTTCCGAGAAATAATTTTTTTTTTTTTATTTCAAAGAATATTTACAATCTGTTTAATACAAAACAATAGGTACATTGTATGACTTGAATATTAACATGTCATGTAGAAAATACTCCATTAAATATTTTCTTTAATTCACGGTTATCAACCATTAAACAAATCTAGTAGAGAGATCGGATGGCTTGAAACGCTTCAGTCTTCTTATTTCGTATGTATTATCTAGTAGTTTGTTAGCTAGTACGTTGGGATGAATGTCCAATCTATTTTGGTATTTAGGTACTGTGGAATTTTTGTATTTCTTCATAAACTGAGGTAATACTTAAATCGCGTTTAATGCTGATGTTTGGTACATACCAAGGGGCATTTACAATTACTCTAAAAGTGCTTTATTTTGAAATCTTTGTAATATTTCAATATTAGATAAACTAGCAGTTCCCCACAACTGGATGCCGTATGTCCATATGGGCTTTATAATAGCTTTGTAAGTAAGGAGCTTGTTTTCCAGTGACAATTGTGATCTTCTTCCAATTAGCCAATATAGCTGACTGAGTTTGATTCCAAGTTGTTTACGCTTGGTGAATATGTGTTTTCGCCACGTTAATCTTCTATCGAGATTCATCCCCAAATATTTTGCGTCTTCGGCTTGTGGTAAAAAAGTGTTGTTTAATTTTACGGGTGGACATGTGTCTCTTCGCATTGTATAGGTAACATGTGTAGACTTAGTTTCGTTAGCCTTTATTCTCCATTTATTCAGCCATTTTTGAATTTTATCTAGATTGTTTTGGAGGTTTCTTGATGCCAGAACTGGATCAATGTGAGACGCGAGTATAGCCGTATCATCGGCAAACGTGGCCACTGTTGTTAATCTTGTCGTTGGGAGATCGGCTGTATATAGTAAGTAGAGCACCGGTCCGAGCACACTACCCTGTGGCACGCCAGAGTTAATTGGATATAAGCCGGTATATGCATCTTCATATTTTACTAAAAAATGTCTGTCTTTAAGTTAAGATTTTAGTAGCTGGTAGAAGGTATGAGGAAGATTGCTTTTTAGTTTGTAAAGTAGCCCATCATGCCACACCTTATCAAAGGCCTGGCTAATATCCAGAAATGCAACGGAGCAGTACCTTTTATGTTCTAGATCGTCAGAGATTTTTTTCGTTATCCTATCACCTGTTCAATTGTACCGTGTTGATCTCGAAATCCAAACTGATGACTTGGAATAAGTTTTCTTTCCTCCATCACTGGCTTCAGTCGTTTAAGGAATAGTTTTTCGAATATTTTCGAAAGTACTGGTAATAGGCTTATTGGTCTGTATGATGCTATTTCTTCAGGTTTTTTCCCTGGTTTTTGGAGAAGAATTATCTGTGCAATTTTCCAGTGGTTAGGAAAATGGTTCAATCTCAAGACCGCATTGTAAATAAATGTTATAAATTTTATGCACTTTGGTGTTAGCTGTTGCATAACCTTGCCCGTTATCAGATCGAAGCCGGGTGCTTTTTTTGGATTTATTTCATGTGCGATGACTTGTTGCACTCCTTTAATTTTGAAATTTTGAATCGGCAAGTCCATCTGAAAAGGTGCGTTCAAAAAATGTGACATCTTCTCAGCATCGTAACATGTTATGGGAGGAAATGGTTTAAAAACATCTTCAAGATGTTCTGCAAAAGCCAGAGCCTTATCTTCGTTGCTTCTTGCCCATTGTCCTGTATTTGATCTGATTGGTAGCACAGTTTGTTTGGGGCGTTTAATTTGTTTTGTTGCTTTCCACAAGGAATAATCACTTGCTTCTGTCGGTGACAAGTCACTAACATATAATCATTAAATGCTTGATTCTTGAGATTGTAGAGCAGTGCTTTTAGTTCTTTAACAATTTTGTTAAATTTTCTCCTGTCTTCTACAGTTCTTGTCACTTGCCATTGCTTGCGTGATCTTCTTTTTTCAGCAATGTTTTGCTTGATTATTATTAGAGTTTGTTCTTTTATGTGTGTTATAATAAATAATAATATCACCATTCGATTCTTTATTATGGCTTTTATAATAAATTTTTTTATCCCAACTCTCTACGACTAGCAGTTTTTGAAAAAAATTGCTGATACGGGTGCTCTCATTCACCCTGTATATAGATCAGGAAGGAGTTCTCTTTAGAGACACAACCATCATCACAATGGACCAACACACACGATTGACAAAGTGTTATTAGTCAAGATAAACCAGACTTCACCAACAAAAAACGCATGAAATGCGAAAGAAGTCGAAAACACCGACCTACAAAAACCTCATTGCATTATCAGCTGATTTCGACTTTAGCCATACGGCATAGTCTCATCAGATGCACCCTGGTTTTGCGGTACAATGCAAACGAGCTATCAATCACATAAATCCATAACGTTAAAAGTTGGCTAGGCACCCCGGTCATCTGACGCCACCTGTCGTATGTAGTACTATATGGGTCATTCCACCAATTAAAGTCCAACTCAAAGTCTCACCCGCGCGGATTTTTTTCAAATTTTGTGGAGTTTTTCTCTGTATAAATATAATGACTCACTGAAGATTTTGGCTCTTAAAGTACTTTCGCCGTAATGATTTTTTGAAGTAGAAACATTTTTCATAAAAATTCAAACAATACAGTTTCTTTTGTCAAAAATGCTCAGCTTTTCAATGAAGATATTCATTTTTTATTATAAGCAACAAAAGCCCCTTAAACATTCAATTAAAGTCAAAAAAGCGATTTTTCTGACAGTGCGGCAAATTTTTTTTCAAATCTGATATTATTTTCTGAAAGCTGAGTACTTTCTACACAAGATATGTCATTTTCACGATGTGCATATTTTTTGTTTAAATATAATAAATAAAATGTATGCACTATACCAGGGGTGGCGAACCTTTATGTATCAACGTGCCATTTTTTCTAAAGAAATGTTTAATGAGGCCATAGACGTGCCATCAAATAATTAAATATAATATTTAGTAGTGTATTTTTTGATCGGTGGCGTGCCCAAAATATTGTGTCGCGTGCCATCAATGACACGCGTGCCATAGGTTCGCCATCCCTGCACTATACCATTAAAAAATTCAAATTAAAGTCAAAAAGCGATTTTTCTGACAGTGCGGCAAGTTTTTATTTCAAATTTAATATTATTTTCTGAAAGCTGAGAATTTTTTACACAAGATATATCATTTTCAGGATGTGCATATTTTTTGTTTAAGTATACAAATAAATAAAATGTATGCTATACGATTAAAACACTTTCATTTTTGAAATTATTTCGGTTTTTGAAGATTTATTTCAAATTTGATATTATTTTCTGAAAGCTGAAAAATTTTCACACAAATTATGTCATTTTCACGATGTGCTTATTTTTCTTTAAATACAAATGAATAAAATGTATAATATACCCTATATGATTAATAGTACATTGTCTTATTCGGATTAAAAGTGAAACTTTGTTTGACAAGCAATTTTTGCATTTGCGAGGCGGAGCGCCAGCGGAGCCGAGCGAATGCAATAATTGCACGTCAAACAAAGACACTTTTAATCCAAATGAGACATACTACTTTTTCTCCAACCAAAAATTAAATAACATACATCATTAATAATGCGAAATTCAAAATTTAAATTACTTCAAACATTTTGTTTTAATATTCGTGTAATGAAAATCCAGTAACTGCAATTTTTGTTTTTTTATATTAAGTTGTCAAAGTCATCTGTCATAGTAAATTTTTATAGAAAATATATTGCTCTTCGTCCAAAAAATTATTAAGCAAGACGCTAATTTTAAGATACCAAGGTGGAAAATGTTTTCGCGCAGTGGTTGGTATGCATAAAATTAGTAGTGTTCCACAATAAGTGGCAAAATATTTACATTTGCATAATACCGGGGTTACACATGCAATGATTTACTTGCGCCAGTCGTCACTGGCGCGCCAGAAAATAAAAAATGCATGTGTAAACCTTTACTTGCGTGAACATTTTAAATATGCATGCAAAGATGTAAAAAGTTGGTTTGTTCCAACTTTCTTGGTGCAAGGATTGACTCACATCCCCACTACCGCCAACTACAAGTACAACTTGCAAATGTAAACGTATTTATGCATGCAGCAAACACATTCCATACTATAATTATTGTGATATCGTTTATGATTTCTACCTTCACGTGTTAAATTAAACTTTAAAATTTGAAATTAATTAAATTTAATTAATTAAATACTAAAATTAATTAAATAGTTAATTTAAAAATGAATAGAAAGTGGAATTCTGATAAGATATTAAAATTTTTCGCTTTTTGTCCTGTTTTAATTTTTTAATCAATTCCTCGACTACTACTATTGTACGTAGTCGACAACTTCTGCGTATTAATTTACTACGGTCGACATGTTTACACTTCGGTATACATTTGCAAACTACGACTGGCGAAATAAAATTACATTTTACGTGTAAACCTTTAGTGGCGCGCCAGTGACGACTGGCGCAAGTAAATCATTGCATGTGTAAACCCGGTATAATATAAGGGATAATACTGGATACAGTTTACGTCGAACTTCGGCTACACTACTTGTCGATCCTGGTGGTGACATTACCTGCCTTAACGCCATGGAGGTTGGAAATCTATTACTGTATGCGAGGGCTATATAGAAGATTCTTTAGGAAATAAAAGACATAGCCAAAAAAATATGTCAAGTTGACGAAGTTAGTACTAGTTTAACCCCCATTATTGATATTACCTATATAGCATCAATAATCAAAAAATTGATGAAGATGAACCTATTGCTCAGGAATTACACTCTGAAGATCCGAGTACCAGTAGCGTAACATTCACCGATATTGTTAATAATTCCAATACTGGTAACAAAACGGGTTTGCTTACTTTTTATCAATCTTGTGTAAATTATACATTTAATATTAACATGAAGGATTAAGGTATTAAGTATTTTTTGATTATTATTGTTATTCATGTAAAATTTTGTATAACCAATAAATTATTGACATTAAAAAATATATCTAATTCACTTTTAGGTCTAGCACTAAAAGTACTTTTAGTACACGTAAAAACAAAGTGTTGCTTAGCAATGTTGGCATCTTTATATTAATAACAAAAACGTCAACTTTTAGTTGAGGTAATGCTATTAAAAATGTACTGCTTTTAATACGGTTGGAGAAAAAAATATTTTCAATAGTGAACGAAAATAACTTTTATCTCTGAAAAAATCGCATTGAAAAAAAGTATCGCCTGGACCAGACTCCCCCCTTAAGCAAGTAGTTTGTTGACGTTCAGGTGGATTGGAGTAGCTGCTGACTACAGCTGACAAGCCTTCACGTGGCCATTTTTGTTTATGATCTTCGGGTCAAATAATAATTCTATAAACAATTAAAGTTTATTTGAGAATACTACGTGACTTTTACGTTTCTTCGGTTTATAACAAATTACTAGCTTTCTCCTCCTGAGTGTTTTTATTAAACCTGGGGCCCGTCAAACCTCTATCACTTGTAGCCAAAATTGCATGTATTTCTACACATTTCTTCTAGTTCGGAGCCCACGTAAAATAGAAGTTCTCATATCATATTACGTGAAAACACGTTAATGCACATCATAGACCTAGGGGAGGCCATGATGACTTCGGTACATAATTCAGCGTTGCATTATTATTTACATTCACTGAAAATGGCACTTAAAAGTCGGCTGTGGGAGTGAGATGAAAACATATAAAAAAATTCGCGGATTTCCCATCTCTCTCGCCGGGAGATGTGCATCTAAAATGTAATGTAGTCTGTAATTATACCTTGGCTTGGTTACGTCAACGTCAACTGTCTTCATAATATGGAATATGTCAAACTTTTTTGATAAATTGTCATGCAGTGTGCGGCGAAAGTGAAAAAGCACATATTTTCTGTCCTTGTCTAATGTCGACGATAGCCATTTTCAGGTTGCTTGTCGAATTACCTTATTAATAAATTATGTAACGTAGCATCAACTTTCTTTAAAAAAGGAGTATTTACTTCATCAAATTATCATGTAACACGTCTAAAATAAAATTGATTATAATTACGTTAAATTATCTGTAAAATTTCTAACGATTTTTACAGAAATCACATCAAATCATAAAATAGATAGCAAGACACTCAAGAATGAATAATTCTTATCTACATTTAACGTACATCAACTACAAGGTTATGCTAGGTTATTAGCACTTTTGAATATTAGTATTCTTTTTTTTTAATTTGTATTAATATGTTTTTTTATTGGTCCAACAAGCGACTGAGGAATTTGAACCTACAACTACTTATTCGTAATCTTATTTGTTTCACCCCATCGCATCGGGTCTAAACATTGCCTGTTTAAACCGTCCACGTCATACCGATGTCTGAAGGAATTAGCTAGGTCAAAAAGGTCATTCCATCTAAAGTGGTTGCTTATCCATTTCAAAACATTTTTATATATTTTTGAACAACTATTATCTTTTTAGTAGATAAAAAAAACATTATTATTTAATTTTAATTTCTTTATGTTTTCGTTTGGCGGCTATATTGTTTTTATATTGTACAGAATTTCTTGTAACTTAGAGTTTGCGAAAACTGAAATATGTCAGTCTCCGTTTATCCTATCAATATGGGGTAAAATGAAATTAGTATTTAAGAAAACGATCTACAATATCACTTCTTAGACATTTTATTCTTAATGCAATAAATTTTTAAAGATGAAAATAGTCCCATCTTCAAATAAATAGTAGATAATATAGTGTAGTATCCTCGGTCCCATGCCAAAGGCACCAATGTGAAAATATTGAGTTTTGAGATAATCGAGTTTAAAGTTTTTACTGTTTACTTTAGTGTTCGATTTAAAAATGAACTTTTGATGAATCTTTTTGGTTTTTGTTTTAATAATAAAATGTAAATAGGAAATATTTAAAAAATCAGAAAAAAGTTGATTAGTGAAAAGCATAAGGTGAAAAGTTAAAACATAAGAAAAAGTCGACAGTCTGACTGTCTGACAGTTTCGCGCTTTTGGCATAAGAGCCGTAGCGCAAGTATCATTTCAAATATACTATTATTTAGGTGAAAAATTACAAATTTGTACCTTGGTAACTTTGGCATGGGGACGACACGGTATGATACTACATATATCTAGAAGTACAAGTAGGTACCTTACAGTTATCGGATATTGCACACATAAACCTTAAAAATAAGACTTTTACTAATGCTGCATAAACAAATAAGGTAGATGACAAATGTGTAAAAACGACACTTTTTAACATTAAATAACTCTAAACATATCATAATTTTTTGAAACACTTTTAGAACTAAAAATATGTTTAGTCACCTGACGATGTTACTGTGTTAACGAAATCGATTGTGAATAATAATTATACTTTCTATTTTTTATATTTTATACTTTAACTATTAAAAGTGTTTAATACAGTTTTAGTCTGTCTAAAAAATCATGATATGTTTACTATCAAGTTTCACTATTTAGACCACGCTATTATTATAGATTACTAAATAACTCTGGTGGAGGAGTTGATCAAAATCGAAAACTTTAAGCCAAAACAGTACTATATGATAGTATTATGTGCTAAGAAATTTTATTATAAGTATACTATGACTGCAAGTATAATAGATATACGTATTATGTGAAGTATAAAATGTCATTTAAATTCGCAATTAAACTGCCGCATATACAGGGTGTTTCTTAATTTCATCAAGATATTTCTATAATCTTGCTAAAAGAAGCAAGATCATATTAACATCATAAGGATTTGTTTCAGAAAAATAAAGGAACGATTTTGATGTTGATTGTATTTTAATTGAAATAAAATTAGTACAAATTAATAGAAAGTGAAAACACTGTACAAGACCAACTACAATAGGAATTTTACTATTATTCCAGGCAAAATAGACAAAATAAGAAGAAGCGAAAGAAGAATTGAACAAAAGATCAGAATTGGAAGTAGATGATATGTGGAAATTGGTGAATGATTGTATATAATTTGAAGTGAAAAAGTACAAGAAAAATTAGTTTTTCATAATTTGGTCAAGTGAGAAATACTATGAAAATCAAATTTTGTTAATTTAAATTTTAAGGTAATTTGTATAATCTAGGGCAACTTAAATTGAGAAACTCTGACATATTAGTCCAGTCAAAATAGACATTTCACTTTGCAAAAATTCGCATCCAGCTGAAAATTGGGATAAACCTTAAATGCACTATTACAAACAAAATATCAAAAGTCCCCACCGATCCCACGTCTGCAAAAAAAGTTATTCAAGGTCAAAGGTCAACAATATCGGATTTTTACATTTTGCTCGTAAATGATAAGTGTTATCGTAAAAATAGGTTAGACAAAAATTATAGATCATGAAATTCTCTACAAAAATTATTCTTATACTTTTTTTCATACGAATCGTTATTCCTGAGATATCACGATTCAAAAAGTTGGGAAGTTTTATTAGACAGTGTCCTATTGATTGAAAAAATGGTAATATTGGTAATGATTAAATGATTATCGAAATCGCGATATATCAGGAATAGCGATTCGTACGAAAATAAGTATAAGAATAATTTTTGTAGAGAATTTCATGATCTACAATTTTTGTCTAACCTATTTTTACGATAACACTTATCATTTACGAGCAAAATGTAAAAAACCGATATTGTTGACTTTTGACCTTGAATAACTTTTTTAGCAGATGTGGGATCGGTGGGGACTTTTGATATTTTGTTTGTAATAGTGCATTTAAGGTTTATGCCAATTTTCAGCTGGATGCGAATTATTGCAAACTTTGCACATTTTTTTGTCTATTTTGACTGGACTATATACTACACCTTGAATATAAGGTTTAAATTAAAAATGTTAAACATAGAACATTGCATAAATAATAAGAAATTGACTAATACATATTATTATAATACACATACTACATGCATAGTACATACCTAATCACGTCCGTTGTTCTTTTAAGGGGGTTTTATAACACATTCATTTTATGATTTTGATTCTCAAAATTTAATTTCTACCTGATCTTGGTATAATATGTAGCGATATTAAATAATTAAGGATAAGTAAATTAAGAATAAATTATTATCTTTGCATTTATCAATCAGTTAAAAAATATACCTGCCGAGAGTCCAATTATACTAATGTGTTACAATTTCGATTATATGTAGTAGGTACCTATATCTCGTTTTTGCGACATTGTTAAAGATAAGCTGACATGATTAGGAATGTCGTCACCTCATATTGCTTTCATAAGCAATAATTTATTTTGTAATTGATTTATATAAAAATACAATTTCATAATCTATTCAAGAGATGTTTTAATAAATTGTACGAATCATTAATTAGTATCTACTCTTTACTATTAATAAAGATATGTCTTTGCAACTATCAAGGAATTTTGATTTGTAGGTTATTATTGCTCTACACAAAAGTGTTAGGATCAATTTTATCGAAAATTTTCTTGTACTGAAATTTTTCCAAAAGACATACAGTTCAAAATCAACACAAATTTTTTGTTTCATTTGTAACTCATACATGTACCTTACACCTGGAGATACTATAAAATAAAATCAGCATTTTTGCCGGTGTCAAAACAATTGCATCGGTAATGCAATTCATAAGCTATTATTTCGCATCTCACAAAGTAGGTTAACAAAATCTTTTCATATCAGTCTTTAGTTGTCAGCACAAGTGCAATAGAGTTTATTGATATATAGGGTGTTTTTTTAGTTGCATGAGAACTTCAAAATGAAATAAAACATTAAAAACCTGACGGAATGTTTTGGTTATAATTTTTTTATGAAAGTACAGTTAAAGGCATTTATGATTTGAACATGACTTCCGGCATGTGACCACCACGACTAATGGTTACGAAGCGCATCCGTTCAGTCCAATTTTTGACCACTTTTTCCAATATTTCTGGCTTTATTTCATAAATGGCTTGCTGAATATTAGCCTCCAATGCTTCTAGAGTTGTTGGTTTGTTAGAATAAACCATGGATTTAACATACCCCCACAGAAAATAATCTGGAGGTGTCAAATCACACGATCTTGGAGGCCAATTGATAGGACCACGTTTTGAAATAATGTTGTCACCAAATTGTCCTTTCAATAAATTGATGGTTTCGTTGGCTGTGTGGCACGTAGCACCATCCTGTTGGAACCATAAGTTGTCAATGTTTAGCTCTTGAAGTTTTGGAAACAAAAATGTATTGAGCATGTGTCGATATCTCACACCATTCACCGTAACGGTAGCTCCTTCCTCATTTTGAAAGACATATGGACCAATGATGCCGTTGGCGTGTATTCCACACCAAACAGTCAATTTTAATGGATGCAATGGAGTCTCAAGATAATGTCCCGGATTGATCTCACTCCATATACGGCAATTTTGTTTGTTCACATACCCATTTAACCAGAAATGTGCCTCGTCACTGAACAAAATTTTACGGTAAAAAAATGGATCCACTTCCAATTGGTTGTGAGCCCAATCTGCGAACTCACGACGCAATCGATGATCATCAGGCTTCAGTTCTTGAACCAACTGGATTTTATAAGGTAGTAAATGAAGATCTTTCCGTAAAATTTTCCATGTAGTGGACGGACAAAGTCCAAGTTGTTGAGCACGATGGCGAATTGAAATGTTTGGGTCCTGTTGCACACTTTCACTCACAGAACTGATAGCTTCTTCGGTACGCACATAATTACGTCTTGCTGGTGTTTTTATATCACGCAACGAAGAAGTGGTACGAAATTTGTCTACCACCGCACGAATAGCTTGCTCAGAAGGTCGAAAATGTCTAACATTAAATGGGCGAAGGGCTCTATATGTTTGGCGAACAGAGCTTTGATTTTTAAAATATATATCTATAATTTGGTAGCGTTGTTCAATGGTCAATCTATGCATTATCAAATGCCAAACCTTGCTAAACACAAATGTCAAAAAACTGTTTCCATAGCAATCTTGATTCAATTGTTATCCCTATTAAAAGTTCTCATGCAGCTAAAAAAACACCCTATATATTCAAGTCAATTCAAGCTTTCTATAACAAATTTTTTTGGAAAACTCAAAAAGGTTAGAAATGAAACAAGGTAATTCATTTTAAATTATTTTGCTATATGATAACACTCATTTATTATAGAATTATCAAAAAAGTACCAATATGGCAAAATTTAAATTTTGGCAAAAAAATTCGCGAGATAGCAAAATTATTTGATAATTCACCAATTTCGGTTTTTAAAGTTATCAAAGCGTTCAAAACCGAAGGTAGAGTAACGGCAATTAAGAGACAAGGACGGCCAAGAATCTCAACTAAACGGGAGGATATTAAAATACAAACAATCTCGTCTTCAGATCCTCACATGTCCGCTCCACACATTCGTGCAAGGCTTGAAATTTACAGCAAAAATCAAATATCGACAGAAATTGTAAGACACGTCTTCGTGAAATAAATAAAACGGTTGAATTGCTCGCAGAGTACCCTTTGTTAACAAGATTAATATTTAAAAATGGATGAAGTTCTATTCAGATAACATTTTAAAACCCTTATTTAAGGGTTTAATTTTATTGGGATAAAATATTATAGTCTTATTATTTCTAAAATATAGCCATGCTAGGATATACGTTTGGAGGAATAATGCAGAAGTATACTCGTATAAGTGCACTAAACCCACACTAAAATCATTATAAAAGGGTTTCATGATGTGGAGGTGTATGTGTTCAGCAGATGTAGGAAAAATTTTGGTATTAGAAGGAAGAGTCAATGCTGCGGTATATTTAAATCATTTAAAAGAAGTAATTATACCAGAAGGTAAACGTCTAATTGGTGAAGAATTTATTCTGCGGCGGGACAATGCTCCTTATACCGCGCCAAAATTGTCACCAATTACCTTCAAGATGTCAATATTAATGTTATGAAGTGGCCACCCCAGAGTCAGGTCCTTTCTCCTATAGAAAACCTTTCGACTCTGCTTAAACTCCGAATCTCAGAAATATGTCCCAGAAATTTGACTACCCTTCGCAATTTAATAGAAGAAATATGGTTTGATATTACTCCAATTGAGTGTACTAGTATACCCAAACATTACCATTTAGATTGGCAACTATATCAATTCGAGGGCGTGGACATTGTGGGGGTACTAACATAAAATTTTGTGTTTGTTAACCTACTTTTGTGACATACATTTTTATGGGTGTACAGGGTGGCTCAAATTGGCTTCTTCTTATGGGGAAATCGGTAACTATACTGCCCTCATAAGCAAAAACCCCGTAAAACCATTTTTTTGTGAAAATGAGTTTGAATTGGTTTCTTATAGCTGGTATCAAGATCTATCTACTTGCTAAGCAAAAATCCAGTAAAATAAATCTAATTGTATAATTTTGTTTATTTTAATACCCCGTACCACGTAAGAGGTGAACAAGTACTTGACAGTTAACTGCATTTATCTCCTTACCGCGGTTTTGTCATTTACGGGGGTTTTGCTTATGAGGGCAGTATAGGAGATATCGAAAAATGGATGGCGCATCCTCGATCTCTTTTTTTGAGAAAAGCTCAATGGCGAAAACCGGAATTCGCTATCTTTTTTTGTTTTCGAGTTATAGCCAAAAAAATCGATTATTGGACTTTTCGATAAATGTCGATATCTCGGTTGTTTTTGAAGTTTCAAAAAAAGTGTTGACACTTTTTTCAGACACTTTTTTAAGAGCAACAAAATAGGCTGAATAGATTTTAAATATTTAAGTGAGTATCCGAGTTATTATACAAAGTTGTTTTTTTTTTAAATGGAAACCATAGTTGAATATGACATTTTTATATAGAATTTTTTATCCTCTTTTCAATGATATATAACATGTGGGGTCCATCATTTTAAATAATTCCCATTTTATTAAAAAATGCAATAAAAATAAGAAAACAACAAAAAATTAGTAACATTTTTAGTAAATAACAATAACAATTTGCAAATAAAACAATAAAAACAAAAGTTAAAGTAAGTATTCAAACTGACGTCCGTTATATTCAATATTATAATTTTGTCTCTCAAAACGCAGTTGAAATTATTGTTACGTCATGACAAAAGGACACGGAATATATGAAAATTACAGCAAACCAAAATAAAAAAGTAGTGGTAGCATTTGAACAAATTAATTATCTCTATTAAAAATACTTACGGAGCGTTGAAATTAAAAAAGTAACACCAAACTATAACCCTTAACTAAACGCTGCCAAACTTTGTACACAACACGCCAACAGCATGTTGCGCTCACATCCTGAAGCAATATTTGCTACGGTTGCTAAATTTGAAATTATTGCATTTGTCTCATGGTAAACTTGTCGCAAGGTGGCTCACTTGACCCTACTCTTATTAGTAGTTATAAGAATTAAGAGATATTAAAAGCAAGAAAATATTTTTAAATAAAACAAATATAATATGGTCAAATCGAATAAATACATTTAAATATGTTATTATATTATTTCAAAGGTTTATACAGGGTGTCCCCGCACTCACTTTACATAACTTAGGTGGTGATAGAGGACACTTTTCTAAGAACAATATTTAACAAACATTTTTTTCTAAATTCAAACCCCCGAGAGTTAGGCCTCTTTAAAGCATTTTTTTTAATTTCCACCTTAACGTGGCCATAGCTCCGAAAATAATGATTTTTCAGTAAAAATGGTTTAGTTCTTTTCAAAAGAGCGTGAAATAATCTACAAACTAGGTTTATAGCTTTTATTGTCTAAAATCAACGGCTTTCGAGTTATGAATTAAAGTAAGCTAAAAAATGTCGAAAAATTTGAGCTTTTCTTTTTTTTTTGTTTTCTTCAAAACCCTGTATCTTTTAAACGAAACATTTTACAAAAAATCTGACGCACCATTCTAGATAGGAAATTTAACGGACTACAACTTTTGTCTAGTAAAATTATTTGAGAAACCAATCCATTTCACAGAAAATCAGAAAATAATAAACAAGGCAGCCACAAAACAAAAAATTAAATTCACAAAATTTTTATTTTTCTTGAAAAATTATTTTATTACAGCTCCACCAAGCTTAGAAAGGACGCGGCAAATATGCCAACTAATTTGATAAAAATTTGAATGAACCAATGAACGTTGAGTTATTTCTCAAGTACATTCTGTTGTAAAAGTTACAAATCATTGCGTGTGTTTACATTTGTCGTGGTTTTTTGTTTAATTCGGTCTCGTGTTATTTCTATTTGAGCTTTATTGTCTTCAATAAATAAAATAAAAATAAATCTAAAATAAATTTCGTGACTGCAATTTGACAAAATAATTTATGGATTTTAAATATTCGCGCCGAGAAACTTCTTCATTTGAGTGTATATTTTTAATTTTAGCAGCGCCTAACACGCCCCTAAAGTCGGTTCTAACGTTGGTGGAGCTGTAATTGATTTTAAACTATTAGATCATTTAAGTAAATGTTGAAAATGACCACCCTCATTTTCAATACCCAGTCGTGCTCGTTTTAAAATATGCTTTATAGTATTATTTATAAAATTTCCTTTTTTGTTAAGAGCCATTATAGCAGGGGTGGTCAACAAGGTCGAGGGATTGACCGGTCAATCACGAGGCCAATTTTGGTTAATCGGTGAGTGTGAAAAGTGTCAAAAATTCGAATTTCTGCGATTAAAAGTGTCGAAAAATCGATTTTTTTCGGCAAACAACTTTTAAAACAATCACGACTGTGTATTGATAATGAGGGTGGTCATTTTCAACAATTACTTTATTAATATAATAATTTAAAATTAATTAATAAAATAATTTTTCAAAAAAAATAAAAATTTTGTGAATTTAATTTTATGTTTTGTAGCTGCCTTGTTTGTTACTTTCTGATTTTCTGTGAAATGGATTGGTTTTTCAAAAATTTTTACTAAACAAAAGTTGTAGTCCGTTAAATTTCCTATCCGGAATGGGGCGTCGGATTTTTTGTAAAATGTTTCGTTTAAAAGATACAGGATTTTGAAAAAAAACAATAAAAACGAAAGCTCAAATTAATATCAGTCATTTTTTTCTAAAACGGTAAGTCGTAGAGAGTTGGGTAAAAAAAAATTATTATAAATGCCATAATAAAGAATCGAATGGTGATATAATTATTTCTCGGAAAGGTCGGCATCCCGAGTAGTTTGCTCCATAAACTCCAGAACTCCAGAATTTTAAATGGCACCATAGGTCGAAAATGATATCGTTAAAAAGATCTTTAAGAAATAAGCAAGTTTTGTAGGAAAAATTATTTTATTACTCCCTCCCCTTTTCAGTAATATTCGATTACATATGGGTGAATGAGACCATACCCGTATTAGTCTTTTTTTTTCAAAAACGGTAGGTCGTAGAGAGTTGGGTAAAAAAAATTTATTATAAAAGCCGAAATAGAGAATCAATTAATGATATTATTATTTCTTGGAAAGGTCGTCATCCCGAGTAGTTTGCTCCAGAACTCAGAAAGTGGTATTGTTGAAAATATCTTTAAGAAATAAGCAAGTTTTGTGGGAAAAATTATTTTATTACTCCCACCCCTTTTAAATAATGGTAGTCTCATTCACCCATATGCAATCGAATAGTACTGAAAAGGGGAGGGAGTAATAAAATAATTTTTCCTACAAAACTTGCTTATTTTTGCAAGGTCTTTTCAACGATACCATTTTCGACCTATGGTGCCATTTAAAATTCTGGAGTTCTGGAGTTTCTGGAGCAAACTACTGGGGATGCCGACCTTTCCCAGAAATAATAATATCACCATTCGATTCTTTATTATGGCTTTTATAATAATTTTTTTTTACCCAGGTCTCTGCGACTTACCGTTTTTGAAAAAAATTACTGATACGGGTGGTCGCATTCACCCATAATATTCAATCGAATATTACTTAAAAAGGGTGGGAGTAATAAAATAATTTTTCCTACAAAACTTGCTTATTTTTGCAAGATCTTTTTAACGATACCATTTTCGACCTATGGTGCCATTTAAAATTATGGTGTTCTGGAGTTTCTGGAGCAAACTACTCGGAACGCCGACCATTCCGAGAAATAATAATATCACAATTCGTTTCTTTATTATGGCTTTTATAATAAATATTTTTAACCCGACTCTCTACGACTAGCCGTTTTTGAAAAGAATGACTGATACGGGTACTCTCATTCACCCTGTATAAAAAAAATTCTTTCCGTTTAAATAAATTGAATACTACCCATTCGTTCTCGAATTATTATTATGTATTATTAAATATTATTCATAAAAATTTGGTCAACATATCGAACGAAAGCTAATAAATTACCCTATTGTTTCACGCAAAATTAACATCTCTCAATTACTTCTCAAGTAAATATAAAAAATATCACCATCTCTTCCAAGTTAATTATGAGTGAATCAATTTAATTACTCCTCTTAAATGTTAAATAAATGATTATTACGAAATAATCGATATCTCGATTATTTATCGATATTTTTAAAATTTAATAGTGTTATTCCGATATTATCTATATCAGTATAAAACATCTATTTTGTTACTATAAAAAATGCCACCTTAATAGATAATACCTGATATCTTCGACCGACTAAAAATTAAACATCATTAACTGTTATTTTAAATAAAAGATTTGCGAAAAATTTAATTTATAAATAGCTTAAAAAATAATAGTTGAATAACTGACATATTTTAAATAACATAATATAATTCGTGAAATTCCATATGAAAGAATCCTTAATGATCATTAACCTGCCAGTGTGTCGAAGATAATAATTAAATTGTTCAGTTTTTAACAAATATGTAACTCGAAATTATTATAGATAAAAATAATATTTTGAATAAGGCGGTATTACAACAGTTGGTACACACGTTCAATTACTTCAATATTATGACTAAAATGTTAAAATAAAATAATTTAGGGATATAACATAAACGTAAAACATGGAATGACTGAAGAAATGAGATAGAAAAACGGGAATTTCTAAAATTAACAAAAATTGAAAACTTACTGCAATAAGTGTGAATTTCACAATAGTTATTTTAATTTAACTTACGATTAAAACAAATTCTTAAACAATTTTAATAATTAGTTGTTACAACCACACATTTTATTTGTTGTAACTATACTTTGATGGATAGTTAAATTTTAAATCATTTTCGTGAAATCTATCGTGAGATCTAATGATATCGAAACAATTTATTGTAATTTGTAAAATGTCTGTTATTGAGTAAAATAATTATATTAATAATTGAATATTTACCTAATTAATTTATCTCGAATAAATTAATATTTTTTTCACAAACACATATGTATACTTGTATTAATTAACTTTGGTATGATAAGTACACAGAACTAAATTGCTTTGAATGTAGGTGATTTGGTCTATATCTATATAGGTAGTGATAATGAATTTTTACATGAAAAAAGAGTATATTTATGAGAAGTACTACGATAACTAAAGTACGAATTTCTTAATTATTATAAAATATCTTCAACTTAAGTGTACTTCAAATTGCATTTTTTTTTATTTTTGTTGGATATTTTGTGTATATCGAAATGAGTAGACAACTTTGAATGTTTTTGCTACATCATAATATAATATATAAGTATTATATAGGGTGTTTTTTTAACTGCATGAGAACTTCAAAATGAAATAAAACATTAAAAACCTGACGGAATGTTTTGGTTATAATTTTTTTATGAAAGTACAGTTAATGGCATTTATGATTTGAACATGACTTCCGGCATGTGACCACCGCGACTAATGGTTACGAAGCGCATCCGTTCAGTCCAATTTTTGACCACTTTTTCCAATATTTCTGGCTTTATTTCATAAATGGCTTGCTGAATATTAGCCTCCAATGCTTCTAGAGTTGTTGGTTTGTTAGCATAAACCATGGATTTAACATACCCCCACAGAAAATAATCTGGAGGTGTCAAATCACACGATCTTGGAGACCAATTGATAGGACCACGTTTTGAAATAATGTTGTCACCAAATTGTCCTTTCAATAAATTGATGGTTTCGTTGGCTGTGTGGCACGTAGCACAATCCTGTTGGAACCATAAGTTGTCAATGTTTAGCTCTTGAAGTTTTGGAAACAAAATGTATTGAGCATGTGTCGATATCTCACACCATTCACCGTAACGGTAGCTCCTTCCTCATTTCGAAAGACATATGGACCAATGATGCCGTTGGCGTGTATTCCACACCAAACAGTCAATTTTAATGGATGCAATGGAGTCTCAAGATAATGTCCCGGATTGGTCTGACTCCATATACGGCAATTTTGTTTGTTCACATACCCATTTAACCAGAAATGTGCCTCGTCACTGAACAAAATTTTACGGTAAAAAAATGGATCCACTTCCAATTGGTTGTGAGCCCAATTTGGTAGCGTTGTTCAATAGTCAATCTATGCATTATCAAATGCCAAACCTTGCTAAACACAAATGTCAAAAAACTGTTTCCATAGCAATCTTGATTCAATTGTTATCCCTATTCAAAGTTCTCATGCAGCTAAAAAAACACCCTATATTAGACTAATTACTAAGTTACACAACAAAAATAGTGCTTTTATACAATTCAATGATTCTATTATCAAGTCAAGTTTCTGGCAATGTGATGAATCAAGAGGAAATTCCAAGTTTCGTTGCAATATTTTATTTGAAATGAAAACAAATTTTTATTATTGTTATCTTAAAAGGAAACTATTTGTTTCTAAATAATACTTTAAATATCAACAATAGAATTTTGCTACATTTTATATGTACAGCGTGACCCACAAGATCTTGGACAAACTTGTTTTTTTCTTTCCGTGAAAATCACTGAATATTTTATAAAGGCTACAATTAAAAATTTTGAAAATTGAGCCGTTCAAAATTTAGAAAACTCGGTTTTCGGAAACCCATTAAAAAAATGTATCCTCGCGGTGGTCAGGATAACTCGTAATAGCTTTATCAGAAATCAAAAACTAAATATTTGCTGTTAAAAGGTGCGTATACATCGTGATTGAACGAAGGATTAAAAAAAATTAAAATTTGAATTTTTGGTAGAGTTGTATGCAAAAAGTACAATTTTCGGTAAAATACACCATTATATTGCCTTGTAAGGCAAATTGTGAGCAAAGGAAAAAAACCTTCGTTCAATCCGATTCAGAAGAAGTATACAAAATTTTAATAAGATCGGTCGGTGCATTTGCTTCTGCGAGATCGTGTCCATCGACTTAAAAATAGAGTTTTGAGATAAAAGCGATTTAAGGTTTAAGTAAAAATAAAATTTATGATAAATGACAGTAATTTCCCTAAACATCTTGATCATTGAGACAGTTCAACTTATTAAAAAAATTTAGGTTATTTTAACCTAATTTAATAAATAACCTAAATATGGATATCAGAAGAACTGGGAACTCTGCTTACAGTCCACACAGAGTTACAGGTTAAATAAGGTTGTGTAAAAACAATTGTTTTGAAAAACAAAATAAAAATGTACTGATAAATCTAAAGTCCTATGGACACCCATGGATCTTCATTAATATCCCGGTTAAGGTGGTTGTCAGGCTTCAGGGATGTTTGTAATGAGTAGGCTGTAAGTAGAGTTCCAGTTTTTCTAATATCTAATACGTATCCATATTTCGTTTATTTTGTTAGCACTGGCACAGTTTTCATGTTGGATTACTGTCGAAATTTTCGCTTTGGCGTAGTTAACAGTTTCTTTTTCCTTGCTACCTACCGTATTATCAGAGTTTCAATCGACCCCTAAATATATTCACTATACTTTATTTATAACATAGTATTTTTGTTTTCGACATTTTGTCGTGCTACCGCTCTCTCTCTCTCTCTCTCTCTCTCTCTCTCATAGAGTTTTACTCTGATTGACTTGAAACTTTGGGAAAATATTCTTGACATGATAAAAAATTAATATTTTGAAATTTCAAAACCCATGTATAGTAACCCCTTAATCTGAAATTAATAGTATAACTATTATTTACAATACCAATAACTACAAAAAAAATCTTAATTAACATTACAAGCCGAAAAATCAATTATTGCAAAATCAAACTGAGAGAACATAATTTATTATTAAGCTTCCTCACTACATCATCAATCAGTATAGTTTGTAAACCTATTCTCTCTCTATCGTGTACGAACTTCCTTGTGGATCCTAGAATTCGTTTTAAGTATTGAAGTTCCAAGATGTCATTTATGGTAACAATTTCTGCCAAGTAAAGTCGAATCGATTGTTTTCCTATGATTCGCACCAGGTCGAAATCATTTCCAGTAAATGTTGGTGGAACATTCTCCTATAATATCTTCAAAACTAATGTCTTTGAGGAAGTTTGAAAAATCTGATGGTAATTCATCCTCATTGTCAGAACTGTTGGAATCATTTCGCAACAAGTTTCTCTTTACTTTAGAGTTTAGATGCTTTTTAGCTTTTGTTTGTTTTGGATTCTTTAGAACTTCGAGCCGTTTGTTACATTTCGATCTCGTGTTTCGCTGGTGAATCCGTCAATATACCACATCTTCCTGGCTTTTTCCGCCTCTTGTTGCTTTTCGAGGATTTGCATTAGGATAGACCTGTTCCACGCTGCAAGCTAAATCTTGTCCTATGTTACATAACAAAAGAATATATCGAATATATTGAAATGCAAAAAAAATTTATAGGTTAGATATGCCAAACATTCCACCTCAGCATACGATTCATATAAATAAATAATATGCGACTTATTTTTAAAGTTATTCCACTCGCTGTGGGGTCGTTGATAATCACCCGAAACAACAGATAACGATATTTTTTGTCTGACATGTGCAAATGGAGTCGACACACCGTATACACATTGGAGTTACCTGAATCGCAAGCTTAATAATAAATTTAATGTCCCTGATCTAGGGCATTATTATTTTTTGACTAAATTATTGGTTGTGTGCCCTACTCGTTGAACGGTGGGGGCGAAATGAATAAAATAGAATAAAATTATATCTGTGTACATCCATCGCATATTGCTTTTACAATAAATTATGATCCAAGTACATAAACAACATTTTTGTTCATCTATGGTCATTCATAAAAATAATATCATTCAGTTCAAATATATCCTTTGTCCTTTTATTGTAGCTACGAGTTCGTGATTTCCTTAGTCACGCTAAATCTATTGAGGTGGAGGGTTTGAAATTGCGTAGCGCTCAAGGCAAATTTGTATTAACCCTTCGTTGCATCGTGTTGCATATATGCAACATAAATTTAAATCACCACTAAAAATTTAAAATTTTGCATTTATTTGAACTTTTTTATTGAAACAATGCGACCATATATGTGGGATTCTTGCTAGCACGTGCAAAAGATAAATTTCAAAAGATAAGCAGATTTCAGCATATTACTAATTCGTAGTCGTGCATCTAGTGTGATTGCTTGTTACTCCGTTTTGATTTATTAATTATTTTCGTTTTAAATTTTTTTTTATTGTTGTGAAGTGATATTTAGTTTAGAAAGGTATTGATTAACACATTTATTTAATATATATATATATATATACATATATATATTTATATACATATATATAATATATATATAGTCGGTTTTGAAACGTCTTGCGACGTTATCCGATACCTAACTACCAACCTTGCGAATTGGCGTTTTGGTTTGTTAGCATTTTACATTTTTTATCTAGACGAGGATCAAGCCCGACATAGAACCCCCAACCTGGAGGATCAGAGAGACGGCCAGAATAAAGTTCTCACTTCACCCGGATTCGAACCGGGCATTTAGCGTTCATAGTCAACTTATTCGACCATTATGCTCCGACCGTCTCTATTTATTTAATATATCGACGGTGTCAATGCAATACTTCGTATCTACACTAACCGTAATTTTACAGGAGAGCTAAAAAACTTCATAAAATTAAAATAAATAATTCGAACTTGTATTTTTTTTACTACTTATGTTTTTATAAGGTTTCTTAAGTATTTTTTTAGTACTAGGTTCCTAAGTTATAAATTGCTATGTTTTTAATGTAGATACGAGTAGTTGCGCCATAACTATTGTCAAATTTGGAAGTTACGAGGTATTATTTTCACGGATTTGTAATAATAAAATACAAAGTTTCGTGAAAAGTTTAATATAGAAAATATTACTAAAAATTTAAAATAAAAGTAACAGCTCATAACACATAACTTAAAACACAATACATAAACACATAATATAAAATTGATTAAAAATGTAAAAAAAAATTTATTCTAAGGTAAGCAACAGAATAAAAAATGTTACTTATAAGGCAATGTATCATAAAACGTCCAATAGTTGACATTAATTTTGGTTTTGATGTCCTGAAGATGGTCGTATTTCTTTTTAGTAATTGATAACCTACTTTTGAATAACTAAGGAAATTCCTCTATTTTTTGGGGCTCAGCCTTTGGTCGATGTGGCAATGCTTGAAATTCTTCCTTGAAATCCAGTTTATATGAAATAATACCATTTTACACACTGGTTTCTTGATGCCATTAATGTTTAAATTGTACGAGAATGAACTTAAGCGTCTTGAGGTTTCCTTTTCGGTGGTTTTTCTATTTGTTTCGCTTTTCACAACTAAGTTAGCAACGTATATTTTTCGTTGATCCCAATTTAGGTTTGCCCAAAAGTTTCTGAATATTTCCGTTCTTTCAACTTCACTAATTGTCTTGCACATTCTGCCCATTTTCTTAACACACAGTTTAGATTTACAACTTTCTACCATTTTACGAATTCTTTCTGTATCTTGAAGTGTTAATTTTTGTTCTTTTGCTCACCTGAAACCCAGGTACTTCTTTCCTCTCATACGTAACTCTTTATTTAATTTTCATTTAGTGCCACTTTTGGTATTTGGAGTTAGAGTAGTGTCTATTGCATCTGTTGTAACTAAACTTTCTGCTTCAAAATTCGCATCTTCGTTGATGTCTTCGATATTTGGCTGAGAATTTTCTATGTCTTCGGTAGTTTGATTAAAATTGCCACTTTCTACGGTTAAACTTTCGTCGTAGGTTTGTAACAAACATTCGTCCTCATTATTCTTTTTCCTTTCAGAATGGATCTCTTTATCCTCTTCAAAAATAAACTCTGTATTTTGAATTATATTCTCCCAATTCGCGTTTTCTTGGTTGTTATTATTATTTGTGTTTCCACAGCTTATTTGAAATTGTTCGAAAAGTGGTTCATGCTCCTCATTATTCTGGAATTTGGTTATTTGGTCTACATTATTGAAGTTTTAGACAAAACTATTTCATCATCTTTTCTAGGTTCTAAACGGCACAAGGCAAGAATTTTTAAACCTCTGGAAACCATGGTCTGAAAAGCAATAAAAAAGCTTTTATAATAAAACGTTTTTTTATTAAACGGTGCTAACAAAAAAATTAGGAATATAAATATGTCTTTACTTTATACGTTTTTGCTATTAAGAGTGTAGGTGTCTTATTCGTTTAAAATCAAATCAAAATTGAGTTTACAACAGATAGAATAATGCAGTGATTGTAAGTGTTGCAATAACTCTTATCTCCATTATAAACATAAATTTTATCAGTGCAATAACACGTAACTTAGCTTTCTCATAAAAAGGGAGACACTGATAAAAACTAACTAATTACTGTTATTAATAAATACAGAAAACACTTTAGTATAAATTACAGTTTCTATTAATATAGGATTTATTGAAAAACTAAAAGAACTTTATTTACAAATAGCCTTTACTTACCGGGGTTATGTCTTGTAGCTCACATTCACTGTAGTTAAGAGGTTTTGCACGCACTTATCTGCAATTATTTTAACATTGGGAGGGAAGTATGTTTACACAATTTTTCACAAGATGTCATCACAGTTCAGTTAATATGAATCCACAAAAATAATACTTTTCACTAAATGTGTAGATACGAGGTATTGCATTGACACCGTCGATATACAGGGTGTCCCCGCACTCACTTTACATAATTTAGGTGGTGATAAAGGACACTTTTCTAAGAACAATATTTAACAAAAATTTTTTTCTAAATTCAAACCCTCGAGAGTTAGGCCTCTTTAAAGCATTTTTTTTTAATTTTCACCTTCACGTGGCCATAACTCCGAAAATATTGATTTTTCAGTAAAAATGGTTTAGTACTCTTTTAAAGAGCATGACATAATCTACAAACTAGATTCAAACCTTTTATTGTCTAAAATCAACGGCTTTCGAGTTATGAATTAAAGTAAGTTAAAAAATGTCGAAAAATTTGAGCTTTCTTTTTTTTGTTTTTTTTTTCAAAACCCTGTATCTTTTAAACGAAACATATTACAAAAAATCTGATGCCCTATTCCGGATAGGAAATTTAACGGACTACAACTTTCGTCTAGTAAAAATTTTTGACAAACCAATCCATTTCACAGAAAATTAGAAAATAATAAACAAGGCAGCTACAAAACAAAAAATTAATTCACTAAATTTTTCATTTTTTTTGAAAAATTATATTATTAATTAATTTTAAACTATTACATTATTTAAGTTAATGTTGAAAATGACCACCCTCATTTTCAATACACAGTCGTGATTGTTTTAAGAGGTTTGTCGAGAAAAAATCGAAAAAACTTGATTTTTCGACACTTTTATAATCGCAGAAATTCGATTTTTTGACAGTTTTTCACACTTACCGATCGACCAAAATTGGCCTCGTGATCTACCGGTCGATCCCTCGACCTTTTTGACCACCCCTGTTATAGTGGTTCTTAACAAAAGAGGAAATTTTATAAATAATACCATAAAACATCTTTTAAAACGATGACGACTGTGTATTGAAAATGAGGGTGGTCATTTTCAACATTAACTTAAATAATGTAATAGTTTAAAATTAATTAATAAAATAATTATTCAAAAAAAATGAAAAATTTAGTGAATTAATTTTTTGTTTTGTAGCTGCCTTGTTTATTATTTGTTGATTTTCTGTGAAATGGATTGGTTTCTCAAAAATTTTTACTAGACGAAAGTTGTAGTCCGTTAAATTTCCTATCCGGAATGGGGCGTCAGATTTATTGTAAAATGTTTCGTTTAAAAGATACAGGGTTTTGAAAAAAAACAAAAAAAAAGAAAGAACAAATTTTTCGACATTTTTTAACTTACTTTAATTCATAACTCGAAATCCGCTGATTTTAGACAATAGAAGGTTTAAATCTAGTTTGTAGATTATTTCACGCTATTTAAAAAAGCATTAAACCATTTTAACTGAAAAATCAATATTTTTGAGGTTATGGCCACGTGAAGGTGGAAATTAATAAAAATGCTTTAAAGAGGCCAAACTCTCGATGGTTTGAATTTAGAAAAAAATTTTTGTTAAATATTGTTCTTAGAAAAGTGTCCTCTATCACCACCTAAGTTATGTAAAGTGAGTGCGGGGACACCCTGTATACATATATATATATAGTCGGTTTTGAAACGTTTTACGACGTTATCGGATACCTAACTACCAACCTTGCGAATTGGTATTTGATTTGTTATTTAATTTATTTGTAAATTAGTGCAAAAGAAAAAATTCAGTAGATAGGGTAAACGGTACAGCTATTGGCCACTTAAGAAAATATTTTGTTTAAAAATCTAAAACATGGGTATTATATTACACAATTACTATATCATATACATCGCTGGAAAGGTCATTTTATGTACTTTAAGAAAAAAAATTAATAGGCGCTTTTTCTTTACAAATAAAAATTATAATTGCTCTTCTTTGCAAGACATCAAAAAAGTATAGTTATTAGCCACTTTTTATAGTAATTAGCCATTAATTTTATAGTTATTGGCCACGATCAAATCCATATAAACTAGTAATTAAAATCACTATATCAATACATTATAACTACTTATATTTCAGAAATTGGAATTTTATCAACAGAACATTGAATAATTTATTATAATACATTTATTTGTCTCTATTTCTAAGTAAAACTGATTTAATTCTTGAATTTCATTTCCACCGCTATTTGATAGGTAAAGGGCTACTGTTGTTCCTTTTGTCTATTTTATTTATACTTCTGTGACAAAATTATCTTCGTCTTTTAAACTATCAACTTGCATGGTGTATTGTTCTCTGTCATTTGAATAATTGCCTTCAAGCATATTATCTGTGTCACTATAATTGCCTTCAGATTCATGTTCATATGCACTTTCTTCACTTTTGTCTTCTTTATAGCATTCGTGACACATAAAGGGGTCTTTATCATCTAATTCAGGAATATGTTGCTTATGTGGCTTTGGAATAGGTACATTTAGAGTGATTTTGAAGCCTACAAAACTCTTAAAAATTAAACAATTTTTTTTTAACAACAAATTGATATTACTTTCATCTTTCATCCAACAATCTCCTGGTCTATTATCCTTAAACGGATTTGGACGTGCATGCTCTGTCAAAAACTGCTGTACACTAGAGGTGGCTAATTACTGTTTTCAGTGTTGTTTCTGAATTAGTTATTGGCCACCCGTTACTTAACCGTACAACACGTTCAGCCTTAGTAAAAGTTATAAAATAAGATTTACCCATACCTTTACTTATCTGGAAACCACAAAAATAACGATTCACTAAAGTTTTAACGAAACTATAGGTATTCACTTAACACAATTTTCTTAAGAAATTTTTAACTTTCTGAACAATATGTGAGTAGCAGTTAAATCAAATAAAAATTTTGACATTTAAAAGGTCATATGTAGGAAAAATTAGTAACTAATGCAAAGCAGATAACTGTAGGTAAATTTTCGTGCAAATAAAAGTAACATTAGATGCTGCATTCTCTTACAGTCACAGCAAACGTCTGAACTGGCCAATTACTATATGGTGGCCAATAGCTGTACCGTTTACCCTACTTTATTCAAAACATAAAAAATGAACATAATTTTAATCGATAATAAAAATTCTTTGCAAGAAATATTTTTTTAAATATTTTTCCATATTTGTGGAAACCACAATAAACACACAAATATTTTTTTAAGGCAAAAAAAAAGTCATGCAGTGAAGGGTTAACGGACCTTCAGTTATTTTCCATCTGGGGAAGGAACTCGACGACTTATTTTATCTTTCTTTATCTTGAGATGGTATTCTGGGGATTTCCCCATTTGTTGAGTTACCTTGGTAAGATAAAATTATTGTTAGAACATCTTTTATTACTGGAAAACATTCATTTAAATTATTGTTTGTTAAACGTTATTACAAAAAAGTTAATGTTTGTTAGATCACTTTTAGATTTTCGACTTTTGCTAGATTGTAATCTTTCCTTATACGTGTATCTATTTATGAGCATGGAGAAAGTAAAAAATATCACAATAATTTATTCGAGTGTTGTAAATTTTGTTAACGAAATAGATTTACCAACTTAATATTTTACAAGATATCGAGCTATTAATTTATTACGTTTAATATGTACATACTTAATATCGACACATCCATAAAGATTTATCAGGCTGATATACCTAATATGAATTTTGAATAATTAATGAAAATATGAAGGTGAATTAATTAACTACATAATGTACCTGGTATTTAGCCGATTCAAACTCGAGTTTGACTTATTAGAATAAATATGAAAACAAACATTTTTTTAACTGATGACGGTATAATAAAGTATCATCAACAGAACATTATCAAGTTAAGTAAAAGCTAACGATGCATTAGTTCACAAATTGCAATTAAAGAAGACATCCGGACTTTGCTTTTTGCATAAGTTTTCGAGTACATCTACGTTTATGTTGGTTCTAATTCGATAAAGAAAACAAAAATTTTCAGCTACAGGAAGCCATTAAGTGCCTAATCTTCATCATGCTTTGCATTTAATTGGGTCATAATATAGGGAAGATTTAATTATTGTAATTGAAAATTTTAAGTTCTTAATACATTTTTGGCCTAATAAATTCTTTTTTAATTTTATATGACATATCTGTACCCTAATTTATTAGTTTATTGCTTATTAAATGCATATTGTAGATGTCACTTATACACTTATAAATAGTTTTCCAGCATATTGGACTGGTCAGCACAAATTATTTTTGTTTTTAGAACAGTCAATAGTGATATATTTTAATAATTTTACGAATTAAAGGAATTGAATTAATATTATATTTATGAGCTTTCGAGTGCTTTCGCAAATTAATTCAATATTCCATTAATTCGTAAAATTATTAAAATATATCAATTAATTTATTATCATGAATTAACAACTAACCAATTTAATATAATATTATTACTATAATATTAAACAAACTAAAAATGCACTAAACACACACACTTTCAAAACTAATATAATATTATACGTAACAAGGATAGTTATTACAGTATAAAATATTTATAAAATAACATTGTCATCAGTTGTAACGAATTTTTGCAATTTGTTACGGGTTCTGCTTTTCATTTCATTTCAATTTTTCTAAATACGGGCAATGCATTTATTTAAATGCAATCGTTAAATTTAATGCATTTTGCTAAGCATAATATGATTGCGTGACACTTGTGAATTTGATAGAACATTTCCGGCGTAGCAATTTAATTTAGTTATACTAGGGCACCTAATAGCAGATCGGACCTGTTTTGTTGCAACAATTTTCTGAATGCCGATTTGGAGTGTGTTTAAGCAAGTTTTGGTTTAACGACTTCCAGCATCGTGCCAGTTAGTTATGTAGCAAGTTTTTCCAGCTCTGGCTAATGTTTTTGAGGCCACTGTATAACATTTGGCTGATAGGGTAACTCAATGTGGCATCTACTACGTTCTGGTGTGCAAGTTGAAGACCATTTTGGATTTCTTCAATTTGGCAAAATCCTATTGTTGTTGTTTTTGGATGATCATTTGGGGAATTCTTTCATCATCTGAATGGTCCAGCATCGCGTGAAATCTCCAACACCATCACTCACTGGTCTAGTTCCCACTACAAATCCGCCGCAGTGTTCAGTGTCGGCGAATATCAAACAAATGTTTTTCTTGTATGAAATTATAACAAGTTACAGATTTCATCTTTGGAGCCACACAGTGGGAAAGCGGTTGGAGACGAACAGCATTATATTGTAAACTTATGCGAGAGCTCGAGGTAAGCAATTTTATCTTTTCCAATTCGCATAAACCGACGTGTTTTGTGTTCAATTTTGAGTAACCGTAGAGGTTACTGGTTTTATTGGGTACGTTTTTGTATTTAGTATAATGGAGTGCACTTTTGATTGTAATCATTCATTGCTACTGTGCATGTTAGCGCAGCCATATACATTGAAATTGTTGAAACTGTGATACATCTCTCAAGTTCTGTGTGTCAATTAAAGCATTTAATTCTATTTGCGTTTTTTTTTTAAATTGAATTGCGAGTTAGTCTATTACCATCAAGTTGTGCCTTTATGAGGTTATCGTTTATTTTACCTTCTGCGTTACATTTGTGGGTAAGATTACACTATTTTCCATCTTTGAGCGGAAGTTTGACTTTGATAAATTTTTAGCTTTTTTCGTATTACCACGTCTATTTTTCTGTGACGTCAATTTTTGATTTCCAATCTTAATTATGGTTTTCCGAGCGGCGCACAGGTGTGCGGTAGCCAATTGTCTATCTGGGTGTTTTACTCATCGAACCATATGGTTATTTTTATGGATCTGGGCCAGCAGTTTGGTTATCTAGTTTCCTCCTGTGGTGACCTTGATTCCTGCGTCGAACTATCTGTGTCAGCCATTTTTAACGATGGTGGAAATTCGTTTTTGGGTTCACCATTCCCGTATGAGATCAATGGAGAGGGCAGGACTGATCAACGTTCATTTATCCCCAGCTTCACCGGAGTTTTGCGTCTTTGATTAAGAAGTGGTGTGATAAGTTTGTTACTTTGGCCGTCTCCCTTGACGATTTATCCTTACTTTTTGGGAAGACGTGCGAGCTCTATTCCAGCATCGTTGGATTTTCTGTAGCAGTGGTAGCGTGAGCCTATACCACTATTCCATCTCTAGTAGTTAGGCGCTAGGACAGCACCAACGGCGTAGGATGGCTGGAAAACCATTAATTAGTTTTTTGTGGAAGCGCATTTAAGAGATTAGCTTTTCATAATCATTTACATCGACATTGAGATGCTATACCGTTCGCAGGTGAATTGATTCTTGTTTAATTGTGCAGTTTTTGTTATTTTTAGCTTTACATCTGAAACTCAGTTTAAACGATGAACCATTAATATTCCAGAGGTTCCAAAAGAATTGAGATGTTGAATCGGACGGATTGAGGTGGAAGGGTAAATTAGAAAGCAATTGCTGTATTTAATTTTACTTGATGATATCTCTTGCGAATGTGTTATTTGCAGTCAATTTAGCAACGTTTTTATGTATGCGTTGGGCAATCTCCTGGATGCTCGAATTATTTTTGTGAGTTGTCTTCACATGGCAACTCCTCTGTATTTTATTTTTGATTTGATTGTCTCAGGGTATCCCTTCAGGGTATCCTGGATTTCACTTGATTTGTTGTATGTTTTGTGTCTCCTAGTGGAGTTTTGGAATCAAATATTGTCAACCCCATCTTTTAACTCAACTTTGTTTTTTAAATAAAACCAACTCTTGTTTACTTCCGTGTTTTATTGAGAGGACTGGCGCACGGAAGGTTTTTTTCTTAGTTAGTTGCCAATTGATCGCCTGAGCCACAACGGAAGAATCTACGAACCGCGTCCGCGTGAACCATTCTCTGGCACTGGACGGGGGTGTAATCCCTTAGCGCTGGCCTGTCTACCATTACATTCGTAGATCAGCGAGGCAAGTGGCCCAAATTATAACAATTTGAGTTACATAGTTCTAACAGTGTTTTAGTGCATTTTTTCTAGTCTATATAAATAATATTAATAATATATTTATTATTAAGTTATACTACATTAACCACGAATCATTCGATATATTTTTTGCGTTTGCATAAGAAAGAAGAAATCTCGTACGAGACACCGTCACAATGAGTGGCTGTAGTGTCAAACTTTCACTAACTAAAACCTATGCCTCCCATGGTAGTGCGGATCCGCTTTTCGGCATTAAGTTCCTTCGATCTTCTTCTTAGTCGTATGTTTCTTGACAGAAGCGTCGTGACCTTTATAACAAAGGTTTTCATGATAGATTACCTTACATAGTAGTTTGCCATTGCCTTCCAAGGGGAGACGGTCAGAATAAAGTTAAAAATTCTTACGTCACTCGGATTCGAACCCGGTATTTAGCGTTCATACTCAACTCGCGTGATCACTATGCTCCGACCGCCTCATAACTTCCTTCAATAATATTGCACTATTGCACCAAACATCAGGGCCGTCATTAGGATTCGACGTATATTGAAAACATTTGCAAGAAAAAATATAAAATCAAAGAACACCTTACCAGATTATGCATTTCAATCTGAGCCACGTTTTTACACGTGACATTGATATCATCAGATCCTTACTGGTTTGATGAAAATACAATAAATTTTACTCACCAAAGTTGGCAAAACTTGCACGTTCACGTTTATGAATGTTAACGAATGTAACTCATTCGGTTACCAAATTTCCCACATTCCTCAAAAAAAATCTAAGCTCTTTGCCTCTGTGACAGATTTTGTACCATATTTTAATGTATTATTTATACTATTTCTATAATAATTGTAAGCGAGGGATCTTGCATAATAATTTTATGTGTCAACTTCATAGTAATTTCCTATCACAAATATATACGACAGCTTAACATTAGTAAACAGCGCGTTTATGTGTCCGGTTAATAGTATTAACTGACCGGCCAGGGAAATAATACATCAAAGTTTTCTTTTTCTTAAGACACGAAACTGATATGTATGTACATATATAACTTAAAATATTATATTAAAGTTATATTGTAACCAACACAGAGATGGAATTCTAACTTTCGTTAATAATTTTGAATTCAATTTTAACATCACGCCAAATATAATGAATAGTATTTATTTCAAATGTGGCATTGTAGTAATGCAGGTAATATTTATTGAATCGGTACTACTTTTAAACATTTTTAGTCGCTATTTCAGAAATAGCAAAAACATTGCCCAAGAGACAACCGACTCAACTAAAGAACAAAGATACAAGGCATGACAATGAAGACAAAACTAAAGTAAAGAAGACAAAGAAGGAAGAACTACTACAACGCACTTGTGTTTGCGTTCACTGTTAACAGAATTTATTGTAATATGTCAAAGTAACTTGTTGGAAATTATCGGCTTTCAAGTAAAAACAATTGCAATAAAATTCAAATAAGGCAAATAAAATGTTTTGAAATGTGCTATTGTGCATTTTATTACTGAGTTTTTAACAGAAATTAAAGAACAAAATATCAAGTGTTATCTTTAGAAGTGGAATAAAAATCTCTTCAAATTGATTTTTTTCAAATTGATTGATTTCATTTTCATTCTAATCCGGTATGGTAAGAAGCAGGAATTAAAGAAAACTCAATTTCTCATGTTAATTTCCTATGTTCACATCGGCGGTCGGTCACCCTGTATATGGTTTGAGACGAGATCTGGTCAAGATCAATTTGATAACATAAAAACCACCAAAAGCTTTCATTTACAAAGAAAACATTTCGAGATCCACTACTTCGGATCTCTTAATGAAAATGGATCTCAAGCTCCGCTTATCATACTCACAGGTATTTGTTGATGTTTGGTCTATTTCAATTCGTGGGACCTGAAGGGATGTAAATCCGTCAAAATATGATTTTTTTTCGATTAATGACTACTAAAAATACTGACCAAATAAATACGAGTATGAATTATTATCAGTACACCTACAATATCAGTATTTTTCTTGACTAAAAATGTTATGAAATCCGTTTGTGTGTTTGAAAAGAAAAATATCGCAAAAAGGTGAAAAAGATTTCTTCTAAATCTAATTTGAAACCTAATAAAAAGATTTTAAAATTTTTATCTATTTTAATTTTACTATGCAGATGCATAACGCACTTATATTTTGATTTTAAAAATAAAATTCATAATTTATTCGCAGCATAAAACCAACTATAAATGTGATTTATACTGAGTCACATTACAACTACCCTCAGATAGAGTTCACCCTATATTATCTACTTCCTACGACTATTTATTGATTTGTGTTTTAGCGAAGTTGTAAACCGAGTATTTAAAACATCTAATATATTGAAGTAATATTAAATTTAAAATAGAAGCAAACGCACAATATTAACGGATACAACTGTTAAAAATCAAAATTCTACAATAGCATATTATATAATTATTATTATAGACATGTAAGGCGTTGCGGCGCTGTGATCGACCATGATGTCTGCTGTTCGATTTTTCGACGCATCCAAGTAGAATACAGTTTCATTTTTAGCGACAATATAGTTAATTATGTTTGTTTAATATTACAAAAAAATGGTAGCCATGGCTAGTATGGATGATCACGAAAGAAAAGTTGTTATGGAGTTCTGCCATTTATTAGAAAAATCGAAACAACTTTTCAATGGGTTACGGTAAGTAGCGTAGTTTGCATTTGATAATTTTTTTGAACATTTCATTGCATGTTTATATAGTACTTCCTATTTTTAAATTTACTATTAAAATGCATAAACTGCTAATACATAATATAACATTTTCGTATATTTATTCATAAGAATGCAATACATTGAAGTTTTATAATTAAAATTTTACAGAGATCTACCTCAATATGGTCATAAACAATGGCAAGCATATTTTGGGAGAACATTTGATATTTATACCAAGTTATGGAAATTCCAACAGCAGCATCGTCAAGTTTTAGATACTAAATATGGTTTAAAAAGATGGCAAATAGGCGAAATAGCTTCAAAAATTGGACAACTTTATTATCACTATTAGTAAGTCCAAAAATAAAAATTAATTATTACATATTATTATTAAAAAAGCAAGGTTCAATAAATCATTGTAAGCATAAGTTTTAGTAAAATTTATAATAAAATTAAATTCAAGCAATGAAATAAACATTGGCAAAAATTTAAATATAATAATTATAATACATAATATTATTATAAACACATAAACTGATGTACTTGCCGATTTGGACATGAAAAGTTTACTAAGAATTTAAAAATTCAAATTTTAATCAATTCTGAACGGTTTGTCGTGGCTCATTGTTGAGCTCCTGCACGCAAAGAAATTTTGCTATAATGCGTCTAGGGTAACCTCTTTTATTTTAAAAGTAACATGGTTTTTATCAGATATCTACTCTATATATATAAAAAGATAAGACAAAATATGCAACGTTTTTATGCAACGTTTTTGTGCAACGTTTTTATGCAACGCTGAGAACAGCTATTGTACGACACCAAATCAACATTATAATCACATCAACGGATGAATCAAAGCAAAGCAAGGCAAAAGCAAAAGCAAATGCAAATGCAAATGCAAAAGCAAATGCAAAAAGTAAACGCAAAGCAAGGCAACAAAACCATGCGACGCAAAAACTTTGTTATTTTCGGTGGTGACTTTCGTCAAGTTTTACCAGTTATAAAATACGCTTCACCTGTGGAGATAGTCAATTATACTTTAAAGTCAACATCAATTTGGCCAAGTAGCATTATATTATTGAAAGTACCGAATAGCTGGAAATCTACAAATATAATTCAGGACATTTACAGCAATTCAATTGCTTCTAATGCCGATCTCTCCGACAGAATTATATTAGCCTGCCACAATGATGTTCGCACACTTAACAATAAAATATTAAATTTGGTCGAGGGCGAGATTCATACCTACTTAATTGAAGATACAGCTAAACATCGAGGGGTCGATCAAACAGATGAGGACATTCGGTTGGAATATGAAGTCGAATATTGAAATTCGTTGAATGTCCCTGGTTTTCCGGTACACAAATTAAAACTCAAAATAGGATCTGTTGTTATGCTAGCAGAGCTTTAACAAAGTTGGTATATACATCGATAAGCCTTTGTTTAGTCATGGACAGTTATATGTAGCATTATCAAGATGTCGAGCGAAGGATGGAATACAAATTCAAAGTGAAAGCGACATAAAAAATGTTGTATGGAAATAAGTTTTATAACTTGAAGTTATTAAGGCCGCAAAGCGGAGCGGAGCCCCCCTAGTAATGATATAAATGATTATAAATGTTAAAAATCTGACTTACGTTGTAGTTTTCAAGTTGCTAGTTCTTGGAATATTAATTTACATCCATGATTCGCACCTCTCAGATTGCAACTTATTTGCATCATTCGTTTAGTAGTAGCATTAAAATAAAAGTAGTAGGGTAGAGTGGGGGACATTCGGACATGGGGCACCCCCGGACATTCAAAATTTACTACCTTTCCTAAAGAAATGCGCAATTGTAATGGTTAATAGCAGTGATCATTTAAAGTCACATGTGAAAATTTCATATTAAATGCTTCAATATTTAGAAAGTTATTAACATAAATTAAAAAATATTCTTTAAATGAAGTATTGCACTAATCATGTTTAAGATTACATACTTTTCCATGAACTAATAGTTCAAGTTTTAAGTGTTGCATGTGAAAGAATACATATTTGTGCACTATATAACCTAACTTACATTGGCGCGAATATTGAAAAATAGATAATATGTTATTTAGAGCAGCGATTCTCAACCTGGGGGTCGCGGATCTATTTTAGGGGGTCGCAGAAAATTTAGCGATTTATTTCCAAAATTAGTTTTGAATTTGAATTGGAAATTAGTAACCTGAATTTCCACGACCTATTTATGTGAGGCAGGATTTTCAGCTTTATGCATAACTAAAAACAAGGCAAAAAATCGACTTAAAGTGGAACCTGTACTTAGGATTTCCCTTGCTCGAACAATTGAATATAGGATTGATAAACCAGGCCCGTAGCCAGGGGGTGGCAAGGTCTTTTAAAATAAAAATATGTCAATTGGTTAGTTTCTAATTTGTGATAATAAATTAATTGATATATTTTAATAATTTACAGAAAATTTGCCTATTCCACATAGGTCCTTTTGTCTGAAAACGTTCAATAAAAGATTGAACAGAAAGTTGCAACTTTATTAAATACTTAATTTTGATATAGGTACATTTTAGTTTTTTAATTATTATTTCTAATGAAAATTGTGATTTAAATTTGCCCGGCGATACAAACCGTTTGCCCTACCTTCATTTTCGGTCTGGCTACGGGCCTTAATAAACTCGTATCAAAACATCAAGGAAGTCATTAATAAGTAAAAAAAGTACAAGTTGAGTATTTGTGGTTTTTTTTAAATATTAATTTTTTTTAATATGAATTTTAAACAAAGTAATTTATGACTATTGTTGATGACTGACATTGTTGGGGTCGCGGAAAATAAGCAAGACAATTTGGAGGTCGCATCGTAAAAAGGTTGACAACCGCTGATTTAGAGTACATTTTGGACATGTGGGGCAGATCCGGAAAATAAACGTGGGGCACTTTCGGACTGGTAAAGTTTTCCACAAAAAATTTTTTACCACTATTTTGGGTCAAGTGATAGAAATTGTCGAACACGGGGAATTTGTAGTCAAATTTTTGAGGAACTCAACGAACCATTTTAATTTCCCTCCAGTTGATGACATCTTAACGATTTTGTAGAAAGACATCGTGTCCAAATTGCCTAAACCGACTTCTGTTCCAGGGACTTCACGTTCTTCTAGTTTTAAAATGTTCAATGTTAATTTTGACTCCCTGAACATGAAATAAAATGTATTAACGTTTGATTTTAATGTTATTGCTTGTGTGTCCAATCCTACCCATGCCTGCCCATTTCGGACAAATGCAACTTTTTTTTTAAACTTATATTACATAAAAACTCTTAACTTTTCAAAAATTTTAACTATGAAATGAGTTGCTAAACATGTGAAAGAATCTGCTAAGGTATGTTTAAAATCCTCAAATCTTTAAATGTGGTTATAGGATGAAGTTAGCCAAAAGTGTCCGACCGTGCCCCACTCTACCCTACTAATTTTATTATTATAAAATAAAAGAGGTTGCCCTCGACGCAGAAGAAAGAAATCTTATTCCAAATCACCAAATTTGCAGTAATCACTAACCATCTAAAAATTATAGTATAGGGTGTCCCAGTAACACCGCCTATTTTGAAATTTGAAAGAACGCCGTGTTTATTTGAAAAGTTCGAATGTTTTTATTGTAATAAAGAGTGGAGACATCGAGGTTATGTTTGTATGGAACTTGTAACACAATATCTGATTAATGGCGCCTCGTGTCTGATGGCACTCGTTAGTTCTTTTGGTGAAATTTTCGATGACATTTTGTTATAGTTCCTGCTCAATTTCATCAATGGCGCGTCGAAACTTGTCTTTCAGTTTAGAAATTGTTCTTGGATTATTGGAATACACCTTTGTTTTCAAAAAAACCCAAAGAAAGAAATCCAATGGTGTCAAATCGCGTGATTTTGGTGGCCAATTCACATCGCCGCGGCGCGAGATAACTCTCCCTTCAAATTTCGTCTTTAACAATTTCATCGCTTCGTTCCCTATTTGACACGTTACGCTGTCCTGCTGAAACCACTTATCTTCGAGATCCATTTCAGCAATTTTAGGCCAGAAGCAGTTATGCTTATCATCTCACGTCTCAATTGTTACTGAGAACGATGGCAAATTGAGGTGGAAGGATTCTGGTCAACATTCTCACTAATTGTTGCAGTGATTTCATTACACCGAGCTGCACGGACAGGTTTCTTCTGGGTTTGAATTGACCCAACCGCCTCAAATTTCTCTATTAATCGGACCACTATACGGAAAGAGGGTGCGTTATGGTGACTGAAAAATCTACGACATTTTGGAACCGTCTCGCAGTGGTCATTTTGTAGTAACCCGCCTTTAACCGTTAATTTGGAAATATAATTATTTTTGCATATAAATTAAATATTGATATAAATAATTATCAATTGTCAAAAGTTTTAAATTTAGTTATTATAAAAATTATATTTCTAAAGCCAACCCTGTATAATTTTATATTGTTATCACATTATTGAAATGATATAAATTTTAAGTTGGTAAATTTGAATGAAAAGAAATTTAATTTGAAACTCAAATTAAACTTCTTACTTAATTATAATTGTATTTTTATTTAGAATATTATGTTAGCAAAAATATTTAACTAAATTATTAGTTATTTAAATTATGGTTTTATCAATTCAAATTATTTCCACATGTTAAATATTTTTGAGAACCTTACATAGTAATTTTAAAGATAAGGGTGATAATTTTGAAGTCGTTGAAAGAAATATGTAAAACTTACGTAACTTTTAGTCGTTTTAGAGAATAACAAAACCATAAATTTCAATTATAGATTTTGAAACCATGTAGGATATGTGATATTACAAAATACTGGAAATTTTCCATAATTAAGTGAAATGATAAGATATATTTTAAGGGAAGAGAGTAACTTAATGTATTTTAGAAAATCAGTTGTGTCTTGCCTTTGAACTAAAGCAGTTCAAATTTTCCATTTAAAGTAAATTCAGTGTTGTTTGTTTTTCAACATATTTGTAAGTAAATTTTTAAATGTTTTTATTCTTCAACTTCTTTTTATATTAACAATTTTTAACTTTTTCAAACTTTTATATTTTAACGAAGATAAAATTAAATAAATAAGAATTATTTAATTTTATTCAGTTATAATTTATTTTATTTAACTTTGTAAATAAATGTGAACTGGATTTATTTTGTTTTGTTTGTGTATGTCTTAAATTAATTGTTTTGTTTTAAATAAATTGAGTAAATTAAATTTCAATTCTTTTATTCATAAAAGTTTATAGTGACAAATTATAAGTTAAATTTCCTACGCTTCTGAACAAACACGTCTACTAATAAATAAATAAACTTGATGGAGTTTGTTAGAATCTCGAATAAAATTCTAACTGGTGGTAGCGAAAATCGATTTAATATTAAAGAAGATTAGTAAGTATTTCAAATTCAAAGGACGAGAAAATAATCAAAGACAACCCTAAAGTACCAGGGTCTTACAATGGTGGCAGCGGTGGGATTTCGATTAAAATAAGATTCTTTCATGAATTCATAAATTTAACTTATAATTTGTCACTATAAACTTTTATGAATAAAAGAATTGAAATTTAATTTACTCAATTTATTTAAAACAAAACAATTAATTTAAGACATACACAAACAAAACAAAATAAATCCAGTTCACATTTATTTACAAAGTTAAATAAAATAAATTATAACTGAATAAAATTAAATAATTCTTATTTATTTAATTTTATCTTCGTTAAAATATAAAAGTTTGAAAAAGTTAAAAATTGTTAATATAAAAAGAAGTTGAAGAATAAAAACATTTAAAAATTTACTTACAAATATGTTGAAAAACAAACAACACTGAATTTACTTTAAATGGAAAATTTGAACTGCTTTAGTTCAAAGGCAAGACACAACTGATTTTCTAAAATACATTAAGTTACTCTCTTCCCTTAAAATATATCTTATCATTTCACTTAATTATGGAAAATTTCCAGTATTTTGTAATATCACATATCCTACATGGTTTCAAAATCTATAATTGAAATTTATGGTTTTGTTATTCTCTAAAACGACTAAAAGTTACGTAAGTTTTACATATTTCTTTCAACGACTTCAAAATTATCACCCTTATCTTTAAAATTACTATGTAAGGTTCTCAAAAATATTTAACATGTGGAAATAATTTGAATTGATAAAACCATAATTTAAATAACTAATAATTTAGTTAAATATTTTTGCTAACATAATATTCTAAATAAAAATACAATTATAATTAAGTAAGAAGTTTAATTTGAGTTTCAAATTAAATTTCTTTTCATTCAAATTTACCAACTTAAAATTTATATCATTTCAATAATGTGATAACAATATAAAATTATACAGGGTTGGCTTTAGAAATATAATTTTTATAATAACTAAATTTAAAACTTTTGACAATTGATAATTATTTATATCAATATTTAATTTATATGCAAAAATAATTATATTTCCAAATTAACGGTTAAAGGCGGGTTACTACAATTTTATTTAATCTAGGAATTAATAATACCAAAAATTTACCGTCACCAATATCATTAATTTTTATTTTATTTCAAAGGAACATAGTGGGATAGTCGATATTGTAAAAATAATTAATTTTAATCCACACATTTATTAGTGACAACATAAAGAATGCGCTAAATGAGCGTTCATATGCACATTTATAGTCCTGAGTTGTATTTTACGCGTCTGACTTAAAAGTTTACAAGTGACTCTGTGGTTATAATTTTCCTTATTTTTCCCGTTTAATATTCGTATTCAAGCTTTGTATTTGTACTGTGAATAATTTCTAATTTTATAATTTTGTTCAAATTGTGAAAAAAATACTATTGAATATCGTTACTCTCAATGACTTACTTATTTTTCTGTTTTAAAACTAATTTAGTCTTGCAATTCTAGGATTCTCGTTTATTCCCAGTGATTTTTTGTTTTCTTATCAGGTAATTAACATAACTTCATATCGTCGCTGGTTTGTAGTAAGGGCGAATAAGCCATTTTACGAAAATGCGAATTACATATTTCTATCAATTCCTTCTCTTTGCACAAATAATTTGAAGCATTATTTTTATATTTCATAGTAAGTAATATCCTTAGACTTTAATATGAACACTTAACAAATTTTAAATCGTTAATAAATAACTCACACAATAGCCGTAAACGTCTTGCAAGTTAAATTTTTCATTAGGTTTATTCGCCCTTACTACAAAACAGCGACGATATTAAACTTAAAATTAGCTGCTAGAAAGTGCAAGTTTTTTAAATATTTATTTTTATTAGGCACCATGTCGTTATTGAAAAGAGACCTGTTTGTTGCTTGGCATCAAGAGTGTGATGCAAATCAAAAAAACTTATCGATTTTGACCTACGTTTTGGACAAATTTAATTTTATACATATTTAGTCAAGACTATGAAAAATTTTGTAGTATAAAAAAATTGTGTGTAATTTTACCAGTAAGGTCGCTAAACTGTGGAAGAGCAGTAACCGTATCTTACGCAAGAATTTGAAAGAAAAGATCACCAATGGCTTGACAGTGATATTATATTTTTTTTTAAATCTACAAGAACAATAAGAGGTCGACCTCAAAAAAATTTTAGTGAAGTTAACAAACAAACTAAAAGACGAAAAGTTGCACATTTATTGTAAGACTATTCGCAATAAGAGCTTACTTTTGCAATCCGTAAAAGTCTTGAAATTTTTGATCGACAAGAGGCTTCTAAAATTGTGCAAAAATTTTCAGGCTTTTCTCTAAAAAGAGGCAAAAAAAGGCTTTTCAAAGACCAAGTTCATTGCCTATTAAATTCGTTGAAACTTTCATAATAAAAATAATTTTAGCATAATGTTATTTGTAATTTTTTTTTAACAAAAACTTAACTAATAATAATTGCTAAAATTTATATTAGTTTACAACACATACTAATATCAAATCTACTCTTGAAATTTCTTTTTTAAGATTTATTCTCAATTTTTTTTGTTATATTATTTCCAAAAGTTTAAATCGATAAATCAATAATAGTAGATATATAGTTGACCTTTTATTTGATAAATATTGGATTTATAGTTGGGAAAAGGTCTAAGTGAAACAATTTTAATAAATTGCCGACGTTTCGGGCCCTTTTATTGGCCCATTTTCAAGGCTTCTTTGGAGACCACTGTAAGTTTGACTCCCTTTAAAAATTTTTGAAACGGTGAATAATAGAAATATTTGCCTTTTTTCTCCCTCGACACAATTTCGGCAATTCAACCAGTGGCATAATTCGGATTTTCAGATCCGAATTATGCCACTGGTTGAATTGCCGAAATTGTGTCGAGGGAGAAAAAAGGCAAATATTTCTATTATTCACCGTTTCAAAAATTTTTAAAGGGAGTCAAACTTACAGTGGTCTCCAAAGAAGCCTTGAAAATGGGCCAATAAAAGGGCCCGAAACGTCGGCAATTTATTAAAATTGTTTCACTTAGACCTTTTCCCAACTATAAATCCAATATTTATCGATAAATCAATATTTTAGTGAGGCATTTATTGATTTTTTTTTGTATATAAATCATAGATTAGGCTTCTATATCAATTATTGTCAGTTAAACTTAAAGAAAACTTGTTAAAATCCAATTTTTAAAAAGTTTTTATACGTTACTATTTATTAATTCCTAGATTAAATCAAACGACCACTGTGCTTCTCTGCAAAAATTTCACCATTTTGGTAGAGGATTTTCACAATTTCTATGCGTTATGCATCCGTGTAATTCTCCATAAGTAAACCTCAATGTTTTTCATCTATCAAAAAACAGCACTCTACGACCGACACTTAAAAAATGGTGCTAAATTCAAAATAGGCGGTGTTACTGGAACACCCTATGCCAGTGTTTCCCAAATCGAGGTCCGCGGACCCCCAGGGGTACGCGGCATGTTTGTTGGGGGTTCGCGAACCCACGACATAAAAAGAAAAAAAAATTTTTTTAAATATTTAAAATAAATTTTTCTTTTTAAGGATGTTTGCCCGACCTTTTAAAATAAAAATATGTCAATTATTGGTTAGTTTCTAATTCGTGATAATAAATTAATTGATATATTTTAAAAATTTACAGAAAATTTGCCCATTCCACATTGGTCATTTTGTCTGAAAACGTTCAATAATAGATTGAACAGAAAGTTGCACCTTTATACTTAATTTTGATATACATTTTATTTTTTTAATTATTCCTATTGAAAATTGTTATTTTTAATTATTTAAGAATTTCTTTAATTTTTTAATGTTACACATTCGCATAAAGCTATATCTTTATGTATCTGCCAAACTGGTAAATTTTTTAACTTTTCTTAAACCGCGTTGACCTTGAAATTTCAAAAATTTTCGCCTGCGGCGCTTGAAAAAAATCCCCCCATAGTACTAAAATTTACTCAACCATACAAACCGTTTGCCCTACCTTCATTTTTAATCTGGCTACGGGCCTGCTCTATAACCGTTAAAAATTAATAAGTTTTATAATAATAATATATTCATTGTATTTCATTTTTCATTATTCATGTTTTTTAATAATTATTATTAATTACAATAATTACATATTTTCAAAAACGCAATAGTTGCTTTAATTTTTATGTTTGTAAAAAAAATTCTTTCGTGGGGTCCGCATGATACTAGTGTCTAATTTTGGGGGTCCGCAAGTTCGAGACATTTGGGAAACACTGCCCTATGCCTAACCCGCATCAAGCTAGCGCCGCCACTTTCGAAAAACCAAAAAAAAATATATGGAGAATTTGTGGCTAATTAGTTGCCACAATCGCGAATTTGTTGCTCTTACCGTTCGAGAGTTACAGCCATTTGAGTGGTGGCGGCGCTAGATTTATATCAAGCCAGCGTCGCCACCACTCAAAAACTTACTAAAAATAAAAAATAAGGATATCGGAATTTGTGGGTATTTGTTGCTAATTAGTTGCCGCAATCGCGAATTTGTTGCTCTTACCCTTCGAGAGTTACAGCCATTTGAGTGGTGGCGGCGCTAGATTTATATCAAGCCAGCGTCGCCACCACTCAAAAAGTTACTTAAAATATAAAATAAGGATATCGGAATTTGTGGCTAATTTGTTGCTAATTAGTTGCCGCAATTGCGAATTTGTTGCTCTTACGCTTCGAGAGTTACAGCCATTTGAGTTGTGGCGGCGCTAGTTTGATTTCATGCCAAAGCTGATACTCAAAACAAAATTTTAAAAAACTCAAATTATTATTATAATTTATTTATTATATTTATTTTATTAAATAAATTGTTTATAATTATTGATATTATACGATATTATAATAATTAATAACAATAGAGCATGATGTAAAACAATAGTAGATATTATGAAGAATATAATATAATGGATGGATTAATTTTAGTTTTTATGTCAATTTTTTCTGAATTGGATTTACAATCATCCAACTTTATCCAAGAATTGTCATTTCTATAAGATATTATGGCATAATAATGACCTATATGAATGTCTTCTTTTGGTTTTCGGTTAAATTTGATGGAACTTGGAAGTATACCACCGCTCTTAGGTTATAACTAGAGACAGGAGAGTTAGGCAAAATGCCTTTTTTTAAAAATTGAAATATTTCAGGCAGACCCAATTTAAAATCCGTTTCAGAGCATGCACTATTCAAAAATTAATTTTTTGTTTTGCCTTTTTGGGGGGATTCCAGTCTTTTTTGCCTATTTCACCTATTTTGCGGTTGTCTTTGCCTTTTTTGTGCTTTTTGAACCAAAATATTTCTTTTTTGCTTTTTTAAAATTTATTTCTTAATTTTATTTAAAAATTTCTAAATGTTATATTTAATTATAAAAATTTTAAATTTTTAAATTCAAATTCTACTAATCGGTAGAATCCGATTCTTGAAATAATCCGGTTATGCTAGACGTAATTGAAGGGTCCACTGGAAAAACGATGAGGGTCACATTTTTAAAAAGTCGAGTAAAACGAGGTTTAAAGTTTCACAACTGCTCAAAACGCGTAACGTTACATTGTGCTGCCTATTTTCAACAGCAGTTTTTAGTGAAATTTCATTGTTTGTTTCCTGTGAGGATTGGTATGTTCATAGTTTATGTTACAAGCTAAGAGATGCCGATAAAATATAGATTTTGAAAAAAATGGAGCCTCATCGTTCTTCCAGTGGACCCTTCAATTAGTAAAACAAAACCTCTTCTCCATTCGATTATGAAGCGCGCGTTATCAAATTACTACGATTCGGCGACGTTATGCTTACTTGACGAATTCCAAACTGACTGAGATGTTATTGTTATATTAGCTTTCCAGTGAAGCAGAGAATCGACACTTAGGAAAAAATTTAATGAAAAATTAATATAATGTTTTAGAAAAAAATCCATCGTATAAAATTATACAGGAAATTTCTAAAATACATCAAGGAATTTCGAATGACGATATTGATTTAGGGCCGATTCTACAAAGCAGGTATAAAGTACGAATAAGCTATACTGAGAATAAATCACACAGATTGCGTTCTACAATTGTCGTATAACGTTCTTGTTGGTATAAATTGTGGTTATACCTGGTTTAACTTATCCCTCTGAAAATGGTCGAATACCTGCTCGGATAAGTTATTCTTGTTTTCTATTGGTCAAATCTAATTTAAACTATCATTTATTTTAAGGTTGGATTTTAGAGTTTGACAGTTGAATACAATTTTATTTATTTCAAATGTGAAATTCAATTTATTGTTGTATTTCAAGTGCTTCTATTAAGTTATTTTATTAAATCATTACTTTGATTATTTATAATTAATTAATTGAGGTTTGTGAGTGAATTTAAAATTTTTGTAAAAATTCTTGTTATTGCTTATTGTTATTTATTAAGGTTTTTTTTGTCATTTTTATTGTTTTTGGATATTTCATTCTCGACCCATGCTTTTAAAAGTTTCTTTCTAATAAGTTACATTTTTATGTAATTTATAAAGTAATTTGTAAAATTTTATAAAATAAAAATTATTACAAAAAATTTTAACTCTTTTTAATATTGAAAACATCTAATAGCAATAACCATTGCTAAAAATAATTTTAAAAAAAAAGAGAATTTGTTTAATTTTCTGTTTAAACATCTTTTACAACAAAAACTATAACCAATAAATCAAATGAACGCTGCACAACGATGTCAAATAGTTATCCTATGGTCAAATGTGGGTCAAATATGCTGCGCAAATGACCTATAATTGGTGCGGAGGAACTAATTCCAGGTATAGTTATACCGACCGTGTACGAGCATTGTAGAACGCAAAAGCTTTTATACCTGGAATAAGGAATAAGTTATACTTCGAATAAGTTATACGGCGAATAACTAATCGGGACTTTATACCTGCTTTGTAGAATCGGCCCTTAGAGCTAACTCCAGATCAGATAAGTTCATTGAAATTTGCCCCTAGCACGTCTTGCGATGTGGAGAGATCGTTCTCCACATTCAAACAAATTTTGAGTGACAGGAGAACAAATTTAAGCTGCTGTAGATAATATCGAAAAACTTCTGGTAACAAGTTGGTACAAAAATAAAGAGAATTAATTTGAATTTGTATGATTTTTGTTGAAAAAACGTTTTTGTCTTTTTTGTATCTTTTTGCCTGTTATTTTGCCTTTTTTGCTTGTTTTTAATGCCTTTTTGCCTGCCTTTTTTGAGGTTTTATTTTGCCTAACTATCCTGTCTCTAGTTATAACTGTTTAAATGAATATTGTATTTTTATGTTTTATAAATTTCATATTTCATATAAAATTGAAGATGTTACGCCAAGTACTTCTCAAGCACAGTCAAATTTGGCCATTTTATCCCTAGCAAAAGCGCAGGATGACAAAATTCTCATGTCACTCCTGTGGCATGGTTATTTGTATAAAACATATAATTCCAGGCTGTAATGGGTGCATAGAATAAGTTTGTTTTTTACTTATTTGATGGTTATTCATTAGTTTAATAAATATTCTTTCTCATGATATGGTTTTTAACTAAAAAAATTATTACTAAAAATTTTTTATTTTCTTTGTCTGTGAGACGAATGTGTAATGATAGTGTAACTAGATAATAATGATTAGTGATCTAGGGTTAACATAAGGGATTTATGAAAATTGTACCGATATATACCAATCTACAGGTTGCATTCAAAAATTCAATCGTACCTTCGTTACGAGCTCTGGGTTGAAATCGAACTACCGCCGCCGCCACCCAAATGGCTGTAACTCTCGAAGGGTAAGAACAACAAATTCGCGAAGCCACAAATTCCGATATAATTACTTTTTGTTCTTAGTAAGTTTTTGAGTGGTGGCGACGCTGGCTTGATATAAATCTAGAACCGCCACCCCTCAAATGGCTGTAACTCTCGAAGCGTAAGAGCAACAAATTCGCGATTGCGGCAACTAATTAGCAACAAATTAGCCACAAATTCCGATATCCTTATTTTTCATTTTTAGTAAGTTTTTGAGTGGTGGCGACGCTGGCTTGATATAAATCTAGCGCCGCCACCACTCAAATGGCTGTAACTCTCGAAGGGTAAGAGCAACAAATTCGCGATTGCGGCAACTAATTAGCAACAAATACCCACAAATTCCGATATCCTTATTTTTTATTTTTAGTAAGTTTTTGAGTGGTGGCGACGCTGGCTTGATATAAATCTAGCGCCGCCACCACTCAAATGGCTGTAACTCTCGAACGGTAAGAGCAACAAATTCGCGATTGCGGCAACTAATTAGCCACAAATTAGCCACAAATTCTCCATATATTTTTTGTTTGTTTTTCGAAAGTGGCGGCGCTAGCTTGATGCGGGTCTATGCCTATGTACTTTGTGTTGCAATAATAAATTGTAGTACAAATTGCTCTGAATTTTTTGACGTGAATACGTCTGTAAAATTGGTAACATGTTCAAAAATTGGAGGTAATAGTAATACAATAATTAGCAAAGATTAACCTTATCTAAAAGGGTTAAAACCATAAGTCTAAGGTTACGGAAATAACTTAACAGCACGAAATTCGATTACAATAATCCTAATAAGAAACCCTACATACAGGGTTACGGAAATATCTAAAAGGAGACACTACAGTGAGGTACCCACCAATCGGGATCCCAATTTTTTTGGTCATTCTATGAGTTAAAAAAATTATCGCTTTCTCGGCGTTTAGTGCAATAATGGTTCTTAACTTAGTTTGTGAGTTATGAATTTTTAAAATGAACTGGTTTTACCATAGGTTTAGCATATATTGGAGTTGTAACGCATCGGTCCTAAGATTTTGTTGTTGTAAATTATGTAATTTATTATCGGAATTAAAAAATTAACGACCTACGAATTACCATTCCAAATTCTTAACCGTAGATCACCACGGTTTCTTGTAATAATAGCTAATAGTAATAGCAGTTAACGAAATATGGTATTTTCAAAAATTCATAACTCAAAAACTAAGGGCCATTGGACTAAACGCCGAGAAAGTGATAATTTTTTAGCTCCTAGAATCACCAAAAAAATTGGGATCTTCATTGGTGGGTACTTCACTGTAATGTCCCCTTGTAAATATCGGAAAGTCCGACTTAAAAACAATTTGTTCAGTGTAATATTGACACAGGCGGCCACATAAAAAGGAATGCAAACATACATTCGGCAACACTCGGAAAGTGGGGTTATTATTAAATATTAATCTGTACACATCCACTTCTTCTTAGGGGTGGGAAGAAACTTATTATCGAAAAAACATTATTGCAAAAAAAAAATTGATAAAGGACGTTGAGCAAACAATTGGTAAAATTGGAAACCACGAAATCTTAAATGCAAAATTTTACTTCTAACGTCACTATAAAATATTATGTTTACAATAGTTTTCGTTTTAGTCAACTTTGAAAATTACCTGGTTAATTAAATTTACATTGATTTCTTTGTAATTTTGTACGTAGATACTTATTCGAATACGTAACGCAGTACTTCTTGCAATATTATTTAGTGTTTTTTTTTAATATTTAGTATAACTTTATTATTATTTTTTATTACAATAAAAATTAATTTTTTATAAGTATTTATTTAATTCAATAGGATTTAAATCCCTTATACTTATTGCAAATATTTAATTTATCTATATATACTAGATACATATAAAAAAATTTAAAAAATACAGATAATTTATTGTTTTACAGGAATATTTAATTGTATTTTATTTTTAAATAAAACTTATTTGCAACTGACACTTTTCTAACAAGAATTATCGTAAATATAAGTGGTACACTTGAGATTATTATTTCATATTATATAATTGATATAATTAGCAAATTCAATTGTTTAATAATAATAATCTTTCAACTTCACTGTGCTTCCAATGTAATTTATGCAGAAAAAAACATATTATATACCTACATATTTACTGTTTGCAAGACTTGGTATAAATTATATATTTTCAAATAAATTGTTAAATTTCAAAGACTTTCTGAGAAAAGTTTCCATTCGATATACATACTACATAATATCAATCGAAACCAATATAACAAAATAATTTAATCTTTAAAAAATCAAATGTAGTGTTCTTTTGGTGAATTTTCTTATCTTACATTTCACCACAGATTTGTTATCTGTGGTTCCACTAACATCATTTTTGTAGTTTAAAGTAATTTATAATATCAGTTCTTTCATACTGTCCTCCTTAATTAAAAAATAAACAATTATTTAAGCAATTAAATGAGGCAAAAATAAAAAGTCAATGTCTCGGAACACTTTTATAGAATTAGAATTAAAAATTAACAGTTTCTCAGTCAAAACTTGTTTGACTAACGTCATTCGCGGAAAACTCATTTCGATTTATAAATAATTTGATTTCATGTATGTAACAATAATTTATTATTGATCAAATAAAACTATTTAATAATCTTTCCTGAATAATTTTAAATGTAATCTGTTGTATTCCAAATTGTCTGTGGAAAATATTATTAATAAGAAGGAGGGGCCTAATAGAGATAGCATGAAACTATATCGCACTCTCTCGCACTCATGGCGCAAGCCTTGTTGGTGGCGAAGATTTTTCCTAAACCATAAAAAATTTTCAGATTTTCTTTTGGTTTTTGGAATCTACATAGTTACCATTTGGCGGTAAAGAAAATTGAAGCTATTTCGTTGAATGCTTTAAAATATAGAGCGATATAAAAATCACCCTAATTATTGGTTATTTCTATGTCGCTATATATTTTAAAGTATTCAACGAAATGGCTTCAATTTCCTTTACCGCCAAACAGGCTCAACTAGAGGGGGGCACTCGGGTATTTGTCCCCGGGCATCCTCAACGGCCTGGAAGGGTCCGGGAAAATAACTGTATTTCATGTTTTTTCTTTCTTAAAAAAAAACAAATGTACCAACTAAATAATAATTTATTAAGGCAATATCAAAAAGATGTTGATTTCTATTTTTTTTTATTTCATTTTACCTATTTCCGATATTCTATACTTATTTTTCTAAATAAAAATACAAAGTTTTCGATGTTTTCTTTTATACATGAAATTTTTTTAATGTAACTATGTAGATTCCAAAAACCAAAAGAAAATCTGAAAATTTTTTATGGTTTAGGAAAAATCTTCGCCACCAACAAGGGTTGGTTCGCCCATCTTGCGCCATGAGTGTGAGCGAGTGCGATATAGTTTCATGCTATCTCTATTGGGCCCTATATTAAATTGAAAATAGGACTAACTATTTAAAAATTATTTTACCCTAAAAATTTTGTAATTAGATTCAGTTATATTGTCTTATATAAATGTGGCGGAATTACCTAAAATGTATCATTGCTTGTTTTTAATTTCATTTTCATATTTGTAAAAGTTTTCTGACTTCCAAGGTTCACTTACATAAGAGTAAAATTCTGCTCAATAAGGTTTAAAAGCCAAATATCAAAGAACAGGTAATTCAAGATCTTGAAGTATTTAAATATTGCTTTTTACTTCAACAAGTGCAAATCTGTCAAAAGTGGAAAACTTACGTATTGTCAAATTTTGTAGCCAGAAAGCAGAAATTTAAATACAAAAACCGCATAGTGCCAAAACATTATGAAATTGTTCAGCAAAATAAGAAAGGATTTTCTGTATAGCCATAGCATGCAATGCCAGCATTTGAGCACGCCGCTGAAAATTTTGATAAATTTTCTTTATTCATAATTTGAATAAATTCAATTTATGGTTTTCTGTGAGAATATAAGTAAACTACAGACACATACATACTAGATGAAAATTGTGAGTAAATTTTCTTATTTTGCGACGATTATTCTGTAAAGTTGGGTGATGAGATTTCTGCCCATGCTGGAGAAAAATTTAATAATAATTGTACGACGCAGTAATTTACGAATAGAAAATATTATGTATGGCCATCACGTAAAATCGCGTAAAATGAATGATTGATGTCACGATTCAAGAATATTCTGTAATAATTTTCAATTAAAATTTTGAACCCTACCAAATTTCAGATTAGTATTTTTTAAAATATCACCTGTTAAAATTTAGATCAGCAGCATGTGGAAACCTCAAAGGATTAATTCACCAACGAAAGTAATTTTTCAATTCAGTGTTTTTTATTAACTTTAAATAGACTTTGTTAACCGCGGCACATAATATGTAACAAAGGATACTACGTTACATGCTTAATGAGCAAGATGCCTTAATTCGACATACAAAGTGGCGTAACATAAATTATTTTATTATTAACATTAATTTTTGTAAAACTTTGAAAGTAGCAAATACGAAATAATTAATTCTGTAAATATTTTTCTTAATATTTTTTTTAATAGATTAACGAAACGTTCACGTAAGCTCTGAAAAACTAAATGAATTTGGTGCCATTTCCACATCTATGCAGAGTGTCCGTTTTCGATGTGAATTATCTTAAAACATAAGAGAAACGAAATTCGCTAAATTAACGCAAAATTGTGTACCTATATTCTAACAAATAATCTGAAAATAAAATTGACCTATTATTTTTAGTAATCGTAAAATTTATAATGTAGAAGAGAATTTATAATCTACAAAAAAAATATGTTTTTAACATAGAAACAAACATCAAAAAAATTGGCTGAATTCAGAATTGAAGTAAAATAAAAAATAGCAAAAAAATTCTTATCCAATGTCAGGTTTCGATGTTATTCAGATGTAAATTAATTTGATCATATTTTGGGCATTAATTTTAAGGTCAATTATTAAAATTTTATCGTTCATATATTTTTAGTTTTAAAAATATCCTAAAAAAAATTAAAAATCGTAATATTCGTTTTTATGGTTTAACTTGAAAACTGATAAAAGAAAGAGTTTATAACCCCGACACTATTAACACCCTGAGTGCCGCAGTGCGTAAACGTGGTGCACAATAATAAAAATAATTTTCTTACCTAAAAGTCGTGCACCAGACGAGTTTTGCTTTGATCATGGCAATATTTTGTTAATTACTATGTTAATGTAAAGCTAAAAAAAATATTATTGTATAACGAAAACGTTTGTGAATAAAATTATACTTTCAGTATATTTAATATTTTTATTTTAATTTCAGTATATTTTACATTGTGATAACTTTATATTTTTAATTAAATTAAATTCATCAAAGAAGTTATAATTTAATTATATAATTTATATAAAAATATACTAATTCACAGCGTAAGTTTTCTCCATAAAGGTGCTCGCACACTTCGGAGATACCACACCACACTTTTGTGGGGTTCGCACACTTAGGCGACGTTTCTGTGTTTAGCTATCGCGTAACTTCTTTTTGTTGTCAAAATGTCGAACTCATCAAATGAAGATGTCTTTATAATAAATTGTTGCATTACTAGAACAAGAGCAGAAAATAGTGTGTGCTCCCATTTGAATATATGTAAACTTCTCTAAACGTGTCTCTTCATGTTGGTCGCCTTGTGTGGTGTGGTGTCGCCTGAGTGTGCGAGCAGCTTTGTTCTGAACTCCGATTGAACAACCTAGTTAAGAAATAGGCACCATGTAAAATATACCCTCAAAGCTTTGTCGTAGAGCTAGCTATGTATCATAAATGTAAATATATTTAATTTCAGCTTACGGACAAGTGAAACGAACTATTTAAATGAAGCATATTCGTTCTATGCAGCAATCAGAGGTAGAGCATATTATTCTAGAGCTTCAAAAGAGGATAGGTAAGAAAACAATAAAAATTCATGATGCAGTGCAATTAAATATTTAGAAAAATATGTTAATAGGTCAGAACTCATGGTAAAAAAGTTACGATATTACGCAAGATTTATAGTAGTTTGTTTATTATTACGAAGAATGAAGTTAGTTAGAGAATTAATAGTAGAGTTAGATAGACATATCGCCGAGTATACAAGCACTTACGAGCCAGACGACCAAATCGAATGGAGTTTAGTGCTCGATGAAATTAAAGGTTTTATTACTGCCGATGGTTTAGTGTCCGTTATGCACGCCGATACGAATCCAATTGTTCTTTCACATAGGTATAAATTGTGTAATTTTAATAACAAACTTGAAGAATATTCATATAAATTTAGATTAAGTCCTTTGACAACACCACCCGTAGAGAAAAACCAATATATGACCTTAACGTTGCAAGAAATACTTATTGTTGGAAGTTCGTCTGAGCAAGTTAAATTTTCTGAATTAACAATGGATATGTTTCGAATGATTCAAACCCTTGAAAGAGAGCCTCAAGAAGATTATAACCATGTATATGATGCGTCTCCTGCAACTGGTAGAAATCCATATGCAGTCCCTGGTTCGAAAGGGTAAGTGAACGTACGACGCGACGTCTAAGTATAGGTTCAGCTGCATCTTACAGGATCAAATTTTAAATTATATCATTTTATTTAAGACATACTATATTTTAGTGCTTCTAGATATATGGAAAACGGTGAAAAACCCAATAGAAGAGAAAATCCACATAAATATCTGCTTTATAAGCCTAGTCTAAGTCAAGTTTTAGTATTTCTAGCTAGTGGTTTTAAAGAATTACCTACTAATGGAGCACTATTGTTATACATCTCTGCTGATGGTTGTTTTTCGACTACAAAACATCCAGAGGACAGTTAGTTATGAAATTATTAAATTATATTAATATATTTATTTTTGATGTTGTAGTGGGATATGATTTAGGTGGAGTACTTACGAGTGGAAGAAGAGACGTTGATCATAAAAAACAGAAAGAATCACATTGTTTATATCCTGGAGATTTGTATCCTTTCACACGGAGACCTCTTTTTGTAATCATCGATTCCGATAACAGTTTTGTATTTCAACATATACCACGATATTTTGGGCAACCTTTAGTTACCCTCATGTCTCCACAAGATACACCACCTGCTTTTCAAGGTAAATGAAGTTCTATATTTTTCTATCTGTTACATACATTTTTAGTCGACCGATTTTATGGAAGAATTTTGAATATTTTAGCTTCCCTAGCTGGTTAATTTTTCATTTATCGTCATCATCATCATCATAAGTCCATAATCCTTCTGCATGGTGTGGTGAGCCTTTTAATAGAGGCTTTTCATGGCAGATTACACCCCGGTGCGGTGGTTTGCCATTGCCTGTCGAGGGGAGACGGCCATAATATGATTCTTACTTTATTGCTATGCTAACGACCATCTTTTTAATTTTAATTTTTAGGTCAAGGTTAATTTTTAGATAGTTCTGAAAGTGTTTAATACAGTTTCAATCAGTCCATTTACTTCCGTCTTAAAAATCAATCAGCCCAATTAATTGCTTCTTATTTTACCTATACCCTTATAGCCTATACTATACGGATGTTTAAGCTGCCATCAGAATTAGTTATCTATACAGAAAAAAATTTAGCATCCTGTAATCATTTGAACAGTAACCTATTATTTTCTGCCGGAAAATATTTTTTTTTCAATTTTTCGAATTTCTCAAATTATAAGGCCGGATATTGAGGGACTTTTTTACACGATACCTTTATCCCTACAAACATATGGTTAAAGCTTAAAACCCACTTATTGGACCGCGCGACGCGACACGACGATTCAATAGGCGACGTGAAGCGATGCGTTTAGAATGGTTTACATAGAATCAAATGCAAGTCCGCACATTAAGACCGCGCGACAGCTCGAGACACCAGGCTACAACAAAAGTGTAGCTAGGTGTCGCGTGGTCCAAGTGGGCTTTAAGCGTGTATGCTCTATAAATTTGTCCGATTTGCCCATATACGGACTGTCTATATCTCTATATTTACTGTCTATTAACTTTTTAAATTCTGTTTAGGTATTTAAAAATTAAATTTTGAATTGAGTATGTAACTCCTCGATATTAAAAGATATTTATTCACCATTTTATACTATTTTACGTTATAGTATAAATCAAATTATGTTCTCAAATCTTTTTTGAGCCATTTAGATTTGAATTTGTGGAAAACACTTTAAAAGTAATTGACCCTATTTGATTCAAAGTACATATTGTTGAAAAGTAGGTTACAGTTATCTGCAAAGTAGACCTATGTTTATACAATAGTATGTACATAGATCACAAAATAAAAAGCAAAAATATATAGTTATTAATTTCAACTCTGAAGCCAATAATATCATAAAAGGCATCCATAAATAATTTAAGTAAAAATGAGGATAAGAAAATTTAAACGTTGATTTGTTATAATAATAATAATAAAGCCTTTATTTCCCATGGGACTACAGTAATCATGAAAATAAAAATCCATCACCCTGCTGCTCCAGCATGTCATTTTTTTAAGACATGCGACGAACTCTGATCGGTCGTTGTTTAACTTTTTACCAACCTAAAATCACCTTCACTGAGATCGGGTTCCATACCAAGTAAGTTAATATAGCCACGCTGATCCACCTGTCAAAATAAACCTAATTGGTGTGTCAAAAATCATCCTGATTGATGAATTATTGAACTAAATGAATTTAGCAGCTACTGTGTAAAGTGGTAGCTTAGTTTGTTTGGTCTAAAAGTAGCTTGCCTAACTCTGTTACTTTAGAATTTAATTGATTTTCATTTTTGAATAATAACAAAAATGTCTTTTACAGATCAACAACATAATGGATCGTTATTCACCTTGTTCCTTCACTCACCTTTGACTGCCTTCTGTTATTGTTGTAATTTAACTAATATACCAATACATCATTGGGAGCGATGTCAAAGCTTTGTAGATCGATTTGTAACCGAAGCTTCGCGTCTTTTTACACGATCAAGAGTTGGTGAGTATGACGAAGGTATGTTCCGATTAGCTGTTGTGCAATTTAATATATCTCTCAAAAATTCTGCTACTCAGGACATACATTTTTTTTATTTAAGAAGATGTAACAGCTATTTATAGTTAGAGATCAATAGTATTACTTTATATGCATATTTACATTTTTCTGATTTATTCGAATTCCGCATTAATAGTAATATCTGGAGAATAATTAGTTTGAAGTCATGCACTGTAGATTATTGAACTTGAAAATTTTATCTTATCGTGAAGTGATAATGTTTAAGATTATGTTAAAAAAAAATAAAAATAATGTTATAAAACAAATTATAGTTGAGAAAAGATCTAGAATAATCCAACAAGTAGATTTTAAATTTTACTTCTTACAATCCATTAACAAGAAAGCACCAAAAAACCAGGGCCGTCATTAGTATACGACGAATATTCAAAAAATTAGCAAAAAAATTCTACTTGGTTACGTTTCTACACGTAACATTGCTATCATCAGATCCGTACTGGTTTTATGAAAATACAACTTTACTCACCAACTTTCCAAAAATACTTCAATCCTTTAGATCCTGATGGTTAAATGCTTTCTTGATAATGAAATGTAAGAAGTTTACACGAGCTCTTTTAGTATTAGAGCATGGACGTGCAAGTTTTGCCAACTGCTCAGGCGGTTCTAAATAATGTTATATTGGTCAAGTAGGGTAAATAGTGGCGGCGATTAAGGCTCCCGCAGATCCCACCATGAGAGTGGCCCCCTTGGTCTCAAGCTAGTGAGGCCTCCCGGGGGGCATATAAACATTCCTTACCCTCCTCGACGCCAGGGTCTCTGCGCAGGCGCCAAAAAACATGTTTCGATTGGCTGAAAATTGCGCCGGCGCTGTAGGTACTTGTCAGAACTTAGCATTTTTATTAGGACCAAAAATACTAGGAAAGGGTTTTTAATTAATTTAACGACGTTGAATCCGAGTGGACTCTTCCGCGCTGCTCCACTCTGGAAGCTCCAGAGCCGTTTTGACAACATTATACCAGCTAATAATATCCCCTAGGCCTAGGGCCTTCCAATTCGGCAAATTGTGCTACTGGGAATGGTTGGATCTCTATTTGTTTTGCTGCAAATTTAAGCCAAAAATACCGCTAAAAATTGAAATGAGCTCGATGTTAACTGTGCGATGTAATTCCTCCATTTTTGCCAAAATTACCCCTAAAAAGTGAAATTAGCTCGATGTTAACTGTACGATGGTGTAGGTACAACTAACAGTGCTGCGTCGATTTCCACTCTCCGCACCTCAAGACCTAACAAATTAACACGGACTAAGAACAGAATGTCCAATAAGGTCGAAAATCGATCGAAAATTGGAAATTTTAAAATCGATTATTAGCCAAACTAATCGATATACGACATTCTTCCGTATCCAATTCGTTTCATTTTAATGTTATCTATCTATCTTATTAACTTTAAATGGTCTAAGAATAGAACAAACAACGCCTATGAAAAAATGAGGTTAGGTTAGGTGACAAATGAAATGTCAAATGACGCCATACTTGCAAGCCAATCACAACATGTTTAGGCGCCTGCGCAGAGACCCTGGTGTCGAGGAGGGTAAGGAATGTTTATATGCTCCCGGGGGAGAACTACAGAGAAATAATTATTTTACTTTTAAAAATGTTTTTTACGTTTATTAAATATTTGACTTTTAACTTAATTATTTTCCTTTTAACTATTAATCGGAAATATTAATTTCACCACCTGGTCACCAAATGGTTAATCTGCAGTGTTTGTTGGTGATAGCGCTGTTTAGTATTAAGTTGAAAAAATTTACGTTATTTCAAGCAATAACTTAAATGGTCCACGTGTTCGAAGCCTCATTCAATTTTTGCCGGATATCCAAATTCTTGGATAACAAAAACATAATACCAAAGTAAAATTGAGCCAAAATTATATTATGTATCTAAAATACTTCAATACTTTACTATTATGCAAAGTAGTATTTCGGCATTGATTAAAGAATGGTTTATGTAAGAACTTAAACTTAAGAGAGAGAGAGAGAGAGAGGGAGAGAAATAATACCAACATATTACCTTTTCTTCATAATATTACAAAAAGATAGTGAAAATTAAGAGAAAACCGAAAAGGAAGAAAAATATGTCATATTTTTATATTTTATATCACATACAATCGTTATCAAAGGTATTGAACACTTTTTAAAATCTGATTAGTAAGATAATTATTAAAGGTTTTCTGAAAAAAAAACATTGTTAGGCTAACTAAGGGCCAGTTGTATAAAAGAGGGTTAACTCGGGGATCAGCTGATCCTGGTTCAAGAGCTGATCCAGGATCGACCGAAGGTAGATAGATTTACTTGATAGGTTTATTTATAATCTATTTACCTTGAGTCGATCTTGCTATGCTTTGATCCTTGGTTTAAGAGGACTTTATACCTAACATAAAGTTTGGTTTACACTCATAATTGAATTAAATAATTCGTTAAACCGGCAATGTTATGGGTGTAAACCAAATTTTACGATATAAATGCACTTTCTTAAAAAGCAAATTTATAAGGGTTTTGTCTTATATACATAGATATTTTAAAAATAGTTTTAATTTAAATAGTTTGTACATTCATGGAAAGTCACTTGCAGGTCACTGGAGTGATTAATTATTATAATAAAAAATGAAAAATTTTTTTTTTAACTTCTTAATGACTTTCCGTGAAACTAGATTTTTTTTCTAATCGTTTACTCCAAACCGCATTAAATTCCATACATTAATAAAAGAGCTATATGGATATTCGTTAAAAGTTAGGTATACAGCCCTCTTAACCCTGATCCGAGGATGATCTTCTTTTATACAACTGGCCCTAAGACTCTTTTATTATGTAACCACAGAGTAGTGGTTTGATATGATTGCTGATTGAGTGTAAATTTTGAGTTCGAATCTTGGACTTCATAGAATTTCTTAGCTCGGCCCACCAATGAACATCGACGCGCTGTGGATTTAATAAAGTAGTTATATATTTACTATTATAACCACTTTAACTAACTACTACTACTATATGACTACTATGTCTGGCTAATTAACAAAACGTCATAGCCAAAATTCTTTTGGGGATTTTCTTTTAAAATTTCACTTTAGAAAGTCAAAACAAACATCATTATTTATAATAATTTCAATAAACTCCAAGTTACCTACACCAAACCTGGAAATACAACTCCATAGCATAACATATTTTGATCATTTGCTAAAAGTTCATTTTATCCATTTCAAAGTTCAAATAAGAAATTAGATATTATGAATTCATTTAATTTTTATCAGAATAATAATATAATGATCCTAAATACAAAGCATATTACGTATTCGCCGTGTGCATTCCTCCTGCTGCCCTCTGGTGGCTCAATAAATAAAATGAATTGGGACTGTTTTAGCAATAGCAACTGTTTTAATTAAGGATTTTTGAGGGAACTTTAAATTTAAACTTCGTTTAAGAGGTCCGTGGTGTATTCATGTGAATGTTAATCACATAACACATATATAAATAATAATAATTATAATAAATAAATAAGTCCCGTTTCGTTTCTATTACGGCCACTCCGAACACTTCGATCGGTTTTTGTATACCCTCTCTACCTTTTTTTATTTTTTTTTTTAATTTTTTTATTTATTTTTTTATTTATTTACTATGTAAATTACCCTCCAAACTTGACCATAAACTGTAAACTGCCCTCCGAAAATAATCTAAAATACTAATAATATTAAAAACGACATAATTTTATGAATAAGTTGTCAATCTCCTGATGGTACGTTATAATGGAATTCTATTGCATGTAATATTTAATTGATTATTACATTAAACTAATGATTTATTATTATATTATATATTTCAAATTTTATGTGATTTGAAATGACAACAATACAACACTAGGCTGCAATTGAAATGAGTGGCGTGTCCTGTTTTGATTATTATGCAATAATTTCGTTATTATAAAACTTCTCATCGCTAAAATGTGACAAAAATACAATCAAATTATTATGAAAATCAGTGTATAAAGATATTGAGAATTCGTTAAACAGAAGTTCGTTATAAATATTATAGCAAATTTGTATCTCTCTTTTAAATTTGTGCCCTCTTGATGTTGAAAACGGTCACGAGCTCGGTTATGTGACGTTTCGCCCCCGCCGTTTAGCCCCCACCGTTTAGCCCCCGCCGTTTCGCCCCCGGACGTTTCGCCCCCGGGACGTTTCGCCCCCGACCGTTTCGCCCCCGCCGATTAGCCCCCACCATTTCGCCCCCGCCGTTTGGCCCCCACCGTTTCGCCCCTGCCGTTTCGTCCCCGCCGTTTCGACCCTAAAATAATAAATAAATTAAAAGTCGAAAAAAAAAACAGGTAATTTTAAAATGCCCAACAAATAATCCATAATATTAACTATCCTTCCATAACTTTCTGCGATGTTTTTTTATTCTTTTTGAAATTATACTATAGTATGTTTTGTTTATTTTTGGTCTAACATCTAATAATAACTGTGAAATTTCATATCTCTTTAGAGCATGTTCTTTTTTTAAACTTTTAATAAATTGAAAAATGTTTAGAAATAAATTTCTGCAAGTGCTTTGAAAACCGCGATGCCAGCCTTCGATGTGATCATTCGTCGTGTGACGATCATTTATGGTTCGGTTATATCATTATTCCACATTTCAATAGAAAATTGAGGAGCTCGTCTGTGTTCTGTTTCTTCGTCCTATGTAACAGTCTTCAAAATAATCCACAATGGGCAGTGCATCTTGAGGAAAATTTTCGTCTTCTACGAGCGCGTCGAATTTGTCCGCTACTGATTCCACTGGGATGAAAGCGAGCGCAGCAATTTTTCGAATCCATAGAGCGAATTCATGTGATTGATTAACCCCTAGTCCTAACATAACTCACCAATAGAGGAAGTTTATTAAAAAATGATACAAATGATCTTAAACGTGACCAATAGTAGAAATTAACACAAAGTGTGAATGTAGTGTAAAACCAAACTTGGTGGCGAAACGCCGGGGGCGAATCGGCGGAGGCGAAACGGCGGGGGCGAAACGGTTGGGGGCGAAACGGTGGGGGCGAAACGTCCCCATCCCCACGAGCTCCCATGATTAATTATCATATTTTTATTATTTACTAGCTGTTGCCCGCGATTTCGTCCGCGTGGAATTCACTTTTTTGCGCGCAAACCTTTTTCCTTCCGTCTCTATATTCTATTATCTACTCTATCGGTCTCTCTCTCCTGGTATGTTGTCCACAGTTTCTACATGCAGTCCTGTCCTGCACGCTCTCTTTCCACTCATCCACCTCTACAGCTCCCAAATCGTACCTAGCTTGTTACTCCTGGCTTCAACATTACTCTGGCACTCCATCCTCCAACTCCCATCAGTTCCCATTTCCGGCTACATCCACCTCTCGTACTCTTTGTATCTTCCTCATTTACCCTTCTTCTTTCCATTCCGTTTGACGTTTCATTTCTCTCTCTCTACTCGCGCTAGAAACGACAACCCAAATCAACTTTTCGGAGGTTCTCGTTCTATCCTAACCTATCTCGCACTTTTATTTTTTAATTTCTAAAAGTTTATTCTTTTCCTTTCTAAAGAAAATCCCATGCTTCTAAACGTAGACCCACCGGTTTAGTCTGTGCTTTGGAAACTTGAAGGACGTCGACATTGGGAATCTCGTTAATCCACTCGCGCGCGTTACCACTAATTATATATTAGGTGATAAATCCCATATTTGTGTATATCTCTTTTTCTAAAGAAAATCCCATGCTTCTAAACGTAGACCCACCGATTTAGGCTGTGTTTTGGAAAATTGAGGGACGTCGACAGTGGGAATCTCGTTAATCCATTCATGCGCGTCAACACTAATTAGATAATAGGTGATAAATCCCTTTGGGATAGGAATTTCATAAAATCCTTTCTTAGTGCTCGCCTACGTGATAACAGGAACCTCTGTGCAAAATTTCATCGCTAAGGACCCAGTAGTTTGGGCTGTGCGTTGATATATCAGTCAGTCAGTCAGTCAGTCAGTTTATTATTTTATATATATACCTATAGATTAAAATTATCATATAAGATCAAAGAATAATTGCAACTTACTATAGTATTTTTAAATTTTAAATGAATTATAATGGAATTAAAATTAATATAATTTTATGTTTCAGAACCATCGTATTTACAATTTTTTGGAGATGATTTTTTACGACTCGTTTTGCTACGTTATGTGTTTTGTGATGTCGTATTACATCTTCATCGAGCTTTTAAAAGTCGTCAGTACCGTCCCCGCTGTCAGCCACAATTACCAGAAGCGGAACTCCTGGAACACCCATCGCTACAACACCTCGTACTTGATTTGGCGGCTCATCTGGAAGTACGTACTCACTTTATGGATAACCACGAAATTGACTGATCCAGGGCTTCCTCCTCATGGCCGTGTGTGGGGTTTAAAAATATTTTGAGTGCATCTTCCCCGCAAATGAATGAGGATGAACTCAATATTGATCAAACTAATAATGTTACAAACTACTTTATATTTATTTTCCGCGTTACAGTTTTATTAACTTTTGTCATGTTATTTGTATCAAATACGGTTTTTTTGGAGAGATTTTTGAATATAACCAAGTTTTTTTGGATTTACGTTAATCATAAATCTAATATCAATATAAAATCGCGAAATTTTTTTAAGTATAAAATATCATCGAAATGTTCATTATTGCCAGTATTAATTAACGAACTTGCAAATTTTAAAAGTGTTGCAAAAGTTAAGCAGAAATTAAACGCGAATATAAGTGGTTTTATTTATAAACTACGATATATCACTTATTGCAAATTTTCGAAAATCGTTTTTAAATCGTTCGTATATTTTCGCGTATTTGCCAATCTGTCCAGGTCCAGCACGGTGATAATAAAATAGCTCAATTTTTTGAGCAATGCGTCTTTCAATTTAAGAATTTGTTCACTTATTATAAAAAGTTATACTTAAATAAATATTGCAGTATTTTCATCAATTAAAACCTGTTTCTTCAATTTTGCAACAATCTATTATAGCCTGACTGCTCCTTCTTTTATCTATAAAAATAAATTTTAAAACCTCACCATAACACATAAAGTAGAAGCACATGTTTTTTATTGTTATTGCCATAATTAAGCTTGTACTAAAGTGGTCAGTATTTTATTACAATTGATTAGTAATCAGTGCAATTCAAATAAGTAGGTGGTCACATTTTTAAGTTATTTCGGGTATATAATATTTATTTGATTATTATCATTAAATATATTATATTTAATAAAGCCATTCAATTTTAAATTAAATGATCATCAGTCTAAATAAATTCATCACAAAACACAATAAAATAATATAATAATGATGTCTAATTTGGATATTTGCAGTGCAATAGAGATATTTGTTTATTGTTATTTGATAGGTTGTTTTCAATTTGCCGCCATTTTGCACAAGTGTCACTTTAGTATTTGAAAATTCACATATCGACGGTGTGAAGTTCTAATAACCGGTAACCCACAAATGCAAAATTTTATAGGAAACGAACAATATTGTGAGAAAATTATTTTTTCCTGATTACGATATGTTTTCAGATCAACAAGTGGGTTATTTGATAATGTTTTCATCAAAACTCTATTTTTACAAAATATGTTGGTTGCAATGTATTAGGACTTCGCCGTCGATAATATGTAATCTAGACTAGAGACATTGTAAATGAGGGGGTCCATTGCAAAACTCGTTAAGTCCACTTTAGTAAATTTTACAGGAGAAGCAAAAAACGCCTATTGGTTTATATAAGTTTTGCAGTGATACCCACTTTTCAACAACGATATTCTATGCTTTATAGCAAATGTTTTAGCGTGAAATTTTAACCATTACTAGAGTTAGGTAAATACAATCTGAAAACATGCTTAACTCATTTTTGAACAAAAGTGGATTTAACGAGTTTTGCAATGGACCCCCTCAAATTACTTATGGAATGTAAAAATTTTAACAAAGTAATTTTTCCGAATTTTTCAATGAAAATCGTGCATATTTCCCAGTTTGGTGACATCAACGGTTTTCCAAGATCATCCGATTTAGCATTGTTGTACTTCTTCCTTTGGGGTTTTATTAAAAATTAAGAATTTTCCGACAACCCTGTAACGATTTCTGAGCTTAAACATGATATTATTCGGTACGTTATCAGAAAAAAAAGTTAAGTTTATATAATTCAACGGAAAATATGATCAAAAATGGCATGTTTCTGATGGCCACACAGAAAAACTGAGACGATGATTGTTGTTTGTTATTGATGTTTTATTCTATACGTAATTTCTCATTTCTTTCATTAGATTTTTATTAGACGTTGATCCTGATTGATATTGTTTTTGTCATATTGAGTTGTAGAAATATATAATATCTTTGCTGGCAGTCACATCTCACTGATATACCATTTATGTAGAGACCAACCAATATTGCTCTGCACACTGTTACCTACATTTTATGGTGTTAATTCTGTACTTCTTCTTGATACTTTTAGAGGCACAGCAAAGGAAGCGACCTCCGCAAAAAAAATTTGAGAAATTATTTTTGTATTCATTTGGTCTACAATTTTTCTTATTAATTCAATTCTGAATTCAAGTATATAAAGCAAATAATATTGGTTTAGCCAGTAGCCACCTCTTTTGAGAAATTCTGGCTACGCCACTGAATGCTTTATTTATATTTTTATACGTAACTTCATTATTTACTTTTGCGTAAGTCCAGCAGCCCTGTATTAAGGGGATGGAGCTCCAAGCCCTGCATGATATTGAAGCCCTATAATGATAATGGCTTCTGTTTCTTCCTTTCTTAAAAATATATTTGCATTAAATATTTTGAAAAATTTATATTTTTCTTGATTCAACCTTTATTTTGATTTTGAAGGTCAATAAACACTTTAAGCATAACTAAATATTACATTATAAGGGCCCCATAAGACCTGTCATGGATTGCCATTTACCATATTCAAAATATAGAACATATTATCGTCAGATGAGAATTGTTTTGTCACGTCCATTATGTAAAAATGTGAAGTTATTATGCTACAAAGGTTTTCGAGTAACTAATTGTACCATATCCATTGATATAAAAAATTCAACTATGAAGTATGTTAAAAATTCAATATTATTTCGTATTAAGTCCTCCAAATTTACTACATGTATCTGATTGAATTATACTTTACGATTAGTACAATACAATTCTCAGCTGACGATATCATCGGGTAATTTTTTACTTCTCAAAATAATATCATTTTTTAAAAATAACTTGCAAATTACAGATTTTACCTACAAAAAAAAACTTTTTAATATAATTTTTGTAATAATAGTTTTTCTGTATTATGTTAAGTTACTAAAATGTAACAATTATTTTTTTCAAGTTATAATGAATTAAAATCTATAAATGAAAAACTATAAACCGTGACAAATTTGTTTCGCTTTTATTTAAGCTCCTCAGACGCATATAATATTTAATTTTTATATTTTTCTGTATTATCCTGCGTTTTTAAAACATTAAAGAAATTAATTATATGTTCAAATGTACATAACTCCGACAACATATTAACCCTTAAATGCATGATATTTCTTTTATTAAAATATTTTTTATTTTTGATGTATTTCGATGCACTCTGACAGAGAAAATTAGTCAAAATTTTTTTGTATTGATAAATTGTAGAAAATTGTACACTCTTTAAAAGAGTACTAAACCACTTTTATTGAAAAAATGATTGGTTTCGGTGCGACATCTAAAAGAACTTATTAAATCCAAAAATTTTATATTAACTCAAATAACTCATTTTTATATAAATAATCGCAAAAAGCGAAATAATGCCTGTAGATCAAGTTCTATATATATGTACAGCTTATTACCATTCACAAATAAAAATTCAGGTCTGTTGAAATTACTACTTCTACCCTAAATGATCTTTTCGGTGGACTAAACCTAGATGTATTATTGTGAGGATTATGACTTTGATATCAAACAGAATACAAACTATTTTTATAATCATTTCAGGTTTGTAACCAAAGGTGTAGTTATCACTATTTTTTCTAGGAGCTATAAAATATTAATACAAATCAAGTAATATTAAATAATGTTACAGATTCAATGGTATAAAATAATTTACTTTTTAAACGCTCGGAAATATAAGTTGATTCTACGTTACAATTATCGTAATAAATAGATTTAACACATTATTCTCTAGGGAGCGTAATATTCATTAGGGAGATAATTACATTATACACCTAAAATAAAATTTTAATAACCTATTTACACACATTGATAGTTTTATTGATTGTCATATTTTAACTATTGTTAAAATTAATATTGATCGCGCAAAAACAAAGAAAAATTATTTCTCAAATAAATTTTTATAGAATGTCAAATTAATTAAAATTTTTGAAAAGTTAAAAGCAGCATCTACTAATAAAAGACAAAAGCATGAAATATATATATTTATTTATTTCTTGCTTACCTTATTATTCGCTCGGTGCGCCTTAGGTTCAAACTTACAGCTCGGAAATATTATTACCTTATAATAATATTGTTTTTCCCTCGTTTTCAACTTGTATAATTAACGACGGAAGCATAGCAATGAATGTGTTTCACAGAATCTGTAATGCTACGAGTTTATTGCCTAGAATTGCATAACCCTAAACATTCGTGACAAAATCTAAATTAATTGTAATTCGTACAAATTAAAAGCATTTGGTGATAGTATTTCGAAGTAAATGTAGTAAAATTTTAATTAATTTATAAGCGTTCGACAGTTATTTGCTGCCTTTGTCGGATGTTTTATTTTATTTTCATAATTTTCACGAGTTAATAATTTATGTACCTATTTGAATTGTTGATATTAGGATAATATCATTTATAAAGCTTGAGCTTAAAGTTTTATTATTTTATTTGTTTTTTATATTTTATAAAATATTTATTGGTTGAAGTCTAAAATTTGGAGAGGAAGAGATATTCGGTGATATGTATAATGTTCTCAAAGGTGTAAATCACGATTGGGTTAAGTTAGACAATTTATAATTAAACGAAAAAGTATGGTTCAAGTAACAAAAAGTAAAATTACAAACTAATAGCTACTAAAAAATTCAACCTCCATCGAGAGCTTCCCATATTTGTTACTATCACATCAATAAATACATTATTAATCAAGAAAATTTTCATCATTGCAAAAGTTTTCTTAATTTGAAATAACTTATTAACTAAGTTAACTTAAGAAAATCTTATTAGTTGGACCACTTTTCCGCTAACCCTCTCAATTATCACTTGGGTGTTTTTAGGTTTAGCGAAAGATTTTGTAAGCTATAGAGGTGTTGACTCTGTAAATAGGCACTCAATTTGTTATAAAAATAAATAGGAGGTTTTTATTTTAAGTATTACTATTATTAAAAAATAATATAAGTATCTATTATTATATAAAATTAATAATTTTATTATAATGTATTATAATAAAATTAAAAGAGATGAAGAGAAAATTTAATACAAATATTGAAAAATATTTTATTGTTACGATTTCTAAGCTCAATATTAAAAATAATAAAAATTCATTTAAACGTAAAACTGAAAATTTCGTTAATTTTACGCGTGAGTATCTTTTATATAAATTCTAAATATCTCGAAAACGAAAGAGGTACAAATGATAATATTCATTTAAAAACGTGCATACATATTATTTAATCAATATTCTAGAATCTATAGACTATTTTGGATCTAATAAGATTCTAAATTAACCTGTCCCACCCCACACACAACCATTTTAATAATAATTATGTTAATAACAAAATAAGTACAAACTAAAACAACACGTACAAACTATTTTAACTATATTTTCGATTCCAAATTTAGATTGGGAAAAGGGGCTGGCGACATGTACCTCAATTTTTAAGCACTGCGATAAGAAGTAACTAGACATATTTTGAGTTTGGTTAAACTGTTTAATTATGATATATTATAACTAATCAAAATCTTTCTTATTTAAACAAAAATTAAATAAATATTATTATACCTACCTGTTATTCACCGAACCTTAAAGGATATCCGACCCGAATAGCGTGGGCCTCTTCCATAGCTTCATTGTTGTGTTATTTCAAAAAACAAAAGTATAAAAATTATTTACTCATAACCTAAAGTTATTTACAATAAATTATACTGATAAATAAGAGGACCACCGTAACATTAGGACACTGGTCATCACCGATTCGCAGTATTTTTTTTAACATACCTTTAGTCATAATTAGTTATGCATACGGTGAAAATTTAAGTTCCCTTAATTCAGCCAATTTGGAGAAAATAGATTTTGAAGAACGAAAATTGCAGGTAATTTTACATTGAATTAAGTGTTAATAATATTTTATAACGTAACATTATGCATTACGAGTATGCAACCCATCATTCGTCCATAAGAAATACATTGGAATAATGCAAATGCAATTTATACAGTAATCATACGAATTCGTTCTTTAAAATCGATTTTCTCCAAATTGGCTGAATTTAATAGGTATGTTAAAAAATAATGTAAAATACATCAATGAATGTATTTAAAACTATTTATTTTCCAAAAATGTTTTTGGGACTTAAAAAAAAAGATGATGGCGTAGTTCCGTAACAACGAAAAGCCCTTTACACCAGCTCTGGAGTAAAACGTTTTTACGCCCTTGCAGTGAAAAAAATTACAGTATTATGTCTAAAACATTATTTTATAATATTATTGTGTCGACGCGAAAAAAATTTTTAAATTGCTATTAGAATTTTTTTGTTTTAGCGAAAAAGCGTTTCTACATAATATAACATTATAAATAACGTTTTAGACATACTGTAAAAATTTTAACACGTTATTTTCAAAAATAAAGTCAGAAAATTGTAAATAAAAACGTAGTAGCGAGAGAACAGCCTTAAGTTAGGACGACATAACACTAAAGTTTCGTAGAAAGAACTGTGAGTACTTGGAACTTTATTTCGAATTTTCAGAATATGTAACTAAGGCTCAGCCAATACGTATGTATGTCTTTTTTTTAAGTTGTAGTAAAAGTTATCATCTATAATGTTAAAAAATGATAAAAGTATACCCATGTATACTTTATAAAATAAAATTAAACATGAATTTTAAAGAAATGGGGAAAATTTAAATGTAAAAGCTTGGTTTGTTTAAACATGAAAGCAAGAAAGTTTATTTTAAAAAAATACTGAGGGGTCAAATTTTGTCCAATCACAATACTTTCCATTGCCGTCAGGATATATAAATTAAAAATAAAATGAAAGAGTAATAATTAATTATTATTGTAAAAACTCATGTGTTGCAATTTTGCTATCTTATTGATCATTATATAAAATTTAATTTTCATCTAAAATTTCAGTGTATTTTTTTTTTATTTTTAAATTTTATATGTTACTTTAGATCTCAAGAAACTATTTTAGGAAAATAAAATTTGGCGACCAAGAACTTAATAATACTATAATATTATAATAATACTACTATATTATTAAGTTCTTAATAATGTATAATATAATATTATGTAAGTTTTATTTTTAATAAATTACGAATTATGGAAATTATATTAATAGTGTATTTAAGCTTTCGATTATTAATATAATTTCTATAATTCGTAATTTATTAAAAATAAAACTTATTTAATTTCACGAATTAATAATAAACCAATTTTAAATGTATATTATGGTATATTATATATATGGTATATTATGGCTTAATCAATACAGGTTATTTCATTTAAATTCAAAGTTTAATATTACATTTTATATCAAAATTGTAAACTATTCCAAGCTCTGTGGAGATATTTGAGTTTTGTACGGATCTACATCTGATGATAAAAATTTTACTTAACCGGGATCGAATCTGATACCTTGACATTAGCAGCCAAACGCACTATATTTGCCAAGTCATGTTCATGTAAAAAATAATAAGTTTAAATAAAAAATTGAATGTTTTCTATTAGGTAATATGGAACACAAAGTAAATATCAAAGGTAAGTATGAAAAGTTCACACGATGTGCCCATGTATCATAAATTTTAATCATTTTTATTAATTAGTAATGTACCAATATGTAACAAATAAAATACTGACCATTTATTTAGTTATCTCATGATTAATAATCACATAAAATTGTTAATTAGTTTTATAGATTTCACGCATTACTTTGTTATTTGTGGTTCGAATTATACATTATGTAGGTAATCCGATGCACTTCACAGTTATTGCTCAAAGCGGTATGAAACAAACAGAAGATACACTGCTTGAAGCAACTTTTAAAAAAAACTGAAATAAGAGTATTTTATAAATACAAAATTTGCGAGAAATTTGTAAACATACAAATTATTGTTAAATAAACTGCTTACCAGTTCCTACAAGATTTTATTTATTTTATTTTATTGATTTTCTTATTCCTCCACCCCAATAAACCCATGATACACTAGTTTTATAATTAATAAAACATTACCCAGGAGCAAGGGTGGATTTAGGGGGGGGGGGCGTGCGATCGCCCCTTCCTTGGAAAAATTAAGCATTACTTATACCTACCTAGTCAAATAAGCATTTAACCTCGGAATGAAAGATAATAAGCTGAAATTTTGCACAAGTCTTTGTTTTGACATTATAAACGTTGGCTCAAAAATCTCAATAAATCTCGCGCCGGCGTATTGAGATATTAAAGGTCAAAGGTCACGAAAATTAGTTTTTAGCAGATATCTTGTTTCCTTTGCTCTAAATGACATTTTGAGTTATTACAAAAGTTGTAGAGCATAAAATTCTCTACAACTTTGGTCTTAAACAATATTTTATACAATTAACCGTTATTGAGATAGAGCGCAATAAGTGGGAAGCGCTTAGCTGTATATGTGACAGCGCGCTAGGTCAGCTGCGGAAACCAATACATAGTACGGTTTATGTGGTTAATTATTTTCTAAAAATATTATAATTATGGAAAACTTTAACAGCCGTATGCATAGTCACCTTAGTAGCTACTAACGCGCTACTAGTGTCATATTTAGTATCCAACTAAGAAAACCGTATGCATAGTCGTTTTCCTTAGTAGGATACTAAAATAATCGGTTGCCTAGTAAAAACTTTATTTCCGATAAAGTAAACAATTTTTTTTGTATTATATTTTGTCGAACATTAATTTATTGGTTTGAAGTTGGTAAATTAATTCAGTTGGTAAAAATTAAAATACTCGATTAGTACGCCGTGTATTGAAAATAAATTCTTCTTCTTCTGCACGTATTAGGTAAGTACCCGTTACGACACCATCAATCACGGGTCCTTCCATCTTTTCTATGGTCCTCCGACATTACGCCGTCCTATAGGTTTGTACAGGATAACTACTTTGGAAGTCGTGTATCGTTCATCCTCATCAGGTGTTTTCTCCACGTTTCACCAGTAATCTTCTATTTTATCGCTTAGATGGAAGATGCCCAAAGCATTTCGGATATCCGTGTTTCTGCCTGGTCTCTTCGAGAGTAGCCCATGATAGATCTTAAAAACCTCATTTCAGAGGGTTGTAATTTACTTTCCAGTTTCTTTGTCATCACTAGAGAGCGGATTTATATGCACAACAGACCGGTCTTGAGGTAACACCCCATAAACATTTAAGAAATACTAATTTCAAGTTTTCAAAATTTCAAGAAATACAAATACTAATTTGTTACTAATAGGAAACGTTTATTAGCGTTAATAAATTTTTCTTAACTAATTGTTTATGGGGTGTTACCTCAAGATCGGTCTGTTGTGCATATAATTAGAGTGGTGTCAAATAAAGAAGTAAAGGTGGAGGTAATGCGCAGAAACCAAATCTCGTACAATATTGTTTATGTTGGTGTTAATTGGTTGAATTGGGTGTCACGCAATCTCTACTGCACCGGATTTTGGCTACGCCTTTTCTTCTTTATTTGGCACCACTCTACGCTTTCTAGTCATCACCCTTGTCTCGCTGCCATAAGTAACTGTATTAGGTACGGACATTACCTTATAAAATTTTAGAGGAGTGGCTTTATTTTTGCATTTACTCAATTAAACCTCTCGATTTTTTCTTGTATATCTCTCTCCTAATGCAGGTCTAGCGTGCAGCCCCAAATTTTTAAGTTGCTTACTTGTTTGATAGGTGAATCTTCGAATACTATTTTAGATCGTATAATATATTCTTGTCTCAGAAACGCCATTAATTTAAAAATTAATTAATAATAAGGTTGTTTGTAAATAATAAAATAATGAAAGATATTACAAGCGTTAATAAAAGAATCGAAGAAGTTCAAATGATTCAAGATGTTCTTAATGTAAAACAGCATTATGGCTTTAAAATGATACTAGTAGCTACTAGTTAGTGGCAACTTAGTAGCTACTAAAATTTTGGTATGCATAAAGAAACTTTAGTATCATGTTAGTTAGTATCATACTAATGTATGATTTTAAAAATATTTATTTGGCAACACCGCAAAATATCAGCTTATAACCTAAAAATATTAATGTGATGACGTAAGTAATTTTTTTAACCTATAATATTAGCGAAATTTGTCATTGCTATAATCAGGGACGTGCCCAAGGGGGGATGGCATGGCCTCTCCCGCCCAATATTTTAGGATGTTGGAAGAAAGTTGGCAAAATTACTCAAAATTTAGTAAAGTTGGTAAAAGCCGCTAAACCCACATTAGGAAAAATAGACAATTTATTACAGAAACTTGATAATTTTCAATTAATTAAGTTGGACAATTTCCCATCGAAAATTTGGGATTTTGGTTGGGTACCTCCCTGGCTATAATAAATCAAAAGATTTATTATGATCCACATACACTTTTTATAGCTTTACAAGACACGGTATATAATAATAATACTTGCAATAAAAATAAAAGAAAAAACAAACGATTTTGCCGAAGAAATTATCAGTGACTACCAATGAGGCTTTAGAAGCAATTGATCTGTAATGGACCAAATATTCACCCTGAAACAAATACAGCTGAGTTACTATGAACATAAACATAGGCGCAACTAGGGTCAAAAGTATGTTACATAAAGTAGAATTATACGCGATTTTCATAGACTTCAAACAAGCATATGATATGGTAAATAGAGACAAGTTGTATGCCGCAATGAGATCTTTGGGGATACCGGATAAAATTATAAGGTTAGCAAGGAGGACTCTCAACAAGACCGAAAGCTATGTAAAGTCGAACAACAAGATATCTGAGAGTTTTGAGGTAAAGACCGGGTTGAGACAAGGAAAGCCTTTGTCGGCGATATTATTCAACTTGGTACTGGAAAAAATAATCCGAGATAGTGGAATAAACACAAACGGAACGATATACAATACAAACCACCAATGCCTGGCATATGCGGACGATCTTGTGATAGTTGCAAAAAGCCGACATGAACTGCAGAAAATCGTAAGAAATTTCATTAAGGCAGTGGAAAAAATGGGAATGCTGATAAATGAAACAAAAACAAAATACATGGTTATGGGCGCAAAAGGCAGCGGAACTATTATAATTGAGAGAAGACTTACGGTTAAAGTAGGAGTGAAGGAATATATACGAGTAATTTTGAGAACGTGGAAAGCTTCATCTATTTGGGAACTTTAATTACAGGTAACCTCAACAACAGCACAGAAATTGACGTAAGAATAACTAGAGGAAATAACAGTGCTGCAAGCTTAGAAACAATATTACGTAACAGCAGATATCGTGAAGAACAAAGATACAAATGTACAAAACAGTGATAAGGCCGGCGGTACAATATGGTAGTGAAACGTTGACATTGAATAAAAACGACAGCGCAAAGGTAGCACGATGGGAATGAAATATTCTCAGAAGAATTTATGGTGGATGACAAATAGATGACGTATGGCGCAGGCTGGAAAATGATGAGGTTATGGGTCTTTACGGAGAGCCGAATATAATTGAAGTAATTAAGGCCCAAAAGATAAGGTGGTTGAGGCATGTGGAAAGACAACCGAGAGAGAGAACGACCCGAAAAGTCCTAAGGCAGGGTACGATAGGTAGCAGAAGAAGACCAAGAAGAAGATGGTTAGATGCAGTGGAGGAGGACCTGAGGACAATGGGAGTAGAAGACTGGACAGTTATAGTGAGAGACCGAAAGAGATGGAGACAGATTGTTCAAGCCATGGGTCTACAAGGCCCGTAGAGCTCCATTATTATTATGGGCTACACTCGAAGAGATAGAGAGAGAAACACGGATATCCGATAGGATATGATCGGATGAGATGTCCAAAGCTTTTCGAAATGCTTTGGGCATCTTCAATCTAAGCGATAAAGTAGAAGAATACCGTGAAACGTGGAGAAAACACCTGATGAGGATGAACGATACACGACTTCCAAAGTAGTTATCCTGTACAAACCTATAGGAAGGCGTAATGTCGGAGGACCAAGGAAAAGATGGAAGGACCCGTGATTGATATTGTCGTAACGGATACTTACCTAATACGTGCAGAAGAAGAAAATTTTATTTTCAATACACGGCGTACTAATCGAGTATTTTAATTTTTACCAACTGAATTAATTTACCAACTTAGAACCAATAAATTAATCTTCCACAAAATATAATACAAAAAAATTGTTTACTTTGTATTAAAAGTAAGCTTAAAATGGTCTAAAACATGCCCAAGATCGCCACTAAAATTTTTACTAGGTAACCAAGGATTTTAGTATCCTACTAAGGATAGTATCATTTTAACTCGACTATGCATACGGTTTTCTTAGTTGGATACTAAATATAACAGTAGTAGCGCTATGCTAGCAACGCCCTAAAATATTGGGAGGGGGAGGCTCCCCCAGCCCCCCTTGGGCACGTCCCTGATTATAGCAATGACAAATTTTCAAATTTCGCTAATATTATTGGTTGAAAAATTGACTTACGTCATCATATTAATATTTTTAGGTTATAATCTGATATTTTGCGGTGTTGCCAAATAAATATTTATAAAATTATACATTAGTATGATACTAACTAAAATAATACTTTTAAAAGAATTATGCATAGCAACACTTTAGTAGCTACTAACTAGTAGCTACTAAGTAACATTTTAAAAGTACGACTATGCATAAGGCTGTAATTATTTACTAATTAATAATATTTATATATTATTATTCAAAAATAAGGCTTTCTTTTAATTATTTTAATTATAATTTTATTTATCATCAGCAATAATAGTAAATCTGTTACAATACAAGTTAAAATGTGAGGAGGATCTTTTCCTTATTAATTAATAATATTAATAATCCTCTTGTTCGTCATCGCCTTCTTCTTCTTGTCTCTCAACTTGATTTCCAATCATTGTCATCCGTTATATTTGGCTCTAAATATTCAAGTACGTCAGGTACACTTTCTTCATCAAGATCGTTTGGATGCGATGATGCGTTGAAGCATGTTTGTCCATTATAGTGACTACAAACTGAGGAGCATTGCAACCCAACTTTTCTACATCCGTAACCCGAACCACAGCCCTTCTTGCAATTGCAAAATATTGTAGTGAGCAGTTCTTCTGGTGCTGGTGGTAATAATGTAGGTGTCGGTTGCAGGGTTTCATTTTCCAATACCCATCCCCATTTCTGAGGTTCTAAATCATTCCCTAACCAAGTTTGGATCTGGTAGTAGACACGATTGATATGATGTCGAGCTGCTGCACTTGTAGGTGGAAGAGATGATAATTGCACCGCTTTTTTGAGTCTTATTGATTTGATAAATTGCATAATATCGAAAATCGTCAATACTGTGTCCTGATTATGGAGCATTATACATTGCTAAAAAGACACAGTTTTCCTTATTAAAAAAGCGAAGATGTTGTGTCACATCCACTGAAGGCGTGCAAAAATAAAATATGTGTTTTAGACCGAGGATGTTTGTCGAAGCTTTTAGAGGAATACATTTGTGTCTTCACATTCCCCTACCAATTTTTTTCAAGAAAATTTCTTGATGGTGTGATTGAGTACGCCCTATTAAAATAACTAGCAGGTCAATATCTTCTCCTATGATGACGTCAGTCTTTTGATGTTCAGATTCTGCAATGGCAGTTTCGACGATAAGAACATCAGCATCATCTCTGGCTTGTTTTGTAGCGATGTTAACAGCTTGTAATTTCTCAATGAGAACTTCTTTTAGAAAATGTAATAAAGTTTCTGGTATTTCTTCATTTAGTAGGGGACAGGTTTACAGGTTGCCACCTACTGCAGGTTGCCACCTACCTTGGATTTTGGTGTTGGACCAATGTCATAAACTAAATTTTGACTGAAATCGAAACCTAAGGAGGTGTGATCACTTTTAAACTAGTTCTGGAGCGGACAAAGCCACTAAGACAGTGTGTGTTGACAAAAGTTTGAAAAGTTGTATCGTGAAAATTTAAAAATTAAAATTCTGTTTTTGTTCTGTGGTCATAAATTGAACATTTTAATCGAGAAATCAAGGTAAATATTTTTTCTGTATTGCTTTTACATTCAACTTACATTATCCTAACAAAATTTCAAGCATATCATGAAATAGCAATTTTTTTCAGATATAATTCTAAAATAGTGCTAGAATGCAGGTTGCCACCCTTTACGATTTGCAGGTTACTACCTATCGTGTTTCGCTTGTTTACACTCATATGCCCGTTTTTATGATTGTTTGATGTTTACAATTGTTATTGAGTCAAAAGTGAAGTGTTTTTATTGCATTAAATAATTAAATTTGCAAGATAATATGGAATCATGCAAATTAACATGAAAAATCAAATTTTGATTTTTTATGCCAATTTACACTAATTTTTTTATGTTTACGACCACTGAGTGTCAATAAAAACCCATAAATTTTATAAATCAGTTGGTTTTCTTTCCGTTTTTCTACATTTTCAGCAATTTCTCGATGGGTGGCAACCTGCAAGCCTAAATTTCAAAAGCTCGATTTTAGGTACTTTTGAAAAACTCCTGTATAATTTTTATTTTTTGAAAATTCAAATAATTTTTACGTCAGGATTGTACCTTTTGAGTTCCTCTTTCCAACGAATATTATAATATCAACAATATGTTAATTTTGTGACGAGCTATGAGCAAAAAAGCTAATGGGTGGCAACCTGCAAACCTCTCCCCTATATCGTCCAGCATTTTACTTGGAGGTGGATAAGACTTGGTCTCAACCTCAACTATAGATAATCGAATATGTTCTCTAATAATCGCTACAGCAGCTTCTACAACCCGTAACTGTTCTTCTTCGGGAGTGCTTTTTTTATTCTCGTACCAAGCTTTTGATACTATATTAACCTGTGTATCGCGAATAGATATAATGGTGAATGATCCAACCTTCGTCGTTATTATTATATCAGTTAAATATTTTTCTCTTAATTTAGAAATGATTGTCTTATCATTTGGTACATACCTGTAAGGATATCTTTAAGCTCTTTTAATGTGAATTGTGAATCTTCGTTATTCTTTATATAACAAAAAATCTCCTTCATTGCTTCTATGACTTGATCATCTTGGCGATGCTTTCTATCTTCAGACGGTACTCGATTTAAAAAATTGGAATAGCAAGTAGTGTGGTATTTTGCGGTATCCCGTCACTTGACCGAAATTTTTTGGCCGAAATTCATTTGGCCGAAATTCAATTGGCCGACACATCATTTGGCCGACAGTCATTTGGCCGAAATATTATTTTTATTACCGAAAGTGAATATAAAAATAAATCTTAAATGAAAAGAAAAAATATATTGACGGTGCGTCGAAAAAAGCGAGATTCACCCCCTTCCCAGTAGCACAATTTGTCGAGTTGGAAGGCCCCAGGGGGATGTTTTTAATGAGTTTAGTGTTGCCGAAAAATGGGTCTGTAGCGTCCGGAGCGCAGCGTAGCGCGCGAAAGGCCCATTTCGGCAACACAATCACCCCCGCCAGAGTTTCAAAAAAAAAGCGAGATTCACCCCTTGCTAATAGCACAATGTGCCGAGTTGGATCACCCTAGAGGGATGTTTTTAATGAGTTTAATGAATTTAATGTTTTTAATGAGTTTTTTCCGCGCCGCCGCTCCGCTCCGCTCCGCGTTGCAGCGCTACAGAGCCATTTTGGCAACACATCCACCTACGACGAGTTGCAAAAAAAAGCGAGATTCAACGTCGTTAAATCAGTAACCAATAATAAGAGTGCAGAAAAAATCCGCGCGCACCGTTAATATAAATGTAACCTAACAGTGTAACTAAACAAAATTAAACAAGAGATGTTGAATATTATATAAATAAAAAATTAATTTTTGTCTACTTATAAAATTGTTAAGAAACTTAACAATTATATATTATTATTAAATTATTTTTATAGTCACTTTATCTAATACTAAAAATAAAATTTCGGCGAAATGACTGTCGGCCAAATGATGTGTCGGCCAAATGAAGTTTCGGCCAATTGAATTTCGTACAACTGACAGTGATTCGTATTTTGCTTCTGCAGTTATCAAGTCATGTTCAAAAAGTATGCGATCTTTTACTAGTTTTCCTAACACATCGTCTCGTTCCAATAATAATAGATATAATATAATACTTAAATATAATTATGATTAGAGCTGGGATTTATATGCATAAAAAATTCTAAAATATGCTCATATATATGTTCCAATTTTCATAAAAATATGCAAGTTAAAATATAAAATATGCAGTGAAATATGCTGAATAAAAGTTCAAAATATGCAATAAAATTTTTGCAAAAAAAAACATTTAGCACTTTTTTTTATTGAGAACGCATTTAATTACTACTGTTTTTCACTTGATAATAAATATTAATTATAATATGTTTTTCTAAATTATCTAAAATAAAAAGATTATCTTTTGTCACTCAATATTATGTTCTTGTACGTTGAGAAAATTCTTTCAACGTCGACTGATGTTATTGGAGCGAATTTAAACTTGCACATTTTTTGAGGTTACATTGTTACCGATTCTTAATATTGACCTTCTAGTATATTTGAAGTTTTTTTAAGAACCACGAATTCTCAAATCCTTCATTTTTTCTAATCACATCTGTAAATTTTTGGCCAATACGCATCCCTACATCCCCTTTATCTGTTGAATCGAATTTTCAGTTTGATTCAGCAACTCAATGGAATATACAAGTTTCATACATTGCGTCTCGAGAGTTTTGATTGCCTTTGCAATAAAGGCGTAATTTGATTGTATAAATGCTAGATTCTGAGGTAATTGTTGATCATCTGTTTTGCCTCACGAATAAGCAGCAGATTCATTTGGAAATTCAAGAATTTTCATACGTAGGTATATTATAATTTCACGAGTTGAAATAAAACGAGTATTTATACATTAATATGCTAACTTTACTAAAATATGAACCAAAAGTGGAAAATATGCAAAATATGCATAAAAAGATTTGGTTTAAATTACTCTAATTTATGTGATTCGCAAAGATATCCAAAAATCGACGTTCTCATATCAATAGTGAAAAATATGCATTTGCATATAATCCCAGCCTTAATTATGATAGATAAAGATGTAATTAATATGTATTTAAACTATTTCACGTCTTATTGTTCATAGAAATTAACTAAATATTATTAATAAAAGGATGTTTTATTTATGAATAATATAATATATAAATATTATTTATTAATTAGTAAATAACTATGGCTTTTCATAATTATAATATTTTTAGTAAATAATTAACCACATAAACCGTACTATGTATTGGTTTCCGCAGCGGCGGCTCTAGCAAGATTTTTAAGTGGTGCGAGATCTCATTTTGGCGCCCCCCCCCGTCGAGTGAAACGTAAAAAGAAACAATATTTATTTGAAAAGGAGTATTTAAACAAATTAAGAAAGAAAAATTAACTACAAAGCCACATTCCTCGCTTTTGCGCTTGCAAATTTCAAAAAAATATATTTTTTTTTCCAAAAGAAACCCAAATTATTCATTTTTTCGAAATATTTTGTCATTTTGGCGCCCCCCTTAGGATGGCGCCCGGTGCGATTGCACCGGTCGCACCGCCCTAGAACCGCCGCTGGGTTTCCGCAGCTGACCTAGCGCGCTGTCACATATACAGCTAAGCGCTTCCCACTTATTGCGCTCTATCTCAATAACGGTTAATTGTATAAAATATTGTTTAAGACCAAAGTTGTAGAGAATTTTATGCTCTACAACTTTTGTAATAACTTAAAATGTCATTTAGAGCAAAGGAAACAAGATATCTGCAAAAAAACTGATTTTCGTGACCTTTGACCTTTAATATCTCAATACGCCGGCGCCGGCGCGAGATTTATTGAGATTTTTGAGCCAACGTTTATAATGTCAAAACAAAGACTTGTGCAAAATTTCAGCTTATTATCTTTCATTCCGAGGTTTGCCCCTTTTTTCTGCTTATTTGACTGGACTACTACTCGTAAAACATAAAAACTAAAATTACTGGAAAAAATGTCGGATGTGGTTGTTCGGCCTACGGCCTCACTGGTTTTGTGATGTGGCCATCCCATGACTTTATTATTATTTAAAGCATTACATTCAAAGTAGAACATTGCTATCCCATTGCGGGATTTACAAATCCATTTGAAGGGGAGGATTAGCCCCCAATTAACATGTTACATTTTAGCTTCTTTCCTATTTTCACACCCCTCTACAGCTTTGCGTGTGTCTTCGCTTTTCTTACTATTTCTCTCCATTGGCTTCTGTCCTGTACCTTTATCCACCACTCCATGACCCCCATCGTTCTCAGGTCATCCTCAGCCTGATCCCACCATCTCGCCTTAGGTCTTCCTCTCGCTCTGCTGTCGTTCGGCTTCCACAAAGTGATTTTCTTTTCCATGTTTTCCTCTTTACCTCTCATGACATGTCCCAACCATCCCAGTCTCCGTGACTTCACGATCTTAACTAGATCTTCATCTTTCATTGCAGCTTTTATTTCATGGTTCATCCATTGTCTATACTCTCCGTTCTCATCTCTCTTTGAACTCAGGATGGTGCGCAATATCTTCCTTTCTAAAACCCTCATGACCTCTGCTTCCTGTTGTGACATGCAAACTGTTTCTAAGGCATATGTAATTACTGGCCTGATGAGTGTTTTGTATATCTTCATTTTTGTTTCTCTCGTCAGCGTTTGGTCCTTAAGTAGAGTTTTGTTAGCGTAAAAGGCTCTGTTACCTGCTTGCACTCTTCTTCTGATCTCTTCCATTCTGCTGTTGTTCTTGTCTATATGGGTTCCAAGGTAGTTGAAGCCTCTCACCTCTTCGAATCTATACTCATCTATCACCAGGTCTCCCAAAACACCGTTTGCGTTCTTTAAGCATTTCATATATTTTGTCTTCTCCTTGCTAATCTTCAGTCATGTCTTCTCAATTGCCTTCACCATCTCTTTGAACATTTCCACCAATTTCCTGAGCGACCTCGTTATGATTACTATGTCGTCAGCATAGGCAAGTATCTGTCCTTCTCTATTTATGATAGTACCTCTTGTATCCGTCTTACGTGCTATACTCTCGAGTAGAACGTTGAAAAGCAGTGCCGACAGCGCGTCTCCCTGCCGCACGCCCCTATTTATTTCAAAGCTGTCTGATTCTCCTTTTGTTGTTCTGACACTTGCCATTGTCTCTTGCATCGTCATCATTGTCAATCTAATAAGTTTGTCCGGAATCTCCATCTCTTCCATCACTCTAAACAGTTCTCCTCTTTCCACACTATCAAACGTTTGTTGGAAGTCTACAAACAGCATGTATAGATCGATGTCATGGTTCAGCAGCTTTTTCCATTGTTCTTATGTGTATTGCACCTATAGTAGACTTTCCCTCTGTAAAACCGAATTGATACCCTCCTATTTTACCTTTCACCTGTTCTTTCAGTCTTTCAAATATTAGTGTTGACATGACCTTATACGTCGAGTTGAGTAACGTTATGCCTCTGTAGTTTGTGCATACCTCAGGGTTCCCTTTCTTTTTTAAAGGCACTATCACGCCTTCCCTCCATTCCCTTGGCATCTTCTCTTCTCTCCACACTAGTTGGATCAGTTCACATATTCTTTCCTGGAGTTCTTCTCCTCCATATTTGAAAAGTTCTATGCCAATCTCGTCACTTCCTGGGGCTTTTCCATTTTTCATTCTTTGCATTACGTTCTTTATTTCTTCGTGTGTTTTGTTTTAAAAGATGTTTGTTGAGACAAAATCGAAAAAAGTTGATTTTTCGACACTTTTAATCGCAGAAATTCGATTTTTTGACACTTTTTCACACTCACCGATCGACCAAAATTGGCCTCGTGATCGACCGGTCGATCCCTCGATCTTGTTGACCACCACTTCTATAGTGGCTCTTAACAAGAGGAAATTTTATAAATAATACTATAAAACATCTTTTACTACGATCACGACTGTGTATTGAAAATGAGGGTGGTCATTTTCAACATTTACCTACATAAGGTAATAGTTTAAAATTAATTAATAAAATAATTTTTCAAAAATATAAAAAATTTAGTGAATTTAATTTTTTGTTTTGTAGCTGCCTTGTTTATTATTTTCTGATTTTCTGTGAAATGGATTGGTTTCTCAAAAATTGTTACTAGACAAAAGTTGTAGTCCGTTAAATTTCCTATCCGGAATGGGGCGTCAGATTTTTTCTAAAATGTTTCGTTTAAAAGATACAGGGTTTTGAAAAAATCCAAAAAAAATAAAAGCTCAAATTTTTCGACATTTTTTAACTTACTTTAATTCATAACTCGAAAGCCATTGATTTTAGACAAAAAAAGACGTGCGTCTAGTTTGTAGATTATTTCACGCTCTTTAAAAAATTACTAAAGCATTTTTACTGAAAAATCAATATTTTCGGCGTTATGGCCACGTGAAGGTGGAAATTAAAAAAAATGCTTTAAAGAGGCCTAACTCTCGAGGGTTTGAATTTAGAAAAAAATTTTTGTTAAATATTGTTCTTAGAAAAGTGCCCTCTATCACCACCTAAGTTATGTAAAGTGAGTGCGGGGACACCCTGTATATAAACGTTAATTTTAAGTTTCAAGTTATTAAAGTTAACTACAGTTAAATACAGTCCACTTATTATCAAAATATACCATTATAAAAAATTAAATACCCAAAAAAACATATCCGATGTTAGAGGACAAATTTATATCCGGTTTTGTAAGACTCGAAGAAAAAATGTTTAAATGTAAATTTCACAATTAAATTATGAAAGAAAATTGAAAACAATCACATGCGAATGAACCTCTTTTCATGTACTTTAACATAGTGTAATTACCTAATAACCACCTTTTCCACAAAAAAGTTTTGATTCAAAATCCACTTGCAAAAAATCACAATTCTAGAACTCACTTTTTTCAAACCTATCTTGACCGAAAATAACATATATATGCGGTTCTTTGTCTACAATAAGTTTACTTTCTTATCAAGTAAAATATGCTTCCGCATGAATTCGAGAGATAGCGTTAGCGTTTCTCAGCGAACATACGCTATCTGGTATTACCAGACTATCCGGTTTTGTAGAACTTACCCCTACAACAACCAACACTGTACAATACATCAAGCGACAGCCTTAGCAATGGACGATATGCCAGTCGGCCGCTACGTTATTTGCTGAAATTTGATTTAACATATTGCTGTGACATGATTTATGCTGTATTTCTTATTTTTCTATAATTTTATGAATAAATTATTTTAAAACTATTAAAATATTGTTTTTTTAGTTTTTATGGAGCCCTTTCATTTAAAAAATTAAAGTTCATTTAACGGTTTCTGAATTTCATTTGACAATTTCTGAATATCAACTGACGGTTTCTGAATTACAATTGACGATTTCTGAATATCATTTGACAAATCTGAATGACAATTGACGATTTCTGAATATCAGTTGACAAATCTGAATTACAATTGACGATTTCTGAATTACTGGTGGAAAAGTTGACATTTACATTTAAAATTTAAAGTTCAAACCATTTTATATACAGGGTGGAGTAAAAATTAATATATTATATTGAACATCGAAAAATAAAAATTATTTACATAAGAAGTCACGGTGGGAGTAATATATAAACTTTAAAAAGCACTAAATAAAAATTAAATTACAAATTTAAAAAACCCCCAACCCAAAAAAAACTCTAAAATTAAACCTCTAAAAAGTAAAATAATAATTAAATCGATCTAACCGTCGCGTCGTCTTGTCGGGGACCGTTAAGCAAATATTAACAATATCAAATCGTTCTGTGTAATCCCGTCGGTCCCCAACACGACGACGCGACGATTAGATCGATTTAATTATTATTTTACTTTTTAGAGATTTAATTTTTTATTTATTTCTTTGTTCATTCTGATACGGGCGAAAGCTACACTTACATCATGGATTATTAAACTACTGCAATTTATTTAATTAGTAAATGTAGGTATATTAAGTAAGAAATGTGTTAATATGATCAACAAGTGCAACAGTTCTTGCAAATTAAAAACAGATATTTTCTTATGTTACATCACATAATATGCTATTTATATCACATAGTTAAGCACATGGTAATAACTCAAAATCATATTCCACTTCCATAAGTTTTATTCCAAACAATATAGTGATCCAAATCTCTAGGTGACACACTGGATCTTACTCGGGTAAAAGCTTTAACAAAATCTTCCATGGTAACTGGACGAACCTGTGAGAAAAACATTGAATAAATAATGAAAATATAGCAAAATTTTGAATAACTACTTCTGCAGGTTGTATGCATTGTATCATACTTAAATCAATACAACGAATTGGGCCTAATGATGCTTCAGAACATAAATTTTTCATGTCTGCACCAGAATATCCATCAGATAATAGCGAAATTTCTTTAATATTTTCTTCAATTAAATTATGACGTTCTGGCTTCATTAGTCTTGTGACTAATTCTATTCGTGCCTAAATATTAATTCATAAATTTAAGTACATACACAAACTTAAAAAGCAAAGCTTTACCTCGTATTCTGGAAGAGGAATATATAAACGTTTAACAAAACGTCTTCTTGCTGCTTCATCTAACTCTTGGGGTCTATTTGTAGCACCAATTACTAAAATTCGTTCTTCATTATCAGTTGTTGCCCCATCGAGTTGTACCAAAAATTCTGTTTTTATACGTCTGGAACTTTCGTGTTCTGTATCACTTCGTTGTGATAATAAAGAATCAATTTCATCAATAAAAATTACCTACCAAAAATATCAAATTTAAAAATATTTTCATTAACTGATTGAACCTCGGCATGGGAAACCAAATTTTATTTGTCAAATAAAAATGACAGCAGCCATAAAAATATTAAGCTATTATTTCATAGCTGCTGTCATTTTTCACGGCATTGTACCCAGGGGCGCCGCGCCCTATTGTTCACAGTGTGCAAAACACACAGGCGGCCAAAATTAGAGGCGGCCAAAATCCCAAAAATAGGGGTTTAGAAAAGGTCATTTACTTTACGGCAGGGAATAAGTAGTAGAAATTTAAGAAATTGTATTAAAAAACTGAAAAAAATCGGCTACAAGGGCGGCCAAATTAAACTTTGCACACGGGCGGAAGTACCCCTAGCGGCGGCCCTGATTGTACCCACCATTAAATCCAGTTTTAACCCTTATGTTACCGAATAGGGGTACCCGGGTACTTTTTTGACTTTGCAGGTGTATATCTCAGTTTGTATTTTTCAAAGCGTATTGGGACTTTGTGACATCTTATAAAATATAGTTCTAAATAAATTAAATTTATTTAATAATTTAATGCAATTTTTTCGCGATTATAACAGACTATGCCTATAATCCCGAATGGGGTACCCGGGTACCCCTAATTGAAATTCGCATCTTATTGACCTAAAAACAGATGATTTTATTGAAAACAAGTGATTTATTTTTTATAATGCAAGTGATAATGCCTACAAAACACTAACAATCTCGAAAAAAGCACTAAAAAACATAAATTCGCAAAAATTATGTCAATATGTAATATATTGAAAATCGCATTTTATTGACCTAAAAACGGATGATTTTCTTGAAAACAAGTGATTTATTTTTTATAATGCAAGTGATAATGCCTACAAAACATTGCACCACAACTTTTTTTCTCGAAAAAAGCACTAAAAAACATAAATTCGCAAAAATTATGTCGGGGTACCTATTATTGAAAATCGTATATTATTGACCTAAAAACGGAAGATTTTATTGAAAACAAGTGATTTATTTTTTATAATGCAAGTGATAATGCCTACAAAACACTAACAATCTCGAATAAAGCACTAAAAAACATAAATTAGCAAAAATTTTTTCGGGGTACCGCCCGAACGGGGTACCCGGGTACCCCTTATTGAAAATCACATATTATTGACCTAAAAACGGATGATTTTATTGAAAACAAGTGATTTATTTTTTATAATGCAAATGATATTGCCTACAAAACACTAACAATCTCGAAAAAAGCACTAAAAAACATAAATTCGCAAAAATTATGTCGGGGTACCCCTTATTGAAAATCGCAAATTATTGATCTAAAAACGGATGATTTTATTGAAAACAAGTGAGTTATTTTTTATAATGCAGGTGATAATGCCTGCAAAACACTAAAAATCTCGAAAAAAGCACTAAAAAACATAAATTCGCAAAAATTATGTCGGGGTACCCCTTATTGAAAATCGCATATTATTGACCTAAAACCGGATGATTTTATGAAAACAAGTGAGTTATTTTTTATAATGCAAGTGATATTACCTACAAAACACTAACAATCTCGAAAAAAGCACTAAAAAACATAAATTCGCAAAAATTATGTCGGGGTACCCGGGTATACCCCATCCGGGTGATATATGTTGTTTTTTTATTCGGTAACATAAGGGTTAATAACTCAACTTTGTTTGTATTAATAAAACCCTCTTTTGCAAAATACACCTTTGCAATTCGCTGTTATTTTGGGGCACTGTGTATGCTTTCCAATTTTAATTTTTTTAAATATAATATTTTTTCTAATAATTCACTATTCCCTTAGTTCAACATTCATTGCTTGACCAATTAAATGTGAAAAATGGCATATACAATAGGGGTTTAGGATGGTAATTACATTCTATGGTAATTACTCCCCATTAATTTTCAAACATAAAGAAAAAATGATTAAGGGGTTAGGCTACAGTAGACATTTAAAAAAATCGATTTTCTGGTAATCACATTTTCCGTAAATACAACATTTCGAGAATATTCCCAAAAAGTTTTAAAAACATAGAAATTAAATTCTCGAAATTATCGCTGTTTAAAGTGAGCACCGTGCATTTAAATGTACAGGGTGGCTCAAATTCGCTTCTTCTTCTGGGGAAATCGGTAACTATTGGGAATTTACATTACCGTTGGTGGCGCCACCGGCACTACCAACATGGCGTGGTTGATGAGTACAGTTGATGTTGTTTATATGGGTGTTTGTGTGTTTCGTTCATAAAATCTGTGTTAAATATGTAATGGTGCCTTAATAATTTTGTGTTTTGGACAACTCTGAATTAGTCATGTGTATACTAATCAGATTATATCATAAATCATAATCATATTAAATCATTTTACGGTTGTCGTTCGAAAAATAGAAGAGAATGAAGCTTACATTTTCAACAATTTCCGCATGCAAAAAGTGGTTTTTCTATTAATAAAAAATGTGTTTGGCATTGAAGAGAAGGTGGATAGTAGGAAAACTTGGAAGAATGCTACTATAAACTCTTTATCGGAGAATGAACAAATGGCAGTAGATAGTTTACTATGCGAGTAATGTACCATATTAATAACTGTAATTTTTAATAAAATAAAATGTATTATGATATAATGTTAATATTTATCTATTTGTCCATATCACATGTAACATTTTATTAAAATAATTATTCTGTAATCGTTGAATTAATTTCCTTTTCATAGTAAAATCTACTTCGAACTTCACTATTATATTAATAAATGATGAATCAAAAGAGGCAAAGGTAACGAAATAGCATTCATTTAAGTTTAATAGTGCCATTCCAAACTAGAATTGTGCATAATGTTTTTTTTTGAACAAAATTTCCCCATCAACCGTAACAACATATTTACACGTTGCGATGCAATTTACCATCGTGGGTCAATCTCAACCAGGACTGATGTTTATTTATTTAGCCTGGTTTGTGTGTGAAAGATAGGTAATATTTATTACTCATAATTGATGACTTGCTGAAAAATACCTACATAAATTTAAACAGAAAAATATTAAGATCAACATTTGACTTTTAGGTTACGTATCTAAAATTAACGTTTTTAATATAAATTTTAAATAACACTATTTACCAACTTAAACAATACATGAATATATAATTAACAAATTGATTATTTGTTATTTTTAACACAAAATAATAGTACACTATTCATAAACATAATACAAACAATGTAAACAAACTTTTTTTGTTTTGGAGTTGATAGCCAAAAGTTCGATTATTGGACTTTTCGATAAATGTCGATATCTCGGTTGTTTTTGAAGTTACCAAAAAAGTGTTGACACTTTCTTCAGACACTTTTTTAAGGGCAACAAAATAGGCTGAATAGATTTTAAATATTTAAGTAAGTTTCCGAGTTATAATACAAAGTTGTGTTTTTTTAAATGGAAACCATAGTTGAATATGACATTTTTAAATAGCATTTTTTATCCGCTTTTCTATGATAAATAACATGTGGGGTCCATCATTTCAAATAATTCCCATTTCATTAAAAAATGCAATAAAAATAAGAAAAAAACAAAAAATTAATAACATTTTTAGTAAATAACAATAGCAATTTTAAACACGACAGCAACTAAACAAAAGTTTCCTACTGAAAAACAATTGGTGACGATGTTTTAGGTGTCAATAAAGATTTGGTAGTGTTTCATTTTGACAAAATTATAATATTGAAAATATGGGACTTCAGTTTGAATACTTACTATAAATTTTGTATTTATTGTTTTATTTGCAAATTATTATTATTTACTAAAAATGTTATTAATTTTTTGTTTTTTTCTTATTTTTATTGCATTTTTTAATGAAATGGGAATTATTTGACATGATGGACCCCACATGTTATATATCATTGAAAAGAGGATAAAAAATGCTATTCAAAAATGTCATATTCAACTATGGTTTCCATTTAAAAAAACACAACTTTGTATTATAACTCGGAAACTCACTTAAATATTTAAAATCTATTCAGCCTATTCTGTTGCCCTTAAAAAAGTGTCTGAAGAAAGTGTCAACAATTTTTTGGCAACTTCAAAAACATCCGAGATATCGACATTTATCGAAAAGTCCAATAATCGAACTTTTGGCTATAACTCGAAAACAAAAAAAGATAGCGAATTCCGGTTTTCGCCATTGAGCTTTTCTCAAAAAAAGAGATCGAGGATGCGCCATCCATTTTTCGATATCTCCTATAGTTACCGATTTCCCCATAAGAAGAAGCGAATTTGAGCCACCCTGTACAGTATCTAGAAACTTTGAAGTCGTTTATCTCGAATTGACATTTTAAAATCGGTGACCTCGATATATCGAAAACTACTGCATCGAATTGTTTCAAATTTTGTATATTTATTTTAGATACAATAATTTAGTACTTAACCGGGGGAATTTTGGTTTACACTTTTACTTTTAGTTTTATTAACGAAAAAGGAACCAAATATTCATCAAAAATCCAACTTTCTACTTTGAACGAATGCCATTTTGTCCAAAATTGATATTTTGCAAATCCCCTTGGTTAAGTACTAGTTTATTGTATCTAAAATAAATCTACAAAATTTAAAACAATTCGATGCAGTAGTTTTCGATATATCGTGGTCACCGCAAAACACCTTTTTTAAAACAACCTTCGGGAGAATGGCCATATCTATCTTGTTACTAAAAATTTTTTATTATAAAAATTATGTTGTGTGAGTCAAATCTTACTCCTTTTGATGTATATCAATAGATTTTTAAAAAAGTTTTGTAGTCCTTACAAAAAAAATTCTCCAAAATCAGTTATTTTTCTTGCTTCTACTGTAGCCTAACCCCTTAAATGAACTAAAATTGTTGTAAATTTGAAAAATGTATCTTCCTTTTATAGAAATGCACGTTCAAATTTAAAAAAAAAAATGTGAGATTTTCTCTCTCCACATGAACTTAAAAAAAAAAATGTTTTTTTAGTTTTAGATAAAATATGAAAAGTGATCTGCCATAGTTTATGTTAACTATGGTTTTGGTTACTTTAGCATCGCTAATTCAAATGGCGACGTTATATTAAAAAATAAAAAATATAAAATTTTTGATATGTTTTGGGGTTTGGTAAAAAATCTTTTTCATTGAGCCCATTTTCATTTTAAGCAGTCAGAATATAGGAAGTTATTCTCCTATGTTCGAATTTAAGTAAAAATTTGGATATCTTTATATAAAATAATAATAATAAATAAAAAATAGATGTTACATTGTCAGTTCTTGAATGAGAAACTCGATATTAAAATCAAAATTAGCTTTTTTCTTTTGTTTTTGAGTTATAAATAAAAATTCGGTTTTTTTAAATTAAACAAGTTATTTACACGAAGAAGTAGAGATCCTTTTCCTGCAAGTTATTTACACGTTTGTGATACTTCTTTAAGAAAAGAAAGTCAACTTGACCCATTTTAAATATCTTCATTATTTCTAAAGTTACAATACTTATAATAAACATAAAATTGTGTTTTAAATATTTCAAAGTCCACCCTGACTGACTGTTACTAAATAATTAAAAATATTGAAAATTTTAGCATACCGAAGGTTGATGACAACGAGCCACACAAAATAATGCCCTAACCATTTTTTCGCCATCTCCAATCCATTTTGAAGTTAAAGATGATGCACTGATACTAAAAAATGTCGACTTACTTTGAGATGCAACGCATTTACCTACAAATAAAAAAAAATTAAATAAAATTATTAGTAGGTAGGTACAGTAAAAAACAAATCTAAATGAAAGCTAATAATAATAATAATGAAAGTAGAAACACAAAATACCAATTAAAGTTTTGCCTGTCCCTGGTGGACCAAACAACAAAATTCCTTTGGGTGGTCTTCTTAAACCAGTAAAAATATCTGGTCTTAAAAGAGGCCAGACTACAGCCTCTTGAATGGCATTTTTTGCAAATTCTAAACCAGCTATATCATCCCAATGAGTTGGTGCTCCACAATCCATTATTTCAGAACGTATAAGTTCTACCATACGTGGCTCTATATTTTTTAATCGTTCATCAACTGATTCATCTAAAGGCCATTCACCATTGACATCTTTCGGCGAAAAATCTTCGCTATTAAAATATATAAAAGTTAAATTAATTAATTTATTTAGACATTATTTATATAAATTTTTTTTTTAGTATTATGCATACCTTCCATTATTTGACAGCATCGGTGAAACGAATTTATTTTGAACATTTCGTCTTGTACCACCTAATTTTCTCTTTTGTCCACCATTACCTAATGAATTATTATTATTCTGAGGTGCATTGTGAGATCCATGTTTTCTCAAATTTTGTTCCTTTAATTCGTCAAATGCCGTTTTAAATGAAGAAGAGGAAGCAGAGTGGGTTCTTTTAAGATTACTATATTTCTCCGGCGCTTCAATTTGAGCACCCTTATCCATTGCCCTCATATTGCTTTTATCCTTCCAGTTACAACTTTGAGGAGCAAAGCTTTTTGCAATTCTTCTAATTTTAGTGTCCTCTTTAATTATACCATTTTGATCAAAACATTGTGAAAAGTCTTTTAAGCGTTCATAATTTTTCAAATTATTTAAAGTATTAGGGCACCGCACGGTGGTCTGAGAACATTGTAAACATTCCAGAATAGAGTTCATATGTATTTGCTGCAAATTACTATGCCATGCTGTCTCTTCTTTGTCTTTTTTACAAATAACCATGTCAGATAACACATTTTCGTGAGTGTTATTTACTATATCGGCAAATGTTAAAATTTTATTCAAATTACTTTCCAGCAATTTCAAAGAATTTTCATTTGTTAGCCTGAAAGAAAATTTAGGAATAAATGCAGCTGCTCGGTGTTAATTATTATTGTTACAGTTAAGGAAAATAATATATTTACAGTTGTGTGGATGCTGAATATGTATGTATTAAACAATTTCGATGCAAATCAACACTTTCACGTATATTACCACTTTTCTCAAATAATAATTGTTGATTATGGGATAAATAATTTGATTCTTCCACAGAATTCATATTATGCAATGAATGAACATACATATAATATTATTATTTCAAAAATAAAATATTAAACAAAATGAACAAAATACACATTTTTTTAGGTTATTCGAGTTCGTTTGAACTACTGAAGTAACTGAAGTGCGAATAATTCTAAGGGTGCGTTCCACTTAAATCCATGACGACCGCGGCGTGGTCCCGCGGTTCTTTGATTGGACTTAAGATCGTATTTGATTGGACTGATAATAGTTATTGAAATATTGAAGCATAACTATTAATATATCGATAATAACTATCGAAATATCGATTTAAATCATTTTGAAATATTTTCTTCCATTAATTCTGCTGTCACGCAAGACCTTTTTCAGCGCAAAATTAAATAATACCGCTGAGCGTGGGTCACCTTGTCGTAGTCCACTTTCTATCCTAATATCTTCTTGACAATTTGCAATTTATTTTCACCTTATTGATTGTTTCATTTAGCATTCATTTGGTATTCCAAATTCTTTCGGTGCTAGATAGAGTTGATTTATGTTGATACTATCATACGCTTGCTTGAAGTCAACAAATAGTATTAGGTATGTTTGTAAACTGGTGCTCACGGTTTATTGACTGAATTTAAGGACGTAAATTTGATCTGCTACTGACCTACCGCCCGTGAATCCACTTTGGTATGTAACAACCACCCCCCATAAAAAGTTAACATTTGTAACAGCGATAAGGGCTCCGGAAACGGAACCAGGTAAAGAAGTCACTCAGAAAGAGATCAGATTCCAAACCAAGTGCAAGCAGAGCCGAGTTGGTAATCGATCTCTAATAATTTACTAATTGTATAAGTTTGTTAAGTGTTAATCATATTGTTTCGTTCATTAAATCATTCATTCATTTTATTATTGTTTTTTTTAACTAAAGTGACACCACGAGCCCGAGTAATCAGGTAAGATTTCCCCCCTATTATTCTTTTTAACTCAACTTTTTATTCTTTCTTTTGTTTGTCGTTCATAATAATTTATAATAATTTTTAATCAACTGTATAAATTCGTTCACTCATTATCATCCTGTTTTATTTGGCGTTTGGTGGAGATTTACCCTCCCACACCTCCGTGACGCGTTACCTGGAGGGATTGATTCACCTGCCGGTCGGAAAGGTTAATCACTTTTCCGATCTAAAGAATCTGGTGGCAGCAGCGTGATTGTTTAATTCGTTAAACAATCACCAAAATTAGTAATAAGGTAAGATTGTTGACCAGCTGGGGTCTTACAGGTATTCTCCTAATATTCTTTCAGCATATTGATTCATCCTGTTTTTAATTCACTTATTAACCAACAAGATCTTGTATCTTGTATGTGACATTCAACAGTGCTATGCCCCTGTAATTCTCAGTTTGCCTTACACCGTTTTTGTGTAGCGGTGATATCACTGCTTCCCTCCATGACTTTAGCCAGGCCCGTAGCCAGGGGGGCACGTGCCCCCCCCCCCCCGGAATGAAATCCTGGCTACGGGCCTGACTTGAGCATTTCTTTCTTGTCCCATATCTCTTCAATTAATTAGTGGACCATTTTCTCGATTATTTTCCTCCATATTTATCACTTGTATTAGCAGTACGCCACTGTCAATCACCATATTATGTAGTGGATGATGTAGTGGTGGCAAAACTGATACAAACTAGAAAGTAGATCTGGTGATTTTCCAATATGACAATAGAACACTTTTATTGGTTAGAAAATTTTGGTATAATCCTAGGTTAGCATGAGTTCAGAATAATGTAATATTATTTTTATTATTATAATAATTATAATATGCCAAGTAAGTTATAAACATAAATTATTGTATTTATTTTATTTTTTAGAATGAAAATTAATGGTGATAAAAACGGCATGTAACCTAATTAGTATTGTTGTTTTACTATAAAATTGGTTGAGATAGCGTTAAGTTGCAATAAACGAATTAATTGGTCAAAGTAATTGCTAATAAATAATAATAATTGTTACCCTGCAGCTATCAAGCTAATTATAATTTTCTTTTACAATAATTCAATAAGTGGAAACACTTTCACTTTGCCTACCTGTAGGATGAATAAGTAAATAAAAATTTAAATATTTTCATTAATAATAATAATTATTGTAATCGATGATGTTAAAGAACGAAAAATGTTAATAATTCACAGTAGCTTGTTTGGTGAACTTTAGCTGACTAAAAGTTTTCAATGTTAATAAGTGATGGGTATATGTTGGTGCAAAGGGAAACATGACGAGAATGATTCCTATTTCTCACAATCAACTAACGAGAATACAGATCGTACAGCACAAACAATGGCACCTGCAGTTTCGAACAACTGTTACATGGAAGGTCCGGAAAAAGAATCTTCAGATTCTCTTACTGTAGATCATTTAGTTTTGGAAACTTTAAGCATTATTGGAACATTAGTGGATAAGTATGTTTATTATATTATGTAATTACATAGTGCAAATAATTATTACTATTTAATTTAGTGAACAAGAACCTCCTCCGTCTATGTTACGCTTACATAATATAGCAGATAACGAAGAAGGATGGATTCAAGTAGTCAAGTCATTGATAAATGTGATACCAATGATCGATCCTTTAGGTCCTTCCGTAATTACGCTTCTTCTTGATGATTGTCCATTACCGTCCAAAGAATCGGTGTTGAAAGTTGTCAAGTTATTCAGTTTATCGACTCAAAGTGCAATATTGGGTAAAGAAACTTTTGCTAAGGAACGTAATATCTGTGTTGTTCTTGGATGTATAGCAGAAAAATTAGCCGGTCCAAGCAGTTTGGGAATTTTGACTTCTGCTACTTTGGATTACCTAATTGCAAATTTGGTAATTATTAATAGTTTATATATTTTAATAATCGCGCTATTGCAAAACTAATAATTGTTGTAAGGAAGGAAAGATCCAATGTAAGATACCATAGTTGCAACTGAATGTTATTAGTAGAGCACGGATTTTAGGCATTAAACATAACTCACCAATAGAAAAAGTTTATTACCAATATAAAACGTTAATTAGCGTTAATAAACGTAAATAGAATAGAAACGTTTATTAACGCTAATAAAATTAGCGTTCCTGAGGTCTCTGCCACCCCGGTTGTACCAGCTCCACAAGACGGTAACACTCGATGACAGGTTTCGCTTGTCCGCGATTCGAACCCAGAATTTCCGCTCTATACTGCCGTCCTAAGCTAAAAAGCAGTATCTCCATTTTTTACGAATTTTAGTTATATCGCTTTTTAGGATTATTATAACAATATCTGTGATCCTGCAACACTAAAAAGTAATAAGACTACTAGTTATATGCAATCATAGCCTTAGATATTGCAGTATCTCCACGTAATATTAACAAGTCCTACGCTAAAAAGCAGTAAACACCCAGAAATATTGGAATTACTGCTATTTAGTCTGGTACCAACGTCAGTTAAAACCTCGTTCAACTTTGAACTCAGTTCAACCAATCAACATGGTTGATAACCCCATATTTAACCATGGCGATTGGTTGAACGGTTGTTGAACTGAGTTTTACAGTAAAATTAGTATTTTACTAATATTTAAACAAATAAAAATTGTTATAATATATCGTTATTGAAGTATGAAACCTAAACATTTTATATGCCTAGCTAATTTCAAAATTAATAAATTATTTCTTGGTGGCCCAACCATAAATACCTAAATGCGTGTTTTCTCAAAACAACGATTTTGGAGATACTGTTTTTTAGCTTAGGACGGCAGTATAGCTCAAGCAATTTTCCAAGCTATTGTAATTTGTATTTCAAATACATATTTTCATGTAGTTTGCCTACTCGTGTCTGTATAAAATCAATCTATCGTTCAGTAGTCATTATGAATTTTTATCCAATTGGTGGATCCGGACAAGATGGGTCTCCTCCCGCAATGCCGTATTCATGTTAAACCTAACGGCCATATTCCTGAAAATAGCTTCAAAGCTTTGGCTTCAATTTTTTTTATTAGTGAATGAATGAGTACTTCTTTGCTTTACGTTATTACATTTATGATGAAAGTTACATCCGCAACTAAAAACTCAAATAATATTACAATAGGTTTTATTATGTTCAAATTAACTCGACAATATTTTAAAATTTTTAATTTTCTTTTTCAGAAAATCGATACAGATCCACATGTGACTTTATTCTCCCTTATTGCATTGGAAAAGTTTGCACAAACTAGTGAAAATAAAGCTATCATTATCAAGAGATTAAAATGTGAAGAAACTTGTCCTGTTAGTAAATTAGAGGAATGGCTTAATAATGTCCATTTTGTTAAACGACAAGTTGGATTTTGTGCTCAGTGGGCTTTGGATAATTTGTGTAAGTTTCAAGTTTTTTCATTCCAATTACTACTAGTTTTCTCTGTTTGGCTTTTGATTCTATACCAACATATTTAATTCAAACTCATACTTCACAATTTGGGTCAGTGAAATTGTGATGTGTAATTAAATTTAAAATAATTTCTTAATTATCATAAAACAATGGAACACTGTCATGTATCTAAAATTGATTTTTGTACAATCGCTAAACCATGTTTAGTTCAAAATGACAATTATTTAAATTTTATATTGGCTTTTGTTTACTTTTACGTTGTAAAACAAACTACCCTCTGAGAGCGCAACCCCTAATGAGAGGGATTCCCAAAAAGAAAGATCCAGATTAAGTCGCGCTCCAGAGAGAATGGCGCTACAGTTTATGTTGCCTAGGTGTTGTAGACTAGTTCCCAATAATCATTTCCGAGTGTTAGGTCATGGATTCTGAAAGAAATGTAGTCTGGGCTCTGGGGTAACTTTTCCAATTAACCACTGGTAGGTACCTATACCGGGTGACCGGCCGCCGATGTGAACATAGGAAATTAATTTTTCTTTAATTCCTGCTTCCCATCAGAACGGATAAGAATGAAAAAGGTATCAATTGAAAGAGTTTTATTTTCCGCGTCTAAAGACACCCAACACTTCGAGGGTCTAGAGCACGGTGTAGAAACTTCATAGGAAAATATTAGACCCTGATATTAATGGTATTTTAGTTGGCGGATTTTCTTAAGATGGCGCTGTTTCAATAGTTATTTAGAAAAGTAAACAATAACATAACATAAATCATAGAATATCCTATAAGTTGGAATTATAAGACGATTAATAAATTATAAGAGTAAAAAATAGTTAAATTGAATGGAAATATAGTGGAATAATTTAGTTTAGTCAGATTTAGTTGACCCATGACACCCAGAGGGCGCAACGAAAAGACAGTATAAGACTGTCTACAATTTTAACATGGAAGTTTCCCTTCTATTGTAATCTTTTATTCTATGGTCTAGAGTCAGAAGGATGTAACTACAAAAATAGCTGTTTTCAGTTTCATTTATGGTTTCGTAATTTAGTAATTTCGTATTTAGTGTCAGAATAAATAAACGTTTGAATAAATAGGTAGAAATTTGTAGTTGTAGATGTATCTACAAATACGACATATTGGTTAATGACAACTTAATGTATCAGCTCTTAGAACTTTCCGATATTAAATATGGTAATTTGTAGTTACACCCTTCTGACTCTAGACCCTCGACTTGATGTTTTGTTCTTTAATAATATTAAAAATGTAACATTAAAATAAGCGATTTTTTAAAAATCAGACCTGCTTTGGATGGTTGAACTGTCAAAACTTAACAAAAACAATTGCAATGAATTAAATAAGGCATCTAATATCTATTTAAAAGTGCTACTTTGTCATTTTATTTTGAGTTTTTAACAATGATCAAAGCACAAACCATCAAGTGATTGGGTGTCTTTAGACGCAAAAAATAAACTTCTTTAAATTGATACTCTTTTCATTCTAATCCGTTATAATGGGAAGCAGGAATTTAAAAAAAATCAATTTCCTATGTTATTTTCCTATGTTCACATCGGCGGCCGGTCACCCGGTATAAAAAAACAGGTTTAATAATATAATAGATAAAAATAATCAAAAGTTGTGTGCATAATTCAAATAATTCATAATACAATCTGTGCAAACAATACACACAAGTGTTGAATCAAGCATAACGCTGTCAAAAGGTGTCTTAACAATATGAAATAAGCAAACTATCTCTACTACATAGAGCTCTCATAAGCTTATATAATGAAAAATGTGACGCCAACTTCTTCCAATCGCTTGACATGCGGCTTCAAAAGTGATAAATGGTTAATACTTGTTCCAAATAAACAGAAGCACTTGACTGTAGAGTACGATAAACACTGTACTAGTTGTACTGGAACCGTTGAGTGAGCAGCTGCAAGCAACTGGCGATAATACAACCCCTCCCTAATACAACCCATCCAGATGTAATGGAATTTCTTAAGATACCGACTCAGCTCTTCCAAACAAAACGGAAGTTTGAGATAATGTCAACAAACAAACCCATAAACTTTGTTTATGCTTGTTGGATTTCTTTACCAAACTAATAATATCACATGTTTCAGTGTTGTAAAATAAAAATTTGATAATTCGTAAAAATCATTTATGGACTTGATCCACTCCTATTCTGGCCACCCCATATATAAAGTACTAAATCCTACAAAATATACGAGTATACTTTTGTTAATCAGTTTGCCACCACTGTACTGATGCTTACAAGCAACAAAATATATTATGGTGTAATTAAAATTTAACTTGTAAATATATTGTTTGTTTTAGTTGTAATGGATGGTCGAAAATTTTCTTATTTGGTTACTAACAATGCACATATCAATGCAATGTTAAATATCAGTGATGTAAGTGAATATTTAAAAATATCTCCAGATGGACTAGAAGCAAGATGCGATGCTTATTCATTTGAAAGTGTTCGTTGTACTGCTCAAGCAGATTATGGAATCTGGTATTATGAAGTGATGATTATTACACCAGGCGTTATGCAAATTGGTTGGGCTACTAAGAACAGTAATTTCTTAAATCATGTTGGTGTCAATACTAGTAGTAAATTGAATTTCAATTTTGTTAAAATTTTGATTTTAGGAAGGTTATGGAATTGGTGATGATATATATTCAGTGGCTTATGATGGTTGCAGAAAATTAATATGGTATAATGCAAAATCTGAACCTCAAAATTTACCTAGATGGCAACCAGGTGATATTCTAGGTTGTCTTTTAAATCTTAATGCTCTACTAATAACATTTTCATTGAATGGCTCTACTATATCTCGGTGTACAAACATATTTACCAGGGCTAGGTAACTATATAAATTTTTTAATAACATTATTATAATATAGTACAATGAAATTTTGAAAAATACAAACTTAACGATAACGAAAAATAATAACATAATAGGGGTGTTAATAATAAAAATGAAGAAATTTTTAAATTTTCAGTTCAGTTTTCAAAACTGTGAAGGTTAAGTTATTTAATATAAAAAATGTGTTGCAGTTACAAAATAAATTTACAGTAGTATTCATAAAAATAAAGCAATATACTACAATAATATTTGTTTATGTATTACAGTCGAGGATTTTTTGCTGCTGCTAGTTTTATGTCTTTCCAACAATGCCGTTTCAATTTTGGATCAGAACCTTTTAAATTTCCTCCAGATCAAACATATTACACTTTCAATGAACGTGGTATTTTGGCACCTGAAAGTAAACAGATTTTACCGCGACACATTTACTTGAACCAATTGAGACAACAAAGTGTAAGAGAAGACAGTTGCACATTATGTTATGACAAAAAAGCATCTGTAAGACTTATCCCATGTGATCATGCGTAAGTAATTTATTTTTAATTTTTAAATATAAAAAACGAAGAATGTGCAGGGTAGTGTCAATTGTAATACTAAATCTGAATTTTTATTTTTACAATATTCAGTTTTCATTTTTAAATAAAATATTTAAAAGAGGGGAGTGTAAAATATATACAAAATAGTTTGTGGTTTTAAAATATTCGCTTTTGTTTCGTTTTTACAGAACTAGGAAAGAATTTAGGAAGTCATATTACGCTTTAATGACCTGTTTTACAAAACTTTTGGGGAGTTATGTAGGAACACATAATAATAATAAATTAATAATATATTTTTTTAATATTAAAAATAATATTTTAGAATTACTTATGTCACGGGGGGAAGGTTGACACCTCTTCCCACTTCTGTACGGCACCGATTAATTGAATATTATTATGCTATTTTTGGTTTTCAATTTAATTTAAATAAAATTGATTTAAATTAAGTGAGGTAATACGAATTATAATTTAAATTACAAACATTTAAATAAATAAATTTTAACAATTTCTAATCGTTGTTCGATTGTGTACTTTTTCATAATTAAACTTCAAATGTTTATTAATGCAAATATAAATTTCTATGCTGGCTTTGTCGCGAAAAGAAATGTGGAAAATTAAAAAAAAAAAATTTTATAATAATATAATATCTACTGAAATATATTTTAAATAATTACAATTACCGGGGGTGAAAGTATCAGGGGAACAAATTACCGGGGTAAAATTACCAGGGGATCAAATAACTGGGGGTCAAATTATCAGTAAACAGGTCAGCTAATATTAAAAATAGAGTTACTAAAAGGAAGATTAATTTTTTTAAAGAATTTGGTGAAAACCAATTTGCAGTTGATTGAAAAATGTGGATATTATTTTGTTGTGTTTCACTGTTGTGAAATCCTACAATGTCATCGAAAAACTAAGTTAATCTCTATAAATTGAAATCGATTTAAAAATCCTGTGAGAAATCTTAAGGTTATTTTCTCAATGCCCAAATGGTTTTTACAATTTTGTAACCTTATTTTTTAAGAATTTTTAATGATCTTTTTTCCATAATGCTTAGAAAATTATTCCACATATTATCTCGAAGCCATTTTTTAAATAATTTTAATTGTAGCATAAATAAAAACTTAAATTTTATAAAATAAAATCATCAACATAACAAAAGGTTAAAAATGTTTTTTAAAGTGTTTCTAAATAAAATTTCTTGTATGTTGTTCTTTACTTATGGTCTAAGAGCTGGCTACATAAAAATGCAATTATAAGGTACACGAAATATTTATATCTAAAAAGGATCCATTAGTATAGCTAAGCACTGAGGTTCCAGTCTGCCAGGGCTATCCCGGGGATTAACGCGGCGGTGGGCGGTCAAAGACGACAAATTTTTAGGCGAAAAATATCATAAGGTACACGGATGGATAATAAGTTAGGTGAAGTGACGGGTACCTACGGCATGGGCCTCGAACGTCGCCGGCTGTGTTAGACAAGGATATCCGAAGAGCGATAGGTCTGTTTCACTTAAAGCAATGTGGTAGATTATGCAGTTAGTTACGTAATAAATGAACAATTTAAGAACAAAATATTTATTTAATTGTAGTTATAATAAAAAGTTAAGAAATTTACTGTGGTGATATTTTCATCATTTAAGGGTGCTAGCAAACAAATGAGATAGTAATTTAATTTAAATTTCTTCAAAATCAGTGGGTCAGGTGATTTGACTTACATTTAAGAAACATTTGCATCAAATTAACAAAAACCGTTATTTGTAACAATTTTACACATAAAACAAAACATTTCTGAGTTTATTTGTAAGATACAAAATTTGTGACACACCTTGTATATGAAGTTCATTTGAAATTAGCGCCAAAGTCCTAGAAAATGTAAAGTGTGAATAACAATTTAGTGCGTACGCGATAAACGATGTTGTGTTACCTGTCAGTATAATCAATTTAGCTAACCAGGATGAAAAAACTCCCACTACATAAAATCCAAATTTTGAACTTAAAAAAAACACAAAAAGCGAGCGAGGAGAATGAAGCCAGTCTCTTGGGAGAGCTCAAACGAAGAACGTGTCGAGAGTTTCTTGGATAAATTCCAATTAGGGAACTCGTATCAAGTTCTTTTTGATCAAGGAATCAATTTGTAAATTCACAGTAGTGAATAATCACGTGCGTGTATTAGGTGAAAATTAAGTGTTCATCGTGAATGAAGCGAGCACATGAATTCCGGTAGTGGACTGGAACATTTGCAACTCCAAGGATACTGGATTATTTGGATCAACACATGGTCACCAGTGCGTCTCCTGGGACGTATTTCATCAAAGTGAAAGTTTAACCATTTGTAAGGTAAAGAAATTTATTTAAAAATTAATAAACTCAGATCAAACGACGATTTGTGTCGTTAATGATTTTATTAATAAAACTTGTACAATTGATTTTAAAAATTACACCTGTTACACAAATGAAGAGGCATCCAAGTTTAGCTTTGAGATTTGAAATATTAAATATTGCTTGGATATCTGAGTCATTACATATCAACACATCTGGTTTAGGACAAAATTGTCTATAAAAATTTGATGCAAAACTCTTATGATAAAATTTCTTTCTATTAAATAAATTATGTTTGCTACAAATTGCTATTTCGTTATTTTGTCTGTTGAACCCATCAGCCCTGTACAAGAGAAAAACTCTACTCCGGCATAAAGCTAATTTTGAGGTCTTTTTGGGGTGAGTATTTGCTTAGGGGCGAATAATCATAACAGTACATTATATACTTTCATCAAATTAAGACTATTTGAACTTTTATTACATTATTTTATTTGTTACCTACATAACTTTGAAAACACAATAGAAGATTTTTGCTTCACTCGAAGAAAACAAGTTAAAATTTGGATCCAAGTACCTATATACATTTAGATGAAATTATTGCAAAAACAGTTTATTTTTTTATATTATGCATGCGAGTCTGTTATATTAAATTGATATAAATTAATTTTGTCTATTTATGGACCAGTAAAACGAATAAATAGGGAAATAAAAATATTTATTCGTTTTAATGGTTCTTAATCAGACAAAATTAATTTAATTACTTATGACTACTTATGATTTATGTAATTTAGATTTTTTTTTATCTACAGCTGACTTTTTTTAACCTCTCTTGTTCCTGTCTATAATATTGCTTAACTCGTATGCATATATAGAAATAAACTCCTTCTGCAATAATTTCGTCTCGATGTACTTTGCACCCATTTATTGACTTGTTTTCTTCAAGTGAAAAAAAATCTTCTATTGTATTTTCAAAACCATCGACACCTTCTAGCTGTTGCTAGAAATTAACACTAAACCGATTCACGGAACCGATTATGTTAGACTTAGCTGCAATAATGCACTGTAATTGCATAATGATTACAGAACATTTATTTCTATAAATTATATGCATGGGAGTTTATAATAATTATTAATTTAATGATATAATTTAATTTTGTCTATTTAAAGATGAGTAAAACGAATCAATAGGGAAAAAATTCACTAAAAGGTACACAAATTTCGTACAAGAGAAAATTTAATTAATTATGACCAATCTAATTTTGATTTTTTCTTATCGATAGCTGACTGTTTTGTTAATTTCTCTTGTTCTTGTCTATGATATAAAAAATTAACACATAACCAATTGTATTCGACTTAAAGCTGCAATAAAATGCACTTAAGCATAATATGCATTATGTGTTTTAGCACGCTGCTAGTGACGCTCGTTGTCTATCCTTTATGGGTAATCTCTCTCGCACACTGACTACAAAATCGTGCAACAATTTGCGATGAAAGCATAGCCCGTCACTCCACCTAACCTATTATACATCCGTGATAAGGTACATGGATGAAAGTTCCGCGAAAATCTATTATTTAATGCGCTAATACATGAAAAAATGCTGACAGACTGTTTCCTAAAGGCGAAATAGCCGACAGACCGCTTCAAAGTGGCGTAAAATTTGAGTGAAAAAAATCATAAGGTACACGAATAGAAGTTTTTTGTAGTAATAGTTTAAAACTTTAAAGAGCAATATACAAAATGGCAGACTGATTTTTGGGGGATAAAATAAGGCAGACCGCCTTCAAAAATTAGCAAATATAATCGTACTTTAACTTCAGTAATGTTATGCTGAACTGCTAATAACCTCGTGTCTGGATTGGCAACGGAGTTGCCTGCCAAGGTGGAAATCGCAGGTTCAAATCTTACCGCTGATACATTTTTTTTTTAAACTTATTAGTTTTAAAAATGTTATAACGTATTATTTGAATGAATTATATTTTAAAATATTATTTAATTTAAGAAAAACATAGGTAGGTACATAATAATGCACAACGGATGATATAATGCGCACAACTGATAACATAATGCATGAAACCTCAGTGCTTAGCTATACTAATTGTTAAAGAATTCTGTATTACAACTACAGATTCCTGTAATCGTTAGTTAGTATGCGTGCCGTTACACGAAATGAGTGTAGCGCACCGGATAAGTTAGTACTTGCGTGGACTCAAAGGCGTTGATGCGTGTATCAATGTGTGTACAAACTGTGTATTTTATATCTTGACAATTAAATATCTTAAATAATCATTGCGTTGATTTATTTAAACAACGATTTAACATAATGGATCTTTTTGACGTGAATACGTCTATAAAATCGGTAGCATGTTAAAAAATTTAATAAAACTATGTAACGAAAAATGTGTGTTTGTACGAAAAGTATACCCCGCATGTTGAAAAATTTAATAAAAATATGTAACGAACAATGTGTTCGACATTAGTTCGCTCCTATTGGACGGAGACTTTTGAGACCCGACTGCTGTTAGTCGCACGTTAAAAACGTTGGTCACGAGGGAAGTCAAAGCGCATCACGACACCGATGGGCAGAAAACTAATATAAAACTTATTTGCACCAGATCTGTTTTTATTTGCGCCAAATCTGTTTCCATTTGCTCCAAATAATACTGTAAAAGGTATAGAATTAACTGACACTCTGATATTTATATAATATTAACCATAATATGCAATATCAATCATATAAGTTATGCACTATTTTAACGTTAGAGGCACTACGGTCGAGCTTTCTCGCTCCATTCCAGTCCTTGCAGGATCTTGCCTAGAAACCTTGGTGTTACGTAATTGCACGTAAAGTTACATCATCAGGTTTATTCCAACCAGTCAAGAAACCGTACATTGTTGATTATCCTACCAAAGCAACCTCCACTTGTTAAGTTAATATGACGTAACATCATCAAATGTACAGGTAGTTTGGTGTAGTGGTTAGGAACTCAATCACAGGAGTTTGGTAGTTATTAAAATTCTTATAATTTTAACTTACAGGTAGCGGTTCTAAATTCCCTTCAAATTTAAAGTTACTGGGAAATATATCAGTTCTATGGGGATACAACAGCTTGTACATTTGCAATATTGTTATTTCTGCTGCCCCCGTAACTTGATGCACTTGGTTACGAGTTCTTCTATGAGTCGACGAAGAAGCCTCTGTTGCCATATATGAAGGGTACAGTGCAATAACGATGAGGGTCACATTTTTAAAAAGTCGAGTAAAACGAGATTTAAAGTTTCACAACGCGTAAGGTTACATTGCGCTGCCTATTTTCAACAGCAGTTTTTAGTGGAATTTTATTGTTTGTTTCCTGTGACGATTGGTATGTTCATAGCTTATGTTACAAGCTAAGAGATGCTGATAAAATATCGATTTCGAAAAAAATGGACCCTCATCGTTATTGCACTGTACCCTTCATATATTGCAACGGCTACAATAGAAATTATGGACCGATTCCCTATCTCTTCCAGAATTTCAACTTTCGTAACACCACTAGCACCGCTAATTTCATTCATTGTGCGAGGAATCTGCGCATTCATGCATGCAAGGAACAATCACGCTGCTGCATATCCTTTACAGCTACGACTCTTATAATTTTTACCCTTCACAGCCTTTGAGAAGAGTAAATTGGCAGCATTGATAATTGACTTCGTACAACTTAGCTTATCGGCATAAAGAGAAATGTAGTTCTTTGCTCTGGATAGAATCCGATCGGCTACACTCATAACCGTCTTCGTATTGTAAGTTTTTCCACCTTTCGCCACGGTTCCATCTGTTTTAGTCATTGGATAGAAATGCTCCATCATCAAATCGTAAAGCGGGTAAATGTAATTTGGTTTTGACTAACCAATACGCGAAGGATTGCTGTTTGAGTTATTGGAGCTGTCGTTATTGTAGTTGCGACATTCGTTACCCTCGCTAATCATTCGATCTCCTACAATCGTGCCGCATTCGGGACAAATCGAGTCTCCATTCTTCCAGTCTTCAATCAGAGTTGTATTGGGATGTTCTGGGCAGAACAGTTTATTATTTGTCTTAGCCATTGTTATTGATACTTTGAAATTTAAAATCATATCTTGAGAAAGATATCGTTGCCCTCCATAGGCTACTTTATACGTTAATCCGTTGAAACTTTGAACTCTTTAACCGTTGATCAGTCAAGCTAGGGATGGACCATAGTCAATATTTTTGTTTGTAAAATTCATCTATAGAAAATACCCCCAGAGCTAGAAATAGCACACAGGGGGGGGGTTATCGTTCTAATTGGTTGGGTATGCGCACAAACTAGTATAGATAATCCAATATAATAATTTGCTAGTAAGTTCCTTCTCCGTGTCATTTATAGACGAGCCTCTGATTGGTTCGTTCATTACCAACCTAAAAAAAATCGGGATCCTTCGGATCCGAAGCTATGTTCAGGAACATGACCGTATGGTTTTCGTGAATACATCGTCCCGGGATACCCGTTTTCGCCCCCGTCTACCGATAGGATAACATAACATTCAAAAATTTAATTAAATATGTATCTATCTATATGAATCGCTGATTGCAGAAAGGAAAGTACTACAAAATCAACATTTCGAAATACTCGATTTAAAGCGTCTGCTGTGTTTAAAATTGATCTAAAAATTGTATCTTTTTTGTTGTTTCTAAAGCTACATTTAGATCTGAATGAACTTTATGTCGGACAGAAATTCTGTCTCTCTTACTGTCTCTTATTTTCCGAGTCTTACTCTGTAGTAGTATTGTAGTATTTTCCTTTCTGAAATCAGCGATTCATATAGATATAGATACATATTTTAATTAAATTTTTGAATGTTATTTTATCCGATCGGTAGACCGAGGGCGAAAACGGGTATCCCGGGACGACGTATTCACGCAAACCATACGGCCATGTTCCTGAACATATTTAGATATAAATATTTCGTGTACCTTATAATTTCATTTTTATGTAGCCAGCTCTTCGTCTATTACGGTTAAAATCTGATATTTTAACGTTTAGTTTAGTTTTTGTTAAATTTATATTTCACAACACATACTAAAATCACACCCTATTCTTGAAATTTCTTTTTTAATATCTTATTCTATAAAATTATTTGTTTAATTAAGAAAATAAATAAAAACTAATGTTTATCAAAATATATAACCGGTGAACACATAAGTCTTTCACCAAGGAGTAGTTGGCCGAAGAGATAAGATGTCGGATTTGTAATAATAGTCAACTATTTGTAACCTAGGTAGTTGGGTACCCCTATTTGCCATGCCTAGCATATAGAAAATAATAAACAATAATGGTAAAAGCCAAACAAAAGCGAATTTTTTTAGAAATCAGTACAATTTCGTAAATGTGACACCTTCCTCAGTAGCAGAGATGAGCAACCTACGACCCGCCACACTTTCTCGTGCGGCCTTTCAAAGATTTTTACATTTTGTCTTTTAGAAATTCCTACAGTGTCCCTACGTTAATTTTGTTATAATGAGATAATTTAAATATTTTCTTACAAAAGTTTCTTACATGCGTCCCGCACAAAATTTTTAAATTTGTAGCTGGCTTGTTGTAAAAAAGGTTGCTCATCCCCATGATACAATTATATAAGATATGCTAGATCAGAGTTCCACTTTGGTACGCGATGCGCATTTACATAGCGTGGAGACCGTCCCCACTTAATGAAGCATATGTGTATATGGAATTATAAGCTGTCTTTTGAGTTTTTTTCGTATATTTGAGAACATAACACAAAATATAAAGTAAATGTATAGAAAAATATTAATTTAGTACTTTCGTGGTTGGTCTGACAAAAAATTTTTAAATTTGTACTATTTTAAAAGCTATAATTCCTAAAATGACATCATAATATGAATTTTACACTCGCGCTCATGGAAGGTCGAACACCTAATAAAAATTTATTGACAACAAAACAAATTTTTACGCATTTGTTAAATGGGAGAAATAATTCCTCGATAGAAAATATTTACTATTTTAAAATTCTAAGGTTGATTTAGTTTTGTTTCGACCGTAGAACATAAAAAAGGGTCCTATGGTAATAAAAACCGCACTAATCCATGCTTTTCATTCATTATCTAAATTTGTTTTTTCTTAATTTGATGTAGACAGCCGACAATAATTTATTTTTGTGGTAAATATTGATTTATTTAACTTTAATTTTCAAATCATACATTTCATGTCACCGTTTTAACCGTTTTTTCTCTTTAATATTGCAAGGATTTATTTAAATGTTATACTTTATTACCATTTCATAATTTAGAATCGAACTTTTAGCAAGAAATAAAAATTTAAATAAGATTAAAACCAAAAAAACGTCAAAGACCTGTATTTCCTATGCAATTCCTATAGTAATGTGCAATAAACGGGCTCCACGATCTGTAGAATACGTACGTCACAGTGAAGGTCATATGCGCAAGAGCATATCTTAGTTTATTGTATCATGGCTCATCCCTGCTCTGTAGTATAATGCCAAGTCCAATTTTGGGTAATTTCGCGATATTATTCTGCCTTTAAATAAAATATTAAGATGTTCAATACCCTGTGTACTAATTTATATTTTGTTTTAGAGGATTTTGTACAAATTGTGTAAGCCAACTAATTGAATGCCCCATGTGCAGATCAGCCATACATCGATTTATTGATGAAAATATTTAAAAGGAAATAGACATATTATAATATGTTATTTACTATGATATAGAGCTACATGTGGCTAACATATCGTCGCCTATGATGAAATCTTGCTATGTGGTAATAAAAATATATATTGCATGGGCAAAAAAAATATATATTGTAAGGGCAATAAAAATATTTATATTTATTTCACCATAATAAACACCAACTAAATTTTTACAAAGTCACTTGTTATATAATAGAGCAGGAAAAGTTTCATACATACCAAGAAAAATTATTTTAAACTTTCAACACATTCAAGGTTTTTATCATTGACGATAATATAGTGTCTGTAGTACAATAACTTTTTATCCTATCCTATGATCATGCTTGAATCCTGTTGCGATAATGTATTACATCAAGTACAACAATGTTTTTAATTAATAACAAATACTTTTATCGTTGTTTTAAATGTACTTGGCTTAAGTTATGGTACCCATTCATGTATGATCTTGAATGCAAATTAGATTGCATCTAATATCGCACGTAAATAGGCACCATTATAGCATTCATGTCATACCTACATATTACCCACATGTTACTGAAATCATTCTGAAATACTGTCTTAGCTTTTGTATTAAGCTCGTTAAATAAAGGTACATGAATGTATATTTTCTTGTGGTTCTGAATGTGGTGAAATAATATTATAAAACTGCCCACAGCAAGTCTTGATATGCAATTGGATGTACACCTGATAGATGTAGGTACCAGATTTTTATGTTTTCAAACAATGTACAATGCTGATATCCAAATTGTAATTATGTGCTGCATTTAGGTTGCAAAGTCTCAACCCTTAGATTTTCATCGTACTATGTAATACAGTAAAACTTCCATAACCAGACACTGGATAAGGTAGAAGTTTACATCTTGAAATTATAATACAGATGCGATCTTAGCCAGTTGATGCGTTAGATGTGTATTCTTGTCAATCTAAAACTTTTAGTTTGAGAGCCAGTGAACGGCAGACTTACGGTATTTTAACAAAGCTGAAATTTTCTCTATTTATGGTCTTATATGTGCCATACATGAAATGGATACGCATTAGTCCGACCGGTGGTTCCTATAGCGTCAATTAGCCAAAAATTGGACTTCATTGTATGTTATATTAACAATCTTACCATCCGGATAACAATAGCCTCCATGGCATAGTGCGAAGGGCGTGTGCCTACGGATATGTTGATCCCGGTTCTAATCCTGCTTCTGCCAATTTTTTTTTCAAACATATTCTTTTAACAATGTAATTTATTATCTAAATAATATAATTATATTTTAAAATTTTTCAGGAAAAGGTATTCTATTATATCTCTTTGTTTTAATCAATGATTAATTGGAATGAGTGAACTACATGCGTATGCTCGTATTGACCGCAGAAAATGTCTGCCGTTCTAACATATAGATTCAAAATAGTATTATTAACAATCATAATAAATTTCAGCTTTGTTAAAATACCGTAAGTCTGCCGTACACTGCCTCTTAAACCACAACTTGGTAGACTGCGAATTTCCTGATTTACACTGCATAATCTTTGATTAAAACAAAGAGATATAATAGAATACCTTTTCCTGAAAAATTTTAAAATATAATTACATTATTTAGATAATAAATTACATTGTTAAAAGAATATGTTTGAAAAAAAAATTGGCAGAAGCAGGATTAGAACCGGGATCAACATATCCGTAGGCACACGCCCTTCGCACTATGCCATGGAGGCTATTGTTATCCGGATGGTAAGATTGTTAATATAACATACAGTGAAGTCCAATTTTTGGCTAATTGACGCTATAGGAACCACCGGTCGGACTAATGCGTATCCATTTCATGTATGGCACATATAAGACCATAAATAGAGAAAATTTCAGCTTTGTTAAAATACCTTAAGTCTGCCGTTCACTGGCTCTCAAACTATTTATTTCATTGTGTTTGACGAGTATACTCGCCGTATAAAATAATAAATTACCATTTACTACAATAACTCCAAATTTCAGTAACAATTAATAAAAATGTCATTTAGTGGTATAGTAAAGCAGCGCTAGGAAGAATGGGTGTTGCCTAAACATTGCTCAGTATAGGTGGAGGGAGAACGCGAGACACCCAATTGACACCAACATAAGGAAACAAACTTGTCGCAATCTTGTGTCAGTAATTTTTTCATAAGAAACAATAATTTATGTGTATTTACAAATTAACATTATGAAAATATCCCGATGCAATCACTTGCACTACCTTACCTACGAAGTAAACATAGAAATCACGGCATAACAGACACATAGTAAATTAGTACTTTCCTTGCCAGTTTGTGAAAATTATGGTACCTATGTGCAGGGCCGTCTCATCCAAGGGTGCAAAGTGTGCGTAGCACACGGGCGCAGAAACATTTGGGGCGCCGGCCAGATGTAGACGTTCATAAAAACCAACCTTAAGTTTTTTTTTATTCGTGCTTTATTTTTAAAGCACGAAGTGAAATTGAATTGAATTGAAAGTCGTTTTCTTTAATAAAACTGATGGTACTAGATGGTTGTTCATCATTTTGGAACAAATGGATCCCATTTCGTGTCTTACACACACAAAATTTTTTTTTTTTACTTTTTAAAACGAATTTCGAAAGGCTCGACTTTGCGTAGCGCTACAGTTCAAGATGTAGCTAAAACAAGGCACCAAATTTTTAAACTCTTTTAAACGTCAATGACCTTGAAAATTTGAAATTACCGCCTGCGGCGCATGGGGGCGGCAAATATAGGTTTGCACACAGGCGCCAAATACTCTTGAGACGGCCCTGCCTATGTGTATGCATAAAATTGTACAGAAAATGCTACACTCTGAAGAAGTGAGTTACTCAGTCAAGTGCAGTTTACAAGTCATTTTATATGTCAAATTCTATAATGGATCTGGGGTAGCCAACCTTTAAGATGTTAGGGGCGGCTTTATGTTGAAAGTGTACCCATGGGCGGCTATGTTTTTTATAACTTACAACTTCATGATCTTTTTTTAGAAGATACTTACGAACTGGTATCTTTTTTAATGAAATTTTAGATACTTATGAATTGGTGGGAGGCGGTCGGAGCTTAGCGGTCACGCGAGTTGACTATGAACGCTAAATACCCGGTTCGAATCCGAGTAAAGTAAGAACTTTATTCTGGCCATTTCTCTCCTTGGAAGGCAATGGAAAACTATCGAGATGTAATCTACCATGAAAGCCTTTGTCAAAAATGTCATGAGGCTTCTGTCAAGAAGCTTTCTTAGCCATACTAACAAGGGGAAGGCCAACTTTGGTCGTCACAGATCTGCACCACTATCTTTATATCTTTATAACCCAATTAGAACGTCACTTCATGAAAGTTTAACGACCCGGAATTCAGAAAATTTTGTGAAAATAATTTTTAAAGAGCAATGTAAAATTCAAGCATTGGTAGTTCAAATGCATTTCATTATTATTTCCTTCTTAAAAAATCAGTCGACGACTGCTCGACATAACCTTAGATTTACCCATTATTTTATTTATTAATTTGAGCATTATATCTTTGCTTTGTGATGTAACAGCTTGCAATCCTTTTTGTAACACCACAAAGTTTACAAATACAACATGTAATAATGGTTACACGATAAATGAAAAAAGAAATTTAAAAACTCATACTGGTGAGAAACCGTTTACCTGTAAGATTTGTGACATAAATAATGCTTAATTTTGGTTTAACTGTATACACATTGCATATAATCTAAATGCACACTTAAAGATATTGATAATCAAGAAGTGTAATGTGTCAAGAACGAGTTCAAATTATAATTACAATCAAAGTATTACTTATTATGTTGTTTATATCGCAGTTATGGTATTATGAGTTTTTAAATGTCGTTTTAAATTTGATTTGTGTACACATTTTATAGGCACAAGACTCACAAGCACATGACTTTACTCCTGTGTGAGTTCTTAAATAATCCTTTAACGATGATTTTTGAGCACATTTTTATAGTCACAAATTTTACAGGAAAACGGTTTCTCACCAGTATGAGTTTTTAAATTTCTTTTTTCATTTATCGTGTAACCATTATTACATGTTGTATTTGTAAACTTTGTGGTGTTACAAAAAGGATTGCAAGCTGTTACATCACAAAGCAAAGATATAATGCTCAAATTAATAAATAAAATAATGGGTAAATCTAAGGTTATGTCGAGCAGTCGTCGACTGATTTTTTAAGAAGGAAATAATAATGAAATGCATTTGAACTACCAATGCTTGAATTTTACATTGCTCTTTAAAAATTATTTTCACAAAATTTTCTGAATTCCGGGTCGTTAAACTTTCATGAAGTGACGTTCTAATTGGGTTATAAAGATATAAAGATAGTGGTGCAGATCTGTGACGACCAAAGTTGGCCTTCCCCTTGTAAGAAAAATACAACTAAGAAGATGAATTGGTGACGGGCGACTTCCAGAGGCTTTTAGTTAACGTCTTGGTCACCTCTGATATAGATGTCGCAATATTTGTTTATGACAACTTGAAAGCAGCCCCTACATTGAATAATATATTTGACTATCTAGGAGCTGCTTTAGGATAAATCCTATATTACCTTCAATGTAAATTGCACTTGAAAGAGTTAATGTTATTTTTTAATTTTTATTTCATAATCATGTATCGCAATAAATTACTCGATCAACATATTATGGAAATTTTCTCAATTTAAAATTCTTGTAGTGTGAGGTATGAAAGCAATTTAACGATAAAAGATTGAAATATACATGTTTTATTATTATTTATGAAAATTAGTCTGGATTATTATCTGTACATATTTGGCAACATGGAATGGCTTGTAACATTTTCTTATTTGTAATTATACCTTTTTATAAATTTTCCAATTGTTATTATGACTTTTAAACATTATAATAGTACCGACTAATATATAATGTGAAATTACTTAGAGACTGTGAATTTAATTTAAAAAAATTAAATTATTTCATTTGTAACTGTAATTTTAAGAATTTTATTTTGTAAATAAGTCATAATCATAGCAATGTTATAATCTTTTTGAAACTATTTATATACCTTCGTAATTAAAATATTGCATAAAATATAATTTTTTATCTACATAAGCGTATTGGCAACAATATTGTTATTTAAAATATTATATAAATTAATATTACATTTCATTTCAATATGGTTTTCTGTATAAATTTTGTATTATAGTCGTTAAATTAATATTAATTACTATTTATATAATTTGTTAACATAAGTAATATTATTTCAATTTTTAGCAGTAGTAATTTTTTTAAGATAGTACTTGCGGTACAGTATGTTCAAAAGAATGTTCACACTAGAGAAGAATGCTGGATGGAAATAATTCCGTCCCACCTGGTCCCGCGCGCAGGACAGTGCTCAGGTGTATGTAGCCCCTTAATACATTGGTAACTCCATAATGATTTTAAGTACCTATATTTTATTATAAAAAGAATTTTTTTAGTTTATCTTTTATTAACAAGTTAGGTGATGAACAGTCTAACTTTCAATATTTATGTTGTTTCATTAGTTTTTTTTTATTTAAATCGGACCATGTTTTCCTAGAAAACTATTCCTATTAGTACTATAATTGATTTCAATTGCAAAAAACTGACCTTTTTGAGTTAACGCTAAGTATTATAATAATTATATTTACAAAATATTTTAATTGTGGGTATGAATGAATACCAAATATATTTTAATGTTGTTTGATTGTAATTGTTCTTGTAAGAGTATTATTTTTGTATTATGCAGAGAATTAATTATAATATTTACCTAATTATTCTATTTTAAACTATTGTTAACATTCATCCTCAATCCTTCCGAGTATTTTTCAATTTTCGCGGTTTTTTCACTAGGGAATTTTTTTTTGAATTTGACAGAAATGTCAAATGCTAGATTTGTAGACAACATAATCATGCACTAAGAAATTTCATAAACAAATTAAAGTGTTTTAATAATAAATTTGTAAACGAGTTCAAAAACTATTTTCGTTATTAAGCCGTATGACAAACATTTTTATGAATCTTCAGTACAGATTTAATTAATAGCATCACGTGCCTCCTCAAATGCACTGTTTTTATTGTGTTACAAAATGGCGGGTGAGTTTTTAACAATTTGGATATTTATTTTACCCTTTATCGCCTTTTTGACAACTGCATTTTGTAGATATTTCATTAATACAAGATGATCCTTTAGACGACGCTGATGAAGGTAAGTTATACTACATACACTTGCATGTAAAAAATACGGCGTGATTTTTCATCATTGTAATGAAATTATTAGTTTATTTAAATTTTCTCAATTAATCACATAATTATGTCATTTCTCTTTACCATATTTACAATATACAAATTTGTTTTCATATAAGTGTATTCTTTCTGTTTTAATGATATTAGTTATTACTTGATGGTTATTTTTGTAATAATTATTACTGTTTAGGCACACTGTTTTCAATTAATATTGTAGATACATCTTGTAGCTATTAACATATAGTATAGAACAACATCTAAAGATATATTGCATTTACTTACTGAATAATACAAAATACACTTTATTTTCGTTTTACAACCATAATGGTGGGTCAACGATCGTCGTGGTTCATAAATTTATATTTACATAGTAAATGTGGGGGTGTCTTGTTTACTACTTACAAGGGGAAGGCCAACTTTGGTCGTCACAGATCTGCACCACTATCTTTATATCTTTACAACCCAATTAGAACGTCACTTGATGAAAGTTTAACGACCCGGAATTCAGAAAATTTTGTAAAAATAATTTTTAAAGAGCAATGTAAAATCAAAGCATTTTGTAGTTCAAATGTATTTCATTATTATTTCCTTCCTAAAAAATCAGTCGACAACTGCTCAACATAACCTTAGATTTACCCATTATTTTATTTATTAATTTGAGCATTACATCTTTGCTTTGTGATGTAACAGCTTGCAATCCTTTTTGTAACAGCACAAAGTTTACAAATACATCATGTAATAATGGTTACATGATAAATGAAAAAAGAGCATTTAAAAACTCATACTGGTGAGAAACCGTTTGCCTGTAAAATTTGTGACTATAAAAATGTGCTCAAAAATCATCTTTAAAGGATCATTTAAGAACTCACACAGGAGAAAAGTCATGTATTTGTGAGTCTTGTGCCTATAAAATGTGTACACAAATCAAATTTAAAACGACATTTAAAAACTCATAATACCATAACTGCGATATAAACAACATAATAAGTAATACTTTGATTGTAATTATAATTTGAACCTCGTTTTTGATACATTCCACTTCTTGATTATCAATATCTTTAAGTGTGCATTCAGATTGTATGCAATGTGCATACAGTTAAACCAAAATTAAGCATTATTTATGTCACAAATCTTACAGGCAAACGGTTTTTCACCAGTATGAGTTTTTAAATTTCTTTTTTCATTTATCGTGTAACCGTAACCATTATTACATGTTGTATTTGTAAACTTTGTGCTCTTACAAAAAGGATTGCAAGCTGTTACATCACAAAGCAAAGATGTAATGCTCAAATTAATAAATAAAATAATGGGTAAATCTAAGGTTATGTTGAGCAGTTGTCGACTGATTTTTTAGGAAGGAAATAATAATGAAATACATTTGAACTACAAAATGCTTTGATTTTACATTGCTCTTTAAAAATTATTTTTACAAAATTTTCTGAATTCCGGGTCGTTAAACTTTCATCAAGTGACGTTCTAATTGGGTTGTAAAGATATAAAGATAGTGGTGCAGATCTGTGACGACCAAAGTTGGCCTTCTCCTTGTTAGATTCAATTCACTAATAAATGAGTATTGCAGCCATAATGGACCTAAAAGATTTTTTATTAGGTTTGCTGATTACAATCGGAAATATTTCCTCCTGTCCCGATTTACGAATTTTGTGAATCACAAAAATATTTTGAATAAAAATACCCATTAAAGCAAGAGAGATTCTTTTAATAAATTCTAACTACATATTTATTGTAAATAACAAGATTACCTGCTATATTCATCTTCCAATAATAATCTATCTTCCACAATCAATGTTCTTATTCCTTTAACTACCAAAGTTTCAAAGATTCAATCATTATGCACATTAAATATAAGGATAGTTAATATTATAACATTATGATAAATATGGGCATATACATGGACTTATGCAGACTGCACTGATGGTCAGAAATAAATCTTTTTCTTTTGGGCTTCGACCAAGTGTCACTTGTAGATTGCACCGATATAAATAGTTAATACTTGGATCTTCTTCTTTAGGTGCCTATCCGATTTCGGATGTATGGCGATCCCCCCGACTTAGCCAAGAAGGCTGTACCAGGGAAATGTTAATGGGGTGGTGGTTTGCCTTCCCCTTAGTCCACAGATCAATTTTGGACTTATTTAGATCATTAACATTTTAAGGATTCTTCTTGGCATATTACTCTCGGTGGTTTGCCATTGCCTTCCGAGGGGAGACGGTCAGAATAAAGTTCTTACTTCACTCGGATTCGAACCGGTTATTTAGCGTTCATAGTCAACTCGCGTTAGCACTATGCTGCGACCGCCTCCTTGGATAAATAGTTTTAATTAATTTAACGATGTTGGATCCTAATCGGATTTAGTTGTCTTGCCAAAACTGACTCTTCCGTTTCGACGCTCCAGAGCCGGTTTGACAACACTTTACCAATTAAAAATATCCCCTATCCCCTTTTTTTTACATTACACTTTTTAAATCATCTATCAATGAAAAACACAAAATGGAAATACAATCTGGATTATTTGCATACCTCTGTAGTAAATTAAATACCTTCATGCTTTAATGGAATTAAAAAATATTGCTTAGTGACCATCGGTGCAGTCCACAGATATACCCTAACCGTACCCGGTGCAATTCACATGTCAGATTATGAGACCCTTTGACCATCGGTGCAGTCTACAAATGCCCCATAAATATATACCGCATACCTATATTGAATCTTTTGTACATGTAATTCCCTGCTCTACTTATGGGTACAGAACAAAATTTGTCCTGCTTCAAAATATTCCATACCTAAGTTTTTACTAAATACTTATATCAATATCTTCGCGCTACTTCTACACTGTAACAAGTAAAAATAAATGTATTTTTTGTATTATCGTAGTATTTGATTCCTTATATCAACTTTTAGCAGTACAAAACTTTTCACAAATTTTAGTTGCATTGTTTGAATTTCATTGCCATTGTTTTTGCTTCAAAACCGATAATTGCCAACAAGTTACGTTGGTAGATTAAACTAAATTTGATTAACCATGAACGCAAACACAACGTATTCTGTTGAAGAAAAAATTGTCATTGTAAAATTGTATTACAGTGGTAATAGCTTTCGTCAAATCCGTGACATATTTTCTATTAAATTTAGAGAAGCTACTTTCGCTAATTTCTTTTTTTCCTTCTTTCAATCGAGTTTCCAGTCGCTTCCAAACGCTTTGGCTCCCCACCAAAATGTTTGTAGCGACTGAAAGGGGCGGAGCCAAAGCGTTTGGAACCTCGAAAGAAGGAAAAACGAAATGTTTGGTAGCGAAAGTAGCTTCTCCCCGAACGCAGGGTTAATAATAGCTCTGTTTGGTACACATAAAAGTGTAGTGCAGGCAGGACAGCCCACGGCAGCCAAAACTGCACGAGAACTCACTAGTGCACATGACTGTAACAAACGACTTTAGTGCAGGCGGTGTAGGATTGAAACGTCACTCATAAAAGTTTTTTTTAGTAACCATTATCATTTTCACCCATCACAACTTCCCAATTTTCCATAGTTAAAATAGAAAGAAAGAAGACTTATATTTTTAATCCTTTATTTTGAACAAACAGTAAAAGTCGCTACGTGCGTGCGTGCGCAGTTACTCACGTCGAATGTGCGCACGCGCAAAAATTCCCGGCAAATGTGAAGCGTATTTAAATGTAAAGTGCGCGCATGCGCCATACTCAAGTCGAATGTGCGCCGAATGTGTTTAAATTTTTAGTTTTATAAACAGGACCGGATCAGAGTTTGGGCCCCAAATCTAAAACTTTATTTAACTCTTAACGGTCCTGTCATTAAAAAGCTTTTAAGCTAACACTAACCTAAACTCGATTGGTGGATCTCTCTTTTAACGGTCTCCCCATTAAAATAAAAATCGATCTCGCTTTTCATGGTCCCCTTAATAAAAAAATGTTGTTTCCTAACACTAACCTAAGGTCTACCGGTGGATCTCACTTTTAACCCCCCCCCCCATTAAAAAAAATCAATTCCTAACACTAAAAAGCTTTTCCTAACATTAACCTAAACTCGACCGGTGGATCTCTCTTTTAACGGTTCCCCCATTAAAAAAAATCGATTCCTAACACTGACCTAAGCCCGTCCGGTGGATCTCTTTTTTAAGAGTCCCCTCATTAAAAGAATGGTTTCCTAACACTAACCTAAACTCGATTGGTGGATCTCTCTTTTAACGGTCTCCCCATTAAAATAAAAATCGATTCCTAACACTAACCTAGTGGATCTCTGTTTTAAGGGTCCCCTCATTTAAAAACAATCGTTTCCAAACACTAACCTAAGCTCAACCGATGGATCTCGCTTTTCATGGTCCCCTCAATAAAAAAATTTTGTTTCCTAACACTAACCTAAGGTCCACCGGTGGATCTCACTTTTAACGGTCCCCCATGGTACAACAAAATTATTATATCGTGCTCCCCCCCATTAAAATAATCGTTTCTTAACACTAACCTAAACTTGACTGGTGGATCTCTCTTTTAACGGTTTCCTCATTAAAAAAATCGTTTCGTAAAACTAACCTTAGCTCGACTGGTTGTTAATTATTGTTGATTTTTTCAAGTACTCGAAAAAATTTGTATATTTGCAGCTTAATTCATAGCTTTAAAAGAGAGGCTTTAAAAATTTGTGCAAAAACAAACTGCAGTTCGAGAGCACCGAAAAGAACTGTACGCAAAGAGTAACTGCGCACGCGCGCACGTAGCGACTTTTACTGTATGCATCTTAGAATATATACCTAAGGAAGGACTACTTGAATACAAAATGCGTGTAAAAGTGGTCTTCTATGGCGGCTTTGCCAGTGGCGTAGCATAAAAATATTGGCAAAGGTCGTCAGTAAAATGTTTTGAACACAAGTGTGACGATGGAGTTGGAGACCAATATTACGGCATTTTCATTTTTTTTAACCAAAAATAATCTTTCTCATCTCATTTTTTTGGAAATCTAAATTATAAAAACGATATTTAATGTAAATAGATGTAAATATATAGAATCACTGTACGCCTATGATTTAAGCACATTGTGGTAATAACCTCACAAATTTATATTTTTGTTATAAAATTATTTAAAAAACTCTAAGTACTTACGTATGCCAAGTTATACCATTTTTAACATTTTTCTTGGTCTTAGAAGTCCCACAAACACTACAACAAACCATTATAACAATTTAAAATATAATAATTATGAGTCACCGAGTTAGAAGTTGGTCTTCTGGGCGGAGCTTCTACCCACGATTTTTGTCTCGCTTTTTATGCATATGGAATTATGCAAGCAGTCCTTCCTTAGGTATATATTCTAAGGTATGCATTTATTTTGCTTTTCACTCTTTAGCGACAAGCTCAATGCTAAACTTTAACATTACCTAATATACAAAATAAACAATTGTGTCAAAGGGTAGACTGTAAAAAATTACAGAAAGTCGAGCACAATTCTGCCGTGCTAAGCAAGAAGGCCGGTCCTGAAATGTCTCCAAATTTACATAATTTTTAATAACATACGATAAAAAATTTGATATTTACTACACGCGAAATGATAAAGTAACATATTTCAATATTACGTTTTACATTTCAACCTTCTGTAGTAAAAATTGAGGATGCTATTAATAATTCTTTAAAAAATATCTCCTGAATCGGTATTTACAGATACGACCTTCTTGCTTAGCACGGCAAAATTATTTCTGAAAATAGTACAACAATAACATCATAAACGAGAACAAAATGAGTTCATTTCAAAAAGGCACTTTACATTTTTATGGCCTACGAAGTACGAACGGTAAGTGTCAATATGTATCATTCATCAGTCATCACTCTTAATTATTATTTTTTTTATCAAGTTTCGTAATCCTAAAATTGTTCAACCTATAAGAAGTTTTTTGGTATATACGCATTGAATTATTAAGTGATTAAAAGTGATAAAAATGCAAGAATTTGCATAAAAAATTATTTAGAGGACGTCAAAAAATTTATTTTTATTATAATAATTTATAATAAATTTTTTTCGTTACTAGGCTCTAAAGTGACGAAAAAACTGTATCCTCCTCGGCAGTAAAACGCCATTTTCACATTCTTCGGATGTTAAAATGGCGTTTTGCTGCCTAGGAATGAAAACTACTATTTTATTAAGAACTAATCAAGTAAATATGTCGTTTTCAACTGCAAGTTCCAAGTTCTATTACCCACCCACAAATTCTATTGCTCGTTATCTACCTGCACTCGCTACTCTAGCTATTTAGGTGGAGTAAAATGTGCAGTTCCGAACTGTTCGGAACTACTCCGATTTTCGTATCAAACGGTTGTCCACTACCTGCACCACTTGCACCGATTCATGCCAAACGCGATTTAGAGAAAAGTGCGGTTCAGGTTGCACTAGGACTGTGATACCAAACAGAGCTAATAACGGTATTATCAATATCAACCACACACAATTTAATTATTAAATTTGAAAAAACTGACAATACTTCGACAAATTTAAATACAGGTATTAACTAAAATTATTAATTGAAGTTGTTTTATTATCGTATTTTAAATAGTACGTCGAAGCACCATTAATCCCGGTAACGGTCAACTCGGCGATCGGTCAACTTGGAGACGGACAATTCGCGACACCGGTCCTCTCTGTGATCAAAAATTCAAACATTAATCACTAAAAATCAAATTAATCAATTTTTAAAGTGCTCCACGACCATTAAGGGTTAAATTATATCTTCTAGGAAGAATTATCAGGAATTTATACAAGAAACAAAAGAGCATCCATAAGAATAGGAAATCAAATGTCTAAAGAATTTGATATACGCAGAAGTGTCAGGCAGGAATTCTAATTAAGGTGGCCGATTTACATGTTATTTGGTCATAAGAAGTTTTGTTAACTGCATTTAAATAATACTAAAGCTACAGTTACGAAAATTTTACAGATTGTTTCTCAAAGCTTCCTGTGTAACATATTTAAATATCAGACGTAGAAGGTAATTATTAAATTGATAATTAAATAAATAAAGCGATGGCGCGTATTGCGCATGCGTATGCGAAATTTCATGATTACGCGAAAACTAATACACATAATTGTCTCATATTTCAATATGTTACACGGAAAGCTTTGAGGAACAACCTATACAATTTTCGTAACTGTAGGAATAGTATTATTTAAATGCAGTTAAGAGGGGCCTTTAAATTTTGATGCGAAAACATGTTTCAGCAGATGGCGCGCCCTAAAATATTAATCTTTTCTAAGAATCTTTTCACCAATACAGAATTTTAATAATTTATAAAAGTCATATGAATAAACGGTAACTAATTTAGGCAATGAGGAAGTTTGAGCTTCCAATGTTGAATATTATAAAAAGTATATTTCAAAAAGATATTCATATTTGAAAATATTGAATATTTTTAAAAATATTTAACTTTGAAAGCTCAAACTTCCTCATTACCTAAATTAGTTATCGTTTATTCATATGACTTTTATAAATTATTAGAATTAGAATTCTGTATTGGTGAAAAGATTAATATTTTAGGGCGCGCCATCTGTTGAAACATGTTTTCGCATCAAAATTTAAAGGCCCCTCTTAACAAAACTTCTTATGACCAAATAACATGTAAATCGGCCACCTTAACGGAATGATTTATTAACAACATTAGATACGCCGACGATACCCTTCTCTTGGCCGATAGTGCAGAAGGACTACAAAAAATAATAGACCAAATAACTACAATTTGTGAGGAATATGGAATGAAACTAAACTAACAAACAATCAAATTAGAAATTGTTTCAGGTTTATAATAATTATAAGCATAAATATGTATTATACAGTTGCAAGACGACTAAATACGAGCATATTGACAAAAAACTTATTTTTCGCACTTCATGAATTTTTGAAAATGAACCCCGTACTTAAATTTATCAGCATTTGACGTAATCTAATTATTCAGTAGAAATTAATTTTTGAGAATCAAAATCCCAAATTAACTGGACTATCGACGTATCTATATTATTTTCCACACCATTCTCCCATTTAAACACCTCAATATGTTTGATGTAACTAGTTTTCTGACGATGTCATAAGTATAACGGAAATATTGAAAAATACTCTTGAAATATAATTTATGTGCATGCATTGGTTTATTCTATAATATGAGTTATTGATACCTAATAGTTAAATCTTAAAGATTTTACCCATTTTTCCTGACGGTTTATTCTTCGTCCTATTTTTTTCTGAATAAGTTTTTCGGTAAATATTTTAAAACGTATAATTACAATGTTTCGGTTTAATAAAACATCTTACCATTGGTTTTTATTTTTTTTATTATAATCCACGACATGGTTGGCGTTTGTACATTATTGAAGTACTGATTTGCAATGCTACAAATATTTATCGTGTAAATATACTCTTAAATGTCTCGTACGGGTATGCAGTAAGTTGCATGCCCATACAAATTCTAAAATGGGAATCATAATTGATGTGTGACCCTATGTATTACCACACCCTGTACGCACATTCATATTGATCTGTATTATTTGAACTGATTTGTGCTGCCCTCATGATTAAGTGGCGGCGCTCTTAACCGTTGTCTCCACCCGACACCGGCGTCATTCCGAGAATGTATTGCAATTTAGGTTCATTTGTTATTATGTTAATAAATACACCAGAATCCCGGTCGTGATTTGTGTTTGTGATACGGTGTTCTTAATATCGGATCTGTAATTATAAAGACTATAAGATGGAAAGGCATCAACTGATGGTATTGCACATCTATTGGAAAAGATTGGCGTGGTATAGATCTAACGCTACTCGAGTCCGCACCCTTTTCATGGTACACAATTTATTGTATAAGATGTATATTTGTATAATTATTATTCCATGTTTGTTAAAACCTAACCAGTAACTAAAAAAGTCAATAATCATTTTTTCTGATGAACTTTTTAAATTTACAAATATGAAAATATTTATTCATCGAAAAAGTAGACACAACAGTGGTCTAGCTACGATAATTTTGACTTCCTAATAACCTCCTTTAAATTTTGAACATAATATAAGCCAATTTCTTACTTGAGAGGCTGTAAGAACAATCCTCTATAGCAGTTTCACTTTGAAATCGCCATTGTATTATCGATTTGTGTCTTACCCCGATTTACGAGAAATTTCGCTGTCTTTTACTCGACACTACGTACACCTTTTATTAAGAAGGTGTACCTTTAAAGTTTTATCTTACCTTGTTAAACCCAATCATTTTTTGCGCAATAATAATATTCCTATAACTTATCAAAATACATTACTCTTATATGCATATTTGATACATTGATCCCAAAGTTGAACTTCAACAATTTTAAGAATTAGGTGAAATTATGGTTCTATAAATTCGAATGCAATATACATTGCTTATGAATTATGATAGTACATTTGAAAGATTGATTCCTTAGAGAAAATCTTTTAATAAATTATTAAAAAAAAAACTTAAGAAAACGTCAAAGTTGACAAAAAAAGTCTTGAAGAAATAAGAAATTTCAAGGAATGAATGAATTTTTATTAGTTTCTTCCAATTTGGTTGTCAGATGTGTAAGTAAAATAAATTGAGAGCACTCCGTTTTTTTTTTACGAAGTCATGCATTCAAACAAAAAGTACTTCTTATCAATAAAAATATTTATTAGACCAACAAATATAATAATTAAAATTTGTTCAATCAACAATTATTTAAATGAGAGAACGAAACGATGTTTATTAATGCTATAAACGTAATTAGTTCTCCCAATGTACAAAATTTTGTATATCCAATGAACACCGTTCATTGTCAAAATGGAGAAAGTAACTTATGAGAGCTATTAATTCATTTTCATTGTTTTACTTTATCAAAAATACTGCAGTTATTGGTTCAATGGTTGTTCTTCCATTTGACAATAAATTTTTGCCAAACTTCCGAGTAAATACCATATTGACGGAATTGTAAATCCTACAACCGATTAGGAACTAAATAGGATAATATTAATAAATTTATTGATTTTTACTTTAAGGGTAGGGTTTCACACATTCAAAACTAGGAAAGTAATGCATTTGAAAACGGCTTGACGGATTGACTTGAAATTTTGGGAACATATACAAAACACATTTAGGCACAAAATGACATATTTTATATCTTAGAATTTTTAAAAACTACATTATTGTTTGTTCATCAGCAAATTAGTATACTTGTATTTTAGACATTTTTAGACATGTGTACGCCCTTCGTCAGAATAATATAATATTTAATTTAATTATTATTTAATTTATTTATAACTCGATATATTTTAAAATATCTTAATTATTACTTCGTCATCACAATCAATAAAGGTGATTTACTTTTAATGAATTAGCATGTTTACAACACTAGAGCTTAAAAGTACTATTCCCACCTTATAAATTGTAATGCAATGGTACCGCGCGTTTCAATTGTAAAATCCTTTCATTTAGGCATATTTCTAGTAAATTATTTGAAACAGCACAGTTTAGAATAAAAAATACGTTACAAAATTTAAGAGCACTCCGGATCACGTGACTTTCTCAGTCGAAAGCCAATCAAACGCCTTCCTTTTAATTACGAAAGGAACTTCTGTAGGCTATAACGCAATTATTTTATGTAAACAATTTGATCTATTATTAATAATATATAGAGACAAATAGTGAATACTCAATATTATTTCGAATAATATTTAAATTCAATAAAAAATTTTATTTATTTTTTATTTTATATTTATATTTTATTTATTTATTATTCAATAAAAAAAATTAAAAAAAATTTTTTTTTTTTTTCAAATTTGAAGGAGTATCCACGATTCAAAATACATTTAAAAATGAAATAGCAAAAGCAAAATTAACTTTTTTTATATAATCGAATTAAACGTTCCCTACGTAGACAGAGAAAGTCACGTGATCCGGAGCGCTCTTAAGATGTATTTACGGTAAAATGTAAAATGACCTATTGTGTCCCTAAAGAAAAGGATTGCTACCTGTTTTGAGTAATTTCAGCCCCTAAGCTTCTAGGATAATAAATTTTTGCCACAAACCTATTTTAATGCGAAAAATGAATTTGCCGCTACAGTAGCGACACCAAACAGATTTAGTTTGCTATTCGGACTTCTCGGCCACCTTAAACGTATAGTTATAATGATATTGTTTTGTTAAATTATAAATTGTAGAATCAATTAAGATTGAAGCACGATTCTCAAACAAAAATTGTAAATTTGTTTTTGGTGAAGCTATTTACAGTGTAGTTGGATAATATTGTAATTCGATATATTCTTCAGATGGTTTTATTTTGTTCAACTGATCACTTCTTAATTTTATGTAATTTTGTTTTTCACGTATACCATTTTTCTCCTTTACATCTTGTAAATTTTGTATTTTGTTTCTATACTTATTTATATTTGTTTATAGGTGTGTTTGAGCAAGGTGATGGTGGTCAAGCAGATTTTAAAGACTTGTGCCCATTATTACGCATTGAAAAATATGGGTTCTCAGAAAATGCGTATGATCGGTGAGTAAATTTTTTTATTGATAATTGCTTAAAACTTATTTGAAAATAGTAAAAAGTAGGTGTGGGGTTGGTTGCCACACAAAATCGGTGCGATTCTGATTTGACATAACAACTTGGTTATGCTAACAATTTGGTTATTTGGGAGTATATGGCATTGTGATTTTAAGGACATAACCATAAGGGCGTGGGTTTCTAACAAATATTAGCTTTGTTTGGTATCACAGTCCTAGTGCAACCCGAACTACATATCTAACTACAAATTGATTGGTGTAAAATCACCTACCTACTTTTTACACCAATAAATTTTTGCAAGATTTTTCTGAAATTGCAGCAAATTTTATTTCAAATTTGATATTATTTTTTGAAAGCTGAGAAGTTTTTACACAAAATAATATGTCATTTTCATCATGGGCTTCTTTTTTGTTTAACCTTTAATAATTATTATAGTGACGTGCATCTTTCCACGACATCTTTCCTACATACATTTAAATGGAAACTTTGAGACGCCAACGTCACTAACTAAAGGTTAAATACAAAACGGTGGTTTTGTATTTGCAAATGTAGTTTATTAGATGTGCGTTTTGACCACATACAGCCGTATTTATAAACGTTTACACGCGTATAGTAAAGCGTGTAAGCAACGTGTAAAATTTCATGACAAAATCTGTAGTTTCTTATGATAGAGTTATCAACATTTGCAATGTTGCCATATAGTAATCATGTGTAAAGAATAATGTAACTACACGTTTTGAAAATGCGTGTAACAAAATTTATAAATATGAAATTTTAACCTTCGCATGGCATACTGGGGTCCCTGGGACCCCACGACATCTTAAAAAGCCTGTAGAATGTTCTAATATTTTTTTTTGGCAAATCGACACCTTTGTAATTTAGCATCATAACCCTCTCGACATTTTACACACTATGCTACTGTTAGTTGTGGTATGCCCTTAAAGTTTTATATGATTTAAGCGAGCTTGGGGTCCGTGGGACCCCAGTATGCCATTTACGTAACTATTTTGTTAATATGGAAATATTTTTTTTAGTCATTTTGGCCTTTGATAACCATAATTTAGTGAATTAATATTACCTAAATTGTTAAGTTTTTAACTTCAGATAAATAATTAATAAGATATTTCAAAATATAAGAGTTTATATTTCATTTACATAGGTGCGGAGTGCGATGATTACATTGAATAAATCGCAATTTTAAAAATGTCATATAAGACTTTTGTGATAACATTATGATGATTTTTTTTTTTTATTTTATAGAACCATATGTCTAGTTTATAGTATAAAATAATTTTCGGTTAAATTCTTTTTCATTTTTGTGTAAATAAATTATATACTAAAAGGTTGCTTTTGATTGATGAAATTTGCCATATTTTACTAAATGTCGAATATAATTAAAAGTTTTTCATTTTTAGGTGGATTATTTATACTTTTCAGTGACAAATACACTAGTTTAGTGTTTCTTACAAAAATCAGTCTTAAAATTTTATTTTCTCTATTGATTTAATCCCTTTTACCGTTGGGGTCCACAGGACCCCAGTATGCCATCTAAGTAACTAAAATATAAGTATGCCATGCGAAGGTTAAACAAGCGTTACACGCGTGTAGTTGTACTCGTGTAATGGTAGGTTACACGCCTGACTATAAATACGGCTGATAGTGTTTATCTCATAATATACCAATAACATTAAAAATATAAGGTTCTGCCAGGTCATAGAATTTGAAAAACTACAGCATAATAATGCAATCTCATTTTCATTAAAAATCGATATAAGCGGTATTGCCAGGAAGCCAGCGAATGAATAAAATGTTTCTTTCTAGGTTTAAGGACTTATTTTTGAAATTATCTCTGATGTTGATACAGTTTTAATACTTACATGCATATCCTACTTCATCATTAAAGACAGGATAGTTAGGCAAAATAATACCTCAAAAGAGGCAAGCAAAACGGCACAAAAGCAACCCCAATAATTAGTCATTCGTATTAGCAGTCATTATGTCTAAAGGTAATCAAGATATTAGGGAAAGGAGATGGTCGGAGCATAGTGGTCACGCAAGTTGACTATGAACGCTAAATACCCGGTTCGAATCCGAGTAAAGTAAGAACTTTATTCCGACCGTTCTCCCCTCGGAAAGCAATGGCAACCTACCGAGAGTAATATGCCAAGAGCATGTTTAAATGTTAATGATCTAAAACGGTCCAAAAGTTGATCTGTGGACTATGGGAAAAGCGTAATAACTGACCCACCAACATTTAAGGATCACGACGCTTCTGTCAAGAAGCAGAACGACTGTATGATGATTGATGAATGATGATGAATCCAGGGATTGGATTTATGGAATGGAAAAATTTAAAAATTGGAAGAAGTTGGTAAATTGGGTTCACTCTTGTCGAATCTCTAAACATTGTTGCAGAACCTCTTCTGTCAATCTCAAAAAATTAAAAATTTTTAATCATAGAATACATTTTATTCATTTGTATTTAAACTAAAAATAAGCCCATCGTGAAAATGACATTTTGTGTAAAAGATTCTCAACTTTCAGAATATAATTTCAAAAATTAAAGATTTTAATCGTAGAAAGCATACATTTTATGTATTTGTATTTAACCCATATAAACCTGAAACTATTTTTTTTTGAAATTTAAAATTTTTTCTACTGTATCTTGGTCACTTTATTATGCTGAATCTCAGAAAAATACTAAAAAAAATTCTGAAAGTGTTGTAAATGACCGAAACAAGGTGTCCTTTTAAAAGGACGGTAGGGTTATCCACTACTATGGCATAATAGTACACACAAAAATGCAATTGAATTAAAATTTTATTATATTATGAATAAAATAAAGTGAACACAGAAATAAAGTGTTACACTAATTTATTGTTCAAAACCCAAAAAAGTAAATAGTTAATTTCAACTAATGTTAAACAAAACTTTGAATTATAAAATTCACTTCAGCTTCTTCGATTTATTTTAAAAACAAACGTCTTAACTCGAGTACATATCGTCACAGAATCCACCTGCAACCCCTCGATAACAGAAATGACCATATCTGAATGTCTTACGACCTTCCGTTTCGTCACATGTGTTATTTTACAAATTTAAGAACCCTAAATTACAAGTTTCTAGCCATTCAAAACAAAAATAGCTAACACTAATTAAAATTTTTGCATTTGCCTTTACATAAACTTTGTTTCTACTTATTTATAATGTGGATTATACAATAAAAACCGTAAAATAAACTAAAAGCAGGATTTACAAAAGAAAAACTTTTAAATCGAGATAGTAGTGGATAACCCTACCGTCCTTTTAAAAGGACACCACTTTTCCTTTTCTAATAATTTACTAATTTGGACAAATAATTTCAAATTTATTCATAAAACACGTTTATTGGTCCTTTATGTATCCAAATCTGATATAATTCAATCAAAATTGATAATAAAAATAATTTTAATAAGCACTTTCGCTGACCTCTAGTTCAGAGTCGACGAACAGCTCACGACGAAAACGTAAAAAAATATTATAAAATTCAAAAATTTTAACTAAATAATATTGCAAATAGTATCTCAATACTTCCAAGTATCAAATGAAACCATAATAATTGGTTTTATATTCATCGTGTGTATTTGACGAGAGTTTACTTTTGCCGTTGCTTTGCTGTCCTTTATAAAGGACAGCCGGTTTATATGGGTTTTAAACAAATAATAAGCCCATCGTGAAAATGACATATTTTATGTAAAAAATTCTCAGCTTTCAGAAAATAATATCAAATTTGAAATAAAACTTGCCGCAATGTCAGAAAAATCACTTTTTTTTTTAATTGAATTTTTAAGAGTCTTCTATTACTTATACCTACTACTAATAAAAAAATGAAGATTTTTTCATTGAAAAGCCGAGTATTTTTTTACAAAAATAACTGTAGGTAGTACTATTTGTATTTTTAGGAAAAATGTTTCTACTTCCAAAAAAAATTAACGAAAAAGTTAAAAAATTGTAACAATTCAAAAAAATCAATAATACGAAATTACGTAATATTAAGAGCTACTAACTCTTCAGTGAGTCATTATTTTTATACAGAGAATAACTGCACAAAATTTAAAAAAAAATCACACTTTGAAAAAAAATTTTATTATAATTTTATTTTATTTTATTATTTTATTTTATTTTATTTTTATCCACAAACGGAAGATAGCACACTCGGCGTTGCTTCGTGCCAGCAACGCCAAGTCGACGCCCCCAACGAAAACTATAGTAACTCAAAAAATTGATTTTTTGAGTTACTATAGTAAAAAAATCTATTAAGGACTGTTCATTTTACTAAGCGGACAACGATAATCGCCTGTAATAATTATAATTGTCAACCGATTTTTTTTTTTTATGCATCATTTGTTTAATCCAAGTGTTAACTATTACATACCACCTTTAGTTCCTCATTTTTATCAAAAATTAACATCATGGAACGAATTAGCATTCAAGCTCAAAAACTTATCCTGCAAAAGTGGTGTTTTGAAAACTTTTCTATTAGAAAACTTGCAAAAATGGTTAAATGTTCAAAGTAAGCGGTGTTCCAAATCATTAAAAAATTTGGCAAGAATAATACGCTCATGATTAACTAAAATCATGTCATAGATAAGGGACGGTGAGTGATTGGCCGAAGGGAAAGCCTTAAAGCTGCTCAAGTCCTGGAAGAATATCTCGGTACGGGAAATTTCAAAAAAGGCAGGAGTTAGTGTAGGTACAGTGGAAAATATTAAAAAGAAAAACAATGTTAAGACGTATAAAAACCAAAAAAATGCCTAAAAGGTCCACAGAAGAACAGGAAAGGTCAAAGAAGAAGTGTGGAAAGTTGTACACCTTTTTCCTGAACAACAAGATTCGGTGTTCTTTAATGAATGACGAAACTTTCGTCAAAATGGATACCAGGACATACCAGGCATACAATATTATAACGCTGTGGTAGGAGAGGACGTGGCTAATGAATTGAAGATGGTCCAGATGCACAATTTTGGAAAAAGTCCTTGTGGGGCAAGCGATTTGCTCATGTGGTTTGAAAAGTTCAACATTTTTTTCAACTGGGACATTTGAGAGTCAAAATTACAGACAAGAGTGCATAAAAAAACTTTTATTGCCTTTGTGTAAGAAACATGATGTGTTTCCGTTATTTTGGCCAGATCTAGCTACTGCCTACTATGCTTGTGCTACTCTTGAACTTTCGCAATTGAATAATGCCGTTTTTGTTAAAAACGAGGACAATCCTTCAAGTTGTTCTGAACTCCGTCCTATTGAGAGATATTGGGCTATAGTTAAACGACACTTGAAAAGGATGGCCGGGAAGCTAAAACTTCATAATAATTTTAAAAAATGTGGAACTTAGGCAACGTAGGAACATGGCAAGTGACCACAAAACCTGTGCGAGAGCTCATGCAACGCGTCCGCGTAAAAGTCCGAAATTTCTATCGCACGTGAACATACAGTAATCATCAAAGAAAAAATTGATTTTACAATGTATAGTCTTCACTTTCATTAAATATTAGACCATTCTATTGATAACAAAAAAAGTTATGTCGCAAAATGTGTGTCCGCTTAGTAAAATGAACAGTCCTTATATCGGTAAGCATTTGCCTAGAAAAATATCGTAACTTTGTAGCAACTCGAGACGACCAATAGTAGACACTGATCCTTAGAAATTATGCAATTCTGCAATTTATAGTGACTATATTTAAATATTGAATTGCGTTTTTATTAAAACTAATTACTGAGTTACTATAGTCTTCGTTGGGGGCGTCGAAGTGTGCTATCTTCCGTAAGTGGATAAAAATATCTTTACTCAAGAGTGGCATACAACATTTTATCCAAAACCTGCAAGTAAAATGAAAATTTTCAAAATCAAAAATTTTAAATTACATAATTATATTACTTGCTTGTGACAGTAATCAATTTGACACTATCTAAACTTTTGGTTGAGTTTTAATAAAGTACTACGAAAAAAAATTAGCCAGGCTCACTCCCCTTTATTTTTGAAAGATTCGTGCAAAATGGTGATTTTTAGGGCTAGGAAACGTTTTTAATAATTATGATAATTTTGCGAGGCCATAAACGGTCGCTTACGCCGCCACTGTCTGTAATACTGAAAATATGCAGTTATCCAGACATGTCTATCCTTATCCAAATATCATAATAGTGTCCTATTTTCTAGATTAGTGGAATTTGGCAAAGAAAGTGTTGCTTTTCAACACCCACGCAGATGGGTGCATGATGTAGTAGACAGTTTTCAACGTCGCGACGCGTAGGATATCAACTTCTATAATTAACTTCGCACCATAAATTAATAATATCATTCAATATTTAATTCTTCTAAAATTATGAAACCCTTCGCCTGTATAAAATCATTTAAAGTGTTCAATCGATAGAAGTACAACCAATACAATATTTCATTAGAACTAATCAAGTAATACTGTAATTACTTAAAAAAATAGCTTGATTCTTAAAAAAATTTAAGAATGTAATTTACGTTTGAGTTCATTTTCATCTTTTATAAATTGAAGGGTACACTGCAAGAGTGATGAATGTCCAAAATTACACATTAGTAGCTGAGTATGGCATTTGATAGCTTTAGGGCCAGTTTATCAATTATCTAGTTAAAGTGTTCGTTAGTTAACCAATAAGTAAAGTTACTTGCCGAATAAACCTTCTGGTAAGTAAAATGGGTTGATTACTTTAACTTTAACATTTTTAACTTTTGGTTAACTACCGAAGAGATTACTTAACACTTAATCGAGGGGTAAATCACTACAAAAATCTGTTGTACACCAAGGCAAAATCCAGATTATAATCTATAAAATCTTCACTAAAAATCGCATAGATTTTACAATCCAGTAGAAATCTTACCAATCCTTGTTTCAATCTATAAAATCTTTACAATCTTTATAAAAGCTGTAGAATCCCGAACAATCTTCATAATCTTAATAAAAATCTGTAAAATCTCAGAAAATTTTTAAAATCTTCGAAACAGTCCCAAAAATCTTAGCATTGTTGTCAGGAAAAATCCAGATTATAATCTATAAAATCTTCACTAAAAATCGCATAGATTTTACAATCCAGTAGAAATCTTACCAATCCTTGTTTCAATCTATATAATTTCTACAATCTTTATAAAAGCAGTAAAATCCCGCACAATCTTCATAATCTTAATAAAAATCTGTAAAATATTTTTAAAATCTTCGAAACAATCCCAAAAATCTTAGCATTGTTGTCAGGCAAAATCCAGATTATAATCTATAAAATCTTGTTAAATCTTTTGACAATCTCAAAAATCTTTTAAAATCTCTGTGCAATCTTTAGGGACTGCAATCCATTGTACGGTTTAAACCTTAGTGAATTACCCCTCGCACTTAATGTTTATTTATGGTTCACACCATGTATAAACTAAAAAAACATTTTCAAAAAGCATATTAACTAACAATATAGACAATGTGCACATTGCCTGAAAGACCGTAGCCATTTTGCAGATTGCCTAAAGTACTAGTGAATTTGCACAATACCTTACGACTTGGTGGGTTTACACATTATCTAGGCATTGTGCAAATTGACTGATTTCGCAGATTGCCGGTAACATATACATAGATATTTTAAAAATAGTTTTAATTTAAATAGTTTGTATATTCATGGAAAGTCACTTGCAGGTCATTGGAGTGATAAATTATTATAATAAAAATGAAAATCTTTTCTTTTTAAGTTCTTAACGACTTTCCGTGAAACTTAATTTTTTTTCTAATCATTTACTTCAAACCGCATTAAATTTATCTTAACAACAATAATTTATTACCAGAAAATCTAAAAAAAGGTATGAATTATTATATAATAAATAATTTTTTTACTGTTTATGTATTTCATTTTAGACAAATTTACTTGCAGTTCGGCGAGCGACAAATGCCAACTTTCAACCATCAATTTATTAAACCACGTTAAGAGCGCGCTGCAAATTTTGATGCAAAAACATGTTTCAATAGATGGCGTACCCTAAAATATTAATCTTTTATATAGGGTTGTTTTTTTAGCTGCATGAGAACTTTCAATAGGGATAACAATTGAACCAAGATTGCTATGGAAACAGTTTTTTGACATTTGTGTTTAGCAAGGTTTTGCATTTGATAATGCATAGATTGACCATTGAACAACGCTACCAAATTGGGCTCACAACCAATTGGAAGTGGATTCATTTTTTTACCGTAAAATTTTGTTCAGTGACGAGGCACATTTCTGGTTAAATGGGTATGTGAACAAACAAAATTGCCGTATATGGAGGGAGACCAATCCGGGACATTATCTTGAGACTCCATTGCATCCATTAAAATTGACTGTTTGGTGTGGAATACACGCCAACGGCATCATTGGTCCATATGTCTTTCGAAATGAGGAAGGAGCTACCGTTACGGTGAATGGTGTGAGATATCGACACATGATCAATACATTTTTGTTTCCAAAACTTCAAGAGCTAAACATTGACAACTTATGGTTCCAACAGGATGGTGCTACGTGCCACACAGCCAACGAAACCATCAATTTATTGAAAGGACAATTTGGTGACAACATTATTTCAAAACGTGGTCCTATCAATTGGCCTCCAAGATCGTGTGATTGACACCTCCAGATTATTTTCTGTGGGGGTATGTTAAATCCATGGTTTATGCTAACAAACCAACAACTCTAGAAGCATTGGAGGCTAATATTCAGCAAGCCATTTATGAAATAAAGCCAGAAATATTGGAAAAAGTGGTCAAAAATTGGACTGAACGGATGCGCTTCGTAACCATTAGTCGTGGTGGTCACATGCCGGAAGTCATGTTCAAATCATAAATGCCTCTAACTGTACTTTCATAAAAAAATTATAACCAAAACATTCCGTCAGGTTTTTAATGTTTTATTTCATTTTGAAGTTCTCATGCAGCTAAAAAACACCCTATAGTTATCTTTTCACCAAAACAGAATTCTAATAATTTATAAAAGTCATATGAATAAACGATAACTAAGCTAGGCAATAAGGAAGTTTGAGCTTTCAATGTTGAATATTTACAAGTATATTCCAAAAAGATAAGCACATGTGAAAATATTGAATATATTTAAAATATTTATCTTTGAAAGCTCAAACTTCCTTATTGCCTAGCTTAGTTATCGTTTATTCATTTGACTTTTATAAATTATTAGAATTCTGTTTTGGTGAAAAGATAACTATAAAAGATTAATATTTTAGAGCACGCCATCTGTCGAAACATGTTTTTGCATCAAAATTTGCAGCGCGCTCTTAAATCGTTTTTTTAAAAGTTGATCAATTCTTATTTCTTCTTTTTCTTCAACGTAGTTTAAGCCTTAAGACTTTTCGTTGAATTTAATTGTGAATGAATTCAAAAAAATTGTTTTCGGGTTTCTTAGGATATTCTTGATTTTTCTGAATTTCCACGGGGATTTATGAGTGCATTTTTTGTGCAGATTTCTTGACGCGGGCCCTTAGCATTTGCTACAATGTTAATCCGGCACAACGTTTGTTTTCGTGTGCGTGTCAAGTGCAAGTTTTCCTTAGAAGTTTTCCACACACGATTGCGCATCGCCCATGCACTTGCAAAACTTGCTTATCAAAAAAGCAGACAACCTAATGGACACGATTTACTATTTTCCTGAAAAGTGACAAAATCATGCAGTGCAAGGTTAAATTCTTCATCTATCTGATTTTAGTGCATAAAATTTTATCAATAATTTTTTGAAAAGACTTTTTACTCCAATAATAAGCATAATCTGTTGGAGAGTCCGAATACTTTTGTGAGTATTCAGAGTTGTAGGTACTGACTGTACATAAGTAATTTGGATTTGTCTAATTCTTCATTTCAATAAAACATTTAGAGAGAAGTAAAAAATTTTTAATTATTTAAAATTTTCACCGCCGTAAACCATAGTATTTAATCTGTACTAATCCAAATGATGGCGATTAACGATTATAATACTTTGACCAGTCTTGTGGCGGGAAAGTAATGGAATAGTAGTAGTAACTGCGCAGTAATTTATTAATGGGTCGAGACAGTTTAAGAGAGGTGCGGACGAAGGAAGGAATGTGGCTATCGTCGAGGCCACTCAACTGCAATGATCAAGGAGTGTTTATATGCTACTAATGCATCGAACTGCATAATGCAGTCCTTCTAGGAATTCGGTTTCAGTCGACCATCATTGTCGCCGCCATCAACCTATTCCAGGATTTTTGCAACATGCATTCTTAACCATTATATTATTAAAAGACTGGTATTTATTAAATACAAAAGTAGTCAAAAATTAGACCTTGTAGATGGGTTTTGGTAATAAAAATTTAATAGTTTTGTATCAAATGTATGTTTATTAATTTTTCAAAAATCGTAAAATCCTATGTTGCTTATATTGAAATATTCGGTTAAATTTAAAAAGTCTGTTAAAATATTGGTAATGTCGAATTGAATTTTAATAATTTCTATAAATTTAGTAAGTAAAAACAATAGTTTGACAAATCAGAATTTCTTAAACGTTTAAATTCCTGATAATTTTATGTAACAATAAAATTTCTTTACGTATGCATTCAAAAAGTTTAAACAAAATACCTTGGAAGAAAACTATAGTGTTAACACTATTTATAATTATTGACCTAATAATTACTAGGTAACTGGATAATTTTTGTAAGGTACCTTTTTGGAATGTCGAGAAACAACGGTATCTTTATGAATTTTTCTGAAGACTGCATATTTTAGTACAACAATTTATTTATTCAAAGGACCTTTATTTAGTAAACACTTACAGCCGTATTTATAAAAAACTTAAAACACTCTTAACCATAACCTAACTTTTTTTTGCTTGCATTTCAAATTTTTTTTTTGTTAAAATACCAACTTATTACAGTAAACGCGCTAAACTCCCTTTAAAATTGTTCATTTAAGCCTTACCTTTATATTAAAATAAATATTAAGGGGGTCATTCCAGCGAAGATGACACCACAGGTCGAAACAAGAAATTACAAAATTTGTATTTAATTCTATAACTAGAGTACAGCCAATAAAGCAACTCATCAGAAATCGCCATTTTTACTATTATCCATATTTTCCGCTTTATGAACGTAGCCGTAGTCCGTTTTTTCATCAAAACAAACGAAGACAAACTATTTTATGAGTTTACTGTTGTTATTTATGCTTTGCACAAAAAAGTATATTTTGTCTGGTTATCATAACATTAATAACAGCCGTATTCACCATTTTCAATATAAGAGTTTGATAAGTAGCAAACTGTTAATACTTGACAGTCTGTTAAAATGAATTCGTATTCACCATCACATTTCAAAGTTAAAATAGTAAACTAGCGGTTATTAAAAAGTTACTAAAATTATTGTTGGTAAAACTCGCTCCAGCTAATTTCACTGGTATTAATTTAACCTTAAAAGTGTGGTGTAGATCACGATCTAGTAAAGATCTAGTAAGTATAGATCATGTTATTTTACATTTTGACAATTATGATGAATTATATGATGAATTATAAAATAATATTTATCAGTCTGTTACCAAAGTTAACAGATCCATATTGATCTGTTAACTTATTTGACGACTTGACAGAATACGAAATGTCACATTAACAAACTGTTAATGACTTAACTCTCTGATAGCAACTTAACAGAGCTTGGTGAATACGGCCATAAGTAAGATTACTTTAATTTCTCTTTGTCTTATTAAGTTAATTTATTAAAAAAGACTATAAATATGCATCTAAAATAAGAAGTGTTCATTTTATTCATGTTTGATGTGTACTCAATTATAACTTGTCCCACCCGTCAATAAATGCTATCCCATCCGTCACAAGCTAAGAGACTCATTTTAAAAAATTCAGAAAAATTAATTATTTAATTTATACAGGGTGTCCCCGCACTCACTTTACATAACTTAGGTGGTGATAGAGGACACTTTTCTAAGAACAATATTTAACAAAATTTTTTTTCTAAATTCAAACCCTCGAGAGTTAGGCCTCTTTAAAGCATTTTTTTTTATTTCCACCTTCACGTGGCCATAACGCCGAAAATATTGATTTTTCAGTAAAAATGTTTTAGTAATTTTTTAAAGAGCGTGAAATAATCTACAAACTAGATGCACGTCTTTTTTTGTCTAAAATCAATGGCTTTCGAGTTATGAATTAAAGTAAGTTAAAAAATGTCGAAAAATTTGAGCTTTTATTTTTTTTGGATTTTTTCAAAACCCTGTATCTTTTAAACAAAACATTTTACAAAAAATCTGACGCCCCATTACGGATAGGAAATTTAACGGACTACAACTTTTGTCTAGTAAAAATTTTTGAGAAACCAATCCATTTCACAGAAAATCAGAAAATAATAAACAAGGCAGCTACAAAACAAAAAATTAAATTCACTAAATTTTTTATTTTTTTGAAAAATTATTTTATTAATTAATATTAAACTATTACCTTATGTAGGTAAATGTTGAAAATGACCACCCTCATTTTCAATACACAGTCGTGATCGTTTTAAAAGATGTTTTATATTATTATTTATTAAATTTCCTCTTTTGTTAAGAGCCACTATAGAAGTGGTGGTCAACAAGGTCGAGGGATCGACCGGTCGATCACGAGGCCAATTTTGGTCGATCGGTGAGTGTGAAAAAGTGTCAAAAAATCGAATTTCTGCCATTAAAAGTGTCGAAAAATCAACTTTTTTCGATTTTGTCTCAACAAACATCTTTTAAAACAATCACGACTGTGTATTGAAATGAGGGTGGTCATTTTCAACATTTACTTAAATAATGTAATAGTTTAAAATTAATTAATAAAATAATTTTTCAAAAAAATAAAATATTTAGTGAATTTAATTTTCTGTTTTGTAGCTGCTTTGTTTATTATTTTCTGATTTTCTGTGTAATGGAATGGTTTTTCAAAAATTTTTACTAGACAAAAGTTGTAGTCCGTTAAATTTCCTATCCGGAATGGGGCGTCAGATTTTTTGTAAAATGTTTCGTTTAAAAGATACAGGGATTTGAAAAAAACCAAAAAAACAGAAAGCTCAAATTTTTCGACATTTTTGAACTTATTTTAATTCATAACTCGAAATCTGTTGATTTTATACAATAAAAGATGTGTATCTAGTTTGTAGATTATTTCACGCTCTTTAAAAAAGCACTAAACCATTTTTACCGAAAAATCAATATTTTCGGGGCTATGGCCACGTGAAGGTGGAAATTAAAAAAAATGCTTTAAAGAGGCCTAACTTTCGAGGGTTTGAATTTAGAAAAAATTTTTTGTTAAATATTGTTCTTAGAAAAGTGTCCTCTATCACCACCTAAGTTATGTAAAGTGAGTGCGGGGACACCCTGTATAGAAGACAGAGCTTTAATATTCCAGTTATAACATATTATTATGAAAAATTCACTGAACAAACTGGAATAGTTTGCCTTGATTTTAGAAATCAAGTCATCAACTTGGGCAGGCGGGTGTCATGGGTATCCCACCCGTCACACTTGCAAAATATGTAAATTCTTGGGTATAAACAGTATAATATTTACTTTTTCAATAGTTGCGGTTGAAATGAACATCTGGCACGATGTTATCATTTTTAAACTGGTTACGTCAATGGTTAGGGATAAATTAGATAAAGATTGAGCAAAATTGAGTCAAAATGTCCCACCCGTCACTTTGGAATGACCCAAGGGTATTCACACTCCCTTGTACATTTCGTTGTATATATCTTTAGCAACGTCTAGTAATACACTAATCACAGTACAAGGGAGTGTGAATACCCTTAATATTATAATTTATAATACTTACTTAAGAGCGCGCTGCAAATTTTGATGCAAAAACATGTTTCGACAGATGGCGTGCCCTAAAATATTAATCTTTTATAGTTATCTTTTCACCAGAACAGAATTCTAATAATTTATAAAAGTCATATGAATAAACGATAACTAAGCTAGGCAATAAGGAAGTTTGAGCTTTCAAATATAAATATTTTTAAATATATTCAATATTTTCACATGTGCTTATCTTTTTGGAATATACTTGTAAATATTCAACATTGGAAGCTCAAACTTCCTTATTGCCTAGCTTAGTTATCGTTTATTCATATGACTTTTATAAATTATTAGAATTCTGTTTTGGTGAAAAGATAACTATAAAAGATTAATATTTTAGGGTACGCCATCTATTGAAACATGTTTTTGCATCAAAATTTGCAGCGCGCTCTTAAAAAAAAATTCTTGCCAGGATTCGAACTCAGGGTGACAAAATGTAAATCCTACGTGATAGCCACAAGCCTAGCGAGAGACATTAATAAATAAGTTTTAATAATAAAGATTACTATAAATATTAATAATAGTAAAATGTATACGTTATCTTACTGCAAAAATTCATATAATATTAACAGGGCTCGGAAGTTCTAGCAAATGCATATTTTTTCTGGAGAGTCCTAGAATATTCGAAGTAAGACACAAATTTGTTTCACACTTCCCTGATGCCGTATACGAAATTTTATAATGCTAATTTTTGCATATTTAAGGTTTTTAATGCTATTTTGCTATTTTTGCGTTTTACGTGCTATTTACAGGCATATGTTTACATATTAATTGAAGAAATAAGCAGAATGTTAATGAAAAAAAATTTTTTGACCGCATACGAATAGGCCAACAAAAACAAACATGTAATATTATTTTAACACGTATTATGATTTTCAAATAATAGGTATGTACATATTCCAAGAATTTGCCTATTTTTTAAATTATATCAGACGTATCGTATAATCGGATTCGAATCGGTAGAATCGGAAATGTTCCAAAGCCGGACCAAGTACCTACGTGTAGTATTCATAAAATCCTTACCATCATATTATTTTATATAATACAATGAATTCTATAAAATTTATTAAATTGAGAAAAATCAAAAATTCATTTAACCCTACAGAACATACGTGAGGCTTGACAGGCATACGCTGTTTCATTTTTGTGCACTTACATGCGCATGTTACGTACACTGAGAAAAAATTCTAGTAACTTTTACTAAAAATTTGGGTTAAAATTGCTAAATTTTCATTGTAATTTGGAAACGGTTAAGGAATATTTTAAAAATTAATATTGAAATAAGTATATTTTACTAAATGCGTTTAGTAATTTCTGTAACCCTAAGTTGGAGTCACTACTATACTGTATAGTAAATTTTATAAATCTAATACCAAATATTAAAAGGTAGGTTAATAATAACTGCAAATTATAAAATAAAATTTCATAATACATTTAGTAAAAATCAAAACTAGCGAATTATAAGAAATAATGCATTCTTTATTTATGTATTATTATTATATTATATGAATAGTAAAATTTTCTATTTAATTTAATTTAAAACTTATCATTTTTATTTTTTAATTGCTAACTTTATAATCATAGAATTTCACGAATTCTTAAAGTAATGTATCTATTGGGAAGGTTAGCAGTAGATACGAGAATAATAAAGCATCAATGAGCTTAAAAAAAAAACCGACCAGGACCTTTATGGTTACCTATGGTTATAAAGTAGATGATTCTAGTTATAGAATAGATGGGCAACGCCATCTGTTGTACATTGGAACTAACATTCCGCAACTAAAAATGCATTGTACCTAATAATTACTATCCATATTGTAAATTTTGTTTCACGAATACTAAAATTTATAATGTGCTTAATAATTTTTTAAATCTTAACAATACAAAAATTACTATATGTCATGGTAAAATATACTTTCGAATAGATTGTATTTATTAAAATTAATTTTAATAAAATTTACGATTTAGTTAACAAAAAATCGAATTGCATTAGCAATATATGCATCAATTATAGCAAATTTTAAAATCAGCGTATAGTAATAATTACTAACTAGTAAATATTACTAAACGTTTTGTAATAAGTAAAAGAAAAAATGTATTTATTCTTTTTAGTTAGTAAACTTTACTAACATATTTTAATTATTGCTAAATTTTCAAGACTCGTTTTCTCAGTGTAATAGTGCCATTTGTATTAATTTGTAGTTACTTTATCACAAATATTAATAAATATTTTATGTTTATAAATGTCAATTATCGATTTCTATATACAAAATTTTTGAAAAATTCTCAAACTATGAAAAGAAGGCTTGTTAAAGTATGGGCCTGACAAGTCTCACGTATTCACTGGTGGGATTTTTTCACGTGTGCTCTGTAGGGTTAAAAATAAACAAAATTTTTATTAATTTTTATTAAAATTTTTTGAAATTTTGTTGGTTGACAATTTTATTTTGCATATTTTTTATTTTTTTAGTGCTATTTATAGCGCTAATTTTGGTGTTTTTAAGTGCATATTAAAGCGCTAAAAGTACACTTTTTTAGTGCTATAACTTCCGAGCCCTGAATATTAATAATAACAAATTTAAAATGTGTTGAAATTAAAACTGGTGGCATTTAAAACTTCACTCTCATTGTGTTAAAGTGATATGTACACTACTGCGCTGGGCTCTTGGCTATTCTATAAATGTTTATACTTTCCGTGGGATCGAACTAGGTATTTTATACTCTGACCCTGCGACTTACCTACTCTATTGCGCTGGGCTGTTCAAAATGCTTTTTAAGGGCATAAGCGCCCTGGTAATGACTGAGGTATTGAAATCAACTTATCTACAGCGGAAGTCGAAAATAATTAAAAAATATAAAATTTTCGAAAAATCTTTGTTTAAAACTTCCAGAAAATTATTCATAGTGCTTTCTTTTGGGGTGGTTTCTCAACACTACATCATAATATATCGCGGGGCGCGAGTTTAACATGCATGCCCTAAAGGCTCCCGATCCCTGGTTGAATAGTTAAGGTAAGGTCAGACGAAGCTACTTTTGCTGCGCTGCCAATTAAAAAACTGCGCAGCTTAAGTTGCTTCTCGTGTGAACTATGCTGCAACCCATAGAACAGCGCATGCAGTAGTACTGCTTGCAGCATTTTTTAACGCGCACGCTGTTTAAAAGTAGCCTAGTGTGAGCCACAATTTTGTGAGTTGCAGTTGCAGTAAAAATTATTCATTTGGGTGAAACTTTTGCAGCGGCTGCACGTGCAGTTTGTATGTTGTCTTCAACAATTTTTAATATAATGCCAGCCTATAACTGGAAGCGTGAAGAGGTTTTCAAATTAATTGAAATGGTGGAAGACCGAAATTATCATTGGCATGTCGCGTCGTGAGCTCAGATTATCATAATCAAATCAAGCGGCGGAATTGTCTTGCAGAAATTGCATCTGCATTGAATATTCCCGCCGATGAAATTTTAAAAAAATTCATACTCTTCGGGCTCAACATTCCAAAGAACATACAAAAATGAAATTGAAAAAATCTGGAATATCATGAATAATTACTACGAAGTACGTTGGCGGTTGCAGCAGAATTAAAAGTAGCCAAGGTGTCGGTTGCAAGCTGAAGTAAAAGTAGCCAAGGTGTGAACAGCTTTGCTACTTTTGCGTAGCTTGTAACTTTTTTAAGCAGCCGCAGTACAGAAACTGCGTGTTGCAGGCTACTTTTCAGTCTGTGTGTGAACCTTGCATGCAGTTTATGCAGCCGCAGTAAAAAAACTGCGCAGCAAAAGTAGCTTCGTCTGACCTTAGCTTTAGTATGATAGTACTACTATATTGTTTTATAATAACCAAAACGTCACTTTTGTGACGAATCTGTGAGCCACAAAAATAATTTTTGTTTCTGATAAATTTGTTATGGTTTGCATAACTTCGAAAATTAATTAAATTTAATTAGCACATATCGTATAACAAAAATAATTCTATCGATGGTTATTATTAAATTTTAGAAAATCAAATCATACAGTTTTACGTTGTCTGCCGCTACCATGGCGGTAGACAAAGTTTTTGCAGCCCCCCCCCCCCCCGCTAACCAAGTAGACATCAAGACTGCGAGGAAATGAAACTTCAAATTTGTATATTCATATTATAGTAACGAAACACCATGTGTTGTGTTATCCTCGCCGTTTGGACAAAAAATAATTAGTATTTTTTTTTATTTATTATGCGATTTTTCGTGATACAAAAAACATTTTAATTACATTTTATTGCAAAACTACTATGTACCATTAAAAATTAACTATTTTTATACATACGGTCAATATTAAAAAAAAAAAAAAATCGAATCGGTAAGATTATAAGAACTAGGTTTTTTAAATTTTGGTTCACCGTGTGTTATGCTATGCGCCTGTTGAAAACGAAACGAATGCTATAATTTTAAACATGGTTAGCTATATGAATCGGCCTATAGTTGGACCATGCGTTCAATTATTTAACTACAACTTCCGGAGCAGACGAGTCCATCGTGGTGTATGTCGCTTCGTGTCGCTATATACCCACTTTGCGCCATCGCATTTCGTCAATCCCTCCTTCGCTTTCAGTCTATTCACAAATTCGTACGTGTTTGGTTTGTTGGTATGTTGATTTTAATAAAAAGGCGCCAACATTTTTCTGCGATAGTTTTTGTATCGTGAAATTGTGATTGCATAGTTGATTAAAGATTTAATTAAACGTGACTATTTATTTGGTGAGACTGTTAAAAACTGTATTACGGAGTTGTTTATTGTCTTGCTATGGAAACATCAATGATGCCTAGAAAGAATTTAATTATTACGGAAGTTGTTTGGTTTGTCTGTCGGTGTGCGTCACACGTGCACACGACACATGACTCTAACAGGATACTGGTTCACCGGAAGTTGTTGATTAACCAAAGGCGAGGTAACGTAAAGTTCTTCGTTTGTTGTCAATTTACAGGATGTGCGTAAAGTGGATTATAAAAAGTAAATTATTATTTGTCGATAACGTTTTAGCTGATGCACACTTCTTCACTTCTACCTTGGTTATTTTTAATAGTATTCTATATATTTTTTCACACTTCATTTACTACTTGTTGGATAATGTTTTAGAATCGAAAGCTAAAATTTAGTATCAATACAGTTTATTAAAATTCAGTATTTATAACTATTTTTCCACTTGATTTGTTTTTCGTTAGGACAACATTATGGGTATCTATAATGACGACATCGTTAACCTACAACCATGACGCGTTCCATTCATAGATAGAACTGTCTGTTACACATTATTCGCATTCCTTTCTATGCCGTGTCACTTCCTGAATGACATTGTCCAATGTTTTATTTCGATTTAATAATGCAATGATCGCGAAATTTTACCGAATGTTAACGGAAAATTCTCAATGCATCTTTTTAAATTGTAATTTTATTTCTAGAATAAGATGTTTAGACGGTTACGTTATAAAAGGTGAACTCTTGTCTTCTCACATTTTTTAGTTTTATAAGAAATATTATTAAAATAGTTTTATTTTATTAGGTTGTCATTTAACAATTACTAATTAAATAAGAAAAATTTACTTTTTATATTAATTTGACAAATTTATGCAAGGTGACCCGTTTTAAACCCGAACACCACACCAGTGCAGTGTGTGCCGGCACACAGTAGTGGGTGGCTTGATAATATACAGCGACTTCAATAATAACCCGGACAAGTAATAATATTGTGAAAACTTGTCAACACAACGGTAACGGATTTTTTTAAAGATTAATCCATGGTATTTTTATTTAAAAATGATTCTGGAAGACTATTTGGCCACTTTTTCACATAAATCTGTACTTATTTCACCTGTGATATTGATTTTAAGGTCATTAAGTGTTTACGGTTTATTGGTGTAAACCAATGATTTCACATCGTCCAATGGAGTTATCTCCTGATATCGCATGATCTTGGTGACCACTTCATATTGGCATTCTTTGAGATTACATGGTCACTGAACTTTTCTTGTTGTTGATCGATTTATGATCATTAATAATTATGTTGACTATAAATTTTCGCGGTGACACTTGAACGTATTCGGAACACATTCAGGATTAATCCTCGAGAATATGTTCTGAATTTTTTTGTTATCTTGAACGTGTATGAATATGTTTGAAATAAATATTTTTTAAATTTAATTTCTTGCTGCTTTGGCGCCTTCTGCATTGGCAACCCTTCCTGTCAATAAGCACGCTTGGGGAGGGGATGTTAAAAATATCCACGAAAAAATTTCCGAAGTAAAGGAAGATCGTAAACAGTTCAAAAAGCAATAAAAAAAACAAAAAATTTTATGTATCATTGGAAATGGGGGTCTAAATTTTACCAAAAACCGAAAAATACATAACCTGGCATTTAACGACATTGAATTGGCTGTAGCTATAAGGTTAGTAGGCTCGCCCACCTCGACCGAGAGGGAGCTCAAATGTTCCGCTAACAGGAATGAACTCTGGAAAGTTGTTGCTTAATCAAACATGGAAAATTCATCGTTCAGGTACTTCTTAGTTCTGTCGCAATCTTTTTAACGGACGGAATTAATTAACCGGGATTTCTTGATTTCACCTAAACCGGAATCCTAGAAAATGTGGGTATCTGAGACTGTCCACTCTTTAAATAAACATATCTCCGCGATTTTCACCACCTAATCGGAATGCTAGAATATATGGATCTTTGAGACAGTTAAACTCATTAAATATATAGCCCAGGGCCAACAAATAACCTAAATCAGGGTATTTGAGCCAAAAGAAATCGGGGTTAGGTGCAGTCACAGGTGTGAAAAAATGATCATTTTCAAGAATTTTTTTTGAACTGTTGTACGTGGGGTACCTTTTAAGTTTTTACAAAAACAAGGAAAGACAAGATTTTTTTTGGAACAAACTTTTATTGTTTTTCAAAATATTCGCCTTTAAGATTAATACACTTGCATACGTGAAAACCAAGTTTTCGAAGACTTCAACTGCTTCTTGAGGTGATGAAAATCTTTGCCCACGCATTTTTTGTTTGATATTGGGGAACAAAAAGAAGTCGTTATGCGATAAATCAGGTGAATACGGGCAATTAGTCATTAATTCGATGTTTGGAGCATTTCTTTACACCAATAAACACGAGCCTTTTTTGGAGCTTCAGTCAAGTTATGCGGAATCCATCGACAACAGATCTTTTTTACCGCTAAATGTTCATGCAAAATCGAATGTATTGCAGTCTTCGATGTGCCTAAAGATGCCTCTATTTCACCATATGTCACATGTCGATCTTCTACAATCATATTTCGCACAGCTTCAATGTTATCTAGAATAACAACAGATTTTGGTCGACCTTCACAAGAATCGTCACTGACAGACGCACGACCACGACGAAATTCTGCAAACCAATTATATACTGTCTTTTCTGATAATTCTTCATTACCAAAAGTGGAACGAAGCGATTCTATACATTGTTGTTGAGTTAGGCCTTTGCTAAAATCGTAAAAAATCATCCAACGAAAACCTTCACGTACAATTTCCATTTTTCTCACAAAATTGTTGAATAAAATGAATAAAATAACTAACATTTATTAGTTTACTAGTTAATCTTGTGCCTGATCGAAAGATTTCTGTTTGTTTTCAAATTTCGCCAAATGGCGGTCTCTGGAATTCGACTTTATGAATTTTGAAGGAAAAATCGCTCGATAATTGTTTATTAAAACCACAAATTTCTGTTAATTGCAAAATCCTTCGACCAGGCACACATTTGAATGTCTAGAATATGCTGTATAAATTTCATCTAAATCCATGCAGTGGTTTTTGAAATATCGTAGCCACCAGTTTGAAAATGTAGTTTTGAGATAATTACATTTATGCCTGTTTTTACCAACAATTTATTTAAGAATTTCCTAGTAAAGAATTACTTAGCTAGGATTCCATAAATTTGATTGGTCAAATTTGACATATGAATTTTTTATGTCAATACTATGTCAAATTTCACCAATCACATTTATGGAATCCTAGCTAAGTAATTCTTTACTAGGAAATTCTTAAATAAATTGTTGGTGAAAACAGGCATTAAAGTTTGAATTAATCAATGAATTAGTACTTAAAGTTCGAATAACAACAAGATATCTTGAAAACTATTTATCGGGAAAATCTCCCAATGGTGTCGCTAGACCTACAATATAAGAAATGAAAAAATTTAGTATAATATAATATGTTTTTCCAGTTCGGCACGACCCAGATTTGTATATGTTAGTTTTTTTTTAATTATAAAGGTTCAAAGTCGAAAAAAACTTTGTCGATCAAAACATCGTCACTTAAACGGTAATAAAAAATTTTTTCATTTCTTATATTGTAGGTCTAGCGACACTATTGGAAGATTTTCCACTTCATTTTAAGAGGTGTTTCTGGAGTTCAGCTGCCACATCTCCATTTTGTAATATTTTGAATTGAAAAATTTTTTAAATGTTTTTAGAGACTTGTATAATAATGTGTCAAAACCCAAATTGATCTAAATACATTCATTTTCTCAGAAAAAATTCACATAGTTGGACTTTTTATCCTTGCCGGCAAGGGGTGCCCCCCTCCCCCATAAAGCACCAAATTATTTGGCAAGACTCATTTCCGTAAAATATTTTTATAAAATATTGTAAATTTCTTTTTTCACAAACAATCTGAGGTACTTCACTTACTATAATATAAAGTCTATCGTTCTTTCAAAACCATCTTGTACTTAAAAATTATTTTAACTATGAAGCCATTACCGTCCCACTTTCAAATTTTGGCTGTCACTTACCATAAGTACCCAGAAAAATTTTGAACAATTTTGAAGATGTACTTTTTCAGAAAATCAAATTCAAAATTTTGATTCTGAGTTTTGGAAAGTATGTTTATAAGAAAGGATGATATGCTGTATATCATCGGAAAGGGCATTAAAAACTGAGTAAAATGACACCACGCCCACCTCTGTAGCTTAATTAGGAGAGCTGCTATAATGATTTGAAAATATTCCGGCAGCGAATTTTTGAAAATTTTACATAGCGATATTTTGGAAACCGTTTGAGATAATGAAATAAAAATTTGTATTTTTGTTAATCTCCGTACACTATCGATATACCAAATTTTATCAAAATCGGAGATGGTCAGTCTAAAAAGTGTGTTGATTTCACGTGGAATGACCCTAAAAGGGGGTAGTTATACTCGTATGAAGTTTAAATCTAGAATCTAGAGCAGAGGTGGGCAAATTAGTGTTTATAAGAGTAGATGAAATTTTAGACAAATAATTCGCGTTTTACATTAACAAAACGCCACCACACGGAATAATTTCGAAGTTCATTTAGAACGTCTTTTGCTTTGTTTACATAATGAACTTGTTTACATTAACGCCACCACACGGAATAATTTATAAAATCCATTTAAAACGTATGGTTTGCAGCGCCACCAACCAATTACAAAGTGCTGGGCACGGTGCTGGGTAAAGAAACAATTTTAAATTGTCCAGGATAACGATCCAAAATTCAATTCCTATTTTGTACAGGAATAATACCTCTTGTATAAATGTCTCAAAATACGTAGTATATCCTTGTGCTTTCGTGTCCCTAATAAACAATTTATTTTATAGTAAGCCGACATCGTTGTTTTCATTTTAAATAATAAATTGAATTACATTGCAATTATGTACTCACTGTACATAATACCTATGTAGTACATATTATTATGTAGTAATGACTTCTAAATTGCAACTTAGCCTCTGTTATTCTAGCTCATCTCATGGACTGTTTGGGGAATATTGGAGTAAAATTAAATTTTTTGAAATGTTTTTAACAGAAAAGAGCCAGTAATGCCTTAATTAATTTATACTATATTCTAATTTAACCATTTCATGCTCACATTAATAATTGTGGGTGGTTAACGTTGAACAAGGATGCGACATACAAGTTAATTCACGCACAGGACTCTTTCATTAAACAAAGATACGGCGCACGTGAGTAGACGTGTTGGACACGACAACAGCCATGAAGTGGTTAATATGGTATCTGATCTACATAAAATTGGATTGTATTGTACATAGGTATTTCATTTTAACTATGGTTGATAAATTCCAACTAACACTGAAATTTTAGTTGAAAATCTCAAAGAAAGCTAATTTAGTTCAAGATCACATTCATCTCCAATATAATTAAATAATTTATTAAGAACAATAACAGACAATATTTTATTTATATATCGAAATCGCGCCTATCCTTTCTACCGGACCCGGTAAAAACGACAGGTGGAATTCTGGGTCAACGTACTCTCTCGCTGTTCCGGGAATGCTACATAACAGCTACTCGACTTCAAAACGACCGCAGCATCGGTTGTCGTACCATTATTATTATAATCATATTTTCAAATTTCTTCTTGCATTCCAAACTAAAATACACTGTGGTCAACAAATATTAAAAAAATATTTTTCAGCGCCATTAAAAATGTTCCTCGTATTCTTGTCGGACTTTATTCAAAAAAGAAATGTTATTGCATGATGAATATACCTATACAAATTAATGCTCGTCTACATGATTACAAAAAATTATTGCAACCGATATTAAATTTCAAATTTTCGGGGAAAAAAAATACAACGTTACTGGTCTATTGGTGTTCTAGCTAGAGATTTGATTTTTATCTCTCGATCTCCTTACCCTGAAATGTATTGATTATTGCAACGATGGTTTTGGTTTTGGCGCGTCCGATCCGTTCGAATTCCTGCGTGGTTAGAGCAAAAATTAGCACAGGTTTGGCACGGCATAAATTTATCGATAAAGCTAACCCAAAAAATCATGGCCGGGCGTAGCTAATGTGCAGAAACGAAAATTAGTTCGTTCGACTTTATGTCGATTGATGGAATCGGGTGTCACGTGTCATCTACTGCGCAAGAATTTGGCTCTGCCCGGTCATGATTCCTTGGGTTAGCTTTACCTCGCGTTCCAGCACCCACTGGACATTTTACATGGTCACGCTAGCCTCACACGTCCATCCTTTGCAAAAGTGTAGCTGTTATTACTGGAACCTTAAGTTATACATTTATTAGTATGCTTATACTTAGTATGCTTATAATAAATTGCAATCATGGACATTTGAAATTATGAATGATGATGGAACTGACGGACGTCTTCCGAACTTTTACTCAAGAAATCTGCACCAAAAATATTCACAATGTAAAAATATGAGGTGATAAAAATTATTAATAATTAGAAATGCTTAAAATTAAGAAATAGAAATTATTATATCTTTATGTTTCCACTATTACAACATACGTACAAACTTAATAAATTTAAAAAATTCAAAATACACTATTCGTTCTTAATAAAAAATAATAATAGTATAATAATTCTGCCCTGCTAAGACTAAAGATCGTAACTGCAATTCCAGTAAATTTACTTGCAAGTCGACTTGCCTGGTTATTAAGATAACTCCGTGCATCTAAATTCTAAAGGCAAATACATAAATTATCTTGGGGGTTTTGTAAACTCCGCTAATTTCGACCCACCTTAAGATGGGGCTTATTTTTTTTATAATCCTGGTTGTAAACTCCCCTAACGTCGAGGGATTACTAGGCAATAAGATTATAAAGCTTATAGATAGGCTTTAGGGATAATTATATTGCTACCAACTTTGATGAATATAAGTAATCAATCATTTATTTGATTACTAAGCAAATAAATGGAATAGAAAAAATAAGTCAATTAATTAAAATGTTAATAATTGGTGTAGTTGTGGTTCGTTTTTCTACAATAAATTGTTACATTATGTAAGTTTTAGTTTTTGAGTTCATTATTGGCTATAAATGCAAAATAATGCTACACAACATTGCTACACAACATTATTTTGCATTTATCACGTTTGGTTGTTTGTAATTATGAAAAATATTTTTAACGTTGTTTCAAATGTAAAAATGTTGGGTATCCATAAGTTACTGCTTCAGGGGTTTATTATCTCAAGTTGTTCTTATTTTTTATGTAAATATTTTCAAACATATTGGCCTATAGTTGTTTCACGCAGCTTTCTTTGTTTTTATTAAAATTATTTTTCACTTTTTAGAGCAATTTTTTTAATTTTAAATAAAAGGTCAATAGAAACTTCATGTCAATGTGAAATCCATAGCTAGAAAATCATAGCACATCAGAGCTTAGGTTATTTTTTGAAATTCGCTCTTTTTTTTATAAATTTGTGGCCAATATGCAATCTGTACAGACAGGTTTAGAACATCAGAGCTTTGGGGTCGTCCATAAAAAAAAACATCTACGTCTAGGGGGGAGGGTCACAAAATGTGTGCCATATAAAAAAATTTTTATTTTCAAACATATTGGTCTGTAGTTGTTTCAAGAAGCTTTCTATGTTCTTATTAAAATTATTCTTTAATAAACAAATTATTGTTTTAACAAAAACTTCTTGTCAATATGAAATCCATACACAGATAAGTTTGGCACATCAGAGCTTAGGTTATTTATTGAAATTTGCTCTAGTTTTTATACATTTGTGGCTTGTTATGTTTGCTATATAAAAATTGTTTTTATAATTATTACTTCAGGGAAGTTATTATTTCAAGTTATTCTTAAGCGGCGTTCACAATAAAGTGGGGTCTTGCCTTGCTTCGGCAGAAAGTTAGCAAGAGCCAATCAGAATGAACAAATTTTTAATCATAGAAAAGGATAGACGAAAATACTCTAATCTAATTGGCGCTTGCCAGCTCTCTACAATGCAAGACCCCACTTCATTGTGAACGCCGCTTTATTTTTTGCGTACTTTCAAATATATTGGTCTGAAATAATTATTGGACTACTGGTCAATGTGGTAACAAATTGTTAATTTATGAGGATTATAAATTTTATTTTAATCGTGCATTAAAAAGTGGAGATGCTGTGATCAAACTTCCAACAGTGAACAATAACCATTGAGAGATAGAAATTAATTCAATTATTTGACGAGAAACATAATTAATTATTATTATCAAATATGCAAAAAACTATACTGAAACGTTTGACACCTATTTCAACCAAAAAGTTTAAAAAGAACTTGCTCGGAGTACTCGAAATTTGAAATACTATTAATATATTTTATTATTACATTATAGTAATAATAATGAAAATAGGAAAACATGTCTCCAGCCCCACCCCCCAAATATTTCGCGAACCGAGACGGTTGAGGCTCAAACAAAAAATTTGGAAGCTCATTGATACTCAAACGTTTGACACCAATTTCACCCCAAAATTTCACTTGAAGGGCATGTCGGCATCACAGTTTTATAGGTGATTGGTTTTCATTAAGAATTTTGTGTATATTTTAAACTTTAAAGTTTAAATAAATTCAAAATTTTCTGTTAGTTATTATGTGTAATTTAGTTAAGTCCTTCTTAATTATCCTACTTAAAATGTATTACATTCGGGGAGTTTACAACTAGGATTATTGGTGAAATCTTCAAAATTAGGGGAGTTCACCACTTTTTTTAAATTCTACCTGCTGGATTAGGGGAGATTACATATGCCCTTATCTTGATGTACCAGAAATATCATTGCTTGGAAGTTATTACTGCTATGTGTAATCTAGCATTTTTTTAAATTTGATAGGCATGCATTGCAAAATTTCATATAATCTCGGTATCTCATTGTTTTTTAAATAATTTACACTTTTAGCAAAAATTTAAAAATTAGAATTTATATAAATTAATGAAAGAAGAGAAGAGAGAATAATGAAAGAAAACTAAAATTATGTACGATTTAGATTTGTCCTTTTGTAATGCAGTGCGTAAAAAAGTAATTAAAACCGCATAGTCTTGAAATATTTCCTTTCCTTGCCTTGTTCTTCCAGAACCGCATTCAGTTGTACCTGTAATTGGGTAAATGTACAGATCTTAAAGATCGCAAAAATTTAAGATTTCATAATATTGTACTTCTACCATTGTATTCATAAAAAAGTTAAAAGAGTATTGTAAGCCTGTTTTAGTTAAAATGCTCACTAACCATAACCTAACTTTTTGCTTGCTTTTTGATTTTAACCACGATACATTTTAACCTAAAAAATTAGGAAAGCAAGCAAAAAAAGCTATGTTATATTATTTAAAAATGGTTTGTAAGCCTCTCTTAGGCTCTGGCCAGACGTGCAGTAAAATGACGCTAGATTCAGAAGTAAAATGAAGCTGCAGTAAGGCAGTAAAAACTATGGCCACACGACTAGTCCACTAGAGCAGCAATTGAAGCGCTGGCTGTGAGACGAGCGTTTTGGGATACGGCAAGAGCAGAGGCGAATATAGTCGGGAATGCACGAAACGTGACAGTACAAGCAGTCATTTGCTTGTATTGATAATATTAAACATTCACTATCAACGTTTTCCATTGTAATTAATTATTTAAATATTTTTAAAACGAAACAATGTTAGCGAGTCAAATGCAAATAACATACTGTTATACAAATGCGTTGCGCTTCACGCAAATAAATAGGTTCGCAACCATCCGTGCAGCTTGAAGCTGCGTCATTATATTATGGAAATGCACCTTTTCGCGTTTTTCAAGCGACATTTCCAGCTCCGTCTGGCCATCCACGCTTATTCCCATAGAGTGTATTTATCAACTTTACTGCAGCTTCATTTTACTGCTGAAGCTAGCGTCATTTTACTGCACGTCTGGCCAGAACCTTAAATACTGCTTTTTTTTATGAATACACCGGCTAAAATATAATTTATTGAATTGTTAAAAATTCATAAAAATTTGAAACTTATTCAAAGAAATGTAAAGCATAAGTTATTGCAAATCTACGCATTTATTGACAGTAATTTCAATGGAAAATTAATTAGGTGATAAAGTCTTTGCCAAATATCTGTGCGTCTACGTCACTAATTTCTGATTAAGAAATGACGTACTGAATATAATGTAGGACGTCGTTCAGCTTTATAGTCCTTGCAAAATATCTGTGCGTCTACGTCATAGTTGAAAATGGTATGAATCAAGCTGTAAAACATGAGTCAAACAAGTGCTTTTTAAAATGCATCTTTTCTTTTTAATTTAATGTTACTATCTCTCTTCACCACAACTTGTCATAATATAAAATGTCACTGTAACAACTACGTAAATAAAAAATCTGTACCCATTATTTTAGGTAATAGCTCAGACATACTAATTTTTTATTGCTTGTTTCTATAATGTGCAATATTAGTAACGTACGACTTTTATTAGTTTCGGTCAACAAGACATGCAAATGTTTTTGTACTCTTTTTACTAAAGCTGAACGACGCCGATGTCCTACATTATATTCAGTACGTCATTTCTTAATCAGAAATTAGTGACGTAGACGCACAGATATTTGGCAAGGACTATAGTAAAAAGAGTACAAAAACATTTGCATGTCTTGTTGGCCGAAACTAATAAAAGTCGTACGTTACTAATATTGCACATTATAGAAACAAGCAATAAACAATTAGTATGTCTGAGCTATTACCATAAATAATGAGTAAAAATTTTTGATTTACGTAGTTGTTACGTCTACGTTTCTACGGTAAGAGAGAAAGTTGCATTAAATTAAAAAGAAAAGATGCATTTTAAAAAGCATTTTTTTGACTCATTTTTTCTAGCTTTGATTCATACCATTTTCAACTATGACGTAGGCGCACAGATATTTGGCAAGGACTATTCGCTAGGTGCATTCCTCCTACTGCCCTCTGGTGGCTCAATAAAGAAAATTACTCGGGACTGTGAACATTTTATGTTCACTGTGAAAATAGTACGCCATGAGAAATTTGAATATTTTTGCTGTCATAAAATTTGAATACCAACTGTTTTATAGCAAATAATTTAATTAATTTTGTATGATCACGTGTTTATGACATAATGCAAGTCCCGTTGAAGTTCTATTATCGGCCACTCCTATCGCTTCGTTCGATTTGCTTATCCCCTCTCATACCTTGCACATAGCGAATACAAACTTTAGTTTGGTTTCAAAATGAATGCTGATTTATTATCTAAATTATTATATTTTAAAATTTTTCAAGAAGAGATATATATCTCTTATTTGGTAATTATTATATCTTCTTGAAGAAGATAATAATAATATAACATTTCTTTTTGAAAAAATAAAATTTTAAAATAAGTATCTATTAATTTAGAAGTTAATAAATTACATCATTCTTAACAATTTGTTTGAAGAAAAAAAACTGCCGGGTACGAGGACCGAACTCATGATCAACTAATTAGCAGGTAAACACTGTAGCAACAAATCCACGAGAGGTTATTATCAATAAGGTGTTTTCATTTTTTTTTAAGTCCCACTTCCTAGTAATGAAATTTAAAATTAGATATTTGCCGCATAAACGGTTAGATACAGTAACTTCAAGTTAGTATGGTAATGACGTCAATGTTTCGAAACTTAACCGAGTGAAAACGTATAAAATTAGAACTTTTCGAATATTTGTGAGCACTGATCATTTTTCATTCGCATTTTTATTATTTGTGTGTGATTATCATAAAAATGTCAACCGATGGCAGGGGCGGATGGGGCCGTCCGTCGGGATACCGGGAAATTTCCCGGTGGGCCGTCGCGTCGGTCCGTAGGACCGTGGGCCGTCGGTTGTGGGACCGTGGGCCGGCGCGTCGGTCCGTAGACCGTCTTCGTTTTAATAATTTCTGTTAATAGTATGATCTTCAATGGAAAAAAATTGTCACGGCTGTCGGCCGCGTTGACGGCCATTGGCCCATTTCTAACTAAACATAATGAAATATAATATCAACTTTAGAATTTATCAATTATTATTTGTTTGTGTTTTCCCATGGATATCCTAATAAATAGTTATATCGTAATTAGCGACATGATAGTTAGGCAAAAACAGTTCTGACTTAGGAGAAGTTATAACGTTAAAACCAATCAAAACGTTTATTAGCGTCAATAAACTTTCTCTATTGGTGAGTTATGTTAGGACTCCTCCTAAGTCAATTTTTTAATGTTACACTATCTTTAGCTATCTGCCAAACTGATAAATTTTCTAATTTTTCTTAAACCGCGTTGACCTTGAAATTTCAAAAATTTTCGCCTGCGGCGCTTGAAATAAATTCCACCACCCCCGCGCTCCCATAATTTGCTCGGCCATACAAACCGTTTACCCTACCTTCATTTTCTATCTGGCTATATGGGCTTACTTTATTTTTTTATTTTTACTATAAAAAATATAATTTTTGTTACTGGTATTACATTTTTTTCGCAACGGGAGGGGGACCCCCCCCATTCAAAAAATTTTCGCCTGCGGCGCAATTTTGGGCCGCCGACTATAAATTTCCCGGTAACTTTTTGATAGCCCATCCGCCCCTGACTGATGGTAAATTATTTGAGGACTCTTTAACAAAACCTTTTGACGCCATTCTTACTTTAAAGTACACAAAAAAGATAGCATCAAACTGACAATCTGACCACAAATCACGATCATGCTGTTTACACAAATACCAATAAACGTTTCATATCAGAAGCGTTTCGATTCTTATTTGAAATGGGTCGTTTTAATTTCTTGTTTTTAATTAAATAATCGATTAATCGAAATAAATTCTCAGCCCTATTCATAGCTATATGGGGTTAATAATTTCATCCACAAACACAGCACCACGCTTTTATTGATGTTTTAAAGGATTTCTTGTTACTTGTTACTACTCTTTACAGAAAACAGAAATTATTTTTTATAAAAAGTGCTGCATTTTGTTTGGTTGCTTTCGAGCTTATCAAGACTAGTTTTGTCAAAACTTGTAAAATTTCTCGATAGTGAAATCTCTACGAATGAAGTACAAGCTTCCCAATCTTAACTGTTTTTACAATTATTTCCCCCCTTTTTTTTTTTTGATTTTTGTATTGTTTTCTTTCTCTGTTATCTTCTTTTGTTTTTGAGTTTCTACTGTATAGACTAAATAGTGCCAGGCTGGCACCACTCACACCACCTGTTACAAAATGAATATCTTCTGCTTATAATTTAAAGTAAAATGCTTATATTCGACGCTCTACTAATTATTTTGTCAGAGAAAGTGTGTTTAGGCAGATCTTTAATCGCCCATTGCCATGCAAAATTAAAATTTTATAATTATTATTTGGTATTCACTAACGATGTGACGAGCCGAATACTTTTTGAACTCGAGTAAGTATACGAGTAACTCATATTCGCAAAAACATTCGCAACTCGAATCAGTTGATTCGCGCTGCGCGCGCACGGATATACCAAGTCGTATCTCGTATTCAGTACTATTCGTATTTCTCCCTTCATGATCTAAATTCTAAACTGAAATTATTTTTTTGTGTTTGTATAAACGCATGTTTCACGAGTACAAAAAAACTAGCGATTATTTCAATTTTTGTACAATTTTGGCATCTTTTGTGTCGTTACAATTTTTCATTTGAAAAATGACATTATTGTTATGAAGCAGGGCACAGTTCCAGTAATTGAGATGTGAAAAATGCCGTGGTGGTATCCGAATTGCCTTGGCACAGCCATATCGATAGTATTTTTATAGGGAGTTCGAAATTTTACGCCAAGGACCGATGAGAATCTGATGTATTAAACCTCATTATGGACCCGTTTATCTACCATTCCACGCGGACCAGAAAAGTTCGAACCAATCGAATAATTGCAAAAATTAAAATTTGTTTATTTATATAGGTACGCGGTTTTGTGTTGGTATGTGTGGGCACGCAGAAGGTTGTTGACTGGTCGTGTTGTGATTCTGTCTGAAGCCCACATTCCTACATCAGGTCACACATACCACTGTTCTCTTCTCGAACTGTTCTTTACAATAAGCACTACCCACTACGAGTACTACTAACCATTACAATGTCTTGGAAATATCTGTAACAACATTAATAAACTTTTAATGCAATAATAATTGCTCTAGCTCTGCATTTGTTTACATATACATAATTAGTAAAAATAACTAGATTTATATGCATTCTAAATGTCAAATGTCCACACTAATTGATTAATTATTACCAGGGCTCGGAAGTTCTAGCAAATGCATATTTTTTCTGGAGAGTCCTAGAATATTCGAAGTAAGACACAAATTTATTTCACACTTCCCTGATGCCGTATACGAAATTTTATAATGCTAATTTTTGCATATTTAAGGTTTTTAATGCTATTTTGTTATTTTTGCGTTTTACGTGCTATTTACAGACATATTTTTACATCATAAATTGAAGAAATAAGCAGAATGTTAATGAAAAAAATTTTTTTGACCGCATACGAATAGGCCAAAGAAAACAAACATGTAATACTATTTTAACACGTATTATGATTTTCAAATAATAGGTATGTATGTACATATTCCAAGAATTTGCTTATTTTTAAAATTATATCAGACGTATCGTATAATCGGATTCGAATCGGTAGAATCGGAAATATTCCAAAGCCGGACCAAGTACCTACGTGTAGTAGTTAATAAAATCCTTACTATCATATTAATTTATATAATACAATGTATTCTATCAAATTTATTAAATTGAGAAAAATCTAAAATTCATTTAACCCTACAGAACATACGTGAGGCTTGACAGGCATACGCTGTTTCATTTTTGTGCACTTACATGTGCATGTTACGTAATAATGCCATTTGTATTAATTTGTAGTTACTTTATCACAAATATTAATAAATATTTTATGTTTATAAAAAATGTCAATTATCGATTTCTATATAAAAAATTTTTGAAAAATTCTCAAACTATGAAAAGAAAGTCTGTTAAAGTATGGGCCTGACAAGCCTCACGTATTCACTGGTGGGATTTTTTCACGTGTGCTCTGTAGGGTTAAAAATAAACAAAATTTTTATTAATTTTTATTAAAATTTTTTGAAATTTTGTTGGTTGACAATTTTATTTTGCATATTTTTTATTTTTTTAGTGCTATTTATAGCGCTAATTTTGGTGTTTTTAAGTGCATATTAAAGCGCTAAAAGTACACTTTTTTAGTGCTATAACTTCCGAGCCCTGATTATTACTATATCTAATAGATCTAAATAAATTTTGGTTGTTTAGTATTTAACCCTGTAAGGGACGCCGTATCCATATGGATACAACAAACTTTAACAGCAGATAAATTGCGTTCCTATGTTTCTATATACTGTATCCATATGGATACAGCGCCCCTTCAGGGTTAACTATCTAAACCAAATTTACCTTAACGCTATGAAGTTCCGTGATAACACGCAAGCCGGCTGTTTATGTTTATATTATGTTTATGTTTAATATTATATTGTTATCCATAACGCATCAGTCATACGGACTGGATGACTTAAGGTAACTAGGCAATGGTTAATGGCGAAATCCGCGCTTTCGTTTTTCTTAATTTTAACATAGAAAGTAAACAGATACACTTGTGTAATTTTAACCAATGTTTATTGATATATAAATGATAAAAAAAATTACGCTATGTAGGTCATATATGCTTACAAAAAGGCGGCACAGTCTGCGGCGCATTTACACGATTTTCTTCCATTTTGCCCTATTATCGTACTTAAAAATAATTTTTTGTTGGTTCTGTAAGTGGTCTTTCTTTTCATAAGATACGTAATTTGGGATTGAACCTAAAATCGGAACGATTTAAACGGAATTATTGAAGTCTTAAACGAAAAACCGCGATTTTTTCGATAAAAATGCGATTAATTTGTAACTGGACAAAAAAATCGTTACTTTTTATTTTTTTTTTTAAATTTAAAATTTTTATAGATTGTTTCGGAGGTTTAATCCCAAATTACACATGTTTTACGTATTCTCAATTTTTTTTCAAGTCACCAGAGACCTCCGTTCTCTTCAAATCGGGGCAAAACCAAACGAAAATGTAAAGCAGCGATATTCGCGTTCAAAGTGTTTTATTCATTTAAAATTTAGAATTTTACAAATTTAAAATTTTTATTAATGTAACCTATACAAACATAATGCACCTTTGCATACAGACTGCGATTATCCTGATGGCTGCTGCTGCGGACTACTGCATTAACCGCGATTAGTTGGTGTAAAATCGTCAAATGTAAAATTGCGTGCAAAACCAGTTAAATCCACTTTTGGTCAAACATTTTTTGGCCGATTTCATATCTTCTGATAGAACTTGATCCACTTCTGTAGTCATTTTGGTCGAAAACCAATTCCATCTGTTAAAATGCGACTAAAAGTTCAGAATTTGAAGCAAAACCGGCTATATCTTAGTTTTTGAAGCAAAACTGGCTATAGGTACCTACCCAATAAAATAATGTGACTTGAAATATTAAAGTTTAAATATAACTTATTTAAAATCTTCTATATTTTCAGTATTATTGTTAATATTTTTTAAATAAACACATTAGAATTAAACAATATTCTTGTATTTTTATCACTTGTAGCAAAGCAGGCCGTATCCAAGTAATTTATTTAATTTTTTCAAAAACGTTCAAGGTTAAGATAATTAAAGCAGATCAATGCATTACATTTGACGACCTATATAACAGTTTGAATATTTTTTGTAACTGTAGGGACCTGGGATGAGAATATTTTGCTCTCTCCTGAAAATTACCTACGTGGATATATCCGATTTTGTACTCAAGTTCTACAAATGTAGCATGCTCACAAGGGCGGATTAACTTTTAGTCGTCAGCAATCCTCACCACTACCATTATACGTTTGAATCGTAATTAGGTCTTCATCAGGTGAAAATTTAAAAATCCACAATTCAGCCAATTTGGAAAATATCGATTCTAAAGAACGAAAATTATATAAAATATTTAAACGTTTCCAACGTTAACATAATAATATATACAGTGGTAATCACAGAAATAGCACACCTCTTAATATTTTTTTAAATCACATTTTAACTCTGCAATAAAGTTGCGGTCTTGGAATTGATTCCCGAATTGCAGGAATTTTCTAACTACACTCCTATAGGGAAAACAAGATCCCATTTCATTTGCAGGTTTTAACTGATGTTGTTTTCTTTTTAAGATTATGCTAACGACTTCTTAACATAAGGACATATGATACGGAGAACTTTAATTAACTCTATAGAAGAAGCACAATAATTTTTTTTAAGTAGTTATATTTATTAGTAATAATATTAATAATAAATTATAAAAAATTACTGCTTAGATTTATTTAAAGCATTGGCAAAATTATTCATTGCATCGGTCAATGTCGATATACTCTCCGAGAGCTTCGAGACAGCTGAACTTAGCTTCTCGGCAGATTTGCTGTAGAGCTCTGTGGATGTCTGCAGCTGGGTTTTACTTGTGGTTGGGGGCTCCCTTCTTCCTTTTCCTGTAACAGCAATTAATAAATAAAATGGTCGTAATACATCATCAATAAATTTTATTATTCAATTGAAAAAGTGAGAAAAATACCTGAACTTCTGCGACCATTTCGAAACCTATTTCGAGGCAAATTCTGATTTTGAGACAAATGCTCATTTTGAGGTAAAAGCCTATCTTGTGCCTCCGCTAGTGCATCTTCTTCTGCTAAGACTTTCTCGATAGATTCGAGCTTTCTTCCGAACCCTAGATTTCCATTCCGATACGAACTAAAAATGAAAATTTATAATAACAAAAATACAGGGCCTACTTAGTACTAGCTATGTTACCGCAAATAAACTTCTAAATTTAAAATATAAAACTTACAGTTCGCCACTGCTTTGAACTTTTATTTGCAGCTCCCGATTATTTATTTAACCCGGGGTAGTTTTCCTTCCTCTTCGTTTAGCTTCGGCCATTATTCCACAAAAACAACACAAACTGTTACTTAATCTTTGATTTAAGGGGGCAGATCAATAGGGTCTGAGCTTGTGTCAAGTTCAATTCAAAAACGAATAATCGTAGAAAGCTGAAATTTTCAGAATATACGTAAAATATGATTTTACTTAACATAAGCTATTTTTTATTTAAAAAAAATTAATATAAAAAAATTTTTCTAGCCGTTTTCAATAAAATGCACTTTAGTTATATAAATATAAAATAGCTTACGTTAAGTAAAATCATATTTTAAGTATATTCTGAAAATTTCAGCTTTCTACGATTATTCGTTTTTGAGTTGAACTTGACACAAGAAATGAAGCAATATACATGAAATTTCAAATTTTAACCAATCAGAAGTAAATATCAATATATCTCAATAAAATATACCAATGAAATAGCATAAAATAACTAGTGACATCTGTTGAATTTTATTATTTATTGCTATTGATCTAGGACCTTAACACAACAAAAACTTTTTTAATCACAACAAATTAATCAGCTGTTTAAAATAGTTGGTTGTCAAACGATATAAAGCGCTATACATGTGAACTAATACGGTACATTTTGAACTAATCATAACCATGATTTGTTACGTATAACTCATTGCGTATAACTTATAACCATGATGTTTAAATTAGGTTAAATAGAATCGCAATTTTTTGGAACCTTGTTGAGAACATGATTCTAATTTAGGATAACCAACTCGTCGTAACCATATTGTTGTATAACCATGTTCAAATCAGAATCGCACCGAATATACTATTACTGGAAATGTAATGCATTTCTTTATAGAATGTAATATATCGTAGGTATATTTTTCCTGTATATTATAGAAGATATTGTGCATTGATTCTTCAGAATACATTTCCTTCGAATTGGCTAAATTTCGGATTGTTAAATTTCCACCTGGTGAAGCCCTACCCATAAAAAATTTATAATTGACACAGCATTGACATTGGCTATAAATTGTTATTCCGAATTGCATGTGGTAGGCATTGGCAAATGGCATTGACCGAAGCTTGGCATCAGCGTTATGTGACAAAGTTTGCCAGTGCCGCGCCAAGCATTGGCAGTATTGTAATTTGTAAACATCGGTAATATTGTCCTGGGTATTTATGATTCACACGTATAATAGTAGTGGTGACGATCGGTGACGACCAAAGCTGGCTCTCTCCTTGTCGGTCCTCAGTCATGTGTCCATCTGACTGTCAAGTAATTAGTTGTTATAAGAATTGTGTGGCTGAAGGCTGGTTTAATTCACATAGAGTGCCACCATGAAAAGAAAATTTTGTAGTCCCTAATGTCCAAAAAGTTTTTTTACATATCTTCATCAGCCTTTTTTCCGCTCACTGCTGGACATAGCCTCTCCATATTATGGAGGATTTGGCCATAACTCACCACGCTGGCCAGACGGGTTGGTGAGTAATCCGCAGATCGATTTTGGCCTATAGTTGTTTTACATCCGTTGTTAGCAGCTTGCTAGCCTAGCATTCAGATGTGCCTGTAACCCTGTTTTTTTGTTAACGGTGGCAATTCGTCAACTCAGGGGGACCGCCGGCTTAACGTGCCCTCCGAAGCACGGAGACTTGGCCATAAGAAAGTTTTACTCTCCCCGGGTTTGAACCCGGTACCCCGCATTCGCAACTGCGTTATCTGCAAGGCAATGACAGTCTCTTTTTTTTACATATAGTTGTTCAAAATGATTAGGTGTGCCTACCACAACCTGAAGTATGAAAATCAATGGTGGACAACATTAACCCACCATGGCCAGCCAGGATAACAAATTTGTTCTTAATTGGTGGACAGTGTTGACCCACCACGTCACTCTAGGTGTTTTAAGCCATCTATGAAAATAAAACAGAATTTATTGTCAAACAAAGTCAGTTTTCAATATTACGTAATCTGTACCTACTCTATTATTACTGTACTCTATTTCATATGAAGAAGTCTTCAAAATAATATTTATTTTATTTTGAAACGTCAAAAATATAATAAAAAAACATTTCATGAATATTGAGATGTGCACATGGTCACCGAATCATTGGGGTGGCCAGGCCTACATAAAATGAGAATTAAAACGCGAAAGTATAACGTCGACTCATTGTATGTAAATCATAAAAAACTTAAAGCCTGTTTTAGTTAAAATGCTCACTAAACCCAAATACTTGACTATGACAATACGGGAAACTCATGCAAATTTGCAGCGACATATAATCGCAGCGCCACTACCAGCTGGAAACGTGAATTAACGCTACTTGACGAAGGTTATGTTGTTTTATTAAGGGTATAGGTTTTTTTGAAAAATTTTTTAATTTTTTGTTATTCAGGGGCCATGGGTACACTGTGTATGCCACACATGGGCACGGAAGTACAGGAATGGCCAAATTCCTAAACTATTTTTAGAGGAATGTCGTTCATACTAGGTATACATTCGGTGCGATTCTGATTTGAACAGGGTTGTACAACAATATGGTTACGACGAGTTGGTTATCCTAAATTATAATCATGTTCTCAACAAGGTTCCAAAAAATTGCGATTCTATTTAACCTAATTTAAACATCATGGTTATAAGTTATACGTAACAAATCATGGTTATGATTAGTTCAAAATGTACCGTATTAGTTCACATGTATAGCGCTTTATATCGTTTGACAACCGACTATTTCAAACAGCTGATTAATTTGTTGTGATTAAAAAAGTTTTTGTTGTGCTAAATCGATGCTAAATCACAGATTAAGTAACAGTTTGTGTTGTTTTTGTGGAATAATGGCCGAAGCTAAACGAAGAGGAAGGAAAACTACCCCGGGTCAAATGGAAGTCATTGTTAAATATTTACAAGATAACAAAATTTTTTTAACGGGGAAGTGCCATCCAGCATACCCAAATGAAATAAAGGAGAAGTGGGAAGAGTTATCCGATAAGTTAAATAAAGAATCGGGAGGTGCAAATAAAAGTTCAAAGCAGTGGCGAACTGTAAGTTTTATATTTTAAATTTAGAAGTTTATTTGCGGTAACATAGCTAGTACTAAGTAGGCCCTGTATTTTTGTTATTATAAATTTTCGTTTTTAGTTCCTAGCGGATTGTAAATCTAGGGTTCGGAAGAAGGCTCGATTCTATCGAGAAAGTCTAACAAGGGGACCTTGTCGACGACTTTTCCACGATTTGCACAATTTTTAACATACCTTTTAGGCAATAATCTGTTATACTTCAGGTTAAAATTGCAGGACCCGGATTTGAATAAATTTTGATTAAATCGATTTTAAAAATCGAATAAATTGGTATTATAAATTAGGTCTAATGAGAAGTAAAATACGAAGGCCTCCGATTCATTTGACACTTTGACATAACCTCGCATTTCGTAACAACGACATATTAAAAATTAATTAATTTAAAGAAATTTTAACCAGATACAAACAATCAATTAAACTACGATGAGCAAAAAAAACAAATTGCATAAATATCAGGTTAGTCTTGACTTGAAAAGACGAATTTTGTAACAACAACCCACAAAAAATACGTTCATGTACATGGTTGAAATTTTCTGTAATTACATGGTAAGATAATAATTAATATAGTTAATTTAAAACAGTAAAAACATTTTAATACACAGGGAATCTTGAAAGAAGTTCAGAATGTTAACGCTCAGCTATTTGCTTCTCTTCGTTAGAAACGATTTACAATGTTACATTAGTAGAGCATTAGAAATCGGTGTGGTTTACATCAACGACCTCCCAGCAAATAGGAAAGGCCCAACAGTATGTGCAGATGACAATGCTCTCATTGAACAGGACATGGCAATAAATACTTCAGTACAATTGTCATTCATGTGCAGGACGTGGCATGCAATGTGTTAAACGACACACTTAAATTGTATCTTCATAATGCTAACTACCAGCAGTCTGGCGTAAATCAAACACGAATAGACTACAGAGTGAGAAGCCGCGGTTCTAATCCTGATTGCGTCGGATATGTGCTGTGATCTAAAAAGTCCAAAATCGAACTGTGGACTATGAGGAAGGCAACGGGAAACCACCCCATTAACATTTCCCTAATAAAGTCTTCTTGGCTTAGCCAGGAGGATCGGTAACATCCGAAATCGGATAGGCACTTGAAGAAGAATGCAAACTAAAGTCTACGTGCAACTACGTACAACTAGGGCTACCTAGTACTTACTGTTTGTTGGTGTCGACAAAGGAATTATTATAATAATTTTTTTTTTAATATGTATTTATGATGTACAACTAGAACAGAGAATTGTAATAAATTACTATATCTACTATTAATTATTTATTAAATTATATTATAATCAATTACTATAAAAATATTGTTGAGAATTCGGATGTTCGGAAACAAGTGCAATGGACAGTTGTTAACACGTCAATGCAACCTATATAAAAATTATCTAAATGAATCTACGTATATTATAATATTAATTATTAACTTACCATGTAATTACAGAAAATTTCAACCATGTACATGAACGTATTTTTTGTGGGTTGTTGTTACAAAATTCGTCTTTTCAAGTCAAGACTAACCTGATATTTATGCAATTTGGTTTTTTTGCTCATCGTAGTTTAATTGATTGTTTGTATCTGGTTAAAATTTCTTTAAATTAATTAATTTTTAATATGTCGTTGTTACGAAATGCGAGGTTATGTCAAAGTGTCAAATGAATCGGAGGCCTTCGTATTTTACTTCTCATTAGACCTAATTTATAATACCAATTTATTCGATTTTTAAAATCGATTTAATCAAAATTTATTCAAATCCGGGTCCTGCAATTTTAACCTGAAGTATAACAGATTATTGCCTAAAAGGTATGTTAAAAATTGTGCAAATCGTGGAAAAGTCGTCGACAAGGTCCCCTTGTAAGCAGAAGAAGATGCACTAGCGGAGGCACAAGAATCTGCCGAGAAGCTAAGTTCAGCTGTCTCGAAGCTCTCGGAGAGTGTATCGACATTGGCCGATGCAATGAATAATTTTGCCAATGCTTTAAATAAATCTAAGCAGTAATTTTTTATAATTTATTATTAATATTATTACTAATAAATATAACTACTTAAAAAAAATTATTGTGCTTCTTCTATAGAGTTAATTAAAGTTCTCCGTATCATACGTCCTTGCGTTAAGAAGTCGTTAGCATAATCTTAAAAAGAAAACATCATTAATTCAATATACCACCAAAAGTATATGCTTTTTACCATCTCTGTTAAGTATTTCTACTTCATGTGGGACTAACGGTAATTCTTCCACTTCTTCCGAATCAATCGGTACTCTAAACGTAGGTTATCTCAAAAAATTTAAAAAAAAATTAATTATTTAATTTTTCTTAGTGATTTTCAACATTTTCATACATGTTTTCAAAATTTAAGTAAAAATTAACACCAATTGGGTCCATTATTCACTGCTCACTGCTCGATTAATGCAACAATTATAAAAATACTTGTAATTATTTTGACAAACTAACGAATTAACTGCAGAAAAGGTATAACCATAGGTCTAACAACCACTGAAATGCAGTTGTTATGATAGTCATGAATTATAACCATTATTGTTCAGAAACCACACCCCTCATGGTTATGTCTTGAAGATCAGAATACCAAATACTCCCAAATAACCATATTGTTATAAAATAACCATTTGGTTATCATAACCAGATTGTTATGTCAAATCAGAATCGCACCGATTGTGTGTAAAAAACGCGAAAATATAACATCTTAGTTTTATGTAATCTGTATTTAATTAGTATCAAGACATAGGTGATGTTATAACACCATAAGATTAATGTAGGTATATTGTATGGTGTAATCATGAGATGGCTAAACATCCCGATCTTTCACCCAGTGAAATGACTGCATTACACACTCTTACTTTAAAACGGCGTTCACATAGAGCAGTGATTCTCAACCACTGTGCCGCGGAAATTTTAAAAGTGTGTCGCCAAATTTTATTTCGCAAATTTAAAATTATTATCATAAACTATTTTACGCAGTGTGTTATAGGTAAGTAAATAATTTTTAAACTTATCTTTTTCTTTGTGTGCCGCCAAATTTTTAAATCGTTAAAAGTGGGTCGCAGCAAAAAAAAGGTTGAGAATCACTGACATAGAGATTAGTGTCTTACCTTGCTTCGGTAGAAGCTGGCAAGAGCCATGATAAACACTATTTTCTGAGCAGTCGATTTTACAACACGTTGCACGTTTTATGTTAATTTTCATTTAAAATGATACAGTTTCTGATTGAATTTTGGTGGTTGATCTTTAGCGGTGTACTGATATTGAAGACCACGTCTTGCAATACCTGTTGCACCACCTCTCAGAATTACTTAATTTTAACCAATTCATCAACTTACCCACTTCGTCATCTTATGTCCCTTTCCCCTATGCGTTTTGCAAGAGATATGGTACAGATTGTTTAACTATTTGAACGAATGAATTGAGAAAGTTTTTGAAAAATTGTTCGCATCTTATAAGTGATAATTTGAAACTATGCAATAAAGTTAATTTCATTAATTTCAAAATTAGTTCTTTTCGCAGATTTATAATAGCGATAAAGACAAATTGCAAGAAGGTGTACATTTCATGTAACATATTATATTGAATTTTATTTTGTATTTACATCTAAATATTTTGTATTAATTGGAACCAATTTTGATATCAGAACTTTTTATGAAGTTTTGAATTTCAGCAGCAATTTCATTATTGGGCTCAAGTAATCTAATAAGTTATATTTTCAACATTCAACTAATAGTTAAAATTTGTCATATCAAAGTAATCTATTTGATCCAAAAACTCACTACTAAATTTTAGTTGAATTATTTTACCGACACCCTGTATAATAGTATTCAGATTTTGAGGCCGGCCATTTTAAACATTCTAGATTGGGCGGAGACTTTGCAACCAATGAGTATTTAATGCGAACTTGCTTAACTTGAATTGTCAAGTGCTTATATTATATTAGGCACTTAGTTTTCTTATTCTAACATGGACTAAAACAATTTTGGATTTTAATCTGTCCAAATTAAGGTAAAAATCTAACTATATCTGGTATCTCGTTCAATATAATATGGAGATTAAATTATTGTTAAATCAATCACTTTTATTTTAGATAGGTCAACTATCCTTGACTCGAAAATTCTCTGTTATCAAATGTAGTTTTTAAATTATTTTGAGAATGGTGGTCTTTCTGTTTGTAATAATTTTTTTAATTTCCAAAAATTATGAAGGGGTCGTCCATAAATTACGTCACGCAAAATCCAGCATTTTTTATCCATCCCTCCCCCTCCATCGCGCTGCATCACATTTCTTTCAACCCCCCTACTTAATATTACGTCATAAACCTAGACACCAACCCCCCTCAATAAATAATTATTTTTAGTTTTTCAGTAGTTGTTGATTGTTTCATCACGCTAGATAATTGCCCTGTCCCCCCTTTTTGCGTACGTAATTTCCGCCCTAACATCCCTTTGATTCGGGTACGAAAATCATTGTATAGCTCGAATATAGTTCGAGAATGTCCTAAGATATGCAACGACGCGATTGCGGCGACACACTATAGGACTATGGCAGAGGAAATAACGTGCTATTAAATCAAATACCATTTTAACGTATTTTTAAGTTGGATATTTTTTTTTCGGGGGTGTTAGAAGCAAAGTATCTAGAAAATTCATAGATACGGATCTCGAATATGTTTTATTAAAAAAAAATTGATTTTGCTCTTTTTTTGTTTCTTTCGTGTTTTGCTGATGAGAATGGCCACATTTTATTATTATTTTTAATTTGCTTCTAATCTATTACTTTTCAATTGATTTTTTTTTAAATTTTATAAAAACTAAATCTACTTCTATAGATTATAAATAGCATTTTTTATACTCCAAATGGATAATCTTTTAATTTGAAAAATACAAATTGTGTCTAGCGAAAAACCTTTCTAAAAATCGGTAAATTTTTAAAAGCTATTTCAATTTATAATCAACACCATTTGGAAAAAAAACAAAAATCATACTTCGGACTGCTTCGGAACATAACTAAAATGACCAAAACAATAGGGTAGGGGTGCGCAGGAGTGCGCACTTTCACGATTTGTAACGTCGGATGGTGGACGCTAAATTATTGCTACCTGAAAAACGAAAACTCAGGGCTTGTAGCAATTTAAAGATGTAAGTGCCCTCTTGGCTAGCTCGGAGTACGCAAGAGGCAATAAAGCGATGTGCCAATCTCCCTCCTTGTTGACAAATGGATGATACAGGGGGCGCCGAAAGGTTATGCTTAAAGAAGCAAGGCGATAACTGCTGGTAAAATGGACGCCACGTAGTTTTAGTCCACCCTGTATATCGCAGTCAAGTACTCCTAGTGAAAACTACGAAAATACGTCGTACTGAAATAAAAAAAAGGTAGAGGAGATTGGGTAAATCACCATCAGTAACAAAAAGCGTGCTATCTCGTTTCATTCGGGTTGTAATATTAAATACCAAATTACAAAACATTGCGTAATAATATTGAGCTTATAAAAATCATACTATTTGTAAAGTTATAAAAATAACTGGTGGTTCTATGGTACCTCGTATAGCTATATTCGGCGTACAGTTGTTATAAACGCACTTGGGAAAAACCCACAGATAATGAACAGATTAGTATATGATATCTCAAATTAAATTGTAAAGAAATGGCCCAAAATATTACGCGCAGTAAAATAAAAAAAAGTATACACAAAATTCAAATTATGCTTAGCTTGAAGATGTCTTCTAGTCCAAGATGTTAAAGCAGGGGTGCAAGGTGTTCATGCTGAGGAATCGTTGGAATTATCGATTGGAACAATCATAGGTATGGCAGATGGTCGCCAGCTTGGTCGATGTTGTTACCAAGGGATGATGTAACTCCTTGTAGGAATGCAAAAAGTATATCCTCGTAGGGAAGTTATAAAAGTCCATATAACGAAAACCAATATGGACAAAACTCGCCATAAAGAAAAACTCGGAACAAAAACAAAAAAAAAAAACCCTAAAGGAAACAAAATCAAATAACTTTACAAAACAAAGATAATGCGAATACTACCTCAGATGGTCGAGGGTTCCAATAATAGTATATCAAAGCTTGAACAGCCACTGTTCGACGAGATGGTAAAAACATGGGACGCGTCAAATCCTTCAAGAATGAAGATTAGGATCCTTCCAGCAAAATTGCCCCGATAAAGGAGCCGGTACGGTAACCAGAAGCGATCCATAAATACAGCGGTTGAAACCAAAATCCCACAAAAATATGGATAGGACGAATGTCCAAATAAGAATTTCAAACTCACTAGCAGTCCACAAAAAGTATAACGAAAATCGTAAAAATGTCGATCGAACATAAAATGGTGTAACAAACTTACAACGTTTTCAACAACTCAAAACGCAATCTTATCTATGCCTTCACCCAGATGGTTCTCCAAAAATATTAAAACTACCATGCTGGTAATGCCATATCACGGCAAACAAAGTATAGAAAGATTTCTATTCAAAATTCACAACTAAATTTGAATATAGAGAAATTTAAACTTGGTTAATTTTGAACCGTAACAGATTTTATGTTATAAAAATAAAGTAAAACACATCCAGTTAAAGTTATTACTATGGTCCGGATTTGTAGGCACTAAAAAACTTGAAAATATGCTCTAAAAACTTCAAAATAACCACTCAAATATGCGCTAAAAACAGGCACAAACGAAGTATAATCGATTGAGACTATTTTGAATCCGAAATTCGAATATCAAAAAAGCAGTATCCAGCTCCCCCCCCCACAAATTAAAAATGGTATTATCTCATCTCTAAAACTATTTGGGTACAAACGAAAATAATGTTTGCACAAACAGGCACAAACGAATTACAAACGAATTACAAACGATTGAGACTATTTTGGAGTCAAAATTCGAAATGGGGGGGGGGCATGTCTCCAGCCCACCCCCAAGCTTAATTTTGAAATATCTCTAAAACTATTTGAATACAAACGAAAATAATGGTTGCACATACAGACACAAACGATTGAGGCAATTTTGGAGTCAAAATTTGATATGAGGGGGGGGGGCTAGGGACATGCACCTTCTTGGTAACATGATTAGAGCAGTAATATTAATAGAATATGCAGTTATTGCACAGAATCACCTACAGTTGACAAAGTAGATATTAATTAAAATTATTGTTTTAAATAATACAAAAGGCGGCAATATCAGAAAGAGAATAATTAAAATTATTTAATATTTTATTACTGGATTTGCTAAATATGCAAAATATATACCAATATAAGCAAATAAGCATTTATAGGCAACAAATCGCCAAATATGCACTTAAGCTCAAAATATGCATTATAGGCAAAATAAAAACTATATAAAACGATTCAGAAAGGCGTAAAACATGCTCCCCTTTTAAAATTTTTCACGTGCCTGTACGCAAAAAAAACATGCAAATGCCTACAAATCCGGACCCTAGTTATTACCATATATTAACTTCTTAGGTATCTGGCTACAAAAATACTATTAAAAAATTAACGAAATGTAGACTGTAAAGAAATAATTAAAGAAAATTGCCAGGCCTTTGTTTGCGCACTCTTGTACTATGTAGTGGACAAGAATGCGCATGCAGGCGTGCAAGAATGCGCGTCACTTACAAAGATCACAATTAAAGTGTCCAAGGCCTGAATAGGATGTGCAATTTTCATGCCACCAATTTTTACATAAAATGCACTGGATCCAGTCTTCTACTAAAGGCGTTATGTATGCTTCAGAGCAGCCAGGACACATATACTTTTTAGTTTTTCGGCAATCAACTTTCTTTGCTTTCTTTGGTGTAGGTCCCGTCTTTTTCATAGCAGTGTCTTCAAGTTGCTCTTTATGTTGAGAACTACTTAATATTTCAGATCTTTTGCCTCTTTTGCTATATGGACGTTGCGCATTCTTGTCCGCATCGGTACTGAACACTCTTGCACACATCGGACTAATTATATTTTTATGATTACTCACGCCGTCTATGAGCAGCGTCGAACAAATGGGTACGCCGGCAAGTATTTCGAAAACTAAATAAATGACTTGACAAATTACAAATAAGCCTAACCTAAGATATTTTTTCGCAATCAACGTTTTAAAATGTTCAGAAAATAGATTACAGTAACGAAAAACACAATTTGTTGAATAAAACTTGCAAAATTCAATAAAAACAGATATGTTTTGGTAGGTACACGTGTAACTTGTCCGAGATCACTAGACAACTAAAGTTGGACGCGGATGTCTGTCCTCTGCTTGATTAATGCAGGTGCGTACTCTTGAACGACGCGCTCTCCTGCGCACCCCTACCCTATTAACGCTATTACATTTCCTTAAATACAAGTTTAGAATTACTAAAATGTCGGTACATACTGGAATTTGAAGGTCTCTTCAATATTTTTGATGATTTTTACTTGATTTTATAAATAAAGCTGAATAAACCAAAACCAATAAAAGGCCCTGGGGTGCGTTCGCATCTCCAAAATTTCAACTTACTTTTTCCGAGTGTTTCCTAAAGCATCTAAATTTTTTTTGTAATTTGTTTGCTTATTTATTTCCTTTTGTTGCAGACAAATGGTTCCAAGAATATTATTGGAATTATTTAGGAGTAGTCCAGCCGATTTGCTTTCTACACAATTACCTTCAATCATGAGATGTGTTACAGAAATGTTTAAATACAGTGGTAAGTGTTAATTTATTCTTATATTGTTGATCTTACTGAGCTTACATTTAAATATTTTTTAAAACCCGGTTCACACTACAGGGTGAATGAGATCACCCGTATCAGTCATTTTTTTCAAAAACAGCTAGTCGTAGAGAGTCGGGTTAAAAATATTTATTATAAAAGCCATAATAAAGAATCGAATGGTGATATTATTATTTCTTGGAAAGGTCGGCGTCCCGAGTAGTTTGCTCCAGAAACTCCAGAACTCCATAATTTTAAATGGCACCATAGGTCGAAAATGGTATCGTTAAAAAGATCTTTAAGAAATAAGCAAGTTTTGTAGGAAAAATTATTTTATTACTCCCTCCCTTTTCAGTAATATTCGATTGCATATGGGTGAATGAGACCACCCGTATTAGTCATTTTTTTCAAAAACGGTAGGTCGTAGAGAGTTGGGTCAAAAAAATTTATTGTAAAAGCCGAAATAAATAATCGAATAATGATATTATTATTTTTTGGAAAGGTCGTCATCCCGAGTAGTTTGCTCCAGAATTTTAAATTTTATAGGTCGAAAGTGGTATTGTTGAAAATATCTTTAAGAAATAATCAAGTTTTGTGGGAAAAATTATTTTATTACTCCCACCCCTTTTAAGTAATGGTAGTCTCATTCACCCATATGCAATCGAATATTACTGAAAAGGGGAGGGAGTAATAAAATAATTTTTCCTACAAAACTTGCTTATTTTTGCAAGATCTTTTTAACGATACCATTTTCGACCTATGGTGCCATTTAAAATTATGGAGTTTCTGGAGCAAACTACTCGGGACGCCGACCTTTCCAAGAAATAATATCACCATTCGATTCTTTATTATGGCTTTTATAATAAACTAGCTGGAAAGCCCGTCCACGGACGGGTGGCTAGTCAGTGGAGCTGTTCTTTAGCGGTTTTTAACGGTCTTAATTTAAAAAAAATGTCATTTCCTAACGCTAACCTGAGCTCGATTCCTAATACTGACAATTTTAATTGTTCGTGTTCAAACGTCCTCACTTTAAAGAATTCTTTTAAGAAGAAAAAGCTGCTTTCAATTCGCAGGTAGTTCCATATGTCCTGTGCTTCAGCATTTCATATTCATAGTTTAGTACATCAACAAAATTATTATCGGTTCCATCATCCGTGAAAGGTTGAAATATTTCCCATCTTTCCACTACGTGATTTACAATTAATTGTCGAACATTAAAACTTTGTTCACAATTTCCGTACATCAAATAAGACAACGAATGGAATAAACATGAACCATCACCTGACGTTCGGACTACTTGTTGGAGCAACGACTCATTATTAATAACAATATATTCAAATTCGGACATTTTCTCTTTTTCAACGATAATAACTCTTCAAGGCTTACTATATAAGGGGCTTATAATAGTGCCCAGTAGAGTGAGCGTGGACAACGTTGGGAAAACAAATTTTGCTTTTTTGAAAAATTTTGAAAAACAAAACCTGATTGGTGTGCTACTCGATCCCAGGGGGAGATGATTAAGTTGGTACTACCAACGACCAATCAGAATGCGTTGTGTCCTAAAAAATTGACACGCTGCTTTTTTGAAAAATGTTGAAAAATAAAACCTGATTGGTGTGCTACTCGACCCCAGGGGCAGATGATTAAGTTGGTACTACCAACGACCAATCAGAATGCGTTGTGTGGCCTAAAAAATTGACACGCTGGAGGAGGCGGCGGAGGAGCGTGCTGGTCTTTTATATGTTTGATATTTTTAACCCGACCCTCTACGACTAGCCGTTTTTTGAAAAAAATGACTAAACGGGTGCTCTCATTCACCCTGTATATGATTTTTCATTTGACTAGTCGCATGACTTCTCATATGAGAAATTATTTTATGTTCAGACTATGTTTTTTGGTATTATTAAAGTCATGACTTTTATGATGGTATGATTTTACATTTTAGTCATTCCTTTTCGTATGACTAACAAGGGGAAGGCAAGATATTCGGGAAACAGATTTTTTTTTATACGAGGGTTGCCTTTATATTCCGGGAAAGCAACCCTAGTGCTGCCATCTGGCAACTGACGTCTATCGTAAAGTTTGAAATTTTTGACGGTATACGTAGTCAGAGTAGCGTAGTATGAGCACTATTTGTGTTGTTTAAAAATGTTTGAAAAATAAATTCGTCCAAAAAATGGAATCCAATCGTGACCATTTTCGTGTGATTATTTTTTACAATTTCAACATGCGCACCATCAAGGGCCAGTGGTTATCACTGGTTAACCGAATTCAAGCATTGCCGTAGTTCGCTCAACGACGAATTTCGTGAAAGTCAAAAATCAGTTGTTTTTCCGGAAGACATTGATGCTGTGCGTGAACTGATACTGCAAGATCGTCATGTGACTTATCGTGAGATTGAGGCATCATTGGGAAACCAGCTTACATTCAATATTGCACAGGGATGCAGTCGTAAAATAAAAAGTGCCGGGGCGAAAAAAAAAAAAAAAAGCTCGTCGCAGGTGAAAAATTTCAGGGGGCGTGGCCAACATTTTTTTTTTATGAAGTGTTTATGCGCACCCTGTTTATGTTTAAAAATGTCCCTAAACGCAAAATGTTTATGCATCAAACCGTGCAAATTATCTGGCAGTTTTCCGGTGGATGGTTAACATTGACAAATTTGATAGCGGAGAAGTTACCGTCATGGGAAAAAAAAGCTCGCCGCAGGCGAAAATTTTTTTTAAAGGGGGCATGGCCAACGCTTTTTTTTTATAAAGTGTTTATTAACCCATTAGTGTACAACGTCCGTTTATTTACATTTGCTTATTTTATTTATGTGGGTGTGCAAATCATTGCAGGCGCGACAAAAAGTTAGAAAGATCCAACTTTTTCCAACTATGCATACAGATTAGCGATGTAAAGTGAATGGATATTGTAATAATTGTTAATTCAATCACTTGTTAAATTTTGAGTTCGAGTTTTTTTTAAAACTATTTAAAACTTATTTACCCAATAGTAATTTGGAATGTTTGAAAAAATACCGGGGCAGCCCTGGCGCGCCCTGGCACCACTGTAGGCAGGGCGCCGCCCTTCGTTCAAAAAAAGTGCCGGGGCGGCGCCCTGGCCCGACTGCACCCCTGATATTGCATGAACATTATTTGTTTGTCAAAAAGATTTGTTTGCGCTAGATCCCGCATAATTGTAATCGCTCAAAAAGGCTCGTGTCAATTGGTCGAAAGAAATGCTCAAAATATAAGATCGCGGTGCTTCAAAAGGAATCTATGATATCGTGACAGGTGATATGTGACAAATCGTGGATCTATAGGTTCGTTTGTATGAACTAACTTGAACTGGGTTATCTTTCGAGACAAAATACTCCCACCACAAAAGTTAGATAGTGTTCTAACTTGCACTGCCTACTCCTCCTATGGAGGTCGAGCAAGAAATTCATGTTTGGTCATGAACTGATCAGCCAAACGAACACAGTACATTGCACTAACTTGAACCGAGCAAGTTAGTTCATACACAAACCTTATGTGTATGATTCCAAAAATAAACAGCAATCGACTGTTTGAGTTTTTCCAAATGAGTCGTCCAATTAAAGCTGTTCGCGTACGAAGCACTTCGAAGCAAACTGGACATGTTGCAACCGTACAATTGGTACAACGTATCATGAAGAATATTTTGAAAAACAATAAAGCCATTTTTGATGATAAACATATGTTTTTGTTCTCTAATCCCGAAATATAAAATGCAACTTACGTATTAATAATACTTATACATCAAGACCACCCCGACTTTAGTTTGTGAAGGTGCAACTTTTAGCCATTTTCGAGAAAAGAGCGTTTCTTTATTTTAACTTTTTTTTTTAAAGTTGCACCTTACTACTGTAAGTAATATCGGGGTAATATTTAATATTATTTAAATATAATATATTTCTGATTGTCTCGCCTTCCCGTTGTAAGTCATATGTGAAATCATATAGTGTGAACCGGCATTATAAGGTACACCTGGTATTTGCAACAAAGTGCGAAAACTGGATTCTTACAATGTTAAATTTTTTAAACAATTAATTTCCATAGTATTAAGTAATTCAACTAAAATTTAAAAAAAAAATATTCCCTCGTGTTAAGAGTACTTTATCTGCAAATTACAGATTCAGAGATGTTTCCACTTTAACATAATTTTTAAATAGCATTATGATAAAAAATTTGACATTTATGCTACACACGAAATGATAAAATAGCATAATCTTAAAATTATGTTTTAAATTTCAACCTTACCCAGCAAAATCGGGGGATGCTATTAATAAATAATATATTATGTAAAAGAGAATCTCGGAATCGGCATTTGTAGTTGTTGCAGATAAACATGGAGTTTGTTAACGTTAAACTTGAAAACTTGCAGAAAGTTTCTACTCTACAACGAAATTTACTGCCTTGCTAACTTCCAAAATGTAGTGAAAATAAATTTTTTGTATTAGTGAAAAATACTATACATCTATACAATCATACTACTGGTGTATAATAATTTTCATTTTTATATAAAAAAGGAAAACTAATCTGATATTTTAATAAAAATTAAAGGTCACAGAGAACCAGATTAACACCCCTATTCTGTAACTTTTAAAGTTGCAGTTCTTTTAAAGAAACCGGGAGTGTTTTTTTTTATTCGACGCAAATCTTAAAAACGAATAAATTTAAGAAAATTCTGAAAACAGATTCAAAAAGCCTAAGTTTGAAATTACGAGGTGAGTGTTTTAAAAAAAAAAATTCGCAATTTTTTTTTTTTTTTTTTGACAATTTTTACCAATATTTTTTCATCCTAAATTTTAAAAGCCCAAATTTAGATTCTAGTTGTACCGTGAACTTTGAAGAACATTATTTCACAAAGTCGGTATGCTAAAATTTTCTATTTTTTGAGTTTTGCGTCGAATGGAAAATGTCTTGAAATCCTAACACATGTATGTAGTTATGTATACTTGTTTTAAATGGCCCAATGGATCCCTAAAGAAAAGGATTGTTTCAAGCTATAGGTAATTTCAACCCCTCAGCTCAGCGGTGCTCAACCTTTCATATAACTTGATCTAATTATCAATATCTGAGTGTTTGAAGATCTATAGATCTATAGAGAAGGTATACCTTCTCTACTATATCAAAATACTGTGGTAGACCAATTTACAAATTTTGGAGAAAGGGACTGTAATTCGGGTTTTCGTACAAACACAGATGTTACATTATGAACATAATAACATTTTTTTTTTGATACATTTTTAACATAATATATTATCTGTATGTATGGTTACAGAAAGAAAACACAAAGTAAATAACTTTATTTCGTGCAAATTTACATATTAATGGGAAATTTGATACTAATTGAATTTGAAAATTGAAATTTTTCTTGGGATCTACTGAAATTAGCTTTGCGATCGATCGCGATCGACGGGTTGAGCATCGCTTCCTCAGCTGCTATGGAGAATTCGCGCTACAGTCGCGACACCTAGCGGATAGTATTTTTACGTGAATTTCTCGGCCACCTTAAGAACCGTAAAGTTTAGTTTCCTTATACCATTGCCATATCTGTTTAATTCAATTGTTTGTGTAAACCAAACTTTACGGTTCTTAACGAAACGATAACGAAAAAGTTATAGAATTCTTCAATGAAAATTATATAGGTAAACACTATAGTATGACTATGGATACAGTATTTTCTCTATTCGAGATTTACATTACCGTTGATGGCGCCACCATAACTAACAAAATACGTCTAATTTTTAGTTTATAAAGATTCCGTGTGGTGGCGTTTCATGATCGCGAATGAAAATCTTAATATTTTGTTTTACAAGGAGCAAAAATGTCTTTCGTAGCGATTCTGTAATTTGACAAGTAAGTAAAGTAACACATACTCGTATATTTTTTAAATATTTACAAATTATGAAATTACTTTATAAAAGAGTATTGGTGCTTAAAAGACATCTCCTATATTCATTCATCAGGCGGAATTGAAGTTTGGCAATATTTGAGTCTTCTCTTCTTCTGGGTGTTGTTGCCGAGTAAAAACCGAAGGAGGAAGTAAACAATAAGCAATAAGTAAAAAAATCTGATGTGACACAACACATAACTTTTCTTTTTGAAAAAGTACAAGTAAATTCTACTAACAATTTAACAGTGATATTCATAAAACGGCAATATTTACAGCAGGTTTACAAAAGTCTTAAAATGCCCTTGTAAGCCCCCATATGCATTATAAAGGGTTTGAAACCTGTTGTAAATATTGCTTTATTTTGATGAACACCACTGTAAATACTTTAAATTCTCCCTCCGACCCACTGAGAAAGCACTTTAAAGACAAAGAAATGAGCAAATGAAATGAGTTAATCCATTCATGCGCTTCATTAAAAATCAACAAAATGCAAATAAAAGAGGTTTCAGCGAAGGGATTTCAACCAAAATCTAATCAGTTCTTTACACCATTTGTTCAAAACTAGTGTGCAAAAGGGTCTCCCGGATAAGTATGTTAAAAATGCCCCTTCGAAATTTTATTTTATAAATTAAGAAGAAAAAAACAGGTTTTTCGCACATTTCTTTATTTTCTTTGTACTTTTTTATTATAATAAAATATATTATATTTTGTATAAAATATATCAGATATATTTTAAAAAAACAAAAGAATTCAGAAAAATCAAAAATATCCTAAGAAACATGACAACAATTTTTAGATTTGGTGACAGGTGACCCTGAGCCACTTGGCCCTGCGACAACTGGCCCTTGCGACAACTGGCCCTGGTGACAACTGGCCTTGGCCAGTAGTATACTGTTTTACCAGCGGAGAAATATTTTGTCAAATATTGATTTTGTCTAAGTTGTTTGACAAAAATAGTACACATATCGGTGCCAATAAGAATATTGTACTGATATTTACCCTTAAAAAATCTTCAAAGGCCGCTGTACCAGTTTTACGCCGTAGTTGAGTTTTTCTCTTTGTCAGGGTCGGTGGATTCAACAGACGAACTAATAAGAGTTAAGGGATTCCAAAAGATGTACTACTACCCCTAACTTGGTTGTTTAGGAAACCCCACATGCAGGTGCCAATCCAACGGATTTAAACAGAAAGTTAAATAAGGCAGCAATTCGAAGTTAATATCATTTATTAAACGAAAAAATCTTAATTTTGAAACTTTGCATCAATTTACGATCGACAATAAATTTGTCTCAAACCAAATGTGTTCAGTCATGTAATAATTTAAAAGACCCAAGTCATATTTAATTTCTCAAATACAGAAGCTAAACTTGGGTATTTTAATCATTCGTGTAAATGTGTAAATAACGATCAATTGTACAATTTTTATTAATAAACTCATTAACAACACAAATTGTCGCTTAGTCCGAGTTTATTAAACTAAAACAAATTATTACCTTACAATTGGTAAATTATGTCACTGGAGGGGGTTTTGTAAACTCCGCTAATTTCGACCCACCTTAAGATGGGGCTTATTTTTTTTATAATCCTGGTTGTAAACTCCCCTAACGTCGAGGGATTACTAGGCAATAAGATTATAAAGCTTATAGATAGGCTTTAGGGATAATAATATATTGCTACCAACTTTGATGAGTGAATAATATAAGTAATCAAATAAATGGAATAGAAAAAATAAGTCAATTAATTAAAATGTTAATAATTGGTGTAGTTGTGGTTCGTTTTTCTACAATAAATTGTTACATTATGTAAGTTTTAGTTTTTGAGTTTATTATTGGCTATAAATGCAAAATAATGCTACACAACATTATTTTGCATTTATCACGTTAAAGGGGCAGCGCCTAAAAAAAAAACTCAAAAGATGGCGCTGCTGATTCTCAATTAATTATTTTTACTCGGAACCTCCAGGATTTAATATTTAAAATATAGCAAATTTGTTGAGATAATACTATTCTATAAACAATATTCTTGGTATTGAGCTTTTTTGGGTTCATAATGTTGAATATTTACAAGTATATTCCAAAAAGATATGCACATGTGAAAATATTGAATATATTTAAAAATATTTATCTTTGAAAGCTCAAACTTCCTTATTGCCTAGCTTAGTTATCGTTTATTCATATGACTTTTACAAATTATTAGAATTCTGTTTTGGTGAAAAGATAACTATAAAAGATTAATATTTTAGGGCACGCCATCTGTTGAAACATGTTTTTGCATCAAAATTTGCAGCGCGGTCTTAACTTCTAAAAATTATTATTGACAATTTCTACTTGGTACTAAGTATATTTGTTTCTTTTCATGTCGGTTTGGTATTGAATGTTTTAAATTGACCCACATTGAAAAAAATTATCAAACTGTAATTTCGAAATTTTTTTTAAAAATTAAAATTATGAACCCAAAAAAGCTCAATACCAAGAATATTGTTTATAGAATAGTATTATCTCAACAAATTTGCTATATTTTAAATATTAAAGCCTGGAGGTTCCGAGTAAAAATAATTAATTGAGAAACAGCAGCGCCATCTTTTGAGTTTTTTTTTTAGGCGCTGCCCCTTTAACTTCTTGTCAATGTGAAATCCATAGCTAGAAAATCATAGCACACCAGAGCTTAGGTTATTTTTTGAAATTCGCTCTTTTTTTATAAATTTGTGGCCAATATGCAATCTGTACAGACAGGTTTAGAACATCAGAGCTTTGGGGTCGTCCATAAAAAAAACATCTACGTCTAGGGGGGAGGGTCACAAAATGTGTGCCATATAAAAAATTTTTTATTTTCAAACATATTGGTCTGTAGTTGTTTCAAGAAGCTTTCTATGTTCTTATTAAAATTATTTTTTAATAAACAAATTATTGTTTTAACAAAAACTTATTGTCAATATGAAATCCATACACAGATAAGTTTGGCACATCAGAGCTTAGGTTATTTATTGAAATTTGCTCTAGTTTTTATACATTTGTGGCTTGTTATGTTTGCTATATAAAAATTGTTTTTATAATTATTACTTCAGGGAAGTTATTATTTCAAGTTATTCTTAAGCGGCGTTCACAATAAAGTGGGGTCTTGCCTTGCTTCGGCAGAAAGTTAGCAAGAGCCAATCAGAATGAACAATTTTTTAATCATAGAAAAGGATAGACGAAAATACTCTAATCTAATTGGCGCTTGCCAGCTCTCTACAATGCAAGACCCTACTCTTCATTGTGAACGCCGCTTTATTGTTTGCGTACTTTCAAATATATTGGTCTGAAATAATTATTGGACTACTGGTCAATGTGGTAACAAATTGTTAATTTATGAGGATTATAAATTTTATTTTAATCGTGCATTAAAAAGTGGAGATGCTGTGATCAAACTTCCAACAGTGAACAATAACCATTGAGAGATAGAAACTCAATTATTTGACGAGAAACATCATTAATTATTATTATCAAATATGCAAAAAACTATACTGAAACGTTTGACACCTATTTCAACCAAAAAGTTTAAAAAGAACTTGCTCGGAGTACTCGAAATTTGAAATACTATTAACTTTGCAGAAAAAGAAAACACAATTATGGGAATGGAAGCTCATTCAAGCTCAAACGAAGCTCTATCGATAGACATCGATTTCGCAGAAAAATTCGTAATAATAATGAAAATAGGAAAACATGTCTCCAGCCCCACCCCCCAAATATTTCGCGAATAACTCCGCGACGGTTGAGGCTCAAACAAAAAATTTGGAAGCTCATTGATACTCAAACGTTTGACACCAATTTTACCCCAAAATTTCACTTGAAGGGCATGTCGGCATCACAGTTTTATAGGTGATTGGTTTTCATTATATTTTAAACTTTAAAGTTTAAATAAATTCAAAATTTTCTGTTAGTTATTATGTATAATTTAGTTAAGTCCTTCTTAATTATCCTACTTAAAATGTATTACATTCGGGGAGTTTACAACTAGGATTATTGGTGAAATCTTCAAAATTAGGGGAGTTCACCACTTTTTTTAAATTCTACCTGCTGGATTAGGGGAGATTACATATGCCCCACTGGAGACGCGCTGGCGACCATGTGTTAATCCACGTAGTTTAACACATTTAAGTGTTCCAGTCCGCTACCGAAATTCTTGTGCTCGCTTCATTCGCGATGAACACACAATTTTCACTAAATGCGCTTACGTAATTATTCACTACTGCGAATTTACAAATTTCGCTCCTTGATTCCTGGATCAAAAAGAACTTGATACGAGTTACTTAATTGTAATCCAACCAAGAACTGCTGACACGAGTTCCTCAATTGGAATCTACCCAAGAACTTTCTGTGTTCTCCGCTCGAGATACACCCAGGAACTGGCTGCTTTTTCTCTGCTCGCTGGCTTTGCGTTCCCAGTTTTCAAAATTTGATTTTTGTGAGTGGGAGTTTTTATTCTTGTTAGCTAAAATGGCTCTAATTTCCAGGTAACATAACGTCTTTATTCGCGTATGCACTGAATTATTATTAACCCTTTGCTTTTAGAACTTTGGCGCTCTCTAATTCATTACCAAATGATGTACAGGATGCGACATAAATTTTGTATTTTACAAATAATTCAAAAATGTTTGTTTTATGTGTAGAATTCGTTACAAATGATGGTTTTTGTAAATTTGATGCAAATGTTTCCTTTTATGTCAGTCAAATTGACTGACCTATTGATTTTAAAGCAAATTAAGTCAAATTACTACCCTATTCGTTTGCTTGCACCCTTAAATTATGAAATATCACCACAATATATTATAAAATGAGTGTCGAATGTGGTTGTTCGGCCTCACAAGGTGGAGAGACAGTGGGAATCTCGTTAATGCATTCCTTTTTTTTCTAAAAAGACTATGTTTCGGTCATTTACAACATTTTCAGACTATTTAATAAATTTTTGAAGTTCATCCTAATATGTTGACCAATAATTAAAACAACAACAAACAAAGCATGTAAAAAAAATAGTTCCAGGTTTGGATTTTGGAAACAGTAATAATTTCGAATTTTGAATTTGCCCGCAGTTATTGCTACAGGGAAGGGGGTATACCGGTGGATTTACCTTTTAATGACCTTCTCTTTAAAAAAACGTCGTTTCCTAACACTAACCTAGCCTTAACCGGGATGTACCTTTTAATAATGATCCTCTTGATTATCCCCAGGTTATTGATAAAACCTAGCCTCAACCGAGATCTACCTTTTAATAATTACCCTCTCTTTAAATAAAAGTCGAATCCTAACACTAACCTAGCCTCGACCGGTGGTGGATCTAACTTTTAATGACGTTCTCTTTAAAAAAAATTCGTTTCCTAACACTAACCTAGCCTAAACCGGGATCTACCTTTTAATAATGATAATGACCCTCTCTTTAAATAAAAGTCTATTCCTAACAGTAACCTAGCCTCCATCGGTGGATCTACCTTTTAATGACCTTCTCTTAAAAAAAAAGTCGTTTCCTAACACTAACCTAACCTAAAATTCTTTCTTCTTTGAAGTAGATTCAAAGAAGATTCTTTGAATATGAATTTCGGGGTGCAAACAGACCTTCTCAAGAGTTCTAGGTTCCTCACCCTGTAGGTCAGCTGCCGTGGGTTCGAAGTCTTTCCGGCATTTTGAGACCGCTTACAAACCTTATTTTGCGAGCGATCGCGGCTTTGGTTCAGGCCTTTCCCCCTTTCATCGCACCTGGCGTTTTTCGGTGGTACTCGTGACTGAAATCGTGTTTTCGATATTTATTTTGCTTATCAATTAACTTTATTAAGTTGAAGGAAGGAGAAGAGAAGAAGGAAAGAGAAAATTTAACAAGCGAAATAATATAATTCTGTGAAAATTTTTAGGCCACTTGTCACCAGGGCCACTTGTCGCCAGGGCCAGTTTTCGCCAAGGCCAGTTGTCCGAGGCGAGTTGTCGCAGGGCCAGCTGTCGGTACACCCAATTTTTTGGAATTCATTCACAATTAAATTTAACGTATAAGAATTGATCAATTTAATGATCAATGATAAAAAAATGATTTAACCATATTAGAATTTTCCGACTACTCGAGGAAAATTTGACATTATTCTGCTTTGGAATCCCCTTCAAATTAAAAAATATAATATATTCTCAAAATTCCCCATGTAACCCTTTCAAAAATTATGAAATTATGAAAGATATTATATAATATAATATATTATATTCTCATATTTATTTTTTAAATGTCATTTTTTTTAAAAAATTTTTGAAGATTTTTGATATAATACAGCAATAATTGATTTTACAATTAAAAAATTCAGTACAAAAGTGTACCTACTCTTTTGTGTAAAAATCGAGTTAGAAGTGTAGCGTTTATGCTATAAGTTACATACGAACTGAAGATACTACCGGATTGTTTATGTTTATGACGTCAGAGCTGTTGGCTGTCAAAGTTCAAACGCGTCTATCTTTGTTAATATTTATGCCAGGGATGCGCGATTTTCACTTTTGTTCTTACAAGGGGAAGGCGCGATATTCGGGAAACAGATTTTTTTTTATATTAATCGTACTTAAACATCAGTACCCCGACTTTATTTTGTGAAAGTAGTAAATCGCAAAATTCAGCCATTTTCGAGAAAAAAGCGTTTCAAGTAAAAGGTCGATCGAATCCCGACAGAACCAATTTTTTTTTCTTTTGTTTTTAATTTTTTTTCTTTGTTTTGATACATACTACACTACATACAAAGATAAAATACACATAATTAATTTTAGATAGATTTTACTATGCGATAGAGAGATTTTTATGAATATGAACAAAGTATGTTTGAAATTAGCATATTAAAAAAGTTTTGCAGCATAAAATAGAAAAAAAATTAATAACGTGTATTTTATTTTTGAATGTAGTGTAGTACTTATGTACCAAAAAAAAATTTTAAAAATTAAAAAAAAAAAACTTGCAAAAAATAGCTAATAAGGGATTTGAACCTGCTCTGGTCGCTTCATTGTTCTCAATCCTCTGTTCCTAACACCTCGGCCAACTCGGTTATTGCATAGTTTGTTATTTTGCAAGTTATATAAGGAACACTTTTTATCTTGTAATATGCTTGTAATATACTGAACTTGATACACTCTTTTTTCAACAATGGCTGAATTTTGCTATTTACTACTTTCACAAAATAAAGTCGGGGTACTGATGTTTAAGTACGATTAATATAAAAAAAATCTGTTTCCCGAATATCGCGCCTTCTCCTTGTTAGATATTTTTGTATTATTTTATATAAAAAATTCGTTTTTTAGTTCACACCTCCTTAAGTCTCGAGAACTGAACTACTATTTTCAAAATAAAATTCTAATAAAATTCAAAATAAAATTCTAACATGGTTAAAACATTTCTTTAAGGTTGATCAATTCTTATTTCGTTGAATTGAATTATGAAGGAATTTCAAAAAATTGTTTTAATGTTTCTTAGGACATTTTTGATTTTTCTGAATTTTTTGAGATATTTCCGATATCTTTTGGTATCTCAAAGAAAATTAAGATATGTGCGAAACAACTGTTTTTCCTTCTAAAGTCAAAAGGAATGAAACGCAGGGGTTGAAATTTTGCATATTTCTGTCCTGTTTTGTTAGTGTATCGTTTTGTTAGTGTTTTGTTTAGTTTTAAGTAAATACCTGTCCCAAAATAAAAAAAAATTTTGAGTCTCGCTAAAACATTTTTTTTTTCAAAAAGTATGGCAATATTATAGTTATGTTTTAATCTGTGATCAATAGCAGGGCTATTCAGAGTTACTTAACCAAAATTATATTCTTATAATATGAAATTTCGTACCTGTGGCACACAATAACTTATTTTTCGGGTTGCTTTTTTAGTTTTTTTTATTTGTTAGTCATATTTTTTTCAAATACAGCTTCTGTATTTAAACTAATATAAATTATATTACCGTATGTGTGGTACTCCCAGTCACCTGATTTGATTTTTAAAATTTTGTTATGCTTCCGCATCTGTCATTGACATGTCTACCAAATTTTAGCGTCGTAGCTTGAAATTTGTAGAAGTTACGCCGAAATCTATCTGATGCATGGCTGCGATTTTGGTTTTGGCTCATTTGATGTATGCCATTCGCTCGATTGATATCTGGATTGCGCGTCATACTCATAAACCCACGTCTCGTCACCAGTAATGATGCGTTTGATAAACGTTGGATCAGATTCAATTTCGAAAAGCATGTTTTTCGCGACGTCGCGTCAATGCGAAACTTTTTGGCGAACTTTTTTGCATGAAATTCAGTTCCTTCGGCACCTCCTTCTAGAACGGAGGCAATGTTTGAATTTTCTGCTATTTGATTGCTATTTGCTGTCAATTTGAGGTTTTCTTTCAACCAACATTTCTTTGATTTTATCAATGTTTTTGTCGGTTTTTGATGTTACGGCCTGCCACTGCGTTCATGCCGTTTGTGCCACACATCATGGCCGAAACAGTTCTCAAACATTTCCAAGGTTTCCGCACCATTTTTAATACAAAATGTAATGCAAACTCGTTGATGCAAAGTTGATTCCATTTCTAAAATAGTATAAAATCGAACACGCACAGAGTTAGATGTAACTCAAAAGGCGCGGCGTAACTTTTACAATTGTCAAGCTATGACGCTGAAATTTGGTGGAAATGCCAATGACATCAGATGGGGAACCCTAACAAAATTTAAATAAAAATCATATCAGATGACTGAGAGCGCTACACGGTGGCTATTACTGAAACTTTTTGATCATGGTAGTATTATTATACAGCTTCATCCTATCAGAATTCTCGATGTATGGTGTTTTAGATGTTTGATGCTTCGCCCTAATATTTTTCATATTACCCGTCATGAAACTGCGAGTTTCATTGCATGTTGAGACAGTCGAAACTAAGGCTGGGAATTTTTAACATTTTTGTATTCGAATATTCGTTCAAGAAATCACAAGAATATTCAAATTATTTGAATATTCGAATGATTATTTGAATAGTGCCGTTGAGAAAATATTCATATTTGAATATTCGAATACTCGATTAGTTTATTATATTCGATTTTTACACACACAAAAATTTTTAGACCCTCTTTTTTAATCTCTTGCTCTCCCATAAGGGGGTTTGAACCCCCAAAACCACCCCCGTATAGTATAAGGCTGGGAATTTTTAACATTTTTGTATTCGAATATTTGTTCAAAAAATCACAAGAATATTCAAATTACTCGAATATAATCAACTAATCATTCGAATATTCAAATTACTCGAATATTTGAATAATCATTTGAATATTCGAACAAATTGAATATTAGAATAATTTGAATAGTGCTATTGAGAAAATATTCATTATCGAATACTCGATTAGTTGATTATATTCGATTTGGATTCCCAGCCTTAGTCGAAACACGACAATTGCAGATCAACGCGACTGTTGGTCAGACACTAAATTGGTTTCTGCCCTAGGACAGAAACCGTCAAGTTTCTGCCCGCTTACTCAGTTTTTGATTTCATTTTAAACCTGTCAGAAATGAATTTATTAATTGTAAACAATTAATGTGACAGCTGACAATTCTTATATTTTATGAAAACTCTCTGATTCATTATAGGTAATATGAAAAAAAAAGTATGTATGGCACTGGATGAAATACGATTTCAGACTCGGGGTGATGCCAGCCCTCGCTTTCGCTCTGGCAGGCAATCTTCACCCTGGTCTGAAATCGGTTTGTTTCATCCCTAGTCAAACAATATACTATTTCTTCTAACTCATAAAATTAGAGTCCAATTTTGAACGAAAGTGAAGTCGAAGATGAAAATGCGGAGAAGATTATTTGAAAACCAGGAAAATATAACACTGGATTAAGTAGTGTCTTACATGTTGTAACCGTTGGATGCACGAAGGTTACACCAATTTGTGTAACAAAACTGTTAAGTTTTTGAAATTTTAAAAACCTGTAATTGGTTTATACCATGTTTGTTATAATTAACCCGCGGGGTGCATCTCTAATTTACCATATTATAGAAGAGATGGGCAGTCGCATGTATTTTTTTTTGACATTTTGTTTTTGTTTTGGGTTCTTTTTCACGTTTATATTAAATGGTAATTAAATAAGATAATAATGATTAGTTATTGTTTTGATAAATTTTATTTGAAAATAAAAGTCATGATTTTTTCTTTAGAAATGTGGTCCATCTTTCCTAGAAAGATCATCATCACTAGAGTCCGGATTTGTAGCTATTAGCTTTTTCTGAAAATTCGAAGCAGCTGAACATTTTTAGAAAAATTTAGTGTTTTAACTGAAAAGAAGTCATTTGGTATCAAGTTTTATCTACTATCATTTTTAATAATGTCAAACTTTATGATATTTCTTGAAAAATCGTAATAGCCTATTTTACCCCACGGGTAAATTAAGAAGAAATTATAATACATTTCGACGCCCCCAACGAAAACTATAGTAACTCAAAAAATTGATTTTTTGAGTTACTATAGTAAAAAAATCTATTATATCGGTAAGCATTTGCCTAGAAAAATATCGTAACTTTGTAGTAACTCGAGACGACCAATAGTAGACACTGATCCTTAGAAATTATGCAATTCTGCAATTTATAGTGACTATTTAAATATTGAATTGCGTTTTTATCAAAACTGTAATTACTGAGTTACTATAGTCTTCGTTGGGGGCGTCGATTTAAAGAAGAAACTTATTTTATTATCGAAGTTGAGGATACATTTTACAACGAAATAATGAAAGGCACTCTCCTTAAGTGAGGAATAATCTTCAACTTATGAAAAGTGTCTTTCATTATTTCATTATTAATTGTACATTTTTTGATAGGTACCTATTTGATCATTTTAATTTCATTTACGTCAAATTTAAAAAAACGCAAAATTTCAGAATAAAATAAATTATTAAATGATAGTAGATAAAGCATTGTACAATATTCGCATCGTAACGTCATACTACGATACTCGATGGGTTGGACGATTTTTTCCCATTTTCCCATCTCATATCGTAATATGATACGTTACGATGCTTATATCGTAAATAGCTATTATATGTTTTTTTTTCTTTCTTTTTTTGACTTTTTGTGCTTTTTTATACTCTATTAATGCTTATTTTAAAAAATATTTCAAAGTTTGATTTTTTAAATGCATCTCTTTTAAAATGCAGAAAATTTTAAAAATGTTGTTTATGAATTAGAAAATCCGGATAGCAAATCCATAAAAGATTGCCAAAATGTATTAAAGAATCCAGAACTTAAGCAAATTTCGAAAAGCAGCAAATGCCTTTGGCTGAATCCTTAGTTTAGTATTAGAAAAATTTAAAAACGCCACCACTATAGCTAGAGAGCCAGTAGACGGCCGACTTACGGTATTTTAACAAAGCTGAAATTTTCTCTATTTACGCTCTTATATGTGCCATTCATGAAATGGATACGCATTAGTCCGACCGGTGGTTCCTATAGCGTCAATCAGCCAAAAATTGGACTTTACTGTACGTTATATTAACAATCTTACCTTTCGGTTAGTAATTAGCTCAGTAGCATAGTGTGAAGAGCGTGTGCCTACGGATATGGGGACCCCGGTTCTAATCCGGCGTCCGGCAATTTTTTTTTCAAATATTTTTTTTTAACAATTAATTTATTATCTAAATTATGTAATTGTATTTTAAAATTTTTCAAGAAAAGATATTATATTACATCTCTTTGTTTTAATCAATGATTATATGTACATAGCTAGAGAGCCAGTAGCTTTGTTAAAATACCGTAAGTCTGCCGTCCACTGCCTCTTAAACCACAAATTAGTAGACTGCGAATTTCCCGATTTACACTGTATAATCATTGATTAAAACAAAGAGATGTAATATAATATCTTTTCTTGAAAAATTTTAAAATACAATTACATAATTTAGATAATAAATTAATTGTTAAAAAAAAATATTTGAAAAAAAAATTGCCGGACGCCGGATTAGAACCGGGGTCCCCATATCCGTAGGCACACGCTCTTCACACTATGCTGCTGAGCTAATTACTAATCGAATGGTAAGATTGTTAATATAACGTACAATAAAGTCCAATTTTTGGCTGATTGACGCTATAGGAACCACCGGTCGGACTAATGCGTATCCATTTCATGAATGGCACATATAAGAGCGTAAATAGAGAAAATTTCAGCTTTGTTAAAATACCGTAAGTCGGCCGTCTACTGGCTCTCTAGCTATAGCATCATTATGACATGTTGGAGACAACATAAAAAAGAAATTGAATGATGTGTTAGAGAAAAATGAAGGATTAAAAATCTTAAATTATATAGCTAAAACAATAGTTGGAGAAACTATTGAAGATTTTGAAATGGAACCCTCACTTGTAGCAAAATTCAAATTTGCACCTTACAAGTGACAGAAAGATGAATTTTACTACAGAAAATTTGGAAAAATTCTTAATTGTTTCAAAAATTAAATTAATACTTTTTATTTATGCTGTTTTTAAAATAAAATTTGTGCTTTTTTTAGTATTATTTGGTGCTTTTTTTAGTATTATTTGGTGCTTTTTTAAGCACTTTTTTTCTCATTTTTTATCCGGACTCTAATCATCACTATTCTAAAACGAAAAACTTCACCCTGAATGCGGTCCCTAAAAATGCGCTTTAGAAATGTTACTTTCCATTCTATATGATAAAACGTACAGTGACGCATGCACTTTACTATACAGGGTGTCCCAGATCTGAACGTCATCCCTTGGAGGGATGATAGGCCAGCTCATAAGTGACCAGAATATCGAAATATACTCTTATTAAAATATCGTTAGTTTTCGAGATATTGGTACTTTTATGAATTTTGTAAAAATCGCCACATTAAATCCTTTTATTTAAAATTTAAAAGGTGCGCTAAAAAGTAAAAAATAATTTTAATAAGAACAAACAAAGCTTCTTGAAAACATCAATATAAAAGCGTGGGGCTACGCTATGAATTTCGTACACCAACAGCGAGGCTGCTTAGAAATACCTACCTAATCTATAAATAAACAACCCCACGTTTTTATATTGATGTTTTTGAAAAGCTTTGTTTTTTCTTATTAAAATTATTTTTTACATTTAGTGCACCTTTTTAATTTTAAATAAAATATTTTTTTTTTAATTTTTTTATTTCAAAACAAACTTAAAAAATCACCATCATAAAATTTCAAGGGGGGCATATTTTTTTATTTTTTTTTCCCGTAATTTAAGGATCGTTATAAAAGGTATACTGTGCAAGCTGCACATGGGCTCTATTAGAGGTGTTGCCAAAAACATAAACTTTTTTTAAACTATTTTATTTCTTGTAATTCAGGGGTTATGGATACACTGTGCATGTCGCACATAGGTGCTGAATCATAGGGGTAGCGTTGACATCATTGACTAGCAACACGTACTAGATCGTGGAGTAGCCAAAACCATAAACTATTTTTTTATTGGTATGTTTCTAAATTTTTCGCAAGGAATCGTGGCCGGGCGGAAACAATTGTGCAGTAGATGACGTGGGACACCAAATGCCATCAATTGACACGAATATAAAGTCGAATAGACTTATTCTGCACATTAGCTCCGCCCGACCATGGTTCCTTGCGAGAACTTGACCAGAACATCATTAAAATCAATGGCAAAATTCGATGACTAAAGCGGGATTCGCATAGAGATTAACGACTATACTCTGTTTACCCAACAGGTGCACCGAAGCTCCTCCCTAAAAACGCGCGGGATATTCGAATAGAATTTTTCTATTGCTCGAATTTTGAAACTCCCGTTTACAACACTAACGTCATAGTTTTTTTTAACCTATAAATTAATTTTTAATGTCATACAATCATTTGAACTTTTATGTAAAATTTTTAGCGTGTAAACCTGGTTGATGCGCTCATTGGCTTATATTTTTGGGGAGGAGCCTTGGTGCATCTGTTAGGTAAACAGAGTATAGCCTTAATTCGGTAGAAACTGGTAAGAGTCAATCAGATTGCAGTATTTTCTTCTATCCGCCAAGCAAGACGCTAAACTTTATATAAATGCTGCGCCGTTTAAAATAGCAACGGATTTGCTACGCTAAGGGTGCGTTCCACTTAAAGTGCACCACCACCGCAGCGTCGTCCCGTGGTTCTTTGATTGGACTAAAGATCGAACGCGGTTATTTGATTGCACAGACGATCGACCGTGGTCGTCGTGGGCTGAAAGTGGAACGCACCCTAAAGCGGCGTTCACAATGAAGTGGGGTCTTGCATTACTTCGGTAGAGAGCTGGCAAGCGCCAATTAGATTAAAGTATTTTCGTCTATTCTTTTCTATGATTAAAAAATTGTTCATTTTGATTGGCTCTTGCTAACTTTCTACTGATGCAAGGCCGATTTTTGATTTTTGCCGGGCGCGGGGCCCGTAGCATTTGCTATTGTGTTAACCCTTATGTCAATACCCAGTCGTTATTACGTTGTTCAACCTGGGGTTGAATCAAGGAATTGGAATTGAAAAATTTTTATTTTCAAATTCTATGTTGGGAGTCACAGTGGGAATACCCACTGCCTCAAAACCTGTTAGTTTATGGAATAATAAAGGGCAAGGAGGAAGAGAAACAGTAAAGTCTCCGTTGTCATTCATATCGTCATTCGTCGTTCATATGAGGATATTTTACATATAATTTATAGTTAAATGTAATTAATTTATAATAAATTAAAAGTTAAATGTCTACGTTTATTTGTATATAAAATATTATTTCTGACCCCTAGAGATTAGTTTAATTATTTATTATTTTGAAAATCTGTAAAGCATTAAGTTTTTACATACAGGGTGTCCCTGCACTACATAAATAATTATTACATTACATATTACATAACTTAGGTGGTGATAGAGGACACTTTTCTAAGAATAATATTGTTACAAAAACTGACACTTTCATACTCACCGATCGACCAAAATTGGCCTCGTGATCGACCAGTCGATCCCTCGACCTTGTTGACCACCCATGCTTTTTATTATTGCACAAAATTTTGTGAATTTAATTTTTTGTTTTGTAGCTGCCTTGTTTATAATTTTCTGATTTTCTGTGAAATGGATTGATTTCTCAACAATTTTTACTAGACAAAAGTTGTAGTCCGTTAAATTTCCTATCCGGAATGGGGCTTCAGATTTTTTGTAAATTTTTTCGTTTAAAAGATACAAGGTTTTGAAAAAAAAAACCCAAAAAAAAGAAAGCTCAAATTTTTCGACATTTTTTAAATTACTTTAATTCATAACTCGAAAGCCGTTGATTTTAGACAATAAAAGGTCTGAATCTAGTTTGTAGATTATATCACGCTCTTTAAAAAACCACTAAGCCATTTTTACTGAAAAATCAATATTTTCGGGGCTATGGCCACGTGAAGGTGGAAATTAAAAAAAATGCTTTAAAGAGGCCTAACTCTCGAGGGTTTGAATTTAGAAAAAAAATTTTGTTAAATATTGTTCTTAGAAAAGTGTCCTCTATCACCACCTAAGTTATGTAAAGTGAGTGCGGGGACATCCTGTATATGGGTACCCCGGGTATTGATCAAGTGGGTATTCAACTTTAGCGCCTAGTTTTTTTTTGTTTTTTTGCATATTTAAATATCAAAACTTTATGAATCGACGTCAATTGACTCAAATAGCGAGGATCTGAACGGATTTGAAGATCTCTCTTTAAATACATAGCATACTTGAGGGGTATAGTATCAAACCCGGCTATGTCCATTTTTATGATTTTTCAGTATAGAGGAAAAACTGTTTTAAGCTAATTGTAAGGATACTAGTCGCCCATATATAAATTTTGTGTTGTATAATAACTAACAAAATAAGATTCCATAAAAATTTTAAAACAAAATACTACTGTTTCCGAAATATTTAATATTAAATATTGGATATTGCCGTGTTTGAAAATGAAAAGTGGATAGTGCCGTGCTTAATTATCAAAATTAATCAAATTGAGCAATTAAAGTCTTTATTTTGAATGAATGCATAGATAGGTATAATTTGAATATGAATTTGACTTCAGAAGTAAAAAAAAAATTTTTTTTTTCAAAAATAAATTTTTATATTTTTTTTATTCAAAGTGACTAAAATGACAGATCAACTAATGTCACATACCATTATGACATTTTAATGTTACCTGATTGGCTCTAATCGATATTGTCGTCTTTGATTCATTTCTGTCGATGGATATTGCAGAATTTGAAACTTTAATATAAAATTTGACTGTATGTAGCCCGTTTTCTTAGGGATAGATTATTGGGTCTTATAGAGAACCAAATTCTTGACAAAATGGCATATCTAACTCAATTTCGACAAAAATGGATATAGCCGGGTTTGATACTATACCCCTCACTTATGTAAGAACATGCAAAAGTGTACCCGGGTATTGACATAAGGGTTAACCCGGCCCTGGATATATTCCCGATTTGTGTTGAGTATCCAAAATGATTTTGAAATATTATGTTTATTTATTAAATATATAATATTAAATTCTTTTCAAATTTTATAATATGGGTGTCATTAAAAATATGTATAATTTTAAACTTGGTCGACTCGAATCAATATAAAAATAAATAAAAAAAAATAATCCACTACTTATTAGTAGTTTATAACAATTACTTATAGCTGATTATTGTTTTGGATTTGTTTGTCAACTATTGCCTACTAGCCTACTACGTATGATTTTTAAAATATAGTGGGTAGTAAATCTTGCCGTTACGCGAAAAGCTAAAATACCTACTATTTTTCAACAATAGTACGCATTTATGTTATGTAGGTACGGAAATTAAAAAGTAATTAAGCTTTACTTGTGAAAAATTTAAAATATAGATTTTATAGATTTGGGGTTCATGTTTTATCGTATTTTAATGTTCATATTCTTGAGGGCGATTTTGTACCTCTTTTCATAATAATTAAAAAATAAGCAATAAAAATACTTATCAAACTTTCTTCTTGGAGAAACAAAATTATGAAGTGTTTGATATATTAGCTAAAACGAATTGCTCTGCAATTTTTTGTAACTCCAGTAGTTTTTGGAAAATGCGTCGTACGCAAGCTGCTTTAATTCTAGCTAACGTTCGTTAGATAAATGCGTCGGTGCGCACCAGACATTGGGCGGTGCTTCTGCGCGATGCTCAATGAAATCGCCCTGACGCTAGTACTACGCGCGGGCAACGATCTTGTGTCCCCTTGCCCTACCCGTTTCTACAGCGCCACTTCACGGCAATGCCATCAACATATTAGCGGCATGGCTCTTTTGAGGTCGTTTTTAACGTTTGTTGTTTGCGTGCACGTTTTTCTGTACGAATGTCGGGGATTTTAATAATTTTAATGAAAATGTTTTGTTTATATGATACTTACGATTGACGGTAAGTTGAAAAGTGCTAATTTATCGGTTATTATGTATATTGTGAAAATGCCTAAGAACGTTTCCGGTTAACCTCAAGCCCAATTCGGACTCGAATCAAAATGGAGGTAAACGCGTGCTTCAGCTTGATTTCATTTTTATTTATTGTCCATGTAATAAATTATCCCATTTTGTCATCATTAAATCGATATATTTGATTGGAATTAAGTAAATTCGCATTAACGACAAACAACAAATTGCACACCATTTTGTCTTCACATTTGTCGAATTATTAGTGGCCTCTACCTACTTATTATTGGGAAGTTGTGTTTAGTTTAGGACACTCATTTCGTACCTCGTGGTGTACATTTTTATGCAAGTCTTATAAGTTATATTATTTAAAGGCCGATTTTTTTGCTATAATAAATTAATATTTTTCATCAAAAAATAAGAAATTTTTTTAATAACAAATTAAGGATAACTAACTATTAATAATTATATTACCTAATATCTGAAATTTCAGTAATTGATGTTTTCGTAATTATAAATATGTATTTCAGATGCTATGATTAAAGCAGAATTTTTGGAACAAATCCCTATGATAGCCGCCACAGCCGTAGAATGTTCAAGTAGATTGCCCGAATTGGAAACACTTTTGAGTGAATATTTGTTACCCATGGTGGTACGAAATATAGGAGTCAATGTAAATCAGATACGAAAGGCTGCACATACGACATTGTTTTTACTCATCGAAAAGGGATTTATAACTCAACAGCAAGCAGAAATTCAGATTTGTCCAACAGTGTTGGCTTTAACCAATACAGATACGCCAAGAGATTATGACAACTGTGTTGTTACGGTAGGTACTTGGATTTTTAAAGTACTTTACTCATGTTTTTTTATTGTTTACTTTTAAATATGTAACATAATATTTTTAATAATAATAATGTAACACCATTGCATTTCTGTAAGACTTGCACACAATCTTGTTGGGTTAGTTGATACCGAAGTATTTTTTTAAACTATTCTATGCCTTTTGTACTTCATACTGTTAATTTGTTGCAGTTGCTTTATGAAAGACATGGGTAGTGAGATGTTTAGAAAAATTTTTTTGTCTCACTACCTTGTCTTTCATGGAGAGGCTGTCACTTACCTGCAATTTGTATGTAATTTTATAAGTATCAAATATTATGTAGGTATCTGTTAATAAACTTAAAAATGTAATATGTACTTTATTTTAAATATTTTGTATATTTTAATTCATTGATCAAATTGTGAATTGCCCAACAATTGAATATTACTGTAGAAATACTAACTGTTGATTTAATAAAAAAAATAGTTAGAGTACAATAATAATCAGTACCTTAATAATTCAACACTGCTATAAAAAATTTAATTTGGGCCATTCTCTTATAATAAACTTATCCAATACCACTAATACCCCAAATTAAATTTTATTATCGATATCTGGTTTGCATAATCTCAACAACATGAAGGTGATTTTTAAAAATGTGATAATAAAATTTAAACATGTTTGTGAACAATTGAATAAGTTTTGTAATACTAATGACCTGATTTCACTAACATTTATTTAAGAATATCCTAGTAAAGAATTCCTTAGCTAGGTATTCCATAAATGTGATTGGTGAAATTTTACATTTTACAACCAATCAAATTTATGGACTAAGTAATTCTTTACTAGGAAATTCTTAAATAAATTGTTAGTGAAAACGGGCATAATTGTACTGTAACATTTGACTAACATAAAAATTGATCACAAACATGCCAAATTTTTCCAAGCAATTACTTTTTATTCAAGTAATTTATTTGAACTTATCCGTGCTTGTCAGAGTTGGAGGTTTTAGAGTATTTGTTCTATCACAGCCAGCTTTGATGAGCATGGTTTAGTTTTGCTCATCTCAGTAAGAAGCCCAAAATAATTTCTAGTGGTTAAAAGCATACATGTGTGGGAGCCCAACACATCAATTTGGTTGTGAATTCTTTATTTCTTAAGATATCACAGCCACTTTGATGAGCTTGGTCACTGCTTACCTACGTAACGCCAGTGAAAGTGAAACGACGTTTGTCAACGCCCCAGTCGTCAATTTGGTTGTGAATTCTTATAATAATTGACAGATATCACAGCCATTTTGACGAGTTGGGTTGTTGACTGAATCAACTCCAATTGTAAGATGAAGAGAATAACAACATGTTTGAATGTGTATCTAAGATTTTGTGTTGTGTCGCTCATCAACTGGTTGTGAAATGCGTTCCTATCATATCACAGCCAGCTTTGATGAGCGCTGCAGCATGACGTTCATCAATCAGGTCTACTTGAATTCTTGGCAAAAATTTGAGTATCGTTGTGCTCATCAATTGGATGTGAAATGTGTATAATAGAATCATATCACAGCCAGCTTTGATGAGCGCAAAGGTGCATTTTCTCTTCTAAAACAACTTCTGATGTAATAAAATTGTATGTGTAGATGCTAATTTTTTGTACATTTAATTCAGACAACATTCTCATCTTTAATAATTGCAGTAATACTTTTATTTGTTACAGTTGATGAGCAGATTAGCCCATTTTCTTGGAAGAGATGTAACAGAAAGGGTTTTTTTACAAAGGTTTTTACAGCTTTGTTCTAGTAACATGTTTTACATTCGTAAAATGTGTGCCGCTAGTTTTGGAGACTTTTGTGCAGTTGTTGGAACAGAGGCTTATGAATATAGTTTAGTAGGTATTCCATTTTATTAATTATATCACTGAGATGTAATTTTTACTCTTTTTTTCTTTATTACTCTAGCTACCATGCTATTTAGCACTTTGTGAAGATGACATTTGGGGAGTACGAAAATCTTGTGCAGAAGTAGTGTTATCTGTATCATGTGCATGTCCTTCAAGCAAGAGGCGTACCACTTTGGCTCCGATATTCTCAAAGTTATTAAAAGATGAAAGTAGGTGGGTGAGAATGTCGGCGTTTCAAGCATTGGGTCCTTTTATTTCTACATTTGCTGATCCCACTGTTGCCAGTCTTGGTTATAGTAACCTAGGAGAACTGGTCTTGGTTAATAGCAATGGAAATGAATTTAAGTAAGTAACTTATTAGAAATATTTTTATTTACCTGCTCATTATCGCCATTCCAATTTTGCACTTGCTCATTTCCACATAATAGCAATCGCATATAATATTACGTTCCTCACAATCATTTCATAACAAATTTACAACAATATTTTAAATAAAACATGAATGACTTGACCAGAATTTGAACCTAGCTATATCTTAATACATTTGAACGATAAGGTGCTATCAATACCCTATGAAATAGTTCTCATTTGCATATGATTATTATTATTTTTTATATACAGTATGGTATAATATTACATACGAATATAATATTATGAACAAAAATTAAAATCCCAGACTTAATTTTACACATTTTTAAGTCCCTTGAGGCAGTGCCTGATTAACACAGTAGCAGAAGTAGCAAATCCTAGCGGCTCTGGGGACCTCACACCTGGCAGATAAGTACTTTTATTAAAGAAAGTGTTAAAAAAAAGTGATTAAAAATAATATAGGCCCTACAACAACATTTTCTACGGGCCCTCTGTGGGGTTAATCCGGCACTGCCTTGAGGTTGACTATATCTGAGTAGTTCTACTTTAATAGTGAATATTTTAAGATAATGAATAAGGATTATTTAGATTATGGAACGCCAATAAAACAAATAAACTGTAGGTCTTTTTTTTGTTTTATTGGTGTTCCATAAATCCCATTATGAATTGAATATAAATGTAATTTATCATTCAATCTATGCTCAGTTTCAACAAAATTCTGTGGACACTACGAACTCCAATTGCTACAGTAGGTATTCAAATGCTCCTTAGAGATTCTTGTCTTCGAACCCCAACGAAATTGAAATATTATATTTACATAGAGGATAAAAAAAAAATACTTCATTTTGATTGGTTTTCATTAGTTTCTACCTTGACAAAATAAGATCTTGATATGATTGTTGCTTAAGGGTTTGTTAAAGGTTCATTCAATAAAGTGGGGTCTCTAGGGTCCAATTCTTGGATTATCTGGACCTTGTAAAGATGTAAATGCAAATATTTCGTTAAAATTCCGTTGCATTAAAGGCCCAATTGCTGCGATCAGTGACGAATTGATGTTTTTGGTTCTTCAGCCACACTTTCACTAAAGCTAACTCAATTGCTCAAGATTTAAACAGTTACCAACCAACATGTTTTAAAATTTTAATTCGTAGATTTTGCCAATGTTGAATGCTTTTTAATAATGGAAGTATTACTAATATTTTCTATTAGTTACCTGTTCATAGAGTTATAAGTTACCTTCAATTAATGCTTTACTAGCTTTGGGTATTATAGTTTGTTTATAAACTTTAAAAGGGTATATCAAACTTTGATAGGAATCTCCAGTGGCTGTAAATCTCGAAAATAATATCTAATCTCTTTGCAACTAAAAATTGATTTTCTGTCTAATGTTGGGTTTCATATTACTTAAAATTGTATCTTACAAAAAAAATTTTTATTTTCCTACAGAAGGACAATTTACAGAAAACTTGGGTGTCAAAAAATCTGGTCCAGACTCAACTTGAAACCAGTCTGTAAATTGTACCTATTATCTGAATCCATGTTAGTAGAATGTTATTTGCTGTGATGTTGACCAACAATGATTTGTAATTTTTAAATAATAATATTAAATTGTTTAGTTTCTGACCCACCGTTAGATGCTAGAGTAAAACCTGACTGCAAGTACAACAGCGGTGGCGTTCTATGTGATTTTCACAATATGTAATTTAAATTGCTTTATATTCAATGCAAAATAATTGAACGGTATTGCAAAGAGTACAAAGAGGAATGTGTATAAATCTTATGTCTAATTATAGTCGTTGTTTGTCTTGTACACCCAAGTACAAGATTAAGTGAAGTATTTACTGTATAAAGGGGTATTAGTTTTGATTAATTGAAATTTATTAAATAAAATTTGGGTAACCTCATAAAAAAGTGTTGATGCAAAAATAATGCAACAAAAATTTAATTATTATGAAACCTACCTAAAATGAAAAGTATATCAAATCTATCTTAGAATATCAATAAATCCTAAATATAAAAAAGATTAATTTACAAAATCCATTTATTTTAAGAATTTCAACTATTTTTATTACATTATGCAATGCTTACTTTGGATTAGGGGATTCACAACTTTATGCCCTGACTTGTTTGTTTGTGTTTACACTAAATTTTGTTTTGATATGTGGAAATATCAAAACAGATATAGTAGGTATCTATTTTCTATGGATTATGTCCACTTTAAAAATAAATTCAGTTTACTATTATTTCTTCATAATTATCCTCAGTATTCCTAAACCTATTCATTTGAAGAACAGTTGAGAAGATTGTTTTCATTTCTAAATGAATATTTAAATTTTCAGAATAACTCCAACAGATGAGGACACCAACATGGATCTTCATATGCTAATGATTGAAGAAGCAAAGAAAAATTTAATAAATGAATTTGAGGACCAAGATGATAATCTTAGTAACGATAAGGAAGATTACTTTAAAATTACATCTAGTGATGAGGAAAATGTTTGTGCAAATTTTAATAGCGACAATTGTGATGTATCAAAAATTAATAATGTAGATGTGTCTCAAGAAGACTCTATTACTGAAATTGCGTGTGACAGTATAAAAAACGGTATATGTGACCCGTCCTTTGAATTGGATGTTAATTGCAAGGTAGATGCCAAGGATGACATCCCTTTAGATATAATGAAAGAAGTAATAAATTTAAGCAACTGTTGTGATAATTTAAATAAATTGCATTGTTTGGATGTTGACGAAAGTGATACTAGTGAAGATTTGCTCAAACATGATAATAATTATTTATCAAATCACAATTTAAATGAAAGTGTTGATTCTATTGCTGATAATTGTATAAATGATGTAGATAATGAAAGTAAGTGTACAAATTCTTTTAATGATAAAAATAACGAAGATCTAGAACAATTCAACTCATATAATTATTGGTATGTTAGTTTAAATGATATTCCACTAGATCCAAACCTTGTTAACGATGATATGGCTAATCAAAAATGTTTAATGGAAGAAAATTTATTTCCTTCGGTAAGATTTTTTTTATTTAGGTTTTTTTATTATTTTTTTTTTTAATGATGATATTATTTACGATGGTCTTCTGAGACATATATGAGGATTCAATTCGGTTCTGACAATTTGCAGTAAATTATTAATATATTTTAACTAATTTTATTATGCAACACAATTGGATTTATAAATGTATTTGTGTTTTGTAGAATTCTGGAAATCATAGTCAAGATCATAATAAAAATATGTATAACCATACATCAGAACATGCCAATTCATTTACTGGTAAGGAAATTTACTTAAGTTCATGTCTTTTCATTTTACTTTCAAAATTATACAAAAATTAAACTTGATAGTTGCCCATAATTTTTAAACATCTAAAATAAAAATTATTTGTTTACATTTAAAACGAAAAGTAGAATTCGAGCTTCTCAAACTCGCAATTTTCAGTTTGTATGACTTTCCAATGAGGAATTCAAATTTATTTTTTGTATTGGTATTTTAAGATCTGAAAAGAAAATGATCAAAAAGATTAGCAGATGTTCTAAATTTTGAACAATTTTTGAAATACGTAAATTGGTTTTATTATGAATTATTTTAAATAAATTGCAAGTTAATAAAATAAAGAAAAAATTAATGCTTTATTATAAATTATGACTTATGAATCGCTCCAACAAGCGGAATCGGTATCTGGTGACCCACCAATTAGGATGATTTTTTTTTTTTTACCTGAAAGTAGAAACAAAATGAGGAACACAGTTTTTAGCATTTGTCTTACTAGCAGTAGTTATGATACATGTTCTTACTGTATACAATACAGCAATTCGGATTCCAATCAAAGTGCATAATTACAAATTATGGACTTACATAATTTTACATAATTGTAAATCCGGTGCTTTGTTGAACTTTTTAAAATTTTCAGTGTTTATTTAACAATTCAACAATTTCATTTTGTATCTTTTTATTTTAATGCTTTGTTTTTTGGAAGTAATGCAGTAATTTCTGCATAGAAGGTTAATTTTAAACTGTAAATATATAACAAAAAATGGAATAAGAATTATTAGTTACTATAATTTTAATTTAAAAAAGCTTATACAATTAAATCCAGTTATAAGGTGGATACAAAGGACCTTTGTTAGTAGTAAAGATTTTACTGTAATTATTAGTAGTCATTCAGCGGCCCGCGAAATTTTTGTTTGACAGGAAACGGCCCGCAACTGGAATGAGTTCTACACCCCTGATGTAGACTACTATACTACCACTAATCTTTTAATTAATCTATTTTAACTTTACCAGCCATCTTAAATCGGATAGACTACAGAGCGGGAAATCTCTCCTGATCTGTTCTGATCCTGATTGCGTCGGATTGTGCTGTGATCTAAAAAGTCCAAAATCGATCTGTGGACTACACTCGCCAACCCGGTTGACCACCGTGGCGAGTTATGGCTAACAACCCCCCATAAAATATGGTGGAGGCTTTATATCCGACTATGGATGTTATAGTTGGTTGATGATGATGAACTTTACCATACATAGTATGAAAAAAAATTTTGATTTGACTTACAATTAGAGCTGATTAGATTTTGGTTCATCATCATAGGGACGGCCAAAAATATAAACTTCTGTTTTAACTATTTTATTTATTGTAATTCGGGGGAGGGGGGTCATGGATGCACTGCACATGGGCGCCGAATCACAGGGCCAGCCAAAAACAAACTATTTTTTTGTAAACTGTAATAATTAGTATGCAATGTATAATGTATAAATATATAATACCTTAAGATTACTGTACGGTAAAGTCATGTAATGGCCACATCTCTCGCCCACTGAGGCCAAACCACATCTGATATTTTTTGTCTTGACTTTAATTTTTTAAAGAAATATCATAATTAGTGAGCGACAGATACCTATTCCCTTTGTAAGTGTTACTATGTTTTGCCACACTTAAAAGCTGGTATCTATTCGATCTGTTTAAGAAATTAATACGTTTCTGGTTTTATATCAAGTTTAGTTTTTGTGCTAATTCAGTATGAACAAAATTCAACATCTTTTGTTGAATATTTGTGCTATATACTACACTAAATTGAATAACAAATTTCAATATAATTTTTAGTTTTAGGTATTACTTTTCATCAAGTAAATGAACCTATAACAGCAATTACAGGAGGAAGTAATTTACCAAATATTACTGAGACAAGCCAACATATAGTGCCTCAACTTTTAATCGATCATTTTGTATCTATGACAGATCCTATATTAGCTAGTAACACTGACAACGAAATGGCTTACCATTGCGCTTATTCTTTACCAGCAGTGGCATTAACTTTGGGAAGTAATAACTGGCACCTCCTTAAAAAAACAGTAGAAGTTTTGGCTGCTAACATGCAATACAAAGTTCGGAGAACAGTGGCTAGTAGTTTACACGAATTGGCCATAATTTTAGGCCAAGACATTACCACTGCAAATTTAACTAACATTTTTGAAGGATTTTTAAAAGACTTAGATGAAGTGCGGATAGGAATTTTGAAACACTTGGCCCATTTTCTTCAGGTTAGTAGTTTTTCAATTTATCATGAAAACATTTTAAAACTATTTGTTTAGTTAATTAACCCATCTCAAAGATCAACGTACTTACCACGATTGGCTGAATTTTTACAAACCGATAATGATGCTAATTGGAGATTTCGACAAGAGTTAGCAGAGCAACTACTACTTGCTGTACCTTTATTTCATCCTACAGATGCTAATAAGTATATTAGTACACTTGCACAAGACTTGCTTTGTGACAAAGTTGCTGCCGTTCGTGAAGTGTCAATACTATTGGTTGGTATTTTATTTTTAAGTGATTGTGCTTAATTTAATGGCTTATTTAAAGGTTACAGAATTAATTCGTCATGTATCATCTGACCGTGTACTTTTGTCTCGACTTTTGTTTAAATTAGCAGAAAAGTTTGCACATTCGAAAAGATGGAAACAGAGGCAATCATTTGCTTTGTTGTGTACACAATTATTATCCATGCAAGCATTGCTCCCGGAATCCTTTGCATGCGATGTTATGCCACATTTACTAGATCTCAGCTGGGATCCAGTTGCGAATGTTCGTTTAGTTGTAGCGAGAACTATTTCTCAACACATAATTACAAATGGTAAATAATTTAATATATTAAAACGAATGATTACCAATTTTATAATTTCAATTACAGAGTATTTTTTGGATGTTAATAATCAGCATTTGGATGGTTTAGAGTCAGTTTTAAGAAGATTGAAGTCCGATAAAGATAGAGATGTACGATATTCTGCCAATTTACAAGTGTGTACAAATGTTTGATGATACCAATGACTTTTAAAATGTTATATAGCTTACCTCACTCGATGGTTTTAAAAAATAAATTTTTAATAATTATATGAAGAACCTTCTATTTTGGTAATTTGATTTTTTTAATAGATTTGTATAATGTGCATACTTACTTTTTTGTATGATTTAATAGTAATATTGTTTTGGCTATAAAATATGTTTGAAAAATAAAGTATTTTAATTTATTGTCTGTACTATTTTTATTATTGGTAGAACCTTGTCAAAGTGTATGATTCAAGTTTAAAATAAAATTAAATGATTTGTGCAACATTAAGCTGTAGTTGAAGTGGTGATTCAACTTATGCTAATAATATCGTTGCTGTTTTGTAGAAAGGGCGAATTAACCAAATGACAAACTTTACAGGACGACATCCTTTACGTTTACCACTTTTCACATCGAGTTATAATTTTTTTATAGTTATAGAGTTAGATTTAAAATTTGTTAAAAATTCATATTCAAGTCCAGGGATATTACTTGCTATAAAAATAATGCTTCAGATTATTTGTGCAAAGAGAAAAATATATATTTCCGTAAAAATGGCTTATTCGCCCATTCTACGAAATAGCGATGATATGATGTTAATTGTGGCATTTTTAGTGCCAAACTGGAGTGGTTCAGTAGCAAAAACTATTGCACTTGTAGGAATATAATGTATACCGGGTCAGGGTTGCCAAAAATTTAATTTTTTTATAAGGGTCAGGCCGGTTAAGTACATTGTTAACCCTAGATCACTAATCATTCGTATCACAGATGAATGACTGAATGCATTTGATGTCGATGCATGTTTCCGAACCTTCTCCGCTCAGTCAGTACCTTGCTAATTAATAACCCACGCGTACTCACGGCAATCAAATCCGGAGATTCAGCAAAATATTCGTCACTCAGACGAATGTTGAGTTACATGCGAAGAGTGGACTATGGTATTCTTATGGACCATAGAGTCATTTTTATGTTTTATAAATTTCATCAATTTCAAATTTAACTAAATAACTTATACAAATTATTATCAAAAAAAAAATTGAAGTTTTATTTTGTTCATATGTGAGACGAATGTAGTAATAGTGTCACTAGAAAATATGATTTATGATCTAGTATTAAAAATGCTTTTTTTGAATTTTACGACAGCAATTTTTTACTAACTAAGTTTGTTATATAAAAAGAGCCGTGTACAAAATTTTAGCTTTTCAATTTACTTCCTGTGGACTTGAGAAGGAAAAACTGCTTTTTCACATTTCTTCATTTTTTTTGTACTAAAAGATATCCGAAAAATTCAGAAAAATCACCTAAGAAACATGAAAACAATTATTTGGAATTTCTTCACAATTAAAATCAACTAAATAAGAATTGATCAACTTTCAATAATATGATTTAACTTATGCTAGAGTTTTCCGACTAGAATAAGAAAATTGGACATAATTTTGTTTTGAAATCCCTACAAATAAAAAAAAGACCTGAAAATTTCTCCTGTAACACTTCAAAAAAATTATATGAATTTGAAACGTGTTCGAAGTATATTATCTACTGCTAAACGCAATTAATTTCCTTGGATTTCTTGGTAAAGGACTGCCACTAATCCGTTGAACATCGGTTCATGCCTCGGATTTGGCAACTTTTTTTTTTAAACTAATTTATTGTTTTGCAATGTTGTAATTTATTATATAAGAAACTGTTACAATATAAGCCCAGAGGAAGAAGATCCGCAGGCCGCCCCAGGAGGAGGTGGCGAGATCAATTTGAGTGACGTAACGGACCGCTGGTCTTGCACGTGCAGATAATTATAATTAATTATATTTTAAAATAGGGGGTAAATATGAAACAAAATTTTGTTTTTGTTTTTTGTTTTGAAGCGACGATTTCCATGTTTGTCTGTTGGCATGCGTTTTCAACCACAAAGGTAATATCGATAATCGTGGCATGTTCTGTTCTACACGATATTGCCCGGAATATGAACAAGGCAATAGAAGATGCACCAGAAGCGACAATATCAAGAAAATGAGACAGCCAAAACTTTAGATTTTAATAAAATATAGAATTAATTGCTTGCCAATCAAAAGGCAGGAAAGGTTGATTTTTCAACATAGTAAATAAATTAGGATTACTTTTGTATTTGTTATGTTATTTATGACGTTTGTTACCGTTTACAAGCATTAAACAAATTTTGTTGTGTTATAAAATATTGTTATTACCAATTTAACTTTTTTGTGAAAAAATTCACCTTATTAAAATCATCGTTCTAATGAAATATCGCGATGTGAATGTGATGTTTGTCACACCGACCAAATCCTTGTAAAGTGAGCGAAATTCAAGCTTGACGAAATTAATAAAATTAGACATAATTGAAATGTCAAATTCAAAATTATGTTGCTTTACTTAGAATATTATTTTATAGTTTCTGCACTCTTATTTGAAAGGTGTAAATGTGTGGATAGTGATATTAAACAAACTACTTCAACTGTATTTAAGAATGACATGGCTAAAAATCTACCAAGTGGACAATCAAATAATGAAGAGAATGATATTTCCGAAGAAGCAAAAATGTTTGACAATATTAAAGAAACTCAAGATACAAAAGTTTCAAATTCTCGATCAGTTTCGACAATAAGTGCCAAGGATGATACTTTAGGAGAATTAAAAACAATTTTATTAAAGATGTTATGTAAATTGGATAACATAGGTAGTGAAGGATGTAAAGATCATTTAGAGCAGCGTAAGGCAGCTACCACAATTAATCCATTTTTGGGTATTAAAGGTAAAATATATTTAATTTAATTTTAGATAGTAGGTACACCATTAATCACTATTGTTCTAATACTTTTGTTGTGATCATAGAAATAAGTGAGAGAGTTGCAGTGTTAAGTACACAAATAGAAAAAAGTGATTCAACCAACGTGCCTCGACGACCTAGATGGGGACAATGGACAACATGGTCGTCCTGTAGTGTTACTTGTGGTAAAGGAAGAGAAATTCGTTGGCGACATTGCCTTTTAGAATGTGATTCTGCAGAAACGGAAATGGAGGAAAAAACTTGTCAATTGCCTTCTTGTGCTCCAAAGCATATCTTTGGTATTAAGTGAAGTGAACATAATAATTTGTAATTTAGCCCAAACTTTTTTTGTTAATAAGTAACTGTAATTCTAAATTATGGGCAGTAGTAGTATACTTACACGAACATCTACCTACTTTAGATAATAAATGAAAATGTATCTTTCTTGATCTTGTTGCTAAAATACTAAAATATATCTTTTTTACTACTGATGAAAAAAAGAGCATGTTAGCAAAGGTGGAGATTCACGTTCAATTATGAAATAGGGTAAACATGAGGAAAAATTGAAAATTATTAGGTTTTAGAAAACCGTCATATGAACCAAATCGGACCAGATAGTCCGATTTGAGGTCTAATCTTGAGGTGCGATCGACCGAGCGACGCATGTTGCTCGGAGCAAACGTAGGTGTGGGATTCAACCTAAGGATTCAACAAAGTTAAATTATGAAATAGGGTTAAAATAAGGTAATTTTTTAAAGGGTTTTGTTTCACTTCTTGTATTACAACTTTGTGAGATCCGCGGGACTTGGGGGACGGGACAAGATAATAAATAGATACCTATTATCAAAATGTAATTTCTAAATTAGTTGCTAGTAGTAGTCAGCGCTTATCGGTAGGCTTTATAGGATGTACTAATAGACAAATTTTATTTTTTAAATAAATAAAAATCTTTTTTTTTAATCAAAGGTAAAGGTGTCCAATTATAAGTGGCGCAGTCGTGCGGAAACGAAATTCTTGGGAGTCGCGAACAAGCATAGTCAAAACTTCCAAAAACCACTTCGAGACTGATGTAATAAACATTCAACGATATACGGTGTCAGCTTAAAAATAAATCGTTACAAAGCATCTGGTATCTCCTCTCACATCGAAGACCTTTAAAAATAAGGACCATCGAGGACCAATAGGGAAATAGAAAATAAGAAAGCAGCTTAACTTTACTTGAAGCTTCCAACAAAATCCACAAAATTTTAAACCCCAGTTACTCTCAAGGTACATCGAATTTTCAAAATTTTCAACAGAGACAACACCTCCAAAATGTTAATAAATCATTTACAGGAAAAATTTCTAACCTAATTTTCGACCAGAAGAATTATTTAATTTAGAACAAAATTTTGAACACTTTCAAAATTTTAATGATAATAATAATTCAGAAGAGTACGAAATTTATTATGATAACAATTACGAAAATAATTACGACAATATACCAGAAAATCTCGAACAACTTCAAAATTTTTAAAATTTATTCAGAAAGTGAACGAATATTTGAACGAAGAAGACAAAAATTTTTGTACAACCCGAGAACGAACCTAAAGTAACGTAGTAAACATACATTTAGATTTAGAAGAAAGCAGAAAGACCAGCGCAAAATATTTTAATATACTACACTAAATTAATAATAATAAACTACCGGTATATGTTTAGAAATAATCAACTTTATTATTAGTATAATTTGAAGACTAAGAAAAATCAGTCTTTAAAAAATTGGCTTCCAGTACCGGCCAGCAAATATATGACTATTTTTTATACACTACAATAATCGCAAATATACTGATTTGATAGCTCTGATATATTTCGCACAGTTTCGTGGATCCAAGCTTTGCAGTTTCCACATTGCATCCAATCCTCTTCATGAGAATCAAGGCACAAAGGACAAATTGTTTCTTCCTCAGTCGGTCTGCAGGGAGGAGTCAGGCTTTCGTTTTTATTTTTCTTGGCTTTCTTGCTGACATCTCTTCCTGAAACCAAACTCTTACCTTTCTTGCTAACATTTTTTCCTGAAAGCGAACTCATTCTTTGCCGAGCTGATTCTACACTTCTTTTATTTACTCTTTTCTCTTCCAGCATATTTTTGTATGGCGAACTTGTTATAATTTCACTTTTCTTTCAGCTTTGCGATGTCGTGTAGTAGGTAGCTCTTCTTTTCGAAGCATCAGGAATCGGTGAGAGTTTTGTAACTACAGCTTTAAAATTTTCAGTGAATAATTATTGGTCTATGACAAATTTTATTTCGGATTACTGAGAAGAGGCAATTTGAGGTTCGGCATCAGTAAAGGCCCCTTCAGACGATCTATATATATTGTCAATACTGTCCATCAATATTGACACAGTGCATTTGATTCAGACGATAAATATTGATTGACCCTCACACGTTCAATAATATTGACAATATATATTGATCGTCTGAACGGCCCTTAACGGTAGTTTGATACTTGGATTGCTTAGGAGTTGTAATTTGGGGTACGGAGTCGGACGCAGCAGTTGGAGATTCAAGTTCTCGAGAAGCTGAAGATGTCATTTCTAGCTGTCGAGAGTTAAAATTTGGTAGAATTGGCTCTGTAGAAGTGTCATCGGTTCAGACGGTTGCGAAGATGAAAACGATGGTTCTTGACTTTCTGTAATGTTTGTAATATCTGAACCAATGAAATCTAAATCACTAAGGGCCGATTTCATAATCAAAACGTTAATGGAGACTTAACTAAAAGATCATTGCTAAGCAATAGAAAACGTCCGTTCACTCTAACAAGCCAATAGCAATCCACTTTTATTTTTAACGACTCGTTAAAAGTATTATGAAATCGGCCCTATAGACATTTCTATTAAAGGAACGTGTTGATTCAGGAGTCCGCATGATAAGTCACTATAGCTACTTGACGATTTTTTTAATTGAGCTTTTTACCTACTAAGGGCCAGTTTATCCACCTCTAGTTAGTGTCCCAAGTAAATTTATCTGACAAGTAAAATTTTTAAAAGGCTTTTATGGTCTTTAAAATTTTTTTTTAGTGTCCCAAGTAAATTTATCTGACAAATATTATTTTAAAGGCCATAAAAGTCTTTTAAAAATTTTACTTGTCAGATAAATTTACTTGGGACACTAACTAGAGATTGATAAACTGGGCCTAAATCAGCTTATTAGCTACTAAATTTATTAGCATAATATTAAGTTGGCATATTAGTTGCATACAATGCGACAAAAAGACCTAACTTTCTTACTCAACCATAAAAAAGCTCAAGTAAAATAATCGTCAAGTAACTACTTGACGTTTATAAAATGCGAAAAGACCGGCCCTAAATATCACAGCTGTGAACACACCCAGGTATATAAGCTGGTGTATTTGGTTTTCTTGATGTAATTTGATACTTTTTAGGGAACCTGTTTTATCCCACTACACTTATTTTACGAAGTTACAAATGATTCGAAATACGCAACTAAAAAAACTAGGGCGAAGGGTACTTTATATTATCCAGGTATATTTAAGTTGTTCTGATTGGCTAAGCCAAATACACTCTAGTAAAGTTGTTTATAAATAAGAGGGTGTAAGTATACCACGAAATATACAAGGGAGTGTGAATACCCCTATTATGTATGTACTTACTTTTATTATGGACAACATTGCAGTTTTTCATTCTCCGGTAACAACTTTAATATCATGGATCTTCATCACTTCTCTTGAAGGCTGTGTGACACTTTTGTATAAAATTTGATACTAAATGGTAACTAACCAATAGAAAGCGCGAGTTCTGTGTATCCATCAGACGATTTTTATTGGTTAGTTACCATTTAGCACTAAATTTTAATACCAATACAAACCAATTTATCTTAGCATTTTATCATTTTTTTCTTTCTATTAGTTGTATTTATATCTTGCTTTTTCAACTTTTGTAATCTCAAAATTCAAATTATTTTATAAGTTATTGCCTTCATCAGAAATTTTAATTTTGCCATTTGATTCTTAGTTCTCCAGGCTCAAACTCATTTGACCTACAAATAATGAAGTTTACATCATATTATGATGAAACAGCAATTAATACTTGATGGAATATAAAAAAAATATTAGATGTAGTAATGTAACTTTTTATTAACCTACCATATTATTTAAATAGTCAAATAATAATCACATTATTGACACTTATTGACCCACAACAATAATGATCAGCCGTTTATGAAAATATATAAAATTATTTTACAATGTGGTTGATTGGATGAAATGCACTTAAAAATATGGATATAACAAAACACTTGGTAGTGTAAAAACATGTAACTTTCATTGACCATGGTTAAATAATTTACTACTTTTAATCATGATGTATATATCGTCTTACATTAAAATTTTGAACTATGTAAAAAACAGTATTTAATATAGGTACAAAAAAATTAAAGCAAAAATAAACCAGGTAAGTTAAAACTATGTTATGTTATTACTACTTTATTAAATTGCTTGAAATAATAATAATATATTATACTAACTTATATGGAAAAAGTTTTGTTGCAATTTCTTAATTTATATTAGCTGATGTAAAACTTCAGTATTGCAACCAACATGTTGAATTAACATCAATGTACATTTTATTAATTTAATACAAAAGTTAATTTTAAAACCGTATTGTTAACGTACCAATTTTGATCAACTAGCATTTTGTCAATTAAAATGTCAGACCGCAGAATTTATCTTCAACTAATCTAAATGTGTCATACTCCAAATTCTTCCAAAAAAACTTCAAATGTCAGTCGCGCAGTGTAGTTTTAGGCCTGAAATAAAAAACTTACATATATAAACAATTGGATATATTGAACATATTTATTAAAGTTTATATAAAAATTTATGAGAAATTATAACAATGAAATTTGACTAATGATTTCTAATCTAATTGCCGATTGTCACTGATATAATTATTATGAGAATATTTAATTTAAAAAATTACAATTTAGTGAAGTTATTCACATTTTCAATTTGTCAATTTAAGTTTTTGACAAGCTTCACCAACAGGCACTTAAATTTTAATTAGGAATGTAAAAAACTGCTAAACTCTTTTATTAATTGAAAATGGTCTTATGTGTGCTATTGAATTGTATGAAAAATTCACAGTGCAAAATATAACTGCCGTAAGAAATTTTCAAATTCATTGAATCGGAATTAAATTGCGTTATTAGTTTAGAATAATTACTTTTACTGTCACCTCTCAAATTATAAGAATATAAAATTTTATCAATTGATAATCGATAATAAATAACAATTACTAATAATTAGTTAGATTATTTTGTTTATAGGTACTATTTATTTATTAACTAATGTTTAAAAATAATATTCTTTTGGAAACATTTTTTCTTATTATAATTTTAAATTTTGTGTCACATTAAGTTGAATAAAGAAAAACAAACTGTGATTTTTTCATACTGCATTAATGTTTCTTTAGAATGTAAATAATTATAGAAGTGGAATTTAAACAAATTCTTGACAAAATATATTTTAACAAATATTTCATTATAAATGTTGAAGCATTTATAACAAATAAATTTGTCAAGATTTCATCTGATATTAATAAAGATAATAAATTTCATATCTACAATTTTAAAAAGTTGTTATTAGCTCTATTCGCGGTAACAATCCCGGTTACGTTTTATCCTACTGCGTCTGCGGATTTATAATAAAATTGTCATTAAAGCTCAAATTGGAGGATAAAAAGTATAAATCCGCAGACGCAGTACGATAAAACGTACCCAGGATTGTTACCGCGAATAAAGCTATTGATAAGGGAATTAAGCACTGCAAAGTTACCACTTGAATCTACAATCTGATATTAATACTCTCTTTTTAACTGTTGACAGGTATAAGATATATTTGCCATTCTTTATATAAAATCAATGCAACATTCAGATTGCCACCTTTAAAATATTATTAAAAAAATTAATATTTAATAATAAAACAATAAATACTATTAATGAATAATTGGCATGTGTTAAAGGTGGAAATCATACTAATGTCAGTCTTGTTTCAAGCCATTACTTTCAAAATAAATAATTAAAAGAAAGTTTTGGGAAACATATTATCTTCTATAAAAAAAAAAAAGAAAAAAAATTGTACACCTAGAAGCATTAAGATTAAAATATTAGTAAAACAAAATACAAAAATAATAATTGAGAATAGAAATTATTATCACCAAATATCAAATGATTATATGTTAATGAAATTCAGATGTAAATTAATATTAGAAAACAGCTGGTTTTTTTGGAAAATATGAAAACAAAAGTAAATCAATTAAAAATACAGAATAGCTGCTACAAAAGCACTAAATTACAGTATACTAAAACACATTAGTTTTAACTTTTTTAAAATCATAAATACAAAATGTTCTCGTTAATCATTAATTTCAACTTTTTAAGTATATATAAGCAAGAATTCCTCCGCCTATTAAAAGAGTACTCATAATAGTTAGAGGTTTGAATAAAGACCTCTTCAGTTGTGTCCACTGCTCATTTGCGACTTGGCGTCGCTTCATTTCTCGAACTTTTGATGCTAATTGATCTTTACGTTCCAAACGTTTTCTATGCCGTAGTTCAACTTCGGGCAAAGCACTAGAAAATTAAAAAAATATTTTATATTCATTACAAAACTTTAGTATATAAATTTCAAACAGTTTCATAAGAGAAAATTTTATTATTTGAAACTATTTTCAACATAAGTTTATTTCTGCCCCGAAAGAAAGCCCTATCTTCAATAACAAAATTTAACTTTTTTTCTTTTACCGAAAATGACCTTAAACTGGAGTTACGGCCAATATAAACTTCAATATAATTCATCATTGTATTGCATTTGGGCTTTCTAATGTCATAAGAAGATTTATTTTGTTGGACTGATTCGGAAACGCTACAAAAAAAGCATTCAGAAAATAATTGGAGGTAGGGTCTTTCAACTTATCGGGGCAGATTTGTAAGATACAAAAACTGTGCTGTTAATAATAAATTGTTTTAAATGATTAAGAAAAAATTAATTAGATAAAACATAAAACTGTTTTGGTACAGGCTTAAAATTTTGAAATCAAAAAGCTTATATTGATGGTCACATGATGGTCAAATTATTCGAAATTAATTTTAATTTCAAAATTTTAAGCCTGTACCAAAATAGTTTTATGTTTTACCCATATATATTTTTTTTGAAAACATCCATTATTATTAACAGCACAATTTTAACTTGTTGAAGCTATGCATTTCAAGTGACGAGAGAGGTGCCTTAAGGCCAACCTCTCTTAAAATGCAATGTCTTGAACAAGTCAAGACTGCTATTAATAATAAATACTTTTTCGTTATTCGGCCGTAAAGTGAGCGGTTTACGGCCTCATTTGAGGTACGAAAAGTGCCTTTTTACGTCCTAGGGAGTAAAAAGACGAGATAACCAATAAAAATGGCGTAGTCCCGGCACAACGAAAAGCGGTTTACACCAACTCGGTCGTAAAGTGATTTTACGCCCTCAGGTGCGTTCGGGAGCCTCGGCTTCGCCTCGTCTACGAAAACCCGCCCCTCGGTTGTAAAATCTCATTTTACAGCCTTGTGATGTAAACTACTATTAAATGATTTAAAAAGAATTATAACATATTCAATACAAAATAGTTTTATTTATTCTTTTTAACACTTTGCGTGCCACGACATATTTGGTACAATATCCTAGTTGGCCAAGACAAAATATGCACAATATCCCTAAGTGCCACTGCTTATAAACCGCTATACAAGTCATTAATAGATCTATTCGCGGTAACAATCCTGCAATCTGCGGATTTATAATAAAATTGTCATTAAAGCTCAAATTCGATGATAAAAAGTATAAAACCGCAGACGCAGTAGGATAAAACGTGTCCAGGAGTATTACCGCGAACAGAGCTAATATCGACACCCCCAAGGAACAAAGCCGTAACTCGAGTTAGGTCATATTTGAGTTAAGACTACCGCTGTAATCCTTAGAAAAATACCTTTTCTTTGGTAAAAAAATTTTTAATTTACGACCAATAATTCCAGAGATAATCAGTGAAACAAAGTTGTATCTCAATGTTATTGCATTGGAGAAATAAATTTCAAATAACCCTCCTGAAAAACAGGTAAAAATGAGTTACGGCTTTGTTCCTTGGGGGTGTCGATATATGAATGATGACGTCGTTTGCGAAACAATGATGTCATTCATATGTGTATGACGTGGAACGCAATGTGTTAAATAATTATTTAAAAATATTTATTATTAACAACACAGTTTTAACTCGTTCAAGACACTGCAGTGCTACAAGAGAGGCGCTTTAACGGCTAACTCAGATAGACAACTTTTTAGTCAAAATTTGTCGACGGCGAAAAGTTTCAGAGCTTTATTTTATTAAGGTCGTTCCCAGAGCATGAAAATTCATTTTAAAGTCTCATAGAATTAATGTGCGTAATAAATGTTCGCAAATCTTCGCTCTAATTCGAATAGACTTTTAACTTTAATCTAACCAAGTGAAAATGTACGAGATTTAATACGCGTTCTCTCGGAAATGAAAAGTGAGTCGCAAAATTTCCACCTGTTTCATTTCAGATTACAACTTGCACACATATTAAAAATAAACCAAATCGGTGATTTGGAGGTTTGGTCATCTTCTTGTCCTTCTTGTCAGTACTTAAGTCCATTAAAATTTTTTCAAATGGATACTAAGCACAAAGTTGGGGAATTTGGCGATTGGGCAATTTCGATTGGCGCTTCTTTTCTAAATTTTAAAATTCTAGGCGCTGTGACGTCACACCATGGAACTCTTATAATATGTTTTTTTATGATTTGTTTAAGAGGTCTGTGGGTTACACTAAATACTTTACTTGACAATACGGTAAACTCATGCATATTTTCGGCGACACATAATCGCAGCGCCACTAGCGGCTGGAAACGTGAATTAACGCTACTTGAAGGTTATGTTGTTTTATTAAGGGTATAGGGCTTTGTTTAAATAATAATTTAAATAAAAACTCTAATTATAGCCAATACGGTTAAAATCGTACTGTAAATTATAGTAAATTACTAATTATCACCCACCAAATCTCGACAGTTTCGTTAGTATACGTCTTAAGCCAATAGGCCAATAGCAATAGACCAATAGGTGGCACCCTTAAAAATGTCGCCGAAAATAACAATAGAATTTGCAAGTTTCCCATATTGTAAAGTATTTGGTTACACTCATTATAGTGACCATGGTCAGTTTTTGAATGCAGTTGCAGAAAAATCGCAAAGTTTTAGGGACTAAAATAGCCCATTATGTAGTAAAAAATCGTAGAAAAGTCGCCTGTCTGAGTTAGCTCTAACTGAAATCTAAAACATCAATATTATATTTCATTTTTGCATTCAGTAGTGTAGCCAACACAATCAAGCATAGAATATAGAATTTACTGCTCCATAACATGCCGATCTATACTTTATGCTACAATGCTGGTGCTTTGTTTCAATATTTGGTAATATTGGAAAGAAGTCATCAATTTCAACCCAGTTCATTAGTAGAGTACTGTTGTATGAAATTACCTTTCATAATTGCTGTTAACACTGTTATCTGACTTCTCAGATATTGGACTACTTGTTCGAATTGATTCATCTTCTAATTCATCAGCACTACTATGTTCTTCCTCTTCCCCAGGCAAAATCGGTAAGGGGTCACTGGGTGGTGTTTGTAGCTAAAAATTACACATTTAATTAATCAAATTAGTTTAGATAAGTTCATGGTATAGATTAAATAAATAAAATTATTTAATTTAATTAATATGAAGTTATGTATGGATTTCACCAAACAAGTGCTTAAGAGGAATCCTTAAAGTTGTAAAATACACTTTCGTAATTCAATGATATCTTGCTTATTACTCAAGAAAATTGCATAAAAGTTTATATTTTTTAAAAGAGGACACTTGGACGCACGTCACTGTGTTTTTATTATTTTTAAATTCAAATTTTTTGAAAAACAGGTTTTGAAAAAAATTTGAATTAAAAAAAAATAAAAACTCAGTGACGTGCGTCCAAGTGTCCTCTTTTAAAAAATATAAACTTTTGTGCAATTTTCTTGAGTAATAAGCAAGATATCATTGAATTGCGAAAGTGTATTTTACAATTTTAAGGATTCCTCTTAACCAGGAAGTCACAATAAAATAAAAATACCATCATTTTCAAATATGTACATGCAGGTTCTCTTATGTTAATGCATCAAGCAAAATGGTGTTACAAACTAAAAAACTTTATTCATTCTAAGGCAGTGGTTTCAACCACTGTTTTCTTGAATTAGTTGTTTTCCAAGTACCCTTTAAGACTATTATTTTAAAGGTTCGTATTAGCGGCGTCAGGATTTGGAATTTTTAAGGGGATTAAAAAAAATGTGCATTGGACAAATTTGTTTAAATTTTTCAGGGTCAAACCATCTCAAATTAGTACAGTCAAAACTCTCTAAATCGAATTCTAATAATGTATTAAAATTTGTTCGAATTTGTAAGTTAGTTGGACGTGCCAAATAAATAATTCGATTCAGAGAATTTTTCAAATTAAAGAGAGGTCGATTTAGAGAATTTTGACTGTAATTAGAAATTTGTATTAAGTTATATTACCTTTGAAAAATAGGTTTTGTCAACATAATTTTTCAGTTTTCTGATGATTTATTTGTTAAAAAGTGGATGCGTGTAAAGTTAAGTGAAATTCTCAAGAAGGGAGGAAGTTGAGACCTATCTAAAATTCTATAGAAATACTGATCATCTTCACTCTGATCAACCATCCACCATTTTGTATAGAAAGCCAGGCCTGAGTACCTCCGGTTGAGAACCACTGTTCTAAGGAGTTATAAGGTCTATTTGTTTGTCTACTCCGAGTAAGTTAGTGTTTGTTTATCATGGTGTAAGTAAACTGATCGTGCTCGTTTGTCCAGTGTAGTTAGCTTTGAATAGTGTACAGTGGTGTAGTAATAGAAAATAGCTGTGAATTGTAGAAATTTTAATTGAAATGGAAGTGTTATTGCATATTTAAAATTATTATTGCAAATTTTTACACTAACATGTCAAAAATGAGTTTGTTTCTCAACCGCAAGTGTAAGTTACATCAATCTACACTGCCTACACTTTCTACCCAGGTTTTTTTACACCCGTCTATTTGGAGTAGTTCAGAGTAAGATAACGAATAGACCTCGAGTTTCTGAATAGGGATGTATAGGAAATGTTGATAAAAGATTACGTGTATAATAATCTTTGGAATTTATAGGTGACCGAAGAAAATGTGGAACTGAACTCCAAGCTTTAGGAGAAAGCGCTGAAGACCAGCAAGAGTATAATATACTATGTCTTTTCTTGTGTGCATCATATTTGTTCAATGTTAAAATATTTGTTTTTATGTTGAAGAAATTTAATTATAGCGGAATAATTTCTTTTTATAGAGCTAGGGCTGTGACTTTTTATCTATCATCAATATTTATCGATTACTCGAAGAACGATATTATATTTTGCGATTAAAAATTAAACATGTGCCACCATTTTGTAAACTTCCATGGGCTCCTCACCACAATTTTTTTCATCGTTTATGAATTTATTTTAATCTGGTAAAGTAATTTGTTAGCAATTAGTTTTCAAACAAAAACAATGGCAGTGAATTTTAAACAAGACATCTAATATCTTTTTAAAAGAGCTATTTTTGAGTTTCTAACAATAATTAAAAAACAAAATATCAAGTGCTGGATGTCTTTAGACGCGGAAAATAAAACTCTTTAAAATGATATCTTGTCCATTCTTATCCGTTATAATGGGAAGCAGGAATTTAAAAGAAAGTCAATTTCCCATGTTCAGATCGGCGGTCGGTCACCCGGTATATGCAAGCGATTTAGCTATAAATGTAATACTAACCATTGAGTCACCATATCATAGTAATTGTCGTTCTGCTTCTCAACCATTAGTGATAATTTAATAAAAACAATCAGATGCATGAGAGCTTCGAATTCGCGTTTGAATTTTAACCTGCTCGTGCATCTGATAGTTGTATACTGTTGCAGAAACAGGGCTGTACCTAAACATTGGTCATTGGGGGTTTTTGTTCGAAAAAGAAAAAGTTTTTCCTATGCTATGAGGGCATATTTTTAAATCTCTCGTTATGCCATGGGGTATTTGAACCCCAAAATCCCCCCCGCCCATATACATGGCCCTGTGCAGAAATAGGTCTTATAATAACAATATTCCAACTCAATACCACACTCTTATTTTTCCTTACATTATTTCAAAACATATTTTTATAAAATATAAAACTTTTTTTTTCATATTATTTCAACCCTTCTATACTTTGTTTACCCAACAGATGCATTAAGGCTCCTCCCCAAAAATTTAAGCCAATGAGCGCATCAACCAGTTTTACACGCTAAAAAAGTTTACATAAAAGTTCAAATGATTGTATGACATTAAAAATTAATTTATAGGTTAAAAAAGCTATGACGTTAGTGTTGTAAACGGGAGTTTCAAAATTCGAGCAATAGAAAAATTCTATTCGAATATCCCGCGCGCTTTTAGGGAGGAGCTTCCACTGTAGTAAAGATTAGGCTACCACATAGATGTTTATATAGAAGGCTAGATAACTAACTCGTACACAGAAGTGAAGCCTGGTCCGCCATTTGTCAGGTTGGCAAGGAATGTAAGAAAATGCTTGTTACAGTGTTTGTTTTGTGTGAGTTTATAGGATTATAGATAAATTATTTATGCCAAAAGGCATTAAATTAAATAAATTAGTATAAATTAGTATTAATTATTTGCAAATAAATAAAACCTAACCTAAAACAATAAAATATTTTAAATTGTTTTATTGCTGTTATTCTGTATTATTTAATAAATAAATAAATTTAATATTAAATTCCTGCTTGAATACTATAAATTTACTCATGTTACAACAAGTTACGTACGAAATTATTATGGTTTTGCCAACCCAACAAATGGCCGCCAGGCTTCACTTCTATAACATTGCATGTATTAGGAGTCGCGTATCTAGCCTTCTATATAAACATCTATGGGCTACCATGACAATGGGCATGTTCAGCCAGTGCCAACTGTTGAGTTATATCAGTAAAGCAGCTTGTTATTGCTACAGCATTTATTTATTGTTGAGCCGGTACCGCTAACCCAACAGTTGAGCCCGGCTGAACGTGCCCACTAATTTTACTCATAAATAATTAAATTTTGAAAATTGCGTCATTGAAATAGCAATAACATTTTTCCATTAATCTGTTAAATTAACTAGTTTTAAATAAGGTCTGCTTCTGCAACCATATGTGTTCGTTTGAAAACTATGAGATGCACGAGCAGAATTCATAACAACATTAATCTTAAATGAGACTAACTTTTAAAGAATTCATATTTTCTACTTTCTATTATGGTCTTTCAATTACGCTTTAATCTGAATCTTACACTTTAAAAAATGAATATTATTTAAAAATGTATTCACCTCTTCAATGCTGTCGCTGTCATCATAATTAAAGTCACTACAAGAAGTACTATTAGGAATGGTTGGTAAAGGTCTATTTACAGGCGAACCCCCGTACATGGTTCGATTTAAACTGTCCAATCTTGGAGGAGGTAAAGGAGGTGGTTCATCTTCATCTGAACTGTGTTCGTTGGATTTGGAGACGTTATTAGTCACAGTGATTTCAGAATTATAATTCTGCAACACATGAAAAAATAAACCTATATGAACAATTACCATACGCAAAACAAGATTTTATGTTTAAATGCCTTTTACCTTAAATTTACAGTTTATTTAAAATTCGGGAATTATTGAGATATCTACTATTTACAATGTCAAGAAGAACGCTTTTTCAAATAGTATTTCTAAAATTGAAATTAGTATGCTTATACCAAGATAAAATAAGATGAATAAAAATTAATGTTAATTCTATTTGGGTTATTTAAAATAAATTATTAAAAATATAGGTTTATTAAAAGTTTATACCTCTTTTTCAATTATTGAAGGTTGCGATAATTGCTTGGCCCCTTCGATGATTGCTTGATATGAAAATTTGAGCTGTTCGGGAGTTTGAATTAACCCCATTCTATACTGCCTCATTTCTAATAAGATTTCTTTAATATTTACAGAATTTAGACCAAATTTTTCAATCTATAAAAATATAGATAATTATTATAATATGCCAAAGTATATAATCAATATTAGCAAAACTTACTAGAATAAGACACGAATCAACAAGGCAAAAAGTACCAGATCTACCAATACCTGCCGAGCAATGTACAATTGCAGGACCTACTGAAGTTTCCAACACTCCAGCAGCTCGTACTTTACGTAAAAATTCAAGAAAAGCTGTAGGAGAGTTTGGAACCCCAAAATCTGGCCAAGTGGTGTAGTGAAATTGTAGAATATCCCTGCTGTCTCCGCTTGCAACATCGGTTAATCGTAATACCCGAGTTAAATAATATGAGTGATCTTGATGTTCCATATATTCCAAAGTTAATCCTACATCTTCAAATTTCATAATGTGATCGGCACCAACCTGAACGGGCCAATACTGACAACATTTTTCTTGCTTCTTTTCTATCAACTTGTTTAACATCAAAACTGCTTTGGTTGCTTGTTCCCATACCATCAACCAAAAGTGGGAAATAGTATTAGGTAAAGGGCCCTGGGTTAAAATGTATTGTCTATTTGCTCTCTCTATCTTAATTAAATTGGCATTAATATAATCGGAAGAACCTCTTTGTAAAACAATTCTACTATGATCGAAAGGACTAACATCACGATATCTGTTTAAAGTTTTATTTTGCGGTTTAATGGCTTCTATACATGAATTACTAAATGCTGAACTTTGTGCTCGAATTTCCTAAATTAACAAAATAAATTTAAAACCAATAACAATTCAATTATTACTACAATATTGGTAAAAAAATATATTGATGCGTTTTTACCTGGTAAAACTTTTGCCAGCCTTCCTTTAAATTGAGTTCCAGATATTCTGATTCAATGTTATTATTGCCAGATGTCATTTCACAAAATATTTATTCACAAATACACAATTATTAAATTTTTATTTAAAAATTAAGTTCATACAAAATTTATATTACGATTAATAGAAAAGCGATCTAAAAATCGACGTGCACGTTAGTATAACAAAAAATTTTGCTTTATAACAACAAACGTAGACGCCATGACTGAAATAGTCCTTAAAAATTTTAAATGTTTAGAATTCCTGCGTACTAAAACGAGACAGAAAATAAACGACACATGAAAATTATTAACAATAAAATCCCTAAAAGTTAGAGGTCAGTGTCGGCACAAACTTTTTTAATCTGTGCAATGAGCAAAAAATGAAGATTCAACGAGATGAATCTAACTAAATCAATTCTCATTTGAGCGTTTAACCCAACTGATAACATTGTAATCGATTAATTTTTTTTTTCGGGTAGTGGACTATTAATTACTTGAATGTAAAACTACAATAACATACAATAAAATACAAAGCTAATAAATATAAAGTGGATGACAATTTAAAATGAAGTTATACTTAAATGTTTTGAAAATTCTTTTTTTGAATCACATAATATGATAATAAGATAAGATGAAAATAAAAATAAATAAATACCTACAATCTAATTGTGCTTAGGTTATTCGTATCCTCTCTAAAGTTAACATTATTACTAGTTATTTTAATGTGGAACATTTCACTTATAAGTCTTTTGAAGTAATTACCTTCCATGTCCAAAATTCTTCTTCTTCTTCAACGTAGTTTAAGCCGTAACGGTAGAAACACAGTGGAAACTGGTCGCCGAAACCTGCTTACCCGCTTGAATGTTTTTATTGAAATACGAGCTTCGTTTGTCCTCAATTACGTTAATTAATATAATATAATTAATAATATAATAAGTAATACATGAATTAATGTAATCGAGGACAAACGAAGCTCGTATTTCAATAAAAACATTCAAGCGGGTAAGCAGGTTTCGGCGACCAGCTTCCACTGTGTTTCTACCGTAAGGCTTGTTATTACCAACATCTGCGTCGTTTCGTGGTCGTGCAATTTAGCATTCCACTTATACGTTTTCGCCCACGGGCGCTACGGTCGTTTACTGTAGTGGAACGGCTTCGTGGGCCTGTCAATATTGGCTATTGACAAGGTTGCCATTGTTATGTCATTTTAATTTAATTATTAATATTTTCATTATTTTTATTATAACATTCGTTTATTTAGTATTCTTTGTGGTATTGTAGTATGTTTTTGTGTGCCTTGTATATAGAATTAGATATTTTTTAACTTTCTTATTCAATGTAAACTTATTTATTTCAAACATCAGGCACAATCGGGCAACCCTGCAATAGTCACCTAATTTAAAATTTTAACATGTCAAATTCAACAATAAGACAAGCAATTAATATCGTTGCTTATTAGTAATTAGAAGAGGAAACTATATTCATCCGATAGTGACCAGGGGAAATTATTAATTTTACGATAATAAAATTTTATCGTCGTGTGTAGAATTTAATTTTTTTCTATAGCAGATGTTAAAGAAACATTTACAAGAAATTCAAAATTATAAACGTATTTTTTTATAGTAGATGTTAAAGTGCGATTTGTCCGGCTCAAAATAATTATTAAACAAGTAACACTTTAACAGCAAGAGTAGATAAAATAGCATTTTAACAGCAAGGGTAGATAAAGTACTTTTTTTTACTCAAATTAATTATAAAACTATAGCAACCGATGAAGATTCCAAAGTGTGTTTGATTTATTGTAAAATAAAACCTGTCAATAATTTAATTTATATATTTTAATTTGATAAAGAATTCATAATAATATTATATAATTTACATTTCTGTGCACGTTCTGCATCAACTTTTGTGATCATCACTTCCAAATAAGTATTTTCTTCGGCGTTAAAAATCTCAGTTTTGCACACTCCATTTTAAATTTGAACTATTTGCGCGCGTTTCTGTAAGAATGATCACGACGACCCACCTATTTCTACGAGCTTCGTGGGCGCCGTGGACTTTGAATCGGTGACGTCACTGTTGACGTTTTGAGCTCGACCGCAACGACCACGGCTTTAAGTGGAACGATTGATAGTCGCCCATGGTCGACCGCGGTCGCCGTGGGCTTTAAGTGGTACGAGTGGTACGCACTCTAGGGCCCCGTTCGACGAGACGCTACTTTCGCTTCCAAACGCCACCAAACGCTTCTTTCCCGTTCGGGGAGAGACTTCTACGAGCTTCCAAACGCTTCGGCTCCGCCCCTTTCAGACGCTACAAACGCTTCTAAAATTTAGGTGGGTTGATGGTAGCGTGGCGAATGGTGGCAAAATCGCAAAATAATTTGAATTTAAATTTGAATTCAAATTTGAATTTAAATTTGAATTCAAATTTGAATTCAAATTTTGTTTGCTTTATTTTTTCTACAAATTCAACCACGTGGTCACACAAATAAATAAACATCAGTTCAGTTTATCATTATGGTCAGTATTTCTATGTGGTATAGTGAAATAAAGTATAGTTTAATTTTAAAATGACCAATTTTTTTTCAAAATCACATAATATCTAGATATTTTTCGTTTTTGTATTCGTCGTCTCACTCACTTCTTCTGGCAAAATAAAAATATATTTGTAAAATTTCTTTTAACATCAAACGCGCTAAATACGAAATTGAAATAAAACAAGAATAACAACAAAGACAACTCCTAAAGCAAGAATAATAAAATTTATTATTTATATATTTTTAAAATATAAAATATTTTGGTTTCAGTGAACCATAAGATTGTTAATAACCTTTAAACCTTATAATATTTAAAAATAATAAGTTAGGTTAGGTACCCACACATACAAATTTAAATTTTAAACCCCGCAGCGCCGAAACATCGTTCGGGGAGGGAAGCCTGGAAGCGTGCATTTAAGCTAATCGAACGCAAATACTGCACGCTACTAACGTGAAGCTTCAGTAGCGAAAGTAGCTTCTCGTCGAACGCGGTCTAGGTAGCTTGCTAGACTTGCCTTGCCTGGGTCACGGAGTGACGTCATCAAGTGCCCCTACAATGTGCGCGTGAGCATATCTTATTAGTTATAGTATCATGATAATATAATATATTATCTTATACAGGGTGTCCCCGCACTCACTTTACATAACTTAGGTGGTTATAGAGGACACTTTTCTAAGAACAATATTTAACAAAAATTTTTTTCTAAATTCAAACCCTCGAGAGTTAGGCCTCTTTAAAGCATTTTTTTAATTTCCACCTTAACGTGGCCATATCTCCGAAAATAATGATTTTTCAGTAAAAATGGTTTAGTGCTTTTTAAAAGAGCGTGAAATAATCTACAAACTAGGTTTATACCTTTTATTGTCTAACTTCAACGGCTTTCGAGTTATGAATTAAAGTAAGCTAAAAAATGTCGAAAAATTTGAGCTTTTCTTTTTTTTGGTTTTTTTCAAAACCCTGTATCTTTTAAACGAAACATTTTACAAAAAATCTGACGCCCCATTCCGGATAGGAAATTTAACGGACTACAACTTTTGTCTAGTAAAAATTTTTGAGAAACCTATCCATTTCACAGAAAATTAGAAAATAATAAACAAGGCAGCCACAAAACAAAAAATTAAATTCACAAAATTTTTATTTTTTTTGAAAAATTATTTTATTAATTGATTTTAAACTATTAGATTATTTAAATAAATGTTGAAAATGACCACCCTCATTTTCAATACACCGTCGTGCTCGTTTTAAAATATGCTTTATAGTAGTATTTATAAAATTTCCTTTTTTGTTAAGAACCATAATAGCAGGGGTGGTCAACAAGGTCGAGGGATTGACCGGTGAATCACGAGGCCAATTTTGGTCAATCGGTGAGTGTGAAAAGTGTCAAAAATTCGAATTTCTGCGATTAAAAGTGTCGAAAAATCGATTTTTTTCGATTTTTTTCGACAAACATCTTTTAAAACAATCACGACTGTGCATTGATAATGAGGGTGGTCATTTTCAACAATTACTTTATTAATGTAATAATTTAAAAGTAATTAATAAAATAATTTTTCAAAAAAAATAAAAGTTTTGTGAATTTAATTTTATGTTTTGTAGCTGCCTTGTTTGTTACTTTCTGATTTTCTGTGAAATGGATTGGTTTTTCAAAAATTTTTACTAGACAAAAGTTGTAGTCCGTTAAATTTCCTATCCGGAATGGGGCGTCAGATTTTTTGTAAAATGTTTCGTTTAAAAGATACAGGGTTTTGAAAAAAACCAAAAAAAAAGAAAGCTCAAATTTTTCGACATTTTTTAACTTACTTTAATTCATAACTCGAAAGCCGTTGATTTTAGACACTAAAAGGTTTTAATCTAGTTCGTAGATTATTTCACGCTCTTTAGAAAAGCACTAAACCATTTTTACTGAAAAATAAATATTTTCGGGGCTATGGCCACGTGAAGGTGGAAATTTAAAAAAAATGCTTTAAAGAGGCCTAACTCTCGAGGGTTTGAATTTAGAAAAAATTTTTTGTTAAATATTGTTCTTAGAAAAGTGTCCTCTATCACCACCTAAGTTATGTAAAGTCAGTGCGGGAACACCCTGTATATAGATAGTCGTGCCATAAACTCTGTCACATTAGGTTTGTTCGTTTGTATGAACTAACTTGAACTGGGTTATCTTTCGAGATCAAAATACTCCCACCACAAAAGTTAGATAGTGTTCTAACTTGCACTGACTACTCCTCATATGGAGGTCGAGCAAGAAGTTCATGTTCGGTCATGAACTGAGCAGCCAAACGAACACAGTTCATTTGCACTAACTTGAACCGAGCAAGTTAGTTCATACAAACGAACAAACCTATGGTTATACGATTATTTATGGCATTTAAAAATAAAAAAAAATCAATTTTTCTAATACCATTTTATTGCTAAGATTATAACGATTAATTTGGTAGGTATATGATTTATTTAAAATGGACACGCTAAATTCTTACATATGGCTTTAAACGTCGCGAGCAACCATCAGTTATGGCACACTTGACTTAAATGGGAATGGAAGCTACTGCTTTCACCAAATCTCGCTTAAGGAGCTCAATATTTTTATGTGGCCTATCCCAAGGCATGCCTTCAAGTCTGACCATAATTTAAGTCCAAAGAATTTAAGTCTGTTCTTCCAAATGGCCTATCTTCTGACGAGCGTCTAGCCATCCCACGGGGACAACCAACGAATCGTGTAGGAAATGTACGAAGCGTGACTGCACAAAAACATGTTTCAAAGATGGCGCGTCCTAAAATATTAATCCTTTATATTAATCTTTTATACTTATCTTTTCACCAATACAAAATTCTAATGATTTATAAAAGTCATATGAATAAACGGTAACTAATTTAGGCAATGAGGAAATTGAGGTTCCAATGTTGAATATTTACAAGTATATTTAAAAAGATATTCGTAATTGAAAATATTGAATATTTTTTAAAATATTTGTCTTTATTTGGATTATTAGATCATTCTAGATCAAGACAAAGAAATTCGTGATGTTGCAAATCAATTTATAAACATAACAAATTTTATTGAAAATGAGGAACAACTTGCAGCTGTGAGGAATCAAATTGCTCCATTGGAACATATTGTTAAAGCCATATATCAACGAAGCACAAAATCGACGCTTTAAAAGAAAATAATTCAGAATTATTAGAACCGGCTAATAAAAAAATTAAATGTCAACAAAGGTTTGCTTCTACAAAAAGCACCAGCAAATGTAAGAAACGTTTGAGTAATCCTACTGACACCGAACGACGGGAATTGGGGCTAGAAATTATTTGGTCAAAACAAAAAGATGCTTAATAATATTATGTTTGTTCCATATTTGTCTTTAATAAAATATATTGTAACTTATCTATTGTATTTTTAATCTTGCGCGAGCTATGACACGAGCTATGTTCGCTTTGTTACCTCTGTGGGATTTAATAATTTAAAATTACGCGCTTGCGCAACCGATGTTCGTTTGCTTGCCTCTGTGGGATATAATTTTTAAATTACTGCGCATGCGTGACCGATGTCAGCTACCTGTGTTCGTTCGTTGCCTACGTGGGATACTTGCGTCTAGCCATAGGGAAATATACCAAAAATCCAGTTGCGCGCGCATTATTGAAAGTTGCTCTAAGTATTAAAGATTTTCAAAGTGTCAACTTTTCGGACATAACCCAATTTAATTTTTTTTTAACTGATATTAATTTTGTAGATAGGTAATTCAAATTTTGTTAATTGTCATATAATTATATGGTAGAAAGTCCCTGTAATATTTAAAGCAAACCTTTTTAAAATTTAATTGGTTGCTAGCTCTCTGGCGAAAAACCAGTTATGTTTATGACATAAAAGTTTTAAGAATAAGAATTAACGTATAAATTTAAACTTGATCAAACATACGGTGTTTATGTGTGTGTGAGTAAAGCTACAGAATCTTACTTGGCTTTAAATTCTACTCCTATTTTATTTAAAAAAAAGTGTTAATCATAATTGTCACGCGTACACGGTTTCTCGCCACTTTTTTTAAATTTACAAAATTAATAAATTAATTACAATTAACAAAATTTGAATTATCTACAAAATTAATATCAGTTAAAAAAAATTAAATTGGGTTATGTCCGAAAAGTTGACACTTTGAAAATCTTTGATACTTAGAACAACTTTCAATAATGCGCGCGCAACTGGATTTTTGGTAGATTTCCCTATGGCTAGACGCAAGTACGTGGGATGGCTAGACGCTCGTTATCTTCTGCCGCAATAAACGCAAGTAAATTGGGTTTTAACTACCGACCAGGTAATTTCAAACGTATGACCGCGTTTTGTGAATTTTGCTAGAAAATATATTTTTTATTTTGGAATAAGCTTTTGTTGCGAGGTGTAACAACATCATTTAACATTTTTTGGTACACAATGGCAGGTGTTTTAACCATTTTTTCACAAATAATGAAGGTGAGTTACACCGTCATACGATGATTCTCACCACAACGTCATTAAAGCAGGGTAGTGAACCCTTTGCACCCTCGAAATTTTTTTAAAAGCTTCTTACGAACTCGGACCATACATACGAACATTTTAGGCGTATTTTCGCGAGGCATTTTGGTTAACCAAAAGTAACCGGTTAGATTTTATGGCATTTTCGCGACGAACGGTTAGAGGGGAGGTAGTTTTTGGTTAAAAAGTTACCAAACCAAAGTTAACCAAAGACGACCGCTCAAAATCAGTGGTTACTTTTTGCGGTTGCTTTGCTAGTACAAATGTGCGCCACAATTTAAATTTTAAAGTTGGAAGTGGTTCTAAACGTTCTAAAGACGAGGATTTGAGGTTATGTTAAATTAGAAATTGTGGTGGGGGACTAACCAAAGTTGACCAAAAGTAACCGAGTGGTACTAACCGGGATCCTCGCGAAAATCCGCTTTTTGTTTCTTAAATATTTCTCATAAAGTAAACATTTTTTCATCTGTTAACAAATTTCTGCGATGATCGTCATTAGCGTGCTTCAGCAAACGCTATTTTGATCTCACCCTTGTAATTTTGTATAAAGCATCGGCAAGTCCTTGTTCTGTTATAAAAAGATATGCCCCAAGTGTCAGGTCATCTTTAATACGCAAGACATACTTCTTTTTAAAATTTCAACTTCTCTGAGCCATCATTTTCTGTTTTTTAAAGGATTTTTAAGAATTTTTTCTTAAACTAATTTGACTACTGCAAGGGCCCTTAAAATTCGTAAACCTCCGCGTTTATGGTCTAAAATCACTGTTAATAATTGGATATATCGCTCTTTAGCTCGATACACAAATTTTTGTGACATTATTAGCGGTTTTATTAATTTGACAATTTCACACTCTGATTTACCACAGCTATTCAACTCTTATCATTACAATTCTATTTTATTTACGCCCCAATCCATGTTTACTTGATTATTACAAAATATCAATTATTGTAAGTTTAAAATTGGTTTATTATTAATTCGTGAAAATAAATATGTTTTATTATTAATAAATTACGAATTAAGGAATAATTATAATGTTATATTTGAGCTTTCGGTCTTGCATTAAGACCTTCGTCAGAAAAGACAAATAATAAGTGGGTAAACATGGAAACATATATATTGTCGTATTTTTTTTTGAATGAAGAAGCAGAAACTTTGATTATCGAAGGAGCATTAATTTTTGTATCTTAAAATTTGAATATTTGAATGTTTCGAGCGGCCACTAGTGGTCTCGGCGAAACCGGCAGGGGGCCGGAAGGATAAGAGGTTCGCGCACCGACCACCGAGTTGGGTGGTTGCGTTTTGCTTTTTGGCGATTTAGTTATAAAGAGATTGTTTTTTTTTTTTATAAATAAAAGTTGATTAATTTAGTAGTTGGTGTTGATTTCTTTTTAGAAGTAAATGTAAAATATTTTTGGCTGAGCAGCTGGGGGCGAAATTGGTGGCCCGGACTGGTGAATTTATTATTTTGAAGAAATTCCGTTTTCAGAAATTATCGGTCGGCTCAATTTTACGTCAATATGTACATTGTATTGTCATTTGACCGGTAACTAGATAAAATCCAATAACCGTGAGTTAGGAAAAACCTGGATTGTGTTCCACCAAAAAAGGAAAACCTAGCTCCAATACGTAAAAGGTTTTATACAAGTAAGTGGCTGTATATAGTACTTAAGCCCTCTATATCGGTTTGACGGTTCATAGTGTTCTTGGTCTTCTTTATGCAAATCATCTCATGTAGCAAACGATCTTTGTAATTGCTAACCGATTTAATAATTTTTGTGTTCATAAAATTAGCATCGTGCCCGTCAATAAGAATATGTTTAGCAATGGCAGTACTTTCAGGTTTATTACATCTGATGTTAGAGATGTGCCCACTAATTCTTTTCTTAAGCCATTGGTTAGTTTGTCCAACATAGACTAAGTTACAAGTGGTACAATCTACTTGGTATATTAGGTCGGATTTCTTTTCTGTTGGGATTGGGTCTTTAAGTTTAGTATATAGCATGCCGACGTTGTTTGGCGATCGGAAAGCCATGTTAATGTTGAATGGTTTTAATGTTCTCTGGATCTTCTCACTTAAACCATTAACATACGGCATCACACAGAAGGTGGTTGGTTTTGCTCGTTCTGATAAGTGTCCATTGTATAATCTGTCGATACGATCTGCGATTAGTTTATTTATAATTGTTAAAGGATAGCTATTTCTTATCAGAGTGGTTTTGACTACTTTCAATGTATCTTTTCTGTAGTCTCCATGAGTAAGTTTTAATGCTCTATCAATAAGTCCAATGGTCGTTCCAATTATTTGGCTTTTATGGTGGTAGGAGTTATAATTTAGATATCGTCCGGACCACGTAGGTTTTTGGGTCCATTTATATTATCATGATACTATAACTAATAAGATATGCTCACGCGCACATTATATTATATTATATTCTATATTTCAACCATCCTATCTCTCCTTCAAGTAGTTTTTGTCTAATTGTGTAAGACATTTCCCTATACTTTCTAAATAAGGAATAATAAGCCAGTTATTGGGGACTTAAAAAGTGAAAAGTTAGACAAATATTGCAAAAGTTTTTATATTTTGGGACAACATTGTGACAGGTCAAACAATTATAAATCCGATTTTTGCACCCTTTTTTGTTCACCGGAAATTGTTAAAAGGAGAGTGTAAATGCAATAACTATGAAAAAGATTCCAAAATTTATGCAAGTCTTGAGAACATTTTAATAATATTATTATTAGACATCTTCTATAAAGTTTGCACCCTGCTATGATGACCGGAACATTGCAAATAGTTGTGATTATTAATTTGCATACAGGGTTGTATTAAGGAATTATTTGCATGACTTTTGCAATTTTTTTCGACAGGATACACAAAAAAAAATTAATAAGCTACTGTTTGCAATGTTTCGGTCATTGTAGCAGGGTGCAAACTTTATTGAAGATGTGTTTTAATTATTAAAATATTCTCCAATGTTTGCATAAATTTCGGAATTTGGTTTTTAATTAATTTAACAATGTTCCTGGGGGGTGGAAAAGGGTGCAAAATCGTATTTATTATTTTTTAACTGGCTCAGGTTGCTCTACTGTCGGTATATTTTGTAATTGATTTTTAAGGCTTATGCAGTTATTAACTTATTAAAATATTTGATCCACCAGTAGATAATAACAATTTTAGTGCCGGCTTACATCTTCCCCATTACAGGCTGATGCCGTTCTAATATTTTATAGGACGATCCTATTCTTCCAACAGTATATACAACTTGATACAACTATTATTTTCTACATACATACTACATACATAAAGAAAATATGATCAAAGTAGACGATGTTGGTAAGGTAAGGTAGGGTAAGTGCGAACGGATTTTCATATAATTGGTAAAAACTTTAAATATATTAGAAGTGGTAGTTGAAAAACAATTCAAATTTTAGCTATAAGATGTATGTGGTATTAGTAGCCGTCAATAGGAAGTAGAATATTTAATCTTTTAAGTTTCAAGTAAAATTATTTTTTTCATTTTGATAAGTGTTCTTACTTTCCCTGGTGTCCGAGAAAAGTGGGAATGAAGTCGGAGAATTTATATTTAAGACCATAGCACCAGCTAGCTGGAGAGTGAAAATAAATTAATTTATTTAAAAATACGGAATTTAAAAATACCGGGGCAACAGGAAATGCAGTACCAGCGATTTTCCAGATCGTTTAAGTTTTCGTGTTTCGATTTGTGCACTGGTATGTAAACACTCTGAGCGGTTAGATGTAACTAGTTCGTGTAAAATTTTTCGTTAGTGGTTGGGAGTGGCTAATGTGCAGAAACGAATATTCGTTATTTCGGTTCTATATTTGTGTCAATTGGTGGAATTAGGTGTCACGGGTGTCTCCCTCCACATTTGCCGCGCAAGCCCAAATCACGTGTCAACCACTAACGAAAAATTTACCTCTACCCAACGGTGCAATGTTTATTATCTACAAAGGCGCGAAAATTTTAATTTAAATGTCTATTAAATACATAGTATTACGCGCATAGTGCGATATAGATATTCCATATTATATAACTCAATGGTAACTTGAGCTTTGTGTAGATATATAGGTACATAGATTCTCTATATCTATGCATTGAGCTGACGTAACAGTCCATCCTATAGTTCTTATTATACAAAAATATAAAAATGTTAAAATATGTAGTACTACAAAATAAATTAAAATCTAAGTTTTAGCTTTTTGAAGGATTTTGTTCTTCGTTTATGTTAGTCCAATGTTGCCATGTTTGTATTTCTTCAAATAATTTTTTCCCTGGACTTTTAGTTGTTGAACATTGACAATGTCCTACTAATAAGTAATTTTTATCGATTTTTCCTATTTCAATTCCATATTTGATTAATTCCTTCGCTTGATGTAAAGCTATTGGCGGAGGCAAATGGTTAATGAAGCATCCAACAAAAGAAATTCCTAATCCAACATTATTATATCCATATGTATGTGCTCCTACTACTCCCCATCCACGACCTTCGTACACATTTCCATCTGAACCAACAAGAAAATTGTAAGCAATATCATTCCAATTCTTGCTTTCAATATGAAATGTTTGTATGAGACGAATTAATAATACATTTTCGGCTTGTGAAAATCCATCTTCACTTGCAGTATGTGCTAAAAAGTATGTGCGAACATAATTTAGGCAATTTATTATTTAATACGATATGTGAAATTAATAATACTTACAGATTATAACAAATTTAGCCGGATGTTGTAAATATTCTTTTACTTCTATTGGAGGTTGGGCTAACCATTCTCTTCTTCTAATTATACATAGGTTACGAGTTTTTACTACACCTAAAAATTAAATTTTATTTGAATGTTATATTAATAAGTTCTGTAAATATTTAATACTATTTAATATTATTAAATATGGCGATCGTGTCATTGAAAATTACACAAGTTTACAAATTCAGCTCAATTTTTGGACCCGAGCAGATGAGAACTTTGATGCCCTGAACTCAGATCTTTAAACCGTGTGTCAAGATTGGTTCTAGTTTTCGAGTTCTTGTTGAGAATATGTACTAGGTCTTATGCTTGACGTCATATGTACTCATACATGCGCTTTATTAAAAGTATAGTTCTGCACAAACTACGCCAAAGTAACGACGTGTTTTATTTAATCCTTAATCATTATCCATTGCCTACTTCCAAAATCTTAACAGGTTATGGGCCCAGGTATACACCTAGGTGCGGGATTAATTAAGAATAAATAAAAGTGAATTTGTTGCTTGTGGAAGTTTAAACAATAATTAAACTACGTACATGTTGTGGAAAGTTTTTGCTAACGGTTGGTGCCGGGCAAAAAGCGCATGTTCAGTTGTAGCTGAATAATAAAAAACAACAAGTGCGAACTCACAACTGAAAACGGTTTTCGTGTTAAAAGTGAATCATAAAAACTAATAATGTCGGGGAATGATGTAATTTCTGCGATCGAGAAATTAAAGGGAGCTGAAAATTATCACACTTGGGTATTTGCTATAGAAAATGCGTTAGAGTTTTTGGGTCTTGAAAAATGCATACAACCATCACCAGGTACGGAAAGCGACGCTGGAAAACTAAAAAAGGCCAAAGCTAGGATAGCATTAAGTGTAGATTCGTCGATTGTTCCACACATTCAAACGTGTAAGACGGCATTAGAAATGTGGACTGAACTAAAAGCTTTGTTTGAAGACAAAGGTGTGACACGAAAAATCGGGTTATTGCGAAAATTATTGGGAATTCGGTTAGATAAATGCGATTCAATGAACCAGTATGTTAAGGAGATTATTGATACTTCTAACAAACTATCGGGAGTCGGTTTTTCGGTTTCGGATGAATGGGTCGGGGCTATTCTATTAGCGGGACTAACGGACGAATTCAAGCCAATGATTATGGCTATAGAAAATAGTGGTGTCGCAATTTCCGGACATGACATAAAGTCAAAGTTAATTGATTACGCGTACAAAAAACCAAGCGAAGATGGTCCAAGCGGGGCAAGCGCTTTTGCAGGAAAAGTTAAAAAGCCTAACAAGAAAACTAAAACGATGGAATGTTTTGTTTGTGGAAAAAAGGGCCACTTTGCGAGGAAGTGCAAAGATCGTGTAAACAAAGCTGATAAAAAGGAAGCGGAAAAGGTTGAAGCCAAAATAGCGCTATCAGCAACAAGAAAAGAATCAAGTAACGACGAGTGGGTACTTGACAGCGGTGCATCACATCATATGACACCATATGAAGAATTACTTGTAAACAAAAAGGTTTGTGAAATAAACGAGATCAGTGCTGCTAACAACGCAAAAATGACTACTTCATTGGCGGGAAATAGTTTGTTGTCGGTAAACGATCGCGAATTTGAAATAAAAGACGTTTTGTGCGTGCCTGACTTGGCGGCAAATTTGCTTTCCGTGAAGCAAATAGTTAACAAAGGTAACACTGTTGTTTTTAATCGCGACGGCGGAGCGGTATATGACTCACAACAAAAATGTATTTTACGAGCGCGACATAATGAAGGTGTTTACAAAGTTAATGGACAAGCTAAATTTAGCATGCTTGTAAATTCTTCAGAAGTGAATGCGATGACGTGGCATCGGCGATTAGGTCACATAAATTACAAGGACATGTGTAAAATGCGAAATGGAATTGTAGATGGGATCAATTTTATTGGTGGTGACGAAGACATCAACAAATGCGAGACTTGTTTAATGGGTAAGCAATCGAGAAAACCATTTACGCATAAAAGTTCAAGGACGGAGGAATTATTGAATTTAATACATTCGGATTTGTGTGGGCCAATGGAAGAGACATCGATCGGAGGAGCGAAGTATTTCTTAACTTTCATCGATGATCATTCTCGAATGGTTTTTGTGTATTTCCTAAAAAACAAAAATGAAACTTTTGAGAACTTTAAAGATTTCAAGGTGAACATGGAAAATAAAACCGGGAAAAAGATAAAAATTTTCAGAACGGACAATGGTAGTGAATTCTGCAGTAAAGAATTTGAGGATTATTTACGAAAGAACGGGATTCAACACCAAACATCAAACGTGTACACTCCCCAGCAAAATGGAATTTCAGAAAGGATGAACAGAACTCTTGTCGAAAGGGCAAGATGTATGATATTTGATGCTAAACTTAAAAAAACGTTTTGGGCGGAAGCTGTAAATACGGCAGCTTTTGTCATAAACCGTTCTGTGTGTTCTGTGTTGAATAACGCAACTCCTTATGAAATTTGGACTGGAAAAAGGCCGGATAATCGAGAACTAAAAATATTCGGGTCGTGCGCGATGGTTCACGTTCCAAAAGAACGACGACGGAAATGGGATAAAAAGTCTCAAGAAATGATTTTTATCGGGTACAGCGATACAACAAAAGGATATCGGTGTTACGAAATAGAGACAAAGAAAGTGGTGACTAGTCGTGATGTAAAATTCATCGAAGAAGACGCTAGCAAGAAAATCTCTATTCAAGAAGAAATTGGTTTAGATTCAGTGAGGGATCTTGACTCGGTAAGTCAACATCTAGAAGAGAATCATCAAGAAAACGATGATTATGATTCTGAAGAGAGTGTTGAAGAGATTGTAATTGAGGAAAACGATGATTCATTAGAAGACGAAACGTACGTTCCTGATGAAGAAATTCCAAAAGAAAATCAAGCCGAATCAAGCAGACCAAAAAGAGAAAGGGTCAAACCAAGAAAGTTCGACGAATTTGTGACATACAAAGTAAAAGGTCAAGAAAATATGGATCCATCAACTTTGGATGAAGCTTTATCAAATATTAACCGTGAGAAATGGATAACAGCAATGAAAGACGAAATGAAGTCGTTGAAACAAAATGGTACATGGGAACTTGTGGATCTACCGAGAGATCGCAAAGCAATAAAATCAAAATGGGTGTTTAAAACCAAGCGAGATCAAAATGGTAATCTGATTAAACACAAAGCGAGATTGGTAGCGAAGGGTTGTTCGCAGAAGCCAGGAGTCGACTACAATGAGACTTACTCACCTGTGGTAAGATATAGTTCAATTCGTTTTTTAATTGCTTTGTCTGTTAAGGTGGGGTTAAAAATCGACCAAATGGATGCGGTGACTGCGTTTCTACATGGTGACCTCGAAGAAACCATTTATATGGAACAACCCGAGGGTCATGGTGACGGGACGACAAAAGTCTGCAAGCTGAAGAAGGCCATATATGGATTAAAGCAAAGCGGGAAGTTGTGGAACGAGAAATTGGACGAAACATTACAAAGTTTTGGGCTAAAAAAATCCAAAATGGACCCGTGTGTGTATTTTGCAGAAAATTTGATCGTGTCAATCTACGTGGATGACATCCTAATTTTTTGGAAAGAAAGGGACATACGAGATAGGCTCAAGACAACGCTTAACCAAGCGTTCAAAATGAAAGATATGGGAGAAGCCAGCGAAATTGTAGGTTTAAAAATTACTCGCAATCGAAACAATGGAGATATTTATTTGGATCAGTCGAAGTACACTGATGAAATATTAGCGCGTTTCAATATGAGTGACTGCAAACCAATGAAAACTCCGAGCGATGTGAATCAAAAGCTATCGACAAACATGTGTTCAAAAGACGGGGAAGAAAACGACCTAAAGAACATTCCATACCAGGAAGCTGTAGGAAGTTTGCTATACTTAGCACAAGGAACTCGCCCGGATATAGCGTTTGCCGTAAGCGACGTGAGCAGATTCAACAATAAATTTGGTAAGGCTCATTGGAATGCAGTAAAGAGAATTTTTAGATACCTAAAGGCAACTCCACATACTGGAATATGTTACAAGAAGAACAGCGATTCAAAAATACAAGGGTATTCTGATTCGGACTGGGCATCTGATGTTGATAAAAGAAGATCATGTACTGGATATGTATTTACAATGTCTTCGGGTGCAATCACATGGGCAAGTAAACGGCAACAAACAGTAGCTTTATCAAGTACTGAAGCCGAATACATGGCACTTTCAGCATCGTGCCAAGAAGCTCTATGGTTAAAACAACTAGCAGAAGAACTCGACCAAAATCAGCGAGAAAAGGTTTTGGAAATAAAATCGGATAATCAAAGTGCGATTAGTTTGGTTCAATCGGATGGATACAGAGCACGTTCGAAACATATTGATGTTCGACACCATTACATCCGTGAAAAAGTTAAACACGGAATCGTTGAAATAAATTACATTCCAACTGAAGAGATGGCAGCAGATCATTTAACGAAAGCAGTAAGTGGCTTGAAAATTGATATGTGTAATAAAACGATTGGTGTTGTGGACATTGAAAAATTAAAAGAAAAGTTTTGTGAGTAAAACTAATAAGTGAAATCAGTTTATAAAGCTTGCATAGTATAGTTTTTAAAGTTAAGAATTTTTTGTTTGTTTGCATTATTGAAGTAATGTTCATTATCAAAATGTACTTTGTTAATTATATTTTTTTCTTTCTTTTTATTGTTAAATGAGTGAGGGTGTTGAGAATATGTACTAGGTCTTATGCTTGACGTCATATGTACTCATACATGCGCTTTATTAAAAGTATAGTTCTGCACAAACTACGCCAAAGTAACGACGTGTTTTATTTAATCCTTAATCATTATCCATTGCCTACTTCCAAAATCTTAACAGTTCTCCATTAATTAAGGCGGGGGCACACCTTGCCGGCAAAACTAAGAAGTCCAACTTTGTGAATTTTTTCTGAGAAAATGAATGTATTTAGATCAATTTGGGTTTTGACACATTATTGTACAAGTCTTGAAAAACATTTAACAATTTTTGCAAGTCAAAATATTACAGAATGGCCGCGGGGGGCAGCTGAACTCCAAAAAGCAATTCTTAAAATGAGGTGGAAGATATCACAATGGTGGCGTTAGACCTACAACATTGGAAATAAAAAAATTTAGTTTAATATATGTTTATCCAGTCCGCCTCGATCCAGATTTTTATATTTTAATTTTTTTTTAAGTTATACAGGTTCAAAATCAAAAAACAATTTTTCGACCACAACCTCGTCACTTAAACGGTCATACAAAATTTTTGAGACAAAAATTTAAAAATCTGGATCTAGGCGGACTGGAAAAACATATATTAAACTAAATTTTTTTATTTTCGATATTGTAGGTCTAACGACAACATTGGGATATCTTCCACCGCATTTTAAGAGGTGCTTTTTGGAGTTCAGCTGCCACGCGGCCATTTTGTAATATTTTGACTTGAAAAAATTGTTAAATGTTGTTCAAGACTTGTACAATAATGTGTCGAAACCAAAACTGATCTAAATACATTTATTTTCTCAGAAAAAATTCACAAAGTTGGACTTCTTAGTTTTGCCCCCGCCTTAATAGATTAATTTATAATTTTTATTAATTAATTAATAGATGCAAAATTACTACAAGATTGGAGGTCGAATGTCTCTCAAGATACATTTTCTGCATTCACATCTTGATTTTTTCCCACAAAACTTGGGCGACACGAGCGACGAGCAAGGAGAGCGGCTACATCAAGATATAGCAAAAATCGAAAGCCGATACCAAGGATTTTGGGACGAAGGCATGATGAGCGACTACTGTTGGACCCTAATGCGTGAAACAGATCCCAAGCAGTATAAAAGACTCAGTTCAACCTCTGTTCATTTCTGAATTATACTTTTTATTCAATAAATGGTCGTTAATGGTCAAAAATAGTAAAATATTGAATTTATTGAATATTTCGAAAACTAGAACCAATTTCAAAAAACGGGCTGCTGATTTGCCCCCCCCCTCTTGGGCCCCCAAATTTACCTTATAAACAGCTTTTGGTTGCTCAGGTCCAAAACCGTGTAAACTTGTGTTATTAGTAGAGACAGGATAGTTAGGCAAAATGCCTTTTTTTAAAAATTGAAATATTTCAGGCAGACCCAATTTAAAATCCGTTTCAGAGCATATTCAAAAATTCATTTTTTGTTTTGCCTTTTTTGCCTTTTTGGGGGGTTTCCAGTCTTTTTTGCCTTTTTCACCTATTTTGCGGTTGTTTTTGCCTTTTTTGTGCTTTTTGAATCAAAATATTTCTTTTTTGCTTTTTTAAAATTTATTTCTTAATTTTATTTAAATTTTTAAATTCAAATTCTACTAATCGGTAGAATCCGATTCTTGAAATAATCTGGTTATGCTAGACGTAATTAGTAAAACAAGACCTCATCTCCATTCGATTATGAAGCGCGCGTTATCACATTACTACGATTCGGCGACGTTATGCTTATTTGACGAATTCCAAACTGACTGAGATGTTATTGTTATATTAGCTTTCCAGATTTAGAGCTAACTCCAGATCAGATAAGTTCATTGAAATTTGCCCCTAGCACGTCTTGCGATGTGAAGAGATCGTTCTCCACATTCAAACAAATTTTGAGTGACAGGAGAACAAATTTAAGCTGCTGTAGGTAATATCGAAAAATTTCTGGTAACCAGTTGGTACAAAAAAAATAAAGAGAATTAATTTGAATTTGTATGATTTTTGTTGAAAAAACGTTTTTGCCTTTTTTGCTTGTTTTTAATTCCTTTTTGCCTGCCTTTTTGAGGTTTTATTTTGCCTAACCATCCTGTCTCTAGTTATTAGTCAACATTAGTTATTTAAAATTTTAATACTTACACGTCGGTTTTTCTAAAACAGATTTATTTATCAGTGCATTATCCTCATCCTTGACGTTTTCTTCAATATTTTGAGATGGTTTAAAATCTTTTAAGTATGTACTGCTTCCTAAAGTCACGTTTTTACAATTTTTTAACCGTATGTAATAAATTGAATTACTGCAATTATTCTTATCGACTTGGCCAATTATCTGTAAAATTTTAATAAATAGTAGTATGTTCTGTATGTATACCTACTACCTACTAGCAAATCTTCTCGTGCTTAATTCTGGATCCGTTTGATTGGTCTCTTACACTTTACTTAACCAGGGGAGCCCCAACTATGGCCATCACCCATTTGCACCACTATTAATATACGTAATGATCATAATTATGACTTCAATAGGTGAGAATTTTAAATACCTTAAGTCAGCCAATTTGGTGAAAATAAATTTAAAAAAATAAATTCGTATCTATTTCCACAGGGTGACCGACCTTAATAAATTCGATGATATGAAAATAAGATGGGAAATTGAATTTTTTTTTTTAAATTATTGCGTCCTATTATAAATTATAATTGATAAGAATGAAAATAGTATTAATCAAAAGAGAGATTTTCCATAGTCTGAAGATACATCCGTGGTCTGAAGATACTCAACACTTGAAATTTGGATATGATTTGAGTTTGATTAGATTTGAAAAGTATTATTATAATAATAATTATTATCAGACCAGCAGTTTGGTGTAAATCAAACACGGATAAACTACAGAGTGGGAAACCGCGATTCTAATTATTCTGATTGAGTCGGATAAGTGGTGTGATCTAAAAAGTCCAAAATCGATCTGTCGACTATGGGGAAGGCAAAGAGAAACCACCCCATTAACATTTCCCTAGTAAAGTCTTATTGGATTAGCCAGGAGGATCCGGATAACATTCGGAATCGGATAAGGCACCTGAAGAAGAAGAAGAAGATAATAATAATGGTCAGTGCCGGATTTCTGAACAGCCGCATGAAGCGAACGCCTGGGGCCTCATAAATCAAGAGGACCTCAAAATTCAGCTATTTTTGGACCACCGGTATAGTGCATACCAGAGTAAAAACGTGCGCGTAAGGGTAGTGGAAAATTCGAAAGTGGGGTCTCGAAATTGAATTGCGCTTGGGGCCTCTCAAGTGGTAAATCCCGCCACTCATAATGGTGCAAATCAGCGATGGACTAAATTGGCGCTCCCCGTTTAAGTGGGAGGTCCAATGCCTCCCTTATCATCGAATGTACCGCCATATTATATTAGAATATTATTTGTGAAACTTACATTATTTTCACCAGTGGAAATGTATTCTGAAATTGCATCACTCTCAGTTGTATTTTGTGTACTAGTAGAATTGGTTTGAATTGAACTACAATCCGATTCAGTATCTTCTAACCAACGCAGACATTTTAGTTCATTTGAATCTACATCGCTTTGTATTTCCAAATTTTCCTCAAGAATATTATTTCCAAACTTTTCAAATTTTTTACATAATGAGCAAATTTTATATTGTATTTCCTCTTTTGTAATATCACTCATTATTTTAGTATCAAAAGTAATTAATGCGGTTAGTTTTTTTATTTGCGACACTTACAATAATAAAAACACTGCACAATGATTAGTCATACCCGAATATAATAACAAATTACATTCGGGTTCTTATTTACCGCAATCGGTTATTTAGTTATGCTATTTTAAACCTTACAGCATTAAGTTAATGCTTTATCTATATCAAAAAATATTTATTCTTCGATAAACTACATAAATACTTATTTTATCACCTAATAAAATATTATTGTATTTTCTTGGAAAAAATTGTCAAAAATTGCTCGAGTAAAATTTAAATTTTACTTCGACACGTACAAACTTTTGAAAATAGTCTTTTCATAAAATTCACCATTTCACTGCAACCACTCAAATAATCACGATCATTATTAGTCTCGCGAATATCTTGATTGCAATAAGAAAACACTCAGGGCAGTGTAGCTAGACATTGGTCATGAGGGGTTCCCAAATTTTTTTTAACCCTTTTTAAAGTTGAGCAATCCCTCGCCTACATTTGCTCCGAGCAACATGCCTTACTTTTGCCATGGGGGGATTTTTTTTAACACTCTATACCTAATTGAACAATTTATTCTTCATTTACAGTTCCTCCGAGCAACTTGAGTTACTGATGCCCGTATATTCACAAATAAACGTATAACGAACGATTACGTAACGGATCGTTTAAGTAACAAATTTTTAACTTTAATCGTTTAATTTCACTTTTAAATAAACCTTTCGTGACATTGTATTACAGGACTGTTATTTTTATTACGACCCAAAGAGCTCTCGCTATTATTATGCTCGATTAAGAAATAAAATATGACTATTTAACGGTCCGTAACGTTTAACAGACCGTTAAATCAGTTACGAACGTTTGTGAATACGGGCATAAATGCTATAGGGAGGTTCCCGAAAAAAAATTTTTGTGACTATTTTTTAATCCATCTCCTACATTTACTCCCAGCAACATGTTTTGTTACTGGGGTGTGGGGGGTGGGGGTTTGAACCGTCTCTAATATACGGCCTTGAAATTACGAAATTACTAAAAAATGTATATAATCAGGTCTATTCTGTAACTTTAGCAACAACTTGCTAAAAATGAGCAATATTGCTAAATAATAATTTTGCTTAATACCTATTATAGCAAAATTGCATAACCATGGTTATTACTTATGACTCTTATGAAATAAGTGGGTCACGGTCAAATTCATACCAAAAACGGTTTGGGAAATAAAAAAATTTAAGAAACTCTGCTCTAATGATATGGAAATATAACCTAAAATCAAACTAATTTGTTAAAAAATTAAAAACTACTTTCATTAAAATTATTATGTACGCTAAGAACTATTGTATCTATCTCTTTCTATCTCATACGTTGGGTGTCAGATAATTTTCGACGTATACGATTTCTAAAATCAGACATTTAAGAATAATTTAATATAATGGGTCTTTGTTTCACCTATGTTACTACAATTACAAAGAGTCCAGAACAAATGTCTCCGACTGATCACCGGAGCAAACAGATTTACTGAAATTTACGATCTACACGAAATCGCAAACATGCCTAGACTTCCCACACTCATTCATCGCACCAAAGTTAACTTTTTCGAAAACACGGTTAAGCGGAACCCATCTACAGACCACATCAATACAATAAATTACCGAAATAAGCCCTTCAGGAAAATTAAACATAAATTAATACACAATGTTATGCTATAAACACTAAATCCATGCATTTACTCAACACCGTTTTAATCATGTAGCCTGGTTTTTGCACTCTTTTTCCAGGAAGTAGTCAATGTGGGAGACATCAGGACCAACACCCGCCTTCCGATTTCGCTGATGGTACTGTCACAGTGGGAGCAGCGAATAATAAAAATGTAAAATAAAATAGTGTCTTAGTATTAGTCTGGCTGGTGCTGGGGCACACATATTTTGTAAATAATCAAAAGAATAATATAGAGTTGTTAATTGAATTGAATTGAAAACAACGTAATTGCTATTCAAGAATTCAATTCAAATTTGGTCAGATTATAGTTTAATGAGCAAGATTTTCTTATTTTAATATGGGTCGCATCTATAGCATCAATGACCCCAGGGAAATTGCGAATGGCTTGAAAGCCTAGCATCGCTCTTTCTTCCTCTGCTGAAACAAAAATTACCCTCTGGATTGCAACCCCTAATGAGAGGGTTAGTCACACCAAAGGCCAGAGTCTGCAACAATCCGAAGAGAAACTCTCCAGTTTGTTTTGTCACGATGGTAATTAGACCAGCTCTCATTTGGGCGGCGGCTGGATCGGGGTTCTGTAAATAACAGATAGCTAAGGGTGAAAAAACAATAAAACACCTATGATGGTAAATGTGCTTTAATTCAATGATAACAGAATCTGAGACGCTCTTACAGTTCCAAACAATTGCAATGTATAAATTACTGTGGTAACATCGCACAGTATCAAATGAAAAAATGAGCGGTTCAATCAAAAAGCGCTCCGTCGTAAATATAAACAAGCACCCAAAACAAGATAACAACACCAAGGTTGTTCAATTTGAAAACAAAGCACACACACGTTGATGCTTACGATATGGAAAAATAAAAAATGCTTACCTCGATATCTCGCTAAGCTTACAATATAAAAAATGACAGGCACTTCCAATCGAGACCAACGGGTGCTATTCGGGTGAACCTGGATCTTGTTGAACTATCTAAAACAGTAGAACTTGATAGAACTACGCGCACAGATAAACACGGCTTGGATTAGATGATGGTGTATTGAGAGCAGGTGAAATGCTGATCGAACGAAACTTCGTTACAGTTGGAGAATCCAGGATGACAATCGATCGGTTTGATGTTGTAAGGAGACCAAAACAAACATCACAACTCGATACTTGTCAAAAAAATAAACAAGAACTGGCTTGCGCAAAACTTTGCGTGCGGGGAGAAATCGTGCAATATGCTGATAATGGTGAATTTTGTAAAATCCACAGGTGGTATACTTCCACAGTGGAAAAAACTTTTACGCAACAGCGAATAGCTTAAAGTAATGCTCAATAGAAACAGGAACTGGCCAATTTAAAATAATGGATAAAGCACCAGTAATTCGGCACTAAAAGGCACTTTAAAACTCAGCACACGAAGGTCGAACGTACACATTCAATATCTCAAACCCAACTGATACGACTCAACCGCGTCCGACAGCAAGCCACATCGCGTTCAAAAATTGCAAGGCCAATGCTAAATGCATTTAAAAATGCATACAAGGCAATGGGCCGTACTCAGGGATATTGTGAAACGATATGAAAAGGAGAACAATATAACAAAGCAAAAATTTGTTACACTCAATGGCATTTTTATCGATGGCATTTTTTCGAGAAAGAGCACGAGCCACTCTTGCAAAAAAACGAATTACTGTTGCTTGACTAAGTCCGTGGTGATCCCCGGCATCGTCTTGAATCTAGGGGTAAATATTATGCACTAACATATTATCAATACATATCGTATATACAAAAACTAAATCAATGTTACTTCTCTTCGACCCCTGCATCGAATTGCTATTAGCACTGCAGTTGGGCTGATGTCCCACAACCTCTCCTATCAAGAGTCAGGTCTTGTTCCACCAGCCTCACTATTTGTCTCATAGTATCTGTATTTGTCGCTGGCGAGGGCTGATGTTTTGCGTTTTACGTATTTCGGCGTTTGTTTCCGGCATAACCACGTATCTTGGACGAAGTCGCGCCATTGCTTCGGATACTCTCACCACGTCTCGACTTGCAGTAGACTCATGCATCCCCATTGAATTTGTACATTTGCTGCCAAGTGGGCAATCGTGGTTCTAGACCACCAACCTTACAGGAGGCGATATTGACTAATGGCGCATCGAGGAAGCGTAGTTCACGTGTGTGCCTTCTTTTTTAGGTGCCTATCCGATTTCGGATGTACGGCGATCCCCCCGACTTAAGGCCGGGACACACTTGTCATACACCACTCCGATCCGACTCCGATCCGTTTTTGCGGGATTTGCGGGATCGGTGCGTGATCGGAAGGGGTGGTCACACATGTCCTACACGCTTCCGAGTCCTTTCCGATTTCCAGTTCCGGCTCCATATATTCGCCACTCTCAAGCACAAATTCCAACCGACACGCGTCCTGCACTCCTACAAACGAATAGACTGCACAATCGGAACACAATCGGTGCATGATCGGAGTCGTGTAGGAGTGGGATCGGACACGTGTCGGAAAGGTGTGAACTACGCTGTTCAAACTCTAGTATCATTTCCCTCTCAGACACTCGTCCGACTGTATGATCGGAGTCGGATCGGAGAGGTGTATGACAAGTGTGTCCCGGCCTTTAGCCAAGAAGGCTGTACCAGGGAAATGTTAATGTTAATGTTTGCCTTCCCCTTAGTCCACAGATCAATTTTGGACTTATTTAGATCATTAACATTTTAAGGATTCTTCTTGGCATATTACTCTCGGTGGTTTGCCATTGCCTTCCGAGGGGAGACGGTCAGAATAAAGTTCTTACTTCACTCGAAGCTCCGACTGTCTGTGACTATTTTAGGTTAATTGTATCGTGTAACATTTTATCGTTTAATTAGTAAATAGAGGTTTATTATTTGTTTATCAAATTGTGTTTCATTAAATATTATTTACGTTAGTAAATTCATTACAGATTACACTATCCCATCCTCGTCGACACTATAATGCGCAGTCTTGGAGCACCCTACCCTATTTATTCAGGATGCGTTTTGTACGGAAGCGCTCAGGTGTGGAGGTGTCACATCTTTTTAATTTTTATAAATCTGATAGATCAGATTTATTTCTGCACGCAAAGAAATTTTGCTTTAAGCGTCGAGGGCAACCTCTTTTATTTTATATAATAAACAGGGCTCGGAACTTTAGGTAATTGCATATTCGTTAGGAAAGCGCATATTGTAATTCTGGTTTCACAAAAATTCGTTTCTTATTACGTACATTTGTAATATAAAAGTTTTTGTCGCATAATTTTGCATATTTTGTTAATTTTTGGACAAACTCGCATATTTTAAGTTTAAGAACATATAATTGCATATTTTGGCGATTTAAAGAGAAAAAAAAAATTCTTATCTAAATTAATTGTATTGTACTGGATCACATAATTTAAAAACGACCTAGAAAATGTTAGTTGAAGGTGTAAAATAGTAGTTTTCATCACGAGGCCGTAAAATGAGATTTTACAACCGAGGGTGTAAAATCGCTTTACGGCCGAGTTGATGTAAACCGCTTTTCGTTGTTCCGGGACCAATGGAACCGCTTGGTGTAAACCACTTTCGACTCCCTAGGCTGTAAAATGGTACTTTTCGTACCTCAAATGAGGCCGTAAACCACTCACTTTACGGCCGGAAGCAAAACGACGCCGACGGTCTGGGGTATCTAGACTAGACCATGATATGTAAAATATAATCGACGAAAATAGAATTGCATAGTATCATAATATCTTGAAACTTATTGTATCATGGGTGTAGACTTTGGTTACTAGTCGAGTCTAGCACTTGTAGTCCGCTCGTGCTCTATTAAAAATTTATATAGACCTAAACGAAAATGCCTAAAGTTAAGCAGTTATTGTCTTGTCGTCTTAAATCTGTAATTTCGGAATTTGGTGAAAATGTGTTTTTGGTCAATGACAAAATTTTATTTTGCAACCTATGCAAATTAAATATTTTTCCATGTTCTAGTTTCAAATATTTATTTTTATTTTTTTTGTTTTAATAAATAATGTTAGCAGCTACAACTTTCTTCATTTGTTATTTTAAGATCAAACAAAAAATTGCATATTTTTTTGTTCTTTTTTGTATTATCCTAATTTTTACTGCATATTATACCGCATATTTTTCTGTTTTTTAACGCTTACGTATGCACATATTTCATTGTTTTTTAGCTCATAAAGTTCTGAGCCCTGATTAATAAAAGTACTACTTTTATTTTAATGCTACTACTAAACGAATGATACAAATAAGTTGCAATCTGAGAGGTGCGAATCACCAGATGTAAATTAATAATTCCAAAAACTAGCAACTTGAAAACTACAACGTAAGGCAGATTTTTACGGGAAAGGTACATTTCGCCGAGAACGATTCGCCGAGATACACTTCGCCGGGAACGATTCGCCGAGAACGATTCGCCGAGAACGATTCGCCGAGAACGATTCGCCGACAGGCACGATTCGCCGGGAACGATTCGCCGGGAACGATTCGCCGAGAACGATTCGCCGAGAGTAATTTTATATATTACATTTTTAATATTATGGTAAAATATAAGGTTTATATAAGGTTTAAGAAGCAAAAAAAAAAGATTTAATAAAAGGAAACTCAAAGTTTTTTTTCTTTTAAAATCAAATAGTAGTTTTATAATTAACTTCAAGGTAGATAGATTAGTTAAATGTAGATTATTTAAAATAATAAAAATAAATTTACAGTTTAGTTACAGTTATTAATTCAAATATCCATAAAGTCCAAATATTCATTTTTTGTCAATGAGGGGACCGTGAAAAGAGATATCCACCAGCCGAACTTAGGTTAGTATTAGGAAACGATTTTTTTTTAATGAAGAGACCGTGAAAAGAGAAATCCACCGGTCGAACTTAGGTTAGTGGTAAGAAACGATTTATTTTAATGAGAGAAACGTGAAAAGAGAGATATACCGGTCGAGAGCAGGTTAGTGTTAGGAAACAATTTTTTTTAATGAGAGGACCGTTAAAAGAGAGATCCACCGGTCGAGCTTAGGTTAGTAGTAGGTTTTGACTTCGGCGAAATGGGTGGGCGGCGAAATGGTGTATATTCAGATTAGATAGGTCGTAGATACATGTGGAGGGAGAACGCTTGACATCCAATCTCACCAACATAAACCCGCATGTACGAGTTTTCGTTACTGCGCATTAGCTCCAATTAAAAATTGAAATTTCATCACAAAATTCAGTCTTTCAACCGCCTAATATATTTCATAAAACTTTTAAAGGGCCGTTAAAAGTAAAGGTGGATTTCTATTGGAAGAGTTTTTAGAGTTAACACACGTTTTCTATTGGTTAATTAGGAAAATTTAGATAACGCTTTTATTATAAAACCGGCCTAAGCGCTAAAATATTAGAATTTTAACTAATATGTAAAGAACAACATACAAGAAATTAATATTTAATGTCACTTTAAAAATTGTGTCACGGAGAATCGTGCCTCGGCGAATCGTTCTCGGCGAATCGTTCTCGGCGAATTGTGTCTTGGCGAATCGTGTCTCGGCGAAATGTACCCAACCCGATTTTTACATATATCTGTAACACCCCGGAAATTAATAGTTAATTTCGGGTTGTTTATTTTATCTAGTTATGATTTTAAAGGATTTAAAAGTTAAAATGCAATTTTAGATGTAAAAGAAAATAATTTGTGTACGCCTATGGAAATGCATTAATTCAAATTGTGCTGACGTTTTAGAAATGTTTTCGATTCTTATATCTTTGGCACGGGCGTAAAATTAGGTTTAAATTAAAAATATCGACGAGATCGAGTCGAAATTACTTTGAGCTAAAAAAATCAAATTTTACTTTGCAACAAAGTAAAGTGTTACATTGTAATGTAGAAAAGATACCTAGAGACTGCAGGTGCGCTGTGGGTAGATAACGAAAAAAATGTGATTACCACTTCCTCTTAGATAAGAATAATTAAGTTTGGGAACTAAAATCAAAGCGTCATAAAAATTCGGTTATCAAACATTTACGTGAAATTTTACGGAGGTAACGAAAATACAAAATTCTAGAAAATCGGTCCATAGGAACCAAGAGTAAATTCGTAGCTTAAAGTTTGGTATCTCGCAGACGTTGATAACCAAATATAAATACATTTCCTATCTTTTAGTGATAAGGTTTCGAGGCTAATTCGTTAATATTGGTCCTAGGAAGAAATAAATTTTATATTTGTAACGTTTAAGGGATAACGATTCCCATATCATTATTATATATATTTTGGAAAAGTTTAAAACTATGGAAAATAGAAATAAATTTTCAATTACCATTTAGTCGCGTGTGGGAATTGCTAAGTCGGTAATTTTTACGCGCAGGGCAAAAGGTGTCTTCCTTTAATTGCCGGAAGAACGTCTTTTACTCACATGGATTTTAAAATAAGAAGTAAAAAGATTCACTTTGGAAGAGAAGTGGGTCAGAGGTTATAAATATGGGTACCTGTACTGATAAGGGAGAGTCCTCCTTTGCCCGTGTTACGAAAGTTACTGTCCGTTGAGACGCTACTTTCGAAAACACAAAGTCAAAGTTAAGACTCCAAAGTGCGATTTGGTTTTGAATTTTGATGATTGAGTTTTTGTAAAGTACAAAAGCTCAATTAGTAATTTTGTTTGCAACTATTTATCGAACTATCGTTTTGAATAAATAAGTTAGTGGCAGTAAATTAATTTAAATAATTTAAATAGTTTTCTCGACTTAAATAAATAAGTTAAGTTTGTGGTTTGCTGAAGCAGCAACAAAGGTAAAAATTGTAATTTACTGTTAAATGATTGATGATTTTTTTTGTATGTGCGTTTGTCAAATTATATTTGAGAGCGCAAATTTTGTTATTCTAAACGAATTTATTAAGGGGAATAGAATTTAGGTTTCCTTATTAATTGTAATAATTTAGAGTGAGATTTTTCTCATAGTTTATTGAGAATCGAATGATAATCGCGAGGCGATTGTTTTCTAGTTTGTTTTGATAGGTTTGGCTGAATACAAGTTTAGCAAATATTTTAATCCTTACAGAGTAAGGTTTTATAAGTTTAATTTGTTTTATGATTAATTTGGTAATCTGAATAATTGATTTCAGAGACGAATCAATTTGTAGTTGTTTGTTCGTTTCGACAATTATTATTTGCAAAGGTTTTTGTTTGTTTATGATGTGGTAAAAGTGTTGCCAGATTATAATTTTGAGTTTAATTAACTTTTGTAAATTTTTGTAAATATTGAAGATTCATTTTAATAAATGTTATTTTGTTGGAAAATAATTCTTTTATTGAATTAAAAGAACCCAATAAGATAAAGTGGAAGTTTTTCAAAAGTTAACGATTTCTACGTTTTCCCAAAATTACTGCACGGGGGTTTCCTTTCACCTTTCACCCCCAACGTTAGCCAGCGATAGTCACGTCATTCCTGAAGATTGGGAAATCAAATCAGGGCTACCAAAACGTATCGAAGAGGTCCAGGACAACTAGAACAAAGGAAATAGTCGGGTGGCAGCGAATAAAACTAAAAATAGACTGTCCTTTGTTACCGTGGAACCTACGTCGATATCACGTCGATATCACCAAAAATTCAGGAGTATCTCAAAACTCGAGAAATTTTTGGGAAACCAAACAAATTAAGAGAACATTAACGGGGTGACTTTTTATTTAGGCCAAATAAAAAGGTTCTTGTGTTTTCTGAAATTATTATTCAAATTTTAAGAGAGAATTTTTATAAGTAATTTTAATAACGCACCCCCGGTTGTTACATATCTATTAAAAACCATGTTACTTTTAAAATAAAAGTTTATTATACTACTGTTATTTTTTTAGGTAGGTGATATAATGCTAGGCTTATTTCGCAAGTGACCAGGCTGAGCATCTAAATACAGATAGCATTGATTTTGTTATAATTCAGGCTGTCTACTTATTGCAAAATTAAGGCCGATTTTTTCCTCAATTTTCATTTTATGTCCGCCATCTTTGCAATCAACAATTTTTTTGCAAACTTTGGTTCATTCGCATATAAATTTAATTTTCTTTAATTTAAACTTCAAATTGAGTGAATAGGATGAAAATTGGATGAGCTACGATTGCCGTCGATTTGGTCGGATCCTCCGCTTGCAAAAAAAGTTTGTGTTCAGCCACAAAAGCATAAACGAAAATATTATAGTTAAGTAGTAGATTTTAAAACTGAAAACATAAATCTGATCAGATTTATAAATATAAAAAAGAAGTGACACCTGAGCGCTTCCGTTTTGTTATTTAAAAATCTAATTTAAATAATTAAATTTAATTTTCAAAATTAAACTTTTCATTTTCTTTGTTTTAATTTCCTCAAAGCGCTCGCACCAATCCTATATAAAAAACGAAAAAAGAAAAGGAAACACCAAAAACCCCTCGTGACGTTATTTTATAAATTGAAGAATTTTATGAAGACAAGAAATAAGCTTGTACGAAAATATACTAATTTATTGTAATTTGGCGTCACGATTCTAAAATAAAATTACATGTTCACCTTCTATTCTTTTTAATTAACAAGTATGTTAATAGCAAAGCAAAATGGTTAATCTCGGTGATAGAAACAAAAGTTTATCAACTTCACAATTATATATAAATAATAAAAAATCATGGCAGATAAAATGCTCAAAATGGTTAAAGGAATGTGAAGTTGTTAGATCCAATTCTGAATATGTAAGTAGTATATCTTCAAATTCAGTCAATTATTCCGTAAGTGAAGATTTGGAATTTGACTTTAAAACTACCAGCTGTGACGATTCTGTTTTTAAATCGTGGAGTTCATTAAGTAAGGTATGGCTTAATGTCAGAATATTGTTTTCATTTAATTTTAATAATTTTAACATTTTAGCTTGATGAATCAAAACATCTAACTGGTTGTAACCAATCAATTTTTGATAATATTAATATACACAAATCTAAACGAATCCATATAGGAAACATCACCTATATTACTGGACCTGTTATTTTAAATGATAGTGAAATTATACATTCTAAATTAAAAAAATTAAATACATTGATTCTAAACAAACGCCTACGTAAGTATTTAAAAACTATACGTTACAATGTTCAATAATAATAAATTATATTTCACTAAAGTATTTAATTTGTCTACAATTTTATGAATGAAAAATTACATAGTTATACATGGTATTTTTAGGTACAAGATATTTAGAACAATATGGAAATGATATTTACAAAATTCCTAATATGAAAAATAAATCAATTTTTAAATGGTTTTCAAACATTATTTTCAGTTTCATGGAATTATGTATGAAATTAGTCGATGGTGCTTAAATATTTTAATATTGAACTAAAATATAAGTATACTTAAATGTTTTATAGTTTTTATTTTTTATTAATTATTATAATAATATTTTTATTATTAAATATTTTTATAGATATTTTATTTGTATAGCAATAATAATCTAAGGCTAGTATTAAATATTTAAAACAGTGATTCTCAACCTTTTTTTTGTTGCGGCACAATTTTAACGATTTCAAAATTTGGCGGCACACAAAGAAAATGATAAGTTTAAAAATTATTTACTTACCTATAATACACTGCGTAATAGTATATTATAGGCCAAGGTTGTGAAGACATGCATTATAGCCCTAGCGCCAAGATTATATTCCGAGGTGCGAAGCACCGAGGAATATAAGGCGCAGGGGCTATAATGGTCTTCACAACCGTGGTTATATATACGATTTTTTCCACTACTAGGTTTATTACAATTCTTTTAATTTTTGTTAATACAAAATATTCTAATTTAAAATATTTATTTTAAATAAATTATAAAACAAATGACAGTCTTTTGTTTTCTTGATTTGACATTTTTGAAAATTTTAAATTAATTGTGATTAAAAGTTGAAATTTGAAATTTATGAGCCGTTTAGTGAGTTTTTTTAACTGTTTTGTAATAGAAAATCTACTACCGGAAAATCCTTTGTGTTTTCGCATTGAATTTTATTAGTAAATTAAATAAATCGTGGTTCGTCAAATTAACAAAAGATGGCGCTGTCACTATCTGTCACATTAATTCGAATTTAATAAAAATTTTAAAATTCAATTAATCTGTTAATAAAGCGTTTTTAATAGTTTAAATACAATTAAATAGCATCTCTTGATTATTCTAAATCATCTTATAACAACATTTTTCTTTAAAATAGTTCCCAATAATGGAAAAATTGTTGACCACTAGTCTATAAGATGTCACTTCTGGAGCTTCATACCTAAGTAAAAATGATAGCCTATATGACTAGTAGTGGAAAAAATAGTTTATGATAATAATTTTTTATGGTATTAAATATCTATTCCTGTTAAAATGATTTTTCTTGTAAATCATATTATTTAATAATATTAACATAATTATATTATCTAAAATTTGGCGGCACATTTTAGAATTTTTTAAGAGTTTCGATCTATAATAGTTATTTATGTATTTAGGGCGTAAAGAAGCTTTTATGGCGTAAGACGTAATTTTTAGCCCGAGGCGGTAGCCGAGGGCTAAGAAGACGTCGAAGGCCATAAAAGCAAATTACGCCCGTGGTACATACACAACTTTATGCATGGATGAAGATTTTTTAATTTAAAAATATTTCTAAAATAAATTGAATTTTTGACACAAATCTAGTGTTGCTTTGATTAAATTTGAGTTTTGAAACGTAACTATGGTAGCAAGGAAATAGCGGTACTGTCATTAAAAGGTGAAAAATGAACGAAGTTGATGAGGCTGCAGAATTTTAAATTTATTTGGTTAATTATTATTATTATTGTTCACATAAATTACCCACAAGAAATTTTCAATAAAAAGTACTACAATTTTCGGTTTTAATAAAAACTTTTCATTTTGCAAGTATTTAAACTGTTTCTATTAGGTACCTATGATATCGTAGTTTGACGTTTCATTATAGCCCGTGGGTATAAAGAGGCCCATGGGCTATAAAGAGACGTTTATGACAAATAAATTCGTGTATAAGTGTCAATGTATGATACATCCGTGCATAAAAATATGTTATGATCTTTTAAAAATATTATAATTAACGTTTAAAAAATATGTTTGTACTGCATAAAAAAATAATTACTGTTCATAATATTAAATTTGCCAGAATGTTATATAATAATTATTATTATGATGATCTTTAAAAAATGTAATTTGATCATTATAAAATATACGGATTCGGGGCAAAGTGATACATTACGAGGTAGAGCGATAGTAATTATCTACCTTGGAATCTAGGTATAACGTGCTCTCCTTTCACATTCGCGTTTTACATTAACAAAACGCATCACAAATAGTTTGAAACTCCATTTTGGACGTAATGTTGTTAGTTGGTGGCGTCACCAACGGTAACGTAAAACACGAATACCACCACAAACAATCTTTTGCTTTGTTTATATTTACATTAACAAAACGCCACCATACGGAATAATTTCCAACTCCATTTTGGACGAAATGCATTTACTGATGTTGGCAGTGTTGGCACCACCAACGGTAATATAAAACGCCAATAGTTTTTGTACCTGTATAACATGTGGTTCTTGAATATTATATAATTTTTATATTTTATGTTATTTTTTCAAGTTATTTGGTAATATCATAGCTAAGATCTCATTTTAACTGAAAGATGCATTTTGTAAATAAAGATTGTTTAATAATATGTTATTTTGTTGTTTATATTTATGATTAATACAAAATTAGTCTCCACTAATAGCTCTAATTTTCAATTGGTTTTTCAGTGAGGAGCCTGGTCCAGTTGAGGCTTTTTTTTAATGTGTTTTTTTGAAAGATAAAATTTACTTTCATTCACGAAACTTTTGTTACATGTAAATGTACATTTGAACAAGAAAAAACACTAATGAAACTTTGATTTGAATATCTATAGTAGGTATATATTATAATGAATTTTTCAAAATTTCTCAAGGTCCGGGTCGCTATAATGGTAGAGAACAAAAGTACTCATTCAGGGAAGGCTGGGTTCAAACTCGAAATTAAAGACAAAATTTTGCAAATACACGCTAATTATTCAATCCTGATGTTACGAAAATATTTTCGTCCCTTGGCCGTTCGTGTAATAGTGTAAGACTGTTTCGGACCACAATTACATTTACTATCAATTTGATATCTAAATTGTGGTTCGAGACCTTCGTGTATAATAAAATGTGGCAAAATTCAAATTTTATACAGTAAAAATGTTCAGGTACAAATTCAGACGAACCCTATTGTACACACTGTTTTGAAACCACTGGAATAGTTGCCCTGCATTCGTTGATGGGTGTTGACGTCATATAATATTCAGTAGTTATTGCAATAGTAGTTCCTCGTCCATTGTTCCACATCTTCCAACTGTTCAGCCTAAAGGCACCCCTAAACGCCATCTTCTGCACATGAAGATCAAGTGGTGGAAGGCAGAGGGGAGTCTCTAGAGCTTCGGTTGGTGCTGTTCGCATTACTTCAGTTACAGCCAGGCAGACTGATCTCTGTATCTGGTGTAAGGAGGAAGCTGTTGTTACTTGTTTGGTTCTGGACCACCATACAAGGGCACCGGTATAGAGGCAGCGGTATAGAGCCAGAGGATGATCTTAAGGGACAAGCCCCATGATCGTCCAATTACTCGCGGACATTGCCAGAAGGCCAGCCCTGCTTTTTCGAGTTTTCATTTTTAAATGTTTTCCCCAGTTCAGTTTTTGGTCAAGTATTATTGCCAGATACTTGACTTCTTCGGCTAATTTTATGGGAGTTCCTATTAAGCTGGACATAACCGCCCATGGCCGGCAGCTTTTTATTCGGTGAATAGAACAAGCTCTGAAATTGTTTAAAGTAAACTCATATTTTACGCATGTTCTAAAAATTTCAACTTTCTGCGATTATTCGTTTTTGAAAAGTGACTTTTCTAAATTTTTATAAATTATTCCAATCATGAAATCCTTCTGAATATAATGCATTAAGAAAAAAACTGGTACGTAATTATTAATTTTAATTAGAATTAACTAAACTTTAGGCTTAATTACCTCAGATTTTAGGTATTGATCTTACTTGAATTTTACTAAAGTTTGGTTTCCATAATATATCATCATTAAAAGAGTGTGGCGAAGGTGTAGTTTTTTTGGTTTTTCTCAGTTTTTATAGTTAACAGTACGTGCATATCTACCATAGAATTATTGATAATCGCTTGATTTCCTTACACCAAAAGTTTGAATTAAAAATTTTCCTTTTTTTTGTTTCTAGGAAATATTTTCATCAAAAAACCGTTTTGTCATTATTTGTACAGCAAATGACACAACAACCAGGCAATTTTATTAAAAAATTTATTCTTTCGTGTAACGTATAATTATCATTTTGACGTCTATCCCAAGGATTTCCATACATATTTCAAAATTCGCGCGCTTAATGGGAAAAATATGGCGCGACCAATCAGAAACATGATCGATTTTGTCCACACTCTTTTATATTATGACCGCGTTCGACGAGAAGCTACTTTCGCTACTGAAGCTTCACGTTAGTAGCGTGCAGTATTTGCGTTCGATTAGCCTAAATGCACGCTTCCATGCTTCCCTCCCCGAACGATGTTTCGGCGCTGCGGTGTTTAAAATTTAAATTTGTATGTGTAGGTACCTAACCTAACTTATTATTTTTAAATATTATAAGGTTTAAAGATGGTTTAAAGGTTATTAACAATCTTATGGTTCACTGAAACCAAAATATTTTATATTTTAAAAATATATAAATAATAAATTTTATTATTTTTGCTTTAGGAGTTTTGTCTTTGTTGTTGTTTGGAGAGTCTTTGTTGTTATTCTTGTTTTATTTCAATTTCGTATTTAGCGCGTTTGATGTTAAAAGAAATTTTACAAATATATTTTTATTTTGCCAGAAGAAGTGAGTGAGACGACGAATACAAAAACGAAAAATATCTAGATATTATGTGATTTTGAAAAAAAATTGGTCATTTTAAAATTAAACTATACTTTATTTCACTTTACCACATAGAAATACTGATCATAATGATAAACTGAACTGATGTTTATTTATTTGTGTGACCACGTGGTTGAATTTGTAGAAAAAATAAAGTAAACAAAATTTCAATTCAAATTTGAATTCAAATTTAAATTCAAAGTATTTTGCGATTTTGCCACCATGCGCCACGCTACCATCAACCCACCTAAATTTTAGAAGCGTTTGTACATTGGTTTGTAGCGTCTGAAAGGGGCTGAGCCGAAGCGTTTGGAAGCTCGTAGAAGTCTCTCCCCGAACGGAAAAGAAGCGTTTGGTGGCGTTTGGAAGCGAAAGTAGCTTCTCGTCGAACGGGGCCTATATACCCACTCTACCAAAGGTGTAGATTACAAGGTATGATTTATACATGAACGAAAACCCGTCTATACTGCGCATCATCACATTACGTCCGCCATATTGAATTATTAAGAATTCAAATTAATAGACTAGATGGCGCAAAATCATACCTTGTGTTTTATATACTTTGATTGGCCCAGGTAATTATTAAATGACAAGGTAGATGTCTATGCTATGTATTTTAATCCGGTTCTAATGATTCTATAATAACGAAGAGTTACTCAATATGGGTGTTAATCAAGGTAGATAATAATCTATCTACCTGGGGTATTAATATTATTTAGTTAAGGCCGTACTTAATTCATTAGTAATCTGACCAATACTTACGTAAATGTCATATACTACATGTTTAAGCTTAGGTTGTATTGTAACGAATTTTGTATTCGTTACTTAAATTTTACAGCACCGTGTATATATTTGCATTTAGCAATAGGTACGACGCAGACTTGCGACGTTTTACAGCGCACGTTTGATAAGCGGACGGGTACGCCATTTTGAGCGAGTACGACGTGTTTTCGAACATCGGTAATTATTTACCAATTACTTTATTAGAATCGTGTTAATTACACCAGAATCTAACTATTCACAATAGTAACGACGTCTACTACGCTTGGAAATTCTTTTTGGCTGGTCGTTGTGAGTTCCTGTCATAGCAAGCAATTTTTACTAACATCGTTTGATTGTGCGTACCATTATTTATTACCAGTGCCTTATCAATATCGCCATATTGCTCGTACAACTTATTGTTTGGTGGTTATCAGCATCTTATTCAACCCATTATCAAGTGGTGCCTTATCTATTAGTGCATCCTGCAATTATACAAGTCTGTACTGGATAGTTTTTTTTGGTTCCGGAAGTCGGATTTCACCCCAGTAGCGTTACCACCAGTTCCGGATATTTACTGATCAACATCTCCAGAGCGACTGCAGTTGACAATTTACTTACTAAGCATTGTATAAGGTAGAAGTTTGTAAACCTCCTCCTACAAAGATCTTTGGACGTGAAGGTAAGATTTTTATTTTAGTATTTTATTTCGTCTTTCTGCAAGTTGCTAAGTTTATTCAATTGTGGAAGGTATTGGCCTTAATTTTTAACTGGATAGTTTCAACTGGAAGTGCAGTCCTTTGACTGATTTTTCATATTTTTTTATCTACATCGTCCAGACCCGTCGTGAGTTGAAACCTGTACCAAAATAGTTTTATTTTGTAATAAGTTTTTATTATATTGTTGTTAACTTTTAATTGGTGGTTTGATTTTCAAGTGTTTTCTTTGAAGTCAATTTTCAGGGTAATTCACCCCCTAGCCTACCGTCGGAGCTTAGCTGTCAAAAAGGGCAACATTTTAACAGGTAGCTCTCTACCTGGTGAGCAGTAATCGCTTCCTGGACCACCATAACGGTGGGGAAAAGGAGGTATAAGATTATTAGTTTCAGTATGGTTTAGTAAATTCTCATATATTTCAACATACTTAACAGTTGTGATGACTTTATGTTATACCTACGAGATGGAATCTGACGATGCTTTTCTATTTTTAGATATCAAAGTCTGTAACAATCTTAATAGCTCAAAGTGTATAATAGAAAACCTTTCTCTACAGACGGACATCTAACTTTAATTTGACATATCCATTAAACCAAAAGATGAGCATGGTCAGAACAGCTAAAGCACAGGATCCTCACTTGTGTTAGCCCCCAACTTATAGGTGTGGGATTGTACGACCTAAGGACCCAAATGTTAAAAAATGGTTACCCAAGAAAATTGATCGATGGGATATTGTTTCGATTACCGAAGCCCTCGCTGATAGTCGATGGACCCCTTATCAATGGACTTATTTGTATTATTTCCACTATAAGCAAGATTTTCTTTGATAGCAACAATTCAACATAATTATAAATTTAAGGAAAATAGGACGTGGTAACATTGATTTTACGTTACCATTATCAGACGTTAGTTAGTATTAAGATGTAAGAAATAAAATATTTTAACTTTCTGTTATATCCTATATGTATGGCAAAAGTTGTACATACAGGGTGGCCCTTTGAAAACGAAACAGACGGGATTGTGGCCAGGGGAATTTTTTTTTCAAGAAATGCAAAAACACGTCAATTTTATCATCGAGGGGGACAACTTTTGCGACCAATGTCACTCCCGTATTGTTTCATCCCTTCGCTCTGTGATGGCAACCCCTGAAATGTTAATAGGGATGATATGGCAAGTGACACCTCATTTGAAAGATCTTGCTTCCCTGAATTCAGCCATATAATTTTTTGAAGTTTTATCAATTATTCAACAAAAACAATTGGAAACGAAACAGACGGGATTGTGGCCAGGGGAATTTTTTTTTCAAGAAATGCAAAAACACGTCAATTTTATCATCGAGGGGGACAACTTTAAAGATCTGTTTAATCAAATTAGATGTTCAAAATGTTCACCACCAGCTTCCATGCAATAATACAGGTTTTGTTCAAAACGTGCCCTGACATTTTGAAGCATTTGTGGAGTTATCAGACGGCACTCTTCAACAATACGTCGTCGCAGTTCTTCCAGAGACTCCGGTTCTGTGGCGTAGATTTTACTTATCAAATGGCCCCATAGAAAGAAATCGAGTGGAGTTAAATCTGGAGATCTAGCCGGCCACTCAATAGAACCTCTTCGCCCAATCCATTGCTCTGGGAACTCGTTGTCTAAAAACTCTCTAACACTTCGTACGTAATGCGGGGGAGCTCCATCTTGTTGGAACACTAGTTGGTTTTCTTGATAGCGGTTCAACAATGTCAATAAGTAAAGGGTAAACAGTAGCTTCTAGTAAATCCAAATACTTTTCCCCTGTCAGATTGCCATCAATAAAAATGGGTCCAATTAAACAGTCTCCAAAAATACCTGCCCAGACATTCAATTTTTGAGGAGTTTGAGTGTGAACTTCATGGAAAATTCTTGGATTGGTATCTGCCCAATAGCGACAATTATGACGATTAACAGTGGAGTTTACATAGAAGTCATTCGTCCGAGAAACAGATATTAAAAACAAAATTTCCATCCGCAGCAATTCGTGCAGTTATGACTTCACAACATTCCAGCCGCCGATCAAAATCATCTTCATTTAATTGCTGTGTCAGATGAATCTTGTACGGATGAAATTTATGTTTCTTTAATATCCGTTGAATAGTAGCTCTTCCGATATTTGTAACAGTGGTCAATTTTCTTGTGCTTAAAGTAGGATCTGCATAAATTTGTCATCACAGCGCGAAGGGATGACACAATACGGGATTGACATTGGTCGCAAAAGTTGTCCCCTCGATGATAAAATTGACATGTTTTTGCATTTCTTGAAAAAAAAATTCTCCTGGCCACAATCCCGTCTGTTTCGTTTTCAAAGGGCCACCCTGTATAATATACTAAATGATATGAAAACCCTGTGCATGATCCGTACATAAATAATTTTTCAAATAATATTTGAACTTGAATTATTACGTTCTTATGCTTATGGTCATTAATTATACTAAAATACAAATTCACATATCTTGTTTTGGTGACGGTCTAAAATCATAATCCCTCTTCGATTGAAATAGTGTAGTAGCCTGGTAAGCTTTAACTTTCGTGGTTTGTGGCCCCCCAGATAGCTGTTACTATTAATGTGTATTAATAGTAAAATTTATTTAAAAATTTTCATATTAATATTCTTATTTTATCTGAAAAGAAAATATTGGGCAGGTAATCAGTTTAGACAATTGTTCCATTGTCATTTAATTAAATACAAACATTAGTAACTATTCACTAACTTTTAATAATAATATCATAATTTAATTAAAATCTCAACAATAAAACAATGGGCACATAAATAATTTAAGTACCTACTAATGCCTAATAGTTTCTTAAGTTTAGTTCACTATTGAAATGGCACTAACACAAATTTCTATTCGAACAAAGTATTATATTATTGTGATGTACTTATAATAATATTATATGTATATTAATTATTGAGTACGAGTTTTATCGATTTTCTAAGTTATGTTGTTTATGTTTTACATTATTACTAAATTGGCAAGTTTACAAAATCGATTTTATTTAAAAATACTGCGCAGAAAGGGATCTTTTAGAGTGATGATCAAAACAGTTAATATTAGAACTCGTAAGTTCAAAGCATATTACAGCTGTGCGAAAATGCAGACATTATTATGCGTAAAAATGAATGACCACTAGGCGAAGTCATCATTTTTAATCCTTCTGTGAATAATTCTTTAAAAAATAGAGTATATTGGTATACTTCAGTGTGTACCTATTACAAAGAATAGAATATTTGCCGTACCTTAAATATAAAAATATAATCTAGTATGTTCCTGAATAATCGCCAATGGTGCAAAAAGTTATAACAGTATAACACAGGACCTATAGAGAGAAATTGAGTTTCTCCATTTATTACGTATTTGATTTTTCTGTAAATTGGTTATCGTGGGTGTAAATTAGTTATGATAAACAATTTTCAGAAAAATCGAACATGTATGTACATAGGTAATGTAAGTGTTAGCAATCAAATGTCTCACTCTAGGGCCTATTACACTATATTGGTACACCATAGGTAGTATATACAATTTCTGGGTGCAGTATTTCAATTTTTCTGTTTTTCAATTTTATTTTATAAATAGTGTTAAGTAAAACATTCTTTGCTTTCAAGTAAATATTCAATAGTGTGCAGTGTAAATAGAATTTCTTCGTAATTCTAAATAAAAAGCGATAAAAAGGTTTAAATAGGTAATAAATAAAATATTTTCTCTAACAATAAATTAGTTTGCCAGATAAATTTAATCTATTTGTTTGTAATTTGTGATAATTTTGGTGAATTATCTTGTATTATCTTTTGCAGTGTGGATTAAAAATTACATAAATATCTTTGGTTTGTGTAAATCATAAATCCACCTAAAATATTTTCTACACATCATTTTCAAAGCATCATTTTCAGCTATTCCAACTTTATAATTTTAAATTATTGTCTCCCCTTTGTATTAAATATTAACTCAAAGTACATCATTTTCAGCTATTCCAACTTTATAATTTTAAATTATTGTCTCCCCTTTGTATTAAGTATTAACTCAAAGTACAGTTGTTAATAAAGTATTTGGAGCAGAGAATATTACAATTGGTGAGTGCTCTATTCTTTGCCTTTCGTTCAGCAAGACAAAAACAGTCTTAAGCCAGTTCTCTGAAGTTCATCAACTAAAGCCGGGTTCACATAGAGGTTTTTGCCTTGCCTTGTGTAGGTAGCAGATGGCATAAATCAATTACAGTTTGTAGATTGAAGTAATTTTTAAGCATAGAAAAAGATAGAAGAAAATACTTCAATCCAATTAGTCTTTACCAGTTTCTACCTTGACAAGGCAAGACAAGAACCTCGATATAGCAGCATTAATGATTAATTTTAATTTCTATGGCGACATTGAACATGTACCACAACGGAGCTTAGCAACACCAAATATGCAAGTTTTGATTCAAGACAATTAGTAATTTTTTATTATCGAAAGGTACATCGTAGCCAGCGGTGGTGCAAGAATAGCTAGGGCCCGTAAGCAATTATACACAATGGGCCCCTAAAAAAAAAGGTTGTACGTTTTTTGCTTGCATAAAAGGTGGGGTGGTAGGGCCCCTTATGGTCCCGGGCCCCTACGCATTGCTTACAGTAGCTTACTTATATCACCGCCACTGATCGTAGCAGGAAATTGGGAAGTTGCTCAATATGGACAAGAGTACTGTGGCGAATATTATTATGTGTTTTAATCAAGAAGATCGAAGTAAATTAACTTATAGAGTTGAGAACCATATTTTAAGAAAAGTTAAGAAAGACTCTAGTTAGTGCGTTAAAACTTGGGAAGAGTGTACCTGTGGACACAATCCGCTAAGTTTTAAAAAGAATACGGTACAACAGCCGGATGACTAGGAAAAAGCCATTTGTAAATTACGTTATTGAAACCAATTATTTACGCCAAAGAGTACCTACAAAAATACTTAACATGGTGAAATGAATTGCAGGCGAGAGCAAATACATTATAGCATCTACGGTTCTGACAGTATAATCATGTGGTATCATTAAATGGTGTGGTTTAAAGCTAATGAAGGCTTAATATTAGAAAATTATGTGATACGGTCCAGCGTTAACTTAGAAATGTCCTTGTTTGAGGTTGTTTCTAAACCAAGGGGGTGGGCAATTTAGTTGTGTTCGATAGCATAATGGACCGTTTTATTGCAAATTGCGGCCCAAGTGGGAATTCAACACCCTTTTAAATATTACCAGAATAATGATCCCTAACAAAAATCCCGTTTAGTGCAAGAGTTTCTTTTGTATAAATGTATAACGATAAAATGTTCATCACTTTGTTTGTTGCGGGTGTTCGTGACTGTTCGCGTTTATTCTGTCTGCTATAATAAGTAGGTACTAGCAATTGCATACTTTACTTGAAAGTAAAGAAGTTTGTGTGTAATAAAAGCAGAAGACTTATTAAGATTTTAAAATGAAATTTGTCAGTTACCCCTTATTGCGTTGATTTAGGAACATACTGTCGGGCATATTTAACATTCTATGTAGGGTAAAGCGAGGATAGTTGGACCACCTTTTAAAAACCAGTCCATAATTTTTTTATTGATTAAAATACTGTACATACATGAAACAATGCTTGTTCTTTTGGTAAACTTTAATAAACCAAAAATAATGCCGTAAAACTATAAAAATTAAAAAAAGTGGAAAGTTAAATTGGCCCATCTCTCCTCCACTGGGTAGGAGAGATGGGCCACGTGGGGTAGGAGAGATGGACCTCCAGTTTTTTCGAATTTTTTTTTGAAAATGTGGGTTGAAATCTTTTCCTCTGCATTTTTACCTATAATACTGTCCGGGCCCAAACGATCGGTTTTCTCCAGATTACTAGTGACTAGTCTACGTTTGAAAGTTGGTTTAGGAATGCCGAATGACTTGACAGCCTCATTTACGCTCATATTTTAATTTTTTAAATTTCAGAAGTCCAAGTGCCCCTCGCCATTGTATTCTTTTTACGTATATATGCGCTAGGCATTTTTCTGTAAAAAAAACATTGGTCCATCTCTCCTCTTACATGGTCTGGTCCATCTCTCCTTCAACGAGAGGATGGACGAACCAGCAAATACCCACGTAACCGTTTGTGATAATTTATTGCTTTTAGGTTATAATTTACACTAATACACATACATAGTGATGTCACACCTAAATTCCCAAGTTAAACTTACCTGAATACACAAAAACTCAACAAAGAAAAAACTTGTAAATAATTTTTCACGTCCCTCAAAACAATTTTTTACGATATTTCAAAATTTTCAACTTTAATTATGCATTACTTATATACATAACCTGCAACTGATGCAATTGAATATATACAGCTGAACAAAGCATTAATTATCGCAACAGTTTTGGAGATATTACGAGTGGTCCGTCTTTGGACCTGATCCAACTATCCTCGCTTTACCCTAATACACATGCTGGCTATGAGACATAATAGATAAATTTTATATGTAAATAAAAAGTACGTAAATGCATTAGGCACTGATAAAATTAGACAGTAGATAATAATAACATTTTTGCTAAAAATAATATTATAATATTAATATTATTATAATATATTATTACAATATATAAATACAATATTCTTTTTTTAATTTATTATATTTTTATATAAATAATAATATACTATTAACATTTTTATATAAATAATGATATATTATTAATATTTTTATATTAATAATAAGATAGGTAGATATTTTGTTTAACTAGATAGTATATCGTGTCTCAACGCGACAATGTAACCTGCAATTATTGCATTATGATGTTTTAGGCAAACATAAAATCTACGTGAAATATTAATAAAAAAATTTAAAAATTTTCGAGTTTACATTTTTGACTCTCGGTTTTGTTCTGATCAAATTTAATCGACAAATGTGTCGATATACCTATCATTAATGTAAAATTGTTAATTTGCGACATTTCTCGATGGTTAATTACCATTTGACAGAGGCAAATTCCTTCAGATTACACGAAAGTTTAGAATTAATAATGTTATACCGTTATAATATAATATAACATAGTGATATAACGTTGCTAGATGGGTTTCTAGAGATAATCCAAAGATAGAAAACAGAACGTGTAGTAACGAAATTCGTAGGGTCCGTTTACACGACGGCACTGGCACGTAGTTTCTCCACCTCTATTGCGCAAAAATTTGGTTTAGCCCTTTTTTCTTACTTTGGATTATCTTAATAACATCGTGTTATATATACCGGAACCGTCGAAAAGGATCGATTATTTAATTTCCTAAATCAAATATTAAATGTCCCATGAATCCTTGTGTTATTGATATTATTGTATATAATATGCTTTGGAGATATGTACAAAATAATTGTGGAGTTTTTGAACACCTAGCAAAAATAAATATAATAGGTACAATAGAACCTCGTTATAAAGTACCCTTATGTTACGTAACTTCCTTCTTTAGCGTATTAAATTTTGGTCCCAGGAAGACAGACACTGATTTAAACATGTAAAAATTAATTTGCATATTATGACGTTTTCGATTATAACGTTAATACGTTATAATGGGGTTCTACTATATTATGTTTGTATAATAATATTATGATTTCTCACATTAGCATCTTGTATTGACCAATGAACTTAGCTCTATTCCAAATTTTTCTTTGGAACTACTTGAAAAGTTGAACCGTTGAACGCATATTACCGAGCCAAGAATGGTTGATCACTAAAAGAAGCATGGCCATACTGCTCGAATTAATCAAGCGCTTATAGAAGTTGTATTCTACAAACTATTTTGTTTTAATTATATAGTAGTTTATGAGAAATTAAAATGTTTGATCTCTTTTGACGGTCCTTGCATTACAAAATTGGGATTACATGATAGCGTTGACAATCGGTATATGAATATGATATTTCTGGTATCGACATCGATCTAGCGTTTCAATTATTGTACTATATTCTAGATATACATATAGTTGAATTTATTTTAAGTAGTATACTGTTTCCTACCATTCTTCTATATTCAACAAGTAGTATATGATTTATACTGGAATTTTTTATAGCGGCGGAATCGTGTTGGTCATCCACCTAGAAACAGTTTGAAATAGTTGAGTAACTCAATGGAATAATACAAGTAAGCACTAAAAAAAAAAGTACCAAGCTTTTGAATGGTAGACAATGACAATATAATATAATATAATATAGCTCTTTAAATTAATTGTTATATTTTCATAATTAATTTTAATTATTATTTTGACGAAGGGTGCATTAGCATTTGAAAGCTTATAAATACTATAAAATATTAATTTAATTCAATTCATTTGTAAAATTATAAAAATATAACAATTAATTTATTATCACGAATTAACAACTAACCAATTTAAATAGCTTCTTTAAAGTGTAAATTAAATAATAATAAAATTCAAATTAATGCAACACAATAACAGTCAATTCATTAGAAATATATTAGCTGAAAGCTCATAAAATATAATTGATTTTTATGGTATTTAATAAAGAAATTTAATTTTTTAAGGAAAATGATGAAACATTGTGTGCTAATTTGTCATTTGCAATAGCAACCAAAACTGAAATTGTTTTGATGTTAAATTAGTGGAAACATTGAAAAATTATTATAATTTAATTTAAAAAATGTAAATAGAATCTTAATTTAAATTTTAATTAAACAATTTTGGTTTTTTAAATTAAATATAAAAATAATATTATAAAAATTAATTTTAATAAGTTTTAATTGAAAAAAGTGATTTATGTACAGATAGTTTAGGTTTGTTCGTTAGCCTTACACCGAATTACTCCAGATTTTTCGCTGTAAATTAACCGATGTAACTGGTGTAGGCTGGTTAATGTATACCAGGATTTACAAACGAATTTGTTGTTGTAAAAGACAACATCAAATGAATCGTCTTATAATTATTTATTGTGATTTTGCTAAGATGCAAATAAATAGTAAGTAGTAATTACAAGGTCTTAGGAATTAAATATTTTAAGATTTTTACCTTGATTTTTAAAGATGGGTTACTATAATTTCATCATCGATATCATCTTTTTCATCATCCGTTTCTTCAGGTTCTTGTGGTCGATTTTTAGCTTCCGCTTCCGCTAATCTTCTTTCCTTTTCTTTCTGTCGCCTTAATTTACGCATATGAAGAATCTCAACAATTATGTACATAAAAACGCCTAATATAAGAACTATTAACATTACATAGAGCTTCATTCTTGCACATAAGTGGGTTGAATATGCGTATGCAATAACAAATCCAGAACTCTCCCACAGTCTATAATTTGAAAATGCTGCTTCTTTGTTGCGTCTAAATAAAGTTCCATACAATCCTAAAAATACAAAAAAATTAATTTTTATACATAAATACTATATAATAATTAAACAAAAACTGTTATTTTGTAGTATAAGTCGGTGCAATTCATTTTTATTCAATAAGATAAATGTTTAGTAAGTAATTAATTTTTATGAGACGGTTATATTTTAGTGGTTAGTGCGTTATTGACGTGCTATTGACGTTAACATGATGTGTTAATGCCAAAGGTACTCGTTTCAATTCAATATTGCATTTTTCATGTAAGAGATTTTATGTATAGTACGTAGTATCCTCAATCAATCAAAATCCACCGCATTAACCACAAACATAATATTCTAAACATAATATAGTTCAACAATAATTAATAATTTAATATTAAGTAATATTAAGTAATATCCCTACCAACATAAACTTACTCACCCCATCAATGTTAGAGTTAGATCTAATAAAATAAATTAAATTATTTTTCAAATTTGAGTACATCAGCTCCATGCAATATATTAAATGAGGGAGATTACATAATTGCCAATATTCTAGAACTACTCACAAATTAGAATATCTAGACTACTTAGAATATAAAATATTTACAGGAAATGAAAAATTCCAATGGTGAAATAACCACGCATTAAAGTGTCAGGAAGCATAATATCTGGGGATGAACGTTCGGGGGTTCACATATCAAGGGAACAACTGGCCTATTACTCACTCGGGAAATATAAAGTGTAGATTTATGAAATTATTGTGGAAATAAACTAAACATTGAAATTTTTGGCATAATGTAACTGTTCTCGTGCGGTTACGATGTGATAATTTTCATAACGCTACCATAGCAGTAACTTGAGGCATAAAATAATAAAAATCAGTTTATAACTGAGAGACGCTGTCTTGCAACTAGCGCATTAATTGCGAATGCGAGGGACCGGGTTTATCCGGGGAAGGGTCAAACTTTCTTATGACTAGTCTTCGTGCTTCGGAAGGAACGTTAAGCCGGTAGTCCTCCTGGTTTATTGAATAGCCATCATTAACATCAAAAACCAGGGTACAGGCACATATGAAGGTCAGCCCAGGAAGCTACCTACCAGATGTAAAACTATATGCTCACAGTGCCAATATTACTAAAGAAACTTGACAAAGTTGCTGGTAGAACATATCAAAAATGATATCAAAGAAGTTAAACAAGAAAAAGTTTATAACTGAACAAATGCAGCTTATATAAAGTGCTTTTTTTTAAATATTACATTTCCTAAGTGCACATTCTCTGATTTGTCGACATTAAGCCCCTACACAAAACGACTTTTTGACGACTAACAGAATTTTCATTTGTAAAAGAAAGACTAGAAAGTATGTACTAAAATGACATGGTTTGGTATTAAATTAAACTTTAGCGCCCTAAGATCGTAAAGTAGTACTACTTTACGTAGTTTTTCAAGGCTTTGAAAAATACAATTTTTTAAATAGATACCTACTTATATTATAAATTATACAAATTATACTAACCATTAATTTGTGTTTGCCAAACAGCATCACCAACACCCCAAAGTCCAGAAGCAATAAAGAATAATATGGGATTAGATGGATGAGGCCTCCATAATAATAACCATACGCACAGTGATACATGTACTGCAGCACCGAGAGTAATAATGGGAGCTCTACCAATATACTTCATTACCGATCCAAAAAGTAAACTACATAACGCATTTACAACTCCAAAACAAATCATCACATAGCCTACGGAAGGTATTCCTAAGGCGCACGAAACATATGCTTGGGTAAAATCTGCTCCTATAAATGCTTGCTCCATGCCAATCCATACTGTAATAGGAATTAAAAGTTGTTGATAAGGTTTTTTTAGCTGATAAGCAGTAGCAGAAAGCAGTTGAATTCCACTTATTTCTACAGTACTGTTTCGTCTTTGCTTTTCTCCATACCTAAAAAGATGCCATGTAGTACTAAATATTATTCTATCGCATTTTAGTGCAAAAGCTTAAAAAAACTAGTTACATTATATATCTCTTTTTTCTAAAATAAATGAACTTTATTATATAAAAATTTCATTGAACATGTCGATGAGTTAGTTCAATAGGGGAATAACTAAATAAAGTCATCATTTTTAGTTAATAAAAATGTCAAGACATAGCCGCAAAAGTACTACCAGTGTAATATCATGTACAATTTGTGCATCTATAACTCATCCTAAATATCTGAATAACAAAAACTAAAACGTTGATTATCTCAGAACTAGTACGTATTTTGAGTTGTTTCCCTATTGAACTGACCCATCAATGATCAGACCTAATTCAGCAATTAATGCTGTTAGGTCATGTCTAAACCAGATACACAGGGTTCAATGGAATTCTTAAGACATTAATAATAAAATTCATCAACATTAATATTAAGTGGCATTGTTAACATGAAGGCAGTTGCATGGCTCTTTGTTTTACGCTCGTGATATTTTTATGGATAGCTTGTTGGAAGATGTAACGTAACCTGAGTAATATTCGCAATCCAAATTCTCAATTAAAAATAACGAAGTCGTGTTACATTTGCTACGTCAATTTCACAAATAATTACTAATTATTTAATTAGGTACCAATTAAATACATCAAATTTCGTTTATTAAACGCAATTTTTGGGCAATTGTAGACTGCACCGATGGTCAAAGGGTTTCATAATCTGACATGTGGATTGGACCGGATACGGTACATCTGTGGACTGTACCGATGGTCACTAAGCAATATTTTTTTATTCCATTAAAGCACGAAGGTATTTAATTTACTACAGAGGTATGCAAATAATCCAGATTGATTTCCATTTTCTGCTTTTCATTGATAGATGATTTAAAAAGTGTAATGTAAAAAAAAGAGAGATCCATTCCCTTCCCAATAGTAAATTTTCCGAGTTGGACGGCCCTAATAGGGGATATTTTTAATTGGCAAAGTGTTGTCAAAACGGCTCTGGAGCGTCGAGACGGAGCGGTGCGGAGCCAAGGCGCGGAGAGTATACATACCAACATACCAAACAGTGTGACAAAAAATTATTGGCCCGGCCGTGAGACAAGTTCCCACAGTTGCATATGAATATACACAGGCAGAAGGACATTTTGACTTTCAAAATAGATTTAAGTTTGTTAAATATTCAATTACATACATGATATCGTCCCCTTAGTACTATAACTAGGTAACTTGAAATTACTCATATTGAGAAAATCAAGTTTAAAGTTTAGAATAGCAATTGGCAGGATAGCCTTAACGTGTGAGGGTCAATCAATATTTATCGTCTGAATCAAATGCACTGTGTCAATATTGATGGACAGTATTGACAATATTTTATTGACAATATATATTGATCGTCTGAAGGGGCCTTTAGGTATGATTCTAGTTTACGGTTACAACACCGATCTTCTTCATATTTGGTGTGGACATGCTCCATGATGTTCTGAACACGAATCACTAAAAATTTTTGCGCGGAAACTATTTATTTGCCCGTAAAAAAATAATTTCTAAATTTGGATTAAAATGTAACTACATTTTGCAAGTGGATATTTAATATTTAGAAACATTTTAGTTGTAGCACTAAATGAAGCGGTTAACATTAGGTGATTAGCTAAGGCCCGGATTTTTAGGCACTGAAAATTGCCCAAATAGGCAGGCAATTAGGTATCAAAAAATTAGATTTTATAGGCACTATAGGCAGTCAAAAATGCATAATTAAATAATTAAAATAAAGAAAACCACTAAGTATTAAAACATTATTTTGTACAAAAAATAAAGTTTAAACATTTATATAACAAATTAAAGCTTTTTCCAAATTTTCTGGAGTAAAAAAACTTCTCACAGATTCACCGCTCTTCATCACATGAAGTAACGGGAGCATATGCATACACAAAAAATGAGGTTTTTCGGGGTATTTCCTAAATAACTTAAAATTAAGGATCGGCAAAAGGCCACATTGTAAAATTACCTAGTAATAGCTCCAATAACTGTCGGAGTCATCCCTCAATGTATCAACATGAAGAAGTGAAGTGACACTAACTGCATTAGTACAAATAAATATGAATTGACAGCTATGGTAATGGTAACATGAATGGTCATAGAAATTAAATATAAGGTTTTTTCCAACCACGAGTAATTTCCAGTAATATTACTACAACGCAAGCGCAATAGATAAAAAGCAACACTTTTTGTCTTCTGCGCATAACTTTTTATCTATTGCGCTTGCGTTGTAGTAATATTACTGGAAATCCTCGTGGTTGGAAAAGACCTATTGTTTGAATCTGATTCAAAACTGTCTTATTTAAAATTTGTACGTGGTATTCATTCAAAAATACTTACATTTAGGCGCATTAGATAAAAAAAGGCACTAAATGTAGAAAATAGGCATTTTAGGCACATTAAAAAGTGGGTTAAAATGATCGCCAAGTCGCAAAACACATTTTGCTGCAAAAAAAATTTCATAGCCTGTACGGAATCAAAAAAGGCAAATGCCTACAAATCCGGGCCTTAGCTGATTACATGTAGCTAACTCAAAACAGCCAAAATTCAAGTTACCTAGTTATAGTACTAAGGGGACGATATTATAGTGATAGGGTTCATCCAAAATAAGATGTCTGGGAGGAACTAATGTGCAGAAACGAAAATTAAATGCACTACGGCACTGGCTCGTTCTCCTTTCACATCTACTGCGCAAAAAATTGGCCCTTCGCCGAGTCATCTTATTTTGGATGAATTTTAAGAACTTTAAATATTAAAAAGGAAATTTTTAAACAAAGGTTATTATTATTATTGGAGTACAAAAATTAATTATTTTGTCAAAATAACAAGAAATTTATATTGAGTTAAAAAAGTCTCACTTTTGCTAAAGTTCTCCTATTATTAAATATCAAGGTATTCATAACTGAAATCAAATTGGAAAATATTGGAAAATGTTTTAAAAAATTAGAAGGATGTGAAACATTCAATTGATAACACTTCTAGTGATAATAATCGAAAACATTTTTAAAAGTAACGGTTTTAAACCAAAATAATAAAATATTAATCAAAAACCATCCTGAATTTTGGAATTGAAATTTAAAGTTCAAATAGCCTTATTTTGCAAATCAATTACTTTCTATGAATTTATATGAATTCCATAATAAAGAAAGGTAGTTTGTTTTTTGGCATTGCGCTGCATTTTGCATCAAGCTGTGTCCAAATTGCGTGGGGATTCCCCTCCTAATTCAACCATGTAGAGATTTTAACAGAAAATCTAAATTCGCTATAAAATATATTGAGAATCTATTTAAAATAAAAAAGTTTTGATCGGTTTCCGGTGTATAACCAAAAGTTGTACACAATTAAAAATATATTGTTTAAAAAGTCAGCTTGGAAGTTAGTATGCCGAAGATTACAAACATTTTCAAAAACATATTTTATCCCTATGAACTTTGAACATATTAATTATTTAGGGTGAATCACCCTTTATAATACGAAAGTGTAATAATGGAATCAGCTACATTCTGCAATTTAATCGATTACTTTGCTAGGAATAAAATTTTAATTTTTATTAATTTATTACAAATTAAAAGAGGTGCTCAGAGCAATAAAGCTACTTATAGAAAATAAAACTTTTGATAATAATTTCAAGACCTTGACCTGGGTGTGCATCTTCTGAGCTAATGGATACATACGGGCTTGTTACCATGTACCAACTTCTTGATATAAAACCGCCTGCTTATGCCAATAAATGAAACAAAAAGACGAATGTTACAAACCCCTTTGAGTCTCTTTTAAAAACGGGATTTAAGTAATAGGATACTCCTACAATGAAAATTAAAAAGGACTAGAAACCACAAATTGTATTTTTTATAATAGATACATTTTTAATAAGAGCGTAATTATGAAAGACTAATTAAATTGGTTACGCCTAAGTACACTATCTGACATTGAAAAATGTACATATTTGCGGATGTTCCTATATAATTGTTTAGCATTTATAGTTATAAATAACAAATTTTATATTATTTTTAAGGCCTTGTAATCATTTCAACTACATTTTGTTAAAACCTGCCAGTTGCTTAACATAATAAGCGCAAAAGACCTCCACCCAGTGATAATGACTTCAGCATCATCGCATTATTTTTATAAAACCTCAACGTTGCATAAATCATTAGGCATTATTTCTTTGATTAATAGCTTAAGATTTTATTAATAAGTGGTAGAACATGCAATGTTCTTCAAAATACTTTTTAAAACTACCGAAAACTAGATAAATCCAGTTATATCAGCGCACGTTTGCTTATGAATGTTATTTTACCTACCAATACGAAATAACAATATTAACATTACAATAAAACTTGTGGGTTAAATTTGATCGTTGACGTCAAGTTAATACTTTCAAAGTTAATTTTTTTGTTCAATCGGATTGCACTACTTCGTACGATAACTTAAGGCGTGGTACCTTTTGTTAGGATAAGGAATGTGACTTTTATTATTTTAAATCCTGGTTGATATTCTATAAATAAAATTTTATTTTAATTTCAATTTCAATTTTAATTATTTAATTCATGTTCTCTAAAAAAATTATATAGATGAATACGGATAAAAGTAGTATCATTATAGAAATTGAGTTTATTAGTGATGACGTCAAAACGTCTGGAAATAGGTTATGCTACTCAAAGACTCAAAGTGTCTCAATGTTTTGGGTTTATAGGTTGTTTAAATTCACATGGATATTTATATATCCACGTGCTTTTAGCACTGAAACATATTGCGTAGGCCTATCTTCTGGGCATTTTGATTTGACATCACATAAACTCATAATGCAGGTATGGATAGAGGATAAACCAATCGACCAAATTTTTGCTCCTGAAAATATTTTCCTACTGGGAAAATATTTGTACTCATATCTATTAGTCAGCACTGTCTATTATGTTCAAAAAATTCAAATGTTACTTATACCCTAGTAAAGTTTAAAGTGATGTGTCTATAAAACAGTTAGGAATTTTTGTTTGAACTTTTTTCCTTCTGTTGAATAATTCAAATGAGGGAAAAAAGCCCCCAAAAAAATTCCTAACTGTTTTATAGATACATCACTTTAAACTTTACTATCTTCAAAAAATGTAAATGTTATTTATACCCTTTCTATTCTAACCCCTTCAATTGTAGATCAGCAATTAATCAGTAGGAAAACAATGGCGTTGTTTTGAGTTTGGAGAACCTCTTAAACCCATTCACACTATATGATTTCTCATATGACTTAGTCATAGCTATTTCATACCATCATAAAAGTCATTCATGACTTCTATAATATCAAAAATCATACAGTGAATTTCTCAATGAGAAGTCATGCGACTAGTCACATGAGAAATCATGTAATGTGAAATAGTATCGGAGTATCTTCCAAGAATTTAATTGCAATCCATAATTAGCATGGAACGCTATTTATTTTTAGGGATACATTAGAAACAGAAGAGAATATTCCATTATATTTGATATGCATTTAACATTTTTTCATCTGATTGAATTTACTCACCAACTTATTCGATATTTGAGAATTTGATCGAAAGCGATGAGATTGTAAATTTGATTGCATTAGCTATGTATTACTAATATTGCACGTGAATGGGTAAATTAAAAGTTTGCTTAGCCCACATCGGCTCATTAAATTGCTAGGTGACAAGTTTTTCATTGACATAAAATTTACCCAGAAGTTGTGTAAAGTACAAAATGTAATACAGAAACCAAAAGTGGAATAATTTAATACAGTGTGGTTCATTTGAAAGTTACAAAGTTTCAGTAAAAGTCATAAGTCATTCATAACTATAGTTTTAAATAATTTAAGGTTGTTAGGAAATTACGTACCTACTTCAAAGAAATAATAAGAAACACATCATAATTTTTAGATTAGACTAACTAAAAATGCTCACCTTTTAGTACTAAAAATTATATGTAAAATATACTGATGAGTGTATAATTTAATTGTGATATTTTTAGTTCTAAACGTGTTTTAGTGCATTTTTGTTAGTAAAACAAATTATGATATGATTACTATCAAATTACACTACATGGATGTACCGCAATACAATTTAAAAATAATAAGAAGTTGATTATGTTAATAGAAGTCTACGCCGAACTGGATGATGCATCCAGCATCATGTACAGTAGAATTTTGAGTTAAGTTCATCACTTTCAACTACTTATACTGTACTACAAACAGTACCTATGTACATAAATAATTACTTAATTGTAAATTATATTTAAGATCATCAACATCCGTTAGCATTAATTTGGAATTCGAGGAAGGCTTGTGTATTATTAAATCGAAGTCGGATTAAAGTGTTTTATAACCTTGTATAAAAATAATGAAAGTAATTAAATTTTTTAATTTATTAAGATTTATAGCTATTTGAACTCCACATTAAACAATAGAATCTTGTTAAAACAAAATATACTTTAACTACAGTATTTATTTTATATTTCATGAATAAGTGATAAAGTAACAGAAAATTTCCTTTAGCATATAATGTAGGCTAATTAAATATAATTTTAGTAAACTCTGCAAATAGAAAATTAAAATTGTTTTCTTCAATTAGTAGTCAAATAAATTTAGAATTTCGTCGAGATTGATTTTAATCCAAAAAACCCTATCTTACAAGATATCAATGTCATTTTTTAAATTCATGTAAAACAATTCCTTATAGTTTATATTTGTTAAAATAATAATGTTTTAAAAATTATCTCAATGAAACTTCTACTGATCCACTTATCAGTAATTTTTTGTTATTATATTTGTGATTTGTTAGTAGATATTAGGTTTAAATTTGGATGTTAGGTGTAATTAAATTTTGCATTTATGTACATTAAATTTAAAATAATATACATAAATAGGTACATTCTCATCGAATTTCAAACTTAGTGAATATATTAATCATTTATTAATAACGAATTGAAAATTGTTGATGACGACCAGTATCAGTATAACTACAGATCGATAGTTATCGTTCGATATTTCGATACTCCGATAATTATCGATAATATATCAATGTTCTGATAATAATTATCGACAAATATCGATTAATCGAAATTATCGATAGTTTTTAATTATCGATATTCGATATTCGATATCGAAAAGTTCTGACCCCTGAGTTTAAAGTCTTATATTTCAAAAAGTAATTGATGAAATTTTATGCACTAAGAAGATACAGATGAAGAATTTAATTTTGTATAGCATAATATAATTTCAAAGTGATAGGCTTCATAGTGTGGTTTTGGCATACAGATATTTAAAAAAAGAGGCACAATTTATGCAACAATTAGCACATCGACAACTTTACAATTTTTTTTCTCGTAAAGTGTTGTCTAAAATTTAATGAAATTTGAACTGTAGATACCTACATCTTTTATCTCTATTTCCAAATTTTTGTAATGATATATTTTAAATATTTTTTGAATTATTAAGTATAACAGTAAAGTATAATAACTTCGTTATTATAACGAAATTTTTTAAAGTAATTGGACATATCAATCGAAAACTATGGTAGAGTATTATTTTTCAATTAAATAAACAAAATTTTTAATTATATTCCAAACTATGGCAGTTTCAAAATATTAAAATGCGATAGAATTAATAGTTTACGGGGTGTAGGGACGGAAGGGAACGTAATGTTCATGCCCTTATTGTTGAAATGCGGCAATTGCTGATCCATAATATTAAAAATTATAATATTGATAATAACGTGGCATGTGCCGCCTATATACAAAAACTCATTTTACGATTTCATACGGTCGCAAAACGTGCATCTCTGATTCTATGCTTCTCTGTCTAATAAGGAAATTATTTAAAAACCATTATTTTATTGTTTAAAAATGAATTGTTTAAATATTTTTGTAGGGAATGTCTTTTAATACATTTATTACAGCTATTAACAAAAATTTGTTTAAATTGAACAATTATGTACAAAGAAAATATCGACTTATAGAAATCGACTTTTAACAGCAATTTAACAAAATTCCAATAAAATTTTTATATTGCTAAAGAGAGTATACTTTTATCTATGTACTACATAAATTTTATGTAATTTGAAAAGAAAATACGATAGTTGTAGGTATTTGAAGTTGCAACTTTTCGTAATGAGTGCTAAAAACTACACTTTTTTGAACATTTTTTTAAATAATTATAAAAGGGCGTCAGTTAGAAGTATAAAATTTTAATATGACATTTAGCAATAATCAATTGATATCATATATTTTTTTCAAATCTTTTCGCTGCTAACTTTTGATTTTATTTGACTTCAAACTCAGGGGTCAGAACTTTTTACTCCGATAGTAGTCATACACTAATACATAAAATTTAGCTATTTTCAATTTTTTTGGCAGCAATAAAATAAAGAAAGAATTAAATTGTAATTTAACCAATATTCGTGACACACATGTTAGCTGTCAATAATAACTACAAATTATTATAATATTATTAATTTTGTTAGCATTTTAGTTTTTTATGTTAATTTATTAGTTAAATATAGAACATGCCATTAATAATGATTATTATTATTAATTTAATAGTACATTGTCTTATTCGGATTAAAAGTGAAACTTTGTTTGACACGCAATTTTTGCATTTGCGAGGCGGAGCGCTAGCGGAGCCGAGCGAATGCAATAATTGCACGTCAAACAAAGACACTTTTAATCCAAATGAGACATACTACTTTTTCTCCAACCAAAAATTAAATAACATACATCATTAATAATGCGAAATTCAAAATTTAAATTACTTCAAACATTTTGTTTGAATATTCGTGTAATGAAAATCCAGTAACTGCAATTTTTGTTTTTTTATATTAAGTTGTCAAAGTCATCTGTCATAGTAAATTTTTATAGAAAATATATTGCTCTTCGTCCAAAAAATTATTAAGCAAGACGCTAATTTTAAGATACCAAGGTGGAAAATGTTTTCGCGCAGTGGTAGGTATGCATAAAATTAGTAGTGTTCCACAATAAGTGACAAAATATTTACATTTGCATAATATAAGGGATAATACTGGATACAGTTTACGTCGAACTTCGGCTACACTACTTGTCGATCCTGGTGGTGACATTACCTGCCTTAACGCCATGGAGGTTGGAAATCTATTACTGTATGCGAGGGCTATATAGAAGATTCTTTAGAAAATAAAAGACATAGCCAAAAAAATATGTCAAGTTGACGAAGTTAGTACTAGTTTAACCCCCATTATTGATATTACCTATATAGCATCAATAATCAACAAATTGATGAAGATGAACCTATTGCTCAGGAATTACACTCTGAAGATCCGAGTACCAGTAGCGTAACATTCACCGATATTGTTAATAATTCCAATACTGGTAACAAAACGGGTTTGCTTACTTTTTATCAATCTTGTGTAAATTATACATTTAATATTAACATGAAGGATTAAGGTATTAAGTATTTTTTGATTATTATTGTTATTCATGTAAAATTTTGTATAACCAATAAATTATTGACATTAAAAAATATATCTAATTCACTTTTAGGTCTAGCACTAAAAATACTTTTAGTACACGTAAAAACAAAGTGTTGCTTAGCAATGTTGGCATCTTTATATTAATAACAAAAACGTCAACTTTTAGTTGAGGTAATGCTATTAAAAATGTACTGCTTTTAATACCGTTGGAGAAAAACGATTTTGTTGAAATATGAAATCATATCATTTTGGTTAGGTTCATAGTTAGGTTTTAGTTTTTGTTGTAAACAATGCCAATCGGTACGTAACGTATCAATTATCAAAACGAATCAATTTATAAAAATTTGAGGTTAACAAAATTAACCATGAGTCAAACAATCACACTGCGCATGCTCACAAATACAAATCTAATGGAAAATCCAATACAAATAGATACCGTCCTATTTCTTAAAATTCTAATGAAAAATCCAACTGTTGTAGTCCAATGTGAAATCGAGTAATGTAAACGCGGAAATTTTTACATTAGACCACATCTAATACAAAATCCAATACAAAATCTAATAATGTAAAGATACTTTAAGAGTGTTAACCTGCTAAGTCACAAAAGTGAAATTTTACAGGAGACAAGAAACACCGTGTAACTGTTTTGCTGACTATGACAATTTTACTGCAGTTAACATAGCATTCTAGAAATGGTAGTATTACGTATCATAAAAAATTTACGATTTAAAATAAAAATTTGAAGTAAGTTGTTTTATCCTATAATGTAACAAATATTGTATTATTGAATGGTATCAAAAAACAGATTTTGCCAAAAGTGGACTTAGCAGGTTAACACTCTTAGCCGACGAATAATAAAATAATAATAATAATTTATACACTGTATAACAGTGGAAATTTCGTTAATCCATTCACGAGCGTATATTACATTTTTTCTAATAAAATTATTATAAACGAACCTACCTTGAAAGGGGATCCACAAATAAAGCTATCACGATAACTGCGGCGACAATGCATGCTAAATAGATGCCTGATATTTCAAAAATTTCTTTATCATCCGGTCTAGCCAAATTATCATTATTATTTAAATTCATAACACAAAAGTTCGATCCACAAGCTTCGTATGTAAGCGTTTCATTTCCATCTGCTCCACTGTGTGCCCCATGTGGATTACTGAGTACTGAAAATTAAACAATATAAATTAGACAAAAATATGTTTCATTATATACTTTCAGAACTAACACTAATTTAAATAAAAGTTAATAATTAAATAGTTAAACCAATAATTATTTTTCAAGTGAGATCTTTTTCGAATATCAAATATATTTAAACAAACAACAACTATGAAAATGAATACAATAATCTTACACTAGAGACCGGATTATATGCAACATAAAAAGCTCGAAATATGCATGCAAATATGCATGAAAAATGCTTAAAATATGCATGAAAAATGTCAATATATGCAATACCAAATAATAATAAACATCGTAATTATTAGATATTTTATTTCTAATGGCCGTATTCACCAAGTTCTGTTAAGTTGCTATCAGAGAGTTAAGTCATTAACAGTTTGTTAATGTGACATTTCGTATTCACCAATGATTGTTAGCAGTAACAGTCTGTCAAGTCGTCAAATAAGTTAACAGATCAATATGGATCTGTTAACTTTGGTAACAGACTGATAAATATTATTTATGTGTCAAAATTGTAAAAATGTAAAATAACATGATCTACACTTACTAGATCGTGATCTACCCACACTTTTAAGGTTAATTTAATACGAGTGAAATTAGCTGGAGCGAGTTTTACCAACAATAATTTTAGTAACTTTTTAATAACCGCTAGTTTACTATTTTAACTTTGAAATGTGATGGTGAATACGAATTCATTTTAACAGACTGTCAAGTATTAACAGTTTGTTACTTATCAAACTGTTAAATTGAAAATGGTGAATACGGCTGTATATCAATAATCACTAGAAATAATTTTATCAGTATTTTTATTACTATCTATTTATTTATTATTCTTTTTTGCTACTGTTGTACACAGAAACGATCAGGTACTGTTCTAAATGTTCGGTAGTAAGGTTGTGTCTTCGATCGCTTAAAATATTTTTATAAACAGGAAAAGACCGTTCTACGTCAACTGAAGTAACTGGGCAGTATTTGGGTGCTATTTTGGCACTTATTACTTCTGGCAGAAGCTCGCCCGTTCCATTTATAAAACTATTAATTTGACACAAAAAGGTTCAAAGCCTGGGTTACTGTTTAAAATGTTTTCAAACATCACCCTCGCATTTTTCTGATGTAACTGTTTCTGTTCCGCGTTAAGGTGGCCGTATAGGGAGTGGGTGTATCAATGTTAATTATATGAGACAGATTGCTCATTTGTACGTACTAGAAGTGCTTCAATTTTCACTTTTAGGGAATTTTATACTTGAAAAATCGAGTAACTTTGCAGCAAAATTTTCAATATTTCTAATTATCCGATTTTAATAAAAATTAGATCACGTCCAAGAGCCAAGTTTTATCTTTAAAATGATAACAAAATAATTCCCTAAGAGTGAAAATTGAAGCACTTCTAGTACGTACAAATGAGCAATCTGTCTCATATAATTAACATTGATACGCCCACTCGCTATACGGCCACCTTAAGCTGACGCGAAGTCAATTTGTTGGAATTGCCACAAAGGCGACCATACATATCCTAGTTGCGAGGTGGCTCCCTTTTCGCAGAAGAGCTCACTCTGGTAGATTTTTAAAATACTATAAATATAGCACGAAAATATGCAATATCACTACTTTTTATTTAAAATATGCAAAAATATGCAATAACCGGTGAATAGGGGCTAAATATGCAAATGCATATGCAACATGCAAATGCATATAATCCGGTCTCTAGTTACCACTAATATTAACCATTTGAAAGCCAAGCTACACTAGATGACTAAATTATTATAAAAATTTCATCCACAAACAGCTTTCCACACTTTTATTGATATTTTCAATGATTTCTTGTTGCTATATGCGATTTCTGTAATTATTTTTTACTTTTTAGTGACATTTTTTTATTTTTTACTGTTGTGTCGCAATTTTTTTTAATTTAATTTTTTTTATTATTTATACCTATTTATATTTTAAAATTGGCTTTTCGTGAATTTAAATAAGTTTTACTTTTAATAAATTACGGAAATTATAAGCTTTCGATCGTGCATTTAGATATTCTTCAGAAATTACAAAATTAGAAATTTGTAAATTACAAAATTAGAAATTTGTAATTTCTGAAGAAGATCTAAATACATGAACGAAAGCTTAAATACATTATTAATATAATTTCCGTAATTCGTAATTTATTAAAAATAAAACTTATTTATATTTTATATATTTAGGGAATGTTTACAATAAATTTAGTCGTATTTCGCACCCCTCACGCCAAGCTTTGCGGATCTCCCAGTCGCCCTCTGTTAGTCCTCGGGAGTTCATTGCTTTTCGGCTATCCTTCTGCCATGTTAACTTTGGCCGACCTCTTTTACTTCTTGCTGCAGGTACCCATATTCCCTTTAGACATCTGTAGTTCTCCATTTTTTGGAGGTGACTGTACCACATCAGTCGTTTCTTATCTATTCTATGGTGCACTTCAACATTTCTTATGTGCTTCAGCTTAGATACATTAAACGAGTGTCTTCGGTAGTCGTAAGGTAGGTAGTAGTAATTTTATAACTAATATCTGCTTTGCTACTTCCGCTGTTAGATAAAGTTAGCCCAGGTACTTGAAATTTTCGCATTCCCGAATCTCTTCTGATCCCAATATCAGATCCTGCCCATATGTTCTCAAATTGTTAGGTACTTAGTTTTGGTGAAATTTATTTCAAAGCCCCACTTTTCATACTCTTCTTACCATGTAATTCGCGTCCTGTTCATCTTCTGCAACGATTACTTGATCATCTGCAAACAGTAAAGTATAGAGGTTTAAGTTCCCTATCATTCTATGGCATATCATTTTCCGTTCCTTCATTGCCTCATTAATATAGATTTTAAATAATGTGAGAGCCAAGCAGTATCCTTTGTGCAGGCCTTTTGATATTTCGAATTCCTGGGATATCTTACTTCCCACCTTTACTGTACCTATGTACAGGTTTCGAATGGCGTCTATATTATATTCTTTATTTATGTGTATTATTAACTCGTAAGAATATTTAATTATAGTTACTAAATTGTAACTTGTATTATTTTATATTCAAGTTAAGGATAACTAAAAATTAAAAATAAAATAAAATATATATACCTACCTACATTCAATTTTAATTTTTATTTATCCTTAACTTGAATATAAAATAATACAAGTTACAATTTCATCATCATCATCACGTGATAGACTTATAGTCCGTTACGCCACTCAATTGATTTGGTCCGCCCATCTCTTCTTCGGTCGTCCTACGTTTCTCTTTCCCCGGGGCTTGTACCTAAAGATCTGTTTTGGTATACGGGTATCATCCATTCTTTCTAGGTGTTGTAGCCAATAGAGTCTGTATTCTTCAATCCGTTCACATACATTGAATATTACTAGTTCGTTTCTGATGTCCGTATTGCGCTTTCTATCCATTCTTGTATATCCTGCTATTGCTCTGAGGAACCTCATTTCTGAACTTTGTAGGCGCCTTTCATTCTCTTTTGTTATCGTCCATGTTTCACTTCCATAAGTGATCGTTGGGATGGATATTGTTTTGTAGAACTTGATTGCTGTGTTCTGGTTTGATTTATTCTTAAAAGTTCTTCGTATTGTTCCGTTTATATAGTTGAACTTTTCAATTTTGCTTTGTATGTCTTTTTCCTCATATAGCGATATCATGCATCCTAAAAAGTTGAAGTTTCCTATTTGCTCAATAGTCTGGTTGTTCAGTACTATTTTAGATCTTACCGGCTCCTGACCTCTGAAAGCCATTACCTTCGTTTTGTTCGTCGATATTATCATATTATATGTTTCTAGTATTTGGCTCAGCTTAAATATCGCAAGTTGTAGGCAATCTTCATTATTCGCTATTAGAGCCTGGTCGTCTGCAAAGAGCATGGTAACTACAAAATCCCTATTGTTTAGGTTTGTTGTATAATAAGTGATTTGTTCTTTCCATTTACGTATAGCATCGTCTAAGTATATATTAAATAGTGTCGGCGACATACTGCAGCCCTGTCTTAATCCTGAATTTATTTTTTCTTTTTTATTTTCATTTCCTGCTATACATATCTGGGTTTCTCTATACATTTCCTGCATTGTCAATATTAGGTGATATGGTATACATCTCTTTGCTAATATCTTCCACAATTTACTTCGTATCCTATCGAATGCTTTGACATAGTCTACATATGCTATGTGGGTTTCACGATTATACTCCTGGTGCTTTTCTATAATTTGTTTGATGCTGAATACATTATCTATACATGATCTTCCCTTTCTAAATCCTGTCTGTTCTTCCAATATTGTATCCTCTGTGATATATTTCAATCTATTATTGATAATTTTCGAGTACAACTTGCAAGAGGTATTCAGCAAGCTGATTCCTCTGTAGTTCTCGCAAATAGTCCTATCGCCCTTTTTGAATATAGGTATTATTTTTGCCAGTTTCCACTCTTGTAGCGTCCTTATTTGTTCCCAGCACATGTTCATAAATCTTAGGAGTCTCGTTTTCATCGCATCGGAGCTGTATTTGATTAGTTCTCCGTTAATTCCGTCCGTTCCCGTTGCTTTACGGTTTTTGATATCGTCTAGTGCCTTGTTAAATTCTGTTATATCTATTTTATCCACTTCTCCATGTTCTTCTTCCATATCCATCAGCGTCTCATCTTCATTTTGCCATAATTTTTTATAATATTTTAGCCATTCTTCATTTTCTATTGTTGTGATTTTCGCTGTATCCTTTTCTTTACTATAGGATGTTTTTTTAGCTGCATGAGAACTTCAAAATGAAATAAAACATTAAAAACCTGACGGAATGTTTTGGTTATAATTTTTTTATGAAAGTACAGTTAAAGGCATTTATGATTTGAACATGATTTCCGGCATGTGACCACCACGACTAATGGTTACGAAGCGCATCGGTTCAGTCCAATTTTTTACCACTTTTTCCAATATTTCTGGCTTTATTTCATAAATGGCTTGCTGAATATTAGCCTCCAATGCTTCTAGAGTTGTTGGTTTGTTAGCATAAACCATGGATTTAACATACCCCCTCAGAAAATAATCTGGAGGTGTCAAATCACACGATCTTGGAGGCCAATTGATAGGACCACGTTTTGAAATAATGTTGTCACCAAATTGTCCTTTCAATAAATTGATGGTTTCGTTGGCTGTGTGGCACGTAGCACCATCCTGTTGGAACCATAAGTTGTCAATGTTTAGCTCTTGAAGTTTTGGAAACAAAAATGTATTGAGCATGTGTCGATATCTCACACCATTCACCGTAACGGTAGCTCCTTCCTCATTTCGAAAGACATATGGACCAATGATGCCGTTGGCGTGTATTCCACACCAAACAGTCAATTTTAATGGATGCAATGGAGTCTCAAGATAATGTCCCGGATTGGTCTCACTCCATATACGGCAATTTTGTTTGTTCACATACCCATTTAACCAGAAATGTGCCTCGTCACTGAACAAAATTTTACGGTAAAAAAATGGATCTACTTCCAATTGGTTGTGAGCCCAATTTGGTAGCGTTGTTCAATGGTCAATCTATGCATTATCAAATGCAAAACCTTGCTAAACACAAATGTCAAAAAACTGTTTCCATAGCAATCTTGGTTCAATTGTTATCCCTATTGAAAGTTCTCATGCAGCTAAAAAAACACCCTATATTTAAATATTTCATTATTTTATAAGCAATATTTTGTCGCCCGTGTACGTCATTTTCGATTCTATTAATGAACTCATCCCATTTATTTTGTTTTAATTCTCTGTATATTCGCTTTACGTTTTTGTTTTTCCTTTTGAAGTCTTCTATATTATCTTGTATGTTATTTTGCAGTAACTTAAGATACGCTATCTTTTTATACTTGACTGCTTCCTTAAGTTCATCATTCCATATATTCATACCTTTTTTTGAAGTTTTTGTTCGACATCCAAGGGCTTCAAATGCAGCTTTTTCAATAATGGTTTTTAAATTCGTCCATTCTATTTCGACGTCGTCATTTTGCTTTATATTATTATTATGTTCATCCAATCGCTTTTGGTATAGATATCTCACGGATTCTTCCTGGAGTAAGTATATTTTAAACAGCTGTTTTCTTTCCTCATTATTTTTCTTCTTCAGCCATCTGGCTTTTATATTTATTATCACAATAAAAAGTGATCAGTCCCTATATCCACTCCTCTGTATACTCTGGTATCTCTGACTACTGGAAAAGTTTTTTCGTTTACTAAGACGTAGTCAATTGTGGAAATCTGTCCTCTGGCGGACCATGTATATTTATGCATTCGCTTGTGCTTGAAGAAGGTGTTCATTATCTTTGTGTTGTTATAACATGTGAAGTCTCTTAGCTTCTTTCCATTTTCGTTCAAGGTGTCTTCATTATGAATTCCTATAATTTTATCAATTGATGCTCTACCAATTCGAGCATTGAAGTCTCCGCCAATTACTAGGTAGTCATTTTTTGGGACAGAATCCAGTGTAGTTTGTAATTGTTTGTAGAATGTTTTGCTTTCTTCCTTCTTCCCTTCTTCTGGTGCATATACCCCCACAAAAGTCATATTTCCTCTGTCGATCTTGCATCTTAATGTGGTTATTCTCTCGTTTATCCAGCTGTATGAGGTAATTTTGGTTTTCCATTTGTTGTTCACGAGAATTGCTACTCCTGCAGCGGCTCTTAGTTCTTGCGGTACTCCGCTATATATCATCGTGTATCTCTCCAAGTCGCAACTTCCTCTCAGTTTTTTCTTAGTTTCACTAATCAGGGCAATATCTATCTTTCTTTCTTCCAGTGCCCTTTCTAACTCTTCGATTTTATTTGTTATTCCACGGACATTCCAACATCCTATATTCATGTGACCCACTATACCCAGTCTCTTATTCCTTTTTCGTTTGCAGTTTGTCAACATTTGGTACCGTCCTGTATCCGAGGCAATATTTGAGTGGTTGAAAGTCAATTTATGTCCCTGAATAGGAGACTATCCTATAGCAGGTAAGGACAGTGAGGGGGTTGCCCTCTCAGAGCTTCTGTCCAAGCTCCCAGTTCTCTTCTCCTCAACTGGTAGGAGTTTGTTTAATGACTACCATTTACTGTAGTCGCGTTATTATGGTTATACCGCCAATACTCGGTCGTCAGAGCCTCGTTAGTATAAGCAGGGTGTACCACGAAGTTACAATTTAGTAACTATAATTAATTATATATTATATTCTACTAATACCTCATCTGTGTAGGTTTCCCCATAGCTTACTTAATGGGATACTACCGTAGCATTTACGGAGGTCTATAAACAGGGCCGCCGCTAGGGGTACTTCCGCCCGTGTGCAAAGTTTAATTTGGCCGCCCTTGTAGCCGAATTTTTGCAGTTTTTTAATACAATTTCATAAAATTTCTACTATACTTATTCCCTGCCGTAAAGTAAATGACCTTTTCTAAACCCCTATTTTTGGGATTTTGGCCGCCTCTAATTCTGGCTGCCCGTGTGTTTTACACACTGTAAACAATAGGGCGCGGCGCCCCTGTCTATAAATGTTGCTCACCAATTTTTTATCGATTAGTTGTCTTAAGAGCGATGTCCATCAGCTGACTTTTTAAAATGTAAATAAACAGTCCCCTTACGTCTTCACCTAACCCGCAAACAGCATCGACAAACTAATCCATCTCTTTTTACGGTTTTTACTCTCTAAGCGTGCTTTTAAGATGCTTCTAAGCTTATGTACAACCGTTCGAGATTTGTCGATGTCAAACGAAAGATAATAGGTGCCAACAGTTTTCTGATACCTAGTAACAACATTATATTTCTTTTACAATTATTGCAGTATGCTATTGTATACTACATTAAAATTTTTTCGCTACGCCAACTTTAAAGTTTAATGTGGCTTCTGTCCTAATGATTTACATTTTTTATCATATAAAAAATATGATAAATATTTTGTTTTGTTACGAGAAGTTTTTTTTGTTTTCTACCTAATAGTATTATAATTACAAATAAAATAATTATAAAAAGGTTTTTCTAATAACGCTATTATGCCTTCGAAAAATAATTCTTTTGGTAATTCTGCAAAATATGACTCCACAGCGTTTTCCAAGTCGTCATTCGATAAAAAAACGATTCCTTTTCAAGTGTTTTTTTGAGTTTTGAAAAGAGATAATAGTCACAGGGGGAGAGGTCGAGACTGCATGGTTGTCGTGAAGAAGCAGTTTTCTGAGCATAATAATTGTGGGGTGGTTTTTCGTTTATAGCAACTTTCAAGTTCTTAATTGTGTCTTTGTAGACATTCCCCGTTATTGTAGTCCCTTTAGTCAAGTCAAGTAAGTTTCTTTCGAAAGATAAAAATCAATCGGCCGAATATGTTTCGTACGAATGCTCTATTATAACTGAAGGGTTAGAAAGCTAAAAACTGTAAGTAAATATTGAAAAATGAAAGATATATGTTTTCTAAAGAAAAATGAAGAAATCCCAGATCTTGTTGTGAAAGACGAGGAAGAGCATGACAAGATGGAGGTTGGACTAGAGGCGACGTTATGAACGCAATCGTGAAACTCAAAAATAGAAAATCCTCAGGCATCGACCAGATAACAAACGAAATGATCAAATACGGGGGAGAAGAGTTTGGCTAAGAAAATAACTATATTATTCTAGAAAAGATTTACAGCTGGAAGTATTCTAAACCAATGGCAAACAAGTATAACAGTACCCATATTCAAAAAGGGAAAAAAAGACCCACAAAGTTACAACTGCTCAAAATTAACACACCAGGTCGGAACCAGCGAAGAACAGCTAGGTTTCAGAACAAATCGTGAGACCATAAAAAAATGCAATATTTATACTGCGCCAACTAGTCAAAAAATCCATCAAATTTAACAAACCTCTATTCCTCTGCTTCGTCGACCTTACGCAATCATTTGACAGAGTACGACTCATCGATGTACTGAGAATACTGCCAGAAAAGGGTATTGATAGAAAAGTGATTAATCTAATCTATGGGTCTCCAAACTACGGCCCGCAAGCACCACCTGGTAGTGGCCCTTCCGGCCCTCGGTAGTGGTACAAATTTGCCCGGTGTCCGGCCCGCCATAGTTTAGTTAGATTGTAAAATTTTTTCCGATTATTTTATTAGAACCGTCGTAAATGCGACAAAATTACGATACAACATTTGGTAAAAATAAATGAGTTTACAAATTACATTCAATCTAGCTGGAAAACCCTCAAAATTCACTATTGGGAACCAAATTTTCAAAAAAATCTTGCAGAGCCCCTGGAAATTGGGGGATAAACCCCCAAACTCTCCTTTAGAGGTAGCCAACTATTTCTTAGTCTTTAACCAACCACTACTACCAAGACGACTAGAGGAGGGTCAATTATGTTGGTATAGTGAGCTAACTAGGTCTTGGGCCAGCGGGACTTAGTGGAGGAGTCAGGGTGGCCCGCGGTCTAAAAAGTTTGGAGACCCATGATCTAATCAAACTACTAAATACTAACAACAGAACAAAAAGGATGCTGCTGATTTTCATCTCAACTCATATTATTATAATTATTATTTAATATTGGCTATAGTATGGGAAACATCAAAATACAAAGCATATGCTATGCCTATGACAACATTCTAATGGCAGGGAGCGAAGATGATCTGCAACGTCTGTTACATAGAATGAACACACACGCAGAAGAGCTTGACATATCATGAGCTCAACATACCAACCATCAATAACACTGCCCAAGAAGTAAAAATGCAAGCAACAAAAGCGGCTGTGGTCTCAGGTTGTCTCCTGAATATAGAAAGCCAAGTTCGAATGTATAAGACCTGCGTAAGACCAATCTTCACATAATGCAGCAAAAACAAGATCCGACACTTCCAAAACTAAGCAGATGGCAAGAACAACGGAAATGAAAACTATACGAGCCATCACCTATCTCAGTCTTTGCGACAGGATCAGAAGTGAAAGAATTCGTGAAACATGCAACATACAGGATTTAGTCAGATAGATCAGAGATAGGAGACGACGTTGGAGGGAACCATGTTGAGAGAATGGAAGAAGGAAGACTTGCCAGAGCGAGCGGTGCAAATACAGAGGCCAGCGACAACACACAGAGGAGACTACCCGGTAGATCACATAAAAGGTGGTACGAAAGCTGGACGTCATCATCACAGGATATAATAGTCCCTAAGGAAATTCGATTATTCGAAAGCAAAATGGAAAAAACAGGACATTGCCCTAAAATAAGAAGAAAATATTAATCATCATTTTTCACTAACCACCAACAACCTAAAAGAATTCAGCTGTGACTGGTCCAACTTTTACTTATCTAAAAATCACCTTTGATTTTCAAAATTAATATAGTCGAATTGAAACCATGTTCAGGACCGCTCAGCGGGGTACTTCCGCCCGTGTGCAAAGTTTAATTTGGCCGCCCTTGTAGCCGATTTTTTTCGGTTTTTTAATACAATTTAAATAAAATAAAACAACTTAGGTACTACTTTTATTCAAATTGTCGACACACTGCTTTTTGCAATAATTCGTAAGTAATCACGGCTCCTACAAATAATGTTATCAAAACTTTTGATGTTGAAAATATAGAACCGATGCGCTATTTTGTTAATATTGGGAGAAATATTGGGAAAAGTGTATCGACCTAAAAGGAGATTACGTTGAAAAATAAAAAAAAAAGTGAAAAACTTGGGTCTTCATTTCAAGCACGGGTACTTATTGATTTATCCTCGTATATATCTTTTCTTATTCCACTTTTTTATTTTTTGTATGAAATATAGTCATTGAAAATATAATAAATTACTTATTTACGCGAAATAAATAAATTAAGAAGCACGGTAAAATTTTAAAATATTTAAAAAAAAAATTAACAAAGTGAGCATGGAACCCGCAACCGAGAAATCACCAGTCCAACGCTCTAACCACTAGAACACTCCGAGTACTTACAATATTAGTCAATAATAATAATAGCAGTAACAGCATAATGTTTCTTTTCAAATATTAATAACTCAAAAACTAAAGGACACCAGACTAAACGCCGAGAAAGTGATAATTTTTAAGCTTCTAGAATCATAAAAAAACTGAGATATCAATTGCCTGTATATATAATAATACAGCTCCTTGTTACTTGTTTTAGTAAAGTACATAATATGATAATACTCATTATTGCCGCAAGGCAGCACACGTCTAAGGCATATTTAGTGTAAATCGTATTTTTCGAATAATTCAATAACAAATTAATGAAAAAAATTGATTTTTTTTTTATTGTGTCTAATATACCATAAAGAATTTAATATAGCCTAAGAATTAAAATTTAATTTGAGTTTTTCAAGTAAAAAAATACAATTATTGATTTCAATTATTGAAATTATCTATGCTCTAAAGACAATTTCATTAAGAACACATTTGTGAAAACCAATTTTAAATAACTTTGAAAATAAGAAAGTTATTCGAAAAATACGATTCACTTTGGTAGATATCGCTCTTAATACAAAGACGTTGTTAATACATGAGCTGCTTGCTCGAAATCACTCTGTTCTCCGGCTTCTAGCATCTTGTCTTCAATCCTGTTTCTAATTATCTTTCCGTATAATTTTCCAATTGAACTCAATACGTTAATGCAACGATAATTGTCAATAATAATTTATTGTATTATACAATTTTTAATTTTTAATTAACATTTTAGTTTAAAAAATAATTAAAACTGACCATCAGTGCAGTCCGTATGTCCAATCCGTATGTCCAATCGCCATCTTGTCAGTATAAATAATGTCAACAAACACACACTTTTGAAAAAATAGTAATAACCTTATCACACTATTACCATAACAGAAATGTGATTGATTAATTAATTTGCCAATTCAACGGAATAAGGCTGCGATTATGAGATAGCAAGTGAGGTCGAAAGTTGAATAATCGGAAGAAATAGTAAACCATTGAGGTTTATCTATAATGAGAACGTAAAAGTGTAGGTTCCCCATGAAAGTAATTTCATTTCACACGCAGAGCACATTTAGAAAATGATTGCAGGACAAAGTCCTAAATTATAAAGAAGAAACATGTGAACAAATTCGAATCATGGAAATATATTTTCATATACTAATAATTGCATCGCATGAAGAACTACTTGTATTAATGTTAACAAACCATTATGAAACCAATGATAGTAGATGAAACGCAAATGTGCACTAACGGACGCTCACCAATTTACAGCTGATCAAAAGTTTCATGAAACTTGCTATAGGAGTATCTACTCATATCGTTGGCTAAGAGTGTAAAATTTTACAGAATGAAAAAGAAAACGTGTAAATTTTTCAAAAATGATTTTAAATGAATATTGAAATTACACTTTATGGATTGATAATAATTTAATGGTGATTTAATAAAGTGTAATTTCAATTTTAATTTAAAATCATTTTGAGCAATTTACACGGCTTTTTTTGTGTTCTGTCAAGTTTTACGACTATAAATCTGCCTATCTCCGGTATGGAACGGAGACGGACGTAGATAGAACATGTAGTGGGAATCAACTTTAATGTGAATTAAAAAAAAAAAGTTAAAAAAAATTAAAATCCGAATTCTACAAAATTAGATTTATGTATTTTACACAATTTTAAAAGGTCATTATCGTAGGTCGACGATAATATTGTGCTAGGTGTGTTTAATTTGTCTATTGTGTCTAATGTGTGAAAAGTTTTTGTAAATTTTTTTATAAAAAATGTTTAGTGCGTTTGGCAATATTCTAAAATAGATACCATTATTACATAAAATTACGTTATTTTGATAATATAAATTTATTGTATTTACATTTTAATTACTCCTATTGTCTTGATAAATTATAGGATTCATGTACAGCTTATAGGATGGGGAAGGCTTCTTTAAAAGTCACTGCAATTTTGCATTTTTAAATTATTATTAAAAATAATTAATAATACACTAGCCGTTATTTTTCAAATATTAAATAAATAAGAGGAATCCTCTGAGTTGGAAAATACACTTTCGTAATTCGCTGTTATGTTACTTATTACTCAAAAAATTTGCACAAATGTATTATATTTTTTGAAAGAGGACACTTGGACATAGACCGTGTTAGTTTTAATTTTTTTAAATTCAAACTTTTTCAACATCTACTGAAAAAACATATTTTATTAAAAAAAATGTTAAAAAGAATTTTAAATTTAAAAAAATGAAAACAACACGGTCTGGTCCAAGAATCCTGTTTTAAAAAATATATACTTTTGTGCAATTCTGTTGAGTAATAAGCAAAGTAACAGCGAATTACAAAAGTATGTTTTCCAACTTGGAATTCCTCTTAAGCACCCCAACACAAACCTCAACGTATTGTGTGAAATATAGACATTTGTATGTACGGTAAAATGATTGAGAAAACTAGTAGTAAAAATCTGAGCATTACCAGTTAATCAATAATTCAGGGAATTATCGTGTTGTAAAAAAAATTAAATTAAGAAATAACATTAAAAAATAATTAAAAACAGAAGAATCTGAATTATGATACTAATATATGAAAAATGAAATTATAATTATTATATTATTATGAAATAAAAAAGTTTCAATAAGGGTAATCACACTTCCTTGTATATTTTTATGTACCGTAAAATGGGGTGAATCACAACATGCAGGTGAATGACAACAAAAGTTGAGGAAGGCACAAATAATTTTTCTGTACTGCAACATTGAATATTTGATGAATATGTTATGTCAATAACATACTGTTATTCAATATTCCTCAAATATTCAATATTGCAGTACAGAAAAATAATTTGTGCCTTCTCCAACTTTTGTTGTCATTCACCTGCCTGTTGTGATTCACCCCATTTTACGTACCTAATAAAGTTGTGACGTTGCTAGGATAAATACAAAACGTATAAATACAACGAAATATACATAATTCATTCACATTCATCTACACCAGTGGTTCCCAACTCTTTTTGTTGCGACTAAATATTTCGGAACGCATTTCTTTCGCAACCCAATGTATGAAAAGGTAAAAAACAGAACTTAACGCTAAAATACAATGTTAAAAGTTAATATATCGATTTCACTGATATTGAGAGATTTTTCTTCTAGTACCCAAGTTCTAAATCGTGGCGCTTCACAATATTTAGAGAAGAAAATCACTAGGTTCATAAAAATTACCCAAAAAATGAATGAAAAATTATAAACAGTTTTTTTAAAACTTTTTTTAATTAATGTCATTAATTTGATGTTGTAAGGAAATCTATTGTAAAAATGTGTACAGGCATAACAATAATAAAAAATAATAATACACATTATTAATATTATGTTTTGGTCATATACATTGGTTTGGTCGTATATAATTTATAGTTAGATAGAGTATTTCTTCACTATAGATAACTGGCAGCCGCCGCCAAAAACATGGGTCATAGAACCTTAACTGCATGATCATAATTTCGACTTTAACCACGATGTATTAATCTATAATTTCTCTCTTCAGTCCATTACCCTTCTGCAGGGTGTGGTGAACCTTTTAACAAAGACTTTTCATGGTAGATTAAACCCCGGTGGTTTGCCATTGCCTGCCGAGGGGAGACGGCCATAATATGATTCTTACTTCACCCGGAGTCGAACCGGGTTCTCTGTATTAGCAGTCTATGCGCTTAATCGCTGTGCTAACGACCGTCTCATTAATTAATCTATAATAGTGTGGTCGATATAGTGCAACTTGATAGTATAGTTACAATGTATTAGTCTTATCAGATACAGATTTTGCTCGCAAGGTCAATTATGCTTCAATTCATTAACGGCATATATAACATTATCTTTAGATGCATCCATCAACCTAGCGCCTCACGTCGGTCATGTAGATATAGTATGTATATTATGAACGTGACAGGCGTCACTTTTGGAGTTTTTAAATGCCCGTTAATAGCAACTTTGCTAAAGTTTTTAATTTAATGTCGACATCCACAATGGCATTTAAATTTAAAATTACTTTAGAGGTGTAACGTTTCTTATTTTATGTTACATATTTAAATACAAATTTAAAATAATAATTCCTAGCCAGGATTCGAACCTAGAATTTCGGGGTGACAAAATGTAAATCCGAGGTGCACATGCACTACCAAGAAACATTAATAATTATATTTTATTTTGTCAGATTAATTATTATTATCTAATATAAAGATTACTTACTAGAAATATTAATAATAATAAAATGTACGTTATTTATTTTACTGCAAAAATTCATATTACATATTATTAGATATTAATTATAACGAATCATAAAATGTGTTTAAAATTAAAACAGGTGGCGTTTGAAAATTAATTGGCATGTGGAAACCCCAAGTTATAGGATACAATGTAAGAGTTTTTAATTTAAGTTTAAGTTTGTTTCATTATTTGCCGTCAAATAAAGTAACGTAGAATGATAAAGAAGTTACACATTTTACCGAATTTCGACTAGTTACATTACACTATTTGCCGGCATTAGATGTAATAGGGATAAGTTTCATGAAACGACGCATTACAATATTTGACCACTACTACCTGTAATATTGCGTATGTTATAAATATATAATTATTTGCATGAATTAATTCATTTAATAAATCTTTAGTACAACTTACCAAGCGAAGATATTAAATTTCCCCATAGTTCGGACGTTTGCCAAGCCAAAAAGAAAAAACCAAAAAATCGTACTATAATACCATCCACACTTTGATCTGTAAGTTTTGCGTAAACACCTGCAACTTGGGTGAGATATGAAGCTTTCGATGCCCACATTGGTGCTGCACCAATTCCCAAAATGACTCCAGCAGGTACAAGCGTATAAAACTTAGGATAAAATTGGGAGCCAATGTAAGGTACATAACATAACATAGAAAAACACAATGTCCACTTAGCAGTTAAACGTTTGATTACAAAAGTAGGCACAAATATACAACTGACTACCAGCGCCGCGTAAATTGCACTTAAAGATACTGTTCCTAGTCCATCTTTAGCATTAATACTACTTTGTAAATTGGCAATTCCTTGAAAAGCAGTAAATTGAATCATAAATGCAGTTGAAATAATGCTAACATTTTTTAATATTCGCCACTTTTCTTTACGTGATAATTTAAACTTTCCTTGTTGAGATGCTTCTTCGTCTGTTAGCTCACGTGGTGGTTTTATTACAACTCCAAGATTATTTTTATCTCCCTTGAAGCCATCATTGTCATATGCTCCTGTAATTGACACTGTATACACCTTTCCTTCCGGATTTTCACTAGTTTTGTTGTGGGAAGAGCCATTTTGGTTCTCAGAATTTTCGAGGGACGCGGTCATATCGGGGCCGCGAAAACCCTCTATAACCTGAAAAAAATTCAATATTTTATTAATGTAATCATTTTTATCTCTTATATAATTTAATAAAATAAACATGTTAGAACCAATGAAAATCATACGAAAGCCGACCCTGATCAGTATCTGGAAATACTGACCAACGAAGATAGAAACTATACGTAAGCCGGTCTTGACCAATATCAGGACGCTAAAGGATTAATTATTGAATGTGTAAAACATACTTTATCTTAGTTTTGTGAAGTTGGTAATAAGTTAGTAAGAGATACACTAAATTACATTTAATGTTAGGGGAGGAAGTTAAGTTGAGAAGTTCAGTTGTATAGTTCGAAGAATAGTAATAAAGGATTGTAATTAATAGTCCAGTCATTATAGATTTTGACCCGTGAATAATTTCTTAGTGGTTTTTTTTTCACAGCTGTCTCGGGGGGGGGGGGGGTCACTGGGAGTGTAAATTGAAAATCTCGACCAAATTATGCTTTTGCGTATATTCCAAAAATGGTTTTTTTTTTCGTAAAAAACGGTTTTTCTTGAATAACTCGGCTATTTTTAATTTTACATAAAAACCGTGGGGACAAAAATTGTAGGAAATTTGATTCTCTACAAGTTTGGTCCTCACAATTTTTCTTCTAGGATTGATATTTTTGGAATTGGACCCGAAAAAAGCGACAAATTCAAAATAATATTATTATCTCTTTTATTTTCAACTTAACGGCATAAATGAAGAGGAACAAACTTGTAGAGAATCAAATTTCCTACAATTTTTGTCCCCACGATTTTTATGTAAAATAAAAAATGGCCGAGTTATTCAAGAAAAACCGTTTTTTACGAAAAAAAAAAAACATTTTTCGAATATACGCAAAAGCATAATTTGGTCGAGATTTTCTATTTACACTCCCAGTGACCCCCACGAGACAGCTGCGAAAAAAAACCACTATGAAATTATTCACGGGTAAGGTCGGTTTTTTGGATATAATGACTGGACTATAAATATTGGAAATAAAGGTCGTCTTAACAAACATAAGCTTATTTCAGACAACTCTGTCTGTCTGTCTCTATCTGCCCGTAACGTTCTCTCGAACTTCTAATAATTGATTGTTTGTTGTTGAAATAAGTATAGAATATCGGAAATAGGTAAAATGAAAAAAAAATAGAAATCAATATCTTTTTGATATTGCCTTATATTATTATTTAGTTGGTACATTTGTTTTGTTTTTAAGAAAGAAAAAAACATGAAACCAAATATTTAACTTTTTATTAATTAAAATTTCAAAAATTCGCTTTTCGCGCCTTTTGTTGTGCAAAATCTTCAATTATGTCAACGTAATTAATTAATACAGTTATTTTTCCAGACCCTTCCGGGCCCTTGAGGATGCCCGGGCCCCGGGGACAAATACCCGAGTGCCCCCCCTTCTAGTTGGGCCTGATTATTTACCCAAAAAGATTTTACGTACTATGTCGGATTAGTAGCACACCAATACGTTTCAAATTTAAAGTTATGAATAATTCGAATGTAAAAGTTAAAATTTTTAAGAAATTCTAATTTTTCATTACAAATTTTAATAATTTAGAATTTAAAAAAAATTAATTATAAATTTTAGCTAGAAAATGTTTCGAAATTAGACAATAGTTGACAATAAAACAAAATAATAGTAAAATTATACTCGTGAGATGGGACGTTAAAATCTACAACGTAAATATTATATTTTTTGCTACTTTTCATCAGTGCATCCTAGAAAACATAAACAATGACGATCGTTCTTAGAATCATATTCTAATAAAAAAGTAGTAAGATAAAATTTATAACATTCAGAAATAACCTTAACATGTAGTGACAAAATAAAAATATAAATTTTCCTATCTGAAGTGTGATATATATATATTTAAATATATATATTTATTGCGATCCAATTAACCCGCGAATTTCCAATTAAGATTTAAAGTACCAAGTTGGCTTGAAATCTGGTAAACTCATTACGGATTTGAGAAGATCAATGTGACATTGTTCAGAGTCGTGAATAATATCGAAATAAGTCATTCCTCAGGTTATTTTTAAATTTTATAATTTTTTTCGATCTAGTTTATTATCGGACGTGGAAAATGATGAAGATCCTGATTGTTGATGTTCTGTTTGGAATATGTATCTAGAGTACATAGTACATATTATAATGTAGAAGCTACTTTGTATATCAATAACCTTTAACTTAAATTTTACTAAATTTAAAAAATTTTAATTAAAATTAATATAAATTCAAAATTACCAATTTTTTGCTTTTTAATTACAAATTTTAAATAAGTAGGTATATTTTTTAAATTTTCACATTATTTCAATTTTTCCATTGCAAATTAATATTTTTCAGTGTAAATCCTAAACTTTAAAAGTTGTCATAGCACACATAATAGATGTATACACAATAATAAATTAGGGCTTAATATTATCAGAACGAGCTACTATATTATCAGTATGTTAGAAAATATTTTAAATAAAAGAAGTTTTATTTTATGGCAAGTATTTTTTATTACCAGATATCGTTCCCAGAACATTACGAAATTGAAATTTTATTATAATTTATATTGTTTACTAGTTTTCAATAGTTAAATGTTCATAATAACTACTTAAGATGTATAATTTTAAATGTCAAAAAGAAGTTATGGCTTTTTTATAGTCAGTTTTTTTTCTAAAATTAATTTTATAAAAAGTGCGTTTAAAAATTTGAATTCCTAGATATTCATAATTTATTAAAAACTGCATAGTCGACCTTATACTATAGTCCAGTCAATAGAGACATTCGTTATAGGTGTGACTTTACAAAAATTCTGCACAGCATTGATATTTTTAGGATCGTTAAGTAGGCTTATAAAAAGCTTAAATTTAAAAATGAGAATTATGAAACATCGAGCGCTAGCCGCCATCTTGGAAAACGCGTTTCGTATCATATCTCGGAAACGGCTTACTTTAGGATGAAAAACATGGAGACCTTTTTTGTATATAATTAAATTTCCCACCTTTTTTGTTCGAAACTTTTTTTGATTCAACTTACCGTTTTTCAATTACGGCTCGTTCAATGTCGCAAATCTCTTGTTATCCGCTGTTATCCGCTGTAACTCCCTGGAAAGTCGATTTAACGATGAAACGTTCTGTATTTGCGACATTGACCGAGCTGTCATTGAAAAACGGAAAGTTGAATCAAAAAAAGTTTCGAACAAAAAAGGTGGGAAATTCAATTATCTACAAAAAAGGTCTCCATGTTTTTCATCCTAAAGTAAGCCATTTCCGAGATATGATACGAAACGCGTTTTCCAAGATGGCGGCTAGCGCTCGATGTTTCATAATTCTCATTTTTGAATTTAAGCTTTTTATAAGCCTACTTAACGATCTTAAAAATATCAATGCTGTGCAGAATTTTTGCAAAGTTCATTTCTCTATTGACTGGACTATGGCAAAGATTATAGTTGCGGAATAGGTCGTTCATAATCTTCCAAGTAGTATATTTCTACAAATCAATGTGACAAAAACAAAAATCAGGACCGTCCTCCAATAACGTCCAATGAAAACCTAGCAAACAAAAATGATAAAATCAGACACCTCAACGGATAACATGTTTCATTGATCGTAAATAATAATCTATCAAAAATAGATAAGTCCTTCACAAACAAATCTTAAGCTTTAAACATGAGTCATTAACCAAGTACTTCCGCAGCTTAGGGCATGACATGCTAACGCAGTCAAAGCTTAGACAAGAAAACTCATTACATGATCTTTCTCTAGTATTTCTCTCTCTCTCGTATCTCATATCAGTACTTAACTCGTATTTTGACTTATTCGGTGATTGTGATTCTTTACAAGATATGCTCATTTGTGAGACTTTGCCACCTCAACATGTTATACATGGTATTGTTTTTACACACCTTTTTTATACACCTTTTAGCGGTGCATTAAGTTGTGTCGTTTAGCAGCGCAGTCTTATATATGATCGGGGCCCCGGGCCAAAGGTAATGAGGGGGCCCTTTAAGAAACGAAGTATGTAACTCAGTAGATAGGTAGAAGGAATGTGTATACAAATTGTATAGAACGGGGCCCGGCGGGGGCCCGGGCCCCTCGGGCCCATGCATAAAGACAGCACTGTCTTTTAGTTGAAAAGATCGAGACATCGCAAACCAGGGTGACTGTAATGATACTCTACCGTCTCTTTCCCTCTCTACACGTTTTCCCCACCCTTTTTTATCGTAAAATTTGTAAAATATATAGCACACTAAATTGTAACTTAAATGCGAAAGGGAATGGGAGAATGGGAGAATGGGACCCCCACTGTATCCATACCCATATTCCAAGAGAGCAACATTGATAAATGCTGCCACGATCTTCGGACATATTAAATGTATCGAACTAATTAAAAGAAGGCTAAGCTAATATACTGACGTTACTGACACTTCTTGTACGACCATGTATGTATAATTCAATCAAAAAGAAAGAACAAAGAATAAATTTTAATTAAAGTATCAAATTATGATAATCTAAGACATTAATTACAATTTATTGTTTTAACTTAAGCAAATCATCTGTTTTTATTAAGGGAAATTTTGTATTAAATAATATTTACAGATGATGCTTGATAAAAACCAAATAAAAACTAAACTGTAAATCGTAGTACCTAATAACTATTTTTAAAAGAAGAAATCGGGTTTTTAATAAGGACAATCGCCATAACTAGTTAAAGCTAGTTCTGACGAGTTCCCTTAGTTAAAACTAGTTAGACTAGTAAATTATATCTTTTTCTGATTTTGGGTTTTTACGGTAACATTGCATTGTGCAAATAGTTGCGACAATGTTGTTTCATTATTTTGTTCATTTGTGACAACATGATCCTGTCACTTTTTTAGAATGACATTGATAACCAATTTCACATAATTGTTAAGATAATCTTATTGTACAATTTCTAGTTGAAACAGGAAAATTGCAGTAAATAGGCCATGATGATCATTACTACATATCATTTATTGTTCATATTATTTAATAGTTCTGGTTATGGTAAAATATCTCAATTGGGGAGGTATCCAATTATCTTGTTTAATTTTAATGACACTTTTGGATAAAAACTAATTTTTTACTTTACCGATTATCGACATCACAGCTTTATAAATTAGATTTTTTTTATTTATGATAATGCAAACGTCGGAAACATACTATTATTCACATCCGTAACATTGAACAACAAGGTTATTGAAGACCAACTTTAATTAACATTTGTGGAATACAATTTTTTATTGTTGATTTAATAATTAAACTAATATAATTTGTAGACTATTAACACTGTCAAAAAATTAGATTTATAAGCAACTATCAAGCTAAACTAACTAATTTATTAAATATCATACTGCCCTCCTATAAGGAAGAAGGACGTATCTGCACTTTTAGTACTCTGCTATGATCTATTATGATTTATGACTTTTCTGCTCAAGTGCTTCCTGTCGATTGTATATTTTTCACATTATGTAACCTAATTAGTAAAATTAATTGCATTGACAATTTTTTTATTTGTAACAAATATTAGAATCGATTTATAATTTGAGATCTAAACTCGAAATATTTTACTTCCCAATTTTTGTTTTGAGCAGAGTCGTAATCCAGTTTCGCTATTTTTATTAAGTTTTGGGTGAATTTGGTGTCAAACGTTAGACCGTTAGAGCCTAAACGAACTTCCATTTCCAACATCTTAATTTCATTTTCTACAAAGTTACGGACATATAAAATGTTCGGGTCATCCGAGCAACTTCCGTACGATAATTTTCACATGTTTTGTTTCCATTACAAAAACACATAATGTCCAAAAAATGTTATGTCTTAAAATTCAGTTGTAAAATGTAGCTATATCGAGACCAAGTGAGTTAATAAAAGTTTATAAAAGAAATATTTTTTTACCCAAATGAAGATGACCGACAATGAGATATTATATTTTAATCATTAATAAAATTTTAATTTCATCACTAGTGATGAAAAGAAACAAATTTCGTAATCCTAATTGACTTTGAAAAGTGACTAGATACTAGGGTTCGTGGGCGTAGCACATAAGTCAAAAATGTTAACTGTAAAGGTAACACAATAAATTTAATAAAACACATGGATTTAAATATTTATATTAGTATCTACTACTATTAAAAATTAAATATAACTCATTGTATGTATTATGTATTATAAACAATATTGTTTGTTTAAAGCCATGCGTTTTATTAAATTTTTACTTTTTGTGTTACATTTTTGACTTATTTGTGACTTATTATTTCTCACATCCTCCAACCATAGTATTATATTATCAGAATTAAAAGAAATCTTTTAAAAAATATAGGTACGTGTTTAAGTTTAGTATTTTTACGAAAAGGGTGTATTTTCAATTTTAAGAATTTTATTACGCATTATGCCTGTTAGATGTAGATAATTTGTATTACATAATAATTTATGATATGGAATAGGGATGATGTAAACTATTACATCTAAAATACTTAAACATCACATTCATTTTCTAATTTTTATAAAACAAATATTATTGCTTTCGATTGCTTTTAATTTAATTTAAATATAATTGGGTCATTGTTATGTTTCCCACGCTATAGAATAACTATAATTTTTTATCAATCAATCAAATCAAAAATTGTGTTTTGATTTTTTTGTGATAATTTTAAAAAGCTATAGTATAATAATCTGATGGGTGTAACGGACACGTGGTGTAGTGGAGGTGATTAGTCTTGAAAATGATAACGCGGAGCTATTTTCGTGCTTGAGAGGGAAATCGAATATGGTCACTAACGATTGAAATTTGAAGAACATAACATCGTAAAATTATACTTTTAAACTCAAATAAAGTAATTCTAGCCTTTTGATAGAAAATACTTGTACAGTCTAAAATATCGCTATCCAGAAATAACAAAAATAATTAAAAATTAGTCGGAACGACATAATCTTCCAGAATATGCTAAAATGGGAGCTCGTAGGAAACCTGTATTTTATTTAATTTTTTCAACTACTATTAAAAATATTTTATATTTATTTTTTTAAAAGAAGAACAAAGTGGTGGTCAGTGCGAAGACATAATTTAATAAATACTACAAGTGTAAGCGGCTCTTAACAGAAAACTGTCAATAAAATACTTTCAGCCAGAAGACAACCAATGAAATAATTATACTACGAGAAGAAAAGTAGTAAACAAAACGAAGGGAACAAAACGAAGAGTGTGTTTTTAGCATATTATAATATTATATTTTGTAAAATTGGAAGAACTGCAACATCTTAAATGATCAGAAAAGAACACATGTATAAACCAAAATTGTAACCAGAAGGAGTAGGCATAAAACGATATGACTTTAAAATACACAGACATTTTCTATATAAAGTAAGAGAAAAACATAAATTATAGGAAGAAACATAATATTAATTTAGTGTCACTCGTTAAAATTTATTTTGAATTGAGTGCTTTCAAATTTGTATTTATTGGAGATTAATTTTTTCAGACTCCAAACGTGTTCTATTATAATAAGTGGAATAAATTATTATTCCTTGATGTCTTTCTTTTTAAATGCATTAATTCTTTATAAGTAGATCTTTTCAGACAGAAATTTATGTTATTATAATTATCTATTATTGACATCTGCTTGCAGTAAACTACATCTACGAGTAAATATGCGATGTGCTAAAAGAAGCGATGGCGATGGAGAGAAAAATTGTGATTAAATATGAAGCAGAATCCTTGCTGATGATGATGAATCTGCTAATTTCTATTGAGCATAACTTTTCACTTAAAATGCGTTTTTCTTATTAAGACTTTTTCGGAATTTCTAAACTTTAAAATAAATAAATCAATAAATTCCACCTTAAAGTTTCTTGATGGCAAAAACGCTGTTATTAAAATTGTCGACGTTTCGAACTCATTATCAAGAACGCCATAAACAAGAAAAAACGTGTTCTAAACCGAAGTAAAACCAAAAATCTAACCCAACTAATGATAACGAAGGAAAACACTGAGTAATCAATAAATAATGTGGGTCGTGTGATACAATTAACACGTTCAAAGATAAAATAACAATAAATTTTCATTACAGTGAAGAAAATAAAACAATAAAAGTATAACTGTCAAATTATAGTAAATGAGTCAATTCGAAAACATAAATCAATATGGAGTGATCACGATACAAGATAATGCAATTGAAATATGAACTACATGCAAAAACGCACTAAATACATTATAATAATAATAATATAATATGTATTTAACTATGACATCTGAGTACATTATGAAAATATTTTGTAAAATTATTTAAAAAATTATGTCATAAAGCTAAACATATAGCGCTTTTCAAGTGCAGTAGCAATATTAGTAAACTTCGTCGGAACTGAAAGAAGTTTCTCAGTCATGAAACATAAAAACATATCCAATAAAAATTACCAGGAGGGGTTCAGCTTCATGCGATTCCTAATAATTGAGATCTACCTTGTAGAAATTTTCTTTCTTTTTCTTAAAAAAAAATTTTATATGCCATTTTAAAAAGATAGTGTCGTTGCCATGTCGAAAAAGGGAGTACTTAAAAAGTAAAATAAAATTAAATAAAATATATTCTAGTTATTTTTCTTATAAAATTTAAAGATTAATTTAAAAAAATTAGCAAATCACTTGGTATGAAATGGTCCCAATCCTATTTGATATTATTACAATATTTACTCTAATAATATTTAAAAATAAAATATAAATAAAATTGTCTTACATAGTAGGAACATTTTCGTTGCTGCACATTTTGTAGAATGGGTATATCACTATTATTTTCCTCACCCCAAGATGTATATGTTTTAGCATATTTGGAAAAGTCAAACACCATCGTGAGGTTAACTCACTAAATTTGAGTTCATCCTATTTTGATTGTAGACACGTATTAAATAAATACTTTAAATTGAATAACGAATATATCATAATTTGTATGTTACGTTATAAATTGATAAAAATAAAGACATTAATTTACTTCTTTACTTTTATAATGATTGAAGAGTAGGTACTGTCTAAAACACGTACAATATTACACAATGCAAAGATAATTTCAGGTTACTTTGTATCCTTGAACATATACACCTCCATATTTATGACATAAGTTGTTCAATAACAGATAATAATCGGTAAAAACGTAGTACAATTGAAAAGTGAAACAAATTACTTCTATTATTCTCGTACAATAAATAAAACAGAGTTAAATATTATCAGTAATTTAAAATTTTGTTTTTCAATATGTAGTACCTTTATAATGTACTACATTAACAGACTGAAATTTGTTGTTATGCTCTAATGAAAAAAATAATATCGCAGATAAATTATCTTCTATGTAAAAATTTAATAATTTTTATTCCACATAATTATCACAGAATACCATTTAACCAGGTATGTAGTATATATTTTCTTTCACATCAACTGTAAAATTAAATAATCAATTGAATATTTGGTAGACTTACAAGGGGTCACTACAGTGAGTATGTCGCCAATCGAGATCCCAATTTTTTTGGTGATTCTAGTAACTAAAAAAATTATCACTTTTTTGAATTTTAGTCGATTGCCTCTTAGTTCTTGAGTTATGAATTTTTGAAAGGGCAGATTTTACCATAAGCTTAGCATTATGGACGTTGTAACGCGTAGGTCCTGGGTTCTAATCGCAGTCCAGGCAAATTTTTTTTCTTTAAATTATGTAATTTATTATCAGAATTAAAAAATTAATGACCTACGAATTACCATTACAAATTATTAACCGCTAAACCACCATGGTTTTTTGTAATAATAGCGAATAATAATATCAGTTAACTCACCATAGTATTTTTAAAAATTCATAACTCAAGAACCAATAGCCAATCGACTAAAATTCGAAAAATTGATAATTTTTTTAGCAACTAGAATCACCAAAAAAATTGGGATCTCGATTGGCGACATACTCACTGTAGTGACCCCTTGTTAGTAAAGAAAATACTCTTTTAGACTAACTAAAACGACATTAAATCACTTTTTGAACTAAAAATATATAGTTTTTTTTAATTAATTACTAAATTGTAATAAAATGTTATTAAAATTGGTTAATTATTATAAATTCGTGAAAATACATTTATTATTGTTATATTTTGATGATCGCAACGCGCGATTTAAAGCTCAAATACATTATTAAATATGTTTCCTTAATTCGTAATTTATTAAAATATAACAATAATTTCAAATATTATTATTATAATAATTAAAATATTAATATTACTAACAAGTTAATAACCCAAAATATAATAATATTTTCAATTTAAAAATATATAGTTATCACAATGTAAAATATACTGAAAGTAAAATTATACCTATATTATATTTTACTTTGTAATAAAATTAGTAAGGATATTTTTATACTTTACGATTAAGGAAATAAAATTAATATTGTATATTTTAAGCTTTCAAATGCCGATTGCATTCTTAATTCGTAAATTATTAAAATATCCTTACTAATTTATTTTCACGAATTGTAATAAAATAACTATATATTTTTAGTTAGTCTAAAAATTATGATATCTTTAAAATACCTCCCTTATATAATTATAACACTTGGAAGTAGGTACTACATACTATGGTATGTGATCCTTTTAAATTGATCGGTAGTCAATTAATCAATTTGGGGTTCAGTAAATTTTAAATGCAATAATAAATAGTATATTATACACCGAGGGAGTAAGTGATCCCGAGCGCGAATATACTATTTTTTGCCTTTCCGAAAGCCGAAAGAAAGAAAATAATTCAAAACAAATATTTGTTAGAATAAGCGAGATTTACCAAACCATATAGCCTAAAGCCAGACCTGTACATGGCATTAATGAAGTACCAACTTAAGTTGGTGGTATTTACTTTTCCTCCCGCTAATTTACTTCCCCCCCTGCTAAGAAAAGTGGCACTTTGCTCCCGCAAAACTGGGAGTAAAGTGAAGGCAAAAAATATTGAATTCGTATTGGGTAAATATTTATTATCCTGTTAAATTAAAATATTATGTTAAAACATATAAAACATAGTGATACTTGAAATCCTGGGAATCGATTGTTCAAAACTTCTATTTTTTAAACGTCAGAATCCGATATCTTTTTGTGCAGTTAGCCCCTTAGAAGTTAGCCCCGATAGATAGCCAAACGATAGTGTCAGAGAAGCACCGAGATTGCAATTGAAGACTGATGCAAGAAGGGGATATGTGTAATATCAATTTGTAAATTCTTCAGAACTTCAAAAATAAATAGCTCATTGTTGCATCATCTTATGGGAGAGGAAGACATGTGATTTTCACTGGTAACTCCGTTTCTATTAACAATAAAAATTCCAGCTTTATACCAAGTGAATAAAGCTCATTTTAGAACCTAAACCTGCAATAACATCATTTTTAAATATTTTGTACTTATCCCCTTCTTGCATCAGGGTCTTCAATTATGTGAGTGCAAATATTTCTTTTCCGCGACCATATTATTTTACTGTGTTATTATTGGCTACAAAGTTATATCTGTTGTAAAATTATTTAAATTGGTTAGTTGTTAATTCGTGATAATAAATTAATTAATATATTTTAATAATTTTACGAATAAATGACAAAGGGTGCGAAAGCACTTGAAAGATCATAAATGTAATATTAATTTAATTACATTAATTCGTAAAATTATTAAAATATATCAATTAATGTTGTAAAATTATATTGTTACTTTTATTCTACCGTATTAGACATATCATCGAAAGATTGAAATTATTTTTAAATAAATGTCATAAAACTTTTAACGAACCGTAAAATAACGGATAGTTTCTATAGCTCGCTACTGCCAACGGATTTCCATTGGTTAAAAGTTTTATGAAACCAGACATCAATTGTTCAGCGTTTTAACCTTTTGCAAAACGACGAAATAATATTGTTAAGTTCGATCTCAAAGTTACATTTTTGTTTTTTTTTTCAAAATAATTATCAAATTAAATTTTATTTATCCGTTAATAATTCACACATAAAATCCACGTGATTCTCTTTTGCTAATTGCACTTGGCAAGTTACGAAATTTTTATAATTTTAAAAGTGGTTTTAGAACAAACAGGCGAGTTATTGAAAATTTGGATTTTTTTGTTCAATTGATAAAGTACGAACTTTAGGTTTTCAAATTTCAATATGGACCTAGCTCATTTTTATTATTATTATTAAAAGCTTTTATTTAACTTGGTGTGAGCGTTGTCCGTCGTCGGTCCTTTGGACTTTTTCGAGGCCGTTTTTAACCACCTTCCGAAGTCCTAGAGAGCTGAAATTTGGAGCATAGCTTCCACTTGTAGCGAATTTTCATATATTAATTTTGTGTCCCAAAATTCCCCGAAATAAGCGAAAAATCGGGAAGAAACTGCAAATAATAAAGCGCATGCGTGGCTGCGCATTGTACAGTTTTACCATACAGGGTGAAAAGTAACATTACTATATCGCATTCCCATCAGAATAATCTATTTTTAATTATCTTGTAAAGCGATTTTTTCTTTAATTATAATTCTTCATTCTACAATTATTCAAGTAGGTATTACATTTTTGGAAATATGTTGTCATTTGTAATTGAGCCCACAACTTTTATATCCCGCAAGAAAATTAAGGTGATGTAGTATTTCTTTAATTACCCCATTTTAATTTCTCAGAAAGTATCTACTTTTGTTTTTCAATTTGAAATTTTCAGAATACGTAATTGAGATGAAATTGATGTTTTTTTTTGTAATGTTACAAGAAAAAAGTTAAATGATCTTAAATTAAGTTAAAATGTTATTAAAGATCACTATACTATTAAAGATACACTGCTTACATAGTAGGTACTTAATTCAATTTTAATGAAGCCTAATATATTATTACATTACAATTAAGTTGAAGAAGACATACGATTACCTAATTGTGGTCACGCGAGTTTACTATGAACGCTAAATACCCGGTTCAAATCCTAGTGAAGTAAGCACTTTATTCTGACCGTTCTCCCATCGGAAGGCAACGGCAACCCACCGAGAATAATATCCCAAGAGAATCTTTAATGATCTAAAAAGTCCAAAATTGATCTGTGGACTATGGGGAAGGGTAACCACCCCAGCAACATTTGAGGGCCACGACGCTTCTGCCAAGAAGACTGTATGATGATGACCCCGAAAATAATAATAAAATTAATTTTCGAAGTGAATATTCAAATTTTGCCTACGATCTATGAATTTTTTTACATCAAGGCATTAATATTTACATTCAAAAAGATGAAAGGGATAAGGGATATCAAAAAATCGAAAGGTAGATGACAAAATTATGTTCTCATAATTTTCATAAATTTCGTTAAATTTCATAAAATCCGTCTGTAACGTTTTTCTTTTAAAACGGAAAGAGAGCAATTCTCCACTGTTTTCTTTTTACCCATCATCAAACTTATGAATGTGCAAAACTTCTATTTATAGTAAAATAAATAAAATATAAAATATTTTATAGATTGATGTTTATATTTCTATATTATAACGATCTGAGGAGCTTTAATGAAAGCGAAACAATATTGTCATAGTTTAATGTATACTCTCATCAATTGAGTTCAATATCCTATAGGTTGCTGTTGTTATTACCGTTCAACGGGTGTTGAAATTTAGGATGTTGGAAAAAAGTTGGCAAAATTACTCAAAATTTGATCAATCACTCAAAATTTGGTCAAGTTGGCAAAAGCCGCTATACCGACAATAGGAAAAATAGACAATTACAAAAAGTTGGCAATTTTGAATTAATTAAGTTAACAAATTTTCCCTCTCAAAAAAAGTTGGCTGGGCACGTCCCTGCCTCTAGTAAGTTTAAGTATATCTTACGTGATTGATACTAAAATGTAAAATTACTATTAAAGTATAAAGGAAACTAATAAACCAATCAAAGTGGCGTTACAAAAATAAGAGAGATTCAGTTTTGTACGTAGGCAATTCTTATGTTTCTACTATTATATTAAATAATAATTAGCATTGGAACTGATTTAGTAAAACAGAATTGTAAACATGTAATTAAACTTTTTAAAAAATCCCAGTTTCAGCAATACTAATAATTAAATTAAATAAACATTACCAAAACTAGCCTTATTAAACGTACGCGAACGTGTGAAACATCACGTTTCTTAAAATCCATTGCATTATCTCCGAACACTTCTCTATAACCAATAAATACCTCAATTTACGCATGAAAAATTGTGCGTTAATCGAAATTCCAATATAGATATGCTAATTTCGTATTATAATTAAAAATAATTAAATTGAAAATATATAAATATATTTTGGGTTATTAACTTGTTAGTAATTTATTTATTTATTTATTATTATTTATCGTATGGCATATACAAAAAAAGAAAAGAGAAGTAACTACATGTCAATGCATAATCAGATATTAATATTCAAACTTTCGATCCAAGTGACTGCTGTTGGGGTGGCCCGCAAAAAGTCCTCAGCTGTACAGTGACTCGGCCTGCTCTCGCAGTTGTGAGATGGTGAGTAGGTGAGATGGTGGATTGTTTGCCTTTCTTCGCCGCAGTCGCATGCGGCAGATATGGATTTACCCCATTTAAACAGGGAAGCAGCACGCCCTCCTCCAGCCCGTGCGAACTCTGTTCAGTCTGCACCATGTATTCCGTGGCAGGGAGAAACCAGGTAGCGTCTGTCCGGTGTGGAGAATGTCACGGATCTCAGGAGGCGCTCAAGATTGCAATTCTCGTTCCCATTCCTGGTTCAGCCTGAAGTTAGCGAGCAATCGTTCAGCGGTTCAAATGGGCGGCTTTCTAGAGCGCAGTCTGTGGCCCAGTTGTGCGATATCTTCATGGATTTTTAGGAACGGATTTCTTTGGATTTTATCGTACTCTCTGACTAGAGCGCTTGAGCGGAGAAGATAGGGAGGGGAGATGTTACTCAGTGTGGGCAGCAAGTGAATAGGAGTGCGCTTAATGGTTCCACTGATGATTCGCATCAAGTTATTTAATTGAACATCCACTAGTTACTATTCAATTAGTTACTAAATTGTAACATTTATTATTTATATTCAAATGAGAATATAAGAGCGAAACAAGATTTTGTCATGGTATATAATGCTTTCATTTATAGATTTTATTTACTATAACTTGAATATAATTAATAAAGGTTAGAATTTAGTAACTAATTAAAATATTAAAAATAATTATAATATAATTAATTATTATTATAAGTAATATTATATTACTTAAGTTTTAATTTTATTTTACACAAAATATATTTAATTTTATTGTATTATATCTTTTCTACTAAAACAGTTCGAGAGTAATATTACATGATTTTCGCAATTAAACGCCACTCAAGCTACAATTAAAATATTCCATATTATGATGGATTGGATAATATTCTCATGAAATGACATGGCATGAGAAATTTATCAATTTTGATGTCATTTTATTGGTATTAATCGTTGACATTTAATTGTTCATCGTCAATGTTCATGTTTTTTATGTCATAATTAATTATCTTAATATTTTGACATCGTTTTGAGAATTTGCTACAGCTATTGCTTATTCACCCCCTATGTTATAATAAAAAACGTAATTTATCCTATTTATTAAAAATGTATTTACTGTGTAAAATTGCCACAAAAAATTTGAGCATTACGCGCTTCACAATGCATTTATATTATCATGATAATATAAATATGAATTTTATTTTATAATTTATTATAAAAATAAAATCATTTAAACAATAATTTGTTTAAAATTAGCATTACTTGGTTTTAGTGGGACGTCACCCCGTCACCTTCCTCGTACGAGCTGGCACTGGTAATACTGTTTCACCAAACCTTCTATTTTACTTATCAATGTCTGGTTGTATAACAAAATGTTTTAGTATAAGCACAGGTAGTAGGTACTTTATTTTAATTACACGTGTATGCTAGCGTAATAATACATTATCTTTTGGTTAACTGCCACTATTATAGGTAATTACTTTATGTTTGCCACTAGTAATGTTAGTAATAAAAAATTTCGTACTTCCAAATATACAAAACAAAATAGCATACAAAAATAATATGTATCTTTATATTTGGTCTATTAAGGTCCGGCATAATGATAAATCCTATCTGCTTTAAAAAATATCATTGGATGTCGATCCTGAGGACGGCCCTAATTGTTGTTGATTTTTTATCATACTAATTTGTAGAAATATAATATCTACTTATAGATAATTTACGAACTATTCCTCAATTAAAAACTTTGCTATTATCAGTTAAGATCGACCAGAACAGTTTTAAAAATGTTAAATTTGATTTCAATTTTTAAAACGTGCCAATTTTAGTTACAAAGAAATAATTATGTGTTAACAACGACTGTAAAACTAATAGTCAATCAATTTCGAGTAAATCGATTTTGAAAATAAAACGAGTATAGTTTATACAAGTTTCATAGCTTAGTGGATCAGAAATCTAAATCCTAGGTTATTCGCACCTTAAATCATCTCAAACCAAAAAACTATCACTAAGAGTATAATTAAAAATTGTGCATCGCGCAACTTATCCAAAAAATTCAATTTAAAATGTAAATGCAATTCGTTGTTTGAACGATATTAAATAAGGACGACGATAAAAATTACAATGGGTCATTCAAAAAGGAGACGTACGACTAAAGGAGAATTGTCGCATTATTGCAATATTGCAATATAATTAAAAAAGAAAATAAATCTTAAAATAAAAAATTTCAAGAGTAGGTGTGATATTAGTAGAGCACTGGCAACTAAAAAAGAAAAGGCGTAGCCAAAATCCGGCGCAGTAGAGATCGCGTGACACCCAATTCCACCAATTGACACCAACATAAACACTACTCTACGAGTTTTGGTTTCTGAGCATTAACCTTTTTTTCTTTAGTTGCTAATACTCTAGGCCAGGATATGTGTTGTAAAATATAAATTTGACAAAAACTTAACAAAGCGCTAAAATATAAGAATTTTAACTGTAAGTAAAGATCAACACACGAGAAATTGTATTTAAAGCACTTGAAACATTTTTATTCCTTAATAACAAAGTAGAACCAGAAAATATTTGAAAATATGAAAAAGAATGCAAATATGGGGGGAGTAAAAACGTGGAGTTTTCACAAACACCTTCAAGACTGTATAAGAGAATGAAAAATGAAAGGTTGAGAATGAATAAGCAAATTTTTTGTATGTTGGAATGACTACAGGACTTTCAAAATTTTCCTGTAGATATTTTGGTCCTAAAACATTCTAAATATCCTTAGTAGAGGTAAAATAGAATTAATTAATTGGCATATTAATTTGTATCACAAGCTGAAAAATGGTTCAGTTACCTAATGCGTAGTTTAACTAAAATTAAACACCCAAACTGAAAATTTATAAAAAAACAAAATTTAAGTTTGTTTTAAAACAAAATTTAAGAGAAATCTAAATTAAGAAATAATCCGATCAAAACTGTATAACAAAAAATATGAGATATGAGACGCCGTTTTCGGCGTCACTGCGAGATTTGGCATAATCATATGACTTTGATGTACTCTATATAAAATAATCTGTTACTACAAACCTATTTTGACTTTCAAAAAAGAAATGTTGCTATTACTTATTATTACGTTAATAATACGTTAATACGTATTATCCAGTTACCCCACGCTTACCCTCATCGTACGACATACGTAAGTAATTGCAACTGGCAAAATTTAAGTAATTTTAATTTCATATAAACTTTAGATAGTGTAATTTATTGATCTTAATTTATTTGTAATTATGCAACATTAAAACTTTTAAATATTATATTCAGTAGTACTATAGGTAATTTTATAATTCCAGTGAGATATAAATTTCCTGATGCGTCATTAAATACTTTTTGGCTGAATAAAATGTTTATGATATATAGTGTTAGATTGAGATTTATCACAGAACTACCATCATCAATACCAAGTTGTTCAGTTATTACTAGAGAAGATATTTTAAGGAAAATTCCTACTTATCTAGGTTGATCCTTCAACCACCATAGAAATGACAATACCAACGATTATTTAAAAAGAAATCTATTAATTTGAGCCCTTGTAGTTTTTGCCTAAAATGCTTATTTAACCACATGATAAAAATTGCAAAGTTTTTTTAAAGCCTTTTTTTAAACATTTCATGGCCTCTAGCCATTTTAAGACATTTGACGATGTAATCAGGTGAGAGAACATTCTACAAAAATTAATGTCTAATAAACTGACAGAATAATTTATTGTTTTCGATTCGTACTCTCGAGCAAGCGTATGACCAAATCGAGGACCAAGAGCAGAGGCGGCTGATGAGAGGGGACTCTGTGCGTCGCAATATCAAAAGAAAAAAGAATTATAAGATAGCAAGTTAAATATTTTTGTTGTTGAGTTTTTGATAAAAATGGATTAGACAATTTAGAAATTAAATTTAGTAATAGAAATTATTTGCATGTTTAAATTTTGTTGGGCATACTATGTGAGGAAAGTCACTTATTAAATCGCAACTGCACCAACATTTAGCATTTAACATTTAGCAACATAGTAGCATAAATATCTAATGGCCAAGCGTTTTGACTCAAGAAGCCTATAGATGTAACTTCCAGTAGTTACACTTTTTCGATATTTTTGATTTAATTCGATATCATTACATTCAAAGAAACGTGGAACGATCAAACAAGAGATGGGCGGACCAAATTAATAGAATGCTGTAACAGACTACAATCATTACATTTTCATGACATTATTTATACACTTCAGAGGGTTAAAATTGGCACACAGCTTTTACTTGTATTTTTTTACAAATTTTGCGCCAAGTCGTTTCAATTTTAAATCTCTTTCATGTGCTAATTCAGTATATGTAATAATGAGAACCCTGCTTTACTGGGTGTGTATAAAATAATGTATATACCACAGGGCTAAAGTGTGTTAATCCCTCGCGTGATAATTTGTTCTCGGATAACGCCTTATAGAAATTAACCTGACGTTCAGGATCAATATTGTACTTTAGTCATTTGTTATATAATAATAAACTATTATTATACCAGTTAATTCTATATTGCCATGTTTTTTTTTGTAATAAAGTAGCCGGTCGATTTAATGATGAAAGTCCATTTGTAAAGTTAAAAATTTGTACAGGGATTTTGTAAAATTTTGAAGTTTATGCGACGACGTGAGCTCGTCGAGGTCGAAGTGATAAAGACGATAAAGACACTCGCCGCTTTCCTACAGGCGCGGGTGGGTTTTTGATTTCTGTGCCCGCAAAAAGCGGAAATTTTGTATTAAGTTGATTAGAATAAATAAGAATAAAATTGAGAAATAGTGGTTTTTAGTGATCCTTTAGCATCCAAGAGTTGGAGTTAATTGAACGTACAATATTTGAATAATTAAAATTAAAATTTTAATTTTGGAAACATAAATTTTACAAGGTCGCTTGATAGTGGGCGACAAACTGGACGATTACGATTTAGCAAGCCGTAAGAAGTGAATTTTCCGCCAGATTTTAAAATTTTATAAAGACGTAATTTGAAAATTCTATAATTAATAATATCACGGAAGTGGATTATTACATAGAGGAACCACTGAGTTATAAAGGGAAGACTGCGATAATCCGCCCATTTTGAAAAGTTAAAACAAGCAGTTTAACTTAATTTTAATTATTGAAGACCGACGAAAGCGCGGATTACCTTTTTTTAGAGTCTCAATTATATCCTGGGAACGCGGTTTCTGCAGGAACGTTTAAAATTTCGAAGGTGGATTATTACATGTCAATATATAGAAAAGAATAAACTGACTGACTGACTGACTGACTGATATATCAACGCACAGCCCAAACTACTGGGTCCTTAGAGATGAAATTTTCACAGAGGTTCCTGTTATAACGTAGGCGAGCACTAAGAAAGGATTTCATGAAAATCCCATCCAAAAGGGATTTATCATCAATTATCTAATTAGTGATGACGCGAGCGAATGGATTAACGAGATTCCCACTGTTGACGTCTCTCAAGTTTCCAAAGCACAGCCTAAATGTGGGTATACTGTCTGGAATTTTCTTTAGAATAAAAAATATACATCAATATGGAATGTATCACCTATTATCTAATTAGTAGTGACGCGTGAGAATGGATTAACGAGATTCTCACTGCCGATGTCTCTTAAGTTTCCAAAGCACAGCCTAAATGTGGGTGTACTGCCTAAAAGCATGGAATTTTCGTTGGAAAAAAAGATATCGACATCAATACGGGATTTATTACCTATTATCTAATTAGTGGTGACGCGCGCGAATGGATTAACGAGATTTCCACTGTCGACGTCCCTCAAAGAAAAAAAAAATATTTGTGAAACAAAATGTGAATATAAATCCATGTATTTCGTTTATAATCTTACCTCAAATGCTAGAACTATTAATTTTTTAAAGACCACTCAATTCCATTTACTATTTCCTAAATTCAAAAATTAAACAACAATGAAAAATCGAATGTGTACGGTTCTGCCAGGACATAGAACTTGCAAAATACAGCATAATATGCAATAATCCTATGTTCGATAAAAATCGAGATAAACGGTATTGCCAGGAAGCCAGCGAATTAATGACTTGAAATTTTGAATATCTTCTTCTGCAATATTAACCGTGATTTTAATTTTAATTTGTATTATGTATGTCAGTTTGTAAGGTAGTTATGGCTATGCTAGGCCTATACAGTCTGCAAAATATGATTATTATTTTTATAACTGAATTCCACGTGCACGAAATCGCGGGTTTCAGCTAGTATTACATAGGTAGATAAGAAAATGTGTAAAAATAAAGGAAACAACGATTTCTTTGTGCAATAATATCATTTAGGTGACTAAAATAGGAAGACAAACGTTTGTGAATAAATTAATTATACTGTCAGTATATTTAAATTGTGATAATTACATATTTTTAGTTAGTCTACTAATATAAAATTATTAGATACCTATAAAATTAAAAAAAATACCTACATATAATTTTCTTTCAAATATTAGGAGAACTAATAATTATTCTATACATCTATTTAATAAAGTAAATAAATCATTTAGCCACAAATTTTGAAAAGAACATAATAAAAATATAATAATATTAAACGCAGGAAGAATGATTTCAAATCGATTGGGGTTTGAAACATTTAATAAGTATTTTGCCTGTATTTTGCAATGCTTTACAGCTAAGTTCATGCTTTACAGCAATAAACGCATTATACAAATGGAGAACATAATTTTATTCAAATGACCATTGAATATAAATAATTAGTTACATAAATCAACAATGAATCGTTAACTAGTTTTTAGGCGGAAATGTACTTTTGTTTAATAATTATTGTTTGATAGCAACATACCTATTTATTAAAACAATTTTTAGTTTCCGCACTGTAATTTTCGTTATAATCTTTATTGTTCTTTACATTCAATAAAAAACATAGAAGCCAACAAAACAAATAGTGTACCTACTTCATTATATTAAATAATTTGCGTTATTTGAAAAGTTTGTAAATTAGTCAGTAAAGAAAAAACTAATCAATCAAGGTTGTAATTTTTCACAATTATATTAATAATGAAGTTGTTTTATTTACACAACGTTTTTATACTTTCAGCAATTTTAACTTATATTTGAAAATAATATTATTTAAAATTTTGATTTTAATTTTAAAATTTTAATTTTTAAATTTTTGTGATCTCGGCAGTATTTAGATATAAAAATTATCTGCAGTTATTCATGAATTGGGACGATTACCTTATTTTTGAAATTTACTTTCCAAATAAAAATGTATAATTCACTACTCTATAGTAATAGTATTTAATAATAATAGTATATTAAACACCGAGGGAGTAAAGTGCCACTTTTCATCATGAGGGTAAAGGATTTTTATACGAGGCGCAGCCGAGGGGAAAAATTACCCGAAGGACGAAAAGTCAATTTAATCCCGAGCGCGAATATACTATTTTTTGCCTTTCCGAAAGCCAATTACGAAATTCAAAGCAAATAGTTGTTAGAATAAGCGAGAATTTTACCAAACCATACAGACTAAAGCCAGACCTGTACATGACATTAATGAAGTACGGCCCTGATTATTATTTAACGAAGTTTTGATTGTGTGTAAAAATTCTTTTTACTTTTCCTCCCGATCCTAAGAAAAGTGGCACTTTGCTCCCGCAAAACTGAGAGTAAAGTGGCCACTTTACCGGAAAGGCAAAATAGTACTTTTCACTACAAGGGCGTAAAACGTCATTTTACGCCAACTTTCTGATGGTGTAAAAAAATATACATTACTATGGTAAATGTTTTCAGAATATTTAAAAATGTTATAAAGAATAACGTAATCAGTACCTAAATATCTAAATTCTAGTAAATTCAAGTATCTAAATTCAATAGTACGATTTACACGTATATTTATATTATGAGATTTTCTATGACATAAATATAATTAGAATTTAATAAATCAACTTTTTTACTGAAAAAAATTTCAAAAGTCACATTTTTTAGATGAAATCCCCTTTCAATCCTGTCTTTAATATTTAGAACAACTATTTTCGGATTCGAGTTTATTTCGTTTCTTTGCATTTTCTGAGAACATTTACCATATCATACCATACCATACCATATTTTTTTTACACCATAAGAAAGTAGAGATTTCAACAAACAGAAGCCCACCGACTTTTTTAAAAAAGCAGATATTTTGAAGTGAGAATTTTCGATTGAAAATTAGGGTGCTTTTTCTAATTAAGTCAAAATAAGGTGAAAAAATAAATATTTTAAATAAAAAAAATTACAGTGTGTTTGGGACATAAAAAGGTAAGTAATATAAAATAAAATTTTTAACAATAATTAATATTAAAATAAGTATCTACTATCGATTATAAAAAATGTAGTACTTGCTAGTAGTTATTTATTTAGTTATTATAATTAGTAGTATTTATTATAGGATCTGATAAAAAATAAAATATCTGCAATATTTTAAGAGAAATCCTTAATTCTGTCTATTAATATTTATTTTGGTTTAGGTAATATTCTACTTGTTTTCATATAAATTGTAATTTTATTTTATTTTATTTATAACATAATACAATACGCAATTAATGCTTATCAGCATTTCTATGTATTAACTTGAGTAATACTAATATGTGAATTTATTGTCGCAACGTGAAATTCTTTATTGTCTGCCATGTCAAGTCATGTAAATCTATTAACAAATTAAAATAAGTAAATGTATTATAATAATCAGTAAACTGGACATTCATTAATTTCAATGTTCCCCTTTTATATTTTATTAAGTTGCTCAATTATAACTTTTTTAGTGGGTAAGTCAATTTATAGTAAATAAAATAAAACAATAAAATAATAAAATTAAAAAAGTTTAATTTAAGTTAAAATAAAAAAATATTTATATATATTTGATTCCCCTTTTATAATGACTGTGACGTTAGAAAATCGTAATTTTCATGAACGATTTTCACATAAAAAACAAAATTATTCTAAATAAAAAATAGTGTTAATATAAAATAGTAGGCTTCTAAAATCATAGACATAATAATATGTTATTTATCAGTTTTTCTTAATATTTTACATAATGCAGTCAACAGAAGAAGTGCGTCACAAAATTGTGCAAAAGCGAACTGAAAATCCGACAATTTCTAGTAAAAATGGACTTTACAACACTAGCTGGTCCTCAATATTATACAAAAAAACCTGAAGAGAATCTTTTTGATGCCATAACGAATGTTTATTTTTAAAAAATTTGTGTCAAACTATTAGTTTGGCAGATTATTTGTCAGTACGGAAAGCGAAGTAGAATTTTCGTTACATCTGGTAATGTAAATGGAAAAATTTACAGCAAAAAATGTATCGCGAATAGATTAAAACCATTCATAAATTCACATGATGGTCCAACATTATTTTGGCCTGACTTAGCCTCAACTCATTATGCTAAACAAACTTTGGAGCTCTTTAAAGCTGAAAATATTGAATTTGTACCTAAAGAGGCTAATCTACCAAGCGTCCCAGAACTTCACCCAATTGAAAAACATTGGGCTCTAATGAAAAAGAACTTAAAGGGTTAAAAATCCAACTAAGGACATCGAAATATCAAGGTAAAGTGGAAAAACCATCCAGTAGAGTGACGAATCAGATCGTGAAAAACATAATGGAAGGCATTAACCGAAAAGCACGTTTGACTATCCGAAATCCTAAAACTTGATATTTTTTTATTAAATTGTTTAATATCATTTTAAAACTATTGCCACTAAAATTAATCTTTAAACTTGAAAGTTGTGTTTAATTGAAAATTGCGATTTTCTAACGTCGCAGTCCTTAGTATAACTCTGCCGTGCTAAGCAAGAAGGTCGTATCTGCAAATACCGATTAAGGAGATATTTTTTAAATAATTATGAATAGCATCCTCAATTTTTACTGCAGAAGGTTGAAATTTAAAACGTAATTTAGAAATATGTTACTTTGTCATTTCGCGTGTAGTAAATATAAAATTTTTTATCGTATGTTATTAAAAATTACGTAAATTTGAAGACATTCCAGGACCGGCCTTATTTGCAGATACGACCTTCTTGCTTACTTACTATAGTTACTGCTATAATGTGTAAAAACAGATAAGCACATTATCTATGTCGTATTGAATATCAATAAAATTATATAGTGACAATAATGAATATTTACTTGAAGCTTTATGAAAAATTTTGAATAATTATTTTATAGGGTACCCGATAGTTGATATTATGAAAGATGAAGATAATATTAAAAATTGGATGATGCAAATGTTCGATTTTTAAAAATTTTAATTTTTTAAAAATCATCCGAATTGACCCAGCATCATGTTTCTTTTAATAAATTTGTTAGATTTGTCATTGTCATTCATCCCTGTGCGAGATATAGGAGTAGAATGATGGAACGACTACTCCTGGCGCCAAAAGAAATATAGGAATATGCTCCATTAAATTTAAAAATAAAAATAAAATTAAAAATAAATTAAAATTTTTAAATATTGTCTATTAATATTTTCTCGTCGGAAAGCATTGGCAAACCACCGTGGGTAATCTGTCAAGAAAGTGATTTAATATTAAAAATTTAAATTAAAGAAGCATACAAAGAAGATGTATCTATGGGGACGAGGAAATCAGGAGAATGCAAAAAATTATGTAAAGAGACGGTCGGAGCATAGTGGTCACGCGAGTTGACTATGGACGCTAAATACCCGGTTCGAGTCCTGGTGAAGTAAGAACTTTTATTCTGGCCGTCTCCTGGTCCTCCAGGTTGGGGGGTCGGGGCGATAGCCAGCTCCTCATCACCTGTAAAGAAAACTAAAAAGCTCATTGAACCATGACCAAGCCTTGCGAGAGATTTGGGAAATGGGAACGAATAAGCAGTTACTAACTGTAGCTTGATGTGTTGTAAAGTATTTATTTACCTTGCAATGCAAAAAGCAGTCTTAAATAATATAGATAGATGTTATTTGCATTTTTCAGTGTAATTGATGGAAACTATAGTAAATTAAATTAAATTTTTTTTATTTTATGTAGTATAATTTTATTCAACCTTTAAAAAGGAGTTAAGTTTATCCTCATCGGCCAATTGTTTGGCCAATGTAAATTAGTAAATTAAATTATACTTTTGTTTTGATATACTTAATTAATTACCTCTTCTCAGATATTTAGGTTTATCAAAATAATTTTGCTAAATTTAATGTCAACAATGAAAATAAATTTTGAAATATAAATGTGATACACTTTAGCAGGTAGAGCAGGCGCAAAGAAAGATGAGAGGGTGGAGCTAATGCGTAGAAACCAAAACTCGTACAATTGTGTTTATGCTGGTGTCAATTGGTGGAATTGGGTGTCACGCGATGTCTACTGCGCCGGATTTTGACTACGTCCTCTCAACTTACTTTGTTCCAACTTAACAACTTACTCTAATTCCAAAACTTCCCATCGCATATTATATAATTGAAACTACCATATAAAATTTTTGGAGGTAAAAAAACTTTTCAAGATGTTTTATTTTGAATCGAGATAATCTTCCGTTGTCCAGACAAAGCAGATACGACAATACATAATAATTGAATTACAATATACAAAAACCTGTAAGTTTTTAACTTGTGATAGTTATTATTATGAATTATTTTAAATATATTGTAAGTTAATGTAAGAAATTTATTGCTATTTGACGAGCTTAAATGTGAGCTTAAACACGTGTCATAGTTTATATACAAGCATTAATTTTTTCACTAAGCTTGCAATTTATTTAAAATAATTTATCATAACATATGATAAAATTGAGACGGTGTTAGCATAGCGATTAAACGCATAGACTGCTAACACAGAGAACCCGGTTCGACTCCGGACGAAGTTAGAATCATATTGTGGCCGTCTCCCCTCGGCAGGCAATGGCAAACCACCGGGGTGTAATCTGCTATGAAAAGCCTTTTTTGCCTTTCCGGGAGTAAAGTGGTCACTTTACTCCCAGTTTTGCGGGAGCAAAGTGCCACTTTTCTTAGGAGGGGGGGGGGAAAGTAAATTAGCGGGAGGAAAAGTAAAATAGCGGGAGGAAAAGTAAAACAGCGGGAGGAAAAGTAAAACAGCGGGAGGAAAAGTAAAACAGGGGGGGGGAAGTAAAAAGACTTACAAATTTTTATTACCACCATTTAAATTAACAGTTATATTAAAATTTGAGCAAGAATTAATTTGAAACAACCGATTAAAATCCACCGAAGTTGTTAGATTTTGTTGCTGGTTTGAAACTGGTTTGAAAAAAAAACAACGTCATTCATAATAGTACAATTTTTAGTTAAAAAATTACTTACTTTAGCCACCAAATATTGCTCGGACGGTGCCACCCTTAAAAAATTTGCCACATGGTCCGAAGAAAGTACACGCGATTTCTTCGGAACGTACCCGACGTTCTTCCTTTTTAGGAAACCCGTTAATTTGTGATAACCGCCAATATCAATATCGTGATGTACTTTCATCATCGCCTTTATCATTGAATAATGAGACCACATGGTGGACGCCTTTACAATTTTTGCTTTTTCGTAAGAAGAAAGCCAAAAAAACATCTTCCGTGTAGCAGTCCGCCACGTTTTTTTTGCCACACCACTTCACAAAATCATCGTATTGTTTTTCATATAACTTCCTCGACTTTGAAGGTAATGCTTCCACACAAGCCAACTTAGCTGCTTCAGCTATTTCAATATTAGAACTCATTTTAAATTTTAATTTACGATCTTTTCACACTCACTTTTCACTTTTCTTTCTTTCCTTTCAATCTGAATCTGACTTATGGGGCATACTTTAGCTTAGCTAATTACCACCAACTTAAGTTGGTATTCCAACTTAAGTTGAATTACTCAATCAACACTTTGTCTGGCTTTAGACTGTATGGTTGGTAATTCTCGCTTATTCGAACAAATATTTGCTTTGAATTTCGTAATTGGCTTTCGGAAAGGCAAAAAATAGTATATTCGCGCTCGGGAGTAAAGTGACTTTTCGTCCTTCGGGTAATTTTTACCCTCGGCTGCGCCTCGTGTAAAAAACCTTTACCCTCATGACGAAAAGTGGCACTTTACTCCCTTGGTGTATAATATACTATATTAAAAGGCTCACCACACCCTGCAGAAGGGTTATGGACTGAGGAGGATGATAAAATCACAAAAGTGATTAAATACTTGCTTGTGTTAAACCAAAACAACCACAAGTATGATATCATTGTTATGTTATATTATTTCCAGCAGAGATCAGCAGTTGATCACTGTTGTGTACCAAAACACTCAAATGAGAGCAATATTTTTGACATATTATTTAAGATTTATCAAAATTATTTTCTAGAATTAGTTTTGTCTCCATAATAGCTATTTACGATTAAGCATCGTAACGTATTATATTTAGGTTAAGTTGGTCAACCCATCGAGTATCGTATTTATTACGTTACGATGCGAATATTGTACAATGCTTTATCTACTATCATTTAATAATTTATTTTTATATTTATATTCAGTAATTCTTATATATCGTTAGATGTGCGTTACGAACAGATAATAAACAACTGGTGACTTTAACTATTTTATTGATTATAAGTTGCTAATTTTAAAATTTCAATTTATTTTTCATTTTACAGGTTAAAACAAAAAATATAATGTACATTTTTAATGGATATAATGTATTATTAAATTAATTTTAATTATCCCAAAACTCACTTAATTACTCACTTAATCACTTAATTAAAAGAACATAATATATTTTTCTTTCTGTTTTATCTCTTTTATCCTTTTTTTATGAAATTGTTAGAAGAAAATAGTAAACATAAATTATGGGAAAATTAGACTAGAAAAAATTTTTCTGGGATTTCGTACAGTTTTTTTAATGCATCAAGGTCGAAAACTTAGATTTTACATCAGTGAACCAGTTATAACTAATTGCACTAACCTATCGGGTTGATTCTACTTAAAACATGCGAAATTAAAAAATTACAAAAATACATTAAGAGCAATTTAAATGGTAACTCCTATTGGTTTTAAAGCCACTTCCTTACAGTTTAATATTGGGCCATTGTTTGTACATTTCATATCTGATTCATAGATTCAGGTTATTATTTTATTTAACAGTAATAAACGTGGTAATAAACGTACAGGTTTACTATAACAAAATTGTTATTTGTGTATTTAGTGCGCGAAATTATTTCTGCATAACAATAATCAATTAATTAGTATTATCAAGTCAATTAGTCATTATCTTGGGTCATTATTATTTTCCTTGATAATGACCGTGAGGGTGCAACTATAGTCGTAAAAAATAAAGTGTTTGTGAAAAATAATAGCCGTATGTGTTTATTAATTTTTAATATATTTATTTATTATTTTCTTGCTTTTCTTTTATTTGCGGGGTTGGTGGACAAATAATATTAAACTCTATATATTTTTTAATTAAGATAACGTTTCGAGGGTTGTGTTTCCTCTTCGTCAGACCTGAAGTTATATTAGTGAAATATAGTACATTAAATATTAAATTACAATTATAAACCTACCAATTAATAATATATGTCATAAATTTAAATAGTTATAATTAATCAACAACAACAATTAAAAATTAGGCAGGCATTCTACTATAAAACAAACTGGTCATAAATTCCAGTTTGAAAACACAAAAATTTTGGATTTGGAAAAAAATTTTTCAAAAAGAAACATCAGCGAAATGTACCACATAAAAACACACGATTGTGTCAATGATCTTTGTGGAAATGATCTTTAGGCTTCCAACGACAAAAATCCATAAGGATTTTATTTTAGTACGAGCCATTTCCGCTCCACGCAAAAACAAGTAATTGAAAAGTCGTATTTTTATGCTTTGCGGTTTTAGCTGTTAAAATTTTTCTATTAGAGATATCTACGCGACCAAGGTGGCATTTTAAAGCTGAAAGACGGTAGTTTCTAAAAAAAATATAAAAATTTTCATAATTTATATACCTGAATCATAACATGGTATTGAAAATACGTATATTTTATCGATTTCTTATGATTTTCAATTGGCTCCAGTGTCTGCGCTGTTGAATGTAAAGTTTTAACCATTCTCAGATATGAAAGTGCACATATTGTAAGAGAATAGAAAATTAAATTAAAATAGTTTGCTTCAATCAACTCGTTATGAAAAAAATTTTTCTTTTAAAATTGTTTGAAATTTTGAAATTTTAAAAAATTGCATATTTCAGGTTACAATTTGGACGTGTTTGATAAGAGATAAAAATTTGAAAACTGCAGTATACATATTTCTTACCCTTAACTGTAAAAAACGTCAAAGTCCTTTGAGGGATTTGCTCCTCTCGCGGATGTACAGGCGCTTAAAAAGAAGCAAAAAATATAGTGATTTGTTCATTTATTCTGTGCTTTTTTTTCTTATTTTGGCGTATATTTTTATACTAGCCTGAGTAATTATCCGCGGACAAATGAATTGTGTAAAAATAAGTATTAATAAAGTAACTACGAAGACTTACAAACTAAAAAATTAATTTTACTGATAAAATATTAAGACTATCTGGATCTTGTTTTGTCCACAAGAAAACTGTTATAGATTAACTTGAAAGTGTAGTAGGTTTGAATGCAAAATAAACAAAAATGATTTTAAATTTAGAGCTTATTTAATTCTAGTTAATTTTTTTGACCGCTGGATACCACGAGACATTCCGTATGCAAAAACCGTAAATGAAATTTTGCAATCAATGGTCATGGGTGCACGCCGCACATATTTGAACCGTTTAACCTTGAACTTTTTGAAGTTAAGGGTAAGAACTAAGTATCCTGTAAATCTCAAGATTTTGTCTCTTATCAAACACGTCCAAATTGTAACCTGAAATATACAATTTTTTAAAATTTCAAAATTTCAAACAACTTCAAAAGAAGAAATTTTTTCATAACGAGTTGATTGAACCAAATTATTTTAATTTTATATTCTCTTACGATATGTGCACTTTGATATCTGAGAATGGTTAAACTTTTACATTCAACAGCGCAGTCACTGGAGCCAATAAAACATAAGAAATCGATAAAATACACGTATTTTCAATACTATGTTATGATTCAGGTATATAAATTATGAAAATTTTTATATTTTTTTTAGAAACTACCGTCTTTCAGCTTTAAAATACACTTTATTTTATTTTAACAGCTACTACACTTTCAAGTAAATCTATAACAATTTTCTTGTGAACAAAACAAGATCCAGATAGTCTTAATATTTTATCAGTAAAATTAATTTTTTAGTTTGTAAGTCTTCGTGGTTACTTTATTAATACTTATTTTTACACAATTCATTTTTCCGCGGATAATTACTCAGGCTAGTATAAAAATATACGCCAAAATAAGAAAAGAAAGCACAGAATAAATGAACAAATTGCTATATTTTTTGCTTCTTTTTAAGCGCCTGTACATCCGCGAGAGGAGCAAATCCCTCAAAGGACTTTGACGTTTTTTTACAGTTAAGGGTAAGAAATATGTATACTGTAGTTTTCAAATTTTTATCTCTTATCAAACACGTCCAAATTGTAACCTGAAATATGCAATTTTTTAAAATTTCAAAATTTCAAACAATTTTAAAAGAAAAATTTTTTTCATAACGAGTTGATTGAACCAAACTATTTTAATTTTCTATTCTCTTACAATATGTGCACTTTCATATCTGAGAATGGTTAAAACTTTACATTCAACAGCGCAGACACTGGAGCCAATTGAAAATCATAAGAAATCGATAAAATACACGTATTTTCAATACCATGTTATGATTCAGGTATATAAATTATGAAAATTTTTATATTTTTTTTTTTTGAAACTACCGTCTTTCAGCTTTAAAATGCCACCTTGGTCGCGTAGATATCTCTAATAGAAAAATTTTTACAGCTAAAACGGCAAAGCATAAAAATACGACTTTTCAATTGCTTGCTTTTGCGTGGAGCGGAAATGGCGCTTACTAAAATAAAATCCTTATGGATTTTGGTCGTTGGAAGCCTAAAGAACATTTCCACAAAGTTTGAGAAAAATCTAAAATAGTAAAGCAACAATTTTTATTGTTTTTCGATGATTTCATATAGCGCCACCTATTATTTTTTTTGGCACTAATTTCGTCCGGCACCATCCAAAATTTTATTATTTAAGTCTTTCTTAACTTAAATCTTCAATCAGAATGCGGTCAGCGGTTTTTTCATACGGGATGTCTCTCAGCGCCTGCACTAATATACATTTTTAATATTATTATTATTAATTTAAAATAATAACAATATTTAAAATAATTTTTAATCAAGTCTTCCTCGGTAATCTAATCACAGTAGCTCATAGTAAATTCGTCAAAAAAATGTACGAGTTTTACAGAAAATCGTCAGATAAGTCATCCTAATTTTTAAATTTTTCACTTTTCTCCATCATTGACATTTTTTAGTGGTGCTTCCATTTAAATTAATACGACGCGACATCGGCAACTTTTTTAAATTGCATTTCTTATTTTTTATCTTTCCGCATTTGAATAAGGCACATTTTTTTAGTAAGGAAAAATCAATAACGTCATGATCTTGAAGCGGAAAATATAAATAATCGCTCTCCAAATTTCAACAATGCATTAGGTCTATAATTTGAAAACTTCCCTTTTTTGGCAATAACAAAAAAGTTTAATATTTGAAAATGGTTTTTTTTATTAATATTATACTTTTCATCAGTTTACTCTCTCCCATCTTTCTGGCAATAAGTGGATTTCACGGTGAAATAAGTCCTTCTGTTTTTAGGCTATCCTTATAGATCCATTTTTCAGCTTCTTCATATATTCTGAAGTGCTCATCCACTAAGCCATGCTGCATCAATCGGAAGAGGTGATAATCAGCGGGAGGAGCATTGTCTGGTGAATACGCGGGGTGAGCTAAGGACTTCAGAACCAAATCACAATATCGTATTTCTAATAACTTTCGCTACATGTGGCCAAAGCGATTTTTCATTCAATTCATATGGCAACCATATTTCTTCTTTTTGAATCTGATAGCATGTAAACGTTTGCTAACGGCAGCTTGAGTAACATTTAATGCTTCTGCCAATTGTTTTTGTGTTTTATTATTATCTTGATCCATTCAAATACCAAATACCTGCAAATCGTCGTCTTCGACTTTTTAAGTTAACGTTCTTTGTTTGGACATCAAAATCACTACTTTTGAATTCTTACATTACATTCCTTAACAAGTGAGATGGAGCACGTTTATCACAGATTTTATTTATTTAATTTACAATTAAATAATCATTAATAGAAACAATATTGAAATGGCTCTTTGCTACACTCAATTTTTAATGTATTTATTTGAATGTTTTTACACAACTGAATTAACATAATTATATCAAATCTAGCGCAAAATGGTGTAATTTGACATTCAATGTTGTGAATATTTCATATTAATTTGTCAGCCACATTTATTAATTTGCCATGGGAAGATTTCAGTTGTCATAACCATAAGTTGTCAGCAGTATTTAATATCTACTATTATGTTCGGAATTAACAAAATGTATTCAATCAACGACTTCAGTATGAAATCAATTGAGGTTCTTATATAAATATTGATTTACAGAAATTAATGCTATTTTATTCAAAACTCTCTAACATGTAGAATAAATCTTAAAAACGAAATTTCAAAAATAGGTGTGATATTAGTTCAGTGGCGGATTTTCGAACAGGCGCAAGAAGAGGCCGAGGCCTCGTAAATTAAGGGGTCCTCAAAATTCAGTTCTCAAAAGTAAAAAAATTATTTATTTTAATATTATTATAATTATAATTATGACCAAAACGCATATTAAAAATGGTGTAAATTGGTGAGTGCAAGTGTTGGCATTCCCCTTTAGTGCTAAAATATTAGAACCTTAACTGTAAGTAACGAGCACACCAGGAAATACTATTCAAAAACACATTTTTAACCCTTAATGACAAGAACCAAAATCTATTTTAAAATATGAAAAAAATCCCGATACAGAGGGGGGAGGGACATAAAACTTGGTGTTCTACGAAAAAGTTAAAAAATAAAGTAAAATTATTAAGAAACTGCGATTAACGTTATTTCAAGCTGATTAGCTATATCAGCCGCCTCTAACCAAATATAAACAAAATTAAAAATGAAATAAATTGATCAGAAAAAATAGTTTTCAACCAAAATTTGAAAAAATCAAAAATGTAAAATGTGAAATCGTAACTAGAAAATGAAGAAAAATATAATTATGGTAAATAAAAAAAATTATTTTAAATTCAATATAATAATTAAATTAAATTTTATTAAAATCAAAATATCTGAAACTGCCACAGGGAGTGTAAACAGTACAGCTACCAAGGAATCATGGCCATGGAGTGATGTGATAACTAATCATGGGTGATGTGATCGCTGATTGAGTTATTTACCCAGGAAATACTGGGTTCGAATCGCGGACTTCACAGAGTTCTTAGCTTGGCCTTCCGGTGGAAATCTAACAAACAAGGGAACAAAAATGTAATGTATATATGTGGGGTCTAATCCTCCCCTTTAAATGGATTTGAAACGAATTTCATAATCATAACGAATGTAAAAGTTTTAAAAAAGTATCTAAATAATTAAAGATTTTACATTTATTATGTAGTACCTAATTACTTTTTAATGAATAAAGTTTTTTCCAATGGTATGTTGTTATCATTACTCGAATAATACTATCAGACAATTATTTTTAAGATTACATTAGCGTCATTAAATAATACTATGTAATTTTTCCCTAAATAATAATTATACTTTCAAAATAATTTTAAAATTAAACTTCAGAAGTTTAGAAGCTCTTTAGGTATTTGTAGATGAACCAACTCTGAAACCAACACAAAATAAGAAAAAATAAACGGATTAATTTGTTAATAAATTTCTTGCTTATTTTCTATTATATTATCTTTTTTTAATAAGTTTAAACGAATAAGAGCGGCCATATTCCCATATAAACAGTTCGATTTTAAAAATCTAGTAAGTTAGTTTTATTCTAATAAATAAAAAATTTTAAAATAAAGACTAAAGAAAAAAATAATTTTTAACTTTTTCCGTGGATGATATTATTAGACCCATGATGTTATTGATGTATTCACGAATTGAAATAGTTTACCCCCAGAAAGACGAGAAATAATTTTTTTCCTTTTGAATCTTTTTTTAAAAATTTTTTTATTTTAATATTTATTTATTTATTTTTGAAGGAAATTTTTTCCGCGGTTTTGGATAAGGAAAATTTCTGTGAGTACGAAATATCAAAACCTATGACCGTGAAGAAAATTTATTACCTATTTTTTTATTCCGCATTTTTACAGAAAATCTAATAAATTGTTTTCATTACTAAAGTCGTTGACTGAATAAATGTTGTATATTTTCGAAGCCGACTTTGTTTTCCAGTGCCTCTACAATAAACTGTTGGTCTTCGTCAATAACTTTTAACACATTAACAACCGTTTACGCGATATCGCATGTTTGCGTCTCGAATGTTAAATAATTATCGGTCATGCGGTATCGCATTAAATTTGCATTTTGGATGATATATTAGTTCCTAGTAAATAATTGCCGGTATTTTGTGTAAGTTTGCGTATCAAAATAGTATGGTTTTAAAAGTGTTAAGAATGAATTTTGAAAATTTGAGAGTAATTTTATTTTGAAAATGTATAGCTGTAATGACACACAATTTTAACATTTTCTTACACGAACATTATGTTCTACTCAGTTTGTAAAGAAAAATAAGGGTTGTAATTTAAATAATTATTATCAGTGACTAAACGAAATTTCAATACATTTCAATGGCGGAAAAAGTGTTTAAAAAATTAAGATTTCTGCAAATACCTTTTAAATTTTTCCATCAAGTTTATTGTATTAATGAGCTCATATCATTTAATGTATGTCAATATACCTCCCGCAAGATCGGAATTTTCCTCTTCGAGAAATATATTTCCATGTATATTTTCGTACTAAAAAGCTTGATCAACAACTTTCAACATCAAGTCTTTAAATCTTTTGCAATAACTAGTATTTTTATTTTACTCGCAATTTAATTTCTTTGGGGAAATTTTAATAAAAATGTGCCATCCAAAATAAGAAACTATAATGTTTTATAGTTGAGAAATAAGCCATTGTAATATACAAAGTAAATTTTTTTCTGCACAGCGTGCATCCCAAAAATAATAAGCAGTCTATCTTGATCTCAATGGAAATGTCTTTAATCGAACCCGAAATTTCAAACTTAACTCTAACCTATATATGCTTTTGGAATTTTAATTTTATTTGTTTCGCCCTAAACTGGGGTTCATTATTTTTATTAAATATTTAGAAAAGTCAAGGGAAAGCTTCTAATATTATTTATTTTTAACGACACGTGGAATGGTTTTCAAATAATGTTTACACTGATGTCTATATGTCATTATTAGCTCCTAAAGGTTCCCTCATTTTAAAAAGAGCAAAAATTTAAAATAATTTACTTAAAAGTTATACTAAAACACTGCACATAAATCCTTCAAAGTAGCCCCGGTTTACGGTATTAAATCGTAGACATGGTTATGCATATATTTGTAAAATGTATAATTATTAAATAAATAATTTAGGTTCTCTAATTAATAATTTAAATTATAAAATAATGTAGATGTAGGTACTAATTGAAATTTTTAATTATTTCAAATAATTATTTTTTAAAAGTATGTTTATAATATTTTAAATACAAAGGTTATGGTGTGCATTAAATATAAATATGTGGATTGCATTAAATATTTTGCTAACGTTAATGCTGCAAAACTTTCTAATTTTTAACGGTGACCATCGTTCTAAAATAAATTAGTACGTAATACAATAAAAAATTTTAATTAATACATTACCAAACCGATATAAAATTTGAAAAACAAATTGAAAAAATAATTATTAAAAATCAAAAAGCAACAATTAATTTATTAAATTACCTTTTCTGCTTGACGATGTATATGCTCCCGTCGCGACGCTATGCACTTTACGACGTCGTTTTAAATGTTGAAGCGGTGCTGATATGCAAATAATAAATAATTAAACACTATTTCGCTTATTCACAATGAATTTTGTTATTAGCACCGCACGCTTTTAATATAAATTAATTAAAAATGTGATTTAATTTAAAAATTTCACAGACAGCATTAACTTGAACGTGAAGTATTTTATACAGTCAAAGTTGTGTGTACACCTGCGATACAAATTTCATGACCGCACGACGAACAGTAGGAATGATATTAAACAGGTGAGTACTGAGATCTGATTTCCAAGAGGTGGTAGTGGTAAGAGGTATCGACTATAAATTTACTTTTAAATAGTAGGTTCATCTGCAGTATATTATCAATAATAGGTAGATACTGTAACTAATTAATGTGCAATCATTTTAAGAAGTGTAATGTTGATTCTGATTCCGTACCGAAGTACTTCTTCGTTACAGAAGGAAATTCTTTTATTTTTGAGTTTCCCTTTCGTTGACTTTTATATTTATATGATAATTTTATTATATTTTCTTTGTAAAATTTATTTGCAAAAATATTTAAAAATTTTCTGTTCCATCCCATTCTATAGTGTAAATTTTAAATGCTGTCTTGAAAGCAAGTTTGTAAGAATTTTGCGCAAGATGTTACAAATTATAGTACTGCTAATTATGTATTATTAATAATTTAATTACCTTCTAATTGGTTCTATGACCTTACCTACAGACTAATTGACAAGCATGCTAAGGGATTACACCCCCGTCCAGTACCAGAGCTGGGTCGAGCGTACGCAATTTGTGGGTTCTTCTGTTGTAACTCAGGCGATAATTTGTCAACTAACTAAGAAAAAAAACAGAATTTGGAGCCAGTCTCTAAATAAAATGCAAAAGTAATAGAAGAGTTGGTTTTATTTAAAAAAAAAAAGTTCAGATTTAGGTGAGGTTGACAATGTTTGGAATCCCTGAAGGGATATCGTGGGATAATGAAATAAAATAAAAATGAGTTGCCATCTGAGACAACTCAAAAAACCTAATTCGCGCATCTAGGAGACTGTCCCCAATGTGGTCCAAGCAAGACAAAAAAAATATTGGTAAATTTGACTGCAATCATCAAGTAAAATTAAATACAGCAATTGCCTTCAACTTACCCTTTTAGCACAATCCGTTCGATTTGTTTGTATGATTTTTCGACAGAACGAAAAATGATTCTTCCATCTTTTATGCGACAAGCGGAAGAATGAAGCTTGATAAATTTTGGAAATAATAGCGTTTGCACTTGAATGCAGTAAAAATGAAAATGAAATTTCCAAACATAGTTATAAATATCATAATTTATTAAGGAAAAATGCCAAACAAAAATAATAGCATTTGAAAGGCTACATTAACTCTGGGCAATTTTGTAAATTTTGAATCCATGCGATTAACCTTCGAAAAATTAAGTTAAGCATAATATAATAAGCAATAACTAAATATCCAATCTCTAATGATATATTATTCATTCTTCTTGTGCATTATATTTCACAGTGTTGTTTTGTTTAGTTCATAATTCAAAATTGTCAATATTATTTGTCTTATTAATTTATAATTAAATGCTGTCAGTTACTAAGAAATAAATAAAAGAATACACTTGACTGTTTAACCTTTGTGGGTCAACACCAGTTCACAACTTAGTAGATGGGTACTATTTTGTAAACATAACTTTTTCTACAGGGCGAGTTTTGAACTTCGTTGACATCTCTTAAAATTAATTCAAAACTTTTCGAGACTCTTTAAAACTATACCTAGTCCAGCCATATAATATGTAGCGGAGCCGGGCATTTTGACGCCGTCGTTTTGACGCCGCCGTTTTGACGTCATCGTTTTGACGCCGCACGTTTTGACGCCGGCACGTTTCGACGCCGCACGTTTCGACGCCGCACGTTTCGACGCCGCACGTTTCGACGCCACACGTTTCGACGCGAGCACGTTTCGACGCCGGCACGTTTTGACGCCGCACGTTTCGACGCCGCACGATTTGACGCCGCACGTTTCGACGGCGCATGGACAAAAAGTACGTAAAATTAACTTCGAACAAATTTCACTGTTTAGGGGTATCTTTAGCTTACATTTGCCGAAAAAAAGAAAACCAACCACTTTAAGATTGGTGTTAGGAATCGACTTGTATTTAAGAAAGGATTCCCGATTATAAGGTGGATCCCGGTTGAGGCTTGGTTAGTGTTAGTTTTCGACTTTTTTTTAAAGAGAACGTCATTAAAAGGTAAATACACCGGTAGAGCCTAGATTGGTGTTGGGAATCGACTTCTATTTAAGAAGAGATTCCCGATTAAAAGGTGGATCCCGGTTGAGGCTAGGTTAGTGTTAGTTTTCGACTTTTTTTTAAAGAGAACCACATTAAAAGGTAGATACACCGGTAGAGCCTAGATTGGTGTTGGGAATCGACTTGTATTTAAGAAGAGATTCCCGATTAAAAGGTGGATCCCGGTTGAGGCTAGGTTAGTGTTAGTTTTCGACTTCTTTTTAAAGAGAACCACATTAAAAGGTAGATACACCGGTAGAGCCTAGATTGGTGTTGGGAATCGACTTGTATTTAAGAAGAGATTCCCGATTAAAAGGTGGATCCCGGTTGAGGCTAGGTTAGTGTTAGTTTTCGACTTTTTTTTAAAGAGAACCACATTAAAAGGTAGATACACCGGTAGAGCCTAGATTGGTGTTGGGAATCGACTTGTATTTAAGAAGAGATTCCCGATTAAAAGGTGGATCCCGGTTGAGGCTTGGTTAGTGTTAGTTTTCGAATTTTTTTTAAAGAGAACGTCATTAAAAAGTAGATACACCGGTAGAGCCTAGATTGGTGTTGGGAATCGACTTCTATTTAAATGGAATCTTAAGAAGGGATTCCCGATTAAAAGGTGGATCCCGGTTGAGGCTAGGTTAGTGTTAGTTTTCGACTTTTTTTTTTAAAGAGAACCACATTAAAAGGTAGATACACCGGTAGAGCCTAGATTGGTGTTTGGAATCGACTTGTATTTAAGAAGGGAATCCCCATTGAAAGGTGGATCCCGGTTGAGGCTAGGTTAGTGTTAGTTTTCGACTTTTCTTTAAAGAGAACGTCATTAAAATTTAGATACACCGGTAGAGCCTACATCAGTGATGGCGAACCTATGGCACGCGTGCCATTGATGGCACGCGTGCCATTGATGGCACGAGACACAATATTTTGGGCACGCCACCGATAAAAAAATACACTATTAAATATTATATTTAATTATCTGATGGCACGTCTATGGCCTCATTAAACATTTCTTTAGAAAAAATGGCACATTGATACATAAAGGTTCGCCACCCCTGGCCTACATTGTTGTTCGTAATCGACTTGTAGAGATTCCCGATTAAAAGGTGGATCCCGGTTGAGGCTAGGTTAGTGTTAATTTTCGACTTTTTTTTTAAGAGAACGTCATTAAAAGGTAGATACACCGGTAGAGCCTAGATTGGTGTTAGGAATCGACTTGTATTTAAGGAGAGATTCTCGATTAAAAGGTTGATCCCGGTTGAGGCTAGGTTAGTGTTAGTTTTCGACATTTTTTCTGTCTGTATCTGGGATTTCAAATGCACTATAATAATCAAGCAAAATTCTTCTTTCAATCCTCATGTGGTTTCTAATAATTTTAATAATTAATAATTCAAATATAAATAATAATTTCAATTCTCGCGTCGAAACGTGCGGCGTCGAAACGTGCTCGCGTCGAAATGTGTGGCGTCGAAACATGCTTGCGTCAAACTGATCCCGCGTCGAAACGCTCGGCGTCGAAACGTGCGGCGTCGAAACGTGCGGCGTCGAAACGTGCTCGCGTCAAAACGACGGCGTCAAACTGCACTAGTCCCAATATGTAGACCTAGTGACATAGCAACAGGTGGTGCGAGTGGTGCTAGACACCAGGGCCTGGTACACAACAGAGAAAATTGAATTCAATTATTTACATTTGAAGACACTGGTGCAAGAAGGGGATATGTGTAATACCAATTTGTAAATTCTTCAGAACTTCAAAAATAAATATCTCATTGTTGCAGCATCTTATGGGAGGGGAAGACATGTGATTTTCACTGGTAACTCCGTTTCTATTAACAATAAAAATTCCAGCTTTATACCAAGTGAATAAAGCTCATTTTAGAACCTAAACCAGCAATAACATCATTTTTAAATATTTTGTACTTATCCCCTTCTTGCATCAGGGTTTTCATTTATAGAGACCTTTTTGTAAAAATAATCTATGAAAGTTTGTACATTGTACAGAACTTTTTTCAAATAGGAGGGTTGTCCATAAAATAAGGTCTCCAAGGAGTAGCGAGGACCGCTTTAACGCAAGATCTGAATTAGCGTGTAGCTGGGTTCCCTGGCTACGTACAGAGTGGACGCTGGTCGCCAAAACCTGCTTACGGGCTTGGATGTATTTATTGAAATACCAGCTTTGTTTGTCCTCGATTGCATTAATTAATATAATATAATTAAGAGGAAAAAATCTCACCCAAAAACTAATATCTATAAAATATCTATAATGTAATTAATAATATAATAAGTAATACTACATTAATTAATGTAAACGAGGACAAGCGAAGCTGGTATTTTAATAAAAACATCCATCCAACCGGTAAGCAGGTTTCGGCAACCAGCGTGCACTGTGTACGTAGACTTACAACTTAAGGCTGGGACACACTTGTCATACACCACTCCGATCCGACTCCGGTCCGATTTTGCGGGATCGGTGCGAGATCGGAAGGGGTGAGCACACATGTCCTACACGCTTCCGAGTCCTTTCCGATTTCCAGCTCCGGCTCGATACATTCGCCACTCTCGCGACACATTCCAACCGACACCCGTCCTGCTGTCCTGCAAACGAATAGACTGCACAATCGGAACACGATCGGATGCATGATCGGAGTCATGTAGGAGTGGGATCGAAAACTTGTCAGGAAGGTGTGAACTACGCTGTTCAAACTCTAGTATCATTTCCCTCTCAGACACTCGTCCGACTGTATGATCGGAGTCGGATCGGAGTGGTGTATGACAAGTGTGTCCCGGCCTTTACAAGGCGACATTACAGTGAGATATCGCCATTCGAGATCCCAATTTTTTTGGTGATCTAAGTAGCTAAACAAATTATCAATTTTTCGAATTTTAGTCGATTGACTTTTAGTTCTTGAGTTATGAATTTTTGAAAGGGCACATTTTATGGAAGTTGTAACTCGTAGGTCCTGAGTTCTAATCCCAGTACCGGCTAATTTTTTTAAAATTATGAAATTTATTATCGGAATTAAACAATTAATGACCTACAAATTACCATTACACATTATTAACCGCTAGACCACCACGGTTTTTTTTTATAACAAAAATTCATAATTATTTTTCTTTTTTTCAGGTAGTGGACTTTAATAATAATTACTAGATTATCTGACTCCTACGTTTCGCGGTGGTAGGTAAGTAACCTCAGCTCGGTTTTTTAAAATTTCCACTGTCAAGAATCATTAAAAACGGTACAAAAAGCTATTATAAAACAAAATATTTGCGAACTATTGTAAATAGGGCTCTAAAAAGTCAAATTTTGAAAATTTGTATTGTCCGATGCAGTCTTACGAGTTAGAAACGGTTTAGAACATTCCATTGGCTGCCGAAACCCCGCCTCTAACATATCCCACCAAAAGTTTATATAGGGTGTTTTTTTAGCTGCATGAGAACTTCAAAATGAAATAAAACATTAAAAACCTGACGGCATGTTTTGGTTATAATTTTTTTATGAAAGTACAGTTAAAGGCATTTATGATTTGAACATGACTTCCGGCATGTGACCACCACGACTAATGGTTACGAAGCGCATCCGTTCAGTCCAATTTTTGACCACTTTTTCCAATATTTCTGGCTTTATTTCATAAATGGCTTGCTGAATATTAGCCTCCAATGCTTCTAGAGTTGTTGGTTTGTTAGCATAAACCATGGATTTAACATATCCCCACAGAAAATAATCTGGAGGTGTCAAATCACACGATCTTGGAGGCCAATTGATAGGACCACGTTTTGAAATAATGTTGTCACCAAATTGTCCTTTCAATAAATTGATGGTTTCGTTGGCTGTGTGGCACGTAGCACCATCCTGTTGGAACCATAAGTTGTCAATGTTTAGCTCTTGAAGTTTTGGAAACAAAAATGTATTGAGCATGTGTCGATATCTCACACCATTCACCGTAACGGTAGCTCCTTCCTCATTTCGAAAGACATATGGACCAATGATGCCGTTGTCGTGTATTCCACACCAAACAGTCAATTTTAATGGATGCAATGGAGTCTCAAGATAATGTCCTGGATTGGTCTCACTCTATATACGGCAATTTTGTTTGTTCACATACCCATTTAACCAGAAATGTGCCTCGTAACTGAACAAAATTTTACGGTAAAAAAATGGATCCATTTCCAATTGGTTGTGAGCCCAATTTGGTAGCGTTGTTCAATGGTCAATCTATGCATTATCAAATGCCAAACCTTGCTAAACACAAATGTCAAAAAACTGTTTCCATAGCAATCTTGATTCAATTGTTATCCCTATTGAAAGTTCTCATGCAGCTAAAAAATCACCCTATATAAGGTGTGTACTTCATAAAATGCTCTCAGTACATACTGGCGATCACAACAATGTGTCGTGTGTTGAGCGTTAAAAAACAGTTCTTTTTAGGGCCAAAAATACTTAGAAAGGGTTACGGTTTTAACGACGTTGAATCTCGCTTTTTTTTGAAACTCTGGCGGGGGTGGTTGTGTTGCCGAAATGGCCCTTTCGCGCGCTACGCTGCGCTCCGCACGCTACAGACCCATTTTTCGGCAACACTAAACTCATTAAAAACATCCCTCTAGGGTGATCCAACTCGGCACATTGTGCTATTAGCAAGGGGTAAATCTCGCTTTTGTTATGCATCTCTGGCGGGTGTGTTTGTGTTGCCGAAATGGGCCTTTCGCGCGCTACGCTGCGCTCCGCACGCTACAGACCCATTTTTCGGCAACACTAAACTCATTAAAAACATCCCTCTAGGGTGATCCAACTCGGCACATTGTGCTATTAGCAAGGGGTAAATCTCGCTTTTGTTATGCATCTCTGGCGGGTGTGTTTGTGTTGCCGAAATGGGCCTTTCGCGCGCTACGCTGCGCTCCGCACGCTACAGACCCATTTTTCGGCAACACTAAACTCATTAAAAACATCCCCCGAGGGTGATCCAACTCGGCAAATTGTGCTATTAGCAAGGGGTGAATCTCGCTTTTTTTTGCTACAAATTTAAGCCAAAAATACGTTGAAAATGTGAATTTACCTCGACATTAACTGTACGATGAATTTTCCCGTGTGTTTTAGTCAAAAATACCCCTAAAAAGTGAAATTATGTCGATGTTAACTGCGCGACGGACTAGGTACTACTGGGTGCGTAAGCGAGCTCCGGTTTTTCAAAGTGTTAGAGTAACTCACACCACACGGACTGACGACAGAATGACTGTGACGTTTGAAAATCGAGCTAAAATTGGCAACTTTAAAATCGATTATTGGCCAAACTAATCGATATACGACTTTCACCCTCACCTTAATCGCTTCGTCTATATTTTTTCTATCTAAATCCGTCGAGATTTTTTTAATAAATTTAATATTCTCGAGCTGAGCCTACTTACCTGCTACCCATTTTTTTTACCAAAACAATTGTGATCTCGATTGGCGACATACTCACTGTAATGTCCCCTTATTAGTCTTGGTTTGGTAGCCGTCCGCGATGGAGCTTCCACTCGCCGCAACCTCTAGGTGTGAGTTACGTTCTGTGATTCGTTTTTTATGTACTAACGACATTGCGCCTATAGAAATGCATCGACAGTTATGTGAAGGGTATGGACAACAGTATGTGGACATCAAAAATGTGCGAAAATGGTGCAGAGAGTTTAAAAAAGGATGTACAGACATCCATAATAAACAGTGTGGATGGCTATCGGTTTCGGATGAAACGATTGAAAAGTTCGTTTTTAAACTCTCTACAAGATTTTTTTCACATTTTTGATGTCCATCACTTCGCATAACTGTTGATAAATTTCTATAGATATTAATACAATCTAAGAGTAAGCGTCCAGAGTGGTGGGGATTTGTATGCGGAAACCAAGCTAAATATCAATGTTGCCGGATCTTGGATTAGAGCGTTCCTCGCAACTCCAGCGCCTGGAAACCTTATTTACGAACAACCTTCGTATATTGAAATTTTGTGAAATCTACTGTTGGAAAGATGAAGTTCATAAACAAAGAGAGAAACCTACTTGTTAAAATAGGTCAGTTATTGCATTGACGATTTAAGGATTCTACATATTACGATTTTATAATTGGTTTAGGTGAATTAATTATCATCTATCGATTTGTATATTAATCATTCGTATTAAATGCTATATAGTGTAAATAAATATCTCAAATACATTCCAAGTTGTTATTAATCTAATTAAATCATAATCATCATCTACTTCATGGATTAGGCCTGTTCAATATAATGCATAAGTAAATAATGACTTTTTGTCATTTACACTCCATTTACACGTTTTTTGTGTAATAAAATTGTTATTTGTAAAATAATATATTATGGGTCTTGCACCAAACCAGGTCTTGACTTGCTACGTCACTGGTAGTACCTCGGTAGGTACAAGGTGTAGATTACTTTTCTATGGGATATAAATAAAACAGAATTGCAAAAAAAAACATCCGGCAGCAAGGTTATGCGAGGTTTTAGTGGGTTAAATTCTCACAAGTCAGATTTTGTACCAGCCAAACAAATATTTTCATATTAAGTAAGATGGATAGTTTAAAAAGGAAAATTTCTAAATTGTCACACCCGCAATAAATTTTATTCGTGAAATATAACAATTTATTTAATAGTAGCTAATAATTTAATAAAATAATTAGTTCAACAGTATTATTAAATACCACTATTTAATTGCAAACTTCTGCTTATTAAACTCGAATTTTATTTCAAATATTCTTTTTACAATTATTTTCTTGCTTTTTTTCTTTTCCTTTATTGCGGGGTTGGTGGACAATAATATTAAACTCTTTATATTTTTTAATTAAGATAACGTTTCGAGGGTTGTGTTTCCTCTTCGTCAGACCTGAAGTTATATTAGTGAAATATAGTACATTAAATATTAAATTACAATTATAAACCTACCAATTAATAATATATGTCAAAAATTAAAAATATTTATAATTAATCAACAGCAATTAAAAATTAGGCAGAAGCATTCTACTATAAAACATTTGGAGGAGCGGTTGCATTTAAAATTATAGCATGAACATGCAAATTTCAAACATTACAAGCATACAAATTCAAATTATTCTTGATCATTTTTCTGACATCTAACAACGACTCTTCAAAATCAACACATCTATCGACGATTCCTTGAATACTCAACACAGGATAAACTCGCTGAAACCACTCTAGCTGAAACTATAAAGGCCAGGACCAAAATACAAGTCAGCAGTTTTTACTTTTACCGATTGCCGATTAAACGAGGATAGTAGGGTGATACTAACCTATAAGTAATCAATTCTAAACACAGCACAGATAAATTTGGGAGCGAGCGGGGTTCGAAGCTATAAATCTTTAATCTATAGCTCCACTCCCTAAACACTACACCAAACTACCTGTACAATTATTGATGTATTATAACTGAAGATATGCTTATAACTTTGTGACTGGAGTGAAAAAATTTTTTTTAAATCAACGCTTCGAAGTCTGGGACGCGACGCCGCAGGATTGCCCAAGAAATAAAAAAACTTTAGAATTAATTTATTTTTAACTAAAACTAAAACTTACAGCTATATTATCATGATAACAAACCATCAGAATTAAATTTTTGTAATTTTATATTACTTTTTATGTGAAATTCGATAATAAAAATATTTGTGATTCATATTGCGAATTTACTGTAGTAAAAAAAATGGAAAATATAACCAAAAATAGTTTTCAGTGGTCCACCAGAAGAGCGGCCGCTAACGATATTTTCCATCTATCAGATACACAATAAATAAATTTAAAAATTCAACATTTTTCCGTTATGTTTTTCTGCAAAAAATTATCCTTCTCGTTTTTTGATGAAATTTATAAGAAACTGTTCCTTTAATTTACTTTACAAACTATACCTATATATAGAATAAAAAAATAAAATTACTACCTATATATAGAAAATGGTTTACTTTAAATAATTTAAATAAATCTAAATAAATTAATAGACAAAATAATATATTAAATAAATTAATTTGCTTTACATCTTTTTTACTGAAGGTCTTGACATATTATAAATTAATAATAACTTGAATCTTTTAGTATATTATCATTTAATTGGGGGAAAATGGAGAAGAAAACATTCATTGGTGAAATACTAAATTATTTTAATGATACGTAAACTTCCTCTTTGCAATCAAAATAATTTCTTAGTTTTTATTTAAGTAATCTTGTTTAAGCAAAATTAAGGTTCTCCCAGATGAAGTGAAAAATTTGGATTAACCTACTAATTTGTTCAAATTATAATAGTTTTCATTAACATATTAATAAAATTAGCATATTAAAAAAAACTTCGTCCGGCTAGTAACTCATTTATGTAACACATTTATATTCTTGCAGCACCCTGATTGACCAATTGAACCTGAAATTAAAACGACTTAGTAGTGTAGTACGTAAGAAAAAGAAATGGATTGCGGAAAAATTGTGGGTAGCTTATTGGGATGCTAGAGTACTTAAATAATAAAAAAGATGAGTTGGCAAGAATACCAGAGAAAATGGATATAAATATAGTAGTAACATCTGAAAGAAAGGAAAAATTGCGTAGAAGCAAAGATGTTGGAAAGTACGTGATGCTTGACAAGATGTCAACTGATAAAAGGAATGCCATGGCTTTTAAGGGAAGTTAACCAGTCAGAACAAAGATAGTTTTAGACTGAAACAGTATAAAACAAATGCTACATTATAGCTTTTAGGTTGTGATGCATCTGTGGATAAAGACAACGACATTGACGATAAATTAGCCAAGTTTGGCCGGATTGTGGAACAAAACACAGATTTTTTAAGAATAAGACAAAAAAATGAGAACACACACTTTAAACTACATAAAACAATAGTTTTAAACAATAGGCGTAATTGAAATACAAGCCAATGAAAAGAGATTTTTACGAGCAGCCAAGAAGTACAGAATCAGAAACAAAGACATTAAGAACTAAATATATATAGGATACAAGATCCCTATAAGAACAACAATATAGGATGAAATGACCACTTGAAGCGAATGACAAGAAGGCCACCCCTAGCAGCATGAAGATACAAACCACCAGGAAGAATAAGCATAGGTTGAACAAATATGAGTGCCGGAACTGGCAACATAGCCTAATCGTTGGAGCGAAGAAGAAGAAGATATTAATAAATTTTAACATTATTATTAATAATTTTATGTAAAAAATCTTGGTTTTTAGTGAACGGCAATAAAACAAATTTTTTGTTAACAGTTTCGGAATATTTACTAGTTCACGACTAAATGTTTACACACATCACGACTAAAAGACATAGAAATAACAAATAAATAAAATAAATAATAAATAATAAATAATTGTTACATTTTAGTAACTTATCATATCATTAACAAGTTAATAACCTGCATTTATAAATTTAAAATCTGTGTTCATTGATATTGTCTAGACTCTCCATTCAAAATCGAAATATTATCCATGGAGAACAAGTAGTTATTTTCAATTAAATAAATGCTCTGCGAATCCAATCTTGTTTGCTCCTGTTTTGGCAAATATATTGTTTAGCTCTGGTAGATAGGAGTTGTTTAGTCTGACCAATGTAAACAGAGCCACAAATACTCCTATATAAAATTTTGCTCTGGTAAAAAAGGTATATTTTTAATTTTGTAAAAATTTTATTTGTCAGAGTCCACTAAAACCCCAGATTTTTACATTAGTCATAATAATTGGACAAGAAGAAATGACTACAGTCATTTGGGGTGGAATTGATCATATGGGGGTGAGATTGTTCACTTTTTATATTTTTAATTTAGCGTCACAATCAAATTTCCGAAACGCTAAATTCAAATATATATAATTACATTACCATTATCATTTGTATTAAATTATTATTACTTACTATCCATCAATGTCAAATCCATAATGCATAGCTACTTAGCTGCATTTATGCTAATTAAGTTTACCTATGTATTATTTTAATCTGAAAACAATAGCCTACGCATAATATTTTATCTTGTCAATGTATTCTAAAAAAACCAAACTGTCGATTTATGTTTAATTTACCTTTTTAATGTAAACAATCTGATAACATAAAAAGCCGCCCTAAACTCGTCTCTGGTCAGTTGTTCTTTATGCTATCAGCTTGTAACACCTCGCTCATCTAATGTAATTTAATTTAATAAAATCTTTTTTAAAAAATTCAACTCGTTAGTTTGAATTTAAGTATATATATTTGATATATATATTTTTGATCAATCTCACCCTCAGTATCATCGCTAAATTTTAACTTTTATTGTTAAAATAATTATTGTAATGTTAATACTGAATAAATTTTGTACTCCCTCTCACTTCCAGTATGATCAATTCCACCCCAAATGACGTAATTAATTAATAATTACTAATTAATTAATAAATTAATGTTTCCAAAATTTGAATTTAGAAAACCCCAAATTAATAATATTATTATTAAATTGCTAAAACTTGGTGAAAGAATACCAAAATAGTAATTTTCCTATGCTGCTTTGTTTGTCGAGTTATTTGATTTGTTTACTTGTACTTATTACATTTTTTTGTCAGTTTGGTGTATTGGCGTCTAGCCATTTAAAAAAATATTTAAATAACATTTTCTTATATTTTAAACGCAAAATGCAAGTATCCTTGTGAGAGTTATCAGAGAGAGAATTATCAGTTCTAATATTAAGGATAGCATTAAAAATAATTTTTGGTAGTTATTAAATATGTATTTCTTCAATCTTTCGCTCTGCGTTTTGAAATTATCATTCGTTTCTAGTGAAACTATAAAAAAATTTTATTAAAAAATTTATTTTTATTTTTTTTTTCTCAGGTAGTGGACTATTAATAATAATTATTAGATTATCTGACTCATACGTTTCGCTAATTTATTGAAAGCTTCATCGGGAAGTATAAATTTTAGAAAATAAAATAAAATATTATTACAATACATACTATAATATGAAAACTGACAAAGAATTCTTAATTTTTTTTTCTATATTATATCGGACTCCTTTTTTTGCATTGCAAGGTAAAACACCTCAAAACACATTCCAGCTACAGCTAGTAACTGTTTTATCCGTTCCCAATTCCCAAGTCTCTTGCGAGGCTTGGTCATGGTTTAAAGCTTTTTAGTTTTCTATATCACCTGTAAGGTGATGAGGAGCTGGCCAATCGCCCCGCCCCCCAACCTGGAGGACCAGAGAGATTTTTTCTTCTAAACTTTAAATAATCAATTTTTATAAATTTAATGGAAATTAAAAAAAAAGTATTGCATTAAAAATTACTACAAAAATAGTAAAATTTTAAAAATAATCTGAATCAAATTATTTAAAAGGAATTGTCCGAAAGTTACTGATTTTATACACCTTCTGAATGGTTTTCCAGAAAGTGAGATGGAACACATCGCGGTCCATCGCATCCGTGGTTGCGAATCCGACGTCTGCTCGCGCTAAGGAGAGACGCTTTAAAAATTTAATGTAAAATTAAAATTACATCCTTTCTCAGGTGCCATCCGATTCCGGATGTTGACGATCCACCTGGCTAAAAACCAAGAAAACTTTACTTGGGAAATGTTAATGGGGTGGTTTCCCGTGTAACATAAGTAAGTTTTATACACACGCAAAATTATTACTTTCTTATTTATTTGAATCGGCACTATTATATTTTCAGTCTTGATGATTTTCAGATTTTGAAACGAAGGCGACGCTAGTGGATGCTACAAATCGATACACTGTGTGGGGCGCTCATAAACTGTGGTATTTTTATGGTAATAATAAAAATGTAAGATGAGCTAAAATAAATAATAAATTAAACTACCTGTTTCGTCAAATAATTTTAAATTTAATGAACCACTTGATAAAGTGACATCATCATTTGTAAAATATTTATTTTACTCTGATGATTAAGTCGACAAATTAGAATAAACTAGTAATAACCCAAATAATATCTGGTAATATGTACGCAGATTGCAAATCCTGAATAAACAATTAAAAGTGATTTATTAGAAGTTATATATTATTACTCGCATTGTTTTATAAATGTTGCTTAAAAGTAGTGCTTATTTTTGTTAAAAACTAGAGCATATTTAAAAACATTATTTAATCTGGCTACAATTTTGTTAAAATAAATAATTGATTAAACAATTACATAATTACATTTTTCAGCTTAGCATAATATGTATTATTATATTACATTTCGTTTATTATTCTAGTGTTTGCATTGTCTAAAAGTGGAATATCTCCGATAATAGCAACACAACTCAAAGTAGAACAGGTAGAAGAAGTAGGTTCTATGCTATAATTATGTCAGTTTATCTCGGCTGAAAAAGCAAATAAACCAAAAACCCAAACTTTAAAGTGTTCCTGACACAAATTGTTTTGAATTATATTACTATTGTATTGGTGGTGCGATATGATTATGTTGAAATGGTGCAAGTGGCGGATTTACACCAACATAAATCCGCTTCAAAAGTCAATGACGCTACGTATCAGGAGGTTTACTCAAACTTTATGAAAATTTTATAAACCGGGAATTCAAATTTTAAAAAGTACCTGAAAATACAGATACTTCAACGCCACCACACACTCAGTCTTACGACTCAATAAGCAACACTCCAGCATTCACCTAAAGGACGCCGCCTTCTGAATAATAAAAAAAACAATGCTGAATTTAAACATAATTAAATTATTTCTTGCTTTTTCCTTTGCGGGTTTTAGTGGACAACAATTAAACTCTATATTATATCTGTTTTAATAGATTAACGTTTCGAGGGGGTTGTTTCATCATCGTCAGAACCTGACGAAAACTACATTTACACAATTTGTACAATATTGTAATTTAATATTTAATATTAAATGACAATATTATAGAAAACCTACCAACTTTTTTAAGTTAATTTTTTAAATTAACATTCAATATTTATAATTAACAAGTAGTTAACAAGTAGTTAAGTAGTTAACAAGTAGATAACAATTAAAATTTAGGCAGAAACAAGTGGAAAAACAGAAGCAAGAAAGAAAGAGTTCTCGATGATCTTACTGTAAAACATTTGGAGGAGTAGTCAGATCTAAAATTATAGGAGATACATGTAAATTCAGGGAAATTTCTTCTGGTTTTCCATTTTTAAACCCGCAAAGGAAAAAGCAAGAAATTTAGTAAAATATGGACGCAATAAATGAAATTAATTAAATTTTTATCGGCAAAAATAAGTTTTCGTTGATATAAAATTTGCCACACCAACAAATTATAATGTCACATGCAAATCCCGATCAAACCCTCTTTGTTAATGCAACGGGACCTTCAACACTGCTCACTCATTCAGCTCCCATAATTGAGAAAATTGATTTTGAAAATTCAATAAATATAAATTATCAGTAGGTACATCAAATCGTTTGAAGATATTTCCTTTAATTAAATTGATATATGAAGGAGTTATAAAGTATTAATCACGAGATATCGGATAGCAATAAAACAATACGGTTATTCAATACGTATACGTGCAATATTGTGAGGTTATACGCATTGTGAGGTTATAAGATATATATACATATATATCCGGTTTATACCGCAATACGCAGCTTCCCGGTTCTCAAACGCCAAATTGGCTTTTGGATTTTGTTAGCATTTTACATGTTTTACCTACGACGAGGAGCAAGCCCGACGTAGAACCCCCAACCTGGAGGACCAGAGAAGCGGCCAGAATAAAATTACTTCACCCGGATTCGAACCGGGTATTTAGCGTTCATAGTCAACTCGCGTGACCACAATACTCCGACCGCCTCTTATATATATATAAGATATTATAAGATATATCCATCTCATAATCTCAACTTACCCCTGTAACTATTATCTTTAACTATTATCTTATTATCTCTTATCAAAACTCAAAAACATTGGTGAGGGCATCTTCATCGAATAACGACTTGGAAAACGCGTGGAGTCGTATTTTGCAGAATTACCAAAAGAATTTTATTTCGAAGGCATAGCGAAAAACATTGATAAGTGTGTTACTGTTAATGGTTCTTACGTCGAAAAATAAAATAAGTTTGCCTACTCCATGTTTTCATGGGCCAGGTAGATAACATAAAAAACTCCCCCGTACTACTAGTCCAGTCATTATATACATTTGAAAACGCAAATGAACCGAACTGGCTGATTTTTATATATTGTGTAGGGGAGGCTTAGAAAAGCTTAACTTGAAGTTTTCGACCAAGATTTCCTAGGAGCTTCCTCCGCCACTTCGAAAAAAGAGATAAATTTTATTTTCTTGCGATAACTCGACTCTCCGTCATAGTACGAAAATTGTGAATCAATACTTTTTTGTTAAGCATTTTATACTCTACAATTTAGTTTATATGAATTTTTCCCCTACCGTTGATCGTTGTTGAGGTATCTAACGTGAAAGTAAAAAATTAAGTGCTTGGAACTTGTATTTTGCCATTTTCTCCTTTCTCGTAATACATATCGAACAAATGTTCATTATCAAACTTGTAGAGCATTTTAATATCTGCAATTTAGTTTTTTTATTTTATTTTCAAGACAAAAATTACGACTTGTAGTACGCTGTAAAGTTGGTAAATCCGCGCAAAATTGTGATTCATAGTTCACGCGATTTTATAGATAATCATACAGTAGTTATTCTACGAACGAGATAATGATAAAGTCGAAAACGATGCTACCCGGAAGCAAAAAATGGGGTCGTGTAGAAGAAAACTTTCTAAGAAAGATAGCGCCTTTTGCATCGCTCTAGCTGGTGTAGAACATAACCTAAAAAATTGCACAAAGTCGAAGAAGCGGTTTTTTGCGATTTAAGAATAAACGAAGCATCCTACAAAAGAATGTCAAATTAGAAAGTTGTAGACAATGAAAAAACCTATCGAATGCGACTATGAGGATAACAACTCGTTATTTATTTTCCGAGAAAATCGAAAAATAACGGTCAAATATTGTTGCATGTTTGCCCACTGCAATTTTTGCAAATAAAGGAACAAGCAATCTCTGCTTTTCTGCACCCACAAGCAGCTCCACATTTTTCCTTGCACTAAAAAATAAATTGAACCACCTCTCTCTACTTCCACCAACGAAAAGCGTAGCACGCCAGCATATTATTCCGTACATATCACCAGGTGCAAACGTGGCTCGGATTTTACATGGATCCTAAGGAATGGGATTGGCGACGAACAAATCATGGACTGGAACCGGTTATGAGCACAGTTGAACCCGCGTCACCTCAGCTTTTAAAGCTCATATCGTGCAAGTGCAAGAAAAAATGTGGAGCTGCTTGTGAGTGCAGAAAAGCAGGGATTGCTTGTTCCATTATTTCCTTAAATTGCAGTGGGCAAACATGCAACATCGCCAAAATCGATATCCTGCTCAATGAAGATTATAAGGTTGATTGGACAATCGAAGAATCATTTTATGTGGTTAGAAAATCTCCACAACTCGATGAGTATTCCGAACAGAGAAAGACTGTGAACCAGGACCATCGAAAGGAAGAAAAATATAAGTATTAAGAACGATCCTCCATTCTTCTCCATCTTGTGCTGTACAACATAAAAACATGTATTTGAATAATTAATTTTATACATAAAATATGATTCATAATAAATTTTGCTGCTTTATTTTATATTGTTTTATAAAATCGCGCGAGCTATGAAATCACAATTTTCTTTACGGCGCGCTACAAGTCGTAATTTTTGTCTTAAAAATAAAATAAAAAGCTAAATTGCAGATATTAAAATGCTCTACAAGTTTGATAATGAACGTTTTTTCGATATGTATTACGAGAAAGGAGAACATGGCAAAATACAAGTTGCAAGCCCTTAATTTTTTACTTTCACATTCGATACCTCAACAACGATCAACGGTAGGGGAAAAATTCATATAAACTAAATTGTAGAGCATAAAATGCTTAACAAAAAAGTATTGATTCACAATTTTCGTACCATGACGGAGAGTCGAGTTATCGCAAGAAAACAAAATGTATCTCTTTTTTCGAAGTGGCGGAGGAAGCTCCTAGGAAATCTTGGTCGAAAACTTCAAGTTAAGCTTTTCTAATCCTCCTCTACACAATATATAAAAATCAGCCAGTTCGGTTCATTTGCATTTATATGCCATTTTTTCGGACATAATGACTGGACTATACGTAGGGGTGAGTTTTTAAAACAAATTCAGTAGAAATGGTTCGCCTTTGAAAACAGTAAAGTATTCTTACGAAAAAATAAATAGTAAATTAATTTCATTTATTGCGTTCATACTGGTAAATAAACTTATTTATTTCTTGCTGGTTGTAGTAGAAAAGAAATAACCCAAGTTATGCCCAAGTCATAAAACTATTCAGAATCCTAGAGTGGTGTTAGCCCTAAATGAAATTTAAATTAGATGATTATTTTGTATTTATATCTGAGAGGAACATTTAGTTTTAAAGTAAAGTTTCTATTGAAGGCGTTGGAAGTTGGTATCCGTTATTAAAACGTGTATGAAGCTAAAGATTGAAAAATAATAATTTGCAGTTGAATTTAATGGAATCAGACTTTTCTGATAGCTTAGAAACAGTAAAATGATTCTACTGTTAGTAGAAACTTGTGAAAAATAGAAGTTTGTTTTTATTAATTTTTAATTTAAAATACATTTTTATAGGGTAACGATTTATTCTATTAGTTGTAAACTGTTCTTAGTACGTTTCTAATATAGACGATTAAATTGTCATCCTACTACTCGGGGTTTTATAAAATTCAAAACATGTGTAAATGAGGTTCTTCAAGAATGTGATAGAATTTGAAATAGAGCTTGAAATTAGAAAATCCTTTAAAATATTTTTAAGTAGAATTACTAAATATGTAAAACAATTCATAAAATTAATTAAAAAAACCAAAAAACAAATTGTTCGTAATTTTGTGCTTTTTTTAAGTATCAATCTGAATATTTCCTTTATTTAATAAATTATCTTAATATCATAAATGTATAATAAACTTGTGAACTTAGTCCTTTTTACCTTTTATTTACATTTATTTAATACGTTTAATATTTACACGTTGTTTACATGTTATTACAACGGATGACGAGCAGAACAACACCTTGCATCGAAACAACAGGAGCTGTTACATTTGCAGTTCAGGTTCTGACTACAGAACGATAATGTTCTTTTGGTGTGGATGTGGGGTGGTTATATATGAAATCTCTTCATTGTTCCATTGTTCTTCTAATGGTCATCCAAGTTCATGTATTCCGCCGACTAAACTAAATTTTAACACTTATTGTAATTATCCTATAAACTAAACCGCTTATATGTGCAATATTTAATATACTGCAATACTTTGCAGAATGACGCATCTTTGTAACTTACATTTTCACACAGTCATAAAATGCAACAAATTGGTTAATTATTGGTGAATTATTTTAACATTGTAAATACAAGTACATTTCTTAAATTACTTAACAATATGAAAATTATGAATTTACCTATACTCTACAAATGGAACAATTTTAAATATAAATAAAAATTAATATAGAAAACATTTTAATAATATTTTACGGGTGTATCGTTTTAAGTTAGAATAAATTATTAATAAAAATTTAATATTATGTATGTGACCTATTAAAGGGAGCTTATGTGCGAAATCAAGCTATCGAAAAAACAGCAGTTAAATGCGTTGCATCAGTTTTGTATTAGGTGTTCCCATTTATCTGCGTTGCCTGGCAATTCAAACTTTACCATATAAATAATATTGTGTTTATAGAAACAATATAGTCAAGATTAAAGAACAATTAAATTAACTATTTTGTTTTATATAACATTGTTTTTGTAATGCAAAATTTGGAATTTAAATTAATCAATTCTTTTAGGTTTGGATAATTCAATATTATACTGTACTTTTAGTCAACATGCCGTGTCTCTTTATTTGTACGCTTTTCAAGATAATAAGTTAAAAAGCACTAATTATACATTAAAATTGATATAAGAATAATATAACATTTTACACTGATAGTGTGATGTTAAAATAAACAAAACTACACAAAACAAACAATACAATTATTACGCGAAACATTGACTTTAAATATTATTATATAATAGGTATAAAACTGCAGATTTACCGGAAAATGTGTATTTTTACCGGTGCTCTTGGAAAATGTAGATACGATGTACCTTTCCCAATAGAATTAAGGGGTTCCATCTAACTGACACCGAAAAATGATACCCTCTTAGGAATTTTTTTTGAGAATACATACTAATAAAGCAATCAAAGTGAGGTTTAGCGGGTTTATTCTACATTTATATTGAAGTATGTGGCAATTACATATAGATTAATGTCTACTTTAGCCCTTTTAGTATAAATTATTTTTACTATTATTGCAACAATATACTATATACATACTTCATACCACAGTGTATTAATAATATTATATACATCAACTGGGCTTAGATATTCATTGTACCTTTGAGATGATACTTGTGGAAAGTGTGATAAATTTTATATAAATTACAATGTTGCGAAAGTGTAGAAGAACGCACATCAATCCAGGAAGAAAATAACAAGTATTTAAATTTAGCTGAGATATGAGGATTCAAAAAGAATTGATAAAGAAGAATACCAAAATAATTCAGGCATTGTCACTATTTCTTGTAACTTACAAAAATGTTTACTAACTCCTTATTTGAAAAGTGGACTTGAAGTCACTTTTACCCCATATCAGTAAAACCAATCGCCAATATTACAATTTTTTTAATGAGAAAATTCCAGCAACTGACAGCATCCAAGAATATTATTTGCCAGATGAGGAATTGGAAGAAAGGGAATAATATTTAAGTAATTCTTTTACTTTTGTTATTAATTTTGCTTTTATCTGGATAACTTAATATTTGTTGTTATTTTCATTAAATTTTATTTATAAGAAATTATTTTAATGTCAGATTTTATTAAAGCCAATGTCATTCTGAAATAAAAACATTATATACAAAAAAAAAATAATAGTAGGATGAAACCCATTGCAAAATGAAGAGAATATAAGAACAATGAAATAAAAAATAAATTACGGGCGAACTGCGGTGGGGAAGTGGACGGGGTGAGTTTTTAAGGGTAAAAAACAGTTTATCTCGATTTCCGGCAAAACTACAAGTCATATGAAAAAAGTTAAATAGCAAAGTTGTAGGTAATAACAAGATCTACAACTTTTGTATTTACCCTTTTTTCACATAACCTCAAAATTTATGTGCAAAATTCAAATAACCAAGTTTTTGGTTTTTTATTTTTATCTTTTACAAAAACATTTTTTTTTTCACAAAATTTGGTGAAAACTTACCTTTTTATGTCCCAAACACACTGTAATTTTTTTTATTCAAAATATTTATTTTTTCACCTTATTTTGACTTAATATCGAAAAACCACCCTAAGTTTCAATCGAAAAATATCACGTCAAAATATCTGCTTTTTTAAAAAAGTCGGTGGGCTTTTTGTTTGTTGAAATCTCTACTTTCTGATGGTGTAAAAAAAATACCTGAAGTATGCAAAAAACTTTTGTTTAGTGAAGTTTTGACTACGCAACTACAAGAAAAAGCCAATACTTTGCCAAAAAATTCCAAAGAGAAAGAAGTCTTCCAGAAATGTGTTAGTGGAATTGTGGTAAGGAAATACAAATTGTTTCACATGACCAAGAAGTTTTTGCCAAAGGAGAGGAACAATTCATCGATTCTGAAGTCTGATGCCAAAGGTTGAAGCCAGAAGTTCGTCAAAAAGTCAAGGATTTCACACAAACATTATTCCGTGAACACCTCATCATTCCGGGAACGTCACTAAAATCACGGAAAACACATAAAATTTTAGGTATTTTGAAAAAAGAACATAGTAATATTTAAAAAAGTTGGATTCTCAGTAGCTACTGTTAATTCATTTTGTTTTAAGTTTGCGACATGTTCATATTTAGATAATTTAATACATAGAAATTGTAACATAGTCTTGTTTGTGGTGGTATTTTACTTCCAAAAGTTTTTAATGTAAAATTCCTTACGTTTTTTATTCATATTATTAACTGCATATATCTATCCTATTGTATATGCTAAATAAGAAATATTTAAATTACTGTTTAATTTTATTAATAAACCTTACAAAAACGTTCCCGAAATGACTGTTTTCAGTGATGGTTCTCTTTAAAAAGAATATTACAAGAAAAGTAATTAATCCTATGCTTGCTCTTCGTAACTATTGTTTATACACAAGTTTAGTGACGATTTAAGCTAGTTGTCAAAATAATAGCTGCTAAGTATTTTCATCATAAAACTGAATTTGGAATTTGCCACCTTGGTGATTTTGAGCCAAATACTGTGATAATATATTACTCTTCTCTTTAGAGTTTAGACGTTTATCTTGCACATTTTTAAATTCAAAACACAACTTAACAGTTTTGAAATACATACCTGGAGTCAGATAATTTGTCTTTAATCCAAAATAAATAATATAAAAAAAAATAATTCACCTATTAAAAACTATTAAAAACATTAAAAACTATTGTAACCGAAATTGAATATTTTTGTATTAAACAACAAATTAACAAAAAATACTTACAAAAATACTTACTTTTGAAATCAAAATGACGATGTGCTCCCTTGTACGTATGATGGACTCGAAGCGACTCAATATTTCCGTCAAGAGAGCCGCGTCGCGTCTTATTCTCCTTGTACGCCCTTCGCTATATCTATATTAATTTTTGAAACATTAGCGTTATTTCAACTGTCTCCCGTTTCAACTGTCTCCCGTTTCAACTAACCCCCGGTCTAGCCTACTGTCCTTTACTTTATTGTCTCTACTACGTGTGAATCTATGATACGTGTGAATTATTATTTAAAGTTCATCTTGTGAAAATTTAAAATGAACAAATTCAGCAACCACATTCTGCAAATCTTTTGCAGATCTTTTGCTTTGAATAATTGCAGCATAAGAGTGTGTGTTTTTAATATTTTAATAATTGCCTACAGTTATTTTGATTTAAATAATAATTCACACTTATAATGGCAGTGGTCACAATCGGTGGTCCTCCCTTTGTTATACAAGGCCGACGATGTGACCATAGGAAATTTACATTGATTTAATTTAATTTAATTGATTTTTCTTTAATTCCTGCTTCCCATTACAACGGATAAGAATGAAAATGAATTTTAAAGAGATTTTTATTCCGCTTCTAAAGATACCTAACCCTTTATATTTTGTTCTTTAATTACTGTTAAAAACACACTAAGAAAATGCAAATAGCGCAATTAAAAAATATTTAGATGCCTTGTTTGAATTTTATTACAATATTATTATTGTTTTTACTTTAAAACCAATAAATTCCAACAAGTTAAGAATAACTTGTGTTTGCGTTCATTGTTAACCAAATTTATAGTAAACATACTTTCCTAACAAAAATATAAAGAAAATTCGCTTTTTTCCGATCTCTTGACTATGCATAAATCCCTTAAACATGATTTTTCAATTTTTTATGTGGTTATTATTTGTTAAAATATTACTGTATTTTAAGTTGTATTGTATTGTATTGTATCTTTGCATGTCTTAACTAAGCAAAACTAATAAATGTCTTAACGTTAAGTAACATCACAATTCACCTTTCCAAACAGTTTGATATACAGAGAAATTTGCGATAAGAGAATTTGTTATTGCTTTTTTTATGTATGTATTAGAATACATTAAAAACTAATAAAAGTGTGAATCGCGTAATTACAGCACATTATTTCGAATTATGACGATGAGCGTAAGTTATACTAAATTAATAGAAAGCATGCATTTTAAATGCAATTGTTGACACGAGAATCGACTTGAATTCATACCATTTTAAACTATGATGAAAAAAATTTAACAATAAATCCTTGAAACATCGATAAAAGCGTGGGGCTAATAATGTCATCCATCAACTGTTATGCGTTTATTGAAATTTTTGTTTACTTTTTAGTTCATTTCTTTTATTTTAAATAAAAGCTTTCAAATTTTTGTAACAATTAATTTTTTTTAATTCTCAATTCATAGATACAATTTTGATACGCCACCTATCGATAGTGTCATAATTTAACCTTAGGTAAAGCTGAGAGTTTTTAAAAATATATAATTGTACGAAGTGAATTTTGTAAATGTATGGTAGATGTCTCTGTATACATTGAAACAGTATTAATCAACAAGAAACGAGTTCTGCTTCGTTTTAAATTTAAGAGAAACAATCGCGCCAAAGACTTCCGAGTTAGGAAATCTCGATATGACGAGAGGTTGTAAAATGACCGGCGTCGGGCGCGTCTTAATCTATCTAACGAGTTAAATAACTTGATCAGTTTTTTTTCCAAACGATTTTAGTGATTTTAAAATAGTGCTATTATTAGTAATAGTCCACCATGCATTCTTAAAATATTATGCTTTTGTATTTGTTATTCAAGAAAATGGAATAATTATAAGGTAAAAAAATAATATGTTTTAAAAGGTACTATATAAAGGAAGAGGGAGTAAATTATAAGGAAAATAAAAATTTCAACGTGTTTCAAACGCCCTTGATTGGCATGATCATACTTCAGAAATATTTTTCGAGGTATTTATGTAGATACGTTTAATGGAAATAATATTAATAGAATGGCAAAGTGCATTATTTAATATTTATGGCTATCTATTAATAAAATCCGATTAGAACAGTAACGAAATCATATATGAAATCAATTCGTTATTTATACGTACATAGTAATGGATATTTTACTGATACCGTTTCTTTTTAACAGGTAGTAAACAAATAAAACGTGCACATATTATATGCATGATTGTTATAATACAACTAAAAATGACTACATAATTTACATTGTGCATTAGAACAGGCATCTATCAGTGGCGTTCCCCTTATTGGGCGACAAGGCACCTTAAGTAGTTTTGTGTATATATTTTTAAGCAATTTTATTTTGAACTGAAGAGGGAAACACAAAAACAAAGTTTTGATTAATTTGAATATAATTAACATTCAGTAGACCCTCTCTTAACCGACACTGTCTTATCCGAAATTTCTCAGAAATTCAATACAACGATCGAGTTAAGTACCTTGCATTTTAACAAAAGTTTTATTTGAAAAATTTAATTTTTTTTATAACAATTTTTATTACCTACGTAATGTTTAAAAGTTTTGATGGCAATATAATATAACGGTAGATAGGTACACAAATGAGAAATGTGCAATTGGTCATATTTAAGTTATTTATACTACTAATTTGGAATTTGAATAAACTAAATATCAATTACAAAAACAGAGATTGTGAACTAAAAACTACAATTCTGCACACTCTTCGTTTATACAAACAAACAATGTACAATTAGAAAATATCTTATGTCCTAAGACAATAATGTACGTTGTTAGTATAATCGAGAATAATATGAGTAATACAACACCTGCCGGCTATGAATAAATTACATGTTAATATTTATTACAATTTCGGTTTCCCTTCATTAACTGACACTTTCATTCATCCGACTGGAAATCGGTCCCGTTTGTGTTGGTTAAGAGTGGGTCTACTGCTCTACTGTATTGCAAAATTAAAAGAATTTTGAATGATGCGAGTTTATGCAAGAAATGTAATTTAATACTTACATTTTATTTATGACGAACATAAGGACGATCACATAGCCTGTGCTTTGATCCCAGATCACTCGCAAAAAAATTCGATGAGATTTTTTTCTCCCCAGAAAGTGCTAGCAAACTGGGAACACTTTTGAACGCAAATAGAAGTTTATACACTTTCTGCGATTCGGAACCGCCATAAAATTGAAGCAGTAGGTCCTGTTTGAACACATAATTTAGCTCACTGTTGCACATCTTTCTCAAATTTATAATCAATGGCCGCACTCAATGTTAATAAAATTTATAATATTTGTAACTTACAATTTTCTTCCAGATGCATCCAGGAATCAACAGCGCCTTTCACTATTGATGTCCCCAGTACAGTTCAAGTATCTGTCGATTAAGTAATCCTTTTATGACAAATAATACTGACTAACCGCAATTTTAAACAAGCGGTTTTAATATTTCGTTTATTAAAAAAAGCTTATCCGGTAAATGCCTTCATTAGTAATTTATTGTTGATGGTAGTGACATAATATAATAATTGTTGACGATTGTTTAGTTAATTTCTCTTTTATTCTAATTTCTTTATTTAATTAAAATTCAAGTAAGAAGTAAATTTTATATATACAAATAAAATCATCAGTAAGATAAAATATCACCAAGTGGCCTAAAAATGTTGAAACGAAGATATGTGTAAAAGAAAACACTAATTGTAAATACAATGCCCTCGAAGAAGCAATATGATTTAGTACAGAATGATGATTACGATTCTAGGATACCTTTACATCCAGACGAAGCTTTCCAACATGGAATTATGTTCAATGCAAGGGTATGTACTAAAGTATTCCATTAAAATGCATCTTTGTTTGCGTAATTAATGAAAAAGTTGCAATTAAAATTGAAGAATAACGGAAGGTTTAATTTATAACTCTATACTTAAAATTATATCGATCCATCAAACGAAAACTATAGTAGTACTACCTATTATAATAATATAACATTATTGTCATATAATTTTCAACCTTTTATTTTATCTTTATTAACAAATATTTATTTAATTAATTGCTCATATATCAACAACTTTTTATTATCGAATCTAATATCTTTTTTATTATTTTTATTTTTTATTACTGAACTATTTTTTATTAATTGTCTTTCTTCTCACTAACTTGATTTTCTATTAATCAATTAAATTAAACATCCCACTACCCCGATTTTTATACTAATAGGTAATAACAAATTGATGTTAACCTTTCGATAGTCATTATCAGTCGGATTATTTATTGTCAAAAGTTACTTACGAGGACTCCCAGAGTTAAGAAATTTTTATGTTATTTCCACTAGTGGTTTGGCGGTGACAGGGCTGAGAATTACACGAAAAATGTATTTCTAATTCTGACATATAAAGTGTCACTTTTCATAATCAATTGGAGTTACGAAACATTTTGCTTTCTATGAGAAGGATGAAGAGTAAAATATTACATAACTAGTGATGAAATCACATTAGTTTCTGAATTTGAATCCGACATTTTTGATGATATACATACATAGTTCGCTCCAAACGAATTTTCCTGGTCACCTAATTCTGATTAAGAAATCACAATTTCTTATAGCTTTTTTTATATTGACATTAATTAAATAAGGGTTTTTAAATTTTTGCTTTTAAATTATTATTTTTTTAATTATAAAATTTTTATACCCAAATAAATCTTCAAGGAAAGGAAAAATCTTCAATTCTTCGAGGAAAAGGAAATGTGGGACGGCAAAAAAAAAGATATGGGTGGCCAAATTAATAGAGTGGCGTAACGACTACAAGTCTATGAAATATTGATGATTATTATTTATGAACTGGCGAGAGGTAGCTGAGCCGATTAATTCGCACATAATAACCATCAGTTTATTTCCCAGCAAGAATTTGACGACAGCGCATACCATGCTTAATTTATTATTATTGGTCAATCATGGCGCTCAGTTTAAAAACTCTCAAATTTCAAACATTTTTAAAAAATCTAAGGTTGAGTATTGAGACCAACCAATTATATTTATATAGGGTGTCCTCGGATACACTTTTCAAAGAAAAATAAAAAGTTTAAAGCATTTTTTTAAATTTCCACCTTCATATGGCCTAAGCCCCGAAAATATTGATTTTTCAGTAAAAATGGTTTAGTGCTTTTTTAAATAACGTGAAATAATCTACAAAATAGATTTAAACCTTTTATTGTCTAAAATCAACGGCGTTCGAGTTATGACGAGTTTCGAGTTATTGACAACACAGTTAAAATCTATTTTTTAAAACCAATGGTACATTAAAGTACAGTACATCATCTCAGGATCGTCCTGATCCTCTTCATAATTAGTGACATTTCCTACGATTTGGTGACAGGTGGCCCTGAGCCACTTGGCCCTGCGACAACTCGCCTCGGACAACTGGCCTTGGCGAAAACTGGCCCTGGCGACAAGTGGCCTTGGCGAAAACTAGCCCTGGCGACAAGTGGCCCTGGTGACAACTGGCCTTGGCATACTACTGGCCAAGGCCAGTTGTCACCGGGGCCACTTGTTTACCAGCGGAGAAATATTTTGTCAAATATTGATATCATCCTAATATGTTGACCAATAATTAAAACAACAACAAACAAAGCATGTAAAAAAAATAGTTCCAGGTTTGGATTTTGGAAACAGTAATAATTTTGAATTTGCCCGCAGTTATTGCTACTGGGAAGGGGGTATCCCCGGGTATACCGGTGGATTTACCTTTTAATGACCTTCTCTTTCAAAAAAAAAGTCGTTTCCTAACACTAATCTAACCTAAAAGTAGCGAAAATCTGTATTAAAATTTGACAAGAAGCGAAATAATATATTTCTGTGAAAATTTTTAGGCCAGTTGTCACCAGGGCCAGTTGTCACCAGAGCCACTTGTCGCCATGGCCAGTTTTCGCCAAGGCCAGTTGTCCGAGGCGAGTTGTCGCAGGGCCAAGTGGCTTAGGGCCAGCTGTCGGTACACCAATATTTTCATGAAGAAATATTAAAAATACGGCAATGGCAGCAATTATTCGGAAGCGTCTCGGAAAAAAGTAGAATTGCGGTGCCCCTCATAACTCGGTGCTGGATCATCTGATATCAAAAAATCAAGTTCTTTCGTTAGATAATCGCTTTCCCCAGGTAATGCTGGGAGGGTTTTTCGAAATTTCAATTTTTCACTTTTTGGGAACACTTTGAAGGAAAAATTTTGCGATTTTGCGAAAAATATCGACTAATTTATTATTGTAAAATAAATAAAAAATATTAACAAATTTGAAAAAAAGCTCCAGCGTTACCTCGTAAATTATGTCCAGAAATAGTGTTCAAAACTTCAAAGGATCGGTGCAGTAGTTTTGAAGTTATGAGGGGCACCGACTGTGAAAACGTGATTTGTGGGAAAAACGCTTTAAAGTTTTGATATACTACGATAAACTTTTAAGGACGGCTTTTACAATAGTCGGTTAACGCTAACGCTAACACGTGATTAACGCTGATTCACCAATCACAGTACAAGCTACTACAAGCTGTACTGTGATTGGTGAATAGTTATAAGTTTATCCCTAGGTTAGGTTTAACCGACTATTGTAAAAGCGGCCCTTAAAGATAAAGGTATAAAAATCCGACAGGTATAAAAATACTCATACTGTCGTCAATTTTGCTCCGATCGACTTGAAATTTTGACACAATATTCTTGAGATGTTTTTATTTTATATATCTTATATATTTTTATTATCTTACCCCGCCCTTAAAGTAAGTTAAAAAATGTTGAAAAATTTGACCTTTTTTTTCGAAACCCTGTATCTTTTAAACGACACATTTTACAAAAAATCTGACGCCCCATTCCGGATAGGAAATGTAATGGACTATAACTTTGATCTAGTAAACATTTTTGAGAAACCAATCCATTTAACAGAAAATCAAAAAATAATAAATAAGCAGCTACAAAAAAATTAAATTCACATTTTTTTAAATTTTTATTGAAAAATTATTTTATTAGATAACAAGCGTCTAGAGATCCTACGGATCTCTGACGCTTGGCTCTGCGGGCGGCTGCCGCTATCGCGGCGGGCCGCTACGCGGCTAGTAACGAGTCGCCGCTTCGCGGCTCCATTATGTATGTCGCTTAGAGAAAACCCCAGCCTCTTTGCGGTTTAACAAGTCGCCGCTGCGCGGCTTCACTTGTACGATAGGTCAAAGTAATTTTGTTGGTGTACTTTGTACATAAAATTTTAATGTAAAAATAAATGTAATTTCTGCGATATATCACATGTTCAGAAAACAATTTATATAAAACTGTTTCTATGAAACGCATAGCTCTGTCATGAAACATAGCTCGGCTTACGGTCTTTGCATTAATATGTAACTTGCATAGACATAGAGCTCGGCCTGCGGCCTTCGCATTAATTGTATCCAAGCATAGCTTCCACATCCGCCCCCGCATAGGTGTAGATATCGGCTTTCGGCATCGCAAAAGCGAATATGTTTATATGCGAAATTGTAATTGTTGCAAAATTAGAATTTCAATAAAGAAGGAGACTTTTTCGAAGAAGTTCTGCTGGACCTTTTGAATTTATATCGACCGGTAAATAAGGGCGCTAAGGGCGGTCAAAGGTTATTGACAATTTTCCGCTAAACGATCGCCCCACGATAAAGCGGAGAAAAAATTTGAAAAATGAAAAGCAGATTCGTATAGAGCTTTTAACGCTTTTCGATATCGGATATACACAAATTTTTCCTAACTTGCCAAATAAGGTCACAATTTATAAAAACAGATATTCATGGAAATTTCAAATGAAAATCCCACTTGTTTATGGGCAAAATGAGATTTAGCCGAATCCAGGATAATATTTAATGATTTCCGAAAAATTATGTTTTTTTTTTAATTCAAAGTTCGACAAATAAGCGAATTTATAGGTAAGGAGGTTTTTTTTGAAAACTTCTATTCGCCGTTTTCGATTTGTATTTGCAAGGTCGAGGGATTCCGCGAATAAAAACAAAATACTTTTTTCCAAAATTTTAGTTTTTGAAGATTTTTTTTTTAAAGAAGGGGGGACCATTCCTAGTTCTATTTTTTAAATTTAAATCGTATTTTGCGCCTTTCCCGATGGAGATACGGAAATCGACAACAGAAGCGTTTCATTGGAGCTCAGCGAGACGCATCCGATCCAACTGGAAGAATAAACATTGGTCGGTAAATAAGGGCGCTACGGGTGGTCAAAGCTTATTGACAATTTTCCGCTAAACGATCGCGCCACGACAAAGCGGCAGAAAATTTTGAAAAAGTAATATTAGATTCGTATAAAGTTTTTAACGCTTTTCAATTTCGTATATATACAAATTTTTCATAACGCACCAAATAAGGTCACCATTTATAAAAACAGATATTCGTGGAAATTTTCAATCAAAATCTTAGCCGTTTTTTGCTGAAATAATAACCAAAATAAAATGTCAATTTTCGAAAATATGTTGATGAACATTTTCGATTCATATACACGAAGATATTTTGCGAAAAGAAAATTGAATTTTCCATAAACGTAGTTTAAGCCGTAATGTTTGTTATTACCCACATATCTGCTTCGATTCCTAACACTAACCTAAGCTCGACCGGTGGACCTCTCTTTTAACGGTCCCCTCATTGAAAAAAATATTGTTTCCTAACATTAACCTAAACTCGATCAGAGGATCTCTCTTTTAACGGTCCCCTCATTAAAAAAAAAGGTTTCCTAATTCTAACCTAAGCTCGACCGGTGGATCTCTCTCTTAACGGTCCCCTCATTAAAAAAAAATCGTTTCCTAACACTAACCTAAGCTCGACCGGTAGATCTCTCTTTTAGCGGTCCCCTCATTAAATAAAATTCGTTTCCTAACACTAACCTAAGCTGGACCGGTAAATATATCTTTTAACGGTCCCCTAATTAAAAAAAATCGTTTCCTAACACTAACCTAAGCTCAACCGGTGGATCTCTCTTCTAACGGTCCTCTCATTAAAAAAAAATATCGCTTCCTAACACTAACCTAAGCTCGACCGGTGGATCTCTCTTTTAAGGATCCCCTTATTGAAAAAAATATTGTTTCCTAACATTAACCTAAACTCGATCGGAGGATCTCTATTTTAACGGTCCCCTCATTAAAAAAAAAGATTTCCAAATTCTAACCTAAGCTCGACCGGTGGATCTCACTCTTAACGGTCCCCTCATTAAAAAAAAATCATTTCCTAACACTAACCTAAGCTCGACCGGTAGATCTCTCTTTTAGCGGTCCCCTCATTAAATAAAAATCGTTTCCTAACACTGACCTAAGCTGTACCGGTGAATCTCTCTTTTAAAGGTCCTCTAATTAAAAAAAAAATCGTTTCCTAACACTAACCTAAGCACGACCGGTGGATCTCTCTTCTAACGGTCCTCACATTACAAAAAATATCGCTTCCTAACACTAACCTAAGCTCGACCGGTGGATCTCTCTTTTAACGGTCCCCTCATTGAAAAAAATATTGTTTCCTAACATTAACCTAAACTCGATCGGAGGATCTCTCTTTTAACGGTCCCCTCATTAAAAAAAAAGATTTCCTAATTCTAACCTAAGCTCGACCGGTGGATCTCTCTCTTAACGGTCCCCTCATTGAAAAAAATCGTTTCCTAACCCTAACCTAAGCTCGACCGGTAGATCTCTCTTTTATCGGTCCCCTACTTAAAAAAAAATCGTTTCCCAACACTTACCTAAGCTCGACCGGTGGATATCTCTTAGGGTATTAAAAAAAATATCGCTAGCTAACACTAACCTAAGCGCGACTGGTGGATCTCTCTTTTAACAGTCCTCTCATTGAAAAAAATATTGTTTCCTAACATTAACCTAAACTCGATCGAAGGATCTCTCTTTTAATGGTCCCCTCATTAAAAAAAAGGTTTCCTAATTCTAACCTAAGCTCGACCGGTGGATCTCTCTCTTAACGGTCGCCTCATTAAAAAAAAATCGTTTCCTAACACTAACCTAAGCTCGACCGGTAGATCTCTCTTTTAGCGGTCCCCTCATTAAATAAAAATCGTTTCCTAACACTAACCTAATCTGGACCGGTGAATCTCTCTTTTAACGGTCCCCTAATTAAACAAAAATCGTTTCCTAACACTAACCTAAGCTCAACCGGTGGATCTTTCTTCTAACGGTCCTCTCATTAAAAAAAATATCGCTTCCTAACACTAACCTAAGCTCGACCGGTGGATCTCTCTTTTAACTGTCCCCTCATTAAAAAAAAAGGTTTCCTAATTCTAACCTAAGCTCGACCGGTGGATCTCTCTCTTAACGGTCCCCTCATTAAAAAAAAAATCGTTTCCTAACACTAACCTAAGCTGGTCGGTGAATCTCTCTTTTAACCGTCCCCTAATTAAAAAAAAATCGTTTCCTAACACTAACCTAAGCTCGACCGGTGGATCTCTCTTCTAACGGTCCTCTCATTAAAAAAAATATCGCTTCCTAACACTAACCTAAGCTCGACCGGTGGATCTCTCTTTTACCGGTCCCCTCATTGAAAAAAATGTTGTTTCCTAACATTAACCTAAACTCGATCGGAGGATCTCTATTTTAACGGTCCCCTCATTAAAAAAAAGGTTTCCTAATTCTAACCTAAGCTCGACCGGTGGATCTCTCTCTTAACGGTCCCCTCATTAAAAAAAAATCGTTTCCTAACACTAACCTAAGCTCGACCGGTAGATCTCTCTTTTAGCTGTCCCCTCATTAAATAAAAATCGTTTCCTAACACTGACCTAAGCTGGACCGGTGAATCTCTTTTATAACGGTCCCCTAATTAAAAAAAAAATCGTTTCCTAACACTAACCTAAGCTCGACCGGTGGATCTCTCTTTTAACGGTCCCCTAATTAAAAAAAAAAATCGTTTCCTAACACTAACCTAAGGTCGTCCGGTGGATCTCTCTTTTAACGGTACCCTCATTAAATAAAAATCGTTTCCTAACACTAACCTAAGCTCGACCGGTGGATCTCTCTTTTAACGGTTCCCTAGTTTAAAAAAATCGTTTCCTAACACTAACCTAAGCTCGTCCGGTGGATCTCTCTTTTAACGGTACCCTCATTAAATAAAAATCGTTTCCTAACACTAACCTAAGCTCGATCGGTGGATCTCTCTTTTAACGGTTCCCTAATTAAAAAAAAATCGTTTCCCAACACTAATCTAAGCTCGACCGGTGGATCTCTCTTTTAACGCCTCATTAAAAAAAAATCGGTTCCTAACACTAACCTAAGCTCGTCCGGTGGATCTCTCTTTTAACGGTAGCCTCATTAAAAAAAATCGTTTCCTAACACTAACCCAAACTCGACCGGTGGATCTCTTTTTTTGACGGTCCCCTCATTAAAAAAATCATTTACAAACACTAACCTAAGCTCGACCGGTGGATCTCTCTTTTAACGGTCCCCTCATTGAAAAAAATATTGTTTCCTAACATTAACCTAAACTCGATCGGAGGATCTCTCTTTTAACGGTCCGCTAATTAAAAAAAAAATCGTTTCCCAACACTAACCTATGCTCGATCGGTGGATCTCTCTTTTAACGGTCCCCTCAATAAATGAAAATCGTTTCCTAACTCTAACCTAAGCTCGATCGGTGGATCTCTCTTTTAGCGGTCCCCTCATTAAAAAAAATCGTTTCCTAACGTTTGCTCCGCTCCCGACGCTCCAGAGCCAGTTTGATAACACAATCCTGATTAAAAACATCTCCCTAGGGTCTTTCAACTCGGCAAATTGTGCTACTGGGAAGGGGGTGAATCGCGCTTTTTTTTGCAAAGCTGAGCAAAACTTTGAAAAATCCTGCCAAATAAGGTCACAATTTATAAAAACAGATATTCATGGAAATTTCCAATGAAAATTCCACTTGTTTATGTGCGAAATGGGTACCCGAATGAAATAGAACATGAAAGAACAGAACATGAAAAAACAGAGCAAATAAGAACAGAACACGAAGAAACAGAACAAGGAAAAAAATTTAATTTACCGTAATCTAACACTTTTGGAAAATGTCTTTTGCATATTACCATATCTAATACCTATGCGGACATCGAAATCGTCGTCTGATCAGTTGTAATTTATAATTATGAGATTTAGCCGAATCAAGAATAATAATAATTAATGATTTCAAAACTTATGTTTTTTTGGATTCAAAGATTCAAAGTACAGAAAAGCGAATTTATAGCGAAGGGGGCATTTTTCTAAAAAATTCTATTCGAGGTTTTCGATTTGTATTTGCAAGGCCGAGGGATTCCGCGAATAAAAACAAAATATTTTTTTCCAAAATATTAGTTTTTGTAGATATTTTTTGAAGAAGGGGGGACCATTCCTAGTTTATTTTGTTAAATTTAAATCGCATTTTACGCCTTTTACCGATGGAGATACGAAAGTCGACAACCGAAGAGTTTCTTTTGAGCTCGGCGAGATGCATTCGATCCAACTTGAAGATTAAACATCGGCCAGCAAATAAGGGCGCTACGGGCGGTCAAAGCTTTCTCGCAATTTTCAGCTAAATGATCGCCGCACAACACAGCGGAGAAAAAATTAAAAGCTAAACTGCTAAATTAAGTCGCAATTCACAAAAGCAGAAGATAGTCATGGAATTTTAAAATTAAAATCATATTTCTAATGAAATCTTAACAAATATAAAATGTCAATTTTAAACATTAAGGAAGAGTTTTTCGAAAAACTGCTTTTGAACATTTTCGATTTATAACACGAGACGAATTTATTTTGCGAAAAAAAAATTTAATTTTTAACAAAATTTAACATTTAATCCGCCGCCCCCGACGGACGCACATTGGGGAAGCAGAGCAAAATACCTGCTATTAAATAAAATACTATTTGAACGGAATTTTAAGTTGGATATTCCTTTTCAGGGATATTAGAAGTATATAAAAAATTCATAGATAAAAATTTCGAATAGGTTTTATTAACCCATATGGGTTAATAAAACCCAGAAAACTCTTGCTTTTGAAATATTGAATTTTTTTCTTTAGTTGTTGGTCAGTTTATTAAGCTGAATCACAGAAAAATATTTAAAAAATTCTGAAAATGTTGGAAGTTGCCGAAACTTGGTGTTCCTTCATAAGTAAATAATTTTTTTTCAAATAATTTCATAATTTGAACAAATTATTTCAAATTTATACATAAAACACGTTTACTGGTCCTTTATGTATCCAAATTTGATATACTCTAATCAAAACTGCTAATAACAACTTCAAAAAATTACTTTGTGCCCCCCACCTGTTCATAGACTATTTATAAAATGTAAAATAAACGTTTTCTAATAATTAATGATCTGCTACTTTTCAATTATTTTTTTTTTAATTTCACAAAATGAAAATCTAAATAAACACTTGATATTTGATCAGGAATAATTTTTTAAAATGTAGAAATATAATTATTAAAATACGTGATTTTTAAAAAAAACAGACCTGCCTTAAGTTTATCATAAAGCAAAAACAATGGCATTGAAATTCAAATAAAGCCATTAATTAAATTACAATAATTTTTATACACCCTGTATGAAAAATATAAAATTGTGTTTATAAAAGAACTTTTCAAAAATCGGAAAATTTTTAAAAGCTATTTTAATGCATAATCAACACCAATTGGAAAAAAACAAAAATTAAAACTCGGATTGCTTCGGAACATAACTAAAATGACCAAAACGCTAAAATTTCCGCCTTCGTGTTTCCATAGGGCTTTTTTTCAAATTACATTCCGTTAATCACAAGTTTAGAATTACTAAAATGTCTCTGCATACCTAGTTGAATTTCAAGGTCTCATATAAAAAATTTTCAATTGTTTGAAAAGGTTCCGAAGGAGAAAATTCGCTCTAGTAGCGATCAGAGAGAAATTTTTGAATTTCTAACAGTGTTCTAGTGTGTTTGGGTTAATGATGTATTGAAACGCCATGAAAAGAAATCCGTAAATAAAATTTTAATTTTGATTTAATAGCAGGTATTTTGCTCTGCTGCCCCAGTGTGCGACGTCGCACCTTGAATTTTGCGTCGGTTTGTGTCTCATTGTCACAAAATGTAGCTCTACCTACGGCCTGCGCACATCTTTATAATCAAACATAGCTACGACCTCGCACAGACACAGAGCTCGGCCTGCACCTCGCAAAAATGAACCCAGTTTATACGTTTATCTGCAAAATTTGGAATTATCGAAAAATTAGAATTTCAATAGTGAAGAAGACTTTATTCGAAAAAATTCCATTTCACGTTTTCGATTTATATTAGTACGGTTGAGGCACTGAGCGAAAAAAAACGGAATTTTTTGTGTGGAAAATTTTCATTTGAAATTCAAGGCTTTAGTACCTTCAAAAAGTTTGGTACATATTTATATTGCATTTTACGCTTTTCCCGATGAAGATACGGAAGTCGACAAGAGAAGAGTTTCTTTTGAGCTCAGCGAGACGCATCCGATCCAACTGGAAGATTAACCATCGGCCAGCAAATAAAAGCGCTACGGGCGGTCAAAGCTTTCTCGCAATTTTCAGCTAAACGATCGCCGCGCAACACAGCGGAGAAAAAATTTGAAACACCAAAAGCAGAGTCGCATAGACCTTTTAACGCTTTTTGAATTCGTATTTATCCAAATTTTTCCTAAACTGCTAAATTAAGTCGCAATTCACAAAAGCAGAAGATAGTCATGGAATTTTAAAATTAAAATCATATTTCTAATGAAATCTTAACAAATATAAAATTTCAATTTTAAACATTAAGGAAGAGTTTTTCGAAAAACTGCCTTTGAACATTTTCAATTTATATACACGAGACGAATTTATTTTTCGAAAAAAAAATTGAAATATCCGAAATTTAACATTTTTGGAAAAAGTCTTTCGTCTCTTACCACATCCAAGCAGAGGTGGTTCCGTTGGCCGTCTTTACGATTTCTCCTTATAATTAGGCGGTTTAACATTTTCCACGATAAAATTGAAAAATTTCGTAAAAGTAAGTCTCTTAAGTTACGAATTTCGACTAAAAGGATATATTTTTAAAAATTTTCAACTTTGACCTTCTGGTACGCCGCCCCACGACATTTTTAAGGTTTTCCACGTAATGTGGGCGATGGTAGGGACCTTTGGCCGTCGATCAAAACCGGTCCGGCAGATAACGCTTCTGCGGTTCGGCCGCTACGCCGTTTCCGCGCCGGTAAGGTTTTCCGGACTCCACCACCGCCCCCGACTTCGTACCTCGAGTTTTGCGCTGGATTCGAATAAAACTCGTCGGAGCCGACATTTTAACACCTCAAACGTAAACTTCCGCACGCCGCCCCCCGTTTCCCAAGCACTTTTACAATAATTTTTCAAAAAAAGTTCTTCAACTTTGAGGCTTCACCACGGAGGCCCCCGACGTCTCCCAGGATCGCGCTTGCGGTTGTGCACGATGGGAATACCTCCCGCGTCGATCGCCGCTTCTCCCGTCGAGATCGGTTCGGTGGGTTCTTCCCACGTTCTGTCAAGAGAATGGTCTCGAAGTCAAATTTGGATTTTTGAGCGTTATCGCGGCGAGAGACGTTTCGTAGCGCCGGCGCCGCACCCGTGGAGCGATTTTAATTTTTTTGGTTTCTTTGGATAGAGGAAATTCCGGCGGACATTTTCCGGCATCGGCGGTAAAAATTCGACGATCGGCTCGCGTTCTAGAGAACGTTTTGCAACAATATTTGTAAAAAAATTCTTCCACTTTGGGGCTTCACCACGGAGGCCCCCGACGTTTGCGGAGGATGCCATATAGGTTCTGCACGATGGGAATACCTCCCGCGTCGATCGCCGCCTCTCCCGACGAAATCGGTACGGTGGGTTCTTCTGGGGTTCTTCCCGGGAAATCGCTTATCACTACAAATTTTCAATATTTCTGTACTCGAATGCGGAAAAGGTTTTCGCTCGCAGCCGCCGCCCCGGAGGAGTTGGGTCGATTTTTCTGGTACCGTTGGATAGAACTTTTAACGGCGGTCATTTTGACATGTCGCCCCGTCATTTTCGATCGCCGCCTGCAACGGTGGAAGCACATTTCTAACAAATATGTCAAAAAACTACCTCCACTTTGAAAAATCGCCACCCCGCCCCCCAGCTAGTGGCAGGGAAGTTTTTGTGCCTTTACATCATGGGAACACTAGGGGCGTCGACCGAGACGTGTCCGACGAAAATCCGTTCGGTGGGTTCAGATATCTCGATGTCCGAAGATTTTTACCCTAAAAATGGCACTCGTACGGCTCGCGCCGCCTTCGGCGGCGCTCGCCAGGTGTTTATTTGGAAGAATCGGGATCGGCCCTGCGGGCCGCTCATTTTAAGACCTCGACGGCGAAAATCCGCCGGGTGGCTCGCTTACGCGAGCCGCTTTTACCTCCGAAATTCCTCTTGTATTATTTTATATAATAGATTTCAAACTATTACATTATTGAACTAAATGTTCAAAATGACCACCCTCATTTTCAATACACAGTCGTGATCGTTTTAAAAGATATTGTATAGTGTAATTGAGGGGCTCCGTTCCAAAACTCCGCTTATCCATATTTGGAAAAAAAGTAGTTTGCGGTGTTAATGGTTTCTAGGCATATTATTCCACCACTAAATAGTAAATTAACATTCAAAAACTGGCTTTAAAGGCTTTAAAATACATGATAAACATGGGCTGACTTTCCAAAACTCGCCTTTTCCTATGAACAGCCAATGAACGCACTCGATTTAAGATATCATTTGATCTTGAATGTTTTAATATCATTCCAAAAGTCTCCTTATCCATTCCTTATTCAAATCGTCGTGTCAAAACTCGCTTAATCCAAATTTATATCTATTATTATTCAAAATTGGGCCTACAAATTTATATATTGTATAAATCAAGATAATCTTGTCATCATAATACAAGTCCATGACCCTTCAGGTAATACCTTGGAAGTTTTTTTACAAAATTATAAGTTTTTTCGATTTCCTGAAAAATGAACTAACATGGACAAGGCGAGTTTTGGAAAGTAGCTCTTCAATTTATAACATTTATTTTTTCGTTAAGAGCCATACCAGGGGTGACCAGCAAGGTCGAGGTGTCGACAGGTCAATAGCGAGACCAATTTTGGTCGATCTCGGAGTGTGAAAAAGTGTCAAGAAATCGAAGTTTTGCTATTAAAAGTGTCGAAAAATCGATTTTTTTATCGCCATAAAAGGTCGCCGCCCCTGCACTGCAGTCGTTCCTCTCTTCATTAATTCCTCCAAAATGGCTCTAACGAAAGACGAAATGTTATAAATAATATATACAACATCTTTTAAAACGATCACGACTGTGTATTGAAAATGAGGGTGTAATTTTGAACATTATTTTAAATTTTTCAATAAAAATAAGAAAAAGTTAATTTAATTTTTTTTGCTGCCTTGTTTATTATTTTCTGATTTTCTGTGAAATGGATTGGTTTTTGCGGTTCAGTTTAAAGTATGTCTTTTAGTGAACGACAAACGGAAGCATTACCTAGAAAATTTTTGTTGGTCACCAAATTGCAGAAATGGAAAATATTCTCAGATAGAATTAAAAAATTCCAGAAAGAATTTTACTTGACAATGAGGATTAAAAAATCGTCTATCCCAGGGTCGCGACAAAATTTTACTTAAAAGTTTTATTTGATAAAAGGTCAGAAAGGTCAGAAGGCTGGTTGAGTTACAAAGCGGAAATTCCGGGTTTGATCGCGGACTCCACGAAATTTTATAGTTCGGCTCTCCGATATCGATATGCTGTGGACTTAAGAACTTCGAAAAACGTCGAAGTCAAAATGAGAAAAAAGAAAGCGTTAGGTATATAATTATGATATAACTTAATAATTTGTTTTCTTCTTAGTATATTGGAATATTGGACGTTCCTCGACCAACGAGTAGAGTGGAAATTGTTGCAGCTATGCGAAAAATTCGGGTGAGAAAACGTAGAACATAATAATTTAGGTTCATTAAATTTGTTTATTTTTAGTACGAATTTAAAACAAAAGGTGTTAAGAAGAAAAAAGTGATTATCGAAGTATCCGTAAATGGAGTCAAAGTTATACTTAGAAAAAAGAAAAAAGTAAGTCTAAAATTAAACAGATAATGCATTAGTCTAACAATACCTTAGAGTTATAGATAGATTATTTTTTATCGTTTTGAGATAATTCAGCACGTAAATTACTTTGTGTGCCTATTTGGTACGGAACAATTTAGCAATAAATGTTTTAACATGATTCCGATTTATTGCGCATTTTCTCGAGTTTGTCACCCATCTGACACGTCAAACTTGAATTGTACAGGTGTTCTTTTAATTTGAGCATTACGATAAATGAGATAACCTTGTTGAAATAATAATCAATTTAATGTGTCGAACGAGTGATACAATCGAGAAAATGGGCATTGCATTAGCAGAAGTAATATGTAGGAACGAAGTTCACGTTCCATTGTGATGAATATTGTCATCATTCAGAGGTTTCCATGTGCATACGGTACCGATGATGACTAATGTGTCAGAAACACGTGTCTACCGTTTATGAGATAAATCGATGGGATAAATTTTTTAAATACAATAAGTAAAAACTAAACTAATAGACTTTATTCTCATATAAAATTCCGATCTTGGAAATAAGTACAAACAATTAGATATTTTGATTAAAGCAAAATCGAGTTGAAAACCTTCTTGCGAGCAAAAAAGGGCAACGGATCTAAATCCTGGTTCTAGGGAGAATAATTAAGTTTCACGGTGGCCTATTGTGATTTTTATAAGATGAAAAGCTAGAAGAAAACTTTGAGCCCTAGACAAATATTTTGAATTTTTCAAGATCAAAGGCGTTGAAGTAAAGGCACCTCTAGAGGGGTAGCTACTGTTCCTCCCCGTCGTTCCGTAGTAAAAATGATCGGTAACACTGCATGCATACACTTGATATAATTACCTATTACTAACGACTTTCATTAAAAATATAAATCACTAATCACGTAACTAAATTTTTATTTTTTTGTAGCGAAAACAATGGTTAGACGATGGCCGTGCAGTATTACTTTCACATCCCATTTATAGGATATTTTACGTTTCCCATGATTCTCAGGATCTTAAAATATTTAGTTATATAGTTCGAGAAGGAAATTCTAACGTATTTAAGTGTGCAGTATTTAAATCAAATAAAAAAGTAAGTATCTTCTACAGCTGTATCCCGTTTCATAAAAGTAAAAGAGTATAAGTGTTAATAAATTGTAATAATAAATTATACCAATTTATGCATGCCTCCGTAGTTACAATGTGTATTATAATGTTTATACACTCCCGGGACTTAAATTGCAATTTTAGTCCCAGTTAGCAAAGTCTTAAGTGTAATTTTAAATCTCAAGGGAATGATAATGCGGGATTTAAATAATAAAGGGAAATCCTTAGGGTCTTCAGTAAAACAATAACGTGTTGTTATGACAACATGCATTTTATAATGTAAACAAACGTTAAATTATTATCATTATTTTTACATCATATTAAAGCAGTATTTATTAATTAATTGTTATCGTCTATATATAAATTAATTAATTTTGTTTTTTTGGGGATTTTGGAAACTACTATTTTTTAAAGTCGACGTTTCGCAAATAATTACTTTCAATAGATAAATAACATGTACAGCCAGTTGGAAGGATTAGCAATGGATAATCCATCTTAATGGTAATGGGTAATCCACCATTGGCTGGGTTGGTGATGGAAATGTTATTAAGAAAAGTAATGATCACCATAGAATGCAACATACCATTCCTGTACTTCTATGTCGATAATTTAATTATGGTGGTCCCGAAAGGAAGAGAAAAATAAAAATACGCTTTAGACAAACTTAATAACTTCCACATAAAAATTAAATTTACCATGGAAGAAGAAATACCATTTCTAGATATGAAAGTCATTAGAGATCCAAACAATTACATTAATACAAATTGGTATATGAAACCTTGTTCGTCAATAATAATAGTTGGTTACCATTCATATCATCATTTAAACATCAAAAGGGTTTTAATAATAGGTTTAAGAGGACTGTATACCTAACTTTTAACGAATATCGATATAGCTCTTTTATTAATCTATGGAATTTAATGCGGTTTGAAGTAAATGATTAGAAAAAAAATCTAGTTTCACGGAAAGTCATTAAGAATTAAAAAAAAAAAAATTTTCATTTTTATTATAATAATTTGTCACTCCAGTGACCTGCAAGTGACTTTCCATGAATATACAAACTATTTTAAATTAAAACTATTTTAAAAATATTTATGTAGGAAGACAAAAACCCCTATATATTTGCTTATTAAGAAAATGCATTTAAATCACCGCGTGGTAGCGACCTCTGGCAAATAATTGTATTTCAAAGATTGGAGGCGTGCGCTATTTCATAGACGTGCATTATGTTTATTTTCTTAGGATAAAATTATGTTGTAGCTGTGTTTAAAACGATACTACATGTAACTTTAAATGTTTTATATCACTAACTTTGTCTAAAATTACTTATTTTAATTTATTTACACATAAGTTAATTAATTTGTCTTTTGCACTTATTTTTTAAAACTTTCCTAATTATTAATTTAACTAAATTTTCCTAATTTAGTTTTTGACCCCTCAACCACAAGTGTTCTTTGTTTCTTCGATCACCACATCGACATTTGTTACTAATAAAAAATCTGTATAAGAATAAAAATAACAACGTAGGGGAGACTCAGACGTATCTTTGATATGCCGACCGAACGGCAAAGAATAATTCGAATTGACACGATAGCTAAATTTTTATCCCTTAAAATGGCAGTAGTACAAAATCCTTTTTGTCTTTTTTTTGTGAAAATTTTTGGTTTGATTCTAGTTCTAACGATAGAGACATATTTGCTAACAATTTTCTAAGAAAATTCAAGTTGATAGGACGATTGGTTCAAGAATTATTTCTAAGTTTGTACTCATAAAACTTGTCAGTAAACTTTTTAACCCTTATGTTACCGAATAGGGGTACCCGGGTACTTTTTTGACTTTGCCGATGTATATCTCAGTTTGTATTTTTCACAGCGTATTGGGACTTTGTGACATCTTATAAAATATAGTTCTAAATAAATTAAAGCAATTTTAAAAGTTTTTCGATTTTTACAAATGCAATTTTTTCGCGATTATAACAGACTATGCCTATATTCCCGAATGGGGTACCCGGGTACCCCTTATTGAAAATCACATATTATTGACCTAAAAACGGATGATTTTATTGAAAACAAGTGATTTATTTTTTATAATGCAAGTGATAATGCCTACAAAACACTAACAATCTCGAAAAAAGCCCTAAAAAGTATAAATTCGCAAAAATTATGTTGTTTTTTTATTCGGTAACAAGGGTTAAAATCTTTTTTTTTTTAATTATTTTTTTTTTTGTAAAAGTAGGGGAGACCGGGCTAGTTGACTAACTTTTTAAGTAGGTCTATATATGTTTATTACATTTACCGAAAATATTTTCTTGATTTTAGATATGTGAGTAGGTCGTATATGTCTTTCTCAATTTAATTTTAAATATTAGATTGCTTCTATTTTGACCAGATAAAATTATTTTCCCCATTTAGAATAATAGGTAGAGTTAGTCAACTAGCCCAGAGAACGGGGTTAGTTGACTTATGTATTTTGGTTAATTCTTCTTCTTCAGGTGCCTATCCGATTTCGGATGTTAGCGATCCTCCTGGCTAAGCCAAGAAGACTTTACTAGGGAAATGTTAATGGGGTGGTTTCCCGTTGCCTTCCCCATAGTCCACAGATCGATTTTGGACTTTTTAGATCACAGCACATATCCGACGCAATCAGGATTAGAACCGCGGTTTCCCGCTCTGTAGTCTATCCGTGTTTGATTTACGCCAGACTGCTGGCTTTTTGGTTAATAAATTTATCAATTCAGTGTCGATATTTAAGTGCCTAACGGATGAAATAAATAATATTAACCCTTAAACGTCACCGTTTATACAAGCGCCATATAAGTTAACCAATTAGTGTACAACGTCCGTTTAATCTTGAAACGGACTAACAAATTAGCGACAATTCCATTGAATTCCATTCCATTAACGAATTGGCGCTAATTTGTTAGTCGTCCGTTTAAGGCCGTGTTCTGGTTTGGAATGAAAAAAAATCAAGGTTTTGTTTTATTGCATAATATTCTTAAAGTTTAGACCTTTAAAAATATATTCTCAAGAGAAAATTTTAAAATTCCAATAGTTTAACACGTTTTAGCTACTTTAATGACGCAGCAACTGAACCTAGCAGTGAGTAACTTATCGAAGGTCGTAGTAATTATGTATTTTATGACATTTTAACATTTTTCAACATGGTTGACATAATATCTCAAGTTCCATTTGACCGATTTACTTCAAATTTTGTACAAACTTTCACTATATAACTGTCTATCGCCCCTACCACTTTTGTATCAAAATAATTTGTTTTACGGGTTGAAACTTTTGCTTAAAACTTTAAACGTGTTTTCCTCAAAACAACATTTTACAACCTGGTTGACATGATATCTCAAGTTCTATGTAACCGATTTGCTTCAAATTTTGTACCAACCTTCACTATATAACTGTCTATCGTTCATACTACTTTTGTATAAAAATTATTTGGTTTACTATTTTAAAAAATTAAAAATTGTGAAAAAAACAGTCAGATATTTTCGATACAAGTTAGAAAAAGATACTTTTCCACGCGTTTCCCGTTTTCTCTTTAGTAGGGACGATAACGACATTCTTACTAATTAAGAATATTTTTTGAAATCTTGTCTCCGATTACCAGAAGGGTTGCAATCGTGTCAACCAGCACACCCTCTATATTTTTTTTTACCCCCAACTTTACCGGGTTAGTGTGAACTCCGCCAATTCGGCAGGTAGAAAAAAACAAAAAAGTGTGAACTACGCCAAAACCAAAAAGGTCGACAGTAATGGGGTAATGTGAACTCCGCCAAAAGTGTTGTGAACTCCGCCAAATGCAAAAAGGTCGACAGTAATCCAATATGTGAACTCCGCCAACAGCCATTTAACAATGTGTTAACTATTTATATCATAAGCCGGAGATTATGGTTATTGAATTTTAAGCCAAAATGGCTCTGGAGCGCTGCAAAGCGGAGCGGAGCGTAGCGTCAATTTTGGCAACATATCCACCTAGGACAGAGTTGAAAAAAAAAGCTAGATTCACCCCTTGATAATACCACAATTTGCCCAGTTGGATCACCCCCGGGGGATGTTTTTAATGAGTTTAGTGTTAGATTTCGTAAAAGCAGTCTCCTTTTACGGTACCCCTATTATAAGTAAATAAATTTTTGTTATTTTTAAAAGTAAAATTATTGGTAAAAACAGGGATGCGTCGGTAGGTTACTGTTACAAACGATTACTTTTTTAATTAAATATAAATTTACTAATAAATCCCTCCCTAAATAAATCCCGTAAGCCCGTATGTTAACTCCACCCAAAATTGGCGTGGATTACATTTCAGATTACTGTCGACCTTTTTGGTTTTGGCGTAGTTCACACTTTTTTGTTTTTTTCTACCTGCCGAATTGGCGGAGTTCACACTAACCCTTTAAATCATGGTCAACATTGCATATTTTCACAAAATATAAGTGAAAATACAACAAAGATTACAAATACGAGAATAATTAATAAATAATGAGAATAAAAATATTTACTTAGCGTCGATGTTTTCAGTTTTCTAAATCTTAAGAACGCAACTTGCACTATTTTATCACCATAACTCATAATAATGGTAGGTATGACATGCATATACAACATGAATATCGTACTCTGAGCGCCATCGAGTGTATTATTTAGAAATTTTGGGCAATTAGTCAACTAACCCCTATGGTCAACTAACCGCGGTATCCCCTACTGTAAATTTTTAATTTTTATTATTTATTTACAATTTCGGTTACTTTATTGGTCATATATATTTAAATAATGTTATAAATATTGTTCAATTTGTTTCAACCTTTTTTTTATGTGATCATAAATTAATCTATAACCAAAAATATGGCGAAGCTAATGTGTTACGCTTGATCTAGTGTGGTAGTCGAGTTTAAATGTAACACAACCTTGACAATTTTATGCAAAATACTATAGGACATTATATTATCAGACCCTTTATAAGAAAATAAAATAAAAAATAATTGATTTTTTAAAACTTGCAAAGGAGAAAATAACGAACGTCTATGAAATACCTAAAAATGCAAATGATTTATAAAAGACAAACGCAAGCGTACGAAGCAATAATGTAATATTAGCACGAACAACGAGATGTAGAAACAATAGTATGTAGTAACTACATCTATAAATAAAATAGTTTACGCCTATCAAACACATTAAAAAGTAGTGGGGACTTTCAAGTCGGAATTTAAATGTACATATACAGCCGTCTTAAGAGGAGAGTTCAAATATTAGTCAGAACAAGTTTGCTATTGACAATGACAAGAAAATGGCTATCCAAAGTGGTTTCGAGATGCACAACTCTTTGTTGTGCAGCTCGAAACTCGAGTCTCAAAGATAATAATAATTATAATATAGATAGAAAATATTTAAATTGATTAGTTGTTAATTCCTGATAGTAAATTAATTGTTATATTTTAAATAACATTTATGTATATTATGTATAATAAAGCTTAATTAATAATTAATATTAATGTAATTCAATTAATTCGTAAAATTATTTAAAATATGACAATTATTAATATATACAGAAAAGAAGATGAAGAAGTTATAATAAATCAGAAAAAATACTTTAAATTTTCTTATAATACGAGTTTTAACCGAGAACTTAAAACGAACATTGCAACTCTTTGACACAATGACAGAAGTGATCACAGAGGTCTATTGACGAGACTAAAGGATAAGACGAGTTGGTATACAGAATACCATGCCTAGACTATCGAGGAGTATATATAGGCCAAACCAAGCAGTGGTTTTAGATATAATTTACCAACAAATTTCATCTTTGGCACAACACCACCAGGATCTCAACATCTTCAATTTTGATCAAGTTTAATCAAGAGACTTTAAAAGTAATTATAGAAAAAGGTTAATATTGAGATATTCCACATTAATTTGAGAGAGGATACTCAAAGTTTAAGTGTTACAGACCTAATGAAAAAACTGTGTTTTAATAATTGTATCGCTAAGTGCAGAAAGGAAAGTCCTAGAAAATCAACATTTTGAAATGCTCGATTTAAAGAGTCTGCTGTGTGTAAAATTGATATCCAAATTGTATTTTTTTTTCACAATCCTTAAAAATATATTTTCCTTACATGAAACGACAAAAAAAATACAATATTGAAATCAATTTTACACACAGCAGACGCTTTAAATCGAGCATTTCAAAATGTTGATTTTGTAGTACTTTCCTTTCTGCACCTAGCGATTCAATTACGATATCTTCATTTTGGTATGTTTAGTTTAATCCATTCTACCTTTTTCTCTTTTTTCTATTTCTACTAAGTTTGCATATATGACGCCTAATTTCCATGTTCGAGTATAATAAATTACTTGCTATGGTTTACTTGTGGATTGTTAATTGTTTTGTTTATAGTAACATTACACTGTCAATGTTCACACAAATATTTTCACAACAAAAATATTTGTAATTATGTAAATCTATAAAATTCAAGAACATTTTTGCTTATGGATTTAACAATTACGGTGAATAAAAATTTCAATAGCTGAATCAAAATTTTCCCAAAAACATAAGCTCTGTACTTATTAATTTAATGATGATGGATCCCAGATATGCCGTGGTTGCCTTGTCAAAATCGACTCTCAGCGCCCTCCGCCGGTCCCTTACGCTCCGAGCCGTTTTAACTAACGCTGTACTAACTAAAGATATCCCCTAGACAGGTCCTACTCGGAGTGTATTACTGGGAAAGGGATGGATCCTTTTGGGAAAATTTTGCTTAGCTTGTTTGTTCTTTTTTTTTGTATTTTTATTTATTTATTTTCAAATATGATATGTGATATAATTATATATGAGTGAATTTTTTCCTTAGTGACTAGGAGGAGCAAAAATCTTGCGCAGTAGATGTGAGGGAGAGCGTGTCACCCAATCCACCAATTAACACTCACATCGACACGAAATTACGAATATTCGTTTCTGCACATTAGCTCCTGCTCCTAGTCACTATGGAAAAAATACACTCTATCATGTTATATTATCTTCTTTATACAAAATTATCAACTACAATTAATTTTAGATAATAAAAGTTATAGTTTTCTCTTAATAAAACAAGTAAAATTTCCAAATTCTTCAGAATAATAATAATATAATAAGGACAGTATTAATTGTTATCAGATAAAATTAGACCCCTCTCTTTTAGAAAGATTTTCTAATTTGAAGATCCCGCAAATTCAAGGTCGCACATGATGTATTAGACCAAATTAATTTTTATATAATAATGTACCTAAGCATTGAAAATTTTCGAAAATTTACTATCGATAGCACGAATGGGTTTTTGCAATGAAAATCGGCTCGAGCCGCAGGCAAGGGCCGATTTCCCAACGGCGAAAATGTATGATTTTCAAATATGATAGTTACAGTGGTAGTAAATTTCCAGAAAATTTGCAATGCACGTGGTAGATTCGACGAGAAAATTGCTTGAACAAAAATTTACACAAGTGATTTATTCTATTGTCATAGATTTACAATTAATAAAATGTGTGCTGTGATGAATAAAATTACATTTAAAAGTTTCGACGTAAAAAATTTCCGCTAAATGCACATGTGCAATTTCCGGTAAATTGCACACTATGAAATAATTTGGGTGTAAATTTTGAAAAGCGATTTTCGATACAATTTTTGGTTTGAAATTTTTAATAAAATTTCAATTTATTAAATTAATTTAATTTCAAAGAAGACAACTGAGTACTTTTTTGTTGTTTAATTTTTTATTTTTTTATTTTATTTATTTTATTTTTAATTTTTCATTGTGTTGAAAATTTGCAATGTGCCGAAATTTCGGTTATTTCTTAGGATTGAAGTTATAATACATCTTCTTCATCAGCCTTTTTCCGCCCACTGCTGGACATAAGCCTCTCCATATAATGGAGCATCTGGCCATAACTCACCACGCTGGCCAGACGGGTTGGTGAGTAGTCCACAGATCGATTTTGGACTATAGAGGTTGAAGCCCACTTGGACCACGCGACGCTACACGACAGACGCGCTTAGAATGATTTACATAGAATCAAATGCAAGTCCGCACACTAAGACCACGCGACAGCTCGCGACACCAGGCCATAACACCAGGCTACAACAAAAGTGTAGCTCGGTGTGGTGTCGCGTCGCGTGGTCTAAGTGGGCTTGAACCTTAGTTGTTTTACATCCGGTAGCAGCTTGCTAGGCTAGCATTCAGATGTGCCTGTAGCCCTGTTTTTTTGTTAACGGTGGCAATTCGTCAACTCAGGGGGACCGCCGGCTTAACGTGCCTTCCGAAGCACGGAGACTTGGTCATAAGAAAGTTTGACTCTCCCCGGGTTTGAACTCGGTACCCCCACCCCGGGTTCGCATCCAACTGCGTTAGCTGCAAGGCAATGACCGTCTCTTATAATTAGAGACAGGATAGTTAGGCAAAATGCCTTTTTTTTTTAAATTGAAATATTTCAGGCAGACCCAATTTAAAATCCGTTTCAGAGCTTGTACCTACTATTCAAAAATTCATTTTTTGTTTTGCCTTTTTTGCCTTTTTGGGGGGTTTCCAGTCTTTTTTGCCTTTTTCACCTATTTTGCGGTTGTTTTTGCCTTTTTTGTGCTTTTTGAACCAAAATATTTCTTTTTTGCTTTTTTAAAATTTATTTCTTAATTTTATTTAAAAATTTCTAAATTTTTAAATTCAAATTCTACTAATCGGTAGAATCCGATTCTTGAAATAATCTGGTTATGCTGGACGTAATTAGTAAAAGAAAACCTCTTCTCCATTCGATTATGAAGCGCGCGTTATCACATTACTACGATTCGGCGACGCTATGCTTATTTGACGAATTCCAAACTGACTGAGATGTTAGCTCTATTCGCGGTAACACTCCTGGACACGTTTTATCCTACTGCGTCTGCGGTTTTATACTTTTTATCATCGAATTTGAGCTTTAATGACAATTTTATTATAAATCCGCAGACGCAGTAGGATAAAACTTATCCAGGATTGCTACCGCGAATAGAGCTGTTATTGTTATATTAGCTTTCCAGTGAAGCAGAGAATCGACACTAGGGAAAAAATTTAATGAAAAATTAATATAATGTTTTAGAAAAAAATCCATCGTATAAAATTATACAGGAAATTTCTAAAATACATCAAGGAATTTCGAATGACGATATTGATTTAGAGCTAACTCCAGATCAGATAAGTTCATTGAAATTTGCCCCTAGCACGTCTTGCGATGTGGAGAGATCGTTCTCCACATTCAAACAAATTTTGAGTGACAGGAGAACAAATTTAAGCTGCTGTAGATAATATCGAAAAATTTCTGGTAACCAGTTGGTACAAAAATAAAGAGAATTAATTTGAATTTGTATGATTTTTGCTGAAAAAACGTTTTTGCCTTTTTTGTACCTTTTTGCCCTTTATTTTGCCTTTTTTGCTTGTTTTTAATGCCTTTTTGCCTGCCTTTTTTGAGGTTTTATTTTGCCTAACCATCCTGTCTCTACTTATAATACATACATTTTATTATTGTAGCATATTTGCAACATACCTAAGAATTGATATTTCTAGAATTGAGAAGTTGACTTCAGTTTTAATTATAGTTGTAGTTCTAATCTTAACAGCGTTTTTCTGCCCACAAGTAATGTTTTGACTGAAGCGATCAGAAGTGTCCGCTAAAACGTATGACAAAATGTTAGATCTGCACCACGGCATAGGTCTTAAATATCAAAAAACCACGAGTTAGGAAAAAGTTAAGTTGTGTATCGGCAAAAAGGAAAACTTAACTTCAATACATGCATGTAAAGAATTAGATCAGTAATTGGCTGTATACTAAAGCCTTTGATATCATTTAGTTAAGACCAAATACTATAAAAAATTATATATCGCAAAAAAATTGTGTCAAAAGTTAACAGAAGTAGAAGACTTGAAATGGAAAACAGTAATTTTTAGCGATGCAAGTTTTGTTAACTCGAGCAATATTGCTCGACTCTCGTGATCTAGCAAAACCTTGTTAAGTTGCCCTGCGTTGCATTAGATGTAGGAGAGGAACTTGTCGTGCCAATGCTTTAAAAGTAAAATTTGGTTATGCACGATTATGCAGTTTGCTCCGCCCGGTCATCATATTTAATATACGCTTTACACAATTTATCCGTAATCATGAAAGATATACCAAGGATATACCGGACACACACCGACACCCGTGCATCATCCTCAAAATTGTCAAAAAGATTCGTATGTGAAAATGTAAATTTTTGAAATAGGATGATTGCTTTTCGGACACACTATATAATACTATAATGAATGTGTGACCACGATATCAACGGACGTCTTGACGTACATATTTCGTGTTCTCTTGTTAATAATTAGTCTACTAGGATTCGTCTAGGTTATGCACACGTTAGTGTACCGTGGGTGTTTTGTAATAACAGCTTAAAATAGGCCTCGTTAAAGAAATGTTATTTTATAATTAACAGCAGAGAAATTTATAATTTATAAATAAAATTATAATTTAAAACTGCGATTGTAGTTAAATGAGAGTGCAACTTAATACGTAAATAAGTAACAAATTACCAAGAGTCAGTTTAATTAAAAATTAAAATAAATTATAAATTTTGTGTTTATTCGCGTTATCAAATCTTTTTTATCAAACATTTTATATTATTCCGTTTTAGATTTTTGCATTGTTTTTGAAGTGTCCAACGATATACAAATATTCAAAGAGCAATAGAATTTGGCAACTTGGCAACCTATTCTTTCCTTTCTTAAAATAACTTTTCTGTTCGTTTATTAATATTTCATTTAAATTTTAAATAAATGTGAACGTCTATCTAGATATGAGCGAAGCAATTACTAACGAATTTACAATGGGAAAAAGTAAAAGTAGGAGTACATCCTTAGAATTGGCGGAAGAAAAGGAAGTAATTAGAAAAAATATGCTAACCAAAGCAAAAGATAAGTTTTTTAATATCAGTGAAGCACTAAAGACTAATAAAATTCTCAACGGTGAAATAGATTCCGTTAAAAAATTTCAATCGCCACAAACTGCTTTGGAGAATTTTTTAAAATCTTGTTCAAATAAAATTGAAAAAAAAGACAGTGCGTTAATCAATTTGAAAGGTTCGGAACAGCATGCAAAACCATTTTTACAAAAACAGAATTCTGTGGGTGCATATCCCATATCAATAGAAATATCAAAATCGGAAGAACAATTAGATAAATTTGGAAAATTGCAAGATGTCAATTATAATGAAGCACCAGCATTAGCTCTTGAACGTCCACGTAAAAAGTTATCTTTTCGTGAACCAGAAATATCTGGATATTCCATTCAACATAAGGAAAAATGCGGGAAAAAAAAGACACAAACACCTGAATTTAGAAGAAGTATTAGTGCACAAAATGGTCTAATAAAGCATTGCAGTAGTTGGGAAGATATTACTTTAGAGGTATACTCTTTATAATAAAAACAAGCGTACCGCGTTATTAATAAAACTTGCAGTTTAAGAATGTAAAGATGGAAAAGTTTTCCTTCCAGAAAATATTTGAGGATGTTGTTTTTATTAAAGCAATTGTTATTATTATATTAATTTGGCATCCGCTCAAGTTCGAAAAAAGTAATAGAGAGTATCTATTACTTAGGTGGGGCGTTTCCAAATTTAATTTTACCCCGAACACCAAAACAAAATCTTTATCACTGCAAAATTCCAAATAGTGTTTCTGATGATTGTTTATTTATTATAAATGTACTACAATACTGTTTCGTTAAACAGTATTGTATATCATTTGAGACCACATTTGTTTAACAGGATTCTTTTGTGGATTTAGACAATTCACTAATTATCTAGTTTGTTTTTTTAAGTAAAAAAAAATTATTTTTAACTAAATAATTATTATTTGTGAAAACGTAGAATAAAATAACCGATTTTTGAAAATTCAGACCTTTAAAACAGGGATATTTTAGCTGTCAAAGTTTTCTAAAGTTAATTTAATTGCTTAAAAATGATCTCATTTTCAAAGTAGCTATGTATAATATTTTGGAAATCTTCCTTTTTTGTGCAAAAATTCAACGTAACCTCCTATGTATTTTTAACAATAATTTAAGAACACTCATCTATCTCTCTGATCTGCCGCAATAGGAATCTTTAAAAAACTGAATATTTGTAGTCCATTACCTGAAAAATAAATTTACATCTCTACAGAAACCATTATTTTTATATTATAATAAAAATTATCAATTTTTAGAGGATATAGTTATGAGAGAAATTGCAGTTTATAAAATTCCATACATAAACCTCATGTACACTTTTTTCGTTGAATCAATAGTTTTTACGCAAAAGGTTCAGTAAAGTTGGAATAAGTATCTGCTTTTACTGTAGAACAACGAAGACCTATTTTTCCGCCATATCACTTGCATGAGCCTTTACTGATTGCAAAATATATTATAAAATATATTATTTTGATTGATTTTGATTATTAATATTTAATTATTTTGTTTATTTAAGTATTTTGAACTGATTCTAATCTATTGTTTTTAATTGTCCACCCTCAGTCTTCACGATTTAATTCATTATCAAGCCATTTTGGACCTGTTGTAAAAAATCGATTCTAAGATGCACTGAATGTAAGTGGTAGATTGGACAATTTTACGGTTAATTTTCATTTACTGGAGGCATTGCACATTGCCAGAAGTACGAGAATTCCATTTTCGGTTTTAATTTTCTGAAACTATGGTATTTTGAAAACTTCCGTACCATTCTGTAATCCTCGCGATTTTGAAGGAATTTTAGAATTTTCCCTATTACTCAAAAAATTTGCACAAAAGTATATATTTTTTAAATGAATTTTTTATAATAATTATACACTAATAAAATAATATTAATAATTAAATAAATAATTTTCAAATAAAAAAATTTATTTAGTGAGTTACGAAAGGGTCTTTCCAACTTAGATGATTTCTCTTAAAGGAATAAACCGTTGATTTTAATTCACAAAAACTTAAATCTTGATGTTTGAAGAGTTTTTGATTAAGAAAATCACAATTTTCATTCTTTCAACAAGAATATTTGTTAAACACAATCTGAATATAAATCCCTATATTTACGATCTTATCTCAAATCATACATTTGTGATACAAATGAAGTTGTTAAAAAATTAATAAAATAATAAAAGAAAAAGAAATTAATTTATTCAATACCTACTTCAAGAAATTATTATGTTTTTTTAATTATTGACCAGAAGGATTTCAATAGGAAATGTTAAGTTTCAATAAAAAACAAAGTAACAATTGCAATAAAAAATTGTATCCAATATCGCTTTTTATTATTACACGTTAATACTCTACTTTTTACACTAATAAGGAGACATCACAATCAGTATATCCGTAATCGAGATTCCAATTTTTATGGTGACTCTAGAAGCCAAAAAATTATCACTCTTTGGCATTTAGTCTAATAAATGCCTTCTGTTCTTGATGTTTATGAATATATGAAAATAGACATAACTGCTACTACTAGTCTAGTTAAGTAAATAAATTTTTTTAAATATAATGTAGATAAGAAATTACAAAATAATAATAAATTCAAATAACAAAGTTACCTAATATGAGGATCGAAGTCGGTTACATATTATCATTTAAACCTATGGTTAAACCACCATGTCTATTTTCAAAAATTCACAACTTCTAACCAAGGGGCTAAAAGCCGAGAATCACCAAAAAAAGGAAGATCTTGATTGCTGATATACTGACTGTAGTTTCCAATTGTAAGACAAAATGTTAATGTTATTGAACGACATATTTTTTTAGTGTAAAAATTTTCGTCTATTAATATTCTAGTAAATGGGCCGAAACTGTTGACGAATTACTAATTGTTTTTATTTGTCCACCAAAAACCATGATTTTATACCTAACATATTTGTTTTCTTTATTATAGAATCAAGCCATGAGGGTTGTTAGAACTATTGGACAAGCATTCGAAGTGTGCCATAAACTATCTATTAATGCTCCAGAAGGAAATAACGACGAACAAGAAACTCTAACGCAAGATTTGATAAGTGATCATGTTAGCGATGTTATGAGTGACAAACCTAAAAAAGGTAATATTATTTAATCTTTCAATTTTCCATTTAGTAGCAATAGTACGTATTTATATGTTATGGGTGGTATGAGATAGAAGACCAAATTATGTTTGGCTAGGGATTTTGGAATTCAATTTGTTTTGTGAAGCGATTTCGAGTTAATTTGTCAACTTATTTAATTTTATTAATACAACCTGTATTGGAAAGTGTTTTATAATTTAAAAATCAAATAAGAAAATTGCTATTAGTATGCGAGACGATAATAATATAATATGCTTAAATCGCATAAATGAAAATAAACATAGTTCTGGTGATATATTGCGTTTTGAAGGTTTGAAGTTTAAATATGATTAATTTAATTTGCACTCTAAAAAATATACTCGCAGATAAAAATAAATCTATTTAATAGTTTTTTTGTGTATAAATCCTTGATAAAACTAAATAAACTATATTTGTGTATTTACTTTATCCCATATATATGTTAACATCTAACAGTATAACTTATAAATGGAGACTTATTTCAATTTACCTGTTTTAGTTTTTGTTTTTCAGAGACCTAAAAATAAAATAATATAATTCTAAAGAATTATTAATTAATTAAAATGAATTCTAAAGAATACTAAAGTATGGCATTTTAATTGTGATTTGTTATTTTTAGAATTTACATTAGAAACAATAAGCGACAAGAATTCCATACATGCCGATGAAAATTCTTTACCAGATATAAACTCCTATGCAGATCAAAAAAATACTCAGACACATCCGTCAGATCTGTACACATCAACTACATTACAGACAAAAATGTCAAATGCGGTATGTATCTTGCTTAGTAATAAATTCATTGTTTTGGATTGGTATAAATAAATAATATAATTTAAAATTTATTGAGTAAGTATGTTTTATTATTGAGTAAGTTCTCTCGTCGGCAAAAAAAGATGGTGTAAATCTTACAAGAGAAAGCCAACATTGCTATCACCGATTTGCCCCATTACGAGTTTTCACAGTTACTAAATCATCAAGTGAAAATGCTAAATCCCACAATTCAGCCAATTCAAAGAAAATCGATTTTGAAAAACGAAAAATTTACATTGCATAAGAAATATACCCTACATCTGGTACTGTGTTACCAATCGCTACTATAATCCATAAGGTCGTCGGTTCACTACTATGTATTGTTTGAAACTTACGATTGGTAGAGCCTGTTTTTCCGCAGTGACTGCGATGCAGAAATGATTATTCGTCATTTTGGTTCTATATTTGTGTCAATTGGTTGAATTTGGATGTCACGGGTTCTCCCTCCACATTTGCCGCGCAAGCCTAAGTCACCTGCCCACGACTAAGGAAAAAATTACCTCTACCACAATCGCTAAGGATAAAATGCACTCTAGAAAGTTCGTTTGTAACATGTAGGGTATGTAGGTTACATACCGGTAGGTCCTTCAAAGTCTTGAAGTTTTCTTCAAATAGACTGAATTGTGGGATTTTAAATTTTCACCTGATGATTTCATGATTACGAATAACACTTATAATAATGGGGGAAATCGGTGATAAACAATGTTGGCCTTCCCCCTTGTTAGTAAACAATTGAAATATGTCAATTTTTGCCCTAAGTTCCTTTAACCCGTAATTACTACTAGTTTACTGAATAACATGGTAATTTGGGTCCCGAGGACCCGATAGTAGCCCAAGAATGTAGTAATCTTCAGATGGAGCTATTAAGTGTTTACATTTTACATTATATATTTTTTTTTAGTTATATGAAGAAATGTGTGGCTGCAACACGACTGACGGATACTTATCAGGTGGGAGTGAAAGTGATATCGCTAGAAATCCAAAATTACTTTCAACTGGAAGTGTAAATTCTGCACATAATGAAATACAATTGCTTAAAGAACAACTCGATCAACAAAGTCAACAAACCCATGCCGCTCTAGTACAATTACAATTAGTTAGAGAACAACTTTTGACCGAGCAAGTAATATATAAAAAAAAATTTCTTTCAATATATTTTTACTTTCACTTGATTTTTTACTTAAATTGAATTACATTTTAGAATGCAAGAATTGAAGCTCAAGCCAGAACCCATCAACTTTTGGTCCATAATAAAGAATTACTAGATCATATTGCTGCATTGGTTGCTCACTTACAAGGAGAAAAAACTACAGTTCCATCAAATAATGATCCTCACGTAGCAATGCCACAGGTATTTTTTTTAACTTGCTCGTAGATTATTGCTTGCTTAATAATTTATTATTTATTTTCCTATTCTATTGTACTATTACTCTTTGTAATGTTCGTGCTTGTTTGTATTTTCTGTTGATTAATTTATACGGAAAGTTTCCTAAATAATGCGCCTTGACAACCATCTTCTACAATGCAAAAAACTTAAGAAAAGTCTATATAAATATGACATGCCTGTAAATTGGTTTAATGTTACTTGTACCTTACTCGGAAGTAATACTTATATATTGTAATAAAATACCCAATCAGTTATTATTGATAAGCATATCTTCTATCTTTTCAAATGAGCCCATCATTTTAAAAGTAGTTTGAAAAAAATTTCATATACCCCCAAAGAAGAAAAACGTAGACTTTACTGTATTTTTAACACCAGACAGTATCCAACACATTTAAAATCTAAAATACTCAGAATTTTACAAAAAAACACCTCAAGTATAATAATATATTTAATATAATAATTAATTACAGAGAAACCTAAAATTGAAATAATTTCAACGTAATTTGATTTTTTGAAGTAAACAGCGCTATCAATTTATGATTTGATAAAGCATTCCTTAAGGTCACTGATAACACAAAAATGTTTTAAAATATTCAACTGCAAACAGAGTTGCAATTCTAATTAAATTATAGCCTAAAAAGAACTTGTGCACTATATGAATTGGGAAAAATTTTCATTATTTAATATTTGATGGGATATTCTTCTTGTTTTATAATGTCGAAGTCAATTGGGCCATGTTATAAATTATTATTGTTTTAATAGTTTTCTTTTATAAGAGTAACGGTCTAATTCATCCCATAGATTTTTTAAGTCGAGTGATATAGGGGGTGGATGTAACACTTTGGGACATTTATACAAAAGAAACTTTTGCACTAAACGGGATAGTGTTTGGGATGATTCTCGTAATATTTAAAAAGGCTTTGAATCACCATTTAAGTTGTATTTTGTAATAAATTATTTTGGAGCAGCTGTAAATATTTAATACGCTCCCTTATGCCGTCGATAACAAATAAATTGGCTACCCCCGGAGTCGAGAAATAGCCTCAATAAGGACATTTCTAACTCCATAGCGAACGTTACCATGTAAATTTTTAGGGGTAAGCTTCTTCATTTATTTTACATCCACTTATGATTCGACCGTCAGAACTGTAGATGTTATATTTACTGTCGTCTCCAAATATAACATCGTTCCACCTTGTTAAGTCATTTTGTAAGAAATCTTTGGCGAAGTAGTACTTCTTTTCTAAAATATCACTTACAAATAGCTTTGCGTTAGCCACCAGGTTATTGTACCATTTTCTTGTTAAGTATGTGGATTGTATCCACATGCACACTCTTCCCTATTTTTTGGCGTTTTAACTAAGTTATTTATTAAGTTTTCTTAAGGCACATTTCTCAATTTCATTAGTTAATTTACTCTTCTCTTTGAAATCTATCTAATCTCCTTGCTTAAAATGCACAAAAGGAAAAATTAATAATTGTCTTAAATCAAATCTTGTGCATTTGGTGTTTTAAGCTCGTTAATTTAATATTTATACATAAAGTGCTGCAACTGTATTTTAAAATTGATACACAACTCTAAGAAGCGTTAAATGCACAAAGTACAGTGTCACGAGTTCTTTTGCGACTATAAGTTCATTAGAATTGCAACTATATACTATAGAATTTTAATTTCTGTTCGTAGATGTATTTTTAAAATTTTTTTGTATCATTGGCGACCTTAAGAAATACTCAATTAATCAAATATTACTATTTTATGAGCTTACGCTCATACCGCTGTTTTTTTTTCAAATTACTTAAAAAAATCGATACCAACTTTACAAGTGAACGTATACATACATGTCTTCATCCAATAGCTCTTGCAGAATCATGAAATTTTCAAAAACATTATGCTTGCCAAATTTATAAGTTATGTATACTGATAACTCCCAACGTTACGTTCAGCCGAATTCTTTCCGCTGCAACAAAGCATACCCGTAGCTGGGCCAGGCTGAATTGCTACATACTAGCTGCTTACCTTTAGACGCTAATGTCATTCCATAGTCTTTCCAAAACCGAGTAAATTATACATTTGTATCACCCATAAAAATGACACAAAATCGGCTTGTCAGTTAACCGTTTCATATATTAGTTAATGCCATTCTATAGTTAAATTAACTATTTAACTATAGTTTTGGAGCAGCTGTAAATATTTAATACGCTCCCTTATGCCGTCGATAACAAATAAATTGGCTACCCCAGAGTCGAGAAATAGCCTCAATAAGGACATTTCTAACTCCATAGCGAATGTTACTATGTAAATTCCGTCAAAATCTGGAAAAAAATATAAAAAGTTCTTGCGGTTAGCTTAAAATTAATAAAATTAACCATGGTTTTTAAAAGAAGTTTACAAAAAATTTAAAAAAAGATACAAGTGCTTCTTTCAACGGCTGAATAAAAAAATGAGCAAAATTAAAAATGGTTACGTTCAGATGCTTGTCAATTAATTTCGTATAGAATATCGACTTACAATTACTATCAAGTTAAACTACATGAACCACAAAATTTTATTATGCGTAAATTGTTTGATTAAGTAAAAAAATTTTTAAATTAGGAGTGATTTTAATTTTAAACCTCATTGAAAAATTAAAGCTAACTTAAAGCCAGGACGAAAAAAGCTAGTCGTATTTTATAATCGACTGTTTTTGACAGACGCAAATTAAAACAAAATCTATTTCCAGGTAATTTTTCAAAATAAATCTTATTTCCTTTCGATATATGAAGGGCATGGGGAAGAAGGTCTTTAAGGAAGTCTTTAAAAATGATAAAATTAGATTTTAGCGCTATCTTGTAGCTAAAGGAGAATACTTAATTGGCTAGTTTGCAATTCGTAATAATAAATTAGTATATATAGGAATATTTTTAATAATTTATGAATTATTGGAATTAAATTAATATTATATTTTTAAGCTATAAAACCGTTTCTCGGGATTTTTGGATAATAAAATAATAAAAACAACCAAAGTCGCAAAAGTCGTTTGCTTTCAAGTGCAATACACTAATTTAAAAATAATACAAAAATATAATGTTATTATTATAAAGCTTATAAAACTATATGTAAAAGTAATCTCCAAATTGTAGTACTACATATTTTTCTTTATATGAAACGGCAAAAAAAAGAATTTTGAGATCAACTTGACACCCAGCAGACACTTTAAATCAAGTAGGTAATTTATCGAAATATTTAATTTGTAGTACTTACCTTTTCGCACTTCACAATTCATTTAAGCAAAAATATGTCCAGCCAAGAATTATAAGGGTTTGAAAATAATCAGTACAAAGCAAACAGGAGTTATGTCCAAGCGCAACTGGTATACCATTCTTCAATTTATTGTATACAATGAGCCCCTTGTCTCATTTCTTCTCCTGTCTTCATATGAAGTTTTACATCTTACGTAATAATTGGTAAATGTTGAACTATTAGTAATTAGTAATTATTGATAAATTCATTTAACATATAAAAATCAAAATCAAAGCAGTAAAAAAGTTTTTTGAGTACATTTGCCAAAAAACAGCCTATAGTTACGCCAGCTTTCTTCGTTTTAGGAATACGGCCTCAACGAGGTTGTCCTCATTCAGTTTGTATAATTAACGATTTTAACGATTCAATTAACGAATTAACGATTTTTTATAAATTTTATTATATTCAAAACCACATAAAAATTCGTATCAGACCGTAATTATTTTAAATTTTCTTTGGCTGTCATTGAAACTATTTATGTAAAACATTTTGTTATAATTATAGAACAAGAAATTTCTGTAAAATGCATTTAAAAATTTTCAGGTCTTTCGGATGATAAGTTAAAAAGTATACAATTTTATTATGTTATTACCACTTAAGTATTACACATTTTCCAGGCGATTCATCTTGACGAGATAATTGCGAAAAGCTATGCGTATGTTCACTTTTGGGTGTGTGTTTTTTTAAATGTTAATCTTCTACCAGGGAAACGAAACTCGATGGATATTTGATTCTACATTACTGAAGAGTATGTATACCAAACTTCAATACTGTAGAATTTTAGTCCTAATAATGTATTGAGGAGCATGTACCTACCTACCTTTTCCGGTCCCCATGTTATTAAATGGGAGATATTATTGCGTCCCATAGTAACAACTATTGAACCTACTGACTTCAATCTTTAGATACTTTCATATAAACATCATGTCAAATTCATGCACTTACAACCGTATTCATCAAAAACTTAAAACAGTCTTGTAAGCCTGTTTTAGTTAAAGAGCTTTTAACCTAACTTTTTACTTTTTTTTGCTTGCATTTCGAATTTTTTTAGGTTAAAATACCAGCTTATTACAGTAAACGCGCTAAACTCCCTATAAATTTTATAGGGACTTACTATTTAGTAAACTGTTTTATAGGGAGTTTAGCGCGTTTACTGTGATAAGTTGGTATTTTAACCTAAAAAAATTCGAAATGCAAGCAAAAAAAAGGTTAAAAGCTCTTTAACTAAAACAGGCCCACAAGACTGTTTAAAGTTTTTTATGAATACGGCTGTTAGTATCTACTTATGTAAACATTTCTGTTAATAAAATTTTTTAAACGCGCACAAAAACAATGCAATTTTATAAGGTCTTTTCCAACCACGACGATTTCCAGTAATATTACTACAACGCAAGCGCAATATATAAAAAGTCATGCGCAGAAGACAAAAAGTGTTGCTTTTTATCTATTGCGCTTGCGTTGTAGTAATATTACTGGAAATTACTCGTGGTTGGAACAGACCTGTAATATTATATGAAAAATTTTTACATAGACTTTAACTCAACATCGCTTCATATAAATGCATTATTGTACTTGCTAACTACTCAGGAATAACTGTGCCAAATTTAAAGTATGTAGGTCTAATAGTTTATTCACAACTTGTACTACCTGAAGTTTATTAAACGCCAATTTCTGAAATCGAAATTAGGCTAACACTACACTGCAACATTATCACCATTTACATAATTTAAAATGTGTTTTACAATTATTATTTAATGACTTGAAAGGTATAAAGTGTTATATATTTTCTGAAAGAGGATGTGATGTAACATTTTTTTTCACTGTTCTTGCAAAATTGATTTCTTTTTAACAAAAGGGTACATGATGCTCCCCTTAACTCAATTGACTTAATTAGAGATGGCATTAAAATACGTAAATACTTAGTCAATTCGCGTAGTGTGGTTGGCCTAATATTCTAGACATTTGACGTCCATTTCCATTTGTCCATTTGACATTTCCGATCGAATTTCGATTTTCTCCAAATTGCCGTATATGGGCATTTTAAATTGGTATATCAATAATGGTAATAATAAATAACAGTTTAATAGTGCAAATTGGTGATGAGCAAGGTTTCTATGTTAGAGCAAACAAAACTACTCAACAAACTGTAAAAATTAAAATAGCAAATGTATCATACATTTAAAAGTGTTAATAACCTAGTAGTTGATGCATGTTAAATGTTTGCAATTTATCAAAATTTATTATCAAAGTAATGGTTGGATTTCAATCATGTAACGATTATTACGTGCAATTTTCAGGCTGGCCTCAGAGTATACATACATTTAACAAAATGCAATATGTAGTTATCTATTTTAACAATAAGTTCAGACAATTTCACTTACGAGTATGAATTTGCTCTAAACATTTACTCTACACGTAGAGTCTACTATGCTTAAATAATTTATTGATTTGTGGTTAATGTAGTGTAACTTGATAGTAAACATATCATTGTTTTAGAATTTAGACTATCTAAAAATGCAACAACACACTTTTAGAACTAAAATACAGTAGAAACTCGATAACGTAAATACAAAAATCTAAAGGCATATTCAAATTAACGCAATTGTTCACACTAATGGGGCTGCAGAAAAACTCGCACGCATGTAATCTAAGCCAACGGTTGGGATATACTCTCAATTAAAAATGAACAATTTCGTTAATTTGAATACTTTCCAAGTAACACCTCTTCGTGTAATAAACAGACGGTCATAATAAATGAATGGCTAAATTAACCCTAAAATGGTAAGCCGTCGTAAAATTGACGACTTTCCTTATACGTCTATACCACGGTGTAGAAACTTCATAGGAAAATATTAGACCCTGATTTTAATGGTATTTTAGTTGTCGGATTTTCTTAAGATGGCGCTGTTTCAATAGTTATTTAGAAAAGTAAACAATAACATAACATAAATCATAGAATATCCTATAAGTTGGAATTGTAAGACGATTAATAAATTATAATAGTGAAACATAGTTAAATTGAATGGAAATATAGTGGAATAATTTAGTTTAGTCAGATTTAGTTGACCCATGACACCCAGGGGGCGCAACGAAAAGACAGTATAAGACTGTCTACAATTTTAACATGGAAGTTTCCCTTCTATTGTAATCTTTTATTCTATGGTCTATACTCTGTTTACCCAACAGCTGCACCAAGGCTCCTCCCCAAAAATGTAAGCCAATGAGCGCATCAACCAGTTTTACACGTTAAAACATTTTACATAAAAGTTCAAATGATTATATAACATTAAAAATTAATTAGGGAGGAGCTTCGGTGCACCTGTTGGGTAAACAGACTATAGTCGTAAATTTTACGACGACTTACCATTCTAGGGTTAATGGCCAAACGTAAATGACATAATGTAATCCGTATATTGAAATAGTACTTTTCATCACAAGGACGTAAAACGCGATTTTTCGTTCGAGGGGAGCGGGGGTTACGAGGCGGAGCGTAGCGCAGCCGAGGAACCCGACCGCTTCCGAGGTGAAAAAGTAGTTTTACGGCTCCGCGTGGTGAGAAGAACTTTTCGTTAGCCGTCAATGTGCGTAATATTTGCAGGAGGAACAATAAAGCGCCGCGCGACATTAAAAAAGCTGCCGTGTTAGTGTTTGCTAAGGAACACGTGCAGCAATTTGTCTCGACGCGACGGCGCCAAATAAGTAACTATTATTATGCTAGCCAAATTAAGTTACACAATCACGTTCTAAATATTGCATATAGAAAGTAGTATAGAGGGACGTGACTCTATGCTTCTTTCCGTTTCTCTGTAAATATTGTAAATAGAAAGTATTATAGAGGGACGTGTCTCTATAATACTTTCCTTTTGTACATATTTTGTACTTATTTTGTACATAATACAGTAGAAACTTATGCTTTTATACCATTTTTATTGGTTTTTTCCTGCAAATATCGACGAAAACATACTCTTTTCGTACCTCAAAACGTACACGAAAAGTGCTCAAATACGTCCGCGGTAACGAAAACGTATATTATTAAAGTAGTGTAATGCGTTAAATATTTCAGTAAATGACGACTTTCTATGTGCTAATTAATGACTTTTGACGTTTGTTTTTGTTTATTATAATTTATTATTATGTTTTAATAGAATACTTTTTAAATTTAAATGTTTATTTCATTACTAAACAATTTATTGTTTTGTGTGAAATTATGCAATAGAGCTATGATAAAACAATTTATTTTTATAAGTTTATTGGTTGATAATAATTATTCTTTCTGATCAAATTTGTCTTTTTTTATAAAAAGATCCCAATATTTATGTCAAATATACGAACGTGTGTTACCTGGGTTTCAGTACTTTTTGCATTGCGATAACTATACAGGGTGAATGAGAGCACCCGTATCAGCAATTTTTTTCAAAAACGGCTAGTCGTAGAGAGTTGGGTTAAAAAAATTTATTATAAAAGCCATAATAAAGAATCGAATGGTGATATTATTATTTCTCGGAAAGGTCGGCGTCCCGAGTAGTTTGCTCCAGAAACTCAAGAACTCCAGTATTTTAAATGGCACCATAGGTCGAAAATGGTATCGTTGAAAAGACCTTGCAAAAATAAGCAAGTTTTGTAGGAAAAATTATTTTATTACTCACTCCACTTTTCAGTAATATTCGATTGAATATGGGTGAATGAGACTACCATTACTTAAAAGGGGTGGGAGTAATAAAATAATTTTTCCCACAAAACTTGCTTATTTCTTAAAGATATTTTCAATAATACCACTTTCGACCTATAAAATTTAAAATTCTGGAGCTCTGGAGTTTCTGCAGCAAACTACTCGGGATGACGACCTTTCCGAGAAATAATTATATCACCATTCGATTCCTTATTATGGCTTTTATAATAAATTTGTTTGACCCAACTTTCTACGACCTACCGTTTTTGAAAAAAAAGACTGATACGGGTGGTCTTATTCACCCATATGCAATCGAATATTACTGAAAAGGGGAGGGAGTAATAAAATAATTTTTCCTACAAAACTAGCTTATTTTTGCAAGATCTTTTCAACGATACCATTTTCGACCTATGGTGTCATTTAAAATACTGGAGTTCTGGAGTTTCTGGAGCAAACTACTCGGGACGCCGACCTTTCCGAGAAATAATAATAACACCATTCGATTCTTTATTATTACTTTATTTATTTATTTACTAGCCGTTTTTGAAAAAAATTGCTGATACGGGTGCTCTCATTCACCCTGTATATATTTTAGTTCTAACAGTGTTTTAGTGCATTTTTAGTTAGTCTAAATTCTAAAATAATGATATATTTACTAAATTTTAATACCAATAAATTACGGCTGATTCTATAATAATTGGAAAGCTGCTTTATTTAAAATGTGTACTCAAAAACAAGCTTTCAGAAAAGTTTCTTTAACTTATTATATTAATGTTGGAAACAAAATGTTGTAGATTACAATTATATTTTTAAAAAGTACACTTTACCGGAAAGTAGCCTTTATGATTTATTCTAGAACCGGCTGTTGTGAATATATGAAATTCCCTGCAATTGTGTACCATATAGTCCATGTAACAAATAATATTCGGAACAATAGGCACTATAGAGCTGTCTATGTTATTTAAAGTGACTGTGGGATTGCTATTTGCTTTTGCAAGTTGCCTTTGCTTCGGTTAACAAACACCACGTTCTGGCAGAAAATAACACTAATTGAAATCTAAATAACAAAGTTTCATTTATATTTTTTATTATAATTTTATGAATTTTATTTATATGTATTATTAAACAACATATAAACTCTCCAAAAAATATATGACAAAAAAGTAATAATTTCTTTATAATATCTACATTGAAAGTGTCCCGAGGTACAGCCTAAGACCATGGAACAGTATCAATTATTACAAAAGTAAATCTTAATTAACATTATAAGTCGAAAGATGAACTGCAAATTCAAACTGAGGGAAATGGGGGAAATGAGGAAATACCTGCAGAAATGGGCTGAGGTAGCTTCCTTACTACATCACTCAACGGTAGTTCGTAATTTTAATATTGGTGCAATATAGATTATTCATATTGGTTCAATAATATAGACGGAATATAGATTATCAATATTAGTTCAACATTATGGGCGAAATATAGTACGAATATAATATTATAATAATAGTATCAATATTGTGGACTTTATTGCACCAATACATCAAAAAGCGCATAAACTATATTGGCCAAATTGTATATCAAGATTGCACCAATATTTGAAATTTATTTAGCCCATATTCCAGCAATATTGTGTACTCGGCAATTTTTTTTCAACCCACTTGTTAGATACGAGTATAAAAATTATGGAATTTATTATCCGAGTTAACTATATTTTAAAGTTTTATTCAATATTTAGTGGATTTCAAGAAGAGATATTCGGGTCTATTCTGTAACTTTAGCAATTTGCTAAAAATGAGCAATATTTTGCTTAATACCTATTGGAGCAAAGTTGCATAACCATGGTTATTACGTTATTAGCAATAATTAGCAATATTGCTCATTTTTAGCAAGTTGCTAAAGTTACAGATAGACCTGAATAAATTATATTTTATCTTTTCAAGAAGAGAGCAGTCGCTGGCGTAAATCAAACACGGATAGACTACAGAGCGGGAAACCGTGGTACTAATCCTGATCGAGTCGTATACGTGCTGTGATCTAAAAAGTCTAAAATCGATCTGTGGACTATGGGGAAAGCAAAGGGAAACTACCCCATTAACATTTCCCTGATCAAGTCTTCTTTTAACATTCTTTTAAGAAATAATATCAATTATATAATATTTGCAAAACGACACATATCCAACGCAAATCGTATGGAGATGTGTTGTTTTGCAAATAAACGATTCAATTATTCCTAAATTTGATATCGTGCAACATCTCTATTTTTTAAGGTGTTGCAAGCGGAATTTTGAGATCTTTTTTTTAATATGTAGATTCCAAAGCAGAATTATACCACATTTTCTTAGAGCAGTCGGAAATTTCTAACATGGTTAAATAATTTTTTGAATAAGGTAAAACACCCAGCACTTGAACACCGCAAGAAATGGAACTAGTACTTGAACAGATTTTTGAAATTGTATTAATGCAAAAACGGAATATTCATAATAAGTAATATCCGTATTTTATAATTACTTGATGATTTAGCAATTGATTTCTATAAGTTTTTTTAAATTATAAATCGAAATAATTATATTTTTGTTAACTTAAAAGTTGGCATGTGGAATAGCCGATAAGCATGCTACTTTTGCCATGGAAAGTTACTAACCGTAAACCGCACAATCACAGTTTTTAGGTTATGAACTTAAACTCGAAAAAACTAACATAAAATGATCACGTTTGTCCATTACGTTTGTCATACATAAATAAATCAATGTTGCCAAATGTATCTTTAGAATATCGATTGGATTTTTGTTTGATTTTGACTGATTTTGACTATTTTCACACGTGTTCAAGTACAACCACCACCAGTGTTCAATTACGGCTGCGATTCAAAATAGATTGTTCAATTACAGCTGCATTTGAAGTATATTTTAAAATCCTTGTAAAAATATGATAATTTTATTAATTATTCCTTTTTTCTTTGCTATTATATGCAAAACTATCTATATTTTTATAAATAACATATTTTAATCAAATTAATCGAATTTTATTTGCTTAAATTAGAGTGAAATAGGTTTTACTTTCAAAACTGTTCAACTAGTGGGTGTTTTACCTTAGTTGAATTTAATTTCAAAGGAAGTTCAATAATTATTTTCATGTTTCTTGGGACATTTTTAAAATAAAAATAAAAGAAAATTGAAAAATTTGAGACAAAAAATTACGTTATTAAAAAATTATAAAGTCTCGATAATACAAGTGATTTTTACTAATACATTTTGCGGGATAATTTTTAATTAATTATACAATTGCGAAGAAAGCACTGTTTGCTAGCTTTGTTCTTATAGGAAAAACAGGTATCTGACGAGCCCTAATTCCGAATTTTTTTTTAACGAGAGTAATTCGGAAATATAGAAATAATCAACTAAATACTATCCGATTGCGCTCTATTTTTAGAAATAGAATATTAAACTTTAATTTTATTGCAATGTATAATATGAATAAAATAATGTGATAGTGAGTTTCTCTTTACAATCATCTTAATTATTTTTCACTATGCGTATAAATAACATTGCGATAAAATAAATGCATTTATTTCGCACATAGGGCGCATTCGAGTAAATGCTAAGTGGACACTTTTTTATTTTCGATTTTCTTTTTTACTAAAAAAAATGGTCGAAATTGATAACTCTTCATATACCGGTTCTTATTAGACATAAACCAGTATTATTGCATACAGTGCTTATCATGCCTTACATTGTATTTAACTTATGTCACTTCCTATAGCAGAATCAAAATCTTATGGATGGATTCGGTGCTGAACACTCTGAAAATTCTGTACCTGAATCAAGTCCTCTTTTACAACCTTGGGGTCTGCAGTCTCAAGGATTAATTGAAAATCAAATGGTAACTTCTTGTCTCCCGCCTTCTCCACTTAGAACAAGTTTCAATTCATCGGGATCAATGTTTAACTGTAGTTATCCTACACTTCAAGATGCAACGTTTGAAGGACAACTCCTACAAAGATTACAAGCTTTAATTGGATACACACCGTCATATTCTTATAACTATCAACCTTTAATTCAATCAAATTTGTATGGTGCGCCACATTTAATAAACAGTGTTTATTCATTGCAAACGCCACCACAGAAAAAAATCTCTCCAGTAAATTTAATGAAATCTTGCACAGCAAGTCCAGTTTTAGAAAGACGAGTTAGCCCCAGTAGTAATTCAGATTATATTAAGCATGAGTATCCAGTGCAAGGTAGCTCACATATTAATCACAATTCTCAGAATTTGTCTGCACAACAAAAATGTCGATCATCAACTTCTCCCTCATCAATTCGATCCATTCATTCGCCAACAAAATTAAATAGCCAAACGCAAGAACCTCATTTTATAAAACCTTTATCTCAATTAGGAACTCTTACTACTGCAGATGTTCATGGTCGTGTTCGGGTTATTGTGCCAATACCTTCACAATCGCCAAATGGTGATGATGATACTGGAAACTTATTATCATCTTTAAGAGTAGGAGATGAAGGAAGACCTCAAATTACTAGATCAACCAGTGAGAAAGTGCCTAATAGGAGTGAATTAATGTCTCAGGTACAACGAACTGCTTGGGCTAGACACACTACCAAATAGAATAAATTGAAATCAGAATTATTTATCATGCAGCTTTTTTTAGGTTTCTTTTATATTTATTAAAACATTTAATGAAGATTAATAAAAATTATTAGAAAATAATAAATTTACCCGAGCCCTATCTATAGATACTTACAAAACTTTCCATTGAAGTTGATAGTCCTAGTCAATTGTATCTATAAAAATATTATTTTAAAAGTGATATTTAGTTAATTTACGACTTGTTATTGTTCAGAAATAATAATTGAATTATTTAATAATGTTTTATTATATTATATAATTCCATTGAAAAATAATATTTTATTATAACAAAATTACGCTAATAGTAAATAAATTCAAATTTCAAAGTAAGTTTTGACTCTTCTATTGCTATCCTTTAATGAGCCAATAGGTTTTTGATTCGATTTTCTCTCTTGGACCATACAACAATGGTTAAACAACACAAAGTATGTGATTTGAACACAGAAAGTATAAACAAATATAACTTGGGCTTATATAGGTCCGTAGCCAGGGGCGGCACTGGATGCACGTGCTCCCCCCGACATTGAACGTTTGGTTATCAAAACGACATGATGTTTAGTGAATTAATGGTTAATTTTCTTTTAGAAATTTTTTTTTATCTCAAAATTCCATTTATTTTCCTGCGGCGCTTTTTCTATTATTAATAAAAGGCTACGAATAGCTTAGTAAACAACCATGAGTGACCTATTCTGAAGGCCTGAGGTTCAAACCTATATGTTTCATTAAGGTTGAAATTTAATGTGTACTGCGTTGTATATTTGTTCCTGCTGATTCACCCATAAATATGTGAAATCTATCAGTTCCTGTTTACCTGAAATAAGGTATGGTTGTGCTGGGGTAATTAAAAATAATAAAATATTAGAAGAACGTCCGCAAACAGGTGCATGTCCTTCTTCCTTCTGTTTATGGTTTTTACAATTTAAAAATTTTATTTAAGATGTAAATAAAATTCAGGAAAATATGAACAAGTCCCAACATCCCAAATAGTAATTTTTGTTTAGGTAAAAATGAAATTAGCTATGGAATTTTTCCTGAGTTACAAGTGATAAACTGAAATTGAAAATTAATAAAGAGAAATTTGTCTTAATTTTTTTCTTTCAACAAAAATTTTGCATTTGTATTGTGTATGTAGTATGTAGGTATTCTTCTATACTGATCGATTCATGCAGGGTTAAATTTTTCCTTAGTAACTAGGCGGAGCTAATTTGCAGAAACGAATATTCGTCAGGTCGGGATCACGCGTTTTCCCTCCACATCTACTGCGCAGCAATTTACCTCCGCCTAGTCACTAAGGAAAAATTTCACTCGACGTAAAACTAATTCTGCGGTGAGTCGATATTATGTCAAACACCCTGTTCACTATAGTGAAATAGAGTTATAACTCTATCGTAACTCAAATCGTATTGGAAGTACTCAAATGCTATTTTGAGTGCTGAAAATTATCAAATCATATTATATGCAGTAAACAGGAAAATGTATTATTTTATTTATTTATAAATTGTATGTTTTTATAATTTATTGATTATAACGAACGTTTTCGATCGATTATTTAGAATAGAACAGCGGTCAGCAACCTTTTAGGTATGACCACTAAATTCGCAATTTAAATTTCGGAGACCGCTTTACTCCGATCAACATGCGGCTACCGGTCAAACGTGCCAGCTTAAGTACAATTTATTTTTTACTTGAAAAGTTTTTTAAAAGCGCTCAGCAAATTTAAATAATGTCAGAATTTCTTCGCGAACCACCTAAAATTATGCCATGACCACCAGTGGTCCGCGGACCACCGGTTGCCAACCGCTGGAATATAGCATCGATATTGAAGTATTCACGGAAACTTTACAGTCTCTGTAATTATTTACAATAAATAATTGTTATTTTTCAAATCAAGGTCAACCATAGATCTCATATCTATTACATGAGATGTGACATAGCCTCATATGTTGTGAAGGAAAAACAAAAGAACAATAAAGTATGTTTTCCTTTTTGAGTGCATCATAGGTTTCAATGGTTAAGAAGACATTTCAATAATATAATAGTGATTTCAAATATCTCAACAAAGAAATAAAAAGAAAATTAAAAATCAAAAAGGAAATCATCTCCACATAACCCCACGATAATATTTCTAACTATTTTCTAACGATTTTATTGCCAAGATATATTTTGATAATTTCTAAATAAAAATTATTTTTTTATTATGAATTTTTGAAATGATAAATAATAAATTAGTGTTTGTATTTAAACTATGACATATGTTTTGCTCTCATTTGAGAATGTATGATCACGAATATAAAATTCTAAAATTATTTGGAACCTAATTGATGAAGTTTTTGAAAAAATTATATAAATATAATATATATTTTATTTAAAAAAATACTTTCAGAGATAGTTTCTAGGTTAATTTTATAAGAGTATTTCATAAAAGCGTAAGACCAAAAAACGTTTCTTAAGGGAACTACAGCCCTTGGAAATGGGGTGAGTTGAAAAACTTTTATTTTTATAATAAAAACTTTTCACCGCTTTTCACTGATTTGCATGATTGTAATTTTATGAAATTATAGATTTAATTGTTACGCATAACACATTAAATTGTCCTTGCTGTAGCTTGAACACCTTTTTTTAGTGTTTTATTAACATGCAAGGTGCAAACTATTTTTTAAATTAAATAATAAATAAATTATTGTAATTTGACCACAAAACCTCAAAAAAATTATTTCAAGTTTTGCGAATTCATTGGGGTTGATTTTGAAGGGTACAAACGAAATTTGATTTTTTGATTTGTGAATGATTTGAAATGATTTTTTTAAGTGTGAAGTGCTGCCACGCTTAGGTGATTAAAATTATTTAAAGGTTGATTGGGTTCCATCTAATTAATACAAAATAATCGAATAACTGATACTAATAGCAACGGAGATATAAATTATTTAAGAATTTTTCCTCAACATTTTCTGTTACTGCATCCATTTTTGATACGGTAACCTAATAAAAAGCATTCTAAGTAATTTTGATTGAAATCAATTAAAAACTTTTGTGTTTTAAATTCAAAATTGAATTCGCATTATTAAGTTATAGCACAAAAGATAATTTGTATTTATACAATACGACCTAGAGATTTTTTATAAGGGATACCATAATGTGTACATTACCATTAGCCGAAAGTATTCCTCTTATATTATTAATTATCTGAAGTAGGTTCCTACAATAATTTATTATACATTTATTAAGCAAGCAATAAGTTTACATAAATTTTAGCGTTTTTTTTTCAAATATACTTTTTTTAACAGCTTAGTTCCATTGCCAAAGTAGAAAGATGGTTTGAGTTACTTGAACCTGAACATATTTCGAGACCCGAAAGTGGTTTTGTGTCATATCAAGATAATGAAGAAGAAGAACGAGCAATATTGGAAGGAACAAGATTTCTATTGTCCAAAATAAGTTCTTGTAAACAACGTAAATTGTTGAATTTGAACGTAGAAAAAATTACAACTTTTTAGTTTTAAATGACAGCACGTCCACATGCTTGTCATATTAAAACCTTTTCAACACTACTCGGCCAACTCATAAAAATTCATTTTCTAGAACTTTTGTGGTAGTGTGGAAATATATTTTAAGTAGCAGGCATTTCGTATCACCAAAACATTTCAAAAATGCGCATAGTCGACAAAACTCGTTCAACGGTAAAAATGATCAAAAAGTATAGTAGGTATGTACAGATCCCCAAAGCAAGGTTTGTCAAAATTCTAGTGGCAAAGCTAGCAACTTATCATGAGATGTGCGATGTGAATGCACAAAAGATGTGAAACTACGAGTTATATTGTAATTAGTAAACGAATAATAAGTTGTTGATTATTTTACTAATACATAACATTGGACAATTCTCTTCTGCGACGCTTAAAACAGTATTTCATTAACAAATACTAAGAAACTACTCAGTTGGCTGATCACAGTAATTTATTTTGAGAGTATTTTAAATTTCACACTTGCAATGTGTATAAAAATTATTTTGAAATTTTATTATTTGGCAAATAATTTGCGATATGTTTCAACTGTTTTAATAATAATGATAACAAATGTTTCAACTATCGTAAACATTAAAATTCGCATGTCCTATATGTAGGTACTTTCAAAATAATTATATTCTTCACATTTGTACTTTTGCATAATATGTTTTTAAATATTTCTTTGATATGTTTCATCAATTTTGTAGTGTTTATACTACAGTGACTCACAATTTAATATTTTACACAATGGAGCTTAAAAACACCAAATGCGCAAGTTTTGATTAAAGATAATTAGCAATTTTTCATTATCGCACCAGAAAATTTGGAAGTTGCTCAATATGGACAATAACACTGCGGCACATATTATTATGCATTTTAAGGAAGAAGATCGAATCATTTTCAAAGAGAAAAGTGACCCACCACTTGAGAACTATGTTTTAAGAAAAGTTCAGAAAGACCTTAGTGCGTTTATGTCATGGCTTCGCCTCTTTCTTTGTCCTACAGACTATAGCTCAAGATATCAGGATATGTTATGTTTTATTTGTGGGCCAAAAAATCACAAAAAGATTTTTTATTTTTCATTAAAGTTTGGATGTGGCTATCTATACATATGGTATGTATGCGCAATTGGCTATTGTGACGTCATCTGTAGGTACTAATCCCCTAAAATTATATAAATAAAATAATCCCTTAAAAATATCCCCTAGGCCCGTCCAACTCGGCAAAGTATGTATCAATAGCCACTTTCAACTATTTGTACTGGTAACAACTAATTATGCGGAGAGATTGACGTTGCCAACTTTTATATAGAGGGTTGACCAGCAGTCTGGCGTAAATCAAATACGAATAGACTACAGAGCGGAACCGCGTTTCTAATCCTGATTAAGTCAGATATGTGCCGTAATCTAAAAAGTCCAAAATCGATCTGTGGACTATTATGGGGAAAGCAAAGGGAAACCACCCCATTAACATTTTCCTAGTAAAGTCTTCCTGGCGTAGCCAGGAAGATAGCCTACGTCTAAAAAAGATATGGCACTAAGAAGAATATAGAGGGGTAAGATTGTGTACCAACTTGAAGGCGGTGAAATTCTAAATTTCGACCGCTTCCAAGGTCAATCAGATATTTTTCCGCTAGTCGCTAGATGGTAATTTCTCCCACTAAATAAATAAACCATTCTAATTGGAGCTCAGCCTTCCCCATAGTTACGTTTATGGATTTAAAGCGACGACAAGAAAGTGTCGCTTCACAGTGTCGTTTAATGTACTGTAGGTGTAATTAATGTATATGTCGCATTCTTGTTCAACGTTGACCACCCACAATTAATATGGACTTGAAGTGGTTAAGTGTAATGAAATGATATTTTATTTGATTTTTAATTAAATTCTAATATTACTGAATCTAATACTACCACTGATTTTCATAACATTTTTTGTTATAAATAACGTTTTACCGCTGACAAGATAACATATTTTTGCCGCTTAATATTGTATACCGCACCTATCAGTGGAAATTTAAAATGATTTATGAATATCTGAAGTAGCGTGCGACTAAATTCTCTTTAAATTTAGAATCAATAATAATTAAGCTTTCATTGAAGGGTTTACCTTTCTACTCTAAAAAAAATGGTTTTATTTGTATTTTGGTTTCCTACAAAGTACTAAAAAATTATCCCCTACGACGGGAACAAAGAAGGATCAATAAAAATGATATTATTTCTTTTGTTTTATTGAGAATGAGAATTCTGAAAAAATTACATTGTAAAAGAAATTTTTATTTGTAAAAAAGTGAAAGTAAAATAATTTTATATTGATTTCATTCCCAAATCGTTAAAAGAAATGTGTCCATTTAATACAATATGTAGATGTATTTCATTTGTTGAAAATAATAATACTATAATTATTTAAACATTATTGATAACCGACACTGAAAGGCCAATTGGCGTAACGCTAATTAAAAATGTTTTTTTAGGCAGGAAAAACTAAATTTGTTATTCAAGTACAGCTCCACCAACGTTAGAATCGACTTTAGGGGCGTGTCAGGCGCTGCTAAAATTAAAAATGTACACTCAAATGAAGAAGTTTCTCGGCGCGAATATTTAAAATCCATAAATTATTTTGTCAAATTGCAGTCAAGAAATACGTAAAAAATGTTACCGCAAATATTAAATAAAGCACTTTTGGAATAAATTATAAAATAACACGAAACCGAATAACACAAAAAACCACGACAAATGTAAACACACGCAATGATTTGTAACTTTTACAACAGAATGTACTTGAGAAATAACTCAACGTTCATTGGTTTATTCAAATTTTTATCAAATTAGTTGGCATATTTGCCGCGTCCTTTCTAAGCTTGGTGGAGCTGTATGCATTGTTATGGTTGAGAACTTCAATGTTATTGGTCAATAAATTTTGTTATGTCAATTTCAAATTATCCTCAAATAATACTACTCGTACCCTTGGTTTCATAAATATTGACTAATATTTAAAAAAATATTTAAAGTGAGGGTTACGCCAATGATTTGTTTTATTTGTCTCTATATTTGAGTGGATGTTATGAGAAATTTGATTTACTTTGATTCATATCACAGCTCTGTAATCAGATGATCTGGAAAATACAAATTAAGATTAGATTAAAACCAAAATTTTAAGCTAAGGAAGAGAGTTCTATCTGCAAAATACCGATTCTGAGACGTTACTATTTTTATATAATTATTAATAAATAAGCAATATATTTCAAAATTATGTTTTAAATTTCAACCTTCTGCAGTAAAAACTGAGGATGAATGTTCTTCTTCTTCAGGTGCCTATCCGATTTCGGATATTAGCGATCCTCCTGGCTAAGCCAAGAAGACTTTACTAGGGAAATGTTAATGGGGTGGTTTCCCGTTGCCTTATTCCCCATAGTCCACAGATCGATTTTGGACTTTATAGATCACAGCACATATCCGACGCAATCAGGACTAGAACCACGGTTTCCCGCTCTGTAGTCTATCCGTGTTTGATTTACGCCAGACTGCTGGTCTGAATGTAAGCATAAATGTAAAATGTAAAAAATATTTCAGAATCAGTACTTGCAGATTAGGCCTCTCTCCTGCTCTCTCCTTAGCACTTGTCAGTTAGCAATGTCAAAATTCAGCAAACGAAATTATCTCCTATTTTATTAATTTGTTTAAAATTATTTAAATTGCAATTAGAAATTTCAGTATGTATATTCTATTAAAACGATTGTTATTGAACTTCCTCCCTTCTCGGTTCTTTTACCCTAAAGAGGGTTTGGTGAACCTTGATTTATGTACTTTATATATTGTCGTCTTCCGTTTGTAAGGGTAAAAAAAAATCAATTGATAAGTTGTCGGGTTTTATTCAATGAAAGTTTTATTTTTTTTGTCGAACGGATTTATTGTTTTGATACCAGAATTCATTGTACACTCAAATGGAGCGGGTTAACAATTTTGTTAGAGAAGTGCAATTGTGCCTGAATATGTTGGGATAAATTGAATGGTCTTCGAAAGGAGAAGGAAATTATAAATAATAAAATTGTAATAGGTTTGGCCCATTTGAACGACGATTTATCTACTAAACGATGATTCTGTGCGGGTTTATTACGCGCTCGCGCGGTGTTTTGAAAAATGAAAAACCGGAAACATGGAGGAAATTGGAAAATTTGGTGAAGAAAGGTTGGCTACAGGAAGATAAGGGACTTCCTCGCCGTATGTATGAGAGGGAGGTCGTTTTTGGAATTGAGTACCAATTAGTGATATTTTTATGAGTAATTTGTGCGATAATTATCCAAGAGTCCCAATTAGGGAAAATTTAGAGTGTTATTTCGAGTAGAAGGTGCCAAATTATAAAATTGTGAAGATTTGGATAAGTTGTAATATTCGAGAGATTGCACAATTTATTGAATTATGGTGAAATGTGCATGCACCTGATGGAAATTGGATATCAAGTAGCAATAAACATGAAATTTTATTATGGAAGAAGTGAAGATGTTTACGAATTTAACAAGGAATGGTACCTATATGGGAAAAGCTGTATCTTTCGATCACCACAGTAGCAAGGTCAGAATTTGTTTTAAAAATTAAACGAACAATTTTGGTTTCTTATCGGCCGGGCGCGTATCGCATGATAACGCAAAAGTGAATATCAAAAAGTTAATTTAAACTGATAATTAAAATTTTGCGCATTATGGGTTTTATATCATTTTGTTTAATTTTTTCCTCTTTTGGATTTACACCATTGCAGAGACAATTTTAAAAGTAAATATCGGTGGTGTGATTTCAAAACGACCTGTTTCGATTTTGGATTGTATCCTATATTCTCAACAAAATTTAATAGAATTGTTGACCATTTTCATTTAAATTGTATCAGAATCCGTTTGATATTAAATGTTTTCTATTGTTAAAATCTAATTTTGGTTTTTATTGAACGAGATACAACTTATCAATTGGTGGAAACATCCATTACCTGTGAGCATAAAAAAAATATTTTTCATATCTTCGAGTCTCTTGAGCTAAGCCGAGGTGTAGGGATCGTCTATACTAAGGGCTGATAGTTATTTTTTTCTGATTTTGTTCCATTAGGAAAAATAGCGTTAGTATAGGACAATATGTTTCGTACTAGGTCCTTTTTTTTGCCCTAAGACAAGGTTTCTCATGGCAGATTACACCCCGGTGGTTTGCCATTGCCTGCCGGGGGAGAGACGGTCAGAATAAAGTTCTTACTTTACTCGGATTCGAACCGGGTATTTAGCGTTCATAGTCAACTCGCGTGACCGCTAAGCTCCGACCGCCTCTTATTGTTTTTTTTTTTTAGTTATTGAACTAAGGTGTACAAATTAATAATGCGGGTTTTGCTAATAGATACGTTTGTTGGTATTGGGCAATGACAGTTATGTCATTTTGAAGAGTAAACATACACCATAAAAAGTTGTTTGTTATTAATTATTATTGTGCAAGAAACATAGTTTTCTATGGCGATGGCGTCGAGAATATCCAAATTTGAGCCAAATAAACAGCATTTGCGCGTAGTTCTACTTTTTTTTTTAATTGTGAAAAACGTGCAGCGGAAGCGCATAGAAATAATGGATTTATTGGATCCATTAAAAAATGGATTTATTTCGACAATCCTAAGCGCAAAAAATCATGGGTAGACCCAGGCTAACCATCAACGTCTCAATCAATACGAAAGAAGACATTGCTGTGCATTTGGTGGGATCAGAAAGGACCTGTGTATTATGAACTGCTAAAACCAGGTGAAACAGTTACTGGTGATCGCTACCGGCAACAACTAATCAAATTGAACTAAGCATTGAAGCAATAACGACCATGAATGGATTAAAAGAACACATAAAGTAATTTTGCTCCATGACAATGCTCGGCCGTATGTTGCTAATCAGGTTAAATCGTACTTGGAAAACATTAAATGGGACGTGTTACCCCACGCGCCGTGTTCACTACACTTTTCTCCATCAGATTACTACTTGTTCCGATCGATGCAGTACGGACTTTCAGAACGGCACTTAAATTCCTACGAAGAAGTGGAGAATTGGCTCGATGGATGGTTAGCCTCAAAAACCGAGCAGTGGTATTGGGAAGGAATCCATCAATTGTCAGAAATATGGGAAAAAGTCATATCTAATGATGGCCAATATTCTGATTATTGAGTTCATTCACACTTCAAATAAAGCAAAAATAAACACAAAAAAAACGCAGTATTAATTTGTACACCTAATATATAAAATTTGAATTTTTACATCAGTTTGTATTTAGATTAAATATGGATACTTCAAAAAAAGAACTTTAATGGTAAACTTAAGCGTAAGTCGAAATTTCAAATAATTGCAATCTAATTAATTTACACACAAAGATGTTAAAATTAACCTGTGTTTATTCAAAAAGTGTAGTCTGTATTTAATTGGTAATCAGATCAGGATCCCAATTTAATATGGAAATTTTCAAAACTGTAGTGGCGTGCTTACCAAAAACTGACAATTAAACCAATGAAACAGTCCTAATACTACCCAAAACCGCCATGAATGCAAAATAATCCAATTAATTCGCATAAACGACGAACCATAAAATAAAAGAATTACAGTTGTAAAAAAACCATTTTTTGTTTTTGTTTATTACCAAATTTGAACCAAATTACTGCCAAGTTAGTAATAATAATAAAAGAGTTTTAGTTTTTTTTTCATACATTTTAAAAATATAGAAATATATCATATCGTTTTATTTTAAATTATTAGATTTATGTAGATTGTTTTAAATACTCACATAAAAATCAAAACATGTTAAGTAAATTTGTTTGATAGTACATTTGGAAAGGTGTGGTTGAATTGAATAATGCGTGATTCGAAGCCTTCATGAATTTTTCATCTAAATTATATCCTTTTCATTTTCGCCTCGTGTACTAATTTATTTGATATCGAATATTTCGAAGCACTTGTCCTGATTAGAAAAATATACATTTTAAAACAACCAGTTCTACAAATCTCATGGATTTGTTGAGTTTTTGCAGTTACCTCTTTTATAATTTCAAGTAATGTCAAATAAAAAACTGTATTTTCATTGAAATATTTTTATTAGTTTTCTTGTAATAATAATTATTGTTATTTAAAATTAAGAAAATTCTTCTTTGCTATAGTCACCTGCAGATCGTTCTTCCGTAACATTTGCAGAGGAATTAAGAAAAAACGACAAGACCGTTCCACAGTCTTTGTTTAAAAGTATGGACAATATTCACGATTTAACATCAGAAATGAGTAAGTAAATAAATTAATTTTAAAATGCGAATGATATTTTCTGATTTTAGAATTGCGCAGTATTAAATGAGAAATAAAGTTACATAATAATGTACTAAAATTAAACAAAATTGTGTTGTCTAAATTAAAAAGTATTTTTACAAAAAATTGTATGTAAAGCATCATTATAAATTATATAAAAAAAAATTACATTACTGGGTTCGTCAATTGAAGTGACTCCTTTGAAAAAATGTTATAGATTTGTTGTTCAATGATTTTTAATTACCTTAAAAGGTAATATTTAAAGTAAATAATCATTTTTATTCAATTTTATTTATTTTATTAGAAGTATATACCATTATTCAAGTGGAATGTAATGCTTTCACAACGAGCCCAAGTCTTTTGCAAAATGCCAAACACGATGTTCGAAAGGACTCTGAGATTAAATCGCCATTTTCTGATGAGAACATGTATGTGCATATTGATAAAAAAAATAATCGTGTCAAAAGACACATTTGACCCTAGGGATACAGAAAACATTCAAAATCAGTTTTTGGACATTTTGCTCACGCTACACAAATTTCATCGTGCGTGAATATTTCGGCGTTTATTTCGTCTGAACAATGGCCGGTATTTTACAGCCCAAATTTTACTGTTTTACAGGCTAAGGTTTCTTATATACTAAGGTTTGTCGAAGCACTATTGTTAGCCAAAGTTGTCTTGGCCTTCATTCAAGCTTTATCTCCTTATCTATGCCATCTCATGCTCCCCCTCCCTGAAGATTTGTCTTTCAGTTATTTACTGATCGTTTGGTCGTTCAAAATTTCATTTTAAATATTAATTTTTAAATTAGTTTAATCGTGGTTATATTATATATTATGATTAGATATCGATTTCAAAATCTTCTTGAAATTTATTTAGATTTAAATTTTGTCTTTCTGAAGTATACCGAAGATTTGGTTTATTAATCTTTTTTAATTAGCTAGCTATTCCAAACAACAATAACAGCCTCTTCTCCGTGTCTTCGTATGATCGATTTTTCTAATTTTCATTAATTTATTTATTTACTACGCTTTATCAGGTTCGTAGTATGGTTGTGGAACTCTCCCACTTCACTTCAATTCTTTCTAATTATCAAAACTCTTTGGATCGGTGGTCGTTTACCCTGTATAATATAGTAGCGCTTATTAAAATGATTAATTATTATTATCAATATTTACTCTACATATTTGAAAAACATCGTATTGTCGTGGAAACTACGCATGTGTGCAAAATTTCAAGACCATTTGGCATGCGAAAGCAGATCAAAATTTAATTTCAAAATTTGTAGGAAACATAAACAAACACACTGTAAAACTAAGTGAAAGCTTGATTGCATTTTGTAGTTTGAAAATTGTATTTTATAATATATTTCAATAAATATTTCTTTATATATTTATATTTCAATAAATATATTATTATAAAATACAATTTTCAAACTACAAAATGCGAAAATATAAAAATTTGATTAAAAATTATAATATGAAAGTAATATGCTCAATTGACGAAATGTTACAAACCATAAAACTTCAATAAGGGAATAAGATTTAAAACTTAAAAATATTTATATATATTAATTGAAAATGGTATTTATATCCTTCATTCTAGACGCTGGTGATTCAGATGAAGAAAATTACTCTACTAGTCTAAATGCTATTATTCAAAGAAAAGCTTCATCTAGAAGATCAAAAAAGCATAAAGGTCGTAGAACCAGTTCTCCATTTAGTACGGATATTTTACCGGGCACAGAAGTTAGCAGACGTACGTCTGTTTTTACTACTAGTTCTGGAGAGTAATTAGATTATAACTCTAAAAGTATTTGATATAAATCAATTTAATTTTAGCACCGCAATTACAATGGACGAAAGTTTTACACAAGAATTAACAAAAGAAAAAATTTTTGAAAATATAAAATTACATAAAGAAGTGCTCAACAACGTGAAAATGCAACCATGGAATATGAGGAAAAAAATTAAACTTGTAATGCAAGCTAAAAATTATGTGAAGAAACATGAGGGTGAATTGCAAGAGCGGTTCACTAAAACCCATTCTATTAAGAATATATTGGCTAGGTGGAATATTTACTTCGTTAAGGTAATGTAAACAATATTACTTATGTCATACTATATTATATGGTATTATTTTAAAATATTGTACCTTATGTACAGGGTGGCTCAAATTCGCTTTTTCTTATGGGGAAATTGGCAACTATAGGAGATATCGAAAAATGGATGGCGCATCCTCGATCTCTTTTTTTGAGAAAAGCTCAATGGCGAAAACCGGAATTCGCTATCTTTTTTTGTTTTCGAGTTGTAGCTAAAAGTTCGATTATTGGACTTTTTGATAAATCGCTACCTCAGAGCCAAAGTGTTCTATGTCCATAATCGATAATAATTTTTCACTAGAGGGAAAATAAGTTTTTTTTTTGCTCGGAAATTAACAGTTGTTATGGACATAGAACAAAAAAAACTCAAAAATCAACAGAGTGATGAAGCAAACGACAAAATATATAAAGTGATGCACGACCATTGGCTTGATATCTCAATTTTAAAATTTATGGACATAGTACACTTTGACTCTGAGGTAGCGAAATGTCGATATATCTCGGTTGTTTTTGAAGTTGTCAAAAATGTGTTGACACTTTCTTCAGACACTTTTTTAAGGGCAACAAAATAGGCTGAAGAGATTTTAAATATTTAAGTAAGTTTCCGAGTTATAATACAAAGTTGTGTTTTTTTTTTAGTGTTCCAGATTTCTGAAGTCTAAGATTAGTTCACATATGAGTTCACAGATGTCGCAGTCGATTTCACGTTATTTGTATTTGGTTACCATGGTATTTGGCATTTGACGTTTTGCTAATTATGTTATTAGTCAAAATATTTATTATTAACATATTATTTACAAAACAAAAAAACATTTTTACATTAAAATAATCAATTTTATTCAATAATTTTACGATTATTTAAATATATTCCGCGAAATACTTGAAACAGGTTGAAAGCCACTGGATTAAATTTCACAAACAAGTAGTGTGCCCTCTAGGGTACTTCAGATGAACTAATCTTAGAGTAAAAATTGTTGGAACCATTGCCTCCTATACTGCCGTGCTAAGCAAGAAGGTCGTATCTGCAAATACCGATTACGGAGATATTTTTTAAATAATTATTAATAGCATCCTCAATTTTTACTGCAGAAGGTTGAAATTTAAAACGTAATTTAGAAATATGTTACTTTATCATTTCGCGTGTAGTAAATATCAAATTTTTTATCGTATGTTATTAAAAATTACGTAAATTTGAAGACATTCCAGGACCGGCCTTATTTGCAGATACGACCTTCTTGCTTAGCACGGCAGTATACGTATAGGAGGTATAGGAGTAAGTATAGGAGGCAATGTTGGAACACATTTATGAATGGGATTTTAGAGAGTGTCTCTACTAGTAGAATTATACAGGGTGTCCCCGCACTCACTTTACATAACTTAGGTGGTGATAGAGGACACTTTTCTAAGAACAATTTTTAACAAAAATTTTTTTCTAAATTCAAACCCTCGAAAGTTAGGCCTCTTTAAAGCATTTTTTTTAATTTCCACCTTCACGTTGCCATAGCCCCGAAAGTATTGAATTTTCAGTAAAAATGGTTTAGTGATTTTTTAAAGAGCGTGAAATAATCTACAAACTAGATTCAAAACTTTTCTTGTCTAAAATCAACGGCTTTCGAGTTATGAATTAAAGTAAGTTAAAAAATGTCGAAAAATTTGAGCTTTCCTTTTTTTTGGTATTTTTCAATAACCTGTATCTTTTAAACGAAACATTTTACAAAAATCTGACGGCCCATTCCCGATAGGAAATTTAACGGACTACAACTTTTGTCCAGTAAAATTTTTTGGAAAACCAATCCATTTCACAGAAAATCAGAAAATAACAAACAAGGCAGCTACAAAACAAAAAATTAAATTCGCAAAATTTTAATTTTTTTTGAAAAATTATTTTATTAATTAATTTTAAACTATTAGATTATTTAAGTAAATGTTGAAAATGACCACCCTCATTTTCAATACACAGTCGTGATTTTAAAAGATGCTTGTTGAAAAAAGTCGATTTTTCGACACTTTTAATCGCAGAAATTCGATTTTTTGACACTTTTTCACACTCAGCGATCGACTAAAATTGGCCTCGTAATGTAATCGACCGGTCGACCCTTCGACCTTGTTGACCACCCCTGGTATAGTGGCTCTTAACAAACAAGGAAGTGTTATAAATAATACTATAAAACATCTTTTAAAACGATGACGATTGTGTATTGAAAATGAGGGAGGTCATTTTCAACATTTACTGAAATAGTGTAATAGTTTAAAATTAATTAATAAAATAATTTTTAAAAAAAAATAAAAATTTTGCGAATTTAATTTTTTTTGTTTTGTAGCTATCTGGTTTATTATTTTCTTATTTTCTGTAAAATGGGTTGGTTTCTCAAAAATTTTTACTAAACAAAAGTTGTAGTCCGTTAAATTTCCTATCCGGAATGGGGCGTCAGATTTTTTGTAAAATCTTTCGTTTAAAAGTTACAGGGTTTTGAAAAAAACCAAAAAAAGAAAAAGCTCAAATTTTTCGACATTTTTTAACTTAATTTAATTCATAACTCGAAAGCCGTTGAGTTTAGACAATAAAATGTTAGAATCTAGTATGTAGATTATTTCATGCTCTTTAAAAAATCAATATTTTCGGAGCTATGGCCACGTGAAGGTGGAAATTTAAAAAAATGCTTTAAAGAGGCCTAACTCTCGAGGGTTTGAATTTAGAAAAAAATTTTTGTTAAATATTGTTCTTAGAAAAGTGTCCTCTATCATCACCTAAGTTATGTAAAGTGAGTGCGGGGACACCCTGTATAACATGTGGGGTCCATCATTTCAAATAATTCCCATTTTATTAAAAAATGCAATAAAAATAAGAAAAAAACAAAAAATTAATAACATTTTTAGTAAATAACAATAACAATTTGCAAATAAAACAATAAATATAAAATTTAAAGTAATTATTCCAACTGAAGTCCCTTATTTTCAATATTATAATTTTGTCAAAACGAAACACTACCAAATTTTCATTGACACCTAAAACATCGTCACCAATTGTTTTTCAGTAGGAAACTTTTGTTTAGTTGCTGTCGTGTTTAAAATTGTTATTGTTATTTACTAAAAATGTTATTAATTTTTTGTTTTTTTCTTATTTTTATTGTATTTTTTAATAAAATGGGAATTATTTGAAGTGATGGACCCCACATGTTATATATCATTGGAAAGAGGAGAAAAAATTCTATTTAAAAATGTCATATTCAACTATGGTTTAGATTTAAAAAAACACAACTTTGTATTATAACTCGGAAACACACTTAAATATTTAAAATCTATTCAGCCTATTTTGTTGCCCTTAAAAAAGTTTTTGAAGAAAGTGTCAACACTTTTTTGGCAACTTCAAAAACAACCGAGATAACGACATTTATCGAAAAGTCCAATAATCGAAGTTTTGGCTATAACTCGAAAACAAAAAAAGATAGCGAATTCCGGTTTTCGCCATTGAGCTTTTCTCAAAAAAAGAGATCGAGGATGCGCCATCCATTTTTCGATATCTCCTATAGTTACCGATTATTCCCCATAAGAAGAAGCGAATTTGAGCCACCCTGTACAGGTAGTTTGGTGTAGTGGATAAAGAGTGGAGGCTATAGACTATAGACAAATAGTAATTTTAGGGAAATAGTATCTATATGTTTTTTACAATATGCATATGCAAATACAGTAAATTCAATGATAGAGTAGGTATTTTTAATTACCTATAATAACGAAATAAATGTAAAGTAAACATAAAACGTTTGAAGTTATTCGTAACAATGAGGATATACTAAATATTAAAAACTATAGATATCAATTTATAAAAATACAGAAATCAATCTCTAACAAGATAACTAATAATAGTATGAACACTTACCTTTTTATTTTAAAGTACATTTTTCAAATTTTTGTCAATTTAAACCAACTTTTTAATTTTTAAAAAATTATCGTCTTACTTTCCTCGTAAGTAATAACTGAATTTTATTCATAGTGGTTGGCACCTTACCGTTGGCACGTAACTTATGTGCTTGGGCGACAAATTTGGAGAGAGAACGCTTGACACTCAATTCCACCAATTAACACAAACATTCGAGGGTTTAGAGTCAGAAGGGTGTAACTACAAAACTAGCTGTTTTATTTAGTAGTATTTTATTTAGTGTCAGAAGGATATAACGTTTGAATAAATAGGTAGAGAGTGTAGATGATGTATCTACAAATACGACATATTGGTTAATGACAACTTAATGTATCAGCTCGGTTTTTCATCAATTTCTCAAATATGGCAATTTGTAATTACACCCTTCTGACTCTAAACCCTCGAATATTATGTAGAACTGAAATGACGAATATTTGTTTCTGCACATTAGCCACTCCCAACCACTATGAATAAAATTAGCTCTACATTATAAATAAATTAATTCACAATGATAGTTATAAAAATTAATTATTTACTTACATAGAAATATATTATAATTACATATAGCTGATAAAAATATCTGCCAAAACCAGAATGCTATTTGCCCAATAACGGTTTCAGTCAGATCAATAATTAATTTGTGTTCTCAAATAATCCTGTACTAGTACAAATTATTTATTCTTGAATCTCTTTGGTCTGTGGGCAGTATTCCATCTTTCATTTTAACTATTTTTTAGAATTTGCACCACTATAAACGTGAAATTGCCAATATATCTAATTGGATGATACCGTGGGAGCGGCGAATTAAAGAAATAGAATCTCATTTTGGATCAGTTGTGGCTTCATATTTTATATTTTTGAGATGGTTGTTTTGGGTGAATTTTGTTACCGCAGAAGTTTTAATAGCTTTCATTGTTATTCCTGAGGTAAGTTAAATTACTTTTAATAAATAATTTATTACTAGAAGCCTCCTATTTATTGACTCCATGAAGGAATTCGTTTGCGTTTTACTGTAAAAAGTATCGAAAATAATTTAAAAAACAGGCAGGATATTCCATAACTGGAAATCATGGAATCAATCGATCAATCAATCACATTTGTTATGCACATGTATAAAATAGATATAGTATTTCTACACGTCAATCGTGAGTTCGATATAGCTGAATCTTTCAGACTCCCCGTCCCCCCTCAGGTGACAAGGTAATAAACAATTATGACAACTTATTCATAGTTTTCGTATGAACTTGCACAGATAGGTAGGTACGCTCGGCGTAAGTTGGAAGGATTGTGACTAATTATTGCGCAGTAGAAGTGGAGGGAGAACGTGCCAGTCAGGTCGTGTAAACGGATCGAACCAATTCTAGTTACTGCAAATTAACCACAACCCTTGCAACTTAGGCTAAGCATGCTCTACGTGGGCTGTTGCAAAAGTGGTTGTCGGAAATTTGTCCTTGTATAAAGTCTTTCTAGCGCGGTACACATAATTTTAATTAAAATATTATTCAAATTAAGCCTAAAGTTATGTAAAATGTCATAGCTTTTATTAATTTCCGGTAACCAAGAAATGTCAAATATCAGCTGTTTTTATAATTTGGCCATAAGAAAGCGAACATAATATTATTTTCGTTTGTTTACCACTATACATCTAGTCATTTTGCGTAGTACGGTTGGACTATATCTAGACGTTTCGACGTCACACTAATGGAGTCAATTATCTGGTATACATGTAGTGGCTAGGTCGCCCCAACTCGGCTCGAGATTGTTAATTATTGAATTGAATTGAAAAAATTGAATCTAGACGCCTTAGCTCGAACTAACGCGTAGTTTGGCCTTGGTTTGACCAATCAGGTTAACTGGTTGATTGGAAACACGCTTTCAGATGGAACTAACCAAATGCATGTATACGCAGGTACGGTAATCCTATCTTAGATCGCTCTAACTTAAGCTCGAGCTAACGACTGCATTATATATCCAGTTAAATGCAACAGAAAGATAACTTTGGCAGAAAAAATTTATTTTGCTCATTTGTCAGTGTATATTTTCAGGATTGATCGATGGGAAAAAACCTTCATAAGGTTATCAAAAAAAAAAAAAAATTACTACCCCATAACTACCCTTGTGACGTTACCACTTATGTTGTCTATTGCAAAGTTCATTTGTCGGTGAGTTCTCGTCGACGCGTTACATAAAATAATAATTCAAAAACCCGCAACGAGCGTGTCCAGTGAATATGGGGTTTTAGGTTTAATTACGATTATTACATACAATTTTATAATAATTTTTAGATTGTAATAGCTACTACAAGTTCTAATACAGAAAGAAAATTAATTTTGCCAGAAGATAAATATAATTCTACCAATTTATTGACTTTATGGGATTTTGATGGTGCGTTAAAATACACCCCATTATTTTATGGGTGGTATACTAATAAAGATGATGGTTTAGGCTATCGCTTACCTTTAGCTTTCTTTATGACTCAATTGCTTGTATATGTTTACAGTTTTGTAGCTACGTTGAGAAAGTTTGTTACTTTAAATTATGATACGACATTTATAATGTTTGAATTTCTTTTATGTATAGAATGGCAGAGAACTCGAGACTTTCTAAACTTTCGGAAAAAAGTGACGAGTGCATATTCTCATGGAAATTATTTACCGGATGGGATTATATGATTGGAAACGCTGAAACAGCTAGTAATCGAGTAATGTCAATAGTTATGAGTTTTAAAGAGGCCTTACTTGAAGAAGCTGAACGGAAAAGAAGAGAACGCAAGTAAGGAATATTATTGTTTCAGATTCGTTGTTTAACCCTTTGTAGTCCATAATTATTGTAAAAGTATTCTTCGGTAGTTCGGTACGTCCGTCACTATTTTCTTTCATAGGTCTTTAATTAATTCGAAAATTGAGGGAAAGCGATTTTCCGATCTGATGATATTCGGATTTTTTCCCATTTCTTTTCCTTTCTCAAATCTTCGAAAAATTTCATTTTTAAATATCATTGCCGGGCGGAGATATTGTGCAGAAACGAAAATTGCGCTTATATCGCTCTTATATAATTTTTCTAATATTGTAATTAATTATTTTAGCTGGAAAATAATTTGGATTCGAGTGTTTGTTAATATAACTATATTATGTTTATTTGCGTTATCTGCAGCAGCAGTTGTAGTTATCGTGAAGAGATCTACAGAACCCGAAGGTAACACTACTCTTTGGCGAAGGAACGAAACTGCAGTTGTGATGTCTCTTATTTCCTTTTTATTTCCCATGATACTAGAATTATTAGGATTCATGGAGAGATATCATCCCAGGAAACAATTGCGTATACAACTTGGAAGGTACAAAATTCTGTAAAAATGTATTTATTATTGAGTCATCCCATAAGTAAAAGAAAGTTTTTTTTTGTAATATGCCAGGGAATTTGGTTATTTTTCTATTCGCTATGTGCATTCCTCCTACTGCCCTCTGGTGGCTCAATAAAGAAAATAAAGAAAATTACTCGGGACTGTGAACATTTTATGTTCACTGTGAAAATAGTACGTCATGAGAAATTTGAATATTTTTGCTGTCATAAAATTTGAATACCAACTGTTTTATAGCAAATAATTTAATTAATTTTGTATGATCACGTGTTTATGACATAATGCAAGTCCCGGTGAGGTTCTATTATCGGCCACTCCGAACGCTTCGTTCGATTTGCTTATCCCCTCTCATACCTTGCACATAGCGAATAGTGGAGTATAGGTATCTAATATAATATACCTACCTATTACTTGTTGCCTTTGATTGGTGTTCAACCGTGATCATTTAATAATGTATAAGAAACCTGTACAAATGGGATAATCGATATACCGACATCCTGTTCCATATTATAAAATTAGTAGGGGAGAGTTGGATGAAACCGGGTAATACGATCAAATCTGGTACCAGTGATTATGCTCCAGGAGGTACTGTTCTAATATAGCGTATAAGTATATTTGTTTTATAAATGCATTTTGGACTATTTACTATTATCCTGTACATCGGAATAATACATACATTATTTTATAATACTTATGAGTGGATGATCTTGGTAGTTTTATAAAACACTAGCCAACTCGTAGCCACGTTGCCAAAATTCAAATTAACTTGATTTTAAATCCAGTATGCCTTATATAGGTTGGGGAAGAAGTAATCCATTATTTTGGCGTGTATTTTAATACTTTATTTACCACGGTTACAATTATTTGATTTGAACCAAATATGCGCCATTTTGTTCGATAATTTGTTACCATTGTGATGGTAATTTCATGATTCCTTTCTCATAAAACCCAATGTCTCTATTGGCAAAATACTCAGACAACCAATTTTCACAGACCTCTTTTGAAGCCAGTTTTACACCTAAAAGAGAGTTTGACATGGATGGGAAAAGATTATAGTCTCTTGGTGCCAGGTCCGGACTATAAGGTGGATGCATTAAAACCTCCCATCCGAGCTCTCAGAGTTTCTGGAAAGTCACTATTTACGTGTGGCCTGGCTTTGTCCTGATGGAAAGCGGCTCCTCTCTTTTTGGACTATTCTGGTCGCTTATGGTCAATCACCAGCTTCAACTGGTCCAATTATTGGCAGTACAGGTTCGAATTGAGTATCTGGCCCGACGGGAACAGCTCATAGTGGATGATTCCTTACCAATCCCGCCAAACACATAGCACAACTTTCTTGGCCGTCAATTCTGGCTTGGCCACCGTTTGGACGGCTTCGCCGCTTTTCGACCACGATCTTTTTCATACAGGATTGTCGTATATAACTTATTTTTGATCCCCAGTCACCATGCGTTTTAAAAATAGTTCGGTTTCTTGACGTTTGGCCAAGGATTCTTAAATAGATGAAAATACGGTCTATAAAGTTCTTTTGCTTCAATTCGTATGGCATCCTAACTCGAGCTTCTTTTTGAATCCAATCTATTTCTAATGGTTCAAAATGGTTTGTGGTCGATCTTTAGCTCAAGGGTAATGCTACGACTGCCCCCATACCGGACTAACTTAATCATTTCCATCATTTTATCGACATTTTCGATGATTGGCTTTCCAGAGGTTGCTGTATCCTTGACTTCGAAATTACTGGAACGGAATTGACTGAACCCAAATTTTACGTGATTGATTGTTACAGTATTCACATTTTCAGCCGCCTGACTTGCGAATTCGTCTTTATCTAAGCAAAATTGTGAAATATAGCAAATTTTCTCTTTGCTTACATAGATCTTTGGCGCACTATAACTGGAAACCGAATTGACCAATCACAAATCTGCGAATTGCTTTTTTAGTACACATTCGCACCTTTCCAAAAAGTATAGGGATTACCCGATCCGAACAATAGATCACGAGATATATTATTATCACTAAAGCCATTTAGCGATAAAATAATGGATTACTTTTTCCCCAACCTAATATTGTATAAATTAATGTATTGTATTGTATAAAATGGTATTAGACAACAATTAAAATCATTGAAAGAAAATATTAATGAAAATTGTACTTATCTACAATATTTCTTAAATATTGTTGATTATTGAGTTCTAACGTTTGGTGGACTTAAATTTTCCTCAAGAAAATCTAGAAGTTGATACGTGACAGCGGGTTGGCTAAAACACATTATAATAATATTTATATTTGTTGGTATTACGTAAATATGTTTTTTTCCTTCCAGAATCATGTTACTAAATCTTTTAAATATATTTTCGCTTGTATTTGCACAATTTGATAAAATTAATGGAATGGTAAAGCGTTTTTTGTATGCTAAAGTATTTTAATCTAATTTAGAATTTTTACAGACAATTGAATTGTTACAATTTAAAAAAAATACAAGTTTGGTATCCCTTGAGAACACAATGACAAATATTACAATACTGCAACCATTGGAATTGACAACAAATGCTATTGATTGCAAACATATCTGCTATACTTCTGTATTACAAAATGATCTAAACGTTACCCATTTAATTACTTTTATTATAACATCTATTCAAATGGCTACATTTCCCATTTTTTTAAACAATATAATACGGCATCTACCATTAAACAACACCGAGAATATATCAAATATATCTAATTTTAATGAATTGTTTCCATTCAACTACAACACCGAATACTGCACCGAATTTCCCAACTTAAATGTGTCTGCAGAATTAATGAAATATTGCAACAAAACTATAAACGAAAATATAGACTATATAAAAGATCACCCCCAAGATACTATTGCATTTCAAGATTATTTACATTATATTTTAGAAAATGTGATTCTTCAAAATGATTCTTCAATTTCGAATGAATCAGATTTTTTACATAATGCTATTACAAATATTAATCTAACATCTTCATTCGAAAACTTTTATTTAGATTACTTAAAATCTACAGTTTTGCCAATATCCACTAAAACAGCTAGAGATGTAGAAGAAGCATTAGAGGAACGAATTACAAAATTTTTTCATAATGTTTCTAATATAGTCAACTTGATTAAGATTACCTATCCCGATTATCTACTTTTGGAAATGTGCAAAAACAAATGTGTCGATGAAGTTTTGAATAAGAAAAATTTTCAAAATTATTCATTTCTCACAACATTCACATCTAATTCTAATTCCATAAATTTAACAACTAATAATTGGAATTATCAAAATTTGACAAAACTACGAAGTTTATGCTGGGAAACTATGTTTGGGCAAGAAATCGTTAAATTAACAGTGATGGATTTTATTTTTACTGTCGTGGGAACAATCTTTATGGATTTTATTAGAGGAGTTTTTGTACGAATTATGAATAAATGCTGGTGTTGGGATTTGGAAAAGAAATTTCCCGAATATGCAGAATTTAAGGTAGCTGAAAATATACTACACCTTGTAAACAATCAAGGAATGGTGTGGATGGGAATGTTTTTTTCTCCAGGAATAGTATTAATAAATGTTATGAAGTTGATGTTTTTAATGTATATTCGATCTTGGATAGTATTAACATGCAATGTTCCACATTCGGTTATTTTCCGAGCTTCTCGTTCAAATAATTTTTATTTTGCATTGCTATTAACAATGTTATTTCTGTGCGTACTTCCTGTTGGTTATGCTATAGTATGGGTAGATCCATCGTGGCATTGTGGACCCTTTTCTGAACATCAACGAATATTTCATATTTTAACAAAAACTGTGAGGTTATTGATTCCTTTAAAATTGCAAAAACTTTTGGACTATATCGTATCACCAGGAATTGTAATACCTCTTTTAATTTTATTAATTTTAATAATATACTATTTAATTTCATTAACAAATTCGTTACGAGAAGCTAATACCGATTTAAAGGTATGTAGTTTTATGCCAGTTCTTCTGTCAATCTCATGATAAATTTATTTAGTTACAATTGCGTCAAGAGAGAACCGAGGAACGTCGTAAAATGTTTCAAGTGGCTAATCGCCGACGGCGTGGTGGTTCGGGAAACATGGAAGATTTGGATAATACACCATTTAATAAATGGAAGAAACTTCTAGGAACCGTACCTTCTATTAAAAGTACAGATGAAACACCGAAAGAAATAATAGTGAAAAGTAGAGTAACCAAGCAGGAAGCTATAAGTATGTATAGTACATCTATATTGAAATTGAGGCTATGAGCTTTAAAGTGGGTTAACCCACTCTCAATTCAGAAACGGACTAAATAGCTTTACTTCACTTTGCCTCATCAAACTTAAAATATTTTTGCTGCCATCTATTGAAACAAATCTAGAAGTTGATTAGTCCACTAATGGTCTAAAGGGTTCCTTAAGAGTTAGTGAATAACACCCTTAGTCTACTTTTGAATTGAGAGTTTTTTGTTTTTAGGAGTTGGTCCTGTGTCCTGTATCTTCCGTATTGGTTACTTCCTGGATATTGAGAGTGGTTTAGCCCACTTTGGAGCTGATAGCCTCAATTATAAATTCTTGATGTAATTCTTAATCGCATTATAACTGTAGTGATAATGGTCCGTTGACTATTACTATACTACTGAAGTAGTTGGTATGAATCCTGACAGTTTTTCAAAAAAGTGTTTACTAAGTACATATACTGTACAGAAGTGGACAGGAATTTCAAATGAAATACTCGTTAAACAACTTTTAATCTTTATTAATATTTAAAAAAAAATATCTCAAAAAGTCAATTTTTCAATAAGTTGAAAAATAGCAAAGTTCAGCAAATAACTTAAGCTTTACCGGTTCAAAGCTATTCATATTCACCACATCATATTATTGATAAATTTATTTCAAAAAAAATAAATAAAAATAACCATTAGAAAATAGACAGAAAGAAAGGAGTACGTCGGGGTAACTTTGTTATGTAAATGAAATAAACGTACGTTGAATTATAAGATTGCATTCTGTCACTTCGTTTGATCCTAACCTTACTTACTTAGTTGTGTACAATGTAAATTACTTTAATCTACCGATTATAATGACGCTTGTTAATAAGGGTTTAAAAAGTCAAACACAGATTATGTTAATAAATGTGCTTCTATATTAGGGGAGAGGCAGGCAAGTTGACATACTTAGTGTTTTAACATTTTTATTTCTGAAAATACAAAATATTTTGGAAGCTGCGCATATTTTTTAAATAGCTCATATCATATACCATTGAATAAAAAAATATCAAGTGAATATTCCTATAACTGTTTCTATAATTAAACAATGAACTGAAAGGTCGCAAAAGCCATCTTGCCCGACCCTATTGGGCAAGATGACATATAGCATAAACAATGTAAAATTAATTGCACAATTCGCAAATAAAAGTCTTGGACTGCTTTGAAAGTCCAGCACACGCGGCGTGAGACCAATTTTTGCAAGACTGGCATCTTAGTCAGTACTCACCAGATTTGGAACGGCTGTATAAATCATTGCAGTATATACAGCCGCAGTCACTTTACCTATCCGAATTTAAAACTACATCAGCAACAGCTTCTTCATCTGATGATGAATCTTGTAGAATTACAAGATTTTTTGTAAGAAATACAAGCAACCGGGTAAGTGAGGCAAACATCCGGGCAAGATCACGGATGGGCAAGATGACATAGCACTATGTCATCTTGCCTGGTTGGGTGTGAACTTGAAATTTCGTCAATAAGAAATATTTAACCTATAATAATACATATTTTTTTACGGCATATAACGCAAATAGCCGTGTAAGAATGTGTGTGTGGAAACCATATCAATTAATAAATAAATAATGAAACTGGAGGCTAAGAAAGGAAAGGCTACATTGAATTGAGATGGTTAAAATTCACAAAATATCAATTTAAACTCACACAGTACACTTTTCTTGAAATAGATTAAGTTCACCACTGATTTACCGACAATTACAATAATAGTATAGTATTATCAATGAAAATAGCGCCATAGGTTTTCCAATACACCTGATGTGTCATCTTGCCTGGATATGCCAACTCGCCTGCCTCTCCCCCACGACTATAAGTTTCTAATGTTCCAAACCTATTTTCTGAAAATGTATTCTGAAAAATGCCAAAATTCAACAAATAACCTAAGCTTTGATGTTCCAATATATTGCATTTTGAAATCAAATTTATTCTAAAAAAAAAATATCAAAGTTCAATAAATAAACTAAGCTCTGATATTGCATATTGTGCACAAATGTATTAAAAAAAGAACAAAACCTATCAATTCTTATTCACTCACGTTTCGGCAAATTAATGAATTAAATAAAAATGGCTTATCGTTTACCGTTTTCTTTCCAAAATTAACGATAATATGGTGGTTGTCCACATCGCCCGCTAGTAAAATGAGAAAATCTTTTTGTGGTTTGTTCTATCAAGGGTGATTTTTATGAAGTTTCTTCCTATGTTGATACAGTTTGACCGGTTCTTTTTAAAAATTCAATAATAGAGTACAATGAAATTTCAAGGATTACTTTTATTATACCATGTCGTCGCGTGAGGATCGAACTATTCTATGTCCATTTTTTTTTCAAAATAACATTTTTGCACCAATCTTATCTATGTTCCGAACTTTATTATACATTTTATTCCATATTCACATGTCTCACTTAGTTTCGTAGATACAGAGAGGCAATTTTATTCTTTGTCCATTCAACAGGACAGAAAACGTTAAGTCCCATGCTTTCAAATGAGCGCCACCCCACCCTTCTCGGAATAACTATCGCTTCAGGGCGCACAGTTCAAATAAAAAAGTTTTCTTGCCGCACCCTGTATGTTTTTTTGTTTATACATTTCAAATAAAAATTTTGAAAAAATTAAAATTATCATCTTTATTTTTCTAATAAAAAAATGTATTTATTTGTCCAAGCACAAAATTATAAATAATTTTTTATGCTAAGAAAGGAGTTTTAAAAAATAAATATGATGTTGCTTTCCAATAGTGAATTAACACCAACACTCAACAAAAATATTAAAACACAAAAAGTTTATTAGTTGTAGACTCTACAAACTTCAAAACTTTAAAAACACTCTCCTGTAAAATTTTTAAAAATGGACATAGAATAGTTCGGTTCTCACGCGACGATGTGTGGCGGTTAATAATTCTTAATTTTTTTAAGAGTTTGCGCTGGAAACAAGTGTTGATTCACAGTCTCATCATCCTTTATATCATTTTGTTGCTATGATAATTAATACCTTTTAAAACGACATTGAGACATAGATACGGTCATTGCCTTACATATAGCGCAATTAGTTACGCATGGTATACCAGGTTCAAATCCGGAGAAGGGTCAAACTTTCTTATGACCAGTCTCCGTGCTTCGGAAGGCACGTGTTAAACCGGTGGTCCTCCTAAGTTAATGAATTGCCATCATTAACATAAAAAACCAGGGTACAGGCACATCTGAAGGGCAGCCCTGCAAGCTACCAACCAGATGTAAAACAAATAATATGCTCACAGTTTTCACACGCATGATTATTTTGTAGATGATGCTGAACAACCAAATTCATTGGCGGACGAGAATACTTGTGAAGGATTCAGAAAAGAAATAATCAGTCCAGATGATAATGAGATCAAAATTACATTAGAAATGGTGAAAGATAAGTTTCCAAATAATAGTGAAGTTGAAATGTCGACAGGGAAACGCGTTAAAATTATAGATAATGCTAAATCCGTTGAAAATAAGGTATTTCAGCAAAAATTGCAAACTGATTGCGATAAAGATTTTCTAAATTCGAAAAAAGTAATTGATTCTTTTATCGCCAATAACTATGATACAGTTCCTGCAATAGCAATTAATAAATCATCAAGTTCTGAATCTATTCTAGACCATTTAAATGATGAAAATGATAAAAAATCGAACGATTTCAATAATTCTCCTATCTAGGTGGTATTATGTTCATTGTGTTTTAAAAATGATAATGTAGAAGTATTATGTATACCTACATACCTACTACTGAAAAATAAAATTTTTAGCTAGTAAAAAGAATTTAGTATAATATCAGAATCAGATCTAGTTTTAAACTTTAAAGTAGGTAGCTATAGAACGTTTATGAATACCTACTGTTTTTTGACACATGCCGTATTAAGGGTTTGTAAACCTGTTGTAAATATTGCTTTATTTTTATGAATACCTGTTATCTTATGTACATACATACTATATAATATGTATAATGTAAATTATATACTATTAACTGATATAATACTTATGTTATTTAAGTTATTTCGCCTAATTTTGATTAATGTTAATTTGAAAATATTTTTTACCATCTTACAAAATTTCAATTAATTATTACTTATTAATTAATTAATTAATTAATTAATATAATTATTACTTATTTAACTATGGGTACTCCATACTTTAAAATGTTTATACTTATCCGAATTACAGGAAACGCAAGCGGAAGCAATGATACATTATCGTGCTTGACACCCACTGCACTACAAGTAGTTTCTAACTCTTATTTAACAACGTTTGATAAAATCTTGAAATATCACATTGATGAAATATTGTTGCGAATTCGGCCATAATTATCTTCAAAATATAAAAATATTTAGTGTCTTTACTACAAGACGTAGTAAAACTTATTAGAAACGTAACATACAAAAAATTAAGCTGTCCATTTACATCCCTTTGCTGGTTGTTACAATTATTTGTGCGCAATGCTCAATTAAGAAAATAGGTAGGTATATATAAATTACCTTTCGTAATCACAAATTAACACATAACACTGGAGAATTTCGTTTAATTTTGTATTGTAAAATCTTGAAATAAATACACATACAATTTTTACAAAGTCGATCTCTGTTGGCAACTGAAATGTAAACATGTGATTACTATTTAAAAAAAAGGGGAAAATGTAGGTAAGTATACAGTAGCGGATCCATGGGCACGTGACCCCCCCCCCCCCTAGACGGTATATTTTTATGTATATTTTTATATTTTTGTGTGATATGATAACAGTTATTGTTGACTTTTTTGCCCGTCCGCCCCTTGTGCCCCCCCCCCAGAAAAAAATCCTGGATCCGCCGTTGTAAGTATAGTTGTATTTTTCCTTAGTGGTTGGGAGTGGATAATGTGCAGAAATGAATATTCGTTATTTCGGTTCTATATGTTTGTGTCAATTGGTCGTATTGGGTGTCACGGGTGTCTCCCTCCACATTTGCCGCGCAAGTCCAAGTCACGTGCCAACCACTAATGAAAAATTTACCTCTACAAAACTACTTAAAACTTAATTTATAAAATATTTACAAAGGTCATAAAAGAGAGATAACCATTTAGCGCTATGTTATTTTAAGAAAACATTTCGTTGGTGAACAGTTAATTTTTTAAGCTTTTAAGTTTTTAAAGTTTCTTAAGTTGGGTTAGAACTACAATTTCGTAGTTTGAACCATGTTTGAACTATTGTTCAAGTTTATTATTTTTATTATAGTTTCTACTAAAGTTTGAGTAGAATATGTAAATGGCAACATATTATTCTATGAAGTTCAAATTTTCTTAATTTTTTAAGTTTAAACTTTAACGCTACCTTAATTCAATATAAATGATGCTGAAACAATAACCACAGATTTTATAGAGTGGATATTTTTACTTACTGTAAAATAATCACCTCATTATTATACTTACTTATATTACATACGCATTAGATCATCCAACTTAATGAAAACCAAAACTGACAGACAACGCACAGCCTAAACCGGTGGGTCTAGAGGCATGAAATTTTGCACACGAGGTCCTTATATAATGTAGGTGAGCACTAAGAACGGATTTTATGGTAATCCTATCCAAAAGGGATTTATGAAAATGTTGTAAGTGATCAAAACATGGTGTCTTTTTAGAAAAAAAGAAACCGATTAACGAGATTCCCACTATCCTTCCACCCTGTGAGGCCGAAGGCCGAACAACCACATCCGACACTCATAGGAGATGAATAAATTTTAAAAAAATCTGAAAACAGATTCAAAAAGCTTAAAAGTTTGAAATTACGAGGTAGGTAAGTGTTTAAAAAAAAAAAAAATTTTTCGCGAAAAACATTTTTTTTGAGAATTTTTACCAATACTTTTTTCATCCTAAATTTTGAAAGCCCAAAGTTGGATTCTAGGTGTAGCGTGAACTTTGAAGAATATTATTTAAGTCGGTATGCTAAAATTTTCTATTTTTTGAGTTTTGTGTCGAATGGAAAATGTCTTTTGAAATCCTTCTATACTCTGTTTACCCAACAGATACACCAATGCTCCTCCCCAAAAATTTAAGCCAATGAGCGCATCAACCAGTTTTACACGCTAAGAAATTTTACATAAAAGTTTAAATGATTGTATGACATTAAAAATTAATTTATAGGTTAATAAGCTATGACGTTAGTGTTGTAAACGGGAGTTTCAAAATTCGAGCAATAGAAAAATTCTATTCGAATATCCCGCGCGTTTTTAGGGAGGAGCTTCGGTGCACCTGTTGGGTAAACAGAGTATAGTAACACATTTAGGTATGTATGCTTTTTTTTTAAAAATGATCTGATGGATCCCTAAAGAAAAGGATTGTTTCAAACTATGGGTAATTTCAACCCCTCAGCTGCTATGGGGAATTAGCGCTACAGTCGCGACACCTAGATGATTTAGTTTTTTTACGCGAATTTCTCGGCCACCTTAAGATAAGTTACAAGAAAATAGTGTCTGAGGTGGCTTAGTGGCCAATACTATGCCATCTCATCAGATATGTTTTCAAAATTAGAGGTTAGTTGGCGCCACAAACCTCAATACATATTTGATATTTGTGTTTTAGCTTTTAAAACAATTTAGCTGAAGAAATATTTTGAATAAATAATTTAGTTAGCTACATATTATATTTAAAATTTATTTAGATGGTTTAATGATTTATTTATGAGAAATAATAATATTAAGATATGGACTCGAGAGAAAGAAAAAAAAAGAATGACGAAGGGCTCGAGCGTGGAACGGCATCAAGAGAGTTCGTCTCATCAAGTTCGTCTCTTGTATTTTTCAAGCTTCAGTTTTGCGTTATCATTATTAAGAGTGATTTTAGAGCATTGGAAGAGTTTTTTTAGTCCTGGAGAATTGGAATATTATTTTGATTCCAGTAGAACTTGTGTCTGAATTTTTGTATGTCTGAAATATATAATATTAATAACCATATAAGCTTCCCCTGTGCAAAATATAAACACAGGATCATGCCCCTAAGGCCTTCAACAAGCTTTTTAAAAATTCCTAAAGTGCTATGCATTGTAAAATTAAATAGAGAACGATGGGTGGAACTAATGTGCAGTAATGAAAATCCGCCCGGTCCGTTTACACGACGGCACTGGCACGTTCTCCCTCCACTTCTACTGTGCAGATATTTGGCAACGCCCATCGTTCTCTATTTAATTTTACATTTTACTACTAATTTTACTAATGTATATTAAGAATTAATTTTGCCTTTTTGTTGGAATAATAAATTAAATTACTTTTATTTGTGTATCTATACAGTGTAAAAGGTTAATAATTCTTTATAAAAATTGTGTTGTGGAAAAGTATGCAATATTTGTTTGGTCCTATTAAAAATAAAATCACAAGTTTAGGTGTATCTCTTCTACAGTCTCTAGGACTATAATTATAATGATTACCTAAGATTATGATATATTGACTTGACGATGAATACTATACATTGTTATATTTATTTTAGATTCGTGATAAGTCTAATTAGAATTGGTTAAAGATCAATTTTATTTTCATTCAATATTATATGTTTAATATATTATTTGGATTACTATTGAAATCACCAAAAAGTGACTAAAAATGTAGTTTTAAATTTCCTTGTAGGTATTAAATAAATAAATGTTGAAATTGTATTGAAAATTACGAGATAAGCAATTATTTGATCAAAAACTGAAGAAGTACAAACACATGGCAGCCACTCTGTCATCTTCGTCTGTGCTGTAATCACTGTAATTCAACATCCGCTATTTTTAGAATCAGTATTCGACCGACCGGCAGTGGTATGTGTAAGTGAGAGATGCGCCATATATAAGAAAATTGAAACTGTTTCTACTCTACGTAATTATATTTTAATATGTTCTCCGCATAATGTAATCATTAATAGTGAAAATAATTAGTTTTGTGAAACTTTCAGTTTGCCTACTTTATAATTTTGAAAATGTATTGTGTTAGAACTTTTCAAGTTACTATTATATTTTTATTCAGTGTTACTGTTAGTTTAACTCACTACGAAACGGAATACACCCCTACAATAGGCAGGAAGGGAACCAAGTGCTACGATGACTTTAACAGACCGCAGGTAAAAAAACCTTTAATGGTTTTATGTAATATTTTAAAGAAAAACTAATGTTTGCCTACACACACCATATTATTAAATATTATCAAAAGAAAAATCCATATTTTTAACCTTAATATTATGTCAATTACTAGCTTGTTATTATTAGTAAATTATTTCATTTAAAATAAAAAATCTTCAATATTGTTAACTATAAGGTAACCGCAATACCGGTTATTGCTATACTATGCCTATAATAATAAGCCTATTATGGCTATACATGAGATGCGTGTACATCCCAATTCATGATATAAATCCCAATTGAGCGACAGCTAGCAAGCTAGCATTATTTTTAACCCTTTGAGTCCCAGACTAATGGGCGTACCCTTTCTAATTTGTACTTTTATAATAGATGGAGAGCACAGACAGCTACAAGACATTTATACATTCTAATGAAACCGGGTCAGGACATTTGGGCTCCGCCGTTTCAGCCCAAATGTCGTGTACTGTACTGAAACTATCCTCAATCGACGAGAAATTAAATTGAATTTCTTAATTAGTAATGGTCAACAAAGTTGAAGCTTTGTGAGCAACAGCTCTTCAAAATTAGAAGTTGGTACCTAACTATAGCAAAAGTTTTGTTTTTGGAAAATGGCTATAGAATCTGTTGAATCTGTGATAAAACAATAATTGTTTGAGCTCATAGTAAGAGAAAGGTCTTTTTTAACTTAACATCTGTAGTAACATACATTTGACTTCATTAGCACTTCCGAGTTTCACAAGAATGTTTCACAAAATTAAGACGGTCGGAACATAGTGGTTATGCGAGTTGACTATGAACGCTAAATAAAATACCCGGTTCGAATCCGAGTGAAGTAAGAACTTTATTCTGGCCGTCTCTCTGGTCCTCCAGGTTGGGGGTTCTTCGTCGGGCTGGCTCCCCGTCGTAGGTAAAAAATGTAATACTTTGAATGCCATTTGATATTAAAAGTTAATATTATAATGGTCAGCCAAGACCTATCAAGGTTGTAGCGCTACACGATAGGATAGATAGATAGATAGCACTTCTGAGGGCAGTTCAATAGAATCAGCAGTTGATGGTCAGGGTCGGACTAAAACCTTTTCTTAATATGCTTTTCACTGGTAGTATATTTTGTATGCTTTGTCGGGTTCGGACACTAACCTTTATCTAAAGGATTTTTTTAAAGAAATAATTATTTTATGTTGAAATTAACTGAACAGTTAGTTTTTAGATTTTAACTTGATGGAAGTCCTAATTATGAACTACACGTATAGAGTGATATTGGATCAAATCGGTAATTTCAAATTCAAATTTCCATTGCAACAAATAAGCAACTTATTTTATTATTTATTTACACCGATTACTAAAATAATTAACACAAGTCGATGCATTTGAATCAAATTAATAATTACTTATTAACCACTTCCGAATAGAAGACTTTGACCGCATGCATTATCTGATATCTAAAAAAATCTCATGTGATGAATCACATAACTTTCCCATTTGAAAATACAGTAATCAAATTAAATCTATTTTACTTTATTTATGGCCAGTTTATCCACCTCTAGTTAGTGTCCCAAGTAAATTTATCTGACAATTAAGTCTGAATTTCGGTTGATCAATGTTTAGTTAAAATTTACTTGTCAGATAAATTTACTTACTTGTAAGATATTTACTTGCCGGTCCAAGCAGCTGTTAAATTTACTTGTAGGAGTTAAATAAAATCCGACCAATCACAAGTAATTATATTTTCAAGATAAAAAAAAATTTAAGGTGGTCGAGAAATTCACTTAAAAATACTAAATCCGCTAGGTACCGCGAATGTAGCGAGAATTCCCCATAGCAGCTGAGGGGTTGAAATTACTCATAGCTTGAAGCAATCCATTTCTTTAGGGATCCATTACCATTAGGTCATTTTTAAAAAACATACATAGATGTGTTACTATAAGGATTTCAAAAGACATTTTCCATTTTTATTCTGTATTCCATAAAATTTTATTTTCAATGATTTCGCGTTGCGTGGACAACCACTGCTACCAGTGTTGAATTCTTTGGTGATAATATCCCATTATTCCTCCTTTTCTTTCCATGTTTTTGCATCTGTTTGTTTATTTTCGAAATATCACCGCATTTTAATACTATCTTTGTAAGGAGTTTGTTTTCGCTAGGAGAAAAATTAACCCCTCTTTCTCATTTTTTCTTTTCATCAACCATAACTTAAATTCTTTTACTATCAAGTTGCACTGTTTAGACCACGCTACTATAGACAATTCTATTTATTTTGTATCTAAATTCGATATCTATTTGTCTTGTATAACATTTTATAACTTTTTGGATTATCCGCTAATAATCCCACTTCTGATGTTAATTAACGAAATACACCACAACAATGATACCAATATTTCTCTTTTTTTTAGTTTATACATGGTGTGAACCATATATAAACATTAAGTGTTAAGTAATCTCTTCGGTAGTTAACCAAAAGTTAAAAATGTTAAAGTTAAAGTAATCAACCCATTTTACTTACTAGAAGGTTTATTCGGCAAGTAACTTTACTTTTTGGTTAACTAACGAACACTTTAACTGGAGAATTGATAAACTGGCCCTTAATTAACTTGGTTAGTTTTTTACTCATGAAAATAAATTAATAAGGATATTTTAATAATTTAATAATGGCTTATTAAGTGCCTTATTAAGTGCTTATTAAGTAATAATGGCCATTATTAAATGGCTAAAGAATAACGGGCACATTTCTACCATTAGATGCAACAAACCTGAAAGCACCACTATAGCCCAACATATTCTAAAAACACCATGAACCGTCAAACAAATGATATACGAGGGTTTGAGTAGCATTACAGCAAATTGCTTATATAATTCCTTTTACGTGTTGGAGTTAGGTTTTCCTTTTTTGCTGGAACACAACTCAGGTTTTTCCTAACTCACGGTTATTGGATTGGATCCAGTTACCGTTCAAATGACAATGCATTGTTTATGTTTCCATGTTTACCTATTATTATGTAATTTCTGATGAAGAATGCATTACGCTTTTGAAAGCTTAAAATATCCAATATTAATTTATTAATTAACGGGTAAACCATTTTACAAATTCAAATACTGAAACAAAAATATAATATGGATGCCAATTCATATACGACATTTCAACTCATTCCACATAATATTTCCCTTGAACTGAAGATATGAACTGCCCAACAAATTAAAACTATCATTTGTTTCATTTGTTTTGTATCAAAAATTTGTTTAATTTATTGGCAAGGCGGCACATCCTAGTCAAGAGGCTATTCATTCCATAATTTATTCCGTCAAAATAAGTCTCCGTGCTTCGGAGGGCACGTTAAGCCGGCGGTCGCCCTAAGATGACGTATTGCCACCGTTAACAAAAAACAGGGCTATAGGCACATCTGAAGGTTAGCCTATCAAGCTGCTACTGGATGTAAAACAACTATTGTCCAAAAATTGATATGCGGACTACTCACCAACCCGTCTGGCCAGCGTGGTGAGTTATGGCCAAAACCTCCATTACCGGAGAGGCCTGTGGTCCAGGAGTGGACTATGGTAGTCTGAAGAAGAAGATATTAAAAGCAAAACTAATAAGTAACAAATTAAACAAATTCCTTCCAATTTTAATTAAAAAAATCAAGCGATTTAAATCTTGATTTAAATACCCAATCCTGATGCTAATCACAAATCACTTATGGCATAGATAAATAATAATAATAATTATTAATAGATATAATGAGTCCCGTTTCGTTTCTATTAAGGGCCGTTCAGACGAGGCAAGTTGATAAGTGGTAACTAAATCGTTAAGTTAATTTTAAGTTAAAATTTAGTGGCTGTCCGTCCACACGCATTTAAGTTGTTTAGTGGTAAGTAGGTCAGATACTTTTTATTTTTTATCCACTTTCTTTATACCAAAATTATTAATTTGCATTGCATGATGTACAATTTCAGTCATGGCACTTTGTCTAGCTTGCTTATTTTTATAAGACGAACTTTTAAAATTCACAAACATTCGTGGAGTACATAATTTTCTACAAATTTTATTGTCGACTCTTCCGTTCATTTCGACATTTTCAAACAAATATCTGTTTAGAATGATTATAAACTTTAAAAGTTTAAAACGTCAAGTTAAAAAAGTTTTTTATTAAGTGTTTACACCCGATAAGTTTATAAACAGTGCTGACCATGCCTTAGAAGATGCGCGCGCAACTTAACTAAATCGAAAAATAGACTGGATTCTATTTTACTTACCACTTACCAACTAAATTGTTACTTAATCACTTACCACTAAATCAACTGTCCACACGTGGAATTAACTTAAAATTAAGTTAAAATTAACTAAATCACTTATCAACTTGCCTCGTCTGAACGGCCCTTTACGGCCACTCCGAACGCTTCGATCACTAAACGCACATAGCGAATACAATAAATATATCCATACATTTTTAAATTATTTTTTATATTTTCAGATTCTTAAAAACATTAATAATAAAAACACATCATAGTGCTATAATTATGTCAATTATTAATAAGTATCTATTTAGTTTTCTTTTGTTTGAAATTATATTAATTTAACAAATTGAAATTTGAAACAAGAAAATTGTATCTAAAAGCAGTTTGGTCTAATACAACATGTGCGTCTTCGAAATATCTCTGCGTTCTTTTACAATTTTTTCTTCTATTTGATGACTTGATGATTTGATGACTTAAAAAAGCAATAAACTAAATTTAAAATAAACTAAATTATTAAAAACAAACAAAACTAAAAAGCGAAAAACAAGCTCTGCAGAGTGTGTTCCACTTCAAGCCCACGACGACCACGGTCGATCGCCAGTCCAATCAAATAACCGCGTTCGATCTTTAGTCCAATCAAAGATCCATGGGACCACGCCGCGGTCGTCGTGGGCTGTAAGTGGAAGGCACCCATAATCTATACAAATTTGTAAGATCAAAAGGTATTGCATGCGGGGACAAGCAAAGAATTACAAAACACTTCACTTAAAGATCACCAACTTGGACTATTAGCTTGTCCCCGCCTGCAATACCTTTTGATCTTACAAATTTGTATAGATTATGGGTGCCTTCCACTTACAGCCCACGACGACCGCGGCGTGGTCCCATGGATCTTTGATTGGACTAAAGATCGAACGCGGTTATTTGATTGGACTGGCGATCGACCGTGGTCGTCGTGGGCTTGAAGTGGAACACACTCTGCAGAGCTTGTTTTTCGCTTTTTAGTTTTGTTTGTTTTTAATAATTTAGTTTATTTTAAATTTAGTTTATTGCTTTTCAGTTGATGTTTTTTAACGCAGTCGGTTTTTTTTGTTTATTTTTAATAATTTATTTATTTCAAGCTTTTTAGTTCACATTTTTCATTTTAGGTAAAAGGTTTTTTTTAAATTTTTTATTTCAATTTCTATTTAAATTTTTAGTCATATTTGTTTCAAATACAGCTTCTGTATTTAAGGCGGGGGGGGGGGTGAATTTTTTCTGAGAAAATGAATGTAGTTAGATCAATTTGGGTTTCGAAACATTATTGTACAAGTCTTGAAGAACATTTAACAATTTGTTCAAGTCAAAATATTACAAAATTGCCGCGTGGCAGCTGAACTCCAAAAAGCACCTCTTAAAATGCGGTGGAAGATATCCCAATGGTGTCGTTAGACCTACAACATCGGAAATAAAAGAATTTAGTTTAATGTATGTTTATCCAGTCCGCCTCGATCCAGATTTTTTATATTTTAATTTTTTTTGAGGTATTAAGGTTCAAAGTCAAAAAGTCAACATCGTCACTTAAACGGTCATAAAAAATTTTTGAGACAAAAATTTAAAAATCTGGATCGAGACCATTGGGATATCTTCCACCGCATTTTAAAAGGTGCATTTTGGAGTTCAGCTGCCACGCGGCCATTTTGTAATATTTTGACTTGTAAATTTGTTCAATGTTCTTCAAGACTTGTACAATAATGTGCCGAAACCCAAATTAATCTAAATACATTCATTTTCTCAGAACAAATTCACAAAGTTGGACTTCTTATTTTTGCCGGCAAGGTGTACCCTCGCCTTAAACTAATGAAACTTCATCCTATCAGAATTCTCCATGTATGTGTTTTAGATGTTTGATGCTTCGCCCTGTATACATAATTCAAGCTCAATAGATAATGTGCTGATATTTTTTTTTCGCGGACGCTTTAATTAAATATTATAGCCTATGTCACTCCCACAATGAATACGATTCTAATGACACCTCATATGTTAAAATCCGTCAAACCGTTTAGCCTGTAGAGCGTGCCAAAGAAATAGACATACATACATACATACATACATACATACATACATACATACATACATACATACATACATACATACACTCGAAAAACATAACCCTCTTTTTTTTTTGGCAGTCGGGTAAAAAAGGTCTAACCTCATTTTATATTTTGTTCTCCGTATTGGCCATTCCAGTCGCGAATTCAATCACAAAAGCTTTGGGGAGGGTTACTGTAGAATCAAATTCTTTAGTGAAATCTGATAACTGATAAAAAATAACGTAATGCAGATTATTCTATTTTGTTAATAGTTTCTCATTGAAGAGGTATTTTGAGCACTAAATTGAAAATTTGAAACATAGATTTTAATATTTTAATTTTTTTCTTTAATGTTTTTATATTTTTCTTATTCTTAACCAAGGAGTGAATTTAAAAAAATTACTTCTTACATTGTAATCTCATAATGCAACCATTTCAGCAAAAACAAATTGATCATTTTGGGATGGGAATGTCTACTTCACATAGCGATATATAAACTGTATTAATTACAATTTTTTTTTCATATTCATTAAAATTGATCGTAACACTTTTTGTGCAGAGCATAATAAACTATAAAAATCAAAGTTTCTTGATAGTACGAATAACTATCTATGTTGTTTTTAAAATTATTTTTAAATAAATAATATTAGAACTATAAGCTTGAGTAAATTGGCCGATATACAGGGTGTCCCCGCACTCACTTTACATAACTTAGGTGGTGATAGAGGACACTTTTCTAAGAACAATATTTAAGAAAAATTTTTTTCTAAATTCACACCCTCGAGAGTTAGGCCTCTTTAAAGCATTTTTTTAAATTTCCATCTTCACGTGGCCATCGGCCATAGCCCCGAAAATATTTATTTTTCAGTAAAAATGGTTTAGTGCTTTTTTAAAGAGAGTGAAATAATCTACAAACTAGATTCAAACCTTTTATTGTCTAAAATCAACGGCTTTCGAGTTATGAATTAAAGTAAGTTCAAAAATGTCGAAAAATTCAAGCTTTCTTTTTTTTGTTTTTTTTTCAAAACCCTGTATCTTTCAAACGAAACATTTTACAAAAAATCTGACGCCCCATTCCGAATAGGAAATTTAACGGACTACAACTTTTGTCTAATAGAAATTTTTGAGAAACCTCTCCATTTCACAGAAAATCAGAAAATAATAAACAAGGCAGCTATAAAACAACAATTAAGTTTACTAAATTTTTTATTTTTTTCGAAAAATTATTTTATTAATTAATTTTAAACTATTACATTATTTCGGTAAATGTTGAAAATGACCACCCTCATTTTCAATACACAGTCGTGATCGTTTTAAAAGATGTTTTATAGTATCATTTATAAAATTTCCTCTTTTGTTACGAGCTACTATAGCAGGGGTGGTCAACAAGGTCGAGGGATCGACCTGTAAATTACGAGGCCAATTTTGGTCGGTCGGTGAGTGAAAAAGTGTCGAGAAATCGAATTTCTGCGATTAAAAGTGTCGAAAAATCACCGTTTCTCGATTTTTTCTCGACAAACATCTTTTAAAACAATCACAACTGTATATTGAAAATGAGGGTGGTCACTTTCAACATTTACCGAAATAATGTAATAGTTTAAAATTAATTAATAAAATAATTTAAAAAAAAAATAAAAAATGTCGTAAATTTAATTGTTTTTTTATAGCTGCCTTGTTTATTATTTTCTGATTTTCTGTGAAATGGAGAGGTTTCTCAAAAATTTTTATTAGACAAAAGTTGTAGTCCGTTAAATTTCCTATCCGGAATGGGGCGTCAGATTTTTTGTAAAATGTTTCGTTTGAAAGATACAGGATTTTGAAAAAAAAACAAAAAAAAAGAAAGCTTAAATTTTTCGACATTTTTTAACTTACTTTAATTCATAACTCGAAAGCCGTTGATTAAAATTAAAAATTAAAAAAAATGCTTTAAAGAGGCCTAACTGTCGAGGGTTTGAATTTAGAAAAAAATTTTTCTTAAATATTGTTCTTAGAAAAGTGTCCTCTATTACCACCTAAAGGGCCATTTACATAGACTTAGCGGTAGTGCTAGTGGCATTGGTAGTGGCAGTACAGAACGTTTTAACCTTGTCGATTCCCCACTACTTATACTACGTATGTAAATGCTTACATTTAAAAAGCATTGTTTTAACTTTCTGCACTGTCACTAGCGTTACGGCTAAAGTTACACTAAGCTTATGTAAATGGCCCTTAAGTTATATAAAGTGAGTGCGGGGACACCCTGTATAGAAGAGGTGTCTTCGTAATTATCAAGACATTTTGATTTTTAGTCTTTTTTTAAATTTATTTTCAACTTTTAACATGTTCACCAAGCAAGGGTGAGTCGCAGAGTTATTTGCGAGAATGTTTGGGAGGGGTTGAGGGGCTCCCCTTTTGAATTTTTGTATTAAAACGATAGCAATTGATTTTGCTGAACTTCATCAATGTTTTACAAGTTATGGGCTTTTCGAATTTTTGATAACTCCTAGCAAGTTATGCGTGGTAACAATAAATTTTCATTAGATATTCATGTCTATTCTGTTAAAATGAGCCAATATTGGTTATTAGCAATATTGCTTATTTTTAGCAATCAGAGCTGTGTAGGTCTGGTACATATTCAAGCGAGATATTTCGTGAACCTATCAAAGACAAGACATTTTGATCGAAATAACCAATATGAGGCCACACACAGATCTCCAGGCACAGATTACATAAATTGAATAGTATACATTATATTTTCATAATGTATATGTCTTCGGTTTGGCCGCTCCTACGATTCAGCGCCCATGTACGGCGTACATTTTGCATCCATTACATACATCGCACCTGGGCAGCAAGTCTCATAAATCCATAAAGTCAATTTTGGAGTTTTACTGGCTCTAGTTAGTAAATTAAGTATTTTATCATTTGCAAGAGTGGCATAAGTTTTATAGAAAATCGTAGGTGACACCATAATGTCAGTCTGCACAAAACTTTTGTTAAACTTTATGGGCCATTATCTCAGAACTTTGTTTTCTGAACTAATGACACTCCTGATGGTGCCCAGGTGCAAAATCAATAATTACATAGGTACAACAATTTTTATAAAATCGAATAAAATCTCCTTAATCTATTCATGCGTGTCACTTCTACGTGGAACCTTCAAAATTTTAAAAAAAATTTCTGATGAATCTATTTTTTATTTAACGTTTGGTAAACGGGATCCACCTCGTGTATTGCAAAACATCTTACACTAGTAATTATGTCATACACAATAATTGAAATTACATTTTGTTTTATTGTTTTAGCGATGTATACCTGAATTTGAGAATGCAGCTTTTAACGTACTTATGGAAGCCACAAATACATGTGGTGATGCTGGCCCGGTAGAATTTTGTATTCAAACTGGAATATCTAAAATTAGAAAATCTTGTGAAGTTTGTTATCCTGGTCAACATTCCGCTCGCTATCTCACTGATTTTCACAACGAAGATAATCAAACATGGTGGCAATCCGAAACTATGTTTGAAGGAATCCAATTTCCTTCACAAGTAAACCTGACGCTTAACTTAGGTAATAATTCATTGAAAGAGTTTGTAAGATCTATTATTCTTATAAGATCACAAAAAATAAGTTATTTATGATCAGATTGGAAACTTCCTAAACGGTAAGTTCCTTCCCAAGTATCAAATCTCGAGTCTCTTAGGGCAATTCAGAATATTGAACATCTTGGGCAAACACTTGAGATTTTATCTTTATAAAATTAGTACTATTTAATTAAAATTTTAAAATATTGTCGAGTTAACTTAAACACAATTAAAATTGATGAAAGTTGCAACACTAACTAAAAGCTTAATAATATTCCAATTGGTTTTATTATATTTAAAAAATTTTATTTAATATTAATTATTTGAACAGTTAAAAACTTATATATTTAATAATGGCTCAGGTTTGATGGACTCCTGAGTTAGTTTAATTGAAAATTTAATTTTACTTTAAGACTATAGAGTAACAATAATAGATATCAATATCTATAGCAGAAATATCATTAAAATTAATAATATTGCGTTTTTATTTTACAGGGAAGGCATTTGATATTACATATGTTCGGGTGTGGTTTTATTCACCTCGACCAGAAAGTTTTTCTATTTATAAAAGAACTTGTGAAGAATGCCCATGGGTTCCATACCAATTTTACAGGTAAAGAAACAAATTATTAAATAACTATTAGAGTTCGGAATAATTATTAATAAACAATCTATATTGTTGCATTAGTTGCATAATTATAATATTATTACGAATACTATTCAATAAGTATCAGACCCGTATCCAAATGTTTTCTCGGGCAGGTCATCATAGCTTTTGAATAAATTGCATCTATAGAAATAAATACATAATAGAAAATGCGCCGTAAAATCTTTTTGAAATCTTCAAGGTCAAATAGTCGACAATAAATAAAATTTTGAGATAAAAAATATTTTTTAGAAGCAATTGGTTTCGTTACATAAAATTTTCATAAAATTGTTTTTAAAATAGCTATTTATCTCCTTTATAAACCCAAATGGATATTGACAAGTTGAACTTTACCCTTTAGTGGGCCGCGGGAAGACGTATTCCCAGTTCCGAAATTGTAAGAAATAGGTCCATAGGAATAAATTTTTTCACCTAATATGTGTCAGATCTTTACTACAAGACATATACGAAGTAAATTTTTTAATTTACCAGTAAATATTATTAAAACTTAGAAAGTTATTCAATTATGAAATCAAAACTTTGATTATTTGTGATTAATTTATTGAAATTTGCGAGCGAATTTCAGTTTTTAGCGATAATTCTTGTGTTATTGTTACTTTATAAATTTTCTTTTATCATTTTTATTGTTTTTGGACATTCTACTATCAACCCATGCTTTAAAAAGTTTCATTTTCAAAAGTAACATTTTTACGAAATTTATTTGTACTTTAGGTACTTATAAGGTATTCATAAATTTTGAGAAAATACAAATTATTACAAAAAGTTTTGACTTATTTTTAATATTGAGATAATCCAATAGCAATAACCATTACTAAAAGTAATTTAAAAAAGTAAAAAGTAAGTGTTTTAGCAAAAAATCGTTTTTATGCAAGTGCTCTAGAATGGTCCCGTGGGAAGACGGTTTCCCACTTCTATATTTGCAACTTGCGGTGCAAAAATTGATTAGATAACCATTAATAACTACTCAGGGGGTCTAATATGGTATATTTTCACAAAAATTTTTTTTAAAAAAGTAGCCAGAATAATTCGCCCACGAAAGGGTTAAAGCGCCCTTCAGACGATCAATATATCGTCCCCTTAGTACTATAACTAGGTAACTTGAATTTCGGCTGTTTTGAGTTAGCTGCATGTAATCACCTAATGTTAACCGCTTCATTTAATGCTACAACTAAAAAAGTTATATTATGTTTCTAAATATTAAATATCCACTTGCAAAATGTAGATACATTTTAATCCAAATTTAGAAATTATTTTTTTACGGTCAAATAAATAGTTTTCGCCCAAAAATTTTTAGTGATTCGTGTTCAGAACATCATGGAGCATGTCCACACCAAATATGAAGAAGATCGGTGTTGTAACCGTAAACTAGAATCATACCTAAGTCTATCCTGCCAATTGCTATTCTAAACTTTAAACTTGATTTTCTCAATATGAGTAATTTCAAGTTACCTAGTTATAGTACTAAGGGGACGATATTATATATAATATATTATATTGATCATCTGAAGTTAGTATAATATATTATATATATTATATATATATGTTACCGTGAAAGTGGATTATTAGGAAAGGTATACAATTCCTAGTGATTACAAATAATCTAATAATAGTTTAAAATTAATTAATAAAATAATTTTTCAAAAAAAATAAAAATTTTGTGAATTAAATTTTATGTTTTGTAGCTGCCTCGTTTGTTATTTTCTGATTTTCTGTGAAATGGATTGGTTTCTCAAAAATTTTTACTAGACAAAAGTTGTAGTCCGTTAAATTTCCTATCCGGAATGGGGCGTCAGATTTTTTGTAAAATGTTTCGTTTAAAAGATACAGGGTCTTGAAAAAAACCAGAAAAAAAGAAAGCTCAAATTTTTCGACATTTTTTAACTTACTTTAATTCATAACTCGAAAGCCGTTGATTTTAGACAAGAAAAGGTTTAAATCTAGTTTGTAGATTATTTCACGCTCTTTAGAAAAGCACTAAACCATTTTTACTGAAAAATCAATACTTTCGGGGCTATGGCCACGTGAAGGTGGAAATTAAAAAAAATGCTTTAAAGAGGCCTAACTTTCGAGGGTTTCAATTTAGAAAAAAAATTTTGTTAAAAATTGTTCTTAGAAAAGTGTCCTCTATCACCACCTAAGTTATGTAAAGTGAGTGCGGGGACACCCTGTATAATATATTGATCGTCTGAAGGGATCTTTTATATTGTCAATACTGTCAATAAATATTGACACACTGCATTTGACTCAGACGATAAATATTTATTGACACTCACACGTTCAATAATATTGACAATATCAATATATTGACAATATATTATATTGATCGTCTGAACGGGCCTTTAGAGTCTCTCAAGTTGGCTCCACCATTTTGGATTTTTTAAATATGCATTTGCAAGACGAGTGCTGTACATTATTTTATATTAACAAATGAATGTTTGTTTATCACGTAACATCTACATAATGTTACGTAATAACATATGTATTACAAAAGTGATACATTACATATCATAATTAAACAAAATAAAAAAATTTTGCAGCTTTTCATCGAAACTTGAATAATATGATACTATAATAATATGTATATTCTATTATTTTTATTATAAACTAGATAAAGTAAAAATCTCAATTATGTACGAGTTCAATTTAGGCAATTCACTTCCTTCTACGTATTAGATTTTTGGACCCATTTAGAAACGTAGGTAACCATGATGTACATTATTTTTTTATAAAGTAGATACTATTTGGACACATGTGTGACATTTATAACGAACTTGCTTATTATCTCATGATTAAAAATAACTTGGAAAAGTCTCGAAAATATCGCACCGCCAGTTCAATAGGGTTGCAAGTGCAAAAGGAGTAATTGTTGAGAAATCAAGAAAACAGTTTTATAGTTACTTAACACTTAATGAGTTCATAGGAACTTATCTTTTACCTCAGTTCGTTTCTAAACAAAATTTTGCTGATATGGCAGTATTCTACAATAGCTATGATTGCAAAGAACTGCAATACAGCAATAACTAAAAACAGACCAATTTTGCACTTGCAACCCTATTGAACTGGCTGGCGGTGCGATATATAAGCAAGCACGCCACTACTCCACTTTACTGTTCGTGCGCTGTACATTATGAACATTCTTGTATATTTACAAAAGATTCGTTTCTTCTTTTCTTCAATTTTTTTTCTAAACGGGACCAAACTTCTAGTACGCTATAGCCGAGAGTACGTTACAAAGGGGCATTTTATAACGGTATTCTACCACAGATTACTATAGTAATATAATATAATATAACATAAATAATATTACAAGAGATACAACATAGCGGTCACGGGAGTTGACTATGAACGCTAAATACCCGGTTCGATTCCGAGTGAAGTAAGAACTTTATTCTGGCAGTCTCTCTGGTCCTCCAAGTTGGGGGGTTCTTCTTCTGGCTGGCCCCCGCCGTAGGTAAAAAATGCAATGCCATGAAAGCTATTTGATAATGAAAGGTAATATTATAAATATTAATGGTCAGCCAAGACCCATCAGGGTTGTAGCGCTACACGACGATAAGTAATTCGTAATATAACACGAAAATAAGTATTCGATTACTATAGTAACCTGTGATTCTACCTGGTTCTACTGTAGGGTTGTGTAGTAGTCTTGCTTGCACGTTACGTGTTTATACCATAATAAATTACAACTTTTAATACATTTTTTTGTAGCGCATCGTGTCGTGATACTTATGGTTTGCCGGACAGTACATCTACTACAAGAGGTGAAGAAACACGAGCTCTTTGTACATCAGAATATTCTGACATATCACCTCTTCATGGTGGAAATGTAGCGTTTGCAACATTGGAAGGTCGACCATCAGCTTATAATTTTGATACTAGTCCAGAATTGCAGGTGAGAAAAATTAATTATATTGTGCAACTTTTCAGTATAGTTAAAGTAAAGTAAAATAAAGTTAACCCAGCAGTGCGGCATGGAGTGAGCGACTACGAATAAATAGTTGTGAGCATCACATCCGTGGTTGTGAGTTCAAATTCCCCAGTTGCCTGTTGGGTCAATAAATAAAGGAACAAAATATCTAAAATACTTAGAGCAAACAAACAATATTCAACAAAATAAAAAGTGAACATTCAAAAGTGTAAAAAAATTAAAAATAAAAAGGGATTAAAATAGACACTGTATTCACACTCCCTTGTATATTTCGTTGTATTTATACACTAATACACAACTTTATTAGGCGTTACTAGAATAAATACTAAAAAAAATATTTAATTGTAATGTATATAGGTAATATAATCAATAATATATAATATGCAAAATTTGAAAAAGATTTGTTTTATAGTTTCTCTATAAAAAATTTCCTAAAATACCTCTCTTTTTCGAGCTGTTACAGTGTCTTGCCCCCATAATGCACCAGCACCGACCTAGAACTTAGACCTAGATCAACCCCTGGTGGGAGCATGCAACATGGGGAGCAGAACTTTTTCTTGTTCTGTGAACCGGACAACACGCACTAATTAGCACTACTAGCATACTAGTACCAAGACGTTAGCGAATTTTTGCAGAAAAGGAAATATTTTTATTTTCGCCCAAGACGAAAATAAAACTTTTTCACCCCGAAGGCTGGTTAAATGCCACTCGTGTTTTTCAGCAAAACTTCGAACGCGTTCAGGCCTTGCTCTCGATCACCACTTGACTAGCTAATTTTAATTAGTTGGTCATTTAGTAATCACCGCGATGGTCCTCAGATGTTGAAAGAGATGATGGAGGCTTCGCCTCCAAGAAACTCTGAATCAATGAGAAGCTGTGCTGTGATACCGACAAAATTGTCAACGACTGATTTGTAGTATTGTAAAAATTATTAAAAATTTAATCCATTAATTTCCGAGACTATAAACGACAAATAAAATTAGATGTAGATAAAATCTTTTGTCGGCTTCGCCTCGAATGGAAAAATGTTACTTTTCCTAACTTTTATCGAAAATATCTATTGTCGCTACCAAAAAATATAATTTCAATCAAATTATAATCGTTACCAAATATTATAATCTCGAACAAATTACATTCGTCTAATTAAGTGATAAGTGACACATTCTTATTTAATATTATATTGTTGATTAGTTGATTTTTTAACGCCACCTGTTAAAAATTTTTATAAATAGTGCTTATTTTGCGAAAGAATTTAAAGAAATCTGAGTAATGTCTGATAACACAGTGGCGGATAACACAGGTTCTATTTTTTTATTTTTTAACTCGTTTTTTAATAATTGTTTAATGATGCTTGAAAGATCGCTGGTACAAAAACACTTTTATTTTCCACTTACAAGGGGACCTTGTCGACGACTTTTCCACGATTTGCACAATTTTTAACATACCTTTTAGGCAATAATCTGTTATACTTCAGGTTAAAATTGCAGGACCCGGATTTGAATAAATTTTGATTAAATCGATTTTAAAAATCGAATAAATTGGTATTATAAATTAGGTCTAATGAGAAGAATGAGAAGTAAAATACAAGTAAAATACGAAGGCTTCCGATGAATTTGACAGTTTGACATAACCTCGCATTTCGTAACAACGACATATTAAAAATTAATTAATTTAAAGAAATTTTAACCAGATACAAACAATCAATTAAACTACGATGAGCAAAAAAACCAAATAGCATAAATATCAGGTTAGTCTTGACTTGAAAAGACGAATTTTGAAACAACAACCCACAAAAAATACGTTCATGTACATGGTTGAAATTTTCTGTAATTACACGGTAAGATAATAATTAATGTAGTTAAGTTTATACGTAGATTCATTTACAAGGGGACCTTGTCGACGACTTTTCCACGATTTGCACAATTTTTAACATACCTTTTAGGCAATAATCTGTTATACTTCAGGTTAAAATTGCAGGACCCGGATTTGAATAAATTTTGATTAAATCGATTTTAAAAATCGAATAAATTGGTATTATAAATTAGGTCTAATGAGAAGTAAAAAAGCTTTTAATACAAGTAAAATACGAAGGCTTCCGATTAAGTTGACAGTTTGACATAACCTCGCATTTCGTAACAACGACATTTTAAAACTTAATTAATTTAAAGAAATTTTAACCAGATACAAACAATCAATTAAACTACGATGAGCAAAAAAACAAATTGCATAAATATCAGGTTAGTCACGACTTGAAAAGACGAATTTTGAAACAACAACCCACAAAAAATACGTTCATGTACATGGTTGAAATTTTCTGTAATTATACGGTAAGAAATAAGAAGAAATAAGTTTATACGTAGATTCATTTAGATAATTTTTATATAGGTTGTATTGACGTATTAACAACTGTCCATTGCACTTGTTTCCGAACATCAAATCGAACTGTGGACTATGAGGAAGGCAACGGGAAACCACCCCATTAACATTTCCCTAATAAAGTCTTCTTGGCTTAGCCAGGAGGATCGCTAACATCCGAAATCGGATAGGCACTTGAAGAAGAATGCAAACTAAAGTCTACGTGCAACTAGGGCTACCTAGTACTTACTGTTCGTTGGTGTCGACAAAGGAATTATTATAATAATTTTTTTTTAAATATGTATAACTAGAACAGAGAATTGTAATAAATTGCTATATCTACTATTAATTATTTATTAAATTATATTATAATCAATTACTATAAAAATATTGTTGAGAATTCGATAATTATTGATGTTCGGAAACAAGTGCAATGGACAGTTGTTAATACTCAATACGTCAATACAACCTACATAAAAATTATCTAAATGAATGTACGTATAAACTTATTTCTTCTTATTTCTTACCGTATACTTAATTACAGAAAATTTCAACCATGTACATGAACGTATTTTTTGTGGGTTGTTGTTTCAAAATTCGTCTTTTCAAGTCAAGACTAACCTGATATTTATGCAATTTGGTTTTTTTGCTCATCGTAGTTTAATTGATTGTTTGTATCTGGTTAAAATTTCTTTAAATTAATTAATTTTTAATATGTCGTTGTTACGAAATGCGAGGTTATGTCAAACTGTCAACTTAATCGGAAGCCTTCGTATTTTACTTGTATTAAAAGCTTTTTTACTTCTCATTAGACCTAATTTATAATACCAATTTATTCGATTTTTAAAATCGATTTAATCAAAATTTATTCAAATCCGGGTCCTGCAATTTTAACCTGAAGTATAACAGATTATTGCCTAAAAGGTATGTTAAAAATTGTGCAAATCGTGGAAAAGTCGTCGACAAGGTCCCCTTGTTAGATAATTTTTATATGTTGTATTGACGTATTGAGTATTAACAACTGTCCATTGCACATTGTTGTTGTTACAAAATTCGTCTTTTCAAGTCAAGACTAAACTGATATTTATGCAATTTGGTTTTTTTGCTCATCGTAGTTTAATTGATTGTTTGTATCTGGTTAAAATTTCTTTAAATTAATTAATTTTTAATATGTCGTTGTTACGAAATGCGAGGTTATGTCAAACTGTCAACTTAATCGGAAGCCTTCGTATTTTACTTGTATTAAAAGCTTTTTTACTTCTCATTAGACCTAATTTATAATACCAATTTATTCGATTTTTAAAATCGATTTAATCAAAATTTATTCAAATCCGGGTCCTGCAATTTTAACCTGAAGTATAACAGATTATTGTCTAAAAGGTATGTTAAAAATTGTGCAAATCGTGGAAAAGTCGTCGACAAGGTCCCCTTGTTAGTAAAAAACATTTATTTTGACAACGTTACATTAGTTTTAAACTGGTTACAACTGCTTACAACAACTACAACTGGTTACATGACTGGTAACTGGTTACATGACTGGTTACGTGACTAAGTCATGGTCTTCACAGGGTTGCCACTTAAGGCTCACAAAAACTTTAATTCAAACGGTGGCCGAGGGCGGGAAATTTAAACTAGTGGACTTCTTAACAATAATTTTAATGCTTATAATTAAAGATTACTCTTATTTTTGGTAAACTTTATGGGGAACAAAGGAGATCACAACAGTAAAAGCAAACTTGGTTAAATAAAAACGTCGATAATATTGTAAATAATTCTTAAAAAATAATGAAGCAATTGCGGCACAAAAATTCTTTTAATAATTAAGAAAAATCAAGAGTATTCTATTATGTATCTAAAAGCGGTGAAGTCGCATTGCGATCTCTGTGCCGGATTAAGGATATCGGGTTTTACATTACCGTTGGTGGCGTCAATATAATTATAATTAAAATACAATAAATTAGTACAAGCTTTTACTATAATTCACATCGTGTTTTTTAAATTTAATAGTTATTTACATGAAAGTCAGGAAAATGATATATTAGTGACGAGGAGCAATGTTGAAATACGAGGCACTTTGTGCCGAGTATTTTAGAGCTCCGAGTAAAGTGAGATATTTTCCTGACGTATTTTGTATTAAATTTTTCCAAAAATCGTAAAAAATCGAAATTTTAAAACACTAATTGAACAACATTTTTAAAATGAGCAAAAATCAAGTTTGTCAATGTGTCAAAACACATTGAAAAAATCAATTACTGACATTACCGGACTAGTCAGTATAATTCAATTTCCCTGCGTATCTACGCCCAGGGAAATTGAATTATAAATTGACTAGTCCGGTAATGTCAGTAATTGATTTTTTCAATGTGTTTTGACACATTGACAAACTTGATTTTTGCTCATTTTAAAAATGTTGTTCAATTAGTGTTTTAAAATTTCGATTTTTTACAATTTTCGGAAAAATTTAATACAAAATACGTCAGGAAAATATCTCACTTTACTCGGAGCTGTAAAATACTTGGCACGAAGTGCCTCGTATTTCAACATTGCTCCTCGTCAGTAATATATCATTTTCCTGACTTTCATGTAAATAACTATTTCACAAAATAAAACACCAAATACTCATAAACACACTGGAGATTGCATCTTACTATACGTCCAGAATGGAGTTTGAATTTATTCCGTGTGGTGGCGTTTTGTTTTGGTTTTGTGAATACCTAGAGGCAACGGAATGTCAGAAATCTGCAACGTTCCGTCAAAATATTGTATTTTAGCCTCAAATTGTGTCACATTTTGATAATTTACACGCGATTATTTTTCCAAGGTAGATCTGATTTTTCAAAATTACTTTTTAAACCATAGTACGTGCCAAGTATTTTATTGGACGTTATTGAAATTACTATAAAAATGTAATGCAAGCAAATTTTTCAAAATTATAAAACAGTATCTACCTGTAATATTTCATTTTCCTCTTTTAATTGAGATCAACTCCTTTAAGCATTCTAAAATATTGCCATATGATCAAGAGACATGTTGCAAAAAAAACATTATGATAAAGTCATTTAGTTATCTATCAAAATTTTTCAAACATGGATGAAGAAGATAATCAATTTGTAGTAGACGATGTCAGTAAAATCATAAAAGATACCATTGAAAACACAATTAGTGGTAACATTTATCAGCAAGATAAAGTGAATCAATGGAGTGCAGCAGTTTCAGAACAATGCCTTAGCGCTTTGAGCAAATTGAAAAAGTCTTTTAAATATGTTGTTACTTGTTCTATTATGCAGAAAACTGGTGCCGGTCTTCATACTGCAAGTTCGTGCTTTTGGGATAGTTCTACAGATGGTACTTGCACTGTAAGATGGGAGAACAAAAGCATGTATTGCATAGTATCTGTTTTCGGACTTGCTATTTGATTCCTGTTTTATTTTTATTTACATATTATGGTAATTTTAATAATATATTAATCATGTACAAATTTATACATTTATGTATGCTTTTATTTAATAAAATTTTCAGTATTGGTTACTAATAATAGAACATAATTATCTAAACTACTTACATAAACGTAGGTCCTACATTCTTTCTAAGAGAGCTGTATCCTGCATTAGAAACAAGTGAATTGAAAAACTGTTGAAATAAAATTTAAAAATTAACAAGTTGATTCAACAATAATCAAATCTCAACTAACAGTTTACATACCCTTTTTAGAAAAAAATGATTAAAATAAGGTGTCCAAACCTTCTTTTACACGTAACTACTACCACCCCTAGACCACCAAACGATTTGACAAAGAATTTTCCAAAAATATTAAAGTGTACCTAGTACCAAAAATAGGTCAGGAACCAATTATAACCAAATGAGAAATACAAATTTTAAAAAAATGGTAAAAAGCCATAAACAGTTGAACTAACAAGTGTTATGTTATGAAGATTTTGTTATTTTAAAAATATTATACAATTTGAACTTATAAACTGCAAATGTGTTCTTATTTCTTATGAAGTAATTTTAATTCCCGCTATACTGTTTGTTACATGTGGTAGTAATAAATATTGGAATTCCTAATAGAGATGGAATGTTTTTTACAAGCTGCTCCAAATTAATGTACCTTTGTTGGTATGCTTTTCCGCTGATCCTCTCAATTATAATTTACACTTTATGATAAATTAAAAGTTGCATAAAAATACTTATTACCTGAAAACGGTTATGCATATTTTCTTATCGTACATGTTCGATTAGTTATGCAATTTGATATTATTCAAATAATTTACGAGATTACTTAATGCATACTAATATTTGTATTTGCAGGACTTTGTAACTGCAACAGATATAAAGGTATCCCTAGATCGTCTGAATACCTTTGGAGATGAAGTATTTGGGGATGCACAAGTACTACGTTCGTATTTTTATGCAATTGCTGAAGTTGCAGTAGGAGCTAGATGTAAATGTAATGGTCATGCATCCGAATGTATTACATCTAATGGATTGAATAGTTCACGAAGAAGAGTTTGTAAATGTGAACATCACACTGCGGGACCTGACTGTAACGAATGTCTTCCATTCTATAACGATGCTCCTTGGGGAAGAGCTTCCGCAAGAAATGCACATGAATGCAAACGTAAGTATTATGTTATTTTATAAATTCGCAATATAGTAGTTCTTACCTAAAGAATTTTCATTAAAAAATACGCAGCAGAACAGTCACAATAATATAAAAACAAAATAATATGTTTTTTCTTATTATTTCGTTAATCTTTGGGTTGGAAAATGAAATTTTCAGGAAATTTTTGTTTTCCGATTAGAAATCGATCGGCTATGTAGATTTTTTAAAATCGCCGAGGGCAACTTTTGTATGCTTACCCGGCTATGCCCTTTGTAAAAGAGCGTTTTAAAATTTGAATTCATAGAAATTAAAATTTTTTAAAACTGATTATGTCAACCTTTAAACTGATAATCGTAAAGGTTGGTAAAAATCCACAAAGTAGATACTAATATAGGGTGTCCCAGTAACACCGCCTATTTTGAAATTTGAAAAAAACGCCGTGTTTATTTAAAAAGTTCGAATGTTTTTATTGTAATAAGAAGTGTAGACATGGAGGTTATGTATGGAACACAATATCTGATAAATGGTCGCCTCGTGTCTGATGGCACTCGTTAGTTCTTTTGGTTAAATTTTCGATGATATTTTGGCATAGTTCCGGCTCAATGTCATCAATAGCGCGTCGAATCTTGTTTTTCAGTTCAGAAATTGTTCTTGGAATATTGGCATACACCTTTCTTTTCAAAACCCCCCAAAGAAAGAAATCCAAGGGCATCAAATCGCGTGATCTTGGTGGCCAAATCACATCGCCGCCGCGCGAGATTACTCTCCCTACAAATTTCGTCTTTAATAATTTCATCGTTTCGTTCGCTGTGAGGCAGGTTGTGCCGTCCTGTTGAAACCACATATCTTCGAGATCCATTTCAGCAATTTTAGGCCAGAAGAAGTTATGCTTGTTGCTGAGACCGATGGCAAATTGAGGTGGAAGGATTCTGGTCAACACTCTCACTAATTATTGCAATGATTTCATTCAATCGAGCTACACGAACACGGAAAGGTTTCTTCTGGGTTTGAATTGACCCAACCGCCTCAAATTGCTCGGGTCGATGTAAACTGCCCCAATTCATGAAACAGGTAAAAATTTTCGGATGTAAACTGCCCTCCGAAAAAAAATGGCAACACTAATCCCGAATGTAAACTGCCCCAAAGTTGGTATGATATTAGGGCAGTTTACACCCCGCTTACACGAAGGATAATGGGATTTATTTAGTATAGGGACTTATACTAAATTTTATATTACGATATTTAAAAAAAAATGTCGTATTGTAACAAAAACCTACCGAGGGATCCCTGTTTTTAAAAAAAATGTTTGTGTTTGTTTTTTAAAGTTATTACGCAGATCTCAATTTTAGAAATAATAAAAAATAGATGAAAATTATAAATTTTATTTAAAAAAAACACCTTTCTTAAAATACAGGGCAACTGTAAAAAGAGACAGATTTAACAAATTCCAGCCTCGATATTTATTTGAGGGTGTATTTTTGCAGGAGTTCAGCAATAATTTTGTGCTTGTTTTTGGAATCGTTGGTTTGGGTAGGTGCGGCTTTGAAAAACTATTCAAAGCAACATTAACCTTGTGCTGTTCTTTTTTGAGAGCATCTACAAATAAGTAAATATTGGGATGACAAGAATTAAAATTCAGTTTAAACGCGGCATAAAACGATTCACAACAATTAGTTGTCGAATGGAAATCCACAGACGCTTTTGCCAAAACTTTTGGAGGAAATACCGCACGTTCCCCCACATAGTAAGTTAATAAATATTTGGAAAACATATTGAGATTAGCATCTTCCAGTTTGATCGTAAGTAAATCATGATAGGTTTTCAAAACGTCTTCAGCTTGCAAAAATTTCAATTCAAAACGTTAAAGTTAAATTTTTTTCGGCCCCCCCTCCATGACATAGGCAAACAAATCCCTCCTGACCAATAATCAAATAGGTGACTGTAAACTGCACAACGCCATGAAACAGGTACTTTATTAATAAATAAATAACATTAAATAAAATAATATAACCTAAGCTATAAACCGGGATCATTGAAAAGATGGATAAAATCTGCATCCTTCTATTGATGCGTTTGCTCTTTGAATTTTACATGCATTTCTCATCAAGCTAGAGCAGGGAATTATATGCAACAACAGACCAGTCTTAAGGTAACCCTAACAAACTAACCAATAGAAAATGTAAATTACCAATTTAAAATGTTGATTAGCGCTAATAAACGTTTTCTATTGGTTAGATTGTTAGGGTTACCTTAAAACCGGTATGTTGTTGCATTATAATTCCCTGCTTTACGCCATCACCACTTCAAAATCAGTACCTTTAAACGGTTCTTGTTTAGGTCAAAAAATTTTTTAGAGAGTTTCCCCTCATTCATTTGTTGAAAATGTAATTAAAGACATTAATTTGTAGTGTTTCCAATAAATTTCTATTTTGCTGTTTTACTCAAAATTTTCTTATTATTATTCAACAATAAAAATTCTCTATAATCAATAATAAAATCAAGTAATTTTAATTTTTTAATTCTTAAAAAATAATCCTTTAAGTAAAGGGATTAATAAATTAAGCCGTATAACAGAAGAAAAAAGTTTGGAGGGCAGTTTACATCTGAGATTAGTGGCAACCTTTTTGTTTGGAGGGCAGTTTACAGTTTATGGTCAAATTTGGAGGGCAGTTTACATAATCCCAATTGCTCTATTAATCGGACCACTGTACACTGTAGAGAGTGCGTTATGGTGACCAAAAAATCCATGGCATTTTCGAACCGTCTCAGAAATAATTTCACCATTTTCGTAGTGGATTTTCACAATATCTATACGTTGTGCATCTGTGTAATTCTCCATAACTAAACCTCAATGTTCACACATGGTATACCTATAAAAAAACAGCACTCTACGACCGACACTTAAAAAATGGCGCTAAACTCAAAATAGGCGGTGTTACTGGGACACCCTATATATTTCTACAAAACAGTAGGACAAAAGCAACAACAATCAGGATCCATGTACAATCAAAAACTAACAAAAAATGAAAAAATTCAGACACTTTAATGGTTAACATGTTTCGATCTTATTCACGATTCTTCCAAGTTTATTTATTTCAAAAAAAAAATAATAATAATAATAATTAAAACTAAAATACTTTTTAAATAAATTGATGTACCTACAGTTGTAGAAAAACATGATAGAACTAAAACCAAATTAATATAATCTTAGAGTGGTTCCAAAGAAAGAAGAAAAGGTGGAGCTAATGTGCAGAAACCAAAACTCGTACAATCGTGTTTATGTTGGTGTCAATTGGTGGAATTGGGTGTCACGCGATCTCTAATGCACCGGATTTTGGCTACGCCGTTTCTTCTTTATTTGGAACTACTCTAGCTACTACATAATGGGCAATATGAATAAAATGGAGCATGTAGTAGCTTTGTTCCAACAAGCAGTTCCGTTATCGTTTACTACCAATAATTGAACTAGGAACTGCGCTTGCGTGAACAAGATTACTAAAATTACGCGCAATACGTAAAAGCACGTTGGAACGGTTGCAGTTCTGTTTTCAAATTAAAAAACCCCCAACCCAAAAAAAACTCTAAAATTAAACCTCTAAAAAGTAAAATAATAATTAAATTGATCTAACCGTCGCGTCGGGGGACCGACGGGATTTACACAGAACGATTTGATATTGTTAATATTTGCTTAACGGCCCCCGACACGACGACGCGACGGTTAGATCGATTTAATTATTATTTTACTTTTTAGAGGTTTAATTTTAGAGTTTTTTTGGGTTGGGGGTTTTTTAAATTTGTAATTTAATTTTTATTTAGTGCTTTTTAAAGTTTATATATTACTCCCACCTATTATGTAAATAATTTTTATTTTTCGATGTTCAATATAATATATTAATTTTTACTCCACCCTGTATATAAAATAATGGTTTGAACTTTAAATTTTAAATGTAAATGTCAAATAATGAATGTAGTGCATGCGCACTAGATGCGGCTTACTGGGAATTCCTCGTTTATGTGGGGTATAAAAAATTATATTCTTTCTTTTCTAATTTTCCGGCCAACTTTTTTAATTTTTCTCTCCGTAAGAACCATCCTTGGACTATGAAGAACATTTTAAAAAAAAAATTAGCCAAATTGGTGAATCCGTTTGGGAGATACGTGTCCTCAAACAAAGAGCGCACACACACACACACACACGTTAAACTTATAACTCCCCTCTTTTTGGGTCGGGGGTTAAAAAAGGTGTGAGTGACATGGTTAAACGTAAAATTTTGATGCATAGACCTTTCAAGGAGGTACTTCAAAGTTTTGGGATTAAGATGATAGACACTGTACCATAACTTGTTGCCAAACCTTAAGCAATATTTTTAACTAAAAAATTTATTTTATCGATTCTACCTAAATCTAAAATTGCCCAAAATTTTAAAATAATGAAGACGAATAAATTTGGTGTGAAAACACGTGTTATTTTTGCTGCCACTAAGTTTAACCACTTGCAGAACGCTCGGTTCTTGATTCGACGCAAGAATCGTTAGAACTAGTTTGACTAGTAATATTACTGATTCTAAACTCGTTGGAACAGCAGATTTATAGTAATCTAGAATTCTGTACTAGTAGTTCTAGTCTGTTGGAACGAAATTTTATGAATGCGCTTGCGTTGTAGTAATATTACTGGAAATAATCGTTGTTGGAACAAAGCTAATATATACTCATAATTTTGAAATATTATTACTCAGAGTTGTATGAATCTTCTTCTTCTTAGTGCCATATCTTCTTTTGACGTAGGCGATCTTCCTGGCTAAGCCAGGAAAACTTTACTAGGGAAATGTTAATGGGGCGGTTTCCCTTTGCCTTCCCCATAGTCCACAGATCGATTTTGGACTTTTTAGATCACAACACATATCCGACTTAATCAGGATTAGAATCGCGGTTTCCGGCTCTGTAGTCTATCCGTGTTTGATTTGCGCCAGACTGCTGGTTATGTTGTATGAATAAAAATCAAAAATAAATAGTAGGTACCTACTTTTATAATAAAAATACCTACTCACGCGATGAGCATCTACTTATAAAGTTTATTCGTATTTAATTCAAAATTTTGAGTATAAACTTCATGCTCAATTTTATTCATATCACTCATTGCTTACAAATTAAGTCTTGATTTTTTTTAAAATTATTACGTTTATCAATTACCTTTATTTATTTTTTACTACTATTATTCTCTAAATATTCCTAAATAGGATCTTTTAAAAAGTAAAAATTTGATAAAATCGGAAATCCTAGTAGTGCATCCAAAATGTTGGATCGTACTGTATAAACTTGTATAACATGCAGTAGTTAAAACCTAACATGCACGAAAGTTGACCAGAAATACCGGATTATTTTAACAATAAGTTAGTGACCAACTTTTGATGTACGGTGCTTTGTTTATTATAGTCAGTGTTCAGAACACCTGATAAATTTTGTTATAAATTATTGCTTATTTAAAAATTTTCGGAAATTTTTTACGTATTATTTGATAAAGTTTTATGATTAACATGAAATTTTTTTTCTTATTTGAAATTAATATTATTTTTTTCTAGTATAAAAACAAAATTACATTATATTCACCCAATAATGAATGATCTTCACTACTTGGTATTGTTTACTTAAATTATTTATTTATAAATGCTATGATGTATTTTTATAAAGACCACTTACTATACCATATTTTATAAATATCTTTTTAAATAATTCGCGTAATTATATTAACATAAACATGCAAATCATTTATTTATTAGTATATTATATTTCTGTATTTTGTATAAGTAATATCGATTCATCTCGCTGGAATGGACAAACCCCTTGGTTTTATGATTCTAGTAAGTTTATAATATTTAATATTCTGTTCAACAATTCGATATTTATTAACCACTTCATGCTCACATTAATTGTGGGTGGTTAACGTTAAACAAGAATGCGACATACATATTATAATAATAATAATAATAATTATACTTACAGTACATTAAACAAGGACAAGGCGTGCGTGGGAGTGGCCTTGTCGGATACGACAATGTGTATCAAGTGGTTAAAATCTAAACTCTACTAATGATAAAGGTTCCTACTTACAGTCATGTTTGGTTTGATTGACATGTGACATACCGTTTGATCCTGAGTTATGTAAATTATAAAGGGTCTGACCGGTTAAGCATGTTAAAAATGCCTTTTTTGAATTTGATGGTGGGAATTTTTTACTAAAGGCCGTGTGACATTTGTGTAAATTTTGTACAAAATTTAATACTAAATGGTAACTAACTAATAGAAAGCGCGTATTAGTATCCATCAAACGTTTTCTATTGGTTAGTTACCATTTTGTACAAAATTTACACAAGTATCACACGGCCTTAAGGCGAAGCATCACCAACCACACAGTAGAGGTCGCGCTAGGATCCATCATCCTATGGCACCTACTGTGGTAGGACTAGGACTGAACTGAACATTAGTTGTCACAGTCGTCACTGTAGTTATTACGTAGTACCATCACCACATCGTGTTATGTTTTGTTTAAAGTGAAATAAATATTTATACGTTAACCGTTCACCTGTCTACTGATTTATACTCAAAAGAAGAATAGGCCAACACACTTGCCTATAACTTTTTCACATTTCTTCATTTTTTTGGTACTAAAAGATATCCAAAAAATTCAGAAAAATCAAAAATCATATAAGAAATATCATGAAATATGAAGACAATTTTTTGGAATTCCTTCACTATTAAATTCCACGAAATAAGAATTGATCAAGTTTAAAATAAATTATTTCACTATGTTAGAATTTTCGGACTAGTATAAAATAAATTGACATAATTCTGCTTTAAAATACCTACAATTTGAAAAAAAAATCATCCCGAAATTCCGAAGTTGTGCGACGTCACATACTAATGGAGTCGATTACACTGCAAGCAGCGGCGGTTCTAAGGCGGTGCGGTCCGGTGCGGATAAAAAATATTTCAAAAAAATTAATAATTTGGGTTTCTTTTGGAAAAAAAAATATATTTTTTTGAAATTTGCAAGGGCAAAAGCAAGGAAAGTGGCTTTGTAGTTAATTTTTCTTTCTTAATTTGTTTAAATACTCCTTTTCAAATGAGGAAAATAATTAGGAAGATTCTGGGACTGAACAAGATGAATGAAGAGAGATATAAAATAAGAACAAACGAAGAAATAGAAACTGAACTTCAAGGAAAAACGATAGTAAGGCATATCAAATCGATGAGATTAGGTTGGTTTAGACACGTCGAAAGAGCAGATGAAGATAGAGCAATTAAACGCACCATGAAATGGAGACCAGACCGAGAGGAAGACCAAGGACGAGATGGGAAGAGGAGATATACAGCGATTTGAGAGCGATGGGAGTGGAGAACTGGAGAGAGACTGTGCGAGATAGAAAAGGATGGAGAAGGATCGTAGAGAAGACAAAGGAACACAGAGATCTATGAAAAAAATGAGAAAGAATTGTAGTAATTTGAATATAATACATTTGTACAACGGGGACTAATCCACCCCAACAAAAGGATTTGTAAATCTCGGTTAAAAGATGGTAATATTCTGTTTGAATGTAATGCCGATTAATAATAAAAAATAACTCCTTTTCAAATAAATATTGTTTCTTTTTACGTTTTACTCGACGGGGGTGCGCCAAAATGAGATCTCGCACCACTTAAAAATCTTGCAAGAGCCGCCGCTGACTGCAAGCTATCAGAATCCTATAATTTATCGCAATTTCTCCACTAACTTCAATTTTGTCTGCTATTTTTAAGAACATAGTAGTTCAGTATAATATTGCATTATTTCTGATTTCCAAGATTTATAAATAAACTATAGTTCTCTTGTGCTTCATAGAAGTCCAATATCTCTTCACAAATCATTTAATTAATTTATAGTATAAATACATATTCTAATATTTTTGTTTAATATGTTTTAAATTAAAAAATATGTTGTACTATATTATTACATCAAAGAAGAAAAAATTACAAAATAAATGCTGATTGTTGTTATTATAATCACAAGAAACGTAAACGAAAAAACCTCCCTGCCACTATCATGGTCGGGTCGGGTAAAATAGTATATTATTACTCTGAAAGTAGTGTACAAAATTACTCTTTATTTTGTATCGTCGCGCATCGACGTTTTTTTAACGTTATTTGTTAAATATTGCATTACCTTCTACTAACATTGTCTTTTTTTTCAGCTTGTAATTGTAATCAATTTTCAAATCGATGCTATTTTGATAAAGAACTTTATGAACGTACAGGACATGGAGGGCATTGCTTGGATTGTTCTTCAAATCGTGATGGGCCGAATTGCGAACGTTGTAGACAGAATTTCTACCAAAGAGAAGATTCTCATTGCGTAGCTTGTAATTGTGATGAAATTGGCTCACGAAATCTTCAATGTAATTCAGAAGGAAAATGTCAATGTAAACCTGGAATAACTGGTGATAAATGCAATCAATGTGAAATAAATCATTACGATTTTAGTAGTCATGGTTGCAAAGAATGTGGCTGTTCTGAATCGGGTTCTTTAAATAATTATCCAAATTGTGATCCATATAGTGGTACTTGTCATTGCAAAGCCAATGTAGAAGGAAAACAATGTCGTGATTGTAAACCTGGATATTTCAATATTGATTTAGAAAACCAGTTTGGTTGCACACCCTGTTTTTGTTATGGGCATTCTTCGGAATGTTCTTCAGCTCCTTACTATTCACGCTATCAAATAGAATCTGTTTTTTCAAAAAGTGGAGAAAAGTGGATGGCCGAAGATGAATTCCACCGAATGGTAGATATACAATATGATGGTCTTACACAAAACGTTGCTATTTCTGCTTTTGGAGACGAAGCAGTATATTTTATTGCACCTGATCGATTTTTGGGTGATCACAGAGAATCTTATAACCAAATATTACAATTTACATTAAGGATTCACGACAATCGTGCTGTAGCAACAGCAACAGATATTATTTTAGAAGGAGGAGGTTCTTATATCAGTAATACTATTTTTGCTCAACGAAATCTTTTGCCAAATTTTCAAGTAAGTACAATTTAGAACTTTAAGGGATTAGGCTTAAAATTATAATTTTAGAATCAAGTGTATAAATTTCGTCTACATGAACATCCAGATTTTGGTTGGCAACCACGATTATCACCGAGAGCTTTCATTTCTATATTAACCAATTTAACAGCCATTCGTATTAGAGGTACATATTCTGCACATGGTGTTGGATATCTTGATGATGTAAAATTAGAAGCTGCAGCAAGAGGAATAGCAGGAAAACCAGCATTATGGGTTGAACAATGCGATTGTCCACAAGGTATTTCAAATATTTTTATTAAAAGCTTCTGTTTAAATTGATATTATGATGGTTCTGTGTATCTGTCCGTTTTCGTGGACTTCTCCGATTCCATTTTTTCTCATCAACTTCATTTTCATGGTTCAACCAACCATGAACTAACTTATTATAACGATAGATTTGTAGCTCTGGTAGTCGTACTATACAGTGCCATTTTTTAGGGCAGTGGTCACATGGTGACCTAAACACATAGTTAATGTTCAAATTGGCCGATAGGGCGGCGCCACTTAAGCTACACATTTAGCATATACAATAGGCTATGCAATAGGTTTGTTCCAACCAGCCGAGAAACCATACAATTTTTACCTATTTTGCACAAGCGTGACTGTACATTGTAAGATTTCTCGGCTGGTTGAAACAAACCTCATGTAAACTTTAATTGGTGCACATTCCAGCTTGTGACCCCGGGGCCTTCACAAAAGTTAAAATAAATCATACCCAATCCATCACATAGTTTACCCACATACCTTCCAATAGAAACCGTACAATTTTGACCTATTTTGCACAAGCGTGACTGTACTTTGTAGGGTTTCTCGGCTGGTTGGAACAAACCTCATGTAAACTTTAATTGGTGTAAATTTAAGCTTGTGACCCCGGGGCTTTCACAAAAGTTAAAATAAATCATACCTATAATCCATCACATAGTTTACCCACATACCTTCCAATAACCACATTCCAATCCCTCGCATGTGATGGATCATAACGATGAATCGTAAAATATATGCTGGGCTTAACACATAGGTATCGACAAGTTCATGGTATCGACTAATTACTAATTCAAATTGTAGGTTATGTTGGACAATTTTGTGAGTCTTGTGCACCTGGATACAGACATTTACCATCTCATGGGGGTCCATTTAGTCCATGCATTCTATGCGATTGTAATAAACATGCTGATATTTGCGAATCTGAAACTGGTCGATGTATTTGTCAGCATAATACTGCTGGAGATAATTGTGATCTATGTGCTAGAGGATATTACGGAAACGCTTTAGCAGGAACTCCAGATGACTGTCGACCATGTGGATGTCCAGATGGGGGAGCATGTATTCAATTAGAAGAAGAAATTATTATGTGTGTTGAATGTCCTGCAGGATATACAGGTCATCGATGTGATTCGTGCTCCGATGGTTATTATGGTGATCCAACTGGCCGATTTGGACCAACAACAGCATGTCAACAATGTGAATGTAATCTTAATATAGATCCAAATGGAATAGGTAATTGTAATACAACAACAGGAGAATGTTTAAAATGTATTCTAAATACTGGCGGCTCGAGATGTGAACAATGTTTGCCTGGATTTTATGGAGACGCTTTAGCTTTACCCAAGGGAGATTGCCAACCATGTCAGTGTTATTCTGTTGGTTCCGAAGAAGAACTTGATGGATCGCCTTTGTGTGATCAAATATCAGGCAAGTGCCATTGCAAATCTCATATTCATGGACGTAATTGTGATCAATGTGAGGATGGATATTACAATATAGTCAGCGGTGATGGATGTCAAACATGTGACTGTAATTTAATTGGATCTCTTAATAATACTTGTGATCTGTATTCCGGTCAATGCTATTGCAGACCAGGTGTTACTGGGTAAGGCAAATATAGTATTTTATATTTTTAGCAATCTTTGTTTTTATTATTGTAGTTTACGTTGTGATCGTTGCGAGGACTACAAATATGGATTCTCATCAGATGGATGTAAAAGCTGTGATTGTGATTTAATTGGTTCTAAAGAAGCTCAATGTGATCCGTTCGGTCAATGTTATTGTCTTGATAATGTAGAAGGAAGGCGGTGCAATCGTTGTAAAGAAAATAAATATGATCGTCAAAGAGGTTGCGTTAATTGTCCTGATTGCTACAATTTAGTTCAAAATGCTTCAAATTTGCATTTACAAAAATTGGATCGCTTATCTGATATCCTTAATGAAATTGAAAGAAATCCAACCGTTGTAGACGATGATAAGTTTGAAGAACAATTAAAACATGTACAAGAAGAAGTCGATAATTTATTGGACGAAGCGAAACGTAATACCGGGGGTGATGAACGCACCATTTCTGAAAAACTTGAAGAGATCCGCGACACCCAAAAGAAAATACTAGGAGTACTCTCTGAAATCGATGAAAATATACAATTGGCTGAAGAAAAAGGTTTGTAATTTAAATATTTTTATTATTCGTGCTCAAAACTCAAAAGAGCACCATTCAGTTTCGATTTGTTACAAAAATTTAAATAATCGTTATTTTGCACTAATATTATTTAATGTTTTGTGCGTGTAAGTATGAAATTAAATTATAATTTACAGGAACATTGCGTAAACTGAAAACTAGGAATCTCAAACTCAATAATTTTTATTTTATGTAGATAATATTCTAAGGAGTAGGTAAATAGATAAGTTTTAATTTTTTTCATGTTTGCATACAAAAAATGTTTCAAGATTAATAGAAACTAATGATTATTTAAAGTTTTCTACAATTCTGGAAGTGGTTAATTAGGTATGTAGTACATTAAAATGTTAGTTACTCCATGCACCAGACAATGATCTGATTTTTTTTAAATAATATAAATGTAATTATTACTAGGACTGGGATAATTATAACTATCGATATTTATTAATTAATCGAATAATGATATTAAAATTTTGAAATATCAATTAATTGATTTTTCGATAATTACTTAATTATATATCGATTATCGTTCGATATATCGATATGTTATTGTTCGATATTCGTTAGTTATCGTTTGATATTTCAATAACTATCGATATATCGATACTCAAATAATTATCGATATACTCCTATAATTATCAATTAATCGAAGTTATCGATAGTTTTTTAATTATCGATATTCGAAATCAATATTTAGATATCGCGCAGCTCTAATTATTACTATTGTTTTAGGTGAAGAAGCTGATTTAAATATAAAATATACAGAAGAGATAATACATATTGCTGAAAGCGAACTGAATGACGCTCTTGATAATTTAGAAAGTGAAGGTAAAGAAGCATTAGAAAGAGCTGAACAACGTGCTAGAGAATTTGGACAACAATCCGACAAAATGACAACTATTGCTCAGGAAGCTAGAGAAATAGCTGACAATTTAGATAACAAAGCAGAAGAATTAAACAATACTGCTATGGAAGCAAAAAATAAGTCTATAGAAGCATATGAATTAGCTAAAAATGCAACTGATTCACAACGAAATATTAGTCAGGACATAAAACTTTTGAAGACAGAAGTTAATAACATTCAGTTAAAGTTGGTCAATGTTAAAAAGTGGATGGAAGGTGTTTATAATAAGTCACATGAAATTAGGAATAAAATATTATTACTTTTGAATGAAGTTAATAATTTAATTGTGCCAGATATCGATGTTCCTGTTTTGAAACAACAAGTGCAAAATACTAAAGAAGAAGCAAAACGTATATTAAATGAAACTGATGATCTTATTCATAAGGGTGATCAATTATTAACTGATATTGCCGAACAACTATATATTTCTGAAGACCTATTAACTAGAGGAGTTGATCAACAAGATAATACCAACGAACTTTTAAGTGAAATTGATTTAGCTCGAGCTCGAGCCGATAATGCAGTTAAATTAGGTCAAGAAATTCTTAAAGAAGCAAATTCTACATTTGAAATTGTCAGTCGTAAGTTACTTTTTTCACAATTTAAACAGTAAATTGACCAAGCGGACGGTAGTAAAACTTAAGAAGGATCTATATTACATCCTTGCCACAGAACTTCCAATGTTACGTCATCGTAACCTAACCAAATTACAAAGACTGCTTTGGTTGTTTCTCCCACAATAACTCTTATGATAAACTCTTCTGATAAAAAATCCGGGGACTGTGGTGGCCAATCCATATAATTAGACTCTATCTCTCATTTTCTCTCAAATAGTTTCTGCACAACTTCGATGAATGTTTGGGATCATTATCTTCTTGAAAAACGAAACCTTTCTCAATTAAATGCTGGTCTGTTCGCAACACATTGTTCTCTAATATCAGTTTATATCCTTCTTTTCTCAAAATTCTTTCTATTTTAACAATAGCTTCGACCCAATAATTGTTGCTGAAACATCCCCAAATTATAATTGAACCCCCGCCGTGTTTAACCGTTGCCAAATACATTCATCTAATGTCCGTTTTCCCGTCTTCATGTGTCTTCGCAAAAATTCGTCGATGAGAACCAAAAATCTGAAGCTTTGACTCATCTGACCAAAGAATATTTTTTCACTGACTATTCGACCACAATTCGTATTTTTTACCCAAGCTAGTCTTTTTTCTTTATTTTGAGGTCTTAGCAAAGTTTTCCCCATAGCGATTCTTCCATGAAGTCCGGCTGTATATAAAAAAATTGTAACTGTACAGGGTCGAGTTGAGAAAGATGTCGATTCATGGTATTGCTGTGGTGTTACCAAAATTTTATTAATGAGTTAGTGAATTATTTTTATTAATTATAGATTTCGATAAGCAAGTGAAAGAGAGTCAAGCTGCTGCACAGCAAGCTCTTGATAAAATTCCAGAGATTAGATATCTATTAAATGAGGCAGTGAACAAAACGAAAGAAGCAGAAGTTTCTTTAGCGGACTCAAAATTAAATGCGGACCATGCTTTACAGACTGCTCTACAAGCAAATAAATTAGCAAACCAAGCATCTCAATTGGCTCAAAACATTCGCAATGATGCTGAATTTTTACATCAAAATGCTACTGGTCTTAAAGATGAAGCAGGATTAATGAGTGGACGAGTAGAAAATACAGAACTAGAATATAAACAACTTTTATCACAAATTCAAAATAATGAAACACTGATAGGAGAAGCTAAAAATAAGGTAAACAATAATTCAGTGGTTTTATTTGCTATTAATAAATGTATTCTTTGTAAAAAAAAATTTAGCGAAAACGTGAAAAGGTGGATATCTTCAACTAATAAGAAAACCTTGTAACTCCATAATTTACCAAAAATGACATTTTAAGTGCACCTGTTGAATGGTAATGGTATTCATCGTTTAGAAAAACTTCCAAATAATTACAGATCCCTTAAATGTGTTAAATACGTATTTCGTAAGTCCATCCACTTACTAATATCAAAAAGCAAACTTTGTATGTCCCAGCAGTTACATAGAAAAAGTGGTAGTGTGTCTATCCCATATGACTTTGCGCTGTCGTATACAATTCAGTTTTTTTGCTCTCATGTAAAATTTCACATTTTGGAGTTTCAAGGTTTTCTTATTTAGCCTACGATATGCTTAACATAAAAACTGCTTTGTGTTAAATTCTACTAAATACTTTAATAGGTACTTATATGAAACTGTGCGGAAACTTTTTTTTTGTCTTCTTTTCAATTTTTACAATACTTAGGTACGTCACAAATGAACCGAAAAAATACATAATCTGAAAAAAATTATGTTATTATTGTATATTGAAAGTTTTTATAATTTTATTCATATACCTACCTATCTAAAAATTTCAAATAGTTTTTTTTCACAGATTGGTCGAGCTGGAACTGATTCAAAAGAAGTCACCAAAAAAGTTAATGAAATATTAGCAGATGTAGAAATTATTATGAAACAACTTCAAAAGTCACCAGAATTAAATGAATACGAACTAAATCAACTCGAACAAGAATTAATAAAAACTGAACATAAAGTAACTGAGGCAAATTTAAATTTAATAGTAGAACAGCTCAGAAAAGAGAATAAAGAACAAAATATGCTTGTCCAAACTTATAATTCAGAAGTAGAATGGTTACGACAAGAAGTAGAAAATATTAAAGAAATTGCTAATGCACTTCCAGATGGATGTTTTAAACGAGTTCAACTTGAACCTTAATTTTTTTTGCTTTTTTTAAGTAGGTACTTTATGGTAGTATTTTGTAATTCAATAATTAGTTTAATAAACATTAATTATTCTAAAAATAGATATTAATATTTTATACCAAAGAAAATTTTTATACTTTTTCTATTTTTTTAGTTATATTTTGCCATACTAACATTAATACTGAGATAGATAGATGTAGAAGACTAGTTTTTTTTATTCATTTTGCAATAAAGGCTTTTAAAAATTTTGTATTGTGTTCTTTTAATTAAGTAAGTAAACCCAGCTGACATTAGGGGACATTACAGTCGATATATAGATATATCGGCAATTGAAATCCCAATTTTTTTTGTGATTCTAAGAGCCAAAAAAATTATCACTTTCTCGGCGTTTAGTCTAGTGTCCCTTAGTTTTTGAGTTATGCATTTTTGAAAATAAACTTCATGTTGGTTTTACTGCTATTACAAGAAACCATAGTGATCTAGAGGTTGAGTATTCTAAATTTGTCGTAATGATGATGACAAAAGTCATAATTTTTATAAATAAATAAAATTGGTTTATTATTAATTCGTGAAAATAAATTTGTTTAATTATTAATAAATTACGAATTAAGGAATAATTATAATGTTATATTTGAGCTTTCGATCTTGCATTAAGATCTTCGTCAGAAAATTACAAATAATTACAAATTTTCTGACGAAGATCTTAATGCAAGATCGAAAGCTCAAATATAACATTATAATTATTCCTTAATTCGTAATTTATTAATAATTAAACAAATTTTATAAATAAAGACTAAATCTCCTCCAGCAATAAGTATAGATAACAACGATTATCGGGATATTGGAGACGCCCAATTATGAATTGAATATTTATAAATATTCCAAGTCAACAATCATTTGGCAATATAAATATATCGAAAATGCAATAAATTGTATCGATTGATTGGAATAGTAATTCGTAGGTCCTGAGTTCGATTTTCATATTAGGCAACTTTTGTTTTAAAAATTATGTAATTAATTAATTATAATCTAAATTAATTTACACACAATACTGTGGAAGAGCAGTAATCGTATCTTACAAGAATTGGAAAGAAAGCATCACCAATGTCTTTACAGTGATATTATATTTTTTGAAAAACCTACAAGAACAATAAAAGATAAGAGGTGGACCTCAAAAAAATTTTAGTAAAGTTAACAAACAAACTAAAAGACGAAAAATTGCACATTTATTGGAAGACTATATTCGAAAGAAGAGCTTAACTTTTGCAACCCGTAAAAGTCTTGAAATTTCTGGTCGACGAGATGCTTCTAAAATTGTGCAAGAATTTTCAGACTTTTCTCAAAAAAGAACTACTAATAAGATAAGAAAGGCTTTTCAAAGACCAAGTTCATTGTCTATTAAATTCGTTGAAACTTTCATAATAAAAATAATTTTAGCATATCTAATGTTATTTCTAATTTTGTTTTTAACAAAAACTTAACTAATAAGTGCTAAAATTTATATTTTACAACACATAATACTAATATCACACCTACTCTTGAAATTGCTTTTTTAAGATTTATTCTCTAATTATCTTTTTTTTATATTATTTCCAAAAATTTAAATCGAAAAATCAATATTTTAGTGAGGCATTTATTTTTTTTTGTATAATAAATCATAGATAAGGCTTCTATATCAATTATTTTCAGTTAAACTTAAAGAAAAATTGTTAAAATCCAATTTTTAAAAAGTTTTTATACGCTACTATTTATTAATTCCTAGATTAGTAAGTTTAAATACCGGGGGTTTACACATGCAATGATTTACTTACGCCAGTCGTCACTGACGCGCCAGAAAAAAAATTCATGTGTAAACCTTTACTTGCATGGACATTTTAAATATGTATGCGAAGTTGCAAAAAGTTGGTTTGTTCCACGATCGTTTGTTCCAACTTTCTTGGTGCAAGGATTGACTTGGACTCACATCCCCACTACCGCCCACTACAAGTACAACTTGCAAATGTAAACTTACAAGGGGACCTTATCAACTCCCCCTCACCGATTTGCACAATTTTTAACACACCTTTAGGCCATATTTAGTTATACATAAATTTAAAATCTTAGCTTGCACAATTTAGGCAACTCGGAGAAAATCGATTTTCAAAATCCAATAAATTCGTATTATAAATTAGGTCTAATGAGAACTTTCAAACACGATAGTTTAATTTGACATTGATTTGACATAACAACATAACCCAACATAACCTCACGGCATTTCGTAACGACATATTAATAATTAATTAATTTAAAGAAATTTTAAACATATACAAACAATCAATTAAACTACGATGAGCAAAAAAACCAAATTGCATAAATATAAGGTTAGTCTTTGCGAGATAATACGAATTTTGTCACAACAACCCACAAAAAATACGTTCTTGTAAATCGTTGAAATTTTCTGTAATTACCCACGGTAAGATAATTAATGTAGTTAAGTTTATGTAGATTCATTTAAATAATTTTTATATAGGTTGTATTGGCGTTAATTTCAACAACTGTCCATTGCACTTGATTCCGAACATCAAGAATTATCGAATTCTCAACAATATTTGTATAGTAATTGATTATAATATAATAAATAATTAATAGTAGTGGACAGTAAGTTAAATTCATACGCATTAGTCATCTAAATCAAGCTCATTGTACTACTTTTTTCAGCTGCTCCCCGATTCCGGCCATTTCAACATGGATCTTCTCATTGCAGTTAGCACTGAACAGTAACAAAGTACATGCTATTTTCTTCTCTTCGTTAGAAACGATTTACAATGTTACATTAGTAGAGCGATTAATCGGTGTGGTTTACATCAACGACCTCCCAGCAAATATGAAAGGCCCAACAGTATATTATGCAGATGACATTATGATAAATGCCGTGAGGTTATGTTGGGTTATGTTGTTATGTCAAATTAAACTATCGTGTTTGAAAGTTCTCATTAGACCTAATTTATAATACGAATTTATTGGATTTTGAAAATCGATTTTCTCCGAGTTGCCTAAATTGTGCAAGCTAAGATTTTAAATTTATGTATAACTAAATATGGCCTAAAGGTGTGTTAAAAATTGTGCAAATCGGTGAGGGGGAGTTGATAAGGTCCCCTTGTTAATTATGCAAGCAGCAAGAACATTCCATACTGTAATTATTGTGATATCGTTTATGATTTCTTACGTGTCGACATGTTTACACTTCGGTATACATTCGCAAACTACGACTGGCGATTGGCGAAATAAAATTACATTTTACGTGTAAACCTTTAGTGGCGCGTCAGTGACGACCTATGGTGACGACTGGCGTAAGTAAATCATAGACCATTTCACGCAAACTACAGCGCTTGCGTTGAAGAGTGGTTGAAGAGCAGAATGACGCGAAAAATAGAATAAGACAGCTAGATGTTCGGACCAACTTACTACTTTTGCTACTTTCCCTATGCTTTTACGTGTAAAAACGTGCTTAAATATTGTGTTATAATTTTTACAGGGTAGTTCAATTTTGATGATCCTTTTTTTTATTTGATAGGGTACAGTTCGACGGTGGTCTCATTTAAATTTTAAAAACAAAAATTCCACCCTTAACGGTAGAAAAATCGAGTTAAAATTGATGTCCTTGATTGATGCGCCACAGAGATTTTCTTCGTGAAATGGTCTATTGCATGTCTAAACCCCGTATAAGGTACTTTGCGACTAACTGCATTTTCGTGACAAAGCTTATACTTATACGTTATCGGCCACATGTGTTAAAATATTATGCAACGACAAAATGCATATTGATTATTTTGGTACCGCGTGGTTTGAATTCAATGCTCACTACTACGTTGTAATTTAAGGATTTAAAAGAGGACATCGCTACGTACATTTTCCTTTTATTAACATCAAAAATAAAGCAAATTAATTATTACTATAATGGACGAAAATGTATCTTTAACCTTCATCCGCTCGCGCCTTTTCAAGTTACACTTTCGATCGCATGGGCAGCAATTAGACCGCCTTTGTTTTTTATTGTTTTCGTGAATTTTTCGTCATTCAAAGTGCATGATTTGAATTATTTAAAGAAATATACATAAAATAAGTTTATGCTACATTTAAAAAAAGACCAATATGAAAACACATAAAATTAATAAATACCTATAAATGCTACATTTATAAGACGAAATTAAAAGACAAAAATGAAATACATTTTACATTTCAAAAAACAATAAAAATTAATTGTGAATAAAATTGAAAACGATTTCACAAATTAACAGTATTCATAAAAAGTTCACGTTGTCGATCGCGCTAGGCGGCAAATTGGCCGCCGTACGACACTACATACTTTGGGGCTGTCTTGAGCCGGATGATGAAGTTGTCTTATCAGAAAATGGGTAGGGTCTAGTGGAGGAGATAGTAATTAGAGAATACAATCGCATCTCGACCCTCCTATGACGCTCTGGAAGAAAATAGGAGAGAAAATTTAAAAAGGCGGTCCTTTTGCCGCCTACGCGAGAGAAAGAAGGTTAATATAAGGTGACCATTCGTACTGATTTTACCAGTACAGTACTGGTTTTCAGGGCATAAGTCCTGGTTAGTCATTAAACAAAACCAGTACACGAAAAGTACTACAAGTTGGTATACAGGTTGGCCATTGGGTGAATTTTTGATAAAAATTTATAAAATTTGGGCGTGGCTGGTCAAAATTCATGTTGTCCTGGTTTCAGGTTAAAAAAATGGTCACTTTACTTTAATAATAATAATAATACTGAGAGAAAGTACAAATAAACATCCGGACTGGCTCCTTTGGGGGCCCTTGGCTAGTGACTGAGGAGGAGTACTTACCAAGAGGGAAGATTTTTGAAAATTACATTTTCCGCTATTTTGAACACTTGGAAAAAGTACCTTAGTAATAAAAAATACAAACTACTTTTACCCCAAGTATAAACCACTTTGAGGCCCTTTCCAGTATTAAGGGCCCTTCAGACAATATATTGATATTGTCAATATTATTGAACATGTGAGGGTCAATCAATATTTATCGTCTGAGTCAAATGCAATGTGTCAATATTTATTGACAGTATTGACAATATTTTATTGAATATAATATTATATTGATCGTCTGAAGGGGCCTTTAGGGTTGTTGCATAAATCGTATTTTAATATACCTATACCAATATAAAAACCAATACACCACAGACCTCGCTTAAATTTAAATTTACAGTCCCAATTCATTTTTTTTATTGAGCCACCAGAGGGCAGCGGGAGGAATGCACACAGCGAATAGACACATTTTTTAAATTTTAAACCATAAAAAGTTCAAAATAGAAAAAATAGTAACTTGTTTCATAATCGTTTTTATTGCACTTATCTTTTTTTTTTCGCGGGTCGTCTTCTAAACAGATTGCGTGCATAAAAACATAAAAACTTCCGGTAACCCGGTGGGCCAGCACGTGCCTGATTAGATGTTCGGAAAAGCTTCAAAAAGATGTTTCCGTTTATAAGTAATTCCTTTTGTATATAATTATTCTTAGGATGTTTATACATCATTTAAGTCAATAAAAAACCGATAAATTGTTTTTCCAATTAGATGTAACCCCTTAAACAAGTTTATTTGATTTTATTGGAACAAATTAAACAATTACAAATATCTAACTGGAGTTAGATAAGTCGTAATTTAATAAGATAGTGTTATCTATGATAAAATAATAAAAATTAAATATGTTAGGTATGTTAGTATAAGTAAATTCAAGATACAGGTATAAATTGACCCAAAATGTTACTAATTGTTTTAAAAATTTATTTAGTTTTTATGCTATTCGTTGTAAAATGTGTAAAAGTGGAAGTTATTGATAGCAATTACTCATTTTTAAAAACCGAGGATTGTGAATGTTACTTGCTGGGTACAATAGGAAGTATAGAAGGAAAATCAATATGTAACACAGAATCACTACAATGTAAATGTCACCCAAATATAATAGGAAAAAATTGTGACCAGTGTATGGTTGGATATTATAACATTCTTAGTGGATATGGTTGTTTTCCATGTAATTGCAATCCAACAGGTTCCATTAAGAATGCTTGTGATAATCACACAGGTCAATGCTTATGTAAACCTGGATATATTGGGTAATTAGATTGTTATAAAGTTTTTATAACAAACACTTTTCAAATTTATTATATAGGTTAAAATGTGATCAATGCGATTTTCATAATTACCAAACGTCAATAAGAAAATGCGAAATATGGAACTGCAATAAATATGATTCAAAAGAACAGCAATGCAATAAAACTGGATGTTTAGAAAATATTGAAAGAAAATATTGCGATACTTGCATAGAAAATTCTTATGTTTTACAGGGTTGTAACCCTTGTCCAGCTTGCTACTATATAGTGCAAGATAAATTCAACGATTATGAAAATTATTTTAATTTTATAATAAACTCCATCCAAGATCACTTTCCATTAAATGCTACACAGTATAGATTCTTTATAGAGCAAGTGCTTGATTTAAAAAATTTAGTTCAGAATTTAAAATTCAAATGTGAACACGATTTAAACTTTTTTGAAATTGATATTTTAGCAAATGTACTAATACAAGAAACTGAATATTTTCACAATGAAATTTCAAATATGATTCAAAGAGCTTATGCAATTTTCGATTATAACACAATACAACAACATCAAAAATGCATGGATGAAGGTATAACAGAATTGCAAGATTTAATAAAAGAAAATGAAAGACTTTTAGAAAATTCCACAATCATTTCAAAAACTATGGCAAGACATAGTAAGAAAATGATGGTCATATCAAAAGATGCTCTAGAAATATTGAACAAGCTTGAAAAGAAGATGGAAAATATGAGTTTAATTTCAAACAATACTTTACAAATGTGCAACGAAACATGCAAATTAAATGCAACATATTCCAAAATTTATATAAATGATAATCATAAGTTACTTGTTTTACAATATGATATAACTAAGGCTAACAAAAGAATCAATTCAATGAATAACTATATAAAAGATCTGCAAAATAAAACAAGTTACACAAAACGTGTCACTGAAAACCTGAAATCTCAAGTCTATAAAACTAAAATTTTTTCGGCAAATATTATTTTTAACGAATTTTATACAACTCTAAAAAATTTCAATCAAGTTAATATAAGCTTGCAACATATAAAGGAGGTGCATGATACGTTTAAAGAAAAACAAAATTTTCTTAATAAAATTTGGGATTTAGCTCAAGTGAAAGAAAGCGAAATTGACAATGGATTAATAAAATTAAACCAATATAAAAATCGAGGTGATGAAGCTATCGCCAAATTTGAACTATTGAAATCTGCTGGTGAAATAGTACCACTAAATTATAAAGGTAGGTAAGTAATTAGATACTTCCTTTGTTAACACGTTGTGCTCCGTGTACATAAAATTTAATCATATTTTAATTGAAAATGTATGTAAGTAGATCTATTGTTTACAGAATTTAAAAAAATACAAGACCAAATTAATGCCATACTTAATAATTCAGAAGAAATTATGAATATGTTTGGAAATATTTTATCTGTACTAAATTATATGGATGATTTGCAACCGAAGTTGCTCAATATATCTAAATCGATATTGGATAATCAAGATATCATGGAACGTACATTACATATTTTTGATGATCTTGACAAACAGCAATCTGAAAATACTTTAAAACTAAACGAATATCAGAAACAACTACAGAATAGTACTGATGAATTAAATCACTTGAAAGAATCGGTAAGTATAGTTCATTTAAAATTGTATAGATAACTTTCTACATTAATATTATACCAATCAGAATAATGCATTTTTGATCACGCGAATTACATTTACTACTCCAAACAAACTTACCATGGTAACGACACTCGAAGCGATAAATACCCGCTAAATGCGGGCGATTTGTTAAAATTGAGCTGATAACTACCCGCTAAATTAAAATTCAATAGTTACCTATGAAATAAAATTTTGTACTGTCAAATATATCCTAAAATAACTAAATACTAAGAGCCTGTGCTTTTATTTTAAAAATAAATTTGTGGTCAGTTAGTGAGTGAGTGATCGGTAGCTGGAATGTCATTAATTCATTCGTGCGCATCAGTGGTAGACACAATAGCGGATAAGATCCTAATTTTTGTGTGTAAAATATAGATCATATCACTGTATTAAAATAATGTTTTCAGCAAAATACATATGAGGACATTTTAAAACAAATGAAAGAGTACCTCATTGTATTAAATTTTGTTCCAACAACTCATAATCAGTTAAATAAAATTGAAAAGGAAATTAAAGCAATGGAAGAAACAATAATTAAAATAGATTACTTAAATAGATTACTTGCTCAAAAAGATCACCTAAGGCAACAAGTAAATAATGTTAAAGCAATAATTGAAAGCTTGCCAGATGATGATAGTACCCTTTGTGAAGCTGCTCAAACAGAACCTAAATTAAATTTAAACTAGGTAAGTTTTTAATAAATTAACATTAATCTTGGGTATAATTAATCAAATTAACCTATTAAGGTTACAGCTTTTGAGGATGAACGCAAGGATTGTACAAGGAAAAAGTATTACCTGTTAATGACGTAATATAAGTTACTAATATAATAATTATTTGTGTGAAATAAATTTAATACAAATTTTTTTAAATAATATAATATTGTTTAAGATATTCAGACTGTGTTATTTGACCATAAAGAAGCCTGGGACCACAATGAAATATCACATACGTATATTTCATAAATATCTGGCAAATGTTAGCCATTCCAAGTGATTCTGCGATGCTCAAAGAAAGTAAGGCAATCACATAAGGGCTTTATTAATTTTTTTTGTAATTAGGAAATTAAGTAAATGTTGAAAAAGGAAATTAAAATTTTATCTTTTCATAGTAATGCAATGATTATTGATTATATCATATTGATAAGCCATGATTATACGTATTGGTATGTTACTTTGAAAAGGATTTATTCATTATGGACAGGCATCCATTGCAAAGGATGACCTGGTTCCATCAAATAACATGGAATAAAACATACAAAGCTTTTTGAAAACATCAATATAAAAGCGTGAGGCTGTTTATTTATAAGGTAGGTAAGCAGGCTCGCAGTTGTTGTACGTATATAATTGAGGACCGTTTTGTCAAAACTCGCTTTGTCCTAAAAGTAAACTTTTCAGGAAACGGTTTTTATTGTTTAGTGAATTTGATATAAACAAAATATTAGTTAAAAATAACTGAAGATAATTGTTTTCCTAGTGTCTTTTAAAGGCTTCTAATTTGAAATTTTTTTTTGTAAGTTTTCAAAAATATTAATTAAAAAAAAATTACAGTTTTTGCAAAACTTGCTTTATGTAATACTTTTATCATACTACATCGAATTAAAAAGAAATTTTCTACAGAACACAGAAAAAAAAATACGGTTTAATCTTTTCAATTTTTTGTCACTTGTTTTTGGTTCTTCTGATGTTGTTTTCCCTAAAATTTCGTCATAAAATTCTTTCGCTTCTTCAGGAATATTAATATATTTTATGATATTTTTTTGTACAAAGCGAGTTTTGTAAAAACTTTAAGTTTTCTCTAGCGTTTTGTAAAGAAACAAAGCAAAATTTGCAATATATGATAGCAAATTCTGAAAGGCCGCTACAAAATTATATAGATTTGATATAAAGCTCAATATTGTTTAATTTGGACAAAGCGAGTTTTGAAAAAACGGTCCTCAATTCAAGATGTGATGAAACTGACGTTTTAGATCATGTGGTCAAAAATGAATTAAGAAAAAAAAATAACTTAAAAAATGTACATAGGTACATCGTTATAAAATTATTGTAATAAGGTAATAAGGAGTTGATTCGGAAAATAATTTTTCGTTACGCCGGACGTATTTGAGCACTTTTTTCGTGTACGTTTTGAGGTAAGAGATGGTTTTCGTCGACATTTGCAGGAAAAAACCAATAAAAATGGTATAAAAGCATAAGTTTCTACTGTATTATTTACAAAATATGTACAAAAGGAAAGTATTATAGAGACACGTCCCTCTATAGTACTTTCTATTTACAATATTTACAGAGAAACGGAAAGAAGCATAGAGTCACGTCCCTCTATACTACTTTCTATATGCAATATTTAGAACGTGATAGTGTAACTTACTTTGGCTAGCATATAATAGTTACTTATTTGGCGCCGTCGAGACAAATTGCTGCACGTGTTCCTTAGTAAACACTAACACGGCAGCTTTTTTAATGTCGCGCGGCGCATCATTGTTCCTCCTGCAAATATTACGCACATTGTGGAATCCACTTATATCTATTCCATCCTGTGCTATAAGGGTCGACTTAACCATAGAGGTGCACCACATACGCCAGACACGTATCCTCGTCGACTTTTTGCACAGTACAGAACGTTGAAAGTAGACGGCTAACGAAAAGTTCTTGTCATCACACGGAACCGTAAAACGCGAATTTTCGTTCGAGGGGAGCGGGGGTTCCGAGGCGGAGCGTAGCGCAGCCGAGGAACCCGAACGCTCCCGAGGTGAAAAATCGCGTTTTACGTCCTTGTGATGAAAAGTACTATTTTATTTTTTAAATAAAAAACAATTTTTTTTTTAAATTTTGGAAAATTTTATGTCAAGTTAGAAAAAAAATAAGAAACTCCATGGAAATGATTTTGTTATGAAAAAAGTTGACGAAAAAGGGAAGGAGGTATGAAAATGGTTAGAAAAGTTGATTTCTTATTCTTCATCAGCCTTTTTCCGCCCACTGCTGGACATAAGCCTCTCCATATTATGGAGGATCTGGCCATAACTCACCACGCTGGCCAGACGGGTTGGTGAGTAGTCCGCAGATCGATTTTGGACTATAGTTCTTTTACATCCGGTAGCAGCTTGCTAGGCTAGCATTCAGATGTGCCTATAACAACCTGCCGCGATTTGTAACCACCTGGTCAGTTGTCTTTGAAATTAATTTAAGGGGAAAATAAAAACTTAAACTTTTACCAACAAATTTTCATTTATTGACAAAAATCGAAGTTCAAAAAGGGGGGGGGGCTGCCACCACTGATTTTTAATTACAAAGTAAAAGGTTAATCAGAACCTAATTAACTAATTGGTTTAAATTAGTTAAATTAATTTATATGATTTCACTTGTTTTTGGTAGACGTGAAGCTTGGTTTTAGGCACCTCAGCCTCTCAAAAGACGTAGGAGATAAAACAAATATTTTGATCACACACAGAAAAAGGTATTTGACTTCAAGAAAAATCGTGAATAACAATAATTATTTATTAAAAAAAAGGAAAATTCGTTGAAATTTGACACAAGTTTCGTACACATTAATTTACACTTAGTTAGTTAATAATTTCTATCCAACAAAGATTAGTTAACATCTAGTTAAATAAAAAAATAAACTTTAGTTAAATAATGAACTGATACAATTAATTAACTTATCTTTGTTGGTAAATTTGCACGTGTTAATATTCATTTTTAATTTTTAACTTATTGCGAAATGAACTCTTTGTTACACTCTGTATATTAATTGAAATTGAATTCATCTAATTTGATGAACGTAAAATTTATATGTTATACAGGTTGTTGGAGTTAATTTTTCAATGGTTTATACAATTTATAATTAAACAGTTTTGGTTACTTACATAATACTTAGTTTCACACACAACACAATTTAAAATATAATAAAATAAGTTCACGCGAACGAACGTGATAGATTTGAATGCAAGATCTGATTGATCGACTGACTGACTAATTTAATAACTTGACTAACGAACGAACGTGAGCTTAAGGCTCAATTGACTTCTGACTTTAACGCATCGCGAATTGATTAATTAATTTTTGGCAAAACACAGTATTTTATGTGTTTTCTTCCACCACAACTTATGTTTTGAGAGGGGTTGTTTTTGGGTGGTTTTTACCACGTTAAGTTTAAAGACGAGCTTTAGTGATTGGTTGTTGACGTCCCACTTCTCTCAGTGCCTAAAAGACTTTTCCACCCCCGTTAGAGGCTAAGTTAATGCCTCGAGCGATTTCCTTTAGCATATCGGCGGCGTTTTTGACTTTGTATCAACACCTGGATTTTTGGAATACACTTTATTACTTCTTTGAAAATATACGTTATCATTGTTACAATTCTCTGTTATATTTGGATTCGTAAAAGTCATCTCTTTGTTAAGTTTACTATACAATTTTTAGTTTATTAGTCCAGGTGGAAATTTAGACTACTTGCGTTAACAATGTGTTTAAATTTGTAAAGACTTCTAGTTTCGATTTGAGTAAATTTCTTTTAACAATAAGTAATTTCATTAACTTTAGTTATTGCTAATTATTAAAATAAAGTTTTAATTTGAGCTTAGTTACTTTACTTGTATAAAACCAATTTCAATGTTATTTAATTTCTAAATAGCTGTTTTTACGTTAAATGATTCTTTTCGAGTACCAGTGGCGTATCAAGGATTAAGTCAATTTGAATTAGTCTAATTAATATCTAAATTTTTATATGCTAATTTGGCGGATTACTACATGCCTGTAGCACTGTTTTTTGTTAACGGTGGCAATTTGTCAACTCAGGGGGACCGCCGGCTTAACGTGCCCTCCGAAGCACGGAGACTTGGTCATAAGAAAGTTTGACTCTCCCCGGGTTTGAACCGGTTACCCCGCGTTCGCATCCAATTGCGTTAGCTATCACATTTAAGAATGGTTGGGTAACCAATAGTATTGAACTTATCGCATATGATTTCAATAATATGCTTTGAGGTTTTATTCTTAATCGGTTCAGCGATTAAATAGTTTGAATATGCATCAATCACTGCAACGAAGTCTCGTCCTGCATATTCAAATATATCCATTGACACCCTATGAAATGGATACTTTGGTGCCTCTTCTTGCACTAGTGGCTCTTTTTGATTGTTCCTTTTGAACTTCTCACAGATCATGCAATTTGTCGTTATATCCTTGATTTCACTATTCATTTTGGGCCAGAAATAATACATTCTTGCGCGTGCAAGCGTTTTTTCAATTCCCAAGTGCGGCGAGTGCAACCACTTGCAAATTTGCTCTTGCAGTTCCGTAGGTATTACTAGCCTATGATCCCGAAATAAAAGTTCATTCTCGTAATGTAACTCTGATTTAAACTTGAAAAACTCTTGACTTAGGTCATCCAGCTTGTGATACGTTGGCCACCCATTTTCAACATAGTGACATATTCGCATATACCGTTCATCCCGCTTAATTGTTGATCGATACAAGTTGTAGTTATTTTCGGATAGACATGCTGCCTTTGTTACCGAATGTATGATTCCAGACAATTCGGTAATTTCCGTACTTTCTCTTAATTGTGCGCGCGATAAACAGTCAGCCACAAGCATTTCTTTTCCAGGTTTATATAGTACCTTCATTTTCGGGTATCTTAGTAGTATCATAAACATGCGCTGTAATCGTGCGGTCACATTGTCAATATCTCGCTTAACCAGGGTTTCCAATGGCTTATGATCACTCTCAACGGTGAATTCGCGACCATACAAAAAGAAGTGAAATCTCTGACATGCGAAAACAATAGCTAACAGTTCCTTTTCGATTTGGGCCCACCTTTGTTCACTTTTGCTTAAAGTCCGCGAGGAATAAGCTATCGGATGCCCTTCTTGCATAATAACACAACCTAATCCGTCTTTCGATGCGTCAGTTTGTACGACGACTGCCTTGTTTGGATCATAGACCGCTAATACGGGGTCAGACGAAATGATATTTAACAAATTTTTAAACTCTTCCTCAGTTGTTCTTTCCATTCAAACCCAACATCCTTTCTTGTTAGATTGCGCAGAGCAGCGGACTGCTTAGACAAGTTTGGAATAAACTTTGCCAGATACTTGAAGAGTCCCAACAATCGCATCACGTCTTGCTTGCTTTCCGGGTTTTTTATTTCTAAAATCGCGTTTCGATATTTATTTGTTGGTTTGATTTGACCATTTGACAAGATATGGCCCATAAACTGAACTTCAGATTTTCTATATTAGATCTTTTCTGGGTTGAACTTGATGCCATTCGCTCTCGCACGTTCAATGACCAATGACAATGTTTTGTCATGCTGAACTTCGTTTTCTGCGGCAATTGCAATATCATCAAAATACACCACAACGTCCGGAATATCACCAAATATTTGCACCATTTTCCTTTGGAACATTTCTGGTGCACAATTAATACCAAATGGTACGCGATTGAATTTGAATTTACCAAACGGAGTCATAAATGTGGTCAATTCGGAACTTATTTCGTCTAATTCCATATGCCAAAACCCACAGCTTAGGTCAAGAACGGTGAAAATATTTTTATTGCTCAGGCGACTAGTACAATCTTCGATTGTGGGTATTAAAAAATGTTCTCGCTGAATGCATTCATTCAATGGCTTTGGATCCAAGCATATTCGCAACTTACCATTTGGTTTTTCAATTATTTGTAAATTGTTTACCCAATCCGTTGGATACTCAACAGGTGAAATGATTCCCTGCTGTACCATACTTTCAATTTCCACCTTGACTTTATCAATTAAGCTCAAAGTTATCCGCTTTTTGTATCTCAATGCGGGTATCGCGTTTTCTTTCAGTTTTATTGAAAATTTTCTTGGAAACTTGCCCAATCCCTCAAATATATCGCGATTGTTTTCCACCAATTCATCTTTTGCTTGAGGCAAGCAAGTGATTTTATGAACATCCATTCGTTTAACTAACCCGAATTCAATACAAGTCTCCAATCCCAATAAAGGTTCATATTCATTGTCAACCACAAGAAATTCCGCAAATTTTACAACATGTGATTTTACATCTATACATTTTAAGTTGGCGGTTCCAAATATTTTGATCTTATTAGCGCTATAATCAAAAACTGGAAAATCATTTTGTTGGTTTTCCATTGTGATCCTTAACTTTTTGATTAATTTTAATGGGACACAATTAACATCTGATCCGGTATCAATTTTAAAATTAACTACTTCACTATTAATACTGAACGCCTTTATCCATCTCGTCCGACGTGAATCGTTTGTCGTTGTATATATTCTATCATCATAATTACCTGCTGCATCCTTCCAGTTAATACTATTTGTTGTTTTAATTCCTCCTTCTGCCTTCTGCTCCTTCTGCGTGCTTTCCGGTTTAGATCGTCCTGGTCTTGACTGCTTACAAAACTTCTGAAAGTGTCCTTTTCGATTACAGGAGTAGCATACCACATTTCTCGCCCTACACGATCGCAGATGCGTTGGTGTGTATGCCAATCCACAATTATAACACAGACGACCTACAGCATTAATTGAGTCGGGCTGCTCCGACACACTCTGCGCGATTGATTGCTCGACACCTCGATCCAACAACGCCTTGTTGGCATTTGCTGCTTCAAATACTCTGCTAGTCTCGATTACCTTCTTCAATGACTCATCCTTTCCATCCAGCAATCTCAGTTGTAAGTTCTTATTGTGCACACCAATTATAATACGATCGCGTAGCATTCGTTCTTCATACAATTTACCACATTCGCATTTATAATTACAAAATTGCAGTTGCTTACGTAGTTCTGTTTCGAATTCCGCGAATGATTGCTTTTCTTTTTGCGTAATCATGTTAAATTTAAATGACTCCATTGCCACATTTTTCATTGGGGTGCAATATTCATCAAACGAGTTGAGTATATCCTTCAACTTGTACTGATCTGCTTCGTCCTGTGCCTTTTCTTCTACTTCTTCCTCACCCAGAATGTCGCCATTTGTTCCATTGTTTGGATATAACGTGTTGTATAATATATCCATTGCACGTGGGCTAATTAACCATAAAAATGTTGTGATTTTTTGATTTTCTGGTAACTTGTGTTTTCCATTTGCCACCATGTATATCAAAAATGTCCTTTTCCATATTGGCCATTCCTTTTCCAAATTTGTGCAATCCAATTCCGATAGTAGTCGTTCGTTTGAGGCCATTCTTCGTATTTAATATTCACGTGTACTAAATTTATTTACTTCTTGATTATTTTTTAACTTCTGACACCATGTAATAAGCAGTGCTTATTTATTAAAACAATTATTTGCAACGATTACAAAATGTTTATTTATTAACTAATAACTTACTGGTTCTTGGTTGACGTTCAACTGAGCTACCAGTGTGCTGCAATACAGAGGTAGGCAATATAATACAGAGTATTGCCAACACTAACAGATACAATTTAGGTCGAGGGATTGACCGGTCAATCACGATGCCAATTTTGGTCAATCGGTAAGGTTACCAGACGTGATTTGGTCGGGACAGTCCTTTCTTTTACACTGCTGTCCCGATTTTTTTTTAACCTAAGTCGGGACGCAAAAATGTCCCAATTTGGGACCAAATGTTTGGTAGCGAAAGTAGCTTCTCCTCGAACGCAGGGTACACGTAATAATTTTTTTTTCAAAGGGGGAGAGGGGTCCCCAATAAAGGCATTTTCCCCCCGTGACCATTGCATTTTTGGCCCACTGACCGAGCACCGACCATAAATTTTGATAGCCCATTCGCCCCTGGCGTGTGGCTGTGCGATAATACCATATAATACGATAATACAACTTTTCTTAAACCGCGTTGACCTTGAAATTCAAAAAATTTTCGCCTGCGGCGCTTTAAAAAAGTCCCACGAACCCATCTCGCATCCGCAACACTAAAATTTCCCCGGCCATAAAAACCGTTTTCCCTACCTTTATTTTTTATCTGACTACGGGCCCGGTCAATATCCCGATTTCATGATTATAAAATATGATAACCTTATCAATCAGTGAGTGTGAAAAGTGTCAAAAAATCAAAAACATAGCAATGACAGCTATGTTCGTTTTGTTACCTCTGTGGGATTTAATAATTTAAAATTACGCGCTTGCGCAACCGATGTTCGTTTTGTTGCCTCTGTGTGGGATATAATTTTTAAATTACTGCGCATGCGTGACCGATGTCAGCTACCTGTGTTCGTTGGTTGCCCCCGTGGGATCCAGTGTTGCCAATCTAGCGGTTTTCCCGCTAGATCTGACTTGTTTGAAGTTGCTTTAGCGGGAAAAATTTCCATCTAGCGGCTAGCGGGAATTTTAGCTTAATTAAAGAATATCTGACGGGAAATCTGACGGTTTTTAAAAACTGCCGAAAGTCAATTTAAAATTTTTTTTTCTTTTTAAATTTAAAATTTCACCGCCTTCAAATTAGTACACAATCTTACCGCTCTATAAATGGCATGGGTTATGTTCAGGCTTCAGTTATGTTGGTACTTATTACAAAGAAACTTACAAGCTCGAAGACCACGACGATGTCGATGATTTGTTTTTAGATTTATAAGTGTTTTGTAATATACATTTTTTTTTTTTAAATAAAGTAATAAAAAATTGTGTAATTTTATTTTAAAACATCTAATACGCTAATCTTAAATTAATAAAAATGGTATTTCTGGCGGATTTCTGGCGGGATCGCCGTGTCATCTAGCGGTTTCTAGCTATTTCGTAAAATTGGGATATCTGGCGGGTTTTCTGGCGGGACCGCCGTGTCATCTAGCGGGTTTCTGGCGGGAACACCGTGCCATCTAGCGGTTTCGTAAATTTAAGTGCTGGCAACACTGGCTGGGATCCCTAGACGCTCGTTTTGTAGACACGAGTAACAAAACGCCACCACACAGAATAATTTCAAACTCCATTCTGGACGTATAGTAAGATGCAATCTCCAATGTGTTTATGAGTATTTGGTGTTTTATTTTGTGTAAATATAGTTCAAATTTAAAAAGCACGATGTGAAGTATAGTAAAGCTTGTAATTTATTGTATTTTAATTATAATTACATTAACGACACCACACGGAATAATTTCAAAGTCCATTTTGAACGTATAGTTGGCAGCGCCACCAACGGTAATGTAAAACGCGAATAGATACGCCTTGACTTATTTCCAACAGTGAAGCAAACATAAATGACGTCACACGTGGGTTGAATCTTAGACCATTTAAACTTTATAGACGCGTGTCTATAATTCCTCCCTATCTCTCCTTGAATACAAATTGGTGGGGTTGTAGTGACGTCATTTATGTTTACTTCACTGCTTGAAAGTCAAGGCGTCTCTATAAGTTTAAAATGGTCTAAGGGTTAAATACCACGGTGTAAAAACTTCATAGGAAAATATTAGACCCTGATTTTAATGGTATTTTAGTTGTCGGATTTTCTTAAGATGGCGCTGTTTCAATATTTATTTAGAAAAGTAAACAATACCATAACATTATATCATACTAGGGGGGCCTCGCCCCCCTGGCCGCTAACGCGGCCCAACCCCCCAGGGCCGCTTTGCGGCCCTAATAACTTCAAGTTATAAAACTTATTTCCATACAACATTTTTTATGTTGCTTTCACTTTGAATTTGTATTCCATCCTTCGCTCGACATCTTGATACTGCTACATATAACTGTCCATGACTAAACAAAGGCCTATCGATGTATATACCAACTTTGTTAAAGCTCTGCTAGCATAACAATAGATCCTATTTTAAGTTTTGATTTGTGTACCGGAAAACCAGGGAAATTCAATGAATTTAATTATTCGACTTCATATTCCAACCGAATGTCCTCTTCTGTTTGATCGACCCCTCGATTTTTAGCTATATCTTGACTTAAGTAGGTATGAATCTCGCCCGAACATCATCATTGTGGCAGGCTAATATAATTCTGTCGGAGAGATCGGCATTAGAAGCAATTGAATTGCTGTAAATGTCCTGAATTATACGGTACAGGACAACTCGGTACCGGACATCTCGGCACCGGGAAAACTCGGCCCCGGCGACTCGGTACAGGACAACTCGGCACCGGACAACTCGGCACCGGGGAAACTCAGCTCCGGGATAACTTGGCACCAGTTAAAAACTTTTAAAAAATGTATGAGGATCATTATTAAAAGGTAGATCCCGGTCGAGGCTAGGTTAGTGTTAGTGTTAGGAAACGACTTTTTTTTAAAAGAGAAGGTCACCTCGGATTTTTAAGACCATTTCCGTCGCAAAGTCACGTATGATAACTTCGGTAGCGTTTGTTCCGGAAAGTGAATTATAAAAAGATATATAATTTCTTTAATATAATAAATTTTTTATATTTTAATTTTTTTTAAGTTTTTCAACTGGTGCCGAGTCCGCTCCAGAGCCATTTTTGCAGCACTAAACTCCTTAAAAACATCCCCTTAGGGCCTTCCAACTCGGCAAATTGTGCTACTGGGAATGGGGTAAATCTCGCATTTTTTTTCGGTACCGGATCATATTATGTTACACATTCAAATATTCTTTATTAGTAATTAATCTACCTTTTAATGACTTTCTCTTTTAAAAAACAAGTCGTTTCCTAACACTAACCTAGCCTCGACCGGGATCTACCTTTTAATAATGATCCTCATATATTTTTTTTAAGTCTTTCAACTGGTGCCAAGTTAGCCCGGAACTGAGTTTCCCCGGTGCCGAGTTATGCCGGTGCCGAGTTTTCCCGGTGCCGAGTTGTCCGTGTCCCTGAATTATATTTGTAGATTTCCAGCTATTCGGTACTTTCAATAATATAATGCTGCTTGGCCAAATTGATGTTGACTTTAAAGTATAATTGACTATCTCCACAGGTGAAGCGTATTTTATAACAGGTAAAACTTGACGAAAGTCACCACCGAAAATAACAAATTTGCCACCAAACGGATTTTTGCATTTACATAAATCTTTCAATCTTTGTGTTTTTGCGTCGCATGGTTTTGTTGCCTTGCTTTTGCTTTTGCTTTTGCTTTGCTTTGCTTTGCTTTGCTTTGCTTTGCTTTGCTTTGCTTTGCTTTGCTTTGCTTTGCTTTGATGTGATTATAATGTTGATTTGGTGTCGTCCAATAGCTGTTCTCAGCGTTGCATAAAAACGTTGCACAAAAACGTTGCATAAAAACGTTGCATATTTTTCTTATCTTTTTATATATATAGAGTAGATATATATAGAGTAGAAAATATCCTATAAGTTGGAATTGTAAGACGATTAATAAATTATAATAGTGAAAAATAGTTAAATTGAATGGAAATATAGTGGAATAATTTAGTTTAGTCTGATTTAGTTGACCCATGACACCCAGGGGGCGCAACGAAAAGACAGTACAAGACTGTCTAAAATTTTAACATGGAAGTTTCCCTTCTATTGTAATCTTTTATTCTATGGTTAAATACTACTATACATCTGCCTGCATACCCCAACTATAAATGAAAAAAATTGTTTATTTTAGTTCAACAAAACATAAATTTCGATACAATCCCACGTGTGACGTCATGTCATACATATTTGCTTCAGTGTGTATTCAAGGAGGGATAGGGTGGGTCGTATCTGTAAGTTTAATTATTTAAAACTTATTAGTTTATTAACTGATGATAATAATAGATAATAATTGAGATAAATCGTTCGACGTATTTTCTCTACGAGATTGTGTTATGTTGGTTGCCTATATATTATATTTTAAATACAAACCTGAGAATGTACATACTGCATACTGCTATCTATTTTATCGACATTGATTAAGTTGTTAATATGGCCGAAGTGTTGTTATAAATTAATAATGCAGTACAAGTGTATTTATGTTGTTTTAATGTGATTTTACGTAAGCTGCAATATGTCAGAGATAGATATAGATTTGTCTAAGTTACCAGAAGATATACGAGAAAAAATAGCAGAATTAGACCTTGAATTATCTGAAGGTATGAATTTTACCAATTTTTGCAGTAGTTACGATTAATCAATAATAGAATACATGCTCAATATTAATTTATGAATATTTATTTTGCAATTGAATTAGAAATTATTTGTATTAACATTTGAAACTGTATTTGAATCAGTGTAAAGCAGGCTGTACTAACAAAAGCCACTACCCTATGATGTCATATTTAATTGTCTAATACACATTGTTATAACTTCGCCCAAATTGTTGCTTTTCAAATGAATAAAAAAAGAAACACTTGAAATCTACTTTATATTCACCTATCGAAACATTAATAGATATTTTCTTACATTTTCCTCTGTATTGCAAAATAATAATGTTTACATTATACATGGGGAGCTCAAAAAATTTCTGACATTCAGTTGAATTTTTCTTTATTTTTAAGAAATACATAACACTTATTTCTTCAACAACTGCTTTAGTTAAGCAAAACTATTATCTTCGTGTAATGAATATCAACTTGACATATCCTCGGTACAAAGGGTTGAATTCTGATAATAACTAGAAGTCGTGAGTACACTGTGACAGAAACTTTGATGAAGCTAAGAGATCTTTTATAATTTGACTTGCATTGAATATGTTCGATATTATTTGTGTATTAAATTTATACAATTATTTGTGTTGAAACGATTGTGTTTTTTAGATTTGTGTTGGAATTTGGGTGTAGAATTTAGGAATAGGAAGGAGTATTTTTTTAGATCAGTTTGTCCTGTTAGATTATTGGAAGATTTCTACTTAAATTTTAAGAATAATTTGCTGACAATGAGTAAAATATTTTTAGATTAAGATAAAAAATTAATATAAATTAAACAAAAACTTAACTAGACGTTAAAATATTAGATTTTAACTGTAAGTAAAGAACATACAAGAAAATTTTATTTAACCCTTATGTCAATACCCAGTCTTTATTACGTTGTTCAATACCCGGGGTACCCGGATACCCTATGCTATATTTCGTCAACAAAAGGAATTGGAAAATTTTTATTTTCAAATTCTATGTTGTTGGGAGTCACAGTGGGAATACCTACTGCCACAAAACCTGTTAATTTATGGAATAATAAAGGACAAGGAGGAAGGGAAACAGTAAAGTCTCCGTTGTCATTCATATCGTCATTCGTCGTTCATATGAGGATATTTTACATATAATTTATGGTTAAATGTAATTAATTTATAATTAAAAGTTAAATGTCTACGTTTATTTGTATGTAAAATATTATTTCTGACCCCCTAGAGATTAGTTAAATTATTTATTATTTTGAAAATCTGTAGAAGTATTAAGTTTTTACATAATATATGGGTACCCCGGGTATTGATCAACTGGGTATTTAACTTTAGCGCCTAATTTTTTCTACTTTCTTGAATATTTAAATATCAAAACTTATATGAATCGACGTCAATTGACTCAAATAACGAGGATCTGACGGGATTTGAAGATATCTCTTTAAATACATAGCATATTTAAGTAAGAACATGCAAAAGGGTACCCGGGTATTGACATAAGGGTTAAAAACATTTCTAAACCTTTTGTGACAAGGTACGAACAGAAAATATTTGAAAAAATGAGAAAACTGAAACTACGGGGGGCAGGGGTTCAAAAACAACGTGGCTTTACTTATAGTTAAAATCTAATATTATTTTAACGTCTAGTTAAGTTTTTGTTTAATTTATATTTCACATAAAACATACTAAAATCACACTATTCTTGAAAAAATTTCTTTTTTAAGATCATATTTCTGTAAAAAAATTAATAATAATAATAATAGTCAATTACTCGCAATATTGTAGGTACTGTCACAGCACAGCGGCTTGTAAAAGCCTCATAATGATGTAGCAAATTGAAACTAATTTTTTTGAATATTTGTGGCCGGTTTCAGAAACAACTAAGCTAGCTAGCTATAGCTCTAATTTTAATTATCATTTCATCGGCTTCACTAGCAAAGAACGTATCTTCAAAGGGTCAAATTTCACAAGAGACAGCCACAATAAATTTTCCATTTTTCAGAAGTCAATGATAACATTCAGATTATTACATGTTTCAGATTTTGTAATCTTAATTAAATTACCTAATTATCTTCAGTGTGTCATGCCTTAATTTAGCAAATGCTCATTAAATGTCGTTTAAACATAATTTAGTAAATTATTTGTTGCTGTTGGTTACACTAACAAGGGGTCACTACAGTGAGTATGTCGCCAATCGAGATCCCAATTTTTTTGGTGATTCTAGTAGCTAAAAAAATTATCACTTTTTCGAATTTTAGTCAATTGCCTCTTAGTTCTTGAGTTATGAATTTTTGAAAGGGCAGGTTTTACCATAAGCTTAGCATTATGGACGTTGTAACGCGTAGGTCCTGGGTTCTAATCCCAGTCCCGGCAAATTTTTTTTCTTTAAATTATGTAATTTATTATCGGAATTAAAAAATGAATGACCTACGAATTACCATTACAAATTATTAACCGCTAGACCACCACGGTTTTTTGTAATAATAGCTAATAATAATAGCAGTTAACCTACCATAGTATTTTTAAAAATTCATAACTCAAGAACTAAGGGCCAATCGACTAAAATTCGAAAAAGTGATAATTTTTTTAGCTACTAGAATCACCAAAAAAATTGGGATCTCGATTGGCGACATACTCACTGTAGTGACCCCTTGTAAGATCGCTGTTCGACAAGCCTCGCCTAATGCAAACGTCATTTGTTTTGATCAGCTGTTTTTAGTCGGTAATTAATCATCAGTCGGTAATTTTAGTCAGTTACATTTAAAATTTCTAGGGAATACCAGGAAAATTTGTGTCATAAGTGCGTTATGCTAGAATAATAATTAACAAGGAGATTCAGTTACGATAATAGCACTAACGCCATATACTTACTTAGTTCCAAAATAATAGCTAGAGAGCCTGTCCTTATATTTCTTGAGAATTCAGAAATCCAGTGACATTCAAATCATTGCTGTGTAAAATTTATAATTTGGACATGTGACCCTACTACATTACATGAGCAATATCACTGCATGTAACTTTCAAGAAAGAGAAGAAGTTGCATTATTCAGTAATTAATAGCAAAATAAAATATACGGTGGGGGCTAACATGTTTGAAATCCAAAATCAAGTAAAGGGGACAAAATATTAATAAGTTAAATGGAATGTTGTGAGGAATTAACCCGAAACAAAATAAAAATTAATAAACTAAAACAATTAGGCTGACAACTTTAATTTTATTATTATTGATTTATATCAAAAATGTATACAGCAATTGGAGATCAACTCACCTCGTTAGCTGAAAATAAAAAAAACTACATACAAATTAACCCAAAATAAATCACCTACAGTGTTTCTACTTCTTTGCATCAGTGGGAATTAAAACTTAATGTAAATGGCATTAAAACACGCGATTATAAAATGTGATAGATCGACCCGATTCAAAACCCCGACTCCGCATAAACGAAAGGCAAGTAGGTACACGTAGCTGGATGTAAAATTCTTAAAAACTCAACTAAAATTGACCAAAAAACTGACATCTCTTCGTACACAATAAAAAAAACTTGTCAATTTTAACAAAATCTTAATAATTAATAATCAAAATTTCTGCAATCGAAATCTCATTTTAGAGGTTTTGGCTAGCTTTTTAGGATTTGACACTACTGTGGTGTCACAATAATGTAAATGGAGCTATTTGTATAAATAATGCATTAAGCTACGTTTAGATCTGAACTTTATTCCAGAAATATATATAAAGTGTCAGACATAAAATTATTTTGACCGTTTACATCACACGTAGAAATTCCTTTGAAGTTTAGCCGGACACTTATTTTCAGAAATATAAATAAAGTGTCGGACATAAAATTGCTTCGACCGTTTACATTAGTATGTCAGACACTTAGAAATTTCCGACATTTTATGTCGGGCAGTCACTGTCGCTAATTTAAACGATGCAAAATTTCTGTCAGACATATATATTTGAATTTCCGACAATAAGTGTAGACACTTATAAATGGTCAGATGTAAACGCTGCACTTTAATAGGCAAAATTTCTGTCAGACATTTATTTATCAACTTCTGTCGATAAATGTTTACACTTATAGATGATCAGATGTAAACGCTGTAAATACATATTCCGCGTTGCTTGGAATAAATTGCAAAAGTTGATCATTCGTCTACTTTTATGGAAAGTGTCGTACATTTTTATATGTACTTTTTTGATAAATTAAGATTTTTACAAAAGAATTTTAATTACGATCAGATGTTCATTTTATTAACCTCTTCAGGGACAGATTATTTTCTTTAAATTTTAAAAACGTCCATTTTTTGTTCCAGTGACCAGACCACGTTTAATTACATATAGATATTATTTAAAATTTTCTAAACGTACACATATGTGCCTATGTCCTTGAAGAGGTTAAAAGGATATAATTCGATTAATTTCTTTTGTATTTTGTATTTTCAATGAGTTTCTAAATGTATTTTTGTAATAAATTGTATTTAAATACAATAAAAATGTATTTTGCTTATACATTATTCAATTACATTTTGTTGCCATTTAATTACATTATTTAAATCACAATCTAGTAAATACTAGATTGTGATTTAAATTATAAAAAAATGTATTTAAAATTTTACCGTCACCATGTGTTTCAAAAAAGTGGGTCGCGAAAAATTTCAAAATCTTGTACCGGGCCGCGGTCAAAAAAGTTTCGGAAACGCTGTACTAACCTTTCGTAGTTCCAAGTTATTACTGTAGAAACGTACCTTTAGTCAAAATGAAATCTCGGCACTATCTGAAAATCTTGCTAGAGCCGCCCCTGAGTAAATGTCATTGGTTGATTAAAAAATGGTACTTTACGAATAACAAAAAAAAATGTCAAAAATCGAAATGGGGGGGGGGGCTGGAGAAATTATCGCGGGATTTTTAATTAACGATATTTCGCTAAACCGTGCTTGCACAAACGAAAATAATAAATGCACAAACGTACACAAGCGATGCACAAACGACTGACACCAATTTTGACCCAAAATTCGCGATGGTGGGGGGGGCGGCTGGCATTCCCCCCTTAATTTCTTAATTTGTAAATATTTCGCGAACGGTATTTGCACAAACGAAAAAAATGTTTGCACAAACCTACACAAACGATGTACAAACCAATTTTTTCCAAAAATCGAAATTTGGAAAAATGATGAAATGGGACATAAAGATTTGGATGTACTTACCTGTTGCTAAAAATCGTAAAGTTACAGCAAGACGTTCTCCTACGCTAATGGCTTTTCTGAATTTGGTATCTTGCTTTGTTATAAGAGGACTAGCAGCAATTTTTTTCTTCAATATTTTCATTGTGAACTGTGAACTTTTCCGGTCAAATAATCTTTACAAAATGAAGGAATCAAGGAACTTCTACCTGTTATGTAAACGCTCAAAGCAAGTTTATGGCAGACACTTTATAATAATATATTTCTGGAAATAACTGTCGTACTAAATTGTTACCTGTAATGTAAACGGTCAAAGCAAGTTTATGGCAGACACTTTATAATACTTCTGGACATAACTGTAGTGCTAAATTTCTACCTGTAATGTAAACGGTCAAAATGAATTTATGTCCGACCCTTTATACATATTTCTGGAATAAAGTGTCAGATCTAAACGCATCATAAATGTCCGACAGAAATTTTGCATCGTAAAATTTTGCGTTTACATCTGACCATCTATAAGTGTCTACACTTATTGTCGGAAATTCATGCGTATATGTCTGACAGAAATTTTGCATCGTTTACATTAGCGACAGCTGGTGTCTGACATAAAATTCGTGGAATAAAGTTCAGATCTAAACGTAGCTTTATAATGCATTATTATTATGCATTATTATAATGCATTATTTATACTGCATCTTCTTCAAGAAGGTTAACAAATGTTACAACTTTTTTGTGCTTCCTTAGTAACGAGCTGGAAGTTGTTAGTGACCATTCACAATGACCATAAGCATAAGCGTAAACCGTAAAAATTCAAGTTCAAATATTCGAACTTTGTTATGTCTTAGAATGGCTCACGCACAGGTTTTTATATTTTATATTCACTCTTACAAGGGGAAGGCGCGATATTCGGGAAACAGATTTTTTTTATATTAATCATACTTAAACATCAGTACCCCGACTTTATTTTGTGAAAGTAGTAAATAGCAAAATTCAGCCATTATCGAGTCAAGTTCAGTATATTACAAGCATGTTACAAGATAAAAAGTGCTGCTTATATATCTTGCAAAATAATAAAATATGCAATAACCGAGTTGTCCGAGGTGGTTAGGAACAGAGGATTGAGAACAACGAAGCAACCAGAGCAGGTTCAAATCCCTTATTAGCAATTTTTTGCAAGTTCTTTTTTTTTTATTTTTAAAAATTTTTTTTGGTACATACTACACTATATTCAAAAATAAAATACACGTTATTAATTTTTTTTCTATTTTATGCTGCAAAACTTTTTTAATATGCTAATTTCAATCATACTTCGTTCATATTCATAAAAATCTCTCTATCGCATAGTAAAATATATCTAAAATTAATTATGTGTATTTTATCTTTGTATGTAGTGTAGTATGTATCAAAACAAAGAAAAAAAAAATTAAAAAAAAAGAAAAAAAAATTGGATCTATCGGAATTCGATCGACCTTATACTTGAAACGCTTTTTTCTCGAAAATGGCTGAATTTTGCGATTTACTACTTTCACAAAATAAAGTCGGGGTACTGATGTTTAAGTACGATTAATATAAAAAAAATCTCTTTCCCGAATATCGCGCCTTCCCCTTGTTAGAGCCAATATATTCACCTCCCAGTAAAGTGTTCAATAGCGTAACTGACTGATAAATAAACTGTCACCAATCACATTTTGACATTTCAGTAAAATCACCAATCAACAGGACGTTTATAAATTTACTGAACACATAGTTACATGGGCGCCCATATAAAATGTTTTCAGTAGGGGCCATTGTATACAGGGTGTCCCCGCACTCACTTTACATAACTTAGGTGGTGATAGAGGACACTTTTCTAAGAACAATATTTAACAAAAATTTTTTTCTAAATTCAAACCCTCGAGAGTTAGGCCTATTTAAAGCATTTTTTTTAAATTTCCACCTTCACGTGGCCATAGCGCCGAAAATATTGATTTTGCGGTAAAAATGGTTTAGTACTTTTTTAAAGAGCGTGAAATAATCTACAAACTAGATTTAACCCTTTTATTATCTAAAATCAACGGCTTTCGAGTTATGAATTAAAGTAAGTTAAAAAATGTCGAAAAATTTGAGCTTTCTTTTTTTTTGTTTTTTTTCAAAACCCTGTATCTTTTAAACGAAAGATTTTACAAAAAATCTGACGCCCCATTCCGGATAGGAAATTTAACGGACTACAACTTTGGTCTAGTAAAAATTTTTGAAAAACCAATCCATTTCACAGAAAATCAGAAAATAACAAACAAGGCAGCTACAAAACATAAAATTTAATTCACAAAATTTTTATTTTTTTTGAAAAATTATTTTATTAATTAATTTTAAACTATTAGATTATTTAAGTATATGTTGAAAATGACCACCCTCATTTTTAATACACAGTCGTGCTCGTTTTAAAATATGCTTTCTAGTATTATTTATAAAATTTCCTTTTTTTTTTAAATCCATTATAGCAGGGGTGGTCAACAAGGTCGAGGGATTGACCGGTCGATCACGAGGCCAATTTTGGTCAATCCGTGAGTGTGAAAAGTGTCAAAAATTCGAATTTCTGCGATTAAAAGTGTCGAAAAATCGCCTTTTTTCGATTTGTTTCGACAAATATCTTTTAAAACAATCACAATTGTGTATTAAAAATGAGGGTGGTCATTTTCAACATATACTTAAATAATCTAATAGTTTAAAATTAATTAATAAAATAATTTTTCAAAAAAAATAAAAATTTTGTGAATTAAATTTTATGTTTTGTAGCTGCCTTGTTTGTTATTTTCTGATTTTCTGTGAAATGGATTGGTTTTTCAAAAATTTTTACTAGACCAAAGTTGTAGTCCGTTAAATTTCCTATCCGGAATGGGGCGTCAGATTTTTTGTAAAATCTTTCGTTTAAAAGATACAGGGTTTTGAAAAAAACCAAAAAAAAAGAAAGCTCAAATTTTTCGACATTTTTTAACTTACTTTAATGCATAACTCAAAAGCCGTTAATTTTAGATAATAAAAGGGTTAAATCTAGTTTGTAGATTATTTTACGCTCTGTAAAAAAGTACTAAACCATTTTTACCACAAAATCAATATTTTCGGCGCTATGGCCACGTGAAGGTGGAAATTAAAAAAAAATGCTTTAAATAGGCCTAGCTCTCGAGGGTTTGAATTTAGAAAAAAATTTTTGTTAAATATTGTTCTTAGAAAAGTGTCCTCTATCACCACCTAAGTTATGTAAAGTGAGTGCGGGGACACCCTGTATTTAATCGTGTATCGTTTCTTATCGAATGTTGGGAAAAGCCCGCCGCAGGCGAAATTTTTGGGTTTTTCAAGGTCAAATGCCCTTAGATCGACTTTAGGAATATTTAGATATACTTTTGTACAGTAAAATTAAGCATTTTTTATGGAAAAAAAATGAATCTTTAATTTTAATCAATTAATTAAAAATTTTAGAAGAAGTTGGAAAAAGGCATACTATAGGCATCCATAGGTATAAGCAGAGGCTGTGTGCTTCTAAAAATATTCTCTACTTTCAAAAGTAAAATATTTTTGCGCTGCTAAACATTAAAAACGCTAACTAAAAGACAATAGCAAAACCGAGACAAAACTTTAATAAAATTAAGTATACCTATCTTACATAGTTAATTCTCTCATTCTGTATGAATGAATACTTTTGGTGGATTTCTCAGTAGGGGCGACGGCCCCTACTGGCCCCCCCCCCCTATGGGCGCCCATGCATAGTTACCCGACACTTTAACCAGAGGTGAATATATCGGCCCTAATACTATGTGCACTATGTGCCATACATAAAATAACATAAAGTTAAAATATTTACTGGAACTTTAATTTTCACGTTAAGGTCTTATAAGTCTTACTAGAGAAGACAAAAGGTTTTCTAAAGTAACCTTATTTTAGACGCGCTTGGTAATTTTCAATTTATGTTCAGACAAAAAGAACTTGTTAACATAATGTTACTGTTTTAGGTGACATAACACAAAAAGGATATGAAAAGAAAAGGACAAGACTTCTATCTCCATACGTGCCTAAACAAATAACAAGTGAGTTTTTAATATTTTCATAAAATACATAAACAATGTTAAATGTAGGTATAAAGGGTTTCATACATTTATTATTTGCGGATTAACACCTCTTTTTCATGATCTTTACATGATCAATATTATCGTCAGTATTTTCATTTATTTACTCTTTACGGTATTATTAGTGGTGTGCTGTAGCGGACCCGGGAGTGTTTTCGTGAGCTATTGTTAAATATTTAAAAAAAATTGCGAACCCATTATTCTTGTTATGATTTTTAATTTGTGTTCTAGAAGTTAATTATTATGTAATAATTTATTATTGAATTTTTTATATTTTTGCGAGATTTCTGCAAATACTTAATTTATTTTATGTCTAAATTGTTCAATAAAATTAATAATTTAATAATATTTGTTTTATTTGTGAATTTTTATTTTGGAGTAAGAAAAAATCGATTTGGAATTTTTATTGTGCAACAGAGGTAGTATATAATATTTTGTTAAGAATTTTTCGCGTATTGACAATAATTACGTAATAGTAAAATTCATTAACAGTTTGTATTGTAGTCAATATAGGTGATAAAACATTCACAGCACACCACTGAGTATTCCCTTATTATTATGATTATAGTTGAGGAATAGTTAATAAAGAATCTACATGTAGATATTAATTTTTACAAATCATTATAGCAAAGGCAACTCCAGTCTTGAAGAAGGTCTTGATTATGGTTGCCTTTGTTATGTTATAATGATATTTGTAAAAATTAATATCTACACTATAGAATTTTTAGGACCTATGCCTTAGCTGTAATCTTTGTTATTTTGAATTTTATACTTTCGTATACGTACAAAAAGGACAATTAATCAAAAACATGAATTTGGTCATTTATCGGTTAACATTCCATTATAGTTCTAATTAGTTTTGAAGAAGTGGTCAATAAGAATAATATCGACCTTGTTTGATGTTTCGGGTTCCACTTAATTTGGAGGCTTTCAATATAAGTTAAAAAATTACAAATTTAATACTCCGAAATTGGATAAATATTCAGCAAGTCTCCTACTGGTGACCGTGCAAACCAAAGAGAAATTTGACGTAAAAAGTAGTAAAATATTGATATTAAAATAATAAAGCTTTGTTTTCCATTATCACCATTTGCTGTTCTATTGCTTTTGATTTCAATTTAATAATATTTTACTAATTTTTCATCACCTTTGTCTTTGATTTGCATAGTCGTAATCTGCAGGAAATTACTCACCGAATCTCGTAGGAAATTCAATAAAATATAAATACAGACAGCTTAGGTAATACGACTGAAAAAATTTTCTCGTATAAATTACTAAAATATTTGATGTTAGATAAAATACATGAAAAATCACACGTATCATGTGGCCAGATCTATTGAAAAATTCAAATTTCTGAAAACTTCCTGCTCTATTAATCACAGAAGGAAATAGTATTTCTAAAATATTTAATAGAATATTACGCACTAAGCATGGAAAGGGACTTATTGAAGGAACGAATCGAAGACGATTCCGAAATCGGCCGTGTCTAATAGTTAATAAGCCTTTTCCATGAGAAGTGAATGTGTTAGTTTTTCTCAAAGCAAAACTATAGCAACAAAATAAATGTATTACTGTAAAATTTAAACTTAAAAAGCTAAGCTTTAGAAACAGCAAACAAATTATATACGATTTATTACAACATGTAATACCTTTAGAGTTTAGATGACAATTAGAACTTCATTATGTGAAAATTTGAATATCCGGAATTCAGCCAATTTGGAGAAAATCAATTTTGAAAAACGAATGCATAAACTATGACATGTACATTATGATGTACTACTACAATAAAATGAAGATTTATAGTTGATAATAGGTCCTAAATAATCTACACGTAAATGTTAATTTTTTACTTTTTACAAATCATTGTAACAAAGGCAGCCACAATCAGGACCGTCTTCAAGATTCTACTTTTATTGAAACAATTAACATGAAAAGATTTTAAAATCAAAGAAAACCTTACCGGATTGCATGTTTCAATCTCATTCACGATTCTACTCGTGAAACTGATATCTTCAGATCCGTACTGGTTTTATGAAAATACAACTTTACTTACGAATTTTCCAAAAAAATTACATTTTTGTTCAGTTAATACAGTGCCGCTTGGGTACCCGACGCGTTCTCTCTGCTTACCCTATGTATACGAGCTCTACCCATAAATACTCGGATACTTAGAAGTTTTTTATATAAAAGTTAAAAATTTATAAATTTATTATAAAATTTCATTGTTTATGTTTTAATACCTTGTATCCTATAACCAAAAAATGATGTTATAATAAAAAACATAAAAAGAACTTGAAACTTAACAGTATCCAAAACCCAAATTTTCACTTCTAATGAAATTTAAATCAATATGAGCAGAATCCCCTCTTGCTTTATAACTACCCTAATTCTGTTAGTCATATCGTAAAAGATCTTGGCATCGACCGGGGCTAAAATTGTCCCATATCTGCAATTTTGCCTTCGGTATGTTGTGGTTCATTTCTTAATGTCTGCTTCATTTAATATCAAACGGTTTCTATGATATTTAAGTCTAGACTGCTTGCTGGCTAGCCCGGAACTAATATGGTGCTCATTTAGTCAATTGGACCCACTTCTACAATAAGGAACCAACCGACATTTCACCTGAAAATGAATTAGGTCCATATTGTAAATCTGAAGTTCGTACTTCGTACAAACAAAAAATCCAAATTTATAATGACTGTTGGTTCTAGAACCAATTTTGAAAATAGTTTTCGTATAAAATTCACGTTTAAAATCTTTTTTTGCAATTAGCGAAAGAGAACCACATCACGTGTTTTGTTATGTGTGAATCAGTGTGAATTAAATTTGAAAAATACTATAAAAATGTAATTTTAAGACCGACTTACAATATTTATTTGAAAACTGTTTTCCTCATTTTATTCGCAACTTGATCTATGTCACTTGCCTCCTTAGTGCAAAAGGGGGTCTAAATTATAGTAGTTTTTACAATACGGCATAAAATTCCTTCTTGCAGGAAAATAAAATTTACTTCGGGAACTAATTAAATTAGTGATGACAACAGATTTATTTCTAAAATATTGTGATATTTTTGAACATGTTGCAGTTCCATAAAATGAAGTTTTCGTAAGCCACAAGCAGACATACTGCCCATGCCATGACTCCTGATGGGAACTTAACAATCTTTTTTAAGCAATTTTTATGACTTTATGACGTTTATTAAAAACTTCTTTTACATTGCGAATTATCCTTTTACGATTATCTCCCACACATAAACGTCAAATCGCAATTCATCGCTAAATATTTTTTTTACATGTTTGTGTACTCGTCAAATTCTTTCTTTGGCCCAAGCTCGAAGCGACGTTTCTATTGCTTATCCGAAACTAATGGCTTCTCTTGTGCCTAAAGGTAAAAGTATGTTTAAAATATTTCTTTCAAACAGAAATAAGCTTGAATCCAAAACACCTTAAGGGGGGAAAACACTGTAACAGTTCGAAAAAGAGAGGTATTTTAAGAAATTTTTTACAGAAAAAGTACAAAGCCAATCTTTTTTAAATTTTCCACATATTTTATTGATTATAGACCAGCAGTCTGGCGTAAATCAAACACGGATAGACTACAGAGCGGGAAACCGCGGTTCTAATCCTGATTGCGCCGAATATGTGCTGTGATCTAAAAAGTTCCAAAATCGATCTGTGGACTATGGGGAAGGCAACGGGAAACCACCCCATTAACATTTCCCTAGTAAAGTCTTCTTGGCTTAACCAGGAGGATCGCTAACATCCGAAATCGGATAGGCACCTGAAGAAGAAGATATTAAATACACTAAAAAAAAAATTTTTTGGCTTGGTTGTAGTTCAAAAGCAAGTATCTCAAAACTACAAATTTGTATCTCGTTGACAGCAAAACAAGAAAACTATCCATCCGATTAATATGATTCAAAAAACATTTTGTTCACAATATTCGTCTTTATCGTCCGACTAGAGATTTTTTTAATTGGTCATTCCGTTTAGCTTCTATGTTACAATAAGGACACACAAGAAATGCTCGATTTTAAAATTTTTTTTTCCAAGATCTGAAATTTTGCTATTTTTCTAGATATCAAAATTTCCCCCCGTCGAACTATAGTCATGGGTATGTACTTTGTAAAGATTTTTGAAATTTTGATTTCAAACTAACCATATGGCCGAATTGCTGTCAACCAGTCACTCATTTTTTTTTGAAGAGCAAACTTTCGCGTCCTGTACACCCTGTATATGGACTACAAACAAGCCAAAAAAAATTTTTAAATGTATATAATATAATCAATAAAATATATGGAAAATTTGAAAAAGATTGGCTTGTACTTTTTCTGTAAAAATTTCTTAAAATACCTCTTTTTCGACCTGTTACAGTGGTTTCCCCCCTTAAACATTTTTATAATATAAACGAAGACCCCCGACTTATATGTATCCACCTTCTGCAAGTTTCGTGAAAGATTCACTTGAGTTTCTTCATTCCTTCACTCTCTGCGTCTGCAGATTTACACATTCTAACCAGCATTAATGTTACTTTACGATGACGATCCGAACTTTTACCAAAAACTGCAAGTAAGTTGTCTCCATATTTTTTTTTAAGAATATCCTCTATAATAGATTTAGGTATATTCAATTTGTTTCCAATGGCACGAAAACTTTGTCCATCATGAAATAATTTTACAATTAATTGCCATATTTTTAAGTTTTTGCGTCACCGCGAACAATTTTAATAATAAAAAAGTGTTTTAGAAACATAGATACTGTCAAATAAAGAAGCAAAAGTTTGAATTGTCCGAATATTTTTGTGTTGAAATAACTGATAATTTTATTTTTTAATTGTTTTACAACAGTAATTAAATTATTTTTTGCGAAAGATCATAAATATAGTTATTTAAAATATTTTTGTGAACTGATAAATATAATATATACCTACTATCTACCTGAACAGCAAAATATCAAAAAATATAAATTTTTATATGAAAAGTATCAAAAACTTTGAAGTGTCCGAATATTTATTTGTTAGAGCTCGTATAATACATTAATACATATATGATGTTAAAATGCAAATCATGTATTGTGTACTGTTTAGCTGGAGTCTGGGAAAATGGCGGAGGAAATGGAAGCGGTGGCAAACATCACACAAGACGGCGCACGCAACGACGCGTTACACACAATGAGAAGAGATATCATTCAGGTTCGCTCATTTGTTGGTTTGTTACATTAGACGGAATTTATTTTTGTGCATTTTACTTATTTGCTTATTAAATTTGAGTGTACATTTTTAAATTATTTTGCTTTATTGCCTGACGATGTTTATGATACTATAAGGCAGGGATGTCAAACTCATTCCAGCTGCGGGCCATTTCCTGACAAACAAAATTTCCGCGGGCCCCACGAATGACCTTTTTTAACCCTATTTCATAGTTGAACTTGTTGAATCCCTCGCCTACATTTGCTCCGAGCAACATGCGTCGACCGTTCATTCGGTCCGTAAAAATATACGCGGCGGGCTGCCAGTTTGACACCCCTGCACTAAGGCTACATAAGTTATATAGTGGATGTGCTTCTGACGAAGGCACTGTAAAATTATTTAAATAATAAAAATGATATTAAAAAAAAATTGCATTCGTCAAGACACAACCACAACAACCAAAGTTTTCGATACACTTAATCCCTTAGGTTACGTACAGAGTGAACGCTGGTCGCCGAAACCTATTTACTCTGTACGTAGACTTAGGGTGGGTACGACCTTTTTACTGAGACCATACTCTCGCATCTTTGTGCGTCTCAAATATCGAGAATAATTGTGAATTAAAAACGAACAACGCAACACTAATTCAAACCTGTATGTATAATTTATTCTAATGAATCATATACCGGGTTACCGGCCGCCGCGCCGATGTGAACATAGGAAATAGATTTTTTTGAAATTCCTGCTTCCCATTATAACGGATTAGAATGAAAAGATTATCAATTTAAAGAGGTTTATTTTCCGCGTCTAAAAACACCCAATCACTTGATGGTTTGTTCTTTGATCATTGTTAAAAGCTTAAAATAAAATGACAAAGTAGCACTTTTAAATAGATATTAGATGCCTTGTTTAAATCAAATTCTACATTTTTAACATTATTAAAGAACAAAACATCAAGTGTTGGGTGTCTTTAGACGCGGAAAATAAAACTCTTTCAATTGATGTCTTTTTCATTCTTATCCGTTCTGATGGGAAGCAGGAATTAAAGAAAAATTAATTTCCTATGTTAATTAATGTTCACATCGGCGGCCGGTCACCCGGTATATTTACACATAAGTAACCCGCTAGCGTAAATATTTGGCAAACATTGCATACTAGAGAAAATTGTAATGACTTATTAGTTATTATAATATATGCGATAACAACCACTCGGCGACGCGACGGTTTAAAGTTTGTGATCATCAATGGTTTTTACTTTGTTTAAATCGGATATTTGCTTGTCGGTTTATCGGTATCAAATTTTTTTATGCTTGAAAACAGAAGCAGAAAACCTGCTCTCTTTCTGTACGTACTTTAACACTAAAATTATTTAATAATTCAAAACATATCTATATTATAATGTATATGAATATCTAAATTGTTAAGTTATTAACTCCTGATAATAAATAAATAAGTTATTAAAGATACGGTCGGAGCATAATGGTCAAGCGAGTTGACTATGAACGCTAAATACCCGGTTCGGCTCCGGGTGAAGTAGGAACTTTATTTTGGTCCTCCAGGTTGGGGTTCTTCGTCGGGTTTGCTCCTCGTCCTAGGTAAAAAATGTAAAATCCTAACAAACAACGTCAACGACAACGTCGCAAGAATTTTCAAACCGACTATTATATTACATAGATATTTTAAAATATATCGAGTTATAAAATAAATAATTAAATTATGTAATATTTTTATTAAGCTTTCAAACGTTAATACATTCTTCGTCAGAAATAAATAATAATTGGTATACATGGAAACAAATAGGTACAATGTATTGTCATTTGAATGGTAAATAGATCTAAGTTTCTAAGTAAATAAAACGGTATAAGTCTTGAATATTCAAAAATCCGTGAGTTAGTAAAAACCTAAATTGTGATTTGGCAAAAAACGAAAACCTAACTCCAATACATATAAGGAATTAGATAAGTAATTGGCTCTATATATTACACAAATCTTCGATATCGGTTTGTATACCAATTATTATTTATTTCTGATAAAGAACGTATTAACGTTTGAAAGCTTATCTAAATACATTCATTTTCTCCAAAAAAATACACAAAGTTGGACTTTTTATTTTTGCCCGCAAGGTAAAAATATTAGGTACTACTACTAATAATTTAATGATTTATTTTATAACTCGATGTATTTAAAAATATCTCTCATATAATCGGTTTTGAAACGCATTACAACGTTATCCGAGCCCAACTACCAACCTTGCTAATTGGTATTTGGTTTGTTAGCATTTTACATTTTTTACCTAGACGAGGAGCAAGCCCGACGTAGAACCCCCAACCTGGAGGACCAGAGAGACGGCCAGAATAAAGTTCTTACTTCGCCCGGATTCGAACCGGGCATTTAGCGTTCATAGTCAACTTATTCGACCACTATGCTCCGACAGTTTCTTAAATAAAAGATAAAAATATCTAATTTAGGTAAAATAGATGATAGAAACCTTGTTTTTATTTCAATTGATACCTACCTACTAATTTTCATTAAAACAAAAATGTATTATGTCCTCTGAAAACCAAGGGAAAACCAAACTTTTGTATTATCTGGAACTTTTTTTTATTATTGATAGGTCATCAACTTCATGATGTACAAAAGTGTTTGTAATCTTTTAGATTGCACTATAAAACTGGACACTTACCACTATACTACATCTGTCTCCAAGTAGAAAACCTCGTAAATCTACTTTTTGTCAAAAATGAGATTTTTGTCATTCATAATGAATTCATTTTATATGGTGCATAAAACATATCCTACAGTAAAACCTGTCTATGTGGTCACTTAAAATTTGACAAAAATTGTTTCATTTATGCAAATTGAACCGACTTCCTCGATTGAACCGAGATTATTAACTATAAGAAAATAAATCTTTCATTTTGTATAGAAAGCCAGGCACATAAACCCTGAGAACTATCACGCGTATCCCCAGAGGAACGTGTACTGGTTACACGCGATTGAAAATCGATTGATGGGGAAAATGATTCCCGTTATAATTCATTATAGTACCTAGATATTTTGTTTTAATAGTACTTGACTTACAAGGGGAAGGCCAACTTTGGTCGTCACAGATCTGCACCACTATCTTTATATCTTTACAACCCAATTAGAACGTCACTTGATGAAAGTTTAACGACCCGGAATTCAGAAAATTTTGTGAAAATAATTTTTAAGGAGCAATGTAAAATTAAAGCATTGGTAGTTCAAATGCATTTCATTATTATTTCCTTCATAAAAAAATCAGTCGACAACTGCTCGACATAACCTTAGATTTACCCATTATTTTATTTATTAATTTGAGCATTATATCTTTGCTTTGTGATGTAACAGCTTGCAATCCTTTTTGTAACAGCACAAAGTTTACAAATACAACATGTAATAATGGTTACACGATAAATGAAAAAAGAAATTTAAAAACTCATACTGGTGAGAAACCGTTTGCCTGTCAAATTTGTGACTATAAAAATGTGCTCAAAAATCATCTTTAAAGGATCATTTAAGAACTCACACAGGAGAAAAGTCATGTGCTTGTGAGTCTTGTGCCTATAAAATGTGTACACAAATCAAATTTAAAACTACATTTAAAAACTCATAATACCCATAACTGCGATATACTAAACAACATAATAAGTAATACTTTGATTATAATTATAATTTGAACCTCGTTTTTGACACATTCCACTTCTTGATTATCAATATCTTTAAGTGTGCATTCAGATTGTATGCAATGTGCATACAGTTAAACCAAAATTAAGCATTATTTTTATGTCACAAATCTTACAGGCAAACGGTTTCTCACCAGTATGAGTTTTTAAATGCTCCTTTTTCATTTATCGTGTAACCATTATTAGGTACATGTATTTGTAAACTTTGTGCTGTTACAAAAAGGATTGCAAGCTGTTACATCACAAAGCAAAGAAGATATAATGCTCAAATTAATAAATAAAATAATGGGTAAATCTAAGGTTATGTCGAGCAGTTGTCGACTGATTTTTTTATGAAGGAAATAATAATGAAATGCATTTGAACTACCAATGCTTTAATTTTACATTGCTCCTTAAAAATTATTTTCACAAAATTTTCTGAATTCCGGGTCGTTAAACTTTCATCAAGTGACGTTCTAATTGGGTTGTAAAGATATAAAGATAGTGGTGCAGATCTGTGACGACCAAAGTTGGCCTTCCCCTTGTTAGTTTTATTTGCATTATTATATTTTGGCATGCTCTTGAATGTTGTGTTGTTTTGCAAGTAGCTATTGGGTCTTTGGGCACGTCCAATTCCATAGAAGGTAGCTCGGAACGAAGAGCTGTTCGTAAAGGAAATAGAAGGTTAACCCGAAATGAAAGTCGCTATCATTCAGGTAAGTGTAATGGAATTGCATGCTTTATAGTAATTTGGTAAAGGAATATTAAAAACTTGAAAAACGTATTTTGTTATTCTTAGCTTTTTTCGGGGGAGAAGGGCAAACTCAAATATTTTTAAAACGCCAAATAATTTTAAAAAGATTAAATCAACAACAAAAATTTTTTAATTTTTCTACCTTTAATTATGATTAAAATACCCCATTCTTAATGACACACATTTTACTTTCCCATTTGCGTACGGAAAGTAGTATATAAAAACTACACAGAGAAAAATTTTTACTCTCGCATCAATTTGAAGTAAATTTTACTAAATTTGAAATACATTTTACTTCAATTGATATTATTTTTACTTCAAATTGAAGCGAGCTCGATTTGCTCTTCAATTTGAAGTAAAAATTATTTCAAAACACCAAAAATTTTTCTGTGTAACTTCGCGTAGGTAGGGTAGAGTGGGGGACATTCGGACATGGGGCACCCCCGGACATTCAAAATTTACTACCTTCCCAAAGAAGTAGAAATGCGCAATTGTAATGGTTAATAACAGTGATCATTTAAAGTCACATGTGAAAATTTCTTACTAAATGCTTCAATATTTAGAAAGTTATTAACATAAATTAAAAAATATTCTTTAAATGCAGTTTTGCACTAATCATGTCTAAGATTACATACTTTTCGATGAACTAATAGTTCAAGTTTTAAGTGTTACATGTGAAAGAATACATATTTGTGCACTATATAACCTAGCTTACATTGGCGCGAATATTGAAAAATAGATAATATGCTATTTAGAGTACGTTTTGAACAGATGGGGCAGATCCGGAAAATAAACGTGGGGCACTTTCGGATTGGTAAAGTTTCCCACACACAAAATTTTACCACTGTTTGGGTCAAGTGATAGAAATTGTCGAACACGGGGAATTTGTAGTCAAATTTTTGAGGAACTCAATGAACCATTTCAATTTCCCTCCAGTTGACAACATCTTAACGATTTCATAGAAAGACATAGTGTCCAAATTGCCTAAACCGACTTCTGTTCCAGGGACTTCACGTTCTTCTAGTTTTAAAATGTTCAATGTTAATTTTGACTCCCTGAACATGAAATAAAATGTGTTAACGTTTGATTTTTAATGTTATTGCTTGTGTGTCCAAACCTACCCCATGCCTGTCCAAAAGTGCCCCGCCATGGGGCACTGTCGGACAAATGCAACTTTTTTTTAAAACTTATATTACATAAAAACTCTTAACTTTTAAAAAAATTTAACTATGAAATGAGTTGCTAAACATGTGAAAGAATCTGCTAAGGTATGTTTAAAAACCTTAAATCTTTAAATGTTGTTATAGGATGAAGTTAGCCAAAAGTGTCCGACCGTGCCCCACTCTACCCTACATTACAATTTCGATTCGAAGGTATCATTTTGATTGTGAAAGATTTTTGGAATAATGTCTGAATGTGTGTGTGTCGTGCATCGTATGTGAACATTTTTTTGGCTACGATTACGAACAGGTGCGCGCACCAATTGACTTGATATTTTTCACGCTATAGTTTAAACAAACGGTGTAAAGAACTTATTAGATTTTGGTTCAAATCCCTCCACTGAAACCTCTTTTATTTGCGTTTTCTTCATTTTTAATGACTTGCATGAATTGGTTAACAAGATTCCCCTCGTCTCAAAATTACTCATTTCATCAAAATCGTTTACAGGTGTTTATTAGTGGACCCTTGAAAATAAAGCAGGCCCGCTCCCAAGGAATGACAATAAGTCGAGAGAGAAAAAATCATCATACGTTTAGATATGTCACTTATTGCACAAATATATCGGACAGTAAAAGACATGCAGTCTTTTAAGAGAAATAAGAAGAAGAAAGATTATATCGGACAGTAAAAGATATATCAGACAGTAAAAGACATGCAGTCTTTTAAGAGAAGTAAGAAGAAGAAAAAGAAGAGTAAGAGAAACAGAATTTGTATCCGACATAAAATTCTTACAATAAGTGTCAGATTTAAACGTACCTTAACCCTTCACTGCATGACATTTTTTTTTGCCTTAAAAAAAATATATTTTGTTTATTGTGGTTTCCTGATATATGGAAAAATATTAAAAAAAATATTTCTAGCAAGGAATTTTTTTTATCGAATAAAATGATGTTTTTTTCTAATTATGTTATTTGCTATACAAAATTTTCTTTTGCACTAATTTACAAATAAATTAAATAAATTTGTTAAACAATACCTTTCTAAACTAAATATCACTTCACAGCAATAAAAAAAACAATTTAAAACGAAAATAATTAATAAATGAATACGGAGCGAAATATGCAGTAACAAGCAATCACATCAGATTCACGACTTCGAAAGAGTAATCTGCTGAAATCTGCTTATCTTTTGAAATTTATACCTTTTGCACGTGATAGCAAGAATCTCAGATATATCGTGGCATTGTTTAAAGAAAAAAGTTCAAATAAATCCAAAAGTTTAAATTTTTACAGGTGATTTAAATTTATGTTGTTTATAAACATCACGATGCAGTGAAGGGTTAACACATAGACATACACAAGCTACTGAAGCTATAAATGTTTTATTTAATTATTTTGAACAGATAAGTAAGACGAAGGTTCTAGATATTTTGCACCTCAGGAAATTGAAAGATATGATTAAATTCAATTTAAGTAAGAGTCGAAAGCAAACTAAATTATTTGATTTTTTCAAATAAAACTTTTTAATTGATATCTTCCTTGTTTGTAGTCTACATAATAAGTATATTTTGTAATATTAATGAAAAATGTCAATTATTATTATCCATGTTTTTCAATTATCTGTGCAGAGGTCGTTCCTAGTTGGTCCGGATAATCGAGGTTCTACTGTAGTTAATAACTTGCGATCGTCATTAATGTGTCAAACTCTCAAAAATCGGGATCTTTGACCCCGCTCATTTGAAAAAACTTCCCTGAAGCCCACGGAACTCGTAAACCGGGATCTTTAAACCTGTTTTAAAGATCTGTAAACTCTTCCGCGCCTCCGCTCCCCTCCAGACGCTCCAAAGTTGTTTTGACAACACTATACCAATTAAAAATATCTCTTAGGGCTGTCTAACTTGGCAAAGTGTGCTACTGGAAAGGGGATGTATCTCTCTTTTTGTTCAATCGCACAGTTACGTAATGTATAATAATTGTTTGCGTCTATTTTTGATTTATATCAAATCAATTGTTGGATCCGAGATGAGAAGTGGTTGCTTTGGTATTAATGGTAGTGGTAATTAATGGACGGCCCCTAATTTGGTCATAATAAAGTGCGTTGGTCATAAGACGAGGGAAGGTGCAATTTCTCGCGTTCTAACGTCCCTGCGTTCAAACGGCCGCGTTCCCTTGTCCTGCTCCGATAAAAGTTACGTGTATATCTAATACAAAGAGGTAATTAATCGACAAGTCATGGTTCTAATCTAGCCTCAGGTTGATTTATTTAAAATCTTGTGAAGTCGATTTGATCAGCTAGCGTTCCGTCCAATATGTTGTCTTTAATTTTCTTTCTTATATATTTCGTGGAAATCATGCTATAGTCCATTGAAATATTGTTCAATTGATACGCAGATAAGTAAGAAAATGAGTTCTTGTATTTTTTGGTGCTATGCCGTTGAATATGGTATCTCTGATCAACGTTTCTTAAATTTTTACTGTATATCACATCTTGGCTTCAATCTAGTGTAGAGATACTCCGATTGATTGATTGCTTTTATTTTGAGGAGCATGGAGATAAAGTGTAAAGTTCTTTAATTCGGTTTTAGGAGTCCCAGATTCCTAATTATTGGTGTAATGTGTTCTCGGTACTTGGACATCGTGACAAAACGAATCTTTCTGTTTTTTTAATATATTTTTTACATTTATTTATTGTTCATTGACCAAGCTACAAGATAATTAGGAAAACAGCATTGAATGCTTCTGGAGCTTTGGAAAGCAGGTGGTTTTGTACATGTTGTATGACTTATCGCGCTAAATCGCAAACCTGAAAATAGATAACAATAATGCTCTAAATTTATCCTGATCCTTCGTAAATTCTTTCATTTCTCGATCCAATCGGACACCGATGATTTACACGAATATTTAAGACCTGGTGTTGATATCTTTAGTTTTAAATGAAATTTAAAATAAATTGTTTCACAATTAAACGGCAGCTGCGGTAGACCCCGCCCGTTAATAAATCTTGTTATAAGTATTTAGAGTGAATTTTTTCCTTTGCGACTAGGGGGTGCCAAAATCTTGCGCAGTAGATGTGGAGGGAGAACCCATTCCACCAATTGACACCAACATAGACCCAAAATGACAAATATTCGTTGCTGTACATTATCTCCCCTAGTCACTATGGAAAAATACACTCTACGTCTGAAATAAGAATTAGACGATTCTACTTATAAACGGTCACTGATGAGGTGTTTTCAATGCCTCATCCCCGACCAAGATCAGTTCTCTTCGAGAAGCTGCACTGGGTATGTAATGTGGAAGTAGCTTTTCTGCAGTACATGCATTTGGCTTTAGCGTTCTTCGCGCTGTGCGGTCCTTTTGAACTTCTTGGCTTTGCCCTGACGCTCTCCAACTCGACGATTTTGGGGATACGGTGCCTGCGTCCATCTTCTTGTTGCAATTTCTGACGGTGTTTGTCACAATTTATTTTCTTTACATAAAGATATGCTATGCATATGGATATGTTACTTATAAAAATTAAGTTTTTTTTATTGCTGCAATTAAAATTATTTAAATAAGGCGATGGTGAAACAATGTGGTGGAATAATTTTCTAAGCAATGTAGCAAAGAAATCATTACATAATAATCTTCAAAAATAAAGTCACAAAATTGAAAAAATAGTTTTGGGTTATGATAGATAGATTATAATGTTTTGCATCATAAAATATTAATTTAATCTAATTATGATAATATGTAATATAATCAGTTTTCATCAACATCTCATATTAAATAATGTAAAATAAATAATCCCCCATTTGGTAAAAAACAATATAAAATTTTGAATTTTATACCTACCGAATTCAAAGCAAGCAAACATTTTTTACTTTTTTTTTTGTTTACATTATTTAATGTACGGCAACTACTAGGTTATTTTCAATCTATTAATTTCCTGTTTAGCTAAAAATTGTACCCCAAATTGCTCGTTGCTACTACACTACTGTGGTAGTAGATATGTTGTTAAGGTGGCCGATTTCTATGGGGATTATCTACTTAACTAGAATTTATGTAACCCCCACTGCATTTCAATAATACTATCGCCAAAGCTACGAAAATTTTACAGGTTGTTCCTCAAAGCTTCCCGTGTAACATTGAAATATGAGACAATTATGTGTATTAGTTTTCGCGTAATCATGAGATTTCGCATACGCATGCGTAATACGCGTCATCGCCTTATTTATTGAATTATCAATGTAATAATTATCTTGTACGCCTCATATTTCAATATGTTATACAGGAAGCCTTGAGCAAAAACCTGTAAAATTTTCGTAGCTTTGGCGATAGTATTATTGAAATGCAGTGGGGGTTACATAAATTTTAGTTAAGTAGATAATCCCCATAGAAATCGGCCACCTTAAGTCTGCAATAGCTTTGTCTTTCACTTTTTTCTTCCGATCATGCGCATTCATCGGTTGCCTCCCGTTAACAGTTATAATATGAAGTTGCATTGAGTGTTCTATTTATTAAGATTTTTGAATCTATTTGATTATTTGTATCTTTAAATTAAGAATTAAGCCGATATAACAGACTCATATTTGCATCAGTGCATTGTCACTACCAGTATAATATTTTAGCAGGCGTGTGCTGGGCTACCGGGAGTTCCCCGGGTAGACCCTCCATAAAGTAATGAAATGGGATCTAGGTTCCAGGTCATCAACCTAGAAAAAAGAAAAAAAACCAATAGAAATTTTATAAAAATATATAGATAGAGGGTCGAATTTCCCCGGCTCTAAAAGCTTCCCCAGCACGCGCCTTTATTTTAGTTTATAATACTCTTCATCAAAAGTATCACAATTGATGTAATCGAATATATATTATGTTATTTTTATCATAATTAGATAAAATCTTGTATGGAACATGATGTGTTGTAAATGGTTATTGTGGACGAAGATGCATGTTGAAAAACTGAGTCACATAATATACTATCCTTTTGGCTGAATTTTTATTTTAATGTTGATATTCATTGAAGTAGAAGCTTTTAAAATGTTTTGATTAATTTTTGTAGTTGTAATAATATGTAACAAATTGTGTTGGTATTTTGGGCCTCTTGATATGATTTTAAATTAAAGAATATTAAAATTTTAACCAAAAAAGTATCTTGTAGAAGTCAGACAAGAAGCTGTACAACAAGCTTTGGCCCAAGCTATGCAAAGCAGACACAAACCATCGTTACCAATGCCGTCCAAACGTACTTCTGTCATGGCACGAAGTCCTGATCGAGATAGACATGATTCCGGTAAGAACATTATTTGATACATATTATTTAAAAGAATTCTATAACAAAAGGTATTTAAGGCGCGAAATGATTTTGCCTCTCATGACGCCTCGTCAAAACACTTTTATTTTCATACACCAAAGGTGCACGAGTAATGTACACACAATTATATTTTATATCTGAAGTCTTTTTGGAAATATAATACATACATTGTAAAAAAAATAAATTTTATTATTAAGCATTAGTAAGCAGCTTAAATAATGTTCACCAAAATTCATGGTTCTATCATCAGTCACAATTAAGTCACATATTATCTGTCCACAGTCCGGCTAATCGGTTCCATCTCGGACTATTTAAAACCGGGATAGTCGAGGAATTAACTACAGAGAGAAAAAAAACGATAATTGGTTCCAACCAAAACATTTTTCCTGCTTTTCAATAAATAAAACGAGGGTAATATACTCAAATGTACAGTGAGTGTAATAAGTATTCGTTACCTGGTATATTTGCGGTTAGAAACGATTTATTTATTATTATTATATATTTAGATAATCTATCTTCTTCGTTTTCCTCTTTGCAGAGGAGTCGTGGTCGTATCTCACACCCTTCTGTGCACAACTTTATGAATGATACTGCGCCATCTATTCCAGTTCTGGGCGTCTTTTGTGGCCTGATGGATTGTAGCGTTAGTCGACTCCTTCACTTGATCAGTCCAACGCTTTGGGGATCTTCCTCTCTTTTTGGTTCCCTTAATTCTTCCCTGGACTACCAGTATTTCCAGGTTGTCACCTTCTTTGCGAGCTATGTGACCGAAATACTTTAGTATGCAAATATAGACTACTTGTGATAATCGCTGTGGTTCTCTTATTTGTTCTAATATAGAGACATTCATTTTTCTGGCTGTCTATGGTACGCGACATCTATCTGTCTAATGATAGATACATTCTTCACACACATAACTCGATCGTCAGACGTGAGCATGAGTAATTCACCGAGCGCTTCCCCAGCATAGCGCATGACATTCAGAAACAGTTTTTAAATCATGGACCACAAACCTCATTGCATAATCGCCAATTTTGACTTCAACTTAATATTCTCATCAGGTGCACTTTGGCTGGCAGTACCAATGCTTCAATCTTGCATTCATATAGAGGAATATTGTTTCCTCTCTGCATGATCTAATAAAAAAACTTATTTTTTTGAATTGATGGAAAGCAACTGAGTGATTCTCAGATATTGCCAATATTTCCTCTAACTTTTGACATGAACAGGAATAATTATTACAGAAGTTGAGTAGTAATACTCTGCAGAAAACTATACTTTTGATGAACTAAATTATCATTTGTTTTACAGAATCTTCTTCAGATGAAGATAGCGTAGTAAATGAAGAAACAATGGAAAGTACACCGGAAAGAGAAAAGGCTCGCGATAGAAGCATCCCACACATGTTACCTCCTCCCCCCCTCTCTGATACAAGCAGTACAGGTTCACCTCCACCTTTACATCATAGATCTCGAATGCCACCACCACAAAATTGGGATTTTAGAAATAAGAATGATTTTACAGATATTAGTGAAGTTATGCATAATTTTAGACCATGTAAGAATTTTTATTCATAATTTGTTTTTCTTAATTTTGTTTTAATTATTATGATTACATAACAATTTTTATTTAATAGATTCACAACCACCTGATGTAACCCATACTTCGGCGCAAAGTGGAAGAAAATCTACAGCAGCTGATCGAGTAAACAGATATGGTTCTTCTACTTCAAATGATACTATTGGAACTGGAACAGGTCGATGGAAAGTTTCTGCTAAAATTCAACAATTACTTAATACGCTTAAAAGACCTAAGCGTCGCCCACTTCCTGAATTTTATGAAGATGATGACATTGAACTTGAAATTGCAGCAAATCCTAAGGATCCCAATGCACCTAAACCTGAGGGTAAATTACGCAAGAAAACTTTAAATTAATTTATTTTTGAAATTTTTTTGGGATGAATGATAATCCAGTGAACTACTTGAGGACAAGCGTATTCTCGTTTTTTTAACCTTTTAACTAATATGAACAAAATAAATTATTCCGTTATATTATGTAAGTTTTTTGTCAAAATGTAGGCAAAAACCGTTTTTTTTTAAATATCTCGTTACCTGTTGATCTTAGGACAAAAATGGTTCCTATAAATATATAACGGAGAGGACAAGAATATCTGAAACATTTTTCTACATGTCGAATATAACCTATAAATTTGTTTTCCCGGTTTACTTATTTGCAAGTAACTATGCTTGAACATAGCATAGGTCCATCTATTCGGTTATGTGAACTTTTTGAAAACGTGAACAGCCCGTCCTTAATTAGTTCACGTAATTTTGTAAAACTGCAGGTTGCATAGAGTCATTTTATTGTATATTGTGTTATTTGTTGCTTAATCAATAATTTATTTTATTTTTATAGGTAGTAGTATGACTCCTGCAGTTGGTGAGCAACTCGTAGTTCCATCTGGTTTACCTAGAAATTTAGAAGCTGCTGTAGCACGTTACGGTTCTGCTTCATTTAAAGCAGCAGTAGCAACTGTTTTAGATCCCAATGGCAAATTAACAACTACATTAACTTATGGTAAATAAATTATAATTTTCATACGAAAGTTAATGTCATACTTTTGTTCATTTTAGGCAAGTTGTTGAGTCGTTGTCAAAAAATAGCATATGCACTTTTAACAAGAGCTTTTAGTAAAATGGGGGAAACAAGTTTAAAAACTGGTGATCGAGTTGCATTAGTCTATCCTAATAATGATCCAATAAATTTTATTTGTGCATTTTATGGATGTTTGCAAGCCGGAATTGTTCCTGTGCCAATAGAAGTACCAATTACTAGAAGAGACGCCGGTTCACAGCAAATAGGTTTTCTATTAGGAAGTTGCAGTATTCAAGTAGCTCTAACTTCTGAAGCATGTTTAAAAGGATTACCAAAAAGTACTTCAGGAGATGTGATACAATTTAAAGGTTGGCCTAAACTACAATGGTTTGTAACTGAACACTTAGCTAGAACTCCCAAAGATTGGTTACCTCCTTTAAAATTAACCGATGAAACTCCGGCTTACATAGAATACAGTACAGATAGAGATGGCTCCGTTATGGGTGTCACCATAACTAGAGCAGCAATGTTATCTCATTGTCGCACCTTAACTATGTCTTGCAATTATACAGAAGGCGAAATAATGGTATGCGTTTTGGATTTTAAACGTGAAGTTGGTCTATGGCATTCAGTATTAGCCAGCATATTAAATGGAATGCATGTAATTTATATACCTTATGCTTTGATGAAAGTGAATCCAGCTAGTTGGATGCAAATGATTACAAAGTATCGAGCTAGTGTAGCAGTTGTTAAGTCTAGAGATCTTCACTGGGGTTTATTAGCTACAAAAGATCATAAAGAAATTAGTTTAAGTTCATTACGTATGCTTTTGGTTGCCGATGGTGCTAACCCTTGGTCGCTAAGTTCTTGTGATCAATTTTTATCAGTATTTCAAGTGAAAGGCTTAAAACCGGATGCTATTTGTCCATGTGCTAGTTCTAGTGAAGTTTTAACTGTATCTGTTAGAAGACCTGGTCGAGCTGGCGTTAATGCTACCGGACGGGGCGTCCTTTCTATGCAAGGCCTGAGTTATGGAGTTGTTAGAGTAGATCAAGAAAACAGTTTAACTTCATTAACGTTACAAGATTGCGGCCAAGTGATGCCTGGATGTGTTATAGTTGTTGTAAAAATGGAAGGACCTTCCTTTTTATGTAAAACTGATGAAGTTGGTGAAATATGTGTAAATTCTGGTTCGACCGGAACTCAGTATTGGGGTTTGCAAGGATTAAGTAATAATACTTTCAAGATTCAGCCTCTTGCTTCTGATGGAAAACCTATTTCTGACGCCGAATACACAAGATCGGGACTTTTAGGATTTTTAGGACCCGGTGGATTAGTTTTTGTTTGTGGTTCACGAGATGGTTTAATGACAGTTACTGGTAGGAAACACAATGCTGATGATATTATTGCAACTGTATTAGCAGTAGAACCAATGAAATTTATTTATCGTGGAAGAATTGCTGTATTTAGTATAAGAGTTCTTCGTGATGAAAGGATATGTGTTATTGCTGAACAGAGACCAGATTGCAGCGAGGAAGAGGTAAGTTGTTTAATATATTTTCATAAAGATATTGTTGAACGTATTTTGTACGTTTACACCACTTACACTTAAAAGATTACACTGAAAGAAGTCCATTGTAAAACTTGCTGACTAAATTGTCGTAAATGTTTATAGTGCTTTATTTAGACAATTTACCTTTCCACTGTTGACATTATGGCAATATTTAATAAAAATTTGTAATAATTTCATTGTAGTACTTAATAGCAAGACTGTAGCAGATTAGGAAGTTTATAAACATGTTTGGGATAAACCGGACTCGTCAAATCATTACCGCCAAAAGATAATAATGTGATAAAAAAAATTTTGTCTACTCTAAAACTACTTTGATAAAATGTCATTAATATTTTCCTCATTAATTATTAAATTTGATTAGAAAAAAATTCTTCAAAAAGCTTCCCTATTTCAGCCTTAAGTTAATAATTAGTTAGTATAAAATTAGAGTTTTTGACTTGTTATACTATTGAACTGGGGTATCAATATATATTTTCTTTTTTACTTTTAAATATAATTATGTTAACACTTTTTTGTAATTAGTCTTTTCAGTGGATGTCTCGTGTTTTACAAGCTGTCGATTCAATTCATCAAGTAGGAATCTATTGTCTAGCTTTAGTACCTCCAAATTTTCTACCAAAGACTCCTCTTGGTGGTATTCACCTTTCAGAAACTAAGCGAAGATTTTTAGAAGGAACACTTCATCCTGCCAATGTTTTAATGTGTCCACATACATGTGTTACAAATTTGCCAAAACCTAGAGAAGTACACCAAGGTAAGTTTATAATGTTTATACATTATTCATAAATGTCGAGTGTGAACGCGACATTTAACAAGCTAATTCTTCGTATTTTTAAGGTCTCAATTTGATTTTATTTTGTATAATCACTGTTAAATGCACGTATTATAAATTTTACAAAGCTTCTGTTGGATGAAGGGTTTAGTTTACAACAATAACTGAATTGCTGTCCTTAAAGGGACAGCGCGTAAAAAAAAACTCAAAAGCTGATTCTCAATTAATTATTTTTACTCGGAACCTCCAGGCTTTAATATTTAAAATATAGCAAATTTGTTGAGATAATACTATTCTATAAACAATATTCTTGGTATTGAGCTTTTTTGGGTTCATAATTTTAATTTATAAAAAAAATTTCGAAATTGCATATCTTTTTGGAATATACTTGTAAATATTCAACATTGGAAGCTCAAACTTCCTTATTGCCTAGCTTAGTTATCGTTTATTCATATGACTTTTATAAATTATTAGAATTTTGTTTCGGTGAAAAGATAACTATAAAAGATTAATATTTTAGGGCTCTGTCGAAACATGTTTTTGCATCAAAATTTGCAGCGCGGTCTTAACTTCTAAAAATTATTACTGACAATTTCTACTTGGTACTAAGTATATTTGTTTCTTTTCATGTCGGTTTGGTATTGAATGTTTTAAATTGACCCACATTGAAAAAAATTATCAAACTGTAATATCGAAATTTTTTTTATAAATTAAAATTATGAACCCAAAAAAGCTCAATACCAAGAATATTGTTTAAAGAATAGTATTATCTCAACAAATTTGCTATATTTTAAATATTAAAGCCTGGAGGTTCCGAGTAAAAATAATTAATTGAGAATCAGCAGCGCCATCTTTTGAGTTTTTTTTTTTAGGCGCTGCCCCTTTAAATTAATAATTAAGCTGCTTTTTATTTCAAAAATAATGAAAGTAAATTTTTCTTGATTACCTTGGGCGCCTCACAGTGTAAGGTGGTGCAAGTACACCATATTTGAATTTGCAACTAATACACAATATTTTCATTAAAACTCATTGACTGTAAAAACAATAATAATGGTGGTGATAGAATAGTCCACGAGTCAAACAATGCGTTGTCTTGCCTTGTTGGGCAAAACACCGATAGTGACATCTATATTTTTATGTTCTACACACACAGCAGAATTGCACAGAGTAAGAAGTGACATCTGTCACTAGAAGAAGTTCAAGTTCAGCCGGAATAAGATGACAGGGCGGTAACCAATTTTTTACGCAGTGATGTGGAGGGAGAATGTTCCAGTGCCGTCGTGAATTCAATTTTCTTCTCTGCACATTAGCTCCACCCAGTCATTGTATTCCGGTCAAGCTTTACATGTAAACAGTAATATGTAGGTTATATCATGAAAAGTACTAAGGGCCAATATATTCACCTCCCAGTAAAGTTAACTTCAGTACAATAGCGTAACTGACAGATAAATAAACTGTCACCAATCACATTTTCACATTTCAGTAAAATCACCAATCAACAAGGAGGTTTATAAATTTACTGAACACATAGTTACCTGACACTTTAACCAGAGGTGAATATATCGGCCCTAAATATATAAAATATTTATTTAAAATCGTCTCTGAATAATTAATAGACATTTACGAAAATTGTACCGGTAGATAACGCTTCAACAGATGGCGTTCGAAAATTCAATCGATACTTTCGTTCCACATTCGAATTTACCTTCAGTACATGTAGGTAGGTACCTGATTGTTAATTTGTGAACCGACACATTAGGCATTTAATTTCGAACATGGGACAAAGGTACGATTGAATTTTCGAATGCAACCAGTAGGTAGATGCGGTTTCGGTACAATATTCGTAAAAGTCTATTATGTATGTATGCTTTGCAATTTTAAGCATTAAAAAGACGCTTTCCCTACAAGCGCCACCTTATAAAATAGTGTGCTGGCGCCCATGGTGAATTTCACTGCTAATATACTTATACACAATGGTTTTCTGGTTACGCACATTTTTTGCACATGACCACGATAAGCGAAATTTTGCTATTAACGGGAGATTTAAAAAAATCATTTTAAAATTCACAAAAACAGCATTAATTAATAAAATAGTAATGTTCTGTTCTTTCAGCAGTCAGACGCATGCGCAGTTTCAAATTCACGTTCTAATTTTAATCTGCGCATGCGTCTGACGATTTCAAACTCTTTGAACTGATTGAAAAAACATAGCTATTAATAACAAGATAGCATAGGCGCAACTAGGGGGGCATAATATCCCAATTTTTCGTTATTTTTATTTTTTAATTTTTATTAATTTTTCAATTATATCTTACACGGCAGAGCATTGATAATCTGAAGTTACTGCTGTTCTGAGGCGGTCGCAGCATAGTGTTAACGCAAGTTGACTATGAACGCTAAATACCCGGTTCGAATCCGAGTGAAGTAAGAACTTTATTCTGACCGTCTCCCCTCGGAAGGCAATGGCAAACCACCGAGAGTAATATGCCAAGAAGAATCCTTAAAATGTTAATGATCTAAATAAGTCCAAAATTGATCTGTGGACTAAGGGGAAGGCAACTCACCACCCCATTAACATTTCCCTGGTACAGCCTTCTTGGCTAAGTCGGGGGGATCGCCGTACATCCGAAATCGGATAGGCACCTAAAGAAGAAGACTGCTGTTCTGCTGCTTGTTCAGATTTTAGAATTTCATCTCTCACTACAACATAGTGTCTAACAGCTGCTTATTGAAGTTTATAATACTTGCTATTTAAAGTAACCACTGCAGAACAGCAACATCACAACACTACGAACACTACTGTTTGAACTGTATTATATTAGAAGTTCTCCTAATAATTTCCATTCAAAAAATTTCTATATGACTCATCATAATAAGTTCCACAAAAAATGGAATAATGGCGCTCCTTAACCCTAGATCACTAATCATATTTTTAGTTACACTATCACTACACATTAATCTCACAGACTAATAAAATAAACCTTCAAATGAATCACCATCAAGTAACTAAAAAACTTACTCAATGCACTCATTATAGCCTTGAACTGTGTGTTCTCCACAAATAGGCGTGCCAAGTTTCGAAAATCCAAGTACGTTCAAAGAACAACTATATTAATAACTAAACAACTACATACTAATTGAAGCTAAACTATGTACTAACTGAATAATATTGTTACATTACATTTTATATTTTATGATAACAAAACTGTCTATTCTAATCAACGGCGTGACTTTGTGGCCTTCTTCGATGGATAGAATTGGTATCACCGGAAATACTATCTTTTGCAGAGATGCACTTATCAGCATAGCTTCCTGTTGATGTATATGACTGCATTTATGTTGTCGCATGCTTGATTATTAGATTATTTCATAATGAATAATATAATCAGAATTGGCTTCTGCTTATGAGTAAATATAACTTGCCATAGGAGTGACATGATAATTTTGTCATCCTGCGCTTTTGATAGGGACAAAATGCGCACATTTTTGCGTTTATTTGACTGTGCCTGAGAAGTAATTGTTGTAACATCTTCAATTTTACATGAAATTTATAAAAAATCAAAAGAATCTGATGTGACACATAACTTTCCCATTAAAAAATATATTATTTTATAATTATTCTGCTCTAAATTGTCACTTCGTAGGTGCGCGTCTGCTTAGTCTTCATTGATCCACTGGTAAACACCAGTAAACTATTTTCAAGGACAAAGAAATAAGCAATTGCGTTGAAACATTTTATCCCTCTATATTTTAAATAACTATAAACTAATCTGTGATTATTTATAAAATATTTTATGAGACGAATGGAATCTCGTTAATCCATTCATGCTCGTCATTAAAATCAACGAATCGCAAATAAAAGAGGTTTCGGTGGAAGGATTTCAAACAAAATCTAATCAGTTCTTTACACCATTTGTTCAAACTAGTATGCAAAATTCCAAGTTAATTGGTGCGCGCGTTTGGTCGTAATCACACATTCAGACATTGTTCCAAAATTCGTTCACGGTTAAAATTATACCTTTGAATCGAAATTCTAATCTACCTACGCAAAGTTGGTTTTTGACTCCATCATTCCTTTACTGCGTAAATGAGAAAGTAATTACTCCATGGTCTACTTTTCACATGTAGTAACTAAACATTAACCCTTATGTCAATACCCAGTGTTTATTACGTTGTTCAATACCAGGGGTACCCGGGTACCCTATGCTATATTTCGTCAACAAAAGGAATTGGAAAATTTTTATTTTCAAATTCTATGTTGTTGGGAGTCACAGTGGGAATACCTAACTGCCACAAAATCTGTTAATTTATGGAATAATCAGTGGTGTGATGTACTTTTAAAATAATAACAACGTAAATACGTTATGTTATTCTATAGTGTTTTTCGTGAAACGGTCTCACGTATCATTTTAACAAGCTGCTATTATTATAACGTGAACGTTATAATAAAGGTTTTCCTAACCGTTAGAGTTAAACGTCTACGTTTATTTGTATATAAAATATTATTTCTGACCCCCTAGAGATTAGTTAAATTATTTATTATTTTGAAAATCTGTAGAAGTATTAAGTTTTTACATATATGGGTACCCCGGGTATTGATCAACTGGGTATTCAACTTTAGCGCCTAATTTTTTCTACTTTCTTGAATATTTAAATATCAAAACTTATATGAATCGACGTCAATTGACTCAAATAACGAGGATCTGACCGGATTTGAAGATATCTCTTTAAATACATAGCATATTTAAGTAAGAACATGCAAAAGGGTACCCGGGTATTGACATAAGGGTTAATCTGAGAGACTAATAGGAATCTCCGGATTTGATTGACGTGCACATGCAGTGAGAGGGTCACTAATTAGCTTATTTAAAAAGGTACTGAATAGGGCGGGGAAGGTTCGGGAACATGCATAAATATCGAATGCGTTCAGAGTCTGTGGTCTGTGAGACAAATGATTAGTGATCTAGGGTTAAATGTGTTTTTAAAACTGTAGGTCTTTTAAAACATTGCCAAATATGAGCATAAATCGATACGAAATCACAGTGTATTCTTCCTCTTAATGATATTTTCCTGTTCAAAAAAGAATATGTATTTGCAAAGTACAATTATTTTAATGATTTTAATTATACACGGGGTATTTCCTAAATGTAAAATTTTTCCTGTCAATTTAACAAGTAAAAAGTAGATTGATACAATGTTGTAACTAACATAAATACAAAACAACTAACAAGGGGACATTACAGTGAGTATGTCGCCAATTGGGATCCCAAGACCACCACGGTTTTTTGTAATAATAGCTAATAATGCTAGCAGTTAACCCACCATGGTATTTTCAAAAATTCAATCATCTAAAAGGAGACTGTCACAGCATAGTGCTAACGCGAGTTGACTATGAACTCTAAATACCCGGTTCGAATCCGAGTGAAGTAAGAACTTTATTCTGACCGTCTCCCCTCGGAAGGCAATGGCAAACCACCGAGAGTAATATGCCAAGAAGAATCCTTAAAATGTTAATGAACTAAATAAGTCCAAAATTGATCTGTGGACTAAGGGGAAGGCAAACCACTTTTTACCACCAACCACTAATTAACATTAACATTTCCCTGGTGCAGCCTTCTTGGCTAAGTCGGGGGGATCGCCGTACATCCGAAATCGGATAGGCACCTAAAGAAGAAGAAGAATCAGCTAAAATTCGAGAAAGTGATAAATTTTTTAGCTACTAGAATAACCAATAAAATTGGGATCTCGACTGGCTCGATACTCACTGTAATGTCCCCTTATAAGTAATATTGTGTTTTAAATTTGGTAGATAATGTTGTATTAAAGACAATAATTGAAAATATTATTATTTAAACCTAAATAAACCATGGGTCGGCAACCTTTTGTTGTAAGAGGCCCAAATACTTGACAATACAAATAAATTTGCTTTGCATCGAAAGTTTTTTTTAAATTTATTTAAAAATTTATACTTATTTAATAATTTGAACACGAAAATTTTACATTTAGAAAATACCCTGGTATAAAACAGAGGTGGTGGGGGTCCATTTAAGGACACCTTGGGTATGGTACCTTCCACCAATAGTAGAATTAATAAAATAAAATGTTAAAATATTCTATTCTATAACATCATTCTGTTTTGTTTTTCTGTTATGCTGGGGGATTTTGTGATACTAAAATTAATTTTATTTGTATGGGTATCAAAGCGACCTTAAAAATTTCGTATTTAAGAAAATAAAACTTGCCTATGTTTAATTTGGCAGCTTGAGCTTGAGTGATGCTATAGCATGTTGTTCCTCTGGCTTTCAGCAGCCGACTGTGTTTCAGACGTTGGCCCTGCGTCTGTAATCGTGGGAAATCTGGTACAAGGTAATCGACTGGCTAGTGCACAAGGTAGAGACATGGGCATTCATGATGAAGAAAACGATTCTAACAAAAGGGTAAGAAATTTCACACCTATTATTTTTATTAAACTTTATATATTATGTTAAGGTATTTCATTTCCTATTGTTTTGACTACAATAATTACGCTTTCAATGAATTTTAAAATAATCGTTTTACAAAAAAATTTAATCTGTATTTAAATTAAATTATACAATTTCGTCATTTTAAGAGGATCAAGTGTGGTTAACTATCGTGAACAGTCGTTTACAAGCTGATTTTTAAGAATTAAACTTGAAAAAACTATTAAAGTGAAATTTAGGATGTTTGATGTTTCTAAATCTTTCTAGTTATCTAAAATAAACAAATTTTTTTACACTTTTTCTCTATGTAAAGAGAATGACTATTAATTTTTTTAATGAATTTAACGGAATTTAATGACTATTAAATTTCAACTTAATAGCTTTAACAGTTTTTCAAATTTAATTCTTAAAAATCAGTTTGAAAACGACTGTTCATAGTGTAGATCCTGGGATTCCCAAACTCTAATTCTCATTTTACACGATATTCTAATAGAATAATTTATTTTATTGTGTTTGCCTAAACTAATGTGTTAAAATTAATTTAGTTTTTGTACAAATTTGTACTTCTGTTATCTGTATAACAGTAGACATTGTTCTTAAGTATTTCACATCCTAGTTTCAATTTTGCAACATTTGCACTATACTTTCTATTATTATTATGTATTTTATTTATTTACAGTACCAATTTATTTCCGAAATTCTTCGATGGAGAGCTGCGAGTACTTCAGATCACGTTCTTTTTACACTTCTTAATAGTAAAGGAACAGTCGCAAAAGTTTTAAGTTGTTCCGAACTTCACAAGAGATCAGAAAGAATTGGAAATCTGTTAAATGAGAAAGGTCGAGTTAATACTGGCGATCACGTAGCGTTAATATTTCCTCCAGGATTAGATTTAATCTGTGCATTTTACGGGTGTTTGTATGTTGGTGTGGTGCCTGTAACAATAAGACCACCTCATCCACAAAATCTACAAACTACTTTACCAACCGTCCGCATGATTGTTGATGTTTCAAAATCCGTTTTAGTTCTTTCTTCTCAAGCAGTTATAAAATTGTTGCGTTCTAAAGAAGCTAGTAATGTCGTGGACTTGAAATCATGGCCACCTATTTTGGACACAGATGACATGCCTAAGAAAAAATTACCTATGGCTTATCGTGCACCTACAGCTGAAATGTTGGCTTATCTTGATTTTAGTGTTTCTACGACTGGTATGCTCGCAGGTATTAAAATGTCACACGCTGCCGTAACAAATTTATGTAGAAGTATGAAACTTGCTTGTGAATTATATCCCAGTCGGCATATAGCACTGTGTTTGGATCCATACTGTGGTTTAGGTTTTGCTTTATGGTAAAGAAAAATAAATATTTTTTAAAATTTTTGTTACAATACTTACCTTTAATTATTATTTTAGGTGTTTAAGTAGTATTTATTCTGGTCATCATTCAATTTTAATACCTCCATCTGAAGTTGAAATAAACCCAGCACTGTGGTTGTCAACTGTAAGTCAATATAAAGTGCGTGATACATTTTGCTCATACGGTGTTATGGAATTATGTTCCAAAGGATTAGGATCTTCAGTAAATCAATTAAAATCGCGGGGAGTTAATTTAGCTTGTGTGCGAACTTGTGTTGTTGTAGCAGAAGAGAGGCCTAGGATTAATTTAACTACAAGTTTCTCAAAATTATTTAGTGCATTAGGATTAAGTCCACGTGCAGTTTCGACTTCATTTGGTTGTCGTGTAAATGTAGCAATATGCCTTCAAGGTGCCTCAAGTCCTGAACCTTCTACAGTTTATGTAGATTTAAGAGCTTTAAGGAACGATCGTGTTACATTAGTTGAACGTGGTAGCCCACATAGTTTATGTTTAATAGAAAGTGGAAAATTATTGCCTGGAGTTAAAGTTCTAATTGCTAATCCAGAATCTAAAGGACAATGTGGTGATTCACACTTGGGTGAAATATGGGTGCAAAGCGGGCATTCGGCTAGTGGCTATTTTACAATATACGGAGATGAAAACGATTATGCCGATCATTTTAATGCTCGTTTAGTTACAAATAATACCGGAGAAGTTTATGCTAGAACTGGATATCTTGGATTTCTTAGAAGAACCGAAATTATTTCATCTTGTCAAAATGATGAAACTAAAATAGGGTTGAATGAAAGTGACACAGAATCTATGGGATCACAACAACATCTTGCTTCTGATTCAGCCGAGCTTCACGATGCAGTATTTGTTGTAGGTGCATTAGATGAAACCATAGTTTTGCGAGGAATGAGATATCATCCAATCGATATAGAAAATAGTGTTCTTCGATGTCACAAGAAAATTGCCGAATGGTAAGTAGGCACTGCCACTTATTTTATTTCATAATTTTATATAAGCGTTTCATGAATATTTTCCGTTTATATCTTCAATTTTTTCACCCCATTATCATTAGATTATTATCAGATAATCCATTATCTTAAGCCGTTGATGAATTTTCATTTCACTATAATATAGGTTTTGATTACATGTTGATAAAGTATCGTTTTTTGATTGGTGTTTACGTTTTGCTTGGAGTAAAAAAGGTTTGAAACAACTGTTGTAAATAAAATTACCATAGCGTGGGTAATTACCTATCAATATAACAGATCTAATTATTGTAATCATCAATAATTTTTGAGATACCTATATAATTTTTCCAAGTTTAGTTTTATTCATTTAAATACATTGTAGTCTTGGTTAGAGTTTTATATTTCTGCTTTTTCTTCAAGTTGTCACTTTACTGGGGTCCTTGTAATTATACTAATAAATGTTATCTTTCTTCCTTTTTACTTTCTGGTCTTATAATGAGGGCGGGTTGAAAAGTTCTTGGCCTAATCAAGAAATTGTAATTTTTTTATCCAAATTTAATTTTATTATTGTAATATACTACTAATCTTCATGAAGATTATACTTATTCCAACAATGCTCTTGGGTACTCATGCCACTTAAAATTCAAATAGTCGAGCTCATTAAATTAGTACTACAATAGATAAGATTGGGGGACTACTTTTTCTTGTCCCTTGCCACAGTACCGTGTCGTCCCGCGAAACCATAGGTACTATTATAAGTATAAGCAAAATTTGTAATTCATAAAATTACAAAAGAGGGGGTATCAAAAATTTTTATTTTGTTTTGTTAACTTTTTTTTGTTATAAAAGTTTAAATTTTATTTTTACATAATAAATAAACCTAATAATTTTCAATTTTTTCCCGAAAAATTTTTTTTAAGACTTTATTTTTGGCCATTTCAAAATATTAACCTAAGTTGACCATATTTTACCACTTGCCGTTTTATTCCGAAATCAATAATATATGAAAATCATGGCGAGACCAAATTATCAACCCATTTAAACTGTTATTATATACATTTATTCAATTAAAATTGTATGCAGTAAGAAAGTGATTATCATATAATGCGGTCACCTTTAGCCATCCAATGCATAATAACTAGAGCTGAGATTTTAGTTTTTTTACCTTTTAATAAGGGATATTGATAATGAAAATCAATTAAGGCCCCTTCAGACGATCAATATAATATATTGTCAATAAAATATTGTCAATACTGTCAATAAATTAATATTGACACAGTGCATTTGATTCAGACGATATAATATTGATTGACCCTCACACGTTCAATAATATTGACAATAATATTGATCGTCTGAAGGGGCCTTTAAAGGTAAAATCCGTTTCAAAAAATTTCCTTCAATATGGGCCTAACTCGTTTTTACATTTTTTTGTTTATAGCACCTTGTTTAACATTTTAACTCCTTTTTTTAAATTTTTTGTCATGGAATTTGATCCTAATGCAGCTGTATCTATAAAAAGAGCACAAGAAGTTTAAACGTTCAATCTCAATCATTAGTTTATATTGCTACAAATTTTAATATTTTGCATGAAGCATTACAAAGCTCGAAACAGTTGGACTTTCCTTAACTGAATCTTTGTCCATTTTTAATAAAGTAAAAATTCATTTGGAAACTTGTGGGGAGACAGTGAAAGACAAATTTAGAAAAGTTACAAGTAGAAATCCCGGATATGAAACTTTAATGTCAATATCCAAAATCTTTTTAGAGGAAAACATCACTTTACCTGTTAATATTACAGTAATGCTCCTACGTATATAAATATGTACCAGTTACTTCGTGTAATGTAGATCGTTCTTTTTCTCTCTACAAAACCATTATAAGTGACAGAAGACACAGTTTAACTTCTGAGAATATTGAGAAAATGTTAATCTGTTATAGTAATAAAAAGAATTACGATTAATAAAAATAATGCTTTCATAGAACTTGTTTACATCCAACCAAAAAAATTTTTTCTTAACGTTTAAGTGCTCCTACCGAAAGTAAACTTTCTTTATCTATAGTTTTTCTTACCTAAAGCTAAACTTTTTTTTACCTAAAATCGCATTAAATAAACTTTATCTTACCTAAAATTAACTTTTAAGCACTTTTTAGTTACCTTTTTTAAACATTTTATTACCTAAAATTTCTGAATTACAAATTACGTTTTCTGAAATAAAATTGACTAAACTGAATCACAATTGACGCTTTCTGTAATGCAATTGACAAATGTGAATTACATTTGATGCTTTGTGAAATACATGTGACCATTTTTTCTTAAATAAAGCTAGAAATGGTAGATGGCTAAAGGTGGACAGATACAGTAGAACCAGTGACGTAGCAAGGCAAGACCGGGCCCTGGTGCAAGATCCACAGCGGGCCCCTTTCATTATTTTATTATAAAAAAAAAATTTAAATAACAATGTTATTGCACAAAAAATATGTAAGTGACAAAAAGGCATCGTAGATTTCCCTAGAAAGATTTTCTGGTGGTGCAAGATCTCAATTCCCCCCCCCCCCTCCGGAAGAGACTAATGAAAATTTAGCACTTATGAAGCTTCAGGCGCAATTCAATTTTGAGGCCCCCCTCTAAATAATTCAACTTCCGGCACATGGTGGTAGGGAAAGCAGCGTCTTTTAGCGCCGCAGGCGATTTTTTTGGAAAATACTACCTATTTTATATGCAAATGCGTCACTCGTTGCCTCGTAAATTTAGCTATAATATTTACTGAATGAATTACATTATTCAATTTATTCCAATATTTCTTTATTTTGGCGTTCCTTCAGGGTGCCGGCCCCCCGGTGCAGACGAACCGCCCTGGGGCCCTCGCTGTGTTCAATGTGCAAACTTTCATAGATAATTTTTTCTTATATAGATAATTTAATTTGTCTGGTGCCTGGTGCTACGTCACTGAGTAGAACCCTGTTATAACGTACCCTCAAGGATCTTATGATATAATCGAATATTTAGTTATATTTTGGTCATAACAACAAAATAAAATAGTTGTGTTAACAAGACGACAATAGTGTGTTGACTGCTAATGCTGAGTACTGGTTTTGACTTGATATGAAAGAAAAACTTTATTCTGACCGGCTCACCTTGGAAAGAATATTATTTCAGTATGAACTTACATTATAAAGTTGATATTTAAAAAGTTACATCAAGGGTATTCACATTCAATTGTATATTTAATATTTTTGTATATTTACAACACTCAAATACCATAACTGTGTACTACACACCTCTAATATTATGTATGTATTGTGGTGATATTTCTTAATTTGGAGGTCCGGATGGATTGATAGGGTAGTAATTTGAAGACATTTGAGTTAAAATCAGTAACCAGTTAATTTGACTGACATAAAAGCGATATTTGCATCAATTTTACGAAAACCATTATTTGTAACAAATTTACACATAAAACGAACATTTTTGAATTTATTTGTAAAGTACAAAGTTTATGCCACATCCTGTGTATAATTGTGTACATGATGAACAGCCCCATATTTCTAAAAAATAAAGTGTTAATAATATTTCGGTGCGTGCACGAATAAAAACTTTGTTACCTGCAAGAAGAGCCATTTTAGCTGACAAGAATAAAAATTCCCACTTCAAAAACCAAATTTGAATATGGGGGAACCAAGAGCAAGAAAAGGAAGAGAGCAGGCAGTTCTTGAGTGGAAACCAAACTGGGAACACAGAGAGTTCTTGGTTGAATCCCAATTAGGGAACTCGTATGAAGTTCTTTAATCCGAGAATCAAAGAATAAAATTTAATTATTCACATAAGTGAATAATTAACGAGAGTCGCGTAATTACGTAGTATTTAATTACGTACGTCGCGTAATTAGTGAGAATTGTGTATTGCAAACGTAGCGAGGTATTTGCTAATCAAATACCTGTAAAAAATTTAATTATAAAAAATTGTGCACGTGCTTCAGAAGTTGGAGGTTAGCTTCACATTTGGTGAAGAAATTGAGATTGATAAATTAAGCAATCACTTACCTGGGTGTTGTCTCGGACAATAATTGTTCGATTAACAATTAAAAAAGGAATTTGGATGGCAAAGTAAATGGTTTGGTTGGATTTTTAACACGACTATTAACACAAGAGCACTGGCCGTTGTTGGAACACTTGCAGCTTTGAAGGTTTAAACAACAGATTGCTACTACCAAGAGAAATTTGAAGACACGATTTGCAGTGGCGCACTAAACCAAGTGAAAAATTACCAATTTGTAAGGTAAAAATTTATTTTATTTTAATAAATCCAAATTAAAACGACGATTTGTATTGTTAATGGATTTATTAAAAACTTTGTAAAATTGATTTATGAATTACACACGTTTACACGAATGATTAAATATCCAAGTTTAGCTTCTGTATTTGAAGAATTAAATGTGGCTTGGATCTTTGAATTGTTACATAATTTTACACATTTGGTTCGAGGCAAATTTATTGTCAACTATAAATTGATGCAGAATTTCGCAATTGAATATTTTCCTTTAATAAATGATGTTAACTTCGAATTGCTATCTTATTATTTCGTCTGTCTGAATCCACTGACCCTGACAAAGAGAAGAACTCAGTTACCGGCGTAAAACTGGTACAGCGGCTTTTGAAATAGTTTTATTTTGAGCAAAAATTCATAACAGTATATACCTTACTTTCGTCACAGTCGGCTGCTATTTCTATAAATATAACATGAAATAAGTAGTAAAATATCTCCATTTTACAAAATATAAAAATGCAAGAACACGGCAGTCAAATAAATTAACCCAGATATGCCTGAGGCGTAGTTTTAAGATTAAAAAAAAAATTTTTTTATAATTATTGTTGTTTGACTTACAAGGGGAAGGCCAACTTTGGTCGTCACAGATCTGCACCACTATCTTTATATCTTTACAACCCTATTAGAACGTCACTTGATGAAAGTTTAACTACCCGGAATTCAGAAAATTTTGTGAAAATAATTTTTAAAGGGCAATGTAAAATTAAAGCATTTGGTAGTTCAAATGTATTTCATTATTATTTCCTTCCTAAAAAATCAGTCGACAACTGCTCGACATAACCTTAGATTTACCCATTATTTTATTTATTAATTTGAGCATTATATCTTTGCTTTGTGATGTAACAGCTTGCAATCCTTTTTGTAACAGAAAGTTTACAAATACATGTAATAATGGTTACACGATAAATGAAAAAATAGCATTTAAAAACTCATACTGGTGAGAAACCGTTTGCCTGTAAGATTTGTGACATAAATAATGCTTAATTTTGGTTTAAATGTATGCACATTGCATACAATCTGAATGCACACTTAGGGCCAGTTGTATAAAGGAGGGTTAACTCTAGGATCAGCTGAACCTGGTTCAAGAGTTAACCCAGGATCAACGTCGATGCGTTTGTTATGTTTACAAAATAACTTGAAAGTCAGGAACCAAAAATTAAAATTTTATACGAGTTATACAAAAAACCATAAAGGTGATTATCGTACAAAACGATTACCATTTTAAAAAATAAACGTCTCACAATTTTTCCAAACTAAGGGCACACTATAATGATCCAGTTCAACACATTTTTACTAATATTAGGGTGGGGGTGAAGTCGTATTTGTAATTAATATAGCCGTCCTATATGTAGGACATTAGGCATATCTGGGTTAACAAACGCATCTAACTTCGCTAAATCAGTTATAGTCTGTCATTAATTCAAATATAACATCAGTAAAAAAAACACGGTCGACAGCTGCTTAAAAATACACTCGAGTAAAGTTGTGTTGTGCAAGTGTGTAGAAGTACGACATATACAAGAGAGTGTGAATACCCCTATACTTTTATAATTAAATTGTTTAGTTGTTAACTCGTGATAATAAATTGCACCCTGAGATGAAAACTGTCGTAACTTCCAAAATGACAATTTTCGGGTTTTGATTGATTCTTATGTATATTTAGCGCTCTTTTCAATGGAACTATTTCTGAATTTCTATCTCTTACTATTCATGTGCTATTTAGCCAAACACAGTTTTACAGTAAACAAAAATGCAGTTTCTGAGAAGAAGACTGTTGTACGGTACATAATAATAATGTGAAATTGTTTAGAGAAGCAATATCCATCGATGTACAACGTTATTATTTAAAAAAATGTTGTGTCATTATACATAATGGTAAAATTACCGGAACCTTTGTAACTTAAAAATGCGATTATCTCAAAACATGCTTTTATAAGTTACGACAGTTTTCATCTCAGGGTGCGAAATTATTTGGTATATTTTAAACTATTTTACATTCTGACAAAGAACATAATATAAGTGCTTGAAAGCTTAATAAAATATATTAATGATTTAATTTATTTAACTCGTAAAATTGTTTAAATTTTATAATTAAATAAGTACCTATTATTATCAATTAATTTTAACAAAAATTTTTTTTTCTTTGTTTTAGTGCTGTATTTACATGGACCAATTTGCTAGTAGTAGTGGTAGAATTGGACGGTAATGAAAGCGAAGCTTTAGATTTGGTTCCATTAGTTACAAACACTGTATTAGAAGAGCACCACTTAATTGTGGGCGTAGTAGTGGTAGTAGATCCTGGAGTTGTGCCAATTAATTCTAGAGGTGAAAAGCAGCGCATGCATCTCAGAGATGGCTTTTTGGCTGATCAACTTGATCCTATATATGTAGCTTACAATATGTAGATGTTGTTTAATTAAGTAAATAATATTGAAATATTGTGAGCATATTTGCCATGAAATCGTGATTTGTTTCTTATTTTTATCAGATGAATAATTTTAATAAACCTAATTTAGGTGATACATTCGATAATCAATTTTGTAACAATTTGATAGTGTTCATTATTATATGGCTCAAATTTATTATAGTTTGTAGTTTATATATCGATGGAAATTTGGCATCACAGAGTAAAACACATTATGAAATAATTGCCAAATTTCTATCAAAAAAAGAATATTGAGCAAAATGCGTGTTTTGCTGCTTTGTCAAATTGCCACTGATATAATTATACGCAATTTGCAATTTATTTAAAAAGTATACATCGATTATTATTGTTGTATTGTCAATACTATTGTATCTTTCTAGTGAGTCATGTTACTACAAATTATTTTATAAGGTTGATTAAGGATTATTATTTTTGACCGCTCTTGTATATTATGTTAATGTGACGAAACAAAAAATAAATTAATTATAGATTTACAATTATCCATCTTTAATCTAACAATTGTGTACATACATAGGTAATCATTATTTAATTTTCTAGCATAATTTTGCATTACTTTGTGCAATATTTTAACTGTTTGTATTATTTTTTATTTCTAGTTGCAAAATATTAATAATAAGTAAACTATGTTTTTATAATGAAACGTAATATACACTTTTGTATTTATCCTACTGGATTTGTGATCAGTTTCTAAATTAAAAATTTTAAATATTGCTCTAGTCAAATAATGTTGCTCTTTTCCACTATTTTTATAATGTGAATATGTTTAAATTAGTATTTAATTGTGATGCGAAATTTTATTTTACTAACCCTTTTTTATCTCTTAGTTCTTTTTTCACAAAAACGATTTGTTTTATAGGTACCTACATAACTTTCCAGTTGCACAATATTATTATTATTATCAATTATTGTAATTAGCAGTTGGTGACAATAGATTTTTGTATATAATAGTGTTAACATGGACTTGAACGATTCTATATAAAATTATCATTATCTATATAGGGTGACAAAAATCTACCATGGGTTTGCATGTATCTACGTTATTATAAGAGAAACTGAGATAAAATAAATGTTATTTATAAAACTTTCTGAAAGCATTAAAACATTTTTTAAATAATTTGTAGGTATTATTTTTATATTTATGATGGTAACACTTAAAATTTTAAACTAACCTTTTCTTTACTTCATATACATAGTTACCCACGGAGTAACTACAAGAGGTCCGTGTAGTTACCTAATACAATAAGATTGAATAATATAACATTTTTTCAACTTTTAGTATAATTAATTTGTACGTTTCAAGACCTAACTTTTTTAATTTAGATGATAACACCAGTACAGTATAACCTCCATATAATGAACTAATGCAGGTAAGGGGAAACTACTACAAATTGCAAATGCAAAGTATTCAGGATATTACCTCAACCTCATAGTGATGGCTATAAAGCAAAGTAGCTTCCTACCCTATTCCAGAGAACAAAGTAACCTGGGTAGGTTAAGACAGGAATACTACATCTCAACTTGAGAAGAAGACACTAACCTTGACTTCGGCTATTAGTTGCTTCAGTGCTAGGGGGGAGCTTGAACAAGAGTAAAATGGAATAGAGGGTTAGACTAGTGATTGCAATACCGGACCAAAATTGAAATACCGGTATTCGATATTGATTTGCATGTAATAACGGTATTGAAACAAAACAAAATTCAACTAGAAAATCAAAATAAATATTTTTTATATTTCATATTTTTAAAATACGGTCGCATAAAACACAGCATCAATTGTTTCATTATTTTGTCACGAGCGTACTTCAGTGCAAGTTTCCTGCAGCAGAAAATGGTCTTTCCGATTCTACGCATGGATGGGTATCATGGATACATGGTACAAACCCACACTTGTCCAGAAAACTTCGAATTTCTTTGCTGTTATCAATAACCATATTCCTAATTATATTCGGAAAATTTGGTATATCCTTAAAACCTTGAGCTATTAATGCCTTATTATTATTATTATTGCTGAACGGGTGTGTTTCTTACGAACCACTTGCACTGAAGCTCCTGGCTTATTGTACCCCGCGTTCCGTGTTTTACTCCAATAGTTCTGTATCCTCTATAAAATTGAGGATTCGACCTATGGGAACCTGATTTATCTCACCGAGAGTCGGATATAGACAATCAAAATGTTGTAGCCTTTTAGGGGCTAGAATTGTGCATACACATAGTATGTGGTGTGGAGTTTCCTCCTCCATCCCGCATAATCTACATGTAGGATCTTCCACAACACCTATTGCGTTCAGGTGTTTGTTAAGACAGCAGTGTCCGGTAAACAGTCCTACTATCTTTCTCAGCCGCACTCTACTCAGCTGGAGGATTTCCTTTGTCCACTGGAGGGGCCCTCCATGAACATCCGGGACTGCCTGAGTCCCTGGAGGTCCCGCCAGTATTCAAGGTGTTTGTTACGTAGTAGTTCCTTAATTACCCCCTTTGCGGTCAGATAAGCTAACCCGCATGTTGGTTCCGGACCTACTAGATGCTTTCTTGCAGCTTTCTTTGCCAAGAAGTCTGCTTGTATGTTACCTCTTATGCCTGTGTGAGCCGGAACCCACCTCAGCATAACGCTGTTGCGTTGTGCCAGCCCACCCAGGGCTTTGAGGCATTGCTTCACGGCCCTGGATTGTATTTCTACCGCTTCCAGGGCCCTGAGTGCCGCTTGGCTGTCGGACATGATGCAGATACGCCTATTTACATAAGCCCTCCCCATCATCTCCTCAGCACAGACCATTATGGCGATAATTTCCGCCTGGAGGACAGTTGCGTAGCAGCCCAGGTTTATGCTGATAGCAACCCCTGTTCTGTCACCCCCAACTCCCGCTCCAGTACTTATATCCGTTTTGGATCCATCCGTGTACCAGATGGTGTCAAATCGAGCCCCCAGCTCCTGCTTGGTGCTTACCTCTTCTCTCTTAGGTATTTCTACTCTAAAAGGTTTTTGGAAGTCCCTTACAGTGCGGGTTCTGTCTGATTGCATGCATAGCATGTTTGAGTTCTTAATTGATTTAAAGATCATGGTGTGATATCCCTCCCTTGGATTCATCACCCCCTGATCACTGATGTTTAGTCTATAGGCTGCTAATTGGGCCTCCATTTCCACCACTAAATGTAGTGGGTGGAGTCCCACCAGCGCCTCCATAGCTGCGGTGGGTGTCATAGACATCGCCCCCGTAATTCCCAAACAGGCAAGTCTTTGCAACTTGTTGAGTTTTGTAATACTATCCACTTTACTGGCTTTGTGCCACCAGATAAGGGATGCATATGTCACTGTGGGTATCACAACTTTGGTATAAAGCCAAAGAACCATATTTGGTTTTAGTCCCCACGTCTTTCCGATCGTTCTCCTACAGGCCCATAGCGCCCTAGTAGCTTTGGTCGTTATATTTCCTATATGTTTTGTGAAGGTTAGCCTGCTGTCTAAAGTAACACCCAGGTATTTAACCTCCTCTACTAACTGTAGTGTTTTACCCCATATGCTGGGCATCCTCACATCCTGCAAATTTATGCGTTTTGTAAAGGCTACCACAGCGGTCTTATCAGGGTTAACCGACAATCCTTCCCTTGTACACCACTGTTCAACGACTTTTAGGGCTCGCTGCATCAATGAAGAGACAACAGCCCCAAATTTGCCGCTGACAAGGATTGTGATATCGTCTGCATATCCTTGCGCATGTACTCCGCATAGTTCCAGTTCCTCTAGGAGGCTGTCTACCTCAATGCCTTTCTCAAGTCTATTCGCGTTTTACATTACCGTTGGTGGCGCTGCAAACCATACGTTTTAAATGGATTTTATAAATTATTCCGTGTGGTGGCGTTAATGTAAATGTTTATGTAAACAAAGCAAAAGACGTTCTAAATGAACTTCGAAATTATTCCGTGTGGTGGCGTTTTGTTAATGTAAAACGCGAATAGAGGTGCAAAATATATTGAATGGCAAATAATCTATGGCTGTCATTCGCGATAAAATTGCAGACAAGGAGTTGTTATTTAGAGCAAAATAATCAGGTCACCCACAAGAACTGGAACTTGTATTAGAATTTACCATGATCTGCTGATTTTTTGTGTTCTTTAAAATTGTTGTCTTTATTCATTTTTGATAATATTTATCTATTACCAACTTTAAAATTATATTAAATTAAAAAAAAATTAAATACCGGTATTTCGGTATCGCAAAATAGCCAAAAATACCGGTATTGCAATCACTAGGTTAGTGATTGTAGAAAAAAAAATCATTTTTCTTGATTGACTATCATTTTGAAACGAAGTGTATTACTAATTTTGAAGGAGTCAAATTTTCACTTTATTAAACAAATGATAGCTGTACAAAAAATCATTCCTTCCCTTTAATAAATCAAATTTCTTTTCACAAAAATAAAAAATTTTATTAAGATATAAAAAATAGCAACAATGATATAACAAATAATATTAATTTTGAACAATACGTAGAAACTATGTATAAATTTATAAGGCAATTTAGAACATATAGATAATACTAATTTAAATATTTAATTACCTAGTTCCAATATGACTTCATTTACAAATGATCATAATATTTTACTTACTACATTTTTATTGCCCCTCCCCCCGAAAAGCAGTAAAGTAGTTTCAAAGAAAGAAGAAAAGGCGTAGCCAAAAACCACCAATTGACTCCCAACATAAATACGACTGTACGAGTTTTGGTTTCTGCACATTGCTCCACCTTTTCTTCTTTTTTTCGAACCACTCTTTGAACGATGATGGATACCATATCATGACATCATGAGGTATTTGATAATTATTATAGTTTATTATATACATTCTGTAGTAGAAAAGAGATTATATTACAAAATATTTAATTTCTCGTAATTTGTTTTTCACGAGACATCAAACGAGTTACTGAGGAATTATGATCCATTTTTTGACGTTTGCGTCCATTTGAATTATTAACAAACATATTTTCCTTGTTATTATTCAAATCTAAATTATTTTCGGTATTTGATGTACATTGTTGCATTCCAATATTGGTAGCAAAATTATTTTCAAAAATATTCCAGTTATTACTAGAATATGTAGTAGTATCTTTAATATTATCATCTGTAGTGGTGGTCAAGTTAGTTAAATTCAACTTGTCCAAATTATAGCCATTATGTTTTTTTATTGATTTGTAATTGTCTACTTTAGAAATACCTTTGATTAAATTATTTGATTTTAAAATGTAATTCTTACCTCCATTATCCATTAAAGAATTTCTTGCTTCTAACTCGAATTGAGAATAATATCCCGTTATTTGATGATTTAACTTTAAAGTATTTTCAGTCAAGAAATCTTCATTTATTTTAAAATTATCTTGTCTATTTAATGGTATTTGAGATAAATTTAAATTTTTATTGTTTGTAATTCCCAAATCAGATAAAAGAGTTGTTGATATTAGATCATCTTCGTTATCCAAAACCATTTTTGATGGTAAAGGAAACTCTTCCTTATTACTGAATGCAACAATTTGATTTAATTCATGATCATAATCCGACAACGACCAAGTATTAATTTTATTATTAGTTTCCACATTTAGTTGATTTATTTCATAGGCATAATCCGACAGCGGCAAAGTATTAATTTTATGATTAGTTTGTAAATTTGGTCGAACAGTTAAGGGACTGTGTGAATTTTGGGTACCTAATTTCGTATTTGACTTGCCTGCCTTATTGCGAGTATAGCTGCATTCCAGTTGTGTTGAACTTTGATTTGAATTGTCCGCACTGTAAACATCAAAATATTAATAAATTTATAGCAGTTGTTCTATTGGTCGGTATTCTCAATATTAACACTTAAACTGACGGGCACAAAACTTTCCAATTCTTTTAATATATTTTTTCCACTACTGATATATCAATAGTTCCTATGCTATAGCAGGAAATAATAATAATAGTCACTGCTAAATTCTTTAACATACAAAGCAAGTGAAAATAATGATTAACAAATTAGTTACAAGTGTCACACAAAATTTAAAGATAGATAAACGGCAAAGGTTTTTCCGGTTAGATAAGGGGGATGTCAAAGGGGTGAATTTTCCAAAAATTCAAAGCTTGAAATTTTGGAAAATTCACTTCCTTATACGACCAGAAAAACCTTTGCCATTGTTTTATATTTAAGGGATATTTCTAAGCTATAAAATTTTCAGAACTGAGGAAATCCGTTCTGGCTCTCCGTCTATTATGAAAATATTGGTAGAAGTATCAAATTCTGAACTGTCTTTAAAAAAATATCTTACCATGTATTTTTGACATCGGATTTTATACTCGCAGTTTTATTTTGATTATATAAATTATTAGGAGAATATTTCAATTTTGGAGAAATTATTAAAGGAGATCTCCAAGTAATAGACTTTTGTGTATTTCGATTTATAGCACCACATGTACGTTTTTCTTCAATCGTTTTATATCTTCTGGCAATCTCGCTTGATTGGTGTATTTTGGTTCGTGAAGTATATTTAAATTTTTCAATAACTTCGCCATCAAAAAATTTGCAATTTTGCTGTAAAAAATTATATTATACTTTAATAAGTAATTGAAAATAAAATAATAGGAACCCATAAAATTATACTTACAATATTAAATACTGAACTATTGTATAAAACACTCTCTTCTTGAGTATTGGAATCATTTGGTAAATCAGGCACTACTATACTTGTCTCTTCGGATATTGTGTGACTGTTAAAATTGAGTTCAATTCTACTAATTTGTTCATGCGCGTTGTTAATTGAAAGGTTATTAGGTTGTAACAGAATTTCTGGAGAGGTACTTTTTGTAGTGTACTGCTCTACTGCCTGGTTGATTATTTCTTGAACGCAGTTTTGACTAGCCAGATCTTGAAATAAATTTGTTGTGCTAGAAATTGTTTTTAATGCTGTTTTATTTTTTCGTGAGCAATTTAATTTTTCTTCCTCATACTGATAGCATTCAGTCAATATTGTTGGATCTTGATATTGCACATTATTTGTGAACTTTGTCTAAACAAATAAAATAATTAAAATTATGATGTATGTATTATAGTGATAGTGGAGAATATTATCTAATTCCATGGCAGTTTTATTGAAAGAGCTAAAGCCGGATACTGGAAAACGAAAATTTTTCAGAGTCCACAATTTTTACATTATAAACAGCAAAAATTATAAAAGTTTTTCATTAGTAAATGTACATAAGCGAATGCGGAGAGAAAACAGAAAATTGTTACACTATTATGTATGGTGACACCAATGTCTTGTCAAATACAAGTCTAATTTTATACATATACGAGTACAGAATATAAGGTAGTATTGATAACGTATGAGTCTAAAGTAGCTGGACAAATTTCAATCGCATCAAATCATTAGTTATAATCTAGCAATCCTTTTGTTTTTTTACTGTACCTTCTTTCATTTGTTTAATGTCAATTGAAGTAGTTTAATTTGAATTGTCAATATGAAAGTGTGCGAACAGAATTTTTTGCGTAAACGCGTTTTCAAAATGCTTGGCCAGCAAAATAAAAGTCATGTTTTACATCATTTTATAAATGAAGGCTTCAGTCGAAGTACCATTTATTCGATAATTTCGAGATGTAATAACAATATTGGTCCTGAAAATAAAAAAAAAAACCGGAAGAAAATCAATTCTAAAAAAAACTCGGCTAAGTTCCTTGAAGAAAGCTGCTGAAAACAAAATTAGAGTGAGTACTAGCATACTAATCCAGAAAATTTAAAGTTTCACAAACTACAATTTGCCGAAATTTGAAAAAATTAAATGTGAAGGTATAAGAGACACGTTAAACCAAAATATACCGATAAACAATTAGTTGAAATACCCGGAAAGTGCCGTCTTCTGAGACAACATTTTTTATCAGGCGATACAGTGATCATTATGGACGATGAAAAGTACTTCACTTTTGCGAACAGTTGTGATGTTGCAAATAAAGGATTTTATACCACCGATAAAAATACAGTTCCTGATAATGTAAAGTTCATAAGAAAATCAAAATTCGAACCAAAAGTGTTAGCGTGGTGTGCGATATCAGTTAAAGGCATATCAAATTTTTTTATTCAAACCCAAGTTGGTATTGCTGTTAACACAGACACTTATATAAAAAAATGTTTACCAAAAATGGTTAATTTTGTTAAAAGAAACCATAAAAATGATAAAATCATCTTTTGGCCAGATCTGGCATCTTGCCATTATGCAAAAAAAACCTTAAATTGGTTAGAAGGTCAAAATATACCGTTTGTGCCAAAATATGCGAATCCCCCAAATATTCCGGCAGCTCGTCCGATTGAAACTTTCTGGTCAATTTTATCGCAATTAGTTTATAAGAATGGTTGGGAAGCAACATCAGCCGAACAATTGAAAAAACGAATTAAGTCCTGTACCAAAAAAATTGATCTGAATATGCTCCGGCGTATGATGGAAGGTGTTAAAAGAAAAGTGCGAACAATTGAAGAAAATGGACCATTATGTTTTTAAAGTTTTTTTTTTGTGTTCCCAATATATTGTGCTTTATTAATAATTAATTAATTTTAAATTTTCTATAACCAACTTTTTTTTATTATCATTTGAATTCTGTCCAGCTACTTTAGACTCATAGGTTACAATAATATAATTTAAATGGATAAATTATAGATACGCCCTAAAATTTTATATTATTTTAACCCTGCGTTTCATTGTGTTGCAAATTTGCAACATACCGAAATTTCGGTTATATTTTTTACATGCTGTGGTAGAAGAAGCATGCTGGGGTATAACGAATTATAAGGTATGATCTTTACCTGTTTCAAATTCATTCAGTTTTGCGCATCTTGTATACAAGATGATTTGCATCAAGAAAACGAAAAATACCATGAACCGCCAAACGGATATAGAGGGCTTGAGTAGCACATACAGCGAATTACTTATCTAATTTCATTTACGTGTTGGAGTTAGGTTTTCCTTTTTTGCCGGAACACAACTCAAGTTTTTCCTAACTCACGTTTATTGAATTGGATTCAGTTACCGTTCAAATAACAATACAATGTAGGTGTTTCCATGTTTACTCATTAATCAGGGCTCGGAAGTTATAGCACTAAAAAAGTGTACTTTTAGCGTTTTAGCGCTTTAATATGCACTTAAAAACACCAAAATTAGCGCTATAAATAGCACTAAAAAATATGCAAAATAAAATTATCAACCAATTTTGTTTATTTTTTTTAAATAAATTTTAGATTTTTCTCAATTTAACAATTTTTATATAGTTTGGAGACGATACGATAAACTTTGTTTTACTTTAGGCATTTTTAAATCAATATAAAAACACGAGAGCAGGAGAGTCAGTACAACAATACTTGACATTCAATATTGCACATTCAGATGACGGCATTGCGTAAGTTCATAGTTAAAACACTACGATAAGAATAATGCTGTCTCAGGCAGTGGCGGTGATATGAGTAAGCTAATGTAAGCAATGCTTAGGGGCCCGGGACCATCACAGAACGTACAAAAATGAAGGATTTTGTATGCAAGTAAAAAACTTACGACCTTTTCTGTTAGGGGCCCGTTTTGTATATTTGCTTACGGGCCCTAGCTATTCATGCACCGCCGCTGGTCTCAGGTCAATACGGGGAATCCGATTATACGATACGTCTGATATAATTTTAAAAATAAGCAAATTCTTGGAATATGTACACACCTATTATTTGAAAATCATAGTACGTGTTAAAATAGTATTACATGTTTGTTTTCGTTGGCCTATTCATATGCGGTTAAAAAATTTTGTTTTCATTAGAGGAAAGTGACCAAATATGGAATAGTATCCCTAATTTGGAATACCATTAAATTTTCGAAACCACTGCCTCCATTTAGCCATTACTAGGATAAATGACAACCTAGTAAGAGTAGTTGACCACCCCAAACTTTACAACGCTCTATTACCATTAATATCCACATGGCGGGACATTATTCTTTGTACGCACTTGCGAAACTTTATTGTTAGTGGTGCAAATTTTGATCTATAACGTAAGTATTAGTAATTTGTTAATTACTCTACATTTATAAGCATGCAGAAGGATGACTGATAACATTACGTATGTTACTTTTAAGGAAAATATAACCTGGCTTTCAATAAAAATATATTATTCCTAAGTGAGCTTAGTTCCTAATATGGAATAGGGAAAATTATATGGAAATCTTATGTAAGGAATGGGCGCCTGTCGGTGACGATAGTGTGTGTGGTGTGATTTTTGCAGTAGAATAAATTAATTTTAACGGAATAAGAAACTTTTATTTTTTACCAAGGTCTCAAGATCTGTTATAAAAAGACGTTACTGTTTTTGTTAATTTTTGTAAAAGAAACTTGGTTCTTATTTCCATATTCCATATTTGGGGGTATATTCCATAAATAGCTACTATTCTGTTAATTTAGATTTTTAAATAAAAAAAATTTGTTGGTTAATATTAAAACACAAGACTATGACTAAGATAAGCCAAAATGTATGACTGACTGTGTTTATAATTAAATTTGCATTTAATTCTTGATAGTTTTTTTTTATGCCACAAAAACAAAATGGTATTCCATATTTGGTCACTTTCCTCTAACATTCTGCTTATTTCTTCAATTATATAAAAATATGCCTGTAAATAGCACGTAAAATGCAAAACTAGCAAAATAGCATTAAAAACCTTACATATGCAAAAATTAGCATTATAAAATTTCGTATACGGCATCAGGGAAGTGTGAAACAAAGTGTCTTACTTCGAATATTCTAGGACTCTCCAGAAAAAATATGCATTTGCTAGAACTTCCGAGCCCTGCTCATTATATTATAACATTTACTAAAATCACACCCTATTCTTAAAATTTTCGATTTTAAGATTTTATTCTATTTATTAAAAGCCATTTTGCTCCAAAGTAGCAATTCTCTCCAAAGCATACCTCGTTAGTCATAGTATCATATGATTAGCTTAAATAAGCAATTTTATATTTTCTAAATAATTACTGATGAAATAACATACTGAAATAGTATGTTAAATATTGTTGAATTAGAATTTTTTCTTTATTTTTCCCATCAACTATAGCATAATAAGTAAGCAATAAAAAGGTGTTTTTTTAATACATTAACATGTTGCCTACCAAACTTAAAAATAAACCATTGTGTGCATTAAATTTAATTCACGTGGCGGCTAATGTATTAAATTATGAAACGAAGGGTTAAAATTTGAAATTGATACTTTGATGCCCGTATTCACAAACGTTCGTAACTGATTTAACGGTCTGTTAAACGTTACGGTCCGTTAAATAGTCATATTTTATTTCGTAATCGACCGTGATAATAACGGGAGCTCTTTAGGTCGTAATAAAAATAACAGTCCTTTAATACGATGTCACGAAATGTTTGTTTAAAAGTGAAATTAAACGATAAAAGTTAAAAATTTGTTAATTAAACGATCCGTTACGTAATCGTTCGTTATACGTTTCTTTGTGAATACGGGCATGAATATGTTTTTTATTTTTCTTACTTGATTATTTTTAACTTTTGACTTGTTAAAGTACATATTGATCAAGGTTTGACTCTGTGCAGATTTCTTGTTAGAATTACTTTCTGATTTAGTTTTTATTAAGTTCTACAATGAAAATTAACTTAAATATTCTTGGTATTAAAATAATAATCTATTTTTACTACCTTAGACAAATTTTTATTGGATGGACTATTTAGCGATACTTCCATAGTGTTGCACAAGTTTAAACTTATGTTACAATCAATTCCAACTGTAAAATAAACAATAATTAAAAATAATAACAGGGTGTTCTAATTGGTATAAATACCCCATTCTTCACTTATTAAATGTGCTGTAATGTGCTTCTTGAATTTAGCGTTGAAATTAAATGTTTTAATAACTTCTGGATTATTAATAAAGTAGCTATGTCTACAAACAAATTTTAAACTGTAATAAGTTAAAAAGTTTGGGCTGATTTGGAGAAACTTGAGTGAAGATTATAATATACAATAGGTCAGTTCCAACAACGATTATTTCCAGTAATATTACTACAACGCAAGCGCAATAGATAAAAAGTCATGCGCAGAAGACAAAAAGTGTTGCTTTTTATCTATTGCGCTTGCTTTGTAGTAATATTACTGGAAATTCCTCGTTGTTGGAACTGACCTAATATTGTGAAGATAATACATACTAACACTAAATTGAATTATTTTAAATGAATTACAAGTTACTTTCATTTAAAATAATTCATTTTATAATTTTCGCAAATTAATTACTCTAAAATATATTTATATATTATACTCCTATGGATGCCCATGACTATAGTCCATTTATTTAACCGACGGAGTGGATGTAAACAAACCTCTGATACTCCCCACCGTGTGATCTGCATAATGCACCTCCAAGCGCATGGGCTGTACACTCCATTTGTCAATGTGCTGTCACATGACATTAAAATCACGTTCATTTGTTTATATCATTTATAAACATTTGTTTACATTCCTCCGTCTGTTAAATAAATGGACTATAGTCAGTAATATAAAGTAAGAAATATACATACGAATGCTTTTCATACAATAAAATATTATTGTCTGTGTCACCAACCAATAAATTGATAGAACTGTTGGAATTAATTGTAGAGCATGATTTTAACAAATCAGCGTTCAGAAGAATGATTTTTAAATTTATCGTAATTGTTTCACTACTTAGAATTTTGTCAAATATCATATCATAATTTGGCAAATGCCTAACTTCGTTCTGAATTTTATTCCCAAATGGTGGTTTACGACGTAATATCTGAAAGTTGACCAAGTTAATCATTAATATTAAAAGAAAATATGTTTTACTCTTTCAAAGTCTCGAGTGTTGCATTCAAGTAAATCTTTAAATGAGGTTTTTTGGGCATTAACCAGAGTGGAGGATAAGATGCTTCCAATACCAGACAATTGTTTGCTAACATATAGCGAATTTTCCCATAAACGGGCGTGAAAGCATTTCGCCAAAGTAAGGGCACTTAATAATGCGGAATAGCAATTACCTTTAGTTTCTAGATATTCCACAAGACCTATAGAAAAAATATTAAAAATAAATTTTCTGTTTTCTAAATGTGTATTTATTTGTATAATCACATTTCGATATTCTTTCACCTATACGCATAATTTTCTCTGACTCGTTGATCAAAGAAGGATCGAAAATTTGCAAACAGCCAAATATCGCTTGAATTATACTAAAAATAAATTAATATTATGTATATCAATTGTCATCTACAGTTAAAACGATTTAATTGTATACCAATTAATTTTCATATCAACAGTTTTTATTTTGCCATTTAACGGAAATCGAATAATTTCTCTACTTCCACATTTATTTAAAAGATTTAAAGTTTTTTTATCGTTAACTCGTAAATATATTTCAGAAAATTCTTGGCATTTGGATATTTTATCCAAAATTTGTTGCAGCTTTTCTTTACCAGTTACCTTGAATTATAAAAAAATTATATACTTATTTGATATTAAAATTTACTTAAATAAATATTAAAAGTCTGAAGAATAAAATCAATGTTTTTGTTTGTTTGTAAAAGGTTTGTTCGTTTGTATGAACTAACTTGAACTGGGTTATCTTTCGAGACAAAATACTCCCACCACAAAAGTTAGATAGTGTTCTAACTTGCACTGCCTACTCCTCCTATGGAGGTCGAGCAAGAAGTTTATGTTCAGTTATGAACTGAGCAGCCAAACGAACACAGTACATTGCACTAACTTGAACCGAGCAAGTTAGTTCATACAAACGAACAAACCTAAAACATATTCGAATAATAACAAAAAATACTTACTTGTATAAAAAGCTTCATAGTTTCAAATGCTACACAATATTTAGCCATTAAAGATCCCGTACTTGTTATTGAAATAGTAATATCATTCTGATTAATGTCAATCATTCCAGCACTAGCTAATCTATTAAGTTCTATTTGGCACATCTCTAAAATTGTTTATTAATATTCATAGAATTAAGTCAATGTATTAAAGAAAATTACTTAATTTAATTGTGATATAATCGGTTTTTGAAACGCATTACAACGTTATCCGAGCCCAACTACCAACCTTGCGAATTGGTGTTTGGTTTGTTAGCATTTTACATTTTTTACCTAGACGAGGAGCAAGCCCGACGTAGAACCCCCAACCTGGAGGACCAGAGAGACGGCCAGAATAAAGTTCTTACTTCACCCGGATTCGAACCGGGCATTTAGCGTTCATAGTCAACTTATTCGACCACCATGCTCCGACCGTCTCTACTTAATTTAATTTATTATCTAAAAAAATGTATATATGCTATTTTGTTTGAGTGCTAAAATTTGGAACTCAGCACTGACAATTCGAACTCGAAATAATGTCTGATTTTAGAGATGACAAATAACTTATTAGTAAATGTACATAAATATATATTTACCTAATAATTTCCTATTTATTTGCTCTGGAGTCAAATCAGAGGCTAATCCGTAATAACGTGGATTTTTTCTGGCACGTATATAAAGAAATGTTGATGTCAACCATTCCATTGCTACTCCCAAATCGGTAATGGTACGTAGTACTATTTCTGCATTTAAATGTTCTACCAAGTATTTGTGTAAACTTGATTCAATATTCTGTTTACCATCAACCATATTTTCAATTTTTTGCTGAAATAATATCACAAGTAGTATTATTATTAGTTCAATTAAAATGTTTTAAGTTTAGTCAAATCTTTGTCAAAATTTATAATAAATAATATGTATAAAATAATGTTCAGTTTTCAGTAAAGGCTTGTTCACATCGAGGTTCTTGTCTTGCCTTGCGGAGGTAGAATCTAACAAGAACCAATCAGATTGAAGTATTTTCTTCTATCCTTTTCTATGCTTAAACAATACTACAATCCCATTGGTACTTGCTAGCTTCTACCTAAGCAAGGCCAGACAAGAACCTCGGTGTGAACACCGCTTTAATCTTTAATCACTTAAAAACTGAAATGTCGGCCAAACAAGCAGTCTGCCAAATTAGCAGGCTTGTCGGTCAAATGATCTGTGAGTCAAAGGAGTTCAGCAAAATAATTATGTCGGCTAAATGACAATGAATCCACTATATTGGTCTCTGTCATCGAGTGGTTTGGAGATATGGAATACCCTCCAAGCATAGACGGAATTACTGAGTTTGAGTTTGCTAAGCACAAGTAAAGTCTGAATTAACACTCCCACTCTCGAGATGGGAAAAACAAATTTTGTAATCGAATAGCTGTTTGTATTGCATCCCCTAAATTTGAGTCTAGTTCCACCATTATTGGTATTATGTAATTAAATGGAAGGCTTATCAGATTTCTAAAAGGTTGTCTCAAGGGCCCTTCACCTAGGCCCTCCCGTGGTGCGGGATTTGCGGGGGTTGTAATTTATGCCACTGACAAAGAGGAAAGAGGCATAATTTACAACATAATCTCGCTTGTAATGTTAAATTATGGATATTAATCAAAATGTATGAAATCTTAACTTTGAGTTATTTCTAATATTACTTTACCTTGTCAATTTCACTTGTAAGAATAACCGCCGTAGCTGATGTATCATATTGTGGTCTACCAGCTCTGCCAATCATTTGTAAAAGCATATATTCAGAATAATCCTGATAACTGCCATTAGTATAATATTTTGTAGATTTTATGATAACAAGATGGGCAGGTAAATTAACACCCATTGCCAGAGTACTAGTGGTAACAAGGACAGGTAAAAAAGAATTTCGAAACAAATTTTCAATTACATTTCGGTCTTGTGTTAAAAGTCCTGCATGATGATAACAAATGCCATTTTCTAGCATTGTTTTTATTTTACTTTCTACCACACATCTTGAACTATTTCGAAGTATTTCTTTGTTTTTATTTTCCAAATGCATTGTTAAATTTTGTGTAATGAAAAGTGCTGTCATTTCTGCACTCTTTCTAGTACTACAGAATATCTGAAATTAAAAATAGATTATAATATTAAGTATTACCTATACAAATAAATTTAATTAATTAAAAATTTAACAAAATCCCTAACACGATTTACTTTATGGGTAAAACAGAAAGTGCCCATAATGAATTTTTGTACGAAACCGAATAACAATCACAATTATTTATAAAATTTATATTATTATAGGTACGTTAGTGAATATTTTGAATTATACTCCAGAAAACCTAGACTTGACTTTTTTGGCTTCTGTGATTGAATTATTAATCACTGCGATCAGTGTGATTGAAGCATAGGATGGTTAAACAAATTTTATCAAATTCGATTGAGAAAGCTGCAATATGCCATTTTGATACCCTTTAATGGCCAATCAAAAATTTTAGCTTTTTTCAACAAAAAATGCAAGTAAGAAGCAGTAAATAGGTATATGATGTGATGTTCACTTTCGTATTATATCCGCTTTAAAGTCTAGTCAAACTCATTTTAAAATAGTAATTTAAAAAAATGTTCCAATTTGGAGCTTGTTTACGATTGCAAATGCGTTAGCTCCCGCCTATTGAACATTTAATCATATTATGTTTCCGAATTAGTTGAAGATAAGACGCTTTGCAATCAAGAAAAAACTCGAAATCGAACTTTCAAACTATGCTTGACACCAATTTAAAGCGAAAAAAGTGTCTAACCAAACGCAGCCATAACAACGGTATAATCTTTGAGTATCTTTGTATATAAAACAATCTATGATGAGCCTGCTTCTTCTTGAAATAGCTAAACAGTGTTGCCATTGACATTCTTTGACCAACTTCTATTTCTGCAATTATTTCAAAATAATTTACAAGGATCGTTTTGAAAACTTATTTTTATGCGTCTAGCCATCATCATATTTGTGATTTCGGTATGTTAGTCAATTTCATTCTTCTTCTTTATCAGCCTTTTCCGTCCACTGCTGGACATTAGCCTCTCCATATTATGGAGGTTTGGTTTGACCATAACTCACCACGCTGGCCAGCCGAGCCGGGTTGGTAAGTAGTCCGCAGATCGATTTTGGACTATAGTTGTTTTACATCCGGTAGCAGCTTGCTAGGCTAGCATTCAGATGTGCCTGTAGCCCTGTTTTTTGTTAACGGTGGCAATTTGTCAACTCAAGGGGACCGCCGGCTTAACGTGCCCTCCGAAGCACGGAGACTTGGTCATAAGAAAGTTTGACTCTCCCCGGGTTTGAACCCGGTACCCCGCATTCACATCCAACTGTGTTAGCTGCAAGGCAATGACCGTCTCTCTCGTCAATTTCATTATAAGGCGAAATTATTCTTGAAACTGTGTATCAAAATACATGTATGGCAAAATAAACTCGAGAAATACTAGTATGCTCTTTATTTTCCAAAAAAAGTGTTTACAAACAAACTTTGTTTCCATCAACAGGCCATCTGCTTATACACAGATGGCCACTAAACACCGATTCAAATTCGTGTTATGTATGGGTGGCCAAGATTTAGGCGTTTTGACGTAACCTGAATGGAATGCTAATCAAATCTATGCTCAGTTTCAGCACAAACTTAATAACTGGATTAACTCGGTTAGGTACTCGAACGCTTCCATAATAACTCATAAATAAAAGAAATTAATTACATCAATGCTTACCAAAGTTGGTTTTCCATCGGCGTATTGCATCATGATATTTTGTAAACGATAATTCATCATAATATCAAATTTAAATGGACTTAATTTGTTTACTTTATAGTTATATCCAATAACTATTTTATTTAATTTTACTGGTCTCATTTCTTCATCAAACCTATTTCAATTTAAGAACTTTAAAAAATATATTATCTACACTTATTAGATTATTAGAATAACTAGGCTAGTGAACATAAATATGTAGTTAGTGACAACGCCAGAGGGAGAGACAACCTGGGCAACTTTCCAACCAGAGAAGAATACGGAACTACTTTTTCTTGTCCTGACCCATACCACAGTGCCGTTTCGTCCTGTAGGTTCCGTCCCGCGGGACCTTACTATTATAAGTATAAGCAAAATTTATTATTCATACCATAAATCAGAATAAACAATATAATATTGACGGTTATTAGCATAGCGAGTAAGCACACTGACTGCTAATACAGAGAAACCGGTTTGACTCCGAGCGAAGTAAGAATCATAGTATTATTATGGCCGTCTCCCGTCGGTAGGCAATGGCAAACCACAGGGGTATAATCTGCCATGAAAAGCCCTTGTTAAAAAGGCTCACCAAACCCTCCTTAGGGCTCTCTCTCTCTCTTTAACCCTCATAAGGCTTCTTGCTACAATGACTCGCGAAAGTCATCGGACAACTAATAAAAATTGCAATAATTTCAATGTAATTTGACTTTTTGAAGTTATTTAAAAAGAAAATAGCTATTTCAACTTACAATTTTATAAAATATCCCTTAGGGTAACCGGTAACACAAAAAAAGGTTTAACAAAATTCAATAACAGAATTAGCAAGGGTTTAATCATCCAATAGTTACAATTCTAATGCAATTAAAACTGCAAAAGTAGTCGGACAAGTTACATTGTATTATTTTAACGTTTAGAATTGTGTAATAATCTTAAAATGCACTTGCAGCACCTTGTAAATACCAAAGATAACATTAATGCTTAATTTTAATCGTGAAATTTAATATTTAGCACAATGGAGCTTAAAAACACAAAATGCGCAAGTTTCTCAATATGGACAATAACACTGCGACATATTATATTATTATAATGCGTTTTAAGGAAGAAGATCGAATGGATTTCAAAGAGAAAAGTGACCCGCCACGTAAATTAACTTATAGACTTGGACTTGAGAATTATGTTTTAAGAAAAGTTAAGAAACACCCTAGTTAGAGCGTTAAAATTAAAAACTAAAGTGCTGTAAAGAGTGTGCCTGTGAATATAATCAACATTATCACATTATTACAAATTGCGGCTCAAATGGGAATTCAAAACCCTTTTAAATATTACGATAATAATGGTCCCACGCAAAAATCACGTTTAGTGCAAGAGTTTCTTTTGTATAAATGCCGCAAAGTGAATATCCACCCCCTCATTCACCCGACATTAATTCCATAGAAAATCTATGGGATAAATTAGATCGTACGGTACGAACCACCTCTATAAATAATAAAGAAGAATTGATTCGACGTTTACAAGAGGAATGGGCTCTTATAAGTGAAAAATATTTTTTAAAAATCATTGGTTATATGCCCAATCGACTAAGAAAAGTAATAGAACAAAACGGATACCCCATCAAATATTAAATAATGGCATATTTTCTCAGTTTCCCTAATCTATAGTGCTAATTCATGTAGTGTCCGACTACTTTTGCAGTTATAATTTCATTGGAATTGCAACAATAGAATGATTAAACCCTTGCTAATTCTGTTTGTGATTGAATATTTTCAAACTTTTTTGTGTTACCGGTAACCGATAAGGGATATTTTATAAAATCGTAAATTGATATAGCTATTTTCTTTTTAAATAACTTCAAAAACTAAATTTAAAAAAAAATAAACTAAATTATTAAAAACATAAACAAAACTAAAAAGCGAAAAACAAGCTCTGCAGGGTGTGTTCCACTTCAAGCCCACGACGACCACGGTCGATCGCCAGTCCAATCAAATAACCGCGTTCGATCTTTAGTCCAATCAAAGATCCATGGGACCACGCCGCGGTCGTCGTGGGCTGTAAGTGGAAGGCACCCATAATCTATACAAATTTGTAAGATCAAAAGGTATTGCAGGCGGGGACAAGCAAAGAATTACAAAACACTTCACTTAAAGATCACCAACTTGGACTATTAGCTTGTCCCCGCCTGCAATACCTTTTGATCTTACAAATTTGTATAGATTATGGGTGCCTTCCACTTACAGCCCACGACGACCGCGGCGTGGTCCCATGGATCTTTGATTGGACTAAAGATCGAACGCGGTTATTTGATTGGACTGGCGATCGACCGTGGTCGTCGTGGGCTTGAAGTGGAACACACCCTGCAGAGCTTGTTTTTCGCTTTTTAGTTTTGTTTATGTTTTTAATAATTTAGTTTATTTTTTTTTAAATTTAGTTTATTGCTTTTCAGTTGATGTTTTTTAACGCAGTCGGGTGTTTTGTTTATTTTTAATAATTTATTTATTTCAAGCTTTTTAGTTCACATTTTTCATTTTAGGTAAAAGGTTTTTTTTAAATTTTTTATTTCAATTTCTATTTAAATTTTTAGTCATATTTGTTTCAAATACAGCTTCTGTATTTAAGGCGGGGGGGTGGGTAAAAATTAGAAGTCCAACTTTGTGAATTTTTTCTGAGAAAATGAATGTAGTTAGATCAATTTGGGTTTCGAAACATTATTGTACAAGTCTTGAAGAACATTTAACAATTTGTTCAAGTCAAAATATTACAAAATGGCCGCGTGGCAGCTGAACTCCAAAAAGCACCTCTTAATATGCGGTTGAAGATATCCCAATGGTGTCGTTAGACCTACAACATCGGAAATACAAAAATTTAGTTTAATGTATGTTTATCCAGTCCGCCTCGATTCAGATTTTTTATATTTTAATTTTTTTTTGAGGTATTAAGGTTCAAAGTCATAAAGTCAACATCGTCACTTAAACGGTCATAAAAAATTTTTGAGACAAAAATTTAAAAATCTGGATTGAGACCATTGGGATATCTTCCACCGCATTTTAAGAGGTGCATTTTGGAGTTCAGCTGCCACGCGGCCATTTTGTAATATTTTGACTTGAAAAATTTGTTAAATGTTCTTCAAGACTTATACAATGATGTGCCGAAACCCAAATACATTCATTTTCTCAGAACAAATTCACAAAGTTGGACTTCTTATTTTTGCCGGCAAGGTGTACCCTCGCCTTAAACTAATGAAACTTCATCCTATCAGAATTCTCCATGTATGTGTTTTAGATGTTTGATGCTTCGCCCTGTATACATAATTCAAGCTCAATAGATAATGTGCTGATATTTTTTTTTCGTGGACGCTTTAATTAAATATTATAGCCTATGTCACTCCCACAATGAATACGATTCTAATGACACCTCATATGTTAAAATCCGTCAAACCGTTTAGCCTGTAGAGCGTGCCAAAGAAATAGACATACATACATACATACATACATACACACATACATACATACATACATACATACATACACTCGAAAAACATAACCCTCTTTTTTTTTGGCAGTCGGGTAAAAAGTGAAATTACATTGAAATTATTGCAATTTTTATTAGTTGTCCGAGGACTTTTGCGAGTCACTGTATATTATATTGGGTTACAGGTATCCCTCATGTTACACGGCCCTTTGGTTATACGATATTCTAGAACACGAAAAAAATTGCTGCATCCTTCGAGTTACCCAGCGTACCGTTCAGCCAGGACCGCTGGCCAAGCAATCCAGCAGCTGGGCCAGGCTGAACGTGCCCAATGTATAATAAATGTGAAATGCTTAATATGTAGTTTACAATGACGTAATGTTCTTTGAAATAAGATAAATACTCGTGTTGCTATTTGATATGGGGTGGTCAGAACAGGAGTGAACCAAGTCCATTTTTGTAATTTTTAGAGTTATGGTTTCTGAACGTCCTAGTGCATAACTTACAAGTGCAAAAGTAGATCAAGTCACATTTACTTTATTTGGTATATTATATTAGCTTGTTGGCTTTCTTTATTGCCAATAATATCACATGTTTCAGTTTTGTACTAAATCAAGTTATGTAAGGGATACACGACCGCGTACGGCCTCGCGCTTGATTTCGGGCCTCGCAAAATTATACATAATTAATAAAGTTTCCTAGCTTTAAAAATCCCTATCTTGCACCAAATTTGGTGAAAAAAATTCCCGGACCCCTCTATAGTTGTGCGGTTGCCCCCAAACTCATTTTGGCTTACCGCATGTCCGACCCTACGTAATATAGGGAAGGGGCCTCGCCAATTTATTTTGCGTACATTACAAAATTAGGTTACACCGCCCTGATTATAGAAACCTAGAAAGTATAAATAAATAAAATGTGCTCAATTTACATACTTAAATGACTTGGTAGATATCTTTGGTAAACGTAACCATTCAGCAACATCTTCTGGATTTGGAATTGTAGCTGACACTGCTACAAATCGTATTGCATCGCCATTATCTGAATTTCCTAAAGTTTGCATTGTTTTCATACGACTAATCTAGGTTATAAATGATACAGGTAAATAACGTCAATTATTTAATAAATTTTCATAATTCAATATTTGAGAAATTCATAACTTTTAAGCTTGAATTACATTATACTTTTTTCGACTTTTTTCGTCTAGATTCTCGTTCGATTTTGTTTCGAGTTTTTATTTCATTTGCTTTAGTATAGATGGCGCCAAAAGGGACTACCTATCACGGACCTCTCACCTATAACTACGCCAATATGGATGTTGGCACTCCCGAACTCGGACCGACCCGAACGAAAACTCGGACGGGCTGCATATTTCTATTCGAGAAATCTAGACGAAAAAAGTATAATGTAATTCAAGCATTAGGATAACGCTTTATGCGATTTAAAATATATTTATTTAATAAATTAACAAGTTTTATATTAATAGTATATAATTTTGGTAAATTTTACCAGTTATTTTAGCATAGGTATAGAAGAGGTCGAAAAAAGCTATAATTTAATAAATACCGCAATATTTTGTAAAACTTGGGTGACCTAATAATTTTGATAACGGCTGTATGCATCGTGAATGAGCAATAACCTGGGTTTTAAAGCAATATTTAATTGTTCAATATCTCTGATTATTTATTATTGGCATCTTTTAAAGTTACAAATAATAATAGTAGTTATTTACCCTATCAGTGTATTAAGTACGGTATTACTTACTAGAGAAAAGTTTGTCCTGCGAGGCCGTAGGCCAAATGAGTAATGAGTAGTACCTCTTAACACACGAGTCCAGTAAAAAACTTTATCCAACATCGTTTAAGAAAGGTAAAGAAATTACTCAATTTCATAATTTGCAAATCAGAGATATCTGTGTTACTGATAAAATTTGTATTACCCACTCAAGAAAATAGAAGTCAAATTATAAGTGAGTTATTGAAACTCACTGGTTCCAGAAGAACGAGTGGGTTATTTTATAAACAAAAACAAACAATAACTTTTGTTGTTTGAAATCGACATAGTACATGAACATTTATTAAACGATATTTGATAAAATTCAAAATAAAAAGTAAAGAACCGTTTTTGTTTTATGAAAATGTTAACCTTTTGAACGAAAATTGTTAGATTTATCATTATTTAAAAATTATCATTACACAATTTTTAAATTAACAATTTTCAACAAATCTAACCTCTGCAACTCAGCTTTTTTGAGACACCCAGCTCAATACCATGAATGAAGACATTCAAATCTTGCCGGTTAGCTTCTCATTGCATAACGTCATTTGTTATATATTCACAACTTGTATGTGGTTCCTTATCGGCGAAGTTTCACTTATAAGCCAACGACAACCACATGCAGTAGCAAGCGTGATTCTTTCATTGGAGTCAACATCGACCACAGTCGTCGTAGGCTTTCAGTAAAACTCGCTGTAAATTGAAAAAAAACTTACAACAACTTCCAAAGTTGGCCCTCGATTTGCATCATTTAGCATGTGAACCTCATCTACCATAAACAATTTTACCAAAGGTACTAATTGTTGATTATCCTGCCATCTACGTGTAATGGAATCCCATTTTTCAGGTGTTGTTATAATCAAATCGTGATGTAAGAATGAAGGATAATCGGAGTAATTACTGTCTCCTGTTATGCATATGCATGTTAATCCAAATTTTGAAAATTTAGCATGCCAATCAATTAAGCGTTCTTCACATAATGCTTTCACTGGTGCAACTAAAATGTATTAAAAATCTCAATTAATCAATACAATCCATAGTTATAGATTATACATAACCACGAGAGCTCAAGTATGACTACACTTTTTCTCTAATAACTTGAAAACAGTGCAAGGTATCAAAAATTTTATTACGAGATTTTACTGTATTACAATTTGGTAAGTACTAAGAGTCATTTTGTATGAAAACTGAACATATTGCTAATGATTTTGAATTTTAAGTGAAATAGTGTACAAAATTAATCATGATGGCAATTCTTTCGTCTTCCTTATTGAATCATTGTTTCAATGGCCTAGTTTACTTCTAATTATCTACACCTCAAATTCAACCTAAATTATTGCCCATCATCTAACTAATTGATGATTACTTAGGTCAAATTTAACGTACAGATAGGTGACCTAATTGACAAGTGTAAACTGGGCCTATGTTTTTCAGCACGTGTTGAATTTTAAATAAAACAACAAAATTTAAAAGTTATCAACGTACCAGTGCTCAAATGGAACACAATTCAACTATTTAATCTGTAGTCATACCTGCTCAGCAAATATTGACTAATAATTTAACCAAAAGCTAAGATGATTTACTGGAGAAATCTATTTAATAGGATGATTTATTATCTTACCATAAACAATTTTGAATGATTTGCTATGTTCAAATTGTCGACGTTTTATTAAATGTCTTACAATTGTTAATTCAAATATTGTAGTCTTCCCTGAACCTGTGGGTGCAGATACAACGATTGATTCATCTAAAATGTATATTACTATTATTATACAAATATCCAAGTATTTAACAAGCCATACCTGAATATAGTGCAGTATTTAAGATTGTAGACTGAATTTTATTAAAATGCACAAAGTTTGAAAATATACTTTGATACTCGGATGGAACTTCAGAAACCAAGTTTAGTTTGGAAGTACATTCACTTGTATTGCGACTACAACACAATTTAAAATATATAACTACATAGAATATGCACTTACGTACATATTAAAATAACATATTATGATAACTTTTGAAATAAAAATTTATTATAATACTTACATTTGATAATTTTTGTTATTATTTGTGGTCATCGGAAATTCGTTATCACTACTTAATTGCATTTTAGTTTACTTTTAAGAACTTTTAAAGTAAACTTCGCACCACACACAAAAACGAAATTAATCACGTTTACCATGCAATTTCATCTTACTTAAATCAAGTAGGCAAGGATCTTTAATCTGTAAAAAAATCTGCGTTCAATTATATTTTAACAGTTTGTCGCCGACAAAGTTTTTACATTAAGGTTAGGATATTATGAGCAAATTATAATCATTAACAATATTTATAGTAAATACTTATCAGTAAAATCTTTATAAAAATTAGTAATAATTTAAAGACCAGTGGTTCTCAACCTTTCAACTTTACAATGAGCATAGTACAGGGTGGGCGTGGGCCATAAAGAATTTCGGAAAATCATGTTTACCAATTTTGGGTAAAACATGATTACAAAAATAGTAGCGAAATAAACATTATTATTTATTTATTTTTTTTTTTTATTTCAATTAATTCTTACAATCTGTCTATACAATAAACAATAAGTAATTGGAATGACAATATTAGGTCGCGTAGAAAATTTTCCACTGAAAATTTTCTTTTAATAACAATTTTTTGGTTTGAGTGTTATAAATTTATTTCATTGGGCAAATCGAGTAGCTAGATCAGCTATCTTGAAGCGCTTCAATCGTCTTATTTCGTGTGAGTTGTCCAGTACTGCGTTGGCTAGTTCATTGGGATGGTTTTCCAATCTGTTTTTGTAGTTAGTATAATTCTTATGGATTTCGTCCCGAATGGAATTCAGACCCAAGTCCCGCTGTATGACAAAGTTGGGCACATACCATGGTGCATTTACGATGGTTCTTAGTGTCTTATTTTGGAATCTCTGCAATATTTCGATGTTGGATGCACTGGCAGAACCCCAGAGTTGGATACCGTACGTCCATATAGGTTTTAGTATAGCCTTATAAACCAGAATTTTGCTTTCTATGGATAACTGTGACTTCCTCCCAATCAGCCAATTCATCTGTCTAAGTTTTATACCAAGCTGCTTGCGTTTGTTGAAAATGTGTTTTTGCCAGGTAAGTCTTCTGTCAAGCCACATACCTAGGTATTTTGTGTCTTGGTCATGAGGTAAGATGCAGTTGTTTAGTTTTACGGGTGGGCATGATTCCCTTCGCATTGTAAAAGTGACATGATTGTGTCGATTTCACTTCATTGGCTTTCATTCTCCATTTTTTTAACCAAGCTTGGATTTTGTCGATGATGTTTTGTAGATTTTTTGAAGCAAGTACAGGGTCGATATGGGATGCTAATATGGCCGTGTCATCAGCAAACGTGGCCATTGTTGTTAATCTTGTTGTTGGAAAGTCTGCTGTGAATAGTGTGAAGAGTACCGGTCCCAGGACACTACCTTGTGGTACGCCAGATTTGACTGTATATAATCCGGTGTATTCGTCATGATACTTGACCTGGAAGTATCTATCTTCCAAGTAGGAATTTAGTAGCTGATAAAACGGGTGAGGAAGAGTCTTCTTGAGTTTGTACCGTAGGCCATCATGCCATACTTTATCAAAAGCCTGACTGATATCTAGGAAAGCAGCGGAACAGTATCTTTTATGTTCCAGGTCGTTGCTGATTTTCTTGACTACCCGGTGTACTTGTTTGATTGTACTGTGTTTGTTTCGAAATCCGAACTGGTGATCTGGTATAAGTTTTCTTTCAACAATTATTGGTAGTATTTTTTTTTTTACTTTCAAGTATTATTATTTAAATTAAAATAAATAATTGAGAAATTTAATTACATCATCCAGATGCGAGCCATCTCGATGCAAGCACTCTTCGAATCTGTCTCTTAAATTTGTGAAAACTCGTTGGCACATGGAAGACCTAAGGCGCGTTCTCACGTTTCAACTTTCAACTTTAGTTGACCGAGTTAATCAACTCAGAGTGGAATAACGACTTGAACGCGTTTTGTTTACACGTTTCAATAAATAGGTACTTATTCAATTCATGACACGGTTTCAATTTAATTCAGTTGAAAGTTGAATAATATGGCTTCGAAAGCAGTTGTGCGTAAAATTTAAAAATATAAAAACAGAGATAATTAAATTATTATTAACTTAACTTAAACAATAAAAGCACTTTTGCGTAGAATTAATTATATTTTTATTTAAAATTTATACGTTGACAACGAACTGAGGTCTACTTGAAAGAACAATGTTCTCACGTGTCAAGACAGATTTCAACCTGAAATCAAATGCCAGATGATTCGTACTTGAACATGACTTGAACGATAAAGGATTGACTGAATCAATCTTTTGTGGATCAACTAAAAACTTGATCAACTATGTTGAAACAAAGGTTCTCACTGTGAATTTCGTTCAACAATCGCTAATCAACTGCACTCGGTCAACTAAAGTTGAAACGTGAGAACGGCCCTTAGGATTTACAGTCCTTGAGCTCAAACGAGTTGAAAGAGACCAAACATCAAAAAACATATTATGTATGTCTATGTGTCACTGAATTTTGTGTGCGCTTTAGCGTCCACGGAAGCTTGAAAGTGGGAGTGACGCGTATGAGTGGATTAATAAGATGCCATTGTGTTTTTTAAATTGTTTTAGTTTTTATAATATAATGGTCATGGGTACACTGTGCAAGCCGCACATGGGCGCCAAATCATAGTAGCAACCAAAAACATAAACTTTTTTTTAAACTATTTTATTTTTTGTAATTCAGAAGTCATGGAAACATGCACGCCGTATATGGGCGCCGATTGATAAAGGCAGCCAAAACCATAAACTATTTTTTGAAAACTGTATTGAATTAGTATGCAAGACATCATAATTATGTGATGTTATAATACCATAAGATTAATGTATGGTAAAGTCATTGTGATGGCCACATCTCTCACCTCAGTAAGGCAGAAGACCGAACAACCACACATCCGATATTTTTGTAATACCTAAGTATAGTATTATTAACGTGACCATTTATTTTTTTACTCAACACGGGACAACCCCACCCCTCAGTTCCCACTCATCAGTAAATTGGCAAAAAATCACTTTTTTTGTAAGTTATAAAATAATATTCAATTATCCAAACGTTTTCATGCTTAAGATTGTTAAAGTGTTTGAATACTTCAACCTAACGAGTTTCTGTGGAAACATTTAGATTATTCCATTCGGTTACTTTTTGCAATGTGATGTAGTTAGAAAGTAATGAAAATTCGTCAAAAACTTCTAACGTCTTCCCACCTTTTTTAAATCTGCCCAATAAAATATCTCCATTTCTTTGGTAAGAAAGCAAGTCCACTGCTCCAGATGGGACAATTTTCCCAAAACGGGACAATTTTGCGTCCCGGCGTTCATTGTCGGGACACCGGGACAGGTAATCAAAAAAAGGGACGGTCCCGTTCAAAACGGGACGTCTGGTCACGTTAAGTATTATACAATTACAAATGCATTGTAAAAGGATTTCGTAAAATATAATAATTTGATAAAATGGGATGAATTATACCAAAATACTGAGCATAAATCGAGTTCTCGCGCCGGCAGCAACATCCCTTGGTAAGGGACCCTTGCATTCGCTGACAATGCGTGTTACCTAACCTAACCTAATAATATGACATAAATAAATACCTACCTATTTACTATTCTCAATTTTTAATTATTTACACCACATAGATACATTGAACGAATTGTACGATTACTATGTTGAATTAACCCTAGATCACTAACCAGGCCCGTAGCCAGGGGAGGGCACTTGGGGGCACTTGCCCCCCCCCCCCGAAATGTTGAAAAGACAAAGAAAATGGAAGAGGAAAAACCGAAAATTTTACATTTTACAAAAGGTTTTTTACAAGTGCCCCCCCCCCCGAAATTAAATCCTGGCTACGGGCCTGTCACTAACCATATTTTCGAGTTACACTATCACTAACCATTAGTCTCACAGACGAACAAAATAAAACCTCAAAATTTTTTTTTATTAATACTTTTTATTGGTTAAGAGGAATCCTCAGCGTTGCAAATCCTTAATTCAATGATATCTTGCTTATTACTAAAAAAAATTGCTCAAAAGTTATATTTTTGAAAAGAGGACACTTGGACGCAGGCTGTGTCGTTTTTAGTTTTTTAAATTCAAATGTTTTTCAACATCTATTTTTCAAAAAATTTGAATTTAAAAAATTTAAAAAGGACACGGCCTGCGTACAAGTGTCCTCTTTTCAAAAATATATACTTTTGTGCAAATTTTTTGAGTAATAAGCAAGATATCGGTGAATTACGAAAGTGTATTTTGCAACTCTGAGGATTCCTCTTAAACAGCATATTATGCGAAAGAATATTTATTAAACTTAATAAATAACCACCAAATAACTAAAAAAAACCTTATTCTATGCACTTATTACAGCCTGGAATTGTGTGCTCTCCACAAATAGGCATGCCACAGGAGTGACATAAGAATTTCGTCATCCTGGGCTTCCGATAGGGACAAAATGCGCAAATTTTGCGTTTATTTGACTGTGCTTGAGAAGTACATGCATAGATATCGAATGCGTTCTGAGTAGGTAGTCTGTGAGACGAATGGTTAGTGATTTAGGGTTAAAAGAATTTTCATTTTGACTTCACATTTTAATGAAAATTGTTGTAATAATAGTTTAATATTGACACATCAGATATCACGTCTATTTTTGAAGAAATCGAATAGAATAAGTTATCAATAAAATGTATTAATATTCTTTAATTTCTTACAAGTGAATAAAAAATAATGTACGATCGAATATCCAGCTCGACACTAACTTAACGAATATAATTTTTGTGTAGAAAATCTTTTATGTACACTTTTTATTTTATTTTCATTCAATCTATCCAAATCCGAGAGATTGATCACGACTTCCCGGACATCTTGTTTGTATGATTTTACAGATTATAAATTTTGCGATGTACATTAAAAATGTAACAAAACTTGGAAGCCCACTGATAAAATATTTACTGTACACCACTGTGTATCACCATATGCTTTGGTACGTGTACGTGCACCACAGATTGAGAACTCCTGCCCTATACCGAAATGTTCACAAATCAGCTGTTAAATTTGTCAGCATAAACCCCACGATAATTATTGTTCGTTATCAAATACTTACAATTTTATATATTCCAAGTTTAATTGATTACAACAATACTAATTGTGTTTGGAATTAAAGAATCATACTGAAGACGAATTACATATTTTTTGTGAATTTGATTTAATTCAATGTTCATGAGCGAATTTAATTGGGCGATTCCTTGAAATGCTTTAATTTATTCCGTCTCAGTTTTTTTAGTACTTATGGGTGATAATAATAAAATGAGTCCTGTGAAAGTCTGCCAAGGTAATTATTTATTTGTTCGATACATTTGTAAATAAGTCTATACCACTTTGTAACAGCTGGTTATACTTCAGAAACAAGTGAAGAGCCTTATCCCAGTCTTTCTGATTTTCATGATTACGAACCAAATTTGGAATTTGATGATACAGAATTACATCAGTCTCCAGATGCTATTTCACATACAGGTGTGTAGCAATTGCATTCAATGTGTCTTTATAATGTATTTTGTTTTTCAATTTAGTTGATTTGATTCAAGAAATTGAATCAAATGATATGGGTTCACCGGTTTCTGATTTTACGGATGAAAATTTTGAAGAAGAATTAGCCGAAGCTTGTGAAGAAAATATGGATAGTTTAATGTATATGTCATATCCTGAAGTAGACGATTGCACAGATAAATTTTTAGATATTGCAAAGCATGGTATTGTTGATGTTAAAGGTGATGATGCAATGGGACGGAAAGTTATAGTTGTTTATGCATGTAAATTACCCCCAGTTAAAGAAATTGATCATGGCAGATTTTTAAGGTATTTAATCAAACTAAGTATATATACCGGGTGACATGCTTTACATCCAAACATAGGAAAATAACCTGCTAAATTACTTTTTTTTTTTGAAATTCATACTTTCCATATTGTAATGGATGCAAATGAAAAAGATATCAATCTAAAGATATTTTTTGTATCTGAAGATAGCCAATACTTGATACACAATTACACTCTTTAATTATTATTAAAAATAGATAAAGTAAAATAAGCGATTTTTAAAATATCAGTCCTGCTTTTACATTTAAAAATAAATTAACGAGTAAACGTTGGGTATTTTCAGACAGAAAAAAATTTACAAAATTATTTATTATAATGAAAGAAAACTTATCCTTAATATTGCAAGCACTGTTTATATGAACACATTTTAGGTATTTGATATATACATTGGACAAATATGTGGAGCAAGACTACAGTTTGGTTTACTTTCATTTTGGATTGAGTAGTAAAAATAAACCACCCGTAACGTGGTTATGGCAAGCCTACAAAGCATTTGATAGAAAATATAAAAAAAATTTACAGGCTCTATATCTTGTCCACCCAACTAGTTTTTTAAAAATTATATCTCAAGTATTTCGTCCTGTAATTAGTGTAAAATTTGGTCGCAAACTTAATTATATAAACTCATTAAAACTCTTAAGTGAGCATATCAAATTGGAACAGTTATCTATACCGGAGCAAGTTAAAGAGTAAGTTTAGTTTATTTACGAAAAATAATAGCTATATATTGGAATTTGTTTAACACAAAAGGAATAATACAAAAAAACAATAGTCATCATCGATGTTTTATATTGTCCACTACAAATGTATTGTAACGGAACGTTTTATAATTCTTCCCAATTAGTAAGTTAAACAACTTCTGCTACACTAATTTATTTTGTTTTATTATATTTTACTAAATGTAATGCAATTTTTTAGACATGATAAAAAGTTAGGAGGTGCAAATAGTCTTATAGCAACTGAAATAAGACCAGAATATCCAACCCAGCAGTTTGGTGTAACTTTGCAATTTATCAAGCAACATTACAAAGTTGAGATACCTCCAGTGGTTAAACATTGTATTGAATACTTGGATAAACCAGATGGTAAGCATATTATACAATGGCACATTAAATTAGTATTATTTTTTTATATGCAAATAACTATTCCTTATGTAGGAGTAGGTACCAAACCAACCTACACATGAGTGCAAATGAATCAACCCACTTCGCTCTTTAGACCAGTGGTTTCCAAACTTTATGTTACTATGTCCCCTTTAAAAAAATCTAATCTTGGCACCATCTATCATTTCATAAAATAATGCAAACATTTTTAAATGGTAAAAAAATGTATACATTTTATTTATAATGTATTTTAATTTACCGAAATTACATTTCTATTACACTTTTCGCGCCGCCTTTGCATCAGTCCGCGCCTATCAGTTTGGAAATCGTTACTTAAAATTTTTACTGAATTTTTTTTTACAAATCAGACATAAGATTAAAAAAGCCAAGTGTTGTTTGATAGAATGTTTAATTATAATATTATTTTGAATTCTAATAAACAAATATTCATGAAACAGTGTCACTTGGAATGTTTAAAGAACACAACTTTAAATGGGCGTATACCAATATCGCGCAAATATTAAGAGTTACTTTTGTTTTCAGTTTTTTGGGCTAATTTTAAACGTTAGCACCTTATTACTAACCTTTCAAACAACATCAATATTTTTGTAAATCTGCTGTCTGATATCAGAAAAATGTCGGATGTGGTTGTTCGGCCTCACTGGGTTTCTGATGTGGCCATCCCATGACTTTACCATACATTAATGATATGGTATTTATATAAAAACAGTTACATCTCGTTAATCCATTCCCTCGCGTCACCCACATCAAGTTTCCGTGAACCGATTTCAACCAAAATCTAATCAGTTCTACGTCTTAATATAAAAGACCTAAATATGAAATTTGGTTATGAAATTCTTATTGGTTTGGGCGCTAGAGCGCACACAAAATTAAGTGACACACAGACCATTGTTGATGTTTGGTCTCTTTCAACTCGTTGGACCCCAAGGACTCTAAATCCGTCAATATCTCAACTTTTTTTTTTTTTTTCGATTTTATAACTCCCATACTATATGGTATACTAAGTATACTCATATTTGTTGTATGGTAAAGTAAAAATTAGTGGAAGTAACAATCTCATTACTGCAACTAATGGAAATTCCTATTGTCTATCTAAATAACACTGCAATAAAATGAACTTTTAATGCAATTCTTTTTTAAACAGGCAACATTAGAATAAACGCCGAGACACTTACCTCCTTAGTTTTGATTTTTAAAATACAGTCTAGCCGCGTAATAATGAATTAAATATGGCAGACCTTTCAATTTTTTTCGGGGTTGTTCACTATTTTGGTATTTGCAATAAAAACACATATTTTGAAAAAGAAGAGCGTTATTTTAAAGAAAAATAATATACTTGCTAGGATAAAACAGAAAAAAAAAGATATGAAATCGGAATTCGCTATCTTTTTTTGTTTTCGAGTTCTAACTAAAAGTTCGATTATTGAACTTTTCGATAAATGTCGATATCTCGGTTGTTTGTGAAGTTGTCAAAAAAGTGTTAACACTTTCTTCAGACACTTTTTTAAGGGCAACAAAATGGGGTAAAGAGATTTTAAATCTCTAAGTTAGTTTCCGAGTTATAATAATTAAGTTGTGTTTTTTTAAATGGAAACCATAGTTTATATAATTATGACATTTTTAAATAGCGTTTTTTTTTTATCCTCTTTTCAATGATATATAACATGTGGGGTCCATCATTTTAGATTCTTCCCATTTTATTTAAAAATGCAATAAAAATAAGAAAAAGCAAAAAATTAAATACAGGGTGGCCCTTTGAAAACGAAACAGACGGGATTGTGGCCAGCAGAATTTTATTTTCAAGAAATGCAAAAACACGTCAATTTTATCATCGAGGGGGACAACTTTTGCGACCAATGTCACTCCCGTATTGTTTCATCCCTTCGCGCTGTGATGACAACCCCTGAAACGTTAATAGGGATGATATAGCAAGTGACACCTCATTTGAAAGGTCTTGCTTCCCTGAATTCAGCGCTATAATTTTTTTTAAATTTTATCAATTATTCAACAAAAGAATTGAAGCTGCAAAAATGCGAAATAAATCCGATATTTCAAGACATTTAAGAATAAAAAAGTGAAAAACGCTTGATCAGGTTGATTTTAATTTCAAGGGGGCTACTTTTACTGCTATTCATAAACATTGATAGTTCAACCCTTAAGGTAAAGGGCAAACCACCCTAGAATTTTGAATGAAAATATGATAAAAAGATCAGTTTAATCAAATTAGATGTTCAAATTGTTCACCACCAGCTTCTTCAATGGAAGAATTGTTTCAATTCCTCATTGCATTCAAGACTGTAAGGGTGGTTTGCCCTTTACCTTCAGGGTTGAAATGTCAATGTTTATGAAAGCAGTAAAAGTAGCCCTCTTGAAATTAAAATCAACCTGTCCAAGCGTTTTTCACTTTTTTATTCTTAAATGTCTTGAAATATTATCGGATTTATTTCGCATTTTTGCAGCTTCAATTTTTTTGTTGAATAATTGATAAAAGTTCAAAAAAATTATTTCGCTGAATTCAGGGAAGCAAGACCTTTCAAATGAGGTGTCAATTGACATACCATCCCTATTAACATTTCAGGGGTTGTCATCACAGCGCGAAGGGATGAAACAATACGGGAGTGACATTGGTCGCAAAAGTTGTCCCCCTCGATGATAAAATTGACGTGTTTTTGCATTTCTTGAAAAAAAAATTCTGCTTGCCACAATCCCGTCTGTTTCGTTTTCAAAGGGCCACCCTGTATATTAATAACATTTTTAGTAAATAATAATAACAATTTTAAATGTAATTCATTTAAAATATTTCATATTGTTATTTTGTTTCAGCACTAGAAACTGAAGGTTTATTTCGAAGATCTCCAAATGCCATAAAACTAAAGCAATTGAAAGATATAGCAAATCAAGGAAATTCACTTATTTTTGATGATCCACATGAAGCTGCTGTTTTGTTAAAAACATTTTTAAGAGAATTAAAAGAACCTTTACTTACATACGATTTGTATGACGAAGTTATGCATTTTCAAAGTATGAAATATCATTATAATATTATATTTACAAGGTTTTCAAGAAAGGCTGATTAAGAAAGGAGTTTAACTAACTCTGAAATTCATAAATGCTCTAGTGGTCTTTGTAAATATACATTTAACTCTCACATTTGAAGTTAATTTAAGATGATTTACATATGAAGGGTACACGGAAAGAACGATCATAGTCACTTTTTTGTCAAAATGAGTTAGCATCGCTATCTCATAGCTAATAGCGAGAACTATTAGAAAAAAATTTAATAATTCCGAAAATTCGGTTACAATCATTGAAAATAAGCAATTCAAATAAGGTATCCTTTGAAAGAACGATCAAAGAGTTCGCGTATTTTGATAAAACGTTCAAGGTTCCTTTACTTATTATATTATCTTATTATGCACTATTGCGGCCTACTTACTTGCAGTTTGTTGCGTACTTTTCCTTGCCAAAAACAAAATATTAATGCTTACTTTTTAGATAATTTCAGTATTTTTCTGGACTATGATCGTTCTTTGAAAGGAAAATATAAATTTTATTAAATTTTTTAATTTTTCTCTGTTGATTTTTTAAGTATTTTAAGATTTTATTTAATATAATCTTACTCAATTATATGACAATATTATTTAATAAAACAATTTTGTTTTATATTATTACGTTTTCTATTTATACCGTTTTAAACATTAAAATTAAGTTTACTGTTGTTTACTAATAAGTGACTATGATCGTTCTTTCCGTGTACCCTTCATATATGTAATTCAAAAGTAGAATACCTATGCCTAACCACATCATTCATTCTTGGAAACATATAAACTTAATAAAAGATTAATATACAGCCTTAGCCAATAGTATAAAGCACCTTTTTAAATCTGTTTATTTTGGAACTGCTTATTTAAGTTTTACTTTCCTATTTACGTAGTGAAGTTTTTTTGACTACGATTACGAATAAATGGGTGCAACATTAGACTTGAAATTTCGCATACTATTTTGAAGAAACCGTCTAAAGAACTGATTAGATTTTGGCCAGTGAAACCTCTTATATTTTCGTTTCATTAATTTTTAATGACGCGCATGAATGTATTAACAAAATTCCATTCGTCTCAAAAATAACCTTAAATCTAATCAGTTACTACCAAGGAGCGCTTTGTAGTGATCCTTTTCAGAAAAACTTAAATAGTTGTTATAATAAGCAGTTTAAGTACTTCATACCATTGGCCAAGGCTTTCATTTTTATAATACATTTTCTATTGTTCTAATTTGCATTAATTTTATTAGGTTGGAATAAGGAGGAACAATTAAGACAAGTGTCAATTCTAGTTATGGAAAAGTTACCAGAAGATAATTACAAAATTTTGAAATATATCATGAACTTCTTATCTAGAGTAAGTATCTAAAACAATCATTATTTAAGAGCTCATGGTAAAGTTCTACGGGTTAGACGAATACAATTAAATAGGTAATAAGACTTGCAATTTGAAGTTGACAAGTTTTCCTTTTTTCCTAATCCGAAATATATACCTTCTACTTTTGGGATTGCAAACCAATCCTCAGGCTGTCTAGTAATTCCTAATATTTGAATCTAAATCGCAACCTAATTTGACCTGAGATTCAACCAACCCACAATGGATCCCAGAATTAATCTGGGATCCATTCCTTAAAATTGAGATTTATCAAATAGGAGACCGCTTTTGCAATCTCTTACACCTACAACAGACGTCATAAGCAAGACAACCTAGTGTGTTGTCGAGGCTTCTAAACTAAAACTAATTATTATTGACTTCTTTCATGTGGTGTGATTTTTTTAATGTAGGTAAATCTCATGTAAACAAACACGTAATCATATTAATAAGCGTCTAAATCGGTGACGCTCGGCTCCCTAACTTTTATGCAGGGTGAAAAGTAAAAGTTTTAGGAATCCCAACTCTGTGAGGCTAAACAATCATATCAATCATGTACTAAATGGCTAAAGATGGTTTGGCTGTCTGCGTCAGCTAGTAACTTGACAACAGATCTATTTTGGGAACTAAGTTAAGGTGGCCGATTTCTATGGGGATTATCTACTTAACTAAAATTTATGTAACCCCCACTGCATTTCAATAATACTATCGCTAAAGCTACGAAAATTTTACAGGTTGTTGCTCAAGGCTTCCTGTGTAACATATTGAAATATGAGGCGTGTAAGATAATTATTACATTGATAATTCAATAAATAAGGCGATGACGCGTATTGCGCATGCGTATGCGAAATCTCATGATTACGCGAAAAATAATACACATAATTGTCTCATATTTCAATATGTTACACGGGAAGCTTTGAGCAACAACCTGTAAAATTTTCGTAGCTTTGGCGATAGTATTATTGAAATGCAGTGGGGGTTACATAAATTCTGGTTAAGTAGATAATCCCCATAGAAATCGGCCACCTTAAAGCAAATGATCATGGTATCAATTTAATATTTATACCTAACTGTAAATTATTATTTATTCAATGTGTTATTTTAAATGAATACAAGTTATCAGCAATGAAATCAATTATTATTAATGAATGTGTATAAATTGTAACAATTGTTTTGCTCTCATTTAAACTCCTCAGATTAACAATAACTTGTATTCATTTAAAATAATGCATTGTATAATTTTTACAAGTTAAAACCCAAAAATGTATTTATATATTTTAATTCTGTATTATTTAATGATAACATGAACAATTTTTGATTATTTGAAATATTAATAGGCTAAGTATAGTATTATTAATGCACGTTGAGTTGCATTAATTAACCAAAAACATTAGGTCAATAATAATTGAAGTAAATTGGTGCAATTTAGTTCCTGGACCATTTTTTTTTAATTAAAAATAAAAACCAAAGGTTTAATTTTCTGGGTGCGGGCCTGACTAATGCCCGGGATACACAAGGCTAGTGTTTCAAGCCAGGATAGTAAACTAATGTTAGTAAGCTAGTAATTATAGCCTCGTGTAGACAGAACTAGCTTCGTTTTCAAGCCAGGAAGCTAGTGAAAATGTTAGTAGGCTAGTACGTCAAGCCAGGATAGTTTAATAGGATTGGGTTCTATTATTTTGGGGATATCAAGCTAGTAACACCTCCCACCACTGAATTTACTATCCTAGCGAGGTGTACTATCTTCGTGTGGACGGCAAAGCTAGTACATGATTGTCTAGTGCATAGTGTTGAAGTTCTTTTTTATTGAAAAATGCCGAAATTAACTAATGATGTTAATTTAAAATTTGTGCAATTGTTTCGCGATGAAGAATGCCTATGGATGCCAGTATTCCATCTTATAAAAACAAGCCTATGCGTAATTCATCACTTCAAAAAATGTGTGCTGAGTTGAATACAATCGGCATAATAATGACTATTACTGATATTAAAAATAAAATTAAAAATTTAAGAGCAACATATTGCCAAACGTTGTCAAAAATTGAAAAATAAACCAGGTTTTTCTTTTCTTTTTCAAAAAAACTGCAACGATACTGACATATTACTGTAATATTACTAGCATCGTGTAGACCAAACTAGCCTGTATCAAGCTAGGATAGTAAGCCAGGATAGTGGCTGGAAATAACTAGCTTGCTATCCTGGCTTGAAACACTAGCCTCGTGTATCCCGGGCATAAAGGTTTATTTGAAAGCGATGTTTTTTAAACTATAATGACTTCAAAAATACGTAACTACATTTGGTACGACTCTTGAGTTAAGGAAAACTTTGCATAGGCATAAAATTACAATACATAGTACATAGGGTAGAGTGCTCTAAGACTGCGCACTTAAGGTTTGACCCTGTATATTAAAAAAACTAAAGCAATTAAAAACTCATAAATTTGTATTAAAACTTATTGGTCTTTCAACAACATTATTACAAACTTAATTAGTAATTATTACATATACTTTATTAATAAAAACAAAAAAATCAGAAAAAGTCATTTGCGCAGTCTTACAGACCCCGCCGTGTAAGACTGCGCACTTGGGTCTGCAAGACTGCGCATTCAGTTTACAAGCATAGATCACATCACATGCTAGTATTATGCAGTTCACTTCTTCTGCCACCACTGAGAGCATGATGTATACTCGATCCAATCTTCAGTTATTGGCATTTACTTTGTTCTATGCATCCTGGACAACCCAACTACTCTTTGCTTCCAATAGTTTTTTTTTTATTTTTCTTTGGACTTATTTTGTGTGCCGTGAATTGCAGTTTCAGAGATTTCCCTCTCCGTCACACGACTGGCCATAAAATCAACCTCACTTTAGGTAAAAAGAATAAAATTAACCAGCATTACAATGTGAGATTTGTAAAAGTACGCGCGCAGTCTTACAAACCACCACACCGCGCAGTCTTACACGCCACTCCATAAATTTAAAAAGGACACGAATATAGCCATCTCCAATTAAATTGGAAAATAATACCATCATCCACGCTTGGTTAAGAGTTTTGTTTACATGATATTGCAATATGCAGGCGATAATCACAAAAACAATATTAAATCAAAACAGCGTAAAATGGTAAAATTTACCTAAAATGTTTATTATCCATTTTTTTACGACAAAAATCGTTAAGGGTAACTACGCTATTGGCAGTGATGTGTAGGAATTAAAATTAGCAAGAAAACAAACACCCATGCCGAAATATAAGGGGTGCGCAGTCTTAGAGACCGCGCAGTCTTAGAGCACCTTACCCTAATCTGTACCCTAGAGGTAAACAGTAGTAAGTCCATTTTTGTAAGAATTAGAATAAAGGTTATTATCTTCATAATTCAGTTCCATTTTTATTAGATTCAATTGCATCTTCAATTTTATAATATCAGGTCAACAGTCACAAATCATTTAGTTATTACTGTTTCCCCAAAATCCCCAAAATTTAATCTTGCCACGCCCCTTTTTGTGTGTATGTTTAACCAAAATTCTCTCGTCACTTTCTGTTTAGTCACCTGATGATGTTACTGTGTTAACGAAATCGATCGTGAATAATATACTTTCAGTATATTTACATCTGTGCCAATTTTATATTTTTAGTGCTAAAAGTGTCTATTACATTTTTAGTGTGTCTAAAAAATTATGATATGTTTACTATCAAGTTGCACTACTTAGACCACGCTACTTTAGATTATTAGATTATTACTGTTTACTTCTAGGGTACAGATATCTATACGTGAATAACTACTATGTGGCACCAATAACTAAAAAGACGTTTACGCACCCAAAACTTTTTAGAAACAATATGAGCAAGTGGCACCTATATATGTTCGTTTATGTATATTCGTTTGGGCACCTTATATATTGTATACTATATAATATGACCAAAGGTTTGTCAGAGCATGAAACATCAAGGCATTATTAAATTTTAAGTTAACCTATTTATTCCCACTACTAAAAATAGCAAATAAAAATATTGTTTTTTTGTAAAAATTGTTTATTTTAATCTCAAACAAGAAAGCAATACCACAAAAAAATTCTTTATTATTATTTCAAATACCAAAATAATTGCGTTGCGTTTTCTCAATAACGACATTCAATGCTACAAAAAAAACTTAAAAATTGTAATTTTTGTATAAAATATAAACCTTTATCCAAAAATAAATCACCAAATAACAAAATTTACTTTATATAAAAAAATTACTTAGATAACAACCCTGCTTTTTGAAATCGTTTTAACGGATAAATTTGATAAATATTTTATTTTTAAAAATTGTAATATATTTTTTCGAAACAAATTAAAAACCACATTAAAATACAAAATCTAAATTGTTACAATTCAGGTTTACCTGAACATTGAAAGGTACGGTACATTCTTATTCAAAAAGTAGTACTACAGGTAGAAACTGAATATTACTCATTTGTATTTTTCAGCTTTTATCCTCTTTAACACAGAATTTAAATAAATGCAAAATTACTCTCTCTCTCTCTTTACAGAATTTATTGAAAAGCAAAGAGGTAGTGAAATTTTGGCAAAGTTTTTCAAATTATTTTATAATCCTAGCTCATTCGAATATTAATAAAATACCAGTGCAGTATACAGTGTTTCAATTAATCTCGAATTGGAAAATCGCGTTTTGGTGCATAAATGCGTTAACTAGATACAAAATCGTTAAACATGGCGCACTGCAATAGATTTTACTCTAAACTCCGAGCAATAACCCTACGAGTATGTTGCTGTTTACTCCTTATTTTTTTACTTTCTGCTACATTTCTGATTCGTAAATTATTCTGATTTTGAGGATACTATTATTTTGAAATTGATCACAATTTACAATAAATTTACACCACAATTTACAATAAATTTACACCACAATTTACACAATTTCTATATTTCTCTTTATTCAAACACGTACTAAAATTATGTAAAAATTAATTGTTATTATTATTACTTTATGTACTATAATAACACCTATGTGAAATTGATTTTAGGAATCCCTGAATCTTAGTTTTTATTTTTTACCCGCTATTCAAATCTGTAAATCAATTTATCTTTTAGTTGTTCACAGTATACTATTTTAAATCATGTGCGTGGGAACGATCGCTTCTTAAGGTGCATGTCGCCATACCCCCCCCGCCATTTCGAATTTTGAATCCAAAATAGTCTAAATCGTTTGTACCAAAATTATTTTAGTTTGTACTCAAATAGTTTTTGAGAAATTTCAAAATTTCGCTGGGTTGGGTGGGGGGGGGCATTCTTTTTTGAATTTTGGATTTAAAATAGTCTAGATCGTTTGTACTTCTTTTGGTCTTGTTTCTGCAAGTATTATTTTCGTTTGTACCCAAATAATACTTTTTGAGATTTTCAAAAAAAAACATCAACGACACCGACGCGTATGATTGAATTAGCGAGATTCTCCTTAACACGTGGTAACACATACAATTTTATGAAATTTCGAATTTCGGATTCCAAAATGGTCTATTCGTTTGTGCATGATGTGCAAGTCTTATTTTCGTTTGTACTCAAATAGTTTTTCAGATTTCCAAGACAAACATAAAAGACGTTAACGGGAGTGATATTGTTAACAAGATTCTGGGGAACACATACATGTTGAAGTTCAAAATAGTCTCAATCATTTGTACTTCATTGTACTTGTTTGTGCAAAAATTATTTTCAATAGAAAATCAAATAGATTTAGAGAAATTTCAAAATTTAGCTGAGGGGGTGGGGGTAGCTGGAGACATGTTCAAACTTAAATCTTGTTTAGGCTCTAACGAGGTTCTAATATCTGCCACCAATTTCACACAAAAATTCAAACTAAGAGATAAAATAGAAAAGATGTCTACCCCCCCCCCAAGATTTCACGAATAACTGCGCCAAGGTTGAGGCTCAAACGAATAAATGGAAGCCCGTTTAGGATCTAACGTATGACACTAATTCTACCCCAAAATTCGACTTTGAGAGGGGAGCAATTCGACTTTTCTACTTTAAGAAATGGCGTTCAATTTTATAGTTGCTGTAGACACGTCCCCCCCCTCCAGCTTGAATTTTGTGATGAAATTGGTGTTAAACGTTAGAGCCTAAATGAGCTTCCATTTTTTTCGTTTCAGCATCAACCGTCGCAAAGTTATTCGCGAAGTCTTTTTTTTTGGGGGGGGGGAGGCTATAGACTTGTTTTTCTATTTTCGCTGTTATTTGAATTTTTGGGTGATATTTGTGGCAAACGTTAGAGCTTCGTTAGTATAGAGTTTGAATGAGCTTCTATTTCCATAATTGTAATTTCATTTTCTACAAAGTTACGGGTATTTCAAATTTTCTAGTTCTCCGAGCAAGTTCTGAACGTTAATCTTCAAGTTTAAATCTATTTGATGAGATTAAAAGTAATTTTCCGTCAGAGGTGTGAAAAAATAGACATTTTAAAGAATTTTTTGAACTGTTAAAATTCTTACACTGTATTTTAAGTAACTTTTACGAAAATGAAAAAAAAATATTTATTCTGCACCAAGTTATCAGTTCGATTGAAGACCCTTTTGGGGTCGTTCATTAATTACTTGGACCCATTAATTACTTAGCGGTTGCAAGAAATACATGAAAAATTATATTTAATTAGAAATGTCTATAATTATTTAACAATGTTTCGTTGCGAAAAGGGGTGCAAATCGGATTTCACTTTCGGGTCGAGTTAAAGTTATACCGGTTATACCTGTCCATTACCTGACCATTAGTCATATTTAAAATTGCAAGTCATTTATAATATTTGATAATAATATTTCAAAAAGGTATGTCTTTTACAACATCAGAAAAAGGTATACATTTTGTAAAATTATTTTTTGATAATTCTATGATAATAAAATTTTTACGTCTTCATTTTGCAAAATTTTTCTTTTTCGTATTGAGAATTTTTTTATGGAAGATCATTCGAATAAAGAACATAGAAAGTGCAAGTATAAACTAAGAATAAGCTATACTGAGAATAAATCTCTAATGTTCTCTCTCTAAATTGCTCTAAATTAATTTTTTCAAGCACAACTTTTTGAATTTCCAAATTTCTTTTTATCTATACAAAAGACAAAGGTCCAAACCTACTAGCCTTTCTATTTAGTGCATATCTGGACATTTTATAAAACCCCTGTTTGTAGTATGACTTTATTTGATAATTGTGCAAGTAAAGTAATAAATTATAAGTAAATAATTGTAGTTTACTTTGATGATTTCTTGCAAACGCCATTAAAACGCCCGGTTTTTAATTGATTGCAAAATCCGTTACCCCTAACACTAACTTGACAAGGTTATTGAAGTCTAAATATTGAGTCCGATCTGGTTGCACTAAAAATAAACATAAAATAAACATTTCAATAATTTTGAAATTTCAGCAATAAATTATCAATTAATAATTGACTACATGATTGGTACTTTCTCGGAGCTCAAAGTTACAGTTAAAATACGTACAAAGAAGACAGAAATCGTCAACTGCAAGTGTTGCCTTTGAATTTTTTCTATCATATTATTATTCTTTAATATTATGCAGGTGAGGTGCCAATTCGTCGTTATACTTTAATATTGAAAAGGGTGCCAGTTCGTTAAGTGTGAAATCTAGTGGTGCCTCTTAGGGCCAGTTGTATAAAAGAGGGTTAACTCGGGGATCAGCTGATCCTGGTTCAAGAGCTGACCCAGGATCGCCGCAAGGTAGATAGATTACAAATAAACCTATCAAGTAAATTTTTTTTATAAATTAAACCTATCAAGTAAATTTATCTACCTTACGTTGATCCTGGGTCAGCTCTTGAACCAGGATCAGCTGATCCCCGAGTTAACCCTCTTTTATACAACTGGCCCTAAGTCGCCTTAAGCATTTTTGCTGAGAGCGCCCCCTGCACATTATACGGTTCAATTAAAATTGAATTTTTATGGATATATCGTCCAAATGGCACCATCGTGATATTTCGTAGTTATGATAACCCAACGCTCTAGCACCTAAATATGAAGTAAAACGTTCTGGCACCTTCAATTGGTGCCACTACGTAAATATGGGTGCCACTTCGTCCATATACATATGAATTTGGTGCCTAAACGTTGCATTTTATATATATGCATTTATATAGATATAACCACAATTGGATATAACTGTACTACTATAACATTTTACTATAATATTTCTTACTTCCTTTTCAGGTAATGGAAAGAGCAGACTTGAATAAAATGACTGCACAAAATTTAGCTGTAGTATTTGGCCCAAATTTGATTTGGTCAGAAAATGTTACAATGTCTTTAACTGCTATTGGTCCTATAAACATGTTTACACAATTTCTATTGCAACATCATGCTGAAATTTTTATTGTATAATATTAAATAGAAATAAGAAAGAAGAATTTGTTATTTGAATATTTCAAATTAACAAAATATAATAAAAGAACTTAGATACCTACCTAGACTTATTGAAAAAATAATTTTGTATAAAATTTAATGTCTAATTATATTTTTATATTTGTTATTCCAAAGTTTATTACGATAATTACTAACCAAGCAAATCATAATAATTTTTATGTTTTTAATAGTAATATCTAACTTGAAAATAAATTTCATGTAGAAATCAACATGTACTAAAATCGAAGATATTATTTTATAGTTTAATGTAAGTAACCAAATGCAGTGTATATTGTACAAAATGTAACATGCATTTTAATTTTTAAAAGCTTTTATTTAACCTGGTATCAACGATGTCTGGCGTTCGTGCGATTGTGTGAACTACTTTCAGATTCTTTCTAACCAACTTCCTTACGTCTGTCCCAGGGAGCTGAATTTGGTAATAATAATAATCATTTCTGATTTTTAACAGACAAACCCAATTCCAATAATATACAGGGTGTCCCCGCACTCACTTTACATAACTTAGGTGGTGATAGAGGACACTTTTCTAAGAACAATATTTAACAAAAATTTTTTTCTAAATTCAAACCCTCGAGAGTTAGGCCTCTTTAAAGCATTTTTTTTAATTTCCACTTTAACGTGGCCATAGCTCCGAAAATAATGATTTTTCAGTAAGAATGGTTTAGTGCTTTTTAAAAGAGCGTGAAATAATCTACAAACTAGGTTTACACCTTTTATTGTCTAAAATCAACGGCTTTCGAGTTATGAATTAAAGTAAGCTAAAAAGTGTCGAAAAATTTGAGCTTTTCTTTTTTTTGATTCTTTTCAAAACCCTGTATCTTTTAAACGAAACATTTTACAAAACATCTGACGCCCCATTCCGGATAGGAAATTTAACGGACTACAACTTTTGTCTAGTAAAAATTTTTGAAAAACCAATCCATTTCACAGAAAATCAGAAAGTAACAAACAAGGCAGCTACAAACCAAAAAATTAAATTCATAAAATTTTTATTTTTTTTGAAAAATTATTTTATTAATTGATTTTAAACTATTAGAATATTAGATTATTTAAGTAAATGTTGAAAATAACCACCCTCATTTTCAATACACAGTCGTGCTCGTTTTAAAATTATATGCTTTATAGTATTATTTATAAAATTTACTTTTTTGTTAAGAGCCATTATAGCAGGGGTGGTCAACAAGGTCGAGGGATTGACCGGTCAATCATGAGGCCAATTTTGGTAAATCGGTGAGTGTGAAAAGTGTCAAAAATTCGAATTTCTGCGATTAAAAGTGTCGAAAAATCGATTTTTTTTCGACAAACATCTTTTAAAATCACGACTGTGTATTGATAACGAAGGTGGTCATTTTCAACAATTACTTTATTAATGTAATAATTTAAAATTAATTTTTTTTTTTTTTTATTGACTTCCTCTAATATATTACAATCTGTCGATTGACAATTAGTAAATGATTTGACAATAAATAAATGGCATAGAACATTCAATACACGTGTGTGCTATGTCAGGTCCTTGATTGAATCACCTCAAAATCGATGCCGCAGATCCATTGGATCGTTACGTTTCAGTCTCCTGGTTCGATTGGCTGTCAGCAGGTCCACTGCAAGAGAGTTGGTGTGATTTTGTACACGATCATAGTACCTGGTACTGTGTGAAGTGATACATTCTTCGATGGTAGGGATTTCAAGGTCACGATGGATTACTTGGTTAGGTACGAACCATGGAGCATCAGTTATGGTTCTTAGAATTTTCGATTGAAAGCGCTGGATTTTAGCTATGTTGGAATTACTCGCGGCTCCCCAGAGCTGGACACCATATGTCCATATCGGCTTCATGATAACTTTATATATGAGCACTTTGCTTTCGAGTGATAATTGGGATTGACGATGTAATAGCCAATAGTGTTTTCTAAATGTGTAGCCCAGTTGTAATCTTTTATTCCAGATATGTTTACTCCATGTTAAACCTCTGTCCAGGTGTATACCCAGGTATCTGACTTCTTCTTTCTGCGGCAGAGAATTTCCATTGAGCTTTACAAGAGGACAAATGGCTCTTCTATTTGTAAAGGTTACGTGTACTGACTTTTGTTCATTTGCTTTAATGCGCCATTTCTTTAACCACTTTTCCAGCTTGTTTAGATATATTTGTAATAGAGCGGACGCTGTTAATGGATCGGAATGAGACGCCAAGATTGCGGTATCATCTGCAAAGGTCGCCACGACTGTGTCTCGGGTTGTTGGTAGATCAGCTGTAAAGATTAGGTAGAGGATCGGACCAAGCACACTGCCCTGTGGGACTCCAGATTCGATGGGCAAGAGTGAAGAGACCTCGTCCTGAACTTTCACAAAGAAATGCCTATCTGTAAGGTATGACTTGAGTACTTCGTAGTAGGTATGTGGTAAGTATTTCTTAATTTTGAAGAGGAGACCAGGAGTCCAAACCTTATCAAAGGCCTGAGTTATATCGAGGAACGCAGCTGTACAATATCTTTTGTTTTCTATGTCTTGCCTGATTTTGTTGACGATTCTATGAACTTGTTCGATTGTTGAATGCTGTTTTCGAAATCCGAATTGGTATTTGGGTATTATTTTCTGCTTTTCTATGATTGGCATCATTCTTCTCAGAAACAATCTTTCGAACACCTTTGACAGAACAGGCAGCAGGCTGATAGGTCTGTAGGAGCCAGGTTCCGTTGGGGGTTTTCCCGGCTTAAGTATTAAGATTATTTGGGCAACTTTCCACTGCAAAGGAAAATATCCCGTTCTCAGAATCGAGTTGAAAATCATGGTAATAAGTTTGATAGCATTGTCTGGTAGTTCCTTTAGAACTCTCGCAGTTATCAGATCTGCTCCTGGGGATTTTTTGATGTTTAGTTCCTTTTTAACCCCCGACCCAACAAAAAAACTCTAAAATTAAACCTCTAAAAAGTAAAATAATAATTAAATCGATCTAACCGTCGTGTCGGGGGACCGACGGGATTTACACAGAACGATTTGATATTGTTAATATTTGCTTAACGGCCCCCGACGCGACGGTTAGATCGATTTAATTATTATTTTACTTTTTAGAGGTTTAATTTTAGAGTTTTTTTGGGTTGGGGTTTTTTTTAAATTTGTAATTTAATTTTTATTTATTGCTTTTTAAAGTTTATATATTACTCCTAAATAATTTTTATTTTTCGATGTTCAATATAATATATTAATTTTTACTCCACCCTGTAATAAAATAATGGTTTGGACTTTAAATTTTAAATGTAAATGTCAAATAACTAATGTAGTGCATGCGCACTAGATGCGGCTTACTGGGAATTCCTCGTTTATGTGGGGTATAAAATAGTATATTATACTACAAGGGAGTAAAGTTACTCTTTTCAGTCCCGAGACAATTTTGTACCGAAGCCGTAGGCCGAGGTGCAACAAGCAGTCGAGGGACGAAAAGCAACTTTACTCCCACGTTGTATATACTATTTTTCACAATTGCGATGAAAAATTCTATTTCTAATGTAAATATATAGAAATAAATAATTTTACTAGAATAACGGATTTTCATTTTTACACCCCGCTGCGGGGTGTAAAATCCATTTTTACGACCTGCACCGGGGTGTAAAAAAATAAAATCATTTTTACGACCTACTGCAGGTCGTAAAATGCATGTTGAATGCAGGTATAAAAAACGCCCCTTTACACCCGCAAATGCGGGGCTAAATTGCACTTTAGAGTATCGCAATTGTGAAAAATTATATTCTTTCTTTTCTAATTTTCCGGCCAACTTTTTTAATTTTTCTCTCCGTAAGAACCATCCTTGGACTATGGAGAACATTTTAAAAAAAAAATTAGCCAAATTGGTGAATCCGTTTGGGAGATACGTGTCCTCAAGCAAAGAGCGCACACACACACACACGTTAAACTTATAACTCCCCTCTTTTTGGGTCGGGGGTTAAAAAGAGGGGAGTTATAAGTTTAACGTGTGTGTGTGTGTGTGTGCACTCTTTGTTTGAGGACACGTATCTCCCAAACGGATTCACCAATTTGGCTAATTTTTTTTTAAAAATGTTCTCCATAGTCCAAGGATGGTTCTTACGGAGAGAAAAATTAAAAAAGTTGGCCGGAAAATTAGAAAAGAAAGAATATAATTTTTTATACCCCACATAAACGAGGAATTCCCAGTAAGCCGCATCTAGTGCGCATGCACTACATTTATTATTTGACATTTACATTTAAAATTTAAAGTTCAAACCATTATTTTATATACAGGGTGGAGTAAAAATTAATATATTATATTGAACATCGAAAAATAAAAATTATTTACATAATAGGTGGGAGTAATATATAAACTTTAAAAAGCACTAAATAAAAATTAAATTACAAATTTAAAAAACCCCCAACCCAAAATAACTCTAAAATTAAACCTCTAAAAAGTAAAATAATAATTAAATCGATCTAACCGTCGTGTCGGGGGCCGTTAAGCAAATGTTAACAATATCAAATCGTTCTGTGTAAATCCCGTCGGTCCCCCGACGCGACGGTTAGATCGATTTAATTATTATTTTACTTTTTAGAGGTTTAATATTAGAGTTTTTTTGGGTTGGGGGTTTTTTAAATTTGTAATTTTTGAAGTGTGATATGACTTCTCTTTTTTTGATTTTCTTGATTGGCATTTCCATTTGAAATGGAGTGTCGAGAAAGTCGTGGATTGGTTTATCTTCGTAGGGAACTTCTGATGGGAATGGTTTAAAAACTTCCACCAAGTGAGCGGAAAAAGTGTCTGCCTTTTCTTTATTGCTTCGTGCCCATTGATTTGTGGAGGTTCTGATTGGTGGGATTGCCTGTTGAGGTCTTTTGATTTTCCGGGTTGCTTTCCACAATGAGTATTCCGTTGCCTCAGTTGCTGTCAATCCATTTAGGTAATTTTGAATCTCTTGATTTTTGTTGTCCTTCAGTAAAATCTTTAGTTCCCGGACTGCTCTGTTAAAGTTAGTTCTATCGTCAGGTGCTCGAGATATCTGCCACTTTTTCCTTAGTCTTCGCTTTTCTCTTATAAGTTCTTGAACATGTTTTGGGCAGCAGTTTTCTATTTTTTTATTTGTGTATGTTGGTGTAGCTTCCCACGCTGCTTCTTGTATATTTTTTGTTAGACATTGCCTAATAATAATTACCACATTTAAATTATTTCCTTCTACAATAAACTGGCGTTCATAATAATTATATTTAATCAAACATATAAAAGACCAGCACGCTCCGGCGTGTCATTTTTTTAGGACACACAACGCATTCTGATTGGTCGTTGGTAGTACCAACTTAATCATCTCCCCCTGAGATCGAGTAGCCACCAATCAGGTTTTATTTTTCAAAATTTTTCAAAAAAGCAGCGTGTCAATTTTTTAGGACACACAACGCATTCTGATTGGTGGTTGGTAGTACCAACTTAATCATCTCCCCCTGGGATCGAGTAGCACACCAATCAGGTTTTGTTTTTCAAAACTTTTCAAAAAAGCAGCGTGTCAAGTTTTTAGGACACACAACGCATTCTGATTGGTCGTTGGTAGTACCAACTTTTTCATCTCCCCCTGGGATCGAGTAGCACACCAATCAGGTTTTGTTTTTCAAAATTTTTCAAAAAAGCAAAATTTGTTTTCCCAACGTTGTCCACACTCACTCTACTGGGCACTATTATAAGCCCCTTATATAGTAAGCCTTGAAGAGTTATTATCGTTGAAAAAGAGAAAATGTCCGAATTTGAATATATTGTTATTAATAGAGCTGGGATTTATATGCATAAAAAATTGTAAACTATGCTCATATATATGCTCCAATTTTCATAAAAATATGCAAGTTAAAATATAAAATATGCAGTGAAATATGCTGAATAAAAGTTCAAAATATGCAATAAAATTTTTGCAAAAAAAAAAATTTAGCACTTTTTTTTATTGAGAACGCATTTAAGTACTACTGTTTTTCACTTGATAGTAAATATTAATTATAATATGTTTTTCTAAATTATCTAAAATAAAAAGATTGTCTTTTGTCACTCAATATTATGTTCTTGTACGTTGAGAAAATTCTTTCAACGTCGACTGATGTTATTGGAGCGAATTTAAAATTGCACAATTTTTGTGGTTCCATTGTTACCGATTCTTCATATTCACCTTCTAAGTATATTCGAAATTTTTTTAAGAACCTCGAATTCTTCATTTTTTCTAATCACATCTGAAAATTTTTGGCCAATACGCATCCCTACGAGTACATCCCCTTTATCTCTGTTGAATCGAATTTTTAGTTTTATTCAGCAACTCAATGGAATCTACAAGTTTCATACATTGCGTCTCAAGAGTTTTGATTGCCTTTGCAATAAAGGCGTAATTTGATTTTATAAATGCTAGATTCTGAGGCAACTGTTGATCATCTAAAGCAAATTTTGCCTCACGAATAGCAGCAGAATCATTTGGAAATTCAAGAATTTTCATACGTAGGTATATTATAATTTCACGAGTTGGAATAAAACGAGTATTTATGCATTAATATGCTAACTTTACTAAAATATGAACCAAAAGTGGAAAATATGCAAAATATGCCTAAAAAAATTTGGTTTAAATTACTCTAATTTATGTAATTCGCAAAGATATCCAAAAATCGACGTTCTCATATCAATAGTTAAAAATATGCATTTGCATATAATCCCAGCCTTAGTTATTAATAATGAGTCGTTGCTCCAACAAGTAGTCCGAACGCCAGGTGATGGTTCATGTTTATTCCATTCGTTGTCTTATTTGATGTACGGAAATTGTGAACAACGTTTTAATGTTCGACAATTAATTGTAAATCACGTAGTGGAAAGATGGGAAATATTTCAACCTTTCACGGATGATGGAACCGGTAATAATTTTGTTGATGTACTAAACTATGAATATGAAATGCTGAAGCACAGGACATATGGAACTACCTGCGAATTGAAAGCAGCTTTTTCTTCTTAAAAGAATTCTTTAAAGTGAGGACGTTTGAACACGAACAATTAAAATTGTCAGTATTAGGAATCGAGCTCAGGTTAGCGTTAGGAAATGACATTTTTTTTTTAATTAAGACCGTTAAAAACCGCTAAAGAACAGCTCCACTGACTAGCCACCCGTCCGTGGACGGGCTTTCCAGCTATCAAACATATAAAAGACCAGCACGCTCCTCCGCCGCCTCCGCCTCCAGCGTGTCAATTTTTAGGACACACAACGCATTCTGATTGGTCGTTGGTAGTACCAACTTAAAAGTTAAAATCACCTCCCCCTGGGATCGAGTAGCACACCAATCAGGTTTTGTTTTTCAAAATTTTTCAAAAAAGCAGCGTGCCAATTTTTTAGGACACACAAGGCATTCTGATTGGTCGTTGGTAGTACCAACTTAATCATCTCCCCCTGGGATCGAGTGGCACACCAATCAGGTTTTGTTTTTCAAAATTTTTCAAAAAAGCAAAATTTGTTTTTCCAACGCTGTCCACACTCACTCTACTGGGCAGTATATAAGGGATCATCAAACATATAAAAGACCAGCACGCTCCTTCGCTTCCATCGTGTCATTTTTTTAGGACACGCAACGCATTCTGATTGGTTGTTGGTCGTACCAACTTAATATGATCACTCCTTGGATTGAGATTGCATGGATGAGCCTTCCAGCTGTATTAATCTTCTTTATTATATAATAAAACTTTATCCGTTAATGCGATAAAACCGCTAAAGAACAGCTCCACTGACTAGCCACCCGTCCGTGGACGGGCTTTCCAGCTAGTATATTATATTAAATAATTAATTTGTTAACTTTAAAGACGGCTTTTCGCCTGTATGAGTTTTAAAGTGATTTTTTTAATAATTGTCCTTTTATTTACATTTGTAATCACAAATTTCACACTGAAACTACTAAACAATTAGTAGTATTACCTTTTACGGTCTATTATTATAGAAGGAAATAATTTAAATAATAAACGTACTACTTTGACGAAATTTGACAGCTGTCAATATTACATTTGATTTACATAAGTACAAAAAAGAAACAAATGCGCATGCGTAAGGATTCAGGATCAAAAACAAAATATACTGTCTCTAGACACGAGTCACTGTGAAGTCAAATTTTCTAAGAGTTACATAACCGGACCACAGATGGCGCCACAGCCAGGTTATTACTGTCGCGAGACAATCGTTTTAGAACCACTTCCAACTTTAAAATTTAAATTGTGGCGCACATTTGTACTAGCAAAGCAACCGCAAAAAGTAACCACTGATTTTGAGCGGTCGTCTTTGGTTAACTTTGGTTGGGTAACTTTTTAACCAAAAACCATAGTAAAAGAAATAATACAGTATGGACAGTCGAGCATTTTTGCCGTTCCAAATTTTTATACGCATGTCTGAAAATAGTTTGAGTATGTATAGGTGTTCACAGATGTCGCAGTCTATTTCAATTGTATTTGGTGCTCTTTCAAAGAGAGTTCACAGATGGCGCAGTCGGTTGCACGACACGTGACACGACAATTATTCACAAAACCTCAAACTTATAGGTTAGAATTCATAAATAACAAAAGGTAGCCCCCTAGGGTGCTACAGATGAACTCAAACTATTTCAGATTTTTTGGAACACCCAAGAACAAAGGGCCGACCAGGGACTGTCCATACTGTATTATTTCTTTTACTATACAAAAACTACCTCCCCTCTAACCGTTCGTCGCGAAAATGACATAAAATCTAACCGGTTACTTTTGGTTAACCAAAATGCCTCGCAAAAATACGCCTATTGTCAGTAAACCATGTCACTAACACCACCCTCTGAAAGGTAACCCCTAATGGGAGAGTTAACCCAATCGGAGTGCCGCGTTCGAAACAATCCCGAGAAACCATCAGGTTTTGTTGGCCACGATGGTAAATGTAGGCTCGCTCGCAATTCGTGTGGAAAGCGGGGACCGTAGGTTCTGAAATAAACTCTGTAGCCAGGGGTTGAATAAAAACACAGTGATCTTAACAAGTGTATAATGATGGAAATTACAAAATTAGAGACGTGCTCTCTGCTTACAAACAATACCAACCAAACCGGCTGGTTATTAATAAATCACAGCCCACTGACTTTACTGTCAAACAAGCGTTCGCAACAACAAATACACATACACAGTCCTATATTAATAATGGTGTTGACAACAACACACGTCAGAGACAAAATGGATACAAAAAATGATAACTCACCCCAAGAGCTCTTGGAAGATCTTAAAATGGTGACAAGTATGCCACTTGCGACCGACGTGTCCTCTAGTTGAATGAGGACTGGCATTCGTATTAATTAACACAGAAGCACCTGCACAGCTTCGCGACTCCAGACGCACTTGTCAAACTGGCTTCGATTATAAAAAAGTGCAGATACAGCTGCTGGAACGGTTGGAATGATGTTGAAATGATGTTAAAGTAAAGTTGGATCTCCTCATAGATGTAAATGGTGAAACAGTTGACCATAACCCAAAAAGGTTAAATTTTGGTCCGTGTTTGTCAACAAAGAATCGAGCCTTCACGAGTGAGCTCGAGCTGATACGAATCAGAAAATGCCTGCGTCGAGAGAAATGCGCGTGAGCACGATAGCGTCTGCCACATGTGGATACAGAAAAATCCTACTGTGTACCGGTGGTATCCCAAATACACGTACAGGACCGCCAAAAATCACTGGTCACAATGATATAAACTTCAATGACGTCACTCAAAGATTTCCGCCAAAAATGATGCTTTTACGCACTTAAATATTCTCTCGACCGTTTTCTATGATTGCCAGGCACTAAATCCCGTTACCTCGTGTCCCTTCTACCTTCAAGCGCGTATCACATGACAGCCCTAACCAAATGTAAATTCGAAGGTCAGTAACACAAAGCAGATATTAAAATATTCCTAGAAAATTAAATCTGGGCCGTACTCAGAATATTTGAGTAATTATTTGTGGAGAAGTTTATGCAACAGAACTAAAATTCGTTACAACCATTGTAACGGTAAGTTGTACAAATTGTTTGTATGTCTAAAAATGAACTATATTCTGTATTATTTCACTCACAAGGGGCCACTACAGTGAGGTACCAACCAATCGAGATCCCAATTTTTTTGGTGATTCTATGTGCTAAAAAATTTATCGCTTTCTCGGCGTTTCGTCCATTTGGCCTTAGTTTTTGAATTACGAATTTTTCAAATAATCCAGGTTTGTAACTGCTAATAATAATGACTCTTACGACAAGAAGATCTGATGGTGTAGAGGTAAAGCGTGGGGCGTTGTAATGAGTAGGTTCGTGGTTCGCTTCCCCCACATCAACCACATTTTTTTTTTTTTTAGTTATGTAATTTAATATTTAAATTAAAATTATATTTTTCTGCTAATCTTATAATATCAACCAATATATTTTGTTATAAGTAAGTAAGTGGAAGTTTTACAAAATAACAGGCAGCTCTCTTCGCGCGAAGACTGCATTAAAATACATTCATTAATTCACTCCCAACTATGCTCAAAACTAGAGTGACTCAAAACTATTTAACGACATGTTCGACCGAGTACGCGTGATTTGCGTTGAAATTAATTCCAACTAGAAACATTTTTGCAAACGTTAATCAGGTGTGTTTTAAAGCACAAGTAAGGACACATAAATGTACATGGTGGTGAAGTTCATTCATTGCGCCAATTGTCGGCGATTTATTTGTTTTAAATGCTTTTACGATGCATGTCATCCCGGTAAATGTATTAAATAAGTAAATAAATGTGTTTGTAACTAAAATTTGTAAATAAATTAATATTTCATTCTAATAATAGTAGATAGATATAGTTAGTTTAATTATTGAATTATTATTTCCAAAAAAATAAAAATAAATTAATTAATTTAAATTAAATTAAAGAAGCGCAGTAAAATTTTAATATATAATTTATTCAGGTAATAAATTACAAAATTTTCAAAAAGAAAAACTTAGCCGGTGTGAGCTTTGAACTCAGGACCTCCGCGTTAGAACTAAGCATAGGGCAAACCTATGGTTAAAACTGTTAATATTCAAAAACTAAGGCCAAATGGACGAAACGCCGAGAAAGTGATAATTTTTTTAGCACATAGAATCACCAAAAAAATTGGGATCTCGATTGGTTGGTACCTCACTGTAGTGACCCCTTGTCAGTTTACTCAAAACCCACGTAAATTTAGGCATTTTTAAAGTATGTGTTGGGTTTTAGATGATTGCTTTAGGGGTAATTCCGGCCACCATTGTGTGTAATCAGGGCTGGGCAGTATCTCAAATACATGTATTTGAAATACGTATTTGAAATACATTTTGTAATTTGTATTTCAAATACATATTTTCAATGTATTTGTATTTTGTATTTCAAATACCCAAAACAAATGTATTTTGTATTTTCGATTTCAAATACAATTTAAAAAATACTATACAAAATACTTTTAAAATCGATAATAAGGTTATTGACTTTTGAAAAAAATTTCCATTTAATTTTGTTTTGATAACGCGTTAATATTTTGATTATGTTAATTAGCGATTTTATATCAAAAACGCGCATTTAATTGAAATTGTTTAAATTTAAAGAATTGTAATGGTGGGTTTATAGAACGAGATAAGGAATAAGCGATAGTGGATAGTGGCCAAGCGATAGTGACTAACGCCGATGCGGGTTTATACAACGAGATAAGAAGTTAAGAAATCCGCATGTTACGCATGAGCAGTATAAATTATTTTGGTACTTGACATCTTGAGTTTATATAGTTTGTTTTGACATTTCCTATCTATTTTTCAAATTGCATAATTAAAATTATGCATAGTGCAGATTTGGTTGTGTCGTTCTATATGTTATTTTACCTAGTAAAATATTCGTGAAAATGATAATGCACAATTTTTTGTATAAAAAATGATAATGCAGTTTATTAGAGACAAAATTACAAAAATCCGTAAACAGAAGTCCCTTAAAACCTGGTCATTTGATTAACTATGACTTTTGCCATTTTAAAATGTGATTTATTTGAATGAAATATAAAATATTTCGAGTTCAGAAAATATAAATTTGAAATGAAGCAAATAGGCGGGTTAAAATTAATTCAAATGAACTAATTCTCAAACGAACGCGATAAGCGACAAGAAGTTGAGAAAAGTTCAACTTTTATCCGTTAGCGCTTAGCTCTTATCGCGTTGTCTAAACGGTAGTACAGTATTCCTATGGTTCAACTTTCTTATCCACTATCGCTTATTCCTTATCTCGTTCTATAAACCCACCATAAGTGTTATAATAATTTATAAATGAAGTCTTGCTTCGACCATAATTTGCATGATTTCAAAAGATGCGCCTTATGAAACCAATGAAATTTTTCTTTCATTCTTTTCAACCAATCAAAGACGTCATTATTAATTAAATTGTAAATCTAAATCGATTTATTAACATACTTAAAAAAACAGACCTGCGCAGAGGCAGTTTAAAACACGTGCAAATTTGGCGGAAAATGTTTCAAATTTTTTTTTATATTTAAGAAATATAATTAAATACTCCAATATAATGTATTTTAAATACATAATCATGTTTAATAAAGAATTGCTCTTGTTTGTAAATACCTCAAAAACATAAAAATCTGAAAATGTAATGTATTTTGGATTTGAAATACCCAAAACAAATGTATTTTGAAATTTGTATTTCAAATACATATTTTCATGTATTTTGCCCACCCCTGTGGGTAATATAATATCGGCGCCCCGTTCGTGAAGTTTTAAAATGTATTGACATTCCAAGAGCGACTTCAAGATCAACGGCCGAGTACTATCTAATAAGCCTAAGGTGACCATTCGTACTGATTTTACCAGTACAGTACTGGTTTTCAGGGCATAAGTCCTGGTTCGTCATTAAACAAAACCAGTAACGAAAAGTACTGGTTTTAGATTAGAAAACATTAAAACAAAAAAAGTAATAAAATAAAAATAATAAAATTAGAACTGGCAACCCTGATAATTCCATGTGATATCGTCAGGTGGCTTATCATGTTATGTTTATTATGTTTTTAAATTTATAAAATTTGGGCGTGGCTGGTCAAAATTCATGTTATCCTGGTTTCAGGTTAAAAAAAAATGGTCACTTTAAATAAGCCTAAATTGGGACAACGCCCAGTATTTACTGAAGATCAGGAGCGTAAATTATCGGAGCAACAAATAATAAATTACTCTTGCTAAGCTCTTTTTTGGAATTATACCGGTATAGTAGATTCAGCAAATTTTTTTGCCACACTTTTGTCAAATCCAATAATTTGGAAAATTGGTTGAAAGGTGTTGTTCATAAATAAAATTGTGAGTAATCGCGGCACCCGGCAATACACATGCCTCGGGGTAATACCGGCCACTCATATATTTGTTTAATCGTTTTGTATTTTTTTAAAACTGTTTTGTTCGATTCTCATAAACATGTATTTAGTTCTCTAACGTCTTATCTTTCATTTAAACCTAGCAGAGGTCCTCTATCCTCTTTAAGTCTAACTAATTTTAATTTTACTTTTAGGACAATTGTGGGAGAATTGAAACTTTTATTTTTAAATAAAAAATTATTTAATTTATAGGTGACATGTCACCTTTCATTCTTTCATTGTGTTCGTATATAAAGTTCATATTATCACTTGAGAAAAATGGTCAATGTCAATTTTCTGCGCAGTAGAGGTAGAGGGAGAACGTGCCAGTGCCATCGTGTAAACGGACCAAATGGATTTTGGTTTCTGCACATTAGCTCCGCCCATATTTTTCAAATGATATAAACCCTACCTTTGGGTATCTTAAGTTCTTAAGAGGACTTTATACCTAACATAAAGTTTAGTTTACACTCATAATTGAATTAAATAATTCGTTAAACCGGCAATGTTATGAGTGTAAACCAAATTTTACGATTTAAATGCACTTTCTTAAAAAGCAAATATATAAGGGTTTTGTCTTATATACATAGATATTTTAAAAATAGTTTTAATTTAAATAGTTTGTATATTCATGGAAAGTCACTTGCAGGTCACTGGAGTGATTAATTATTATAATAAAAAATGAAAAAATTTTTTTTTAACTTCTTAATGACTTTCCATGAAACTAGATTTTTTTTCTAATCGTTTACTTCAAACCGCATTAAATTCCATACATTAATAAAAGAGCTATATGGATATTCGTTAAAAGTTAGGTATACAGCCCTCTTAAGACGGCAAAAAATATCTCTTGATTGATTATAATTTTCATACTTCCATACTTGGACGTCGACAGTGGGAAACTCGTTAATCCATTCGCGCGCGTCACCACTAATTAGATATTAGGTGATAAATCCCATATATATTGCAGCGTTTTTTTCGAGAGTGAAATTCTTGATAAAAAGTAAAGTCAACTGTCTGCCGAAATGCTGGCACGATAGAGAAAAGTTGTTTTTTGTTGTATCGAAAGCCAAATCTTGTCACAGTTTACACTTACACAAATACAAAATTTTATGCTTGTTGATTTGTCTTGATAAAGTGATGTGTTTTGAATCCTATCTAAAAATCAAATTTGTAAGTGACAGTGATTTTCAAATTTACCACTCAAAAGTTAGGAACTTACGTTTTGGAAATGGAGTGCCGTTTTGTAAAAGGTACGAGAAAGTGGAAGGAGAATTTTTGTCTTTTCCAGCGACCATTAAAGAGGCCAGGTGTGTGTTCTAGGATGCACCTTAAAAAGTTGAAATTTGAGTAGTTAATCTTGGAACCAGATGTCCGAGATATGATTTTTGTGTAGAACACAAAGTTTATAATCGCTGGAAGTGAAAACGTGAGTCTTTTACGTTGATTTTGGAATTTTTTACTTGAACATGTGGTCGTTTGCCCTCGTTATAAATTTCACATAAAATGCGATCCAGTTTATGAATTGATGATCGTAAGAATTTTTGATTGCGTGAAAGAGTTATTTATTCGATTTATTTCATCGAATAAACCCTATAAATGGAAATTTTATTAAATTTGAATATTGTAAAAATTGAGGTTAAATTTTACGTGGCTGAAGTTGTACACGAACTCAAACTTAAAATAAAGGGTCCGAAAATCCTACCTTTAGATAAAAAATGCAACTAAAATGCGTGTCCCGGGCAGTGTTGCCAATCTAGCGGTTTTCCCGCTAGATCTGACTTGTTTGAAGTTGCTTTAAATTGCTTAAAATCTCCGGTACAGAATTTGGCACGTAATCGGTCACCACAACACTTTCATCTACATTCATTGCTACGCCAACGGGTAATACCCCAACTTCGGGTAACGTCTAAAGGTTACCCGAAATTGGCGAAATCTAAAGTTGGGATTTTCGGACCCTTAGACTCTAATGCGGTTTATGAAATTTGGTGGGATTATCGGTAATACGTTTCTATACCTGTGTACAAAAATTTAGGAGGGGATTCTAGAAATGCGCGCGCTACACGCAATTTAGTTGCTTTTTTTATCTAAAGGTGGGATTTTCGGACCCTTAGACTCTAATGCGGTTTGTGAAATTTGGTGGGATTATCGGTAATACCTTTCTATACCTGTGTACAAAAATTTAGGAGGGGATCCTAAGAAATGCGCGCGCGACACGCAATTTAGTTGCTTTTTTTTATCTAAAGGTGGGATTTTCGGACCCTTGGACTCTAATGGGGTTTATGAAATTTGGTGGGATTATCGGTAATACCTTTCTATACCTGTGTACAAAAATTTAGGAGGGGATCCTAAGAAATGCGCGCGCGACATGCAATTTAGTTGCTTTTTTTATCTAAAGGTGGGATTTTCGGACCCTTAGACTCTAATGCGGTTTATGAAATTTGGTGGGATTATCGGTAATACCTTTCTATACCTGTGTACAAAAATTTAGGAGGGGATCCTAAGAAATGCGCGCGCGACAAGCAATTTAGTTGCTTTTTTTATCTAAAGGTGGGATTTTCGGACCCTTAGACTCTAATGCGGTTTATGAAATTTGGTGGGATTATCGGTAATACCTTTCTATACCTGTGTACAAAAATTTAGGAGGGGATCCTAAGAAATGCGCCCGGGACACGCATTTTAGTTGCATTTTTTATCTAAAGGTAGGATTTTCGGACCCATTATTTTGAGTTTGAGTTCGTGTACAACTTCAGCCACGTTAAATTTTACCTTACAAAGCGGCGTAGCAATTTGGATGCCTGTAAACGATAATTAGGATTTATTTTACAAGTTTTATTTACTGGAAAACACTGGAGCCTTTATAAATTGCCTAATGAATTTAATTTGGATAAAATTAAAAACCAACACATGCGGATCACATTTCAACAATACAGGAGCTGTCAACAGTGGTGTAGACATTCCAGTGGCGGAGTGCATTCCCTCAATGCGTAGATGTTTCTCTTTTATCACATTTTGTTAACTACGTTACAAGGGTTAGTGAAATCATTATTATTTTTATAACAAAACTGATTATTTTTGTAAATTGATTTATTTTATGAACGTTTAATTTGTATTACACTTTAACAATTATCCAGTCGTAAATTCGTTCAGAGAATTTTTATGAACAGTAAATGTAACAGAATTTGCGACTGTGATTCACTTTTACACCTCACGGCGGAGCAGGCATTTATGAGCCTGACCAAGAGAAACAACTTTTCTCCTATTCCATTTTATTTGAATAAAATTCAATATTTTTGTACTCAAGAATTTTATTCTGGCGCCCAACAAACCTTTGTTACCCTTCTTAGGAACCTGCTAACTGGGAAAAGTGGTCTCCAAGTAACTGTTTAAGTGCTCACCGGCTTAAAGCAAACCGTGGACTCAATTCTGTCATTTGTTTCGGTGGATGCCGACTACCCCAAGCGTCTAATTGAGGAACTTGGGAAGTCAAGACCATCTGGGACACGACAATATGTATATTTTTTATAAAGAAAATCCCATGCTTCTAAACGTAGACCCACCGGTTTAGGCTGTGCTTTGGAAACTTGAGGGACGTCGACAGTGTGGATCTCGTTAATCCATTCATGCGCGTCACCACTAATTAGATAATAGGTGATAAATCCCGTTGGGATAGGATTTTCATACAATCCTTTCTTAGCGCTCGCCTACGTGATAACAGGAACCTCTGTTCAAAATTTTATCGCTAAGGACCCAGTAGTTTGGGCTGTGCGTTGATATATCAGTCAGTCAGTCAGTTTATTCTTTTATATATATTACTAGCTGACCCGGCGAACTTCGTACCGCCTTAGAATTACCTTTTTTTCTAGTTCTAATTTCTTGCAATTAAATTTTAACATGGAACATGTTTTAGCGCTAGTTATCTGCTAAAAAACCGACACCAAAAACCGACACCAAAAATCGACACCAAATTAACATATCATTACAACTAATGAATCAAAGCAAAGTAAAGCAAAGCAAAGACAAAAGCAAAGACAAAAGCAAAGACAAAATCAAAGCAAAGCAAAGACAAAATCAAAAACAAATACAAAGCGAAAACAAAACCAAAACTAAACAATGCACGCTGTACCTGCTCCAACGTGTCATATTGTCACGTTTAAAACCCTCTTGTAGTTTAAGGTTCATCCTTGAACCCTAATTTATTAATTAGACATCTTATGTGGCTTGGGTTTTAACGGTTCGGTACCATAATTACTCTTCGAGGGGGGATTTAGTACAACTCATAATAAATCGTGTCTTCCGCAATATACTGTGGTGGTATTTTGACCATTAGGGGGTGTAAGCAAGCAAATAAAGGGAGTGATTCAATTTTATTTAATTTTTAAGTCAATAATCAGTTAATTTGGCTGATATAAAAACTTTTGCATCAAATTAACAACAAACCACCACATGTAACAATTTACACATAAAACAATACAAATTTGAAGTTAATTATGTAATACAAATATTTTGTAACATCCTGTGAATGTTATTAAACTTTTAAAGCGACGACAGTTTCTTGTAAAATAAAAATTTAGTGAACAAACAATTATAAACACCATGTTACCTATAAATAAGTGCGACATTAGTAATCAAAAATATCGATTCCCACCATAAAATCCAAATTTCCAAAACTGGGAGAGGGACAGAAAGGCCAGCGAGTGAGAATGAAGCCAGTTCCCGGGTGAAACTCAAAGAGGGAACACGTGAGTTCCTAAGTGACCTCCAAGCGGAGAGGAGTTCTTTCGTGATCCTGAAAGAAGGAAGAACTCGCGAGACTTCTTGTTGATCTAAAGATCAGGGAAGTGTGATTTTGTGAATTCACTAATTAGTGAGCAGTTGTGTAATTTCGACGAATTAAGGTATCAGTTAATTGGATACCTACAACAGAAATTTGGTTATAAAAATTAAACGCACGTGTGTGAAATTTGGAGAATTGGCTGGTTTTTGGAATACTGGCTGCTGTGTGGAACGTTTGGTGGATTGGGATAGATTGGAACAGCTGGCGACTGCTGACGGGAGTTTGGCCACATGGATCCGGCAACACGCTAACTTCAGTAAAAATTTACCATTTATAAGTGAGTTATTAATGAAACTTGTATTTACTGTTTTTATAAAATTACACCCATTACATGAATGGACAGATTTACACGTACAGTGTTAAAATTTAAAACGTTAAATGTTACGTGCATGTCTGAGCCATTACATCCAAATACTTGTGGTTTGAGACAAATTTATTGTCCTTATAAAAATTTGATGCAAATTGTTTATAAAAATTTTACGTTCAATTAATAAATTATGCTTGTTACGAATTTACACCCTTTTATTTCGTTCGTCGAACCTATCAGCCCTAAGGAAGAGAAAAACCCATCTCCGGCGTAACGTTAGTTTTTGGGGCTTTAGTTACAGTTCGTTTGACGAAAAGATCATAACAATACATTTAATAATAATTATTATTATAAATAAAACATTACATAAATAAGAGGCGCATGTGAGATTGGTAGGTCTATTAAATATTCTTAATTATTCATACCCTACGATGATCGGTACGGTGTACCAAGGAGGCGACATCCTTCTGTTGAGTTCGCTTGGCTGGTGGATGTCGATTCGGGCTGTGTCAATCACACAAATCTGTTCCTCTATTTATATTGAAAACTCCACTAGTTATTCCTTTGTTTATCAATTCTTTACATTCCAATGCAATTACATTTCTTAGAGGAATCTTGCATTTTCATGTTTGTTTACTTTAGATAATTAATTATGTGTAACTTGATATTAGCAAGTAATTTAATATTATTGGGAAAATATCTTCCTTTTATTAGCGTGACTAATACTGTCATTTTGGAATCTGTTGTATTATGATTTCGCAATTGTTATGAATCAGCATTTCTTTTAATTATTAAGTTTACTGAACTTTGGGGTTGTGACAATATTTTTAGGACACTCAACTCGCTTTGATTGGTTGTTGTCGTTGGTCGTACCAACTTAAAATCATCTCCCCTGGGAACGACACCAATCGGGTTTCCAACTTTGGCGAGCACCCGTCCGTGGATGGGCCCTTTCAGCGAACAATCAGCGACGAATGCAGTGAATTTCTGCAACGAGTGGATTCACGGGATTTGTCTTTGCTCACATTTAACGTACAAAGTTTAAAAGCGCATAAGGACGATTTAATAACTGATACTCTCCCGGCTTTATCGGAGACGTGGATTAATAACGATGAAAACATCACCTTATCTGGTTACCTAATACATAAGAGACAAAGTTCGAGCAGGCGCAGGCGGTGCTACGATTTATGAAAAAGAAAATTGTATGGTGTTTTCGACGCCTCGTATATTGATGATATTTGACAAAAGAACAATATAGCGATTGACCCTATAGCTCCGAAAGTTTTTACGGTTGTGGAGACATCTGTGCTGTGAAAAATACGATAAACGGACAACGTGCATTGATGGTTGTTGTCAGTCAAAAATGTCAGTACTTACGTTTTTGCAACAAACCATTCAATTATTGTTATTGCAATAAAGTTGAGGTAGTCTAGAAGGTAGGAGAGACGGCCATTGTTTTGCAGCTAACGCAGTTGGATGCGAACGCGGGGTACCAGGTTCAAACCCAGGGAGAGTCAAACTTTCTTATAACCAAGTCTCCGTGCTTCGCAGGGCACGTTCAGCCGACGGTCTTCCTGAGTTGACGAATTGCCACCGTTAACAAAAAACAGTGTTACAGGCACATCTGAATGCTAGGCTAGCAAGCTGCTAACGGATGTAAAACAACTATAGTCCAAAATCGATCTGTGGACTACTCACCAACCCGTCTGGCCAGCGTGGGGAGTTATGGCCAAACCAACCTCCATAATATGGAGAGGCTAATGTCCAGCAATGGACGGAAAAGGCTGATACAGAGAGAGAGAGAGTCAACAGGAGTGACTGTGACATCTTCAATGGATTTTGTGCTATCTTATGAATCAGTTGCGCTTCAGAACTTTATTAATAAAATTATTATCATTATTAAATAATAATTTTATTAATTATTACCAGTAATTACCAACTTAAAACAACAGATGTCAAATAAATCATTGTATTTGGTATCATGAACAGCAGAGGTAGTTCGGTATCGAAAAACATGTTCCATGTTTAATACATTAGTCAGAGAATAAAATAGAAGGAAACCGGGGGTTCAGGGGGCGGAGCCCCCTGGCGAGGCGCGCAGCGCCGAGTTTTTTTAATTATTTATAAACTAACATAATTATTTTCGGAAAAATAAGTACAAATACCTACGATAAAAACAAAAAAAAACACCAACCATTCATTTTCTCAATTCAATGTATTTTAATAAGGAACGTAAATATAAAAAAAAAACATATTAATTTCGAAGAGCAATGGAGTGGGAGCGTACGTTGTTTTTGGTCAGTCCGTCTTTAGCCAATACAAATAAAGCTCGATGGTTTGCCCACGCGAGAACATGCCACGTATAATTGTCCGTGTGAAAAACACGGTGTGGTCAAATCTAAGCCGCAAACAGACATCGTTTGGCCTTGCGATTTATTGATTGTCATTGCGAACGTCAATCTAATCGGAAATTGAACGCGTTTGAATTCGATTGGCACATCTGTGGGAATCAGTGGAATTCGTGGCAGCAAAACATTTTCGTCTCGGAATTTTCCATCTGGATCCGTGCCAATGAGCAAGCCGTTCAACGGTTCAATACAGTGGCGTAGCTACCATAGGGCAAAGCGGTGCAGTGCACCGGAGCCCAGGGGGCCCCTTGGGGGCTCTCTGAGCTTTTTTTTTTTAATTTCTAATGCAAACATGTGAAAAAAGGGGGAAGAGGGCCGATTCTTTTTATGCACCGGGGCCCTTGTCCACCTAGCTACGCCACTGGTTCAATAAGGGGGGTGATCAGGGTGATGAATAACCCCCCAAAGGCTATAATAATAATCCAAAAAAATACATTAACAACTAAAAATTTCCAAAACTCTCCTACCAGATTCATCACCCCCCCAAATTCAAATCCTATTTACGCTACTGTGGAGTGTACCTTGTTTTTGGTCAGTCCGTCTTTACACTGGAATTTGAGTGCATGGCAATGGGGGCATTCCTTGCTCATAGTACCAATCAGTACTTTCGGATCAGCGGAATATTCAATATCTGGCTCGTACTTGAATGCGAGACGTAGGAACGAAGCGGATGTAAGTGCTCGATGTACTTGTTGGCGTTGTCGGTCATTTGCTCTGCTTGTGTTAACTACGAACCGGCGCGATTGTCTCCGTTCCAATTGTCGTTCTTGGTGTAGTTCAGCTCGTGCTTCTTGTGATTGAGATGCACGAATTTGCGACATGGTCATACGCACATTTTCGTTATCTTATTGGATTTGTTCGTCTGTTCTTGCTGCTCTATTATTTCGCAAGGTTGTTGCTCTATTAGTTCGACGGCCAAAGCGGGGGGCCACACGCCATCTATCGAAAAAGAATAATTTTGTGGATAGGGACACCCTAATCACCTAGCGGTATGCAGGGTATAATAGATATTGTTAAGGGGGGGGGGGGCTCAGTAAAGTGTGGGCCCAATAAAAATAATATTTTTTTTAAGACCAAGGTTATTTTTTTTTTTAGAAATACGTTTATTTCTTTATTTATTTAAAAAGGTTTTCTTCGTTTAATGATTCTTCTTCTAGTAATTGTTCAAAATCACGAAGTGATGTTGACAACTCTTCGTCGTCAATTTTTTTTGGAGCACGTGGCATTTCCTCTCTTTTTTTCTGATGCGTTGAGCTGTAACCCTATTCTGTGCAACACGTAAATCTTTACGGCGACTTTCGGAGTCTTTGCCAAATTGGACTATCGCCTCTCGTAAAGAATTTGTCATTGCTTGACGGAATTCACATCTCACTTGGAAATCTTCATCAATTGCATGTAATGAAGCGCTTTTTAGCGCCTCATTTATAATCTTCTGAAAGTTTTCCATTGTCCAAATGATATGATATTAGCTCTGTTCGCGGTAACACTCCTGGACACGTTTTATCCTACTGCGTCTGCGGTTTTATACTTTTTACATCGAATTTGAGCTTTAATGACAATTTTATTATAAATCGGCAGACGCAGTAGGATAAAACTTATCCAGGATTGTTACCGCGAATAGAGCTATTATGATATCTCGACGTAACCGTATCTTCTGCATCTCAAGAGAGGCTCGCTTTTGAATTAATTATTATTTTTGGGTTGGCATTGAGCCTTAATCCTACATTTGTGGTTATCGTCATTCCTTATCATGGTTAGTTCCTATCTTCTTGTGCGCCCTGATTCGCTAAAAGGGGGGTGGTAGTACCAATTCCCATTGTGCCTGACGCTGTGATAGGTGGATTCTTTTTGAGAGTGTATTGCTGTATGCGGATATCCTTTGGTCTGGGGATCTTAGAATTTATGGAAGAATCGTAGTTTCCTTTTTGGTTAATTAAAGGGTTTGAAGATTCATCTTTTGAATGCCTGAAGGGGATGGTTTCAGTTGCAGCCTGAATTTGTTTCCATCCTTGGCCCCAAAAAAACACCTCGCGCCATCTATCGGCCCAAATTTTAGACCCACCTCTGTGCGACTACCTGATAGCAATGGTTTAGTTTACCCTGTACGTGTACCTTTTTCACCGCACTATATGATTAAAAGTCGACCAATCAGAGCAACGTTACCGTTAATCGTTTGTGGATTCCGCGTTTTCGCGAATTTTAAAATTTTTCTTGCGCTAAAACCTATTCTCATACCTACCTAATATACACAAAAAATTTCATAAAAATCGGTCGAGCCGTTTTCGCAGGCGAAGGTAACAAACACCGTGACACGAGAATTATATACATATATATACACTCTGAAAAAAAATTTGCCGCTGTGACAAAAATTTAACTATACCAACAAATAATATTAGTCACTATAGCCTCAACTAAAAATTTGCTACTACAACAAAGTGATTTTTGTTGAACATTTGTTTGTTGCCCCAACTAAAACAATTAGTTTTTATAAAAAATAAAACTTTGTTGCTTCAACTAAGAAATTTTTTATTATAACAAATATGACTTGATTGCCTCAACTAAAAGGTTTGTTATAATAAGAAATAAAACTTTGTTGTTTCAAGTAAAAAATTTGTTATAATAGCAAGTAAAGCTATGTTTCTTCAAATAAAATATTTGTTATTATAAAAAATTAAACTTTGTTGTTACAAGTAATACATTACTTGATGCAAACGAACCTCATTTAGTTGTACCGAGTAAAATTCTTGCTGTGCTAACTAATAAATATATGTTGTATGAAATAATATATTTGTAGTACCAGCCAAATAATGAATTTCAAAATAAAAATATTTCATTGTATTTCATAAAGTTTTATTTCGACGAAATATAATACTTAAATAAAACCTATAAGCTAAAAGTAAGAAAACCTAAAATTACTACAAAATAAATATAAATGTAACAAACTGAAATTTCTACTACATCTACTACTGATTAAAATAAAATTTTAGTAGTTATGAATAATTTTCCATCGGCCATTCATGTACCGATGAAAAATTATTCATACACACAAAGCAACGTGGCGTTATTAATTATACAGGGTGTCCCAGCACTCACTTTACATAACTTAGGTGGTGATAGAGGACACTTTTCTAAGAACAATATTTAACAAAACTTTTTTTCTAAATTCAAACCCTCGAGAGCTAGGCCTATTTAAAGCATTTTTTTTAATTTCCACCTTCACGTGGCCATAGCGCCGAAAATATTGATTTTGTGGTAAAAATGGTTTAGTACTTTTTTAAAGAGCGTGAAATAATCTACAAACTAGATTTAACCCTTTTATTATCTAAAATCAACGGCTTTTGAGTTATGCATTAAAGTAAGTTAAAAAATGTCGAAAAATTTGAGCTTTCTTTTTTTTTGGTTTTTTTCAAAACCCTGTATCTTTTAAACGAAAGATTTTACAAAAAATCTGACGCCCCATTCCGGATAGGAAATTTAACGGACTACAACTTTGGTCTAGTAAAATTTTTTGAAAAACCAATCCATTTCACAGAAAATCAGAAAATAACAAACAAGGCAGCTACAAAACATAAAATTTAATTCACAAAATTTTTATTTTTTTTGAAAAATTATTTTATTAATTAATTTTAAATTATTACATTAATAAAGTAATTGTTGAAAATGACCATCCTCATTTTCAATACACAGTTGTGATTGTTTTAAAAGATGTTTGTCGAAACAAATCGAAAAAAGGCGATTTTTCGACACTTTTAATCGCAGAAATTCGAATTTTTGACACTTTTCACATTCACGGATTGACCAAAATTGGCATCGTGATCGACCGGTCAATCCCTCGACCTTGTTGACCACCCCTGCTATAATGGATTTTTAAAAAAAAGGAAATTTTATAAATAATACTATAAAGCATATTTTAAAACGAGCACGACTGTGTATTAAAATTGAGGGTGGTCATTTTCAACATTTACTTAAATAATCTAATAGTTTAAAATTAATTAATAAAATAATTTTTCAAAAAAAATAAAAATTTTGTGAATTAAATTTTATGTTTTGTAGCTGTCTCGTTTGTTATTTTCTGATTTTCTGTGAAATGGAGAGGTTTCTCAAAAATTTTTACTGGACAAAAGTTGTAGTCCGTTAAATTTCCTATCCGGAATGGGGCGTCAGATTTTTTGTAAAATGTTTCGTTTAAAAGATACAGGGTCTTGAAGAAAACCAGAAAAAAAGAAAGCTCAAATTTTTCGACATTTTTTAACTTACTTTAATTCATAACTCGAAAGCCGTTGATTTTAGACAAGAAAAGGTTTAAATATAGTTTGTAGATTATTTCACGCTCTTTAAAAAATCACTAAACCATTTTTACTGAAAAATCAATACTCTCGGGGCTATGGCCACGTGCAGGTGGAAATTAAAAAAAATGCTTTAAAGAGGCCTAACTTTCGAGGGTTTGAATTTAGAAAAAAATTTTTGTTAAAAATTGTTCTTAGAAAAGTGCCCTCTATCACCACCTAAGTTATGTAAAGTGAGTGCGGGGACACCCTGTATAAAAAAAAAACTAAAACTAAACCTTACAAGGGGTCACTACAGTGAGTATGTCGCCAATCGAGATCCCAATTTTTTTTGGTGATTCTAGTTGCTAAAAAAATTATCACTTTTTCGAATTTTAGTCGATTGGCTATTGGTTCTTGAGTTATGAATTTTTAAAAATACTATAGTGAGTTAACTGCTATTATTACTAGCTATTATTACAAAAAACCGTGGTGGTTTAGCGGTTAATAATTTGTAATGGTAATTCGTAGGTCATTAATTTTTTAATTCCGATAATAAATGACATAATTTAAAGAAAAAAAATTTTCTTGGACTGGGATTAGAACCCAGGACCTACGCGTTACAACGTCCATAATGCTAAGCTTATGGTAAAATCTGCCCTTTCAAAAATTCATAACTCAAGAACTAAGAGGCAATCGACTAAAATTCGAAAAAGTGATAATTTTTTTAGCTACTAGAATCACCAAAAAAATTGGGATCTCGATTGGCGACATACCCACTGTAGTGACCCCTTGTTAGATTCGATCTTAAAAGTATTTCAACAGCTAATTTATTCCTTTTTCGTTCTAAAGTTGGCTAACCTCACCAAAAATCTAAAAAAAAAGAAAAAAAAATTAGCGAGAACTAATTAACGAAAATAATTGGGGTTGTATTCGATGAAAATCAGTTTGCAACTAAAAATAATAATATGTATAACACATTATCTTGGTGACTAGTTTTTAAAAATAATAAAACTTACGAAAACATAATATCCTAACTTTAATTTGAGAGCAGGAAATGTATCCATATAGTCATTTATTGATCTATTCCTTTTGTCAAAAGTTATATCTCATTTTTTTATCACTTCTGTCCACGGTTAAATTGAGTTTTTTAGCCATTGTACTTCATCATCTGTATCTAAATAAAATAAATACTTACTTATAACAAAACATTAATGATTCAAAAATCATTAAAACTTGCTTTTATTTCTGAAGGAAATAGTCCAACAATTGCATTTGACAATAATATAAACCTCTCAGTCGAAATTCTGAAAAAATAAATAAAAATTACTATACATATAAGAGAAAATGGGTGTTTCAAATACCTCTGATCAGTATTTTTATGAAGTTCTTCTTGTAATACTATTTCCACTATTTTGTCTCTCATATGATCAGTCAACGTGTTAAATTTTTTGTACTCGCTTAAAGTACTTTTACCTACCAGTGTGGCAATGTAAAAGAGTTTCTTTCCGCTTCTTTTTGAATTTTCCTTCTGTATTTTTGTGCAGGACTATTTTCAATTTCTTCCTCCGTTAAACCAACAATGGCATCGGTCAAAAAGTCTAAATTACAATACATATTTGTAATATCGGTAATATAAAAAAAAATTGCTTATATACCATTTCGCCCACAGGAAGGATATAATTCGTCGGAAATCTCAATAGAAGATGCTGGAGATGGTACCTATTATCAGTTGTTGTAGTAGAACCACCACTAATACTCCAAGAATTACTACTATCAAAACCTGATTCGGCTAAATATTCCTTATATCATTTAATGAGCAAACCTCTCGGTCCTATTTTGGGAATTATTTCCTTAATAACATCAATGGTGAGAGCCTCCATATTGATTACGTTTTCTAAAATTGGATCAACTTTATTGTTCTTGCATACGTTATGACATTAAAAATAAAATTAATTCAAAATAATAGATTAAACAAGATATTTAGAAGCATTTTAAGAAATGAAAATTTTTACTCAATTTAAAATTCCATACAAAAATATTTTGAAAAAAAAAACGCTCTGGCGGTTAACGTTTTAAATATTCAAATCTTCACAAATTCAATTTTATATTCATTGAATGTCTCTAAATAATAATTATTACTGTATTTTTGCTACTAAAAGAGTAAAAATAAAATATTATTTTTTTTAATTTAACAAAATTAATAGGTAATATAGATACTTAGTACTATTTGCTGACAAAAATTTCTTTTGCATTAAAATGTATACTTGCATGGGTAATATTTTTTTTATATTCAAACCTACACGTACCTATTTTGTATTAAATAAACTTATGACGTATTTTTAAAGCAGTGAGATGATCATACAAGTATGTACATACCTGCATCAAGGTTAAGCCGCGCGCCGGCGCCGGGGTTATCAAATACTCAGAGTAAGCAATATCGGGGAAGCACAAATATTACAATAATTATTGACACTAAATTAATTTTGTTATTCCGAATTAAATATTATACTGCTAATAATTATAAAATAATTCATTTTAGAGACATCAACTTTGAATATTAAATAATACTATTAATGGGTAGTTATGAAATTAAAATGAAATTTTGTTCCTCCTGACCATGAACCATACGCATCAGTTAAATATAAATAAAATCTTTTGTTGTAATCTAATTTTTATTTTACTTACCTTCAAAAACTGCACAGAGTTCAGGTAACTGCCACTTTTCTAAAATTTCGGCTACACTCATTTTGTTTATTATTACAAGTATAATTATTATTTTCGTAGTTATTACACAGCATACAACTGATAGTAATTAACGACTTCTAATAATGAGAAATTACTATTCCACGCATACTCGTTAATGTTCGGTTTAACGAATTTCTAATGTAACAAATTTATATTTGTTGCATTGTTGATTAACAAATATTAGATTTCGGACAACAAAAATATATCCTAGTAGAACAAAATATTTTATTTCAGATAACAAAATTGTATTATTTACTTCAACATTTTCATTTTCTTTACGACAACAAATGCCAAAAAAATATTTGTTGAAACAACTAGTTTTATGTTATTCCAAATAATATTTAATCAACTAATCTGTATTTGTTAGCTGGGCAAAAACATTTTTCAGAGTGTATATATAAGACGACCTTTACTTCCAATATTTAATTACAATCCTTTATTACTATTCTTAAAAACTATACAACTGAACTTCTCAACTTAAGAGCGCACTGCAAATTTTGATGCAAAAACATGTTTCGACAGATGGCGTGCCCTAAAATATTAATCTTTTATAGTTATCTTTTCACCAAAACAGAATTCTAATAATTTATAAAAGTCATATGAATAAACGATAACCAAGCTAGGCAATAACGAAGTTTGAACTTTCAAAGATAAATATTTTTAAATATATTCAATATTTTCAAATGTGCATATCTTTTTGGAATATACTTGTAAATATTCAACATTGGAAGTTCAAACTCCCTTATTGCCTAGCTTAGTTATCGTTTATTCATATGACTTTTATAAATTATTAAAATTCTGTTTTGGTAAAAAGATAACTATAAAAGATTAATATTTTAGGGTACGCCATCTGTTGAAACATGTTTTTGTTTCCAATTCCAAGATATGATAGATAGTAGGTTCTACTCTGAAAATTGATTTTCAGAATAAATTATGAGCTGGTGCCATTTTGACGAAAAGCTCATAATAAAGAACCGCGTGAATATTCTACTAATATTTTAAATGAAGCTCTCTTATTCGTTTTACATACAGATGTGTATTAATTGGTAAATTAGATCAAATAACTTGAGCGTCTAATGCACTTTTGTGTAAAATTTTGTTTGCAAAACTTCAGTCATAAAACTTCAATCGAAACACAAATTTGTAAGAACTGTCTTATGGTAATTTAGCAGACACGTAGTAAAAAATAATACTTAGTTACTACCTATACGTGTGTTTAAATAAAAACTATAAATACCCTTTACTTGTTCTACATTTATTTGGCAATTCGTTGCGTTTGGGTGTCTGATTTAAAGTACCAAAATAATAGTTAATGAAGTGATTTACATGTACTACCTATTTCGGTGATTAAATTTTTTTTTAAAGAAAGTTTAACGAGTTATCACTTTAGTGTTTGTTCGGGTTTTACAACATTGTGATAATAATTATTGTTAAACTAAAAATGATGTTCGTAGCTTTATATAAATAGATCTAAATCAAAGCATGGGTGCCAATGGAAAAGCGTCAGGAGACAATTTGCATAGAATAAGAGAATTTGAACTTGAAAAAGTAAGTATTTGTTGAATTCAATTAGGTAACATAATATTATGGAAAAAGCATAGTAATGCACTTATAATACGTATATTATATGAAGGCATCTATATAAAATTGTAGTCAAGATTAAAAATTATTACCTATTCAAGAATCATCCTAATTGTAGATACCTACTGCTAGTGATTTACGGTGCATTGGAAATACACCATATATACCTACCTACCATATATTTATATTATATTTTAAATATCTGGCCGAATAATTAAACTACTTTTATGTTTTGAAGGGAGCATGTTTCGGCATGCATGAGAACGATATCAGATTATTAAAATTTACTTATTGTATTATTATATTTTTTTTAATTATTTACATATTGCACTCCTATTATGGTGTACAATATTATGTGATAGGTCTATCTATAATTATTATAATATAAAATAATATTTAAAGGACGAAATAAAATAAAAAATTGATTCTTTGGACTTTTGGCAAGGATTCTTAGTAGGTAATATCAAAATATGTTTATATTTAGTATTAAAATATTGTTACAAATTCGTTTGATACATATTCCTTAGTGTGCTCAGATCGGCCTCATAGTATCAAAGGAGTCACCCCTATTGATATGCGTAAGGTACACCGGGGTAAGTGGAACCCCAAATTTTAATAGTTGGACTTTAACTGGTCGTTATTCACGTAATCTACCATATAATTTTTTCAAACTTCGTGTAATAATTCAATAACATCTACTTAACTACACTGTAAAAAAAGCACGTAAAATTACAGTAAAAAACAAGTAATTGTTACAGTAAAATTCATGTAAAAATACATATTGTGTGATATTACAGTAATAATAGTATTACTATTACGACTATTAAACGACTATATAATATTACACAATATGTATTTTTACATGAATTTTACTGTAAAAATTACTTGTTTTTTACTGTAATTTTACGTACTTTTTTTACAGTGTATAAGAAGAAGGCTGGGAAGCATTATTTGAATGGTTTATTTTTAGAAACAAAAAATATTTTATATTGTCGTTGGGTTCCACTTGCCTCGTAGTGTGGGGCTAGTGGAACCCATCGCCTGTTTTTGTATTTAGAAGCTATATTAAAGTGAATAGGGTAGGTATGTGTACAAAAAGCAATGTTTTAAATATTATATTAAAACACAAAAACAAACAAGCAAAATATTATACATATTATTTAAGAAACATTAAAGGAATCAAATGTAATTTCGAACTTAAATTTTCCACGCTTATCAAATATAGGAGTCGGTAAAAGCTTAAATATTTCATCTTTTTCTAAAATGCTCTTATCTTCAATAAATGGCCAATGGAATGTAGAAGAATCGCCAATTCTTCTTCCAAATTTAGCCTCTAGGATCTAGGTATTCGCCTGAATGGGTTAGCTGGCCTACGTACCTACATTTTCACATTTTTTTCACAACAAATCTAGCAATTATCCAATCCCCTACTTTGGCTTCAGATACATCTCAGGACATAAGATCAAGAATGACCTTTCTTCGCTCATTTCTGCTGCTTCATCGTCTATTTCATCAGAATCATTTTGTGGTTCTACAGGCTCGTCTTCATCACTGCTTTCCTTCAAAATAACTTGTTTATTCGGCGTCTTTTTCAGTCGTTTTTGCTTTTCTTTAGTTACTTCATAGTAACTATGAAGGGACCCGTCCCGTCCCGTTCAAAACGGAACGTCTGGTCACGTTAGGTAAGGTAGGTTCCACTTGCCCGATACTGTGATTTATGTGGGGCAAGTGGAAACCATCAAATTTCACTAAAACTAACAGATATACATGCATGAAACTAATAAAATATTTTCAAGTATTCAGTTAGAAGTACTTACTTCATGTATTAAGATTATAACTTTAATTTTCCACAAAAAATAACAAATATTCTTAACCTACCACGAGGTTGATTACCAGTGGAAATTACACCTGTTCATTAAACACGTTGCACAGAACTGCATGAGATTTCTAGCTGCGATTGCAGCGAGACAGTGGTAGGGGAGAGTTGTACGTTTGAAGTACTGTGGGTGTCGTGACTAGATAGACCATATTTTGGCTCCTAGAGTCCATGGGTTCCACTTACCCCAAATTTCCACTTACCCCGGTGTACCTTATAACAATACGCTATGTATGATATTGATGTCGAAAACATACAAAAGCCTAAAAATGTCCCTTTCCTCAACACTCTCCCCTACTTATAATTAATTTGTATCTATATTATTTATTTCAGGTAAACCTTGTTGACGAATTTGATATTCTTCAAATTGTGGGTGAAGGATGGTTTGGAAAAATTCTCTTAGTAGAACACAAAGCAACAGATACAGAAATGGTTCTTAAAGCTCTTCCGAAACCCTATACTGCACTTTGTGATTTTTATAGGGAATTTCATTATAGTCTTTATCTAGGTGTTCATAAGAATATTATAACCACTTACGATGTTACTTTTGAAACTCCAGGATTCTATATATTTTCCCAAGAATACGCTCCTTTAGGTAAGTATACCAATAATAATAATGGTATCCTGATGATGGTATCATTAAGTATCTTCGAATTATTAGTACTTTTTAAAAACTTGAAGTAAAGCATTTAAGAATTTGTATTATTATTATTGCTGAACGGGTGTGTTTCTTTCGAACCACTTGCACTGAAGCTCCTGGCTTTTTGTACCGTGTTTTTCCGTTCCGTTCCGTGTTTTACTCTAATAGTTCCGTATTCTCTATAAAGTTGAGGATTTGATCTATGGGAACTTGATTTATCTTTCCGAGAGCCGGATATAGACAATCAAGATTCTTCTTCTTCAGCAGTCTGGCGTAAATCAAACACTGATAGACTATACAGAGCGGGAAACCGCGGTTCTAATCCTGATTGCGTTGGGTATGTGCTGTGATCTAAATAGTCCGAAATCGATCTTTGGACTATGGGGAAGGCAACGGGAAACCACCCCATTAAATATTTCCCTAATAAAGTCGTCCTGGCTTAGCCAGGAAGATCGCCTACGTCTAAAGAAGATATGGCACTAGAAGAAGAAGGGGCTAGTATTGTGCATACACATAGTCCCCTTTGCGGTCATATAAGCTAACCCGCACGTTGATTCTGGACCTACTAGATGCTTTCTTGCAGTTTTCCTTGCTAGGAAGTCTGCTTGTATGTTACCTGTGTGATGTTTTATTCCATTTTTATAAGAATAAATTATTAAATCAGTCGTTTATTGTGTTTATTATAAATTTGTTCATCAATATTGTACTTCCTGAAAGGGTTGGAGCTTTATTGTTAGCTCTTTGCAATATTTGCGCGGACTCGAATAGAAATCACTTGCCGACCCCTGTATTAGGGTATCTGCGACCGCACTGTTCCATTTTAATTGAAATTTGAAAAAAACATGTATTTAATTATAGTATTATATATTTCAGGTGATTTGACATCAAATGTATCCGAAGCCGGGATTGGAGAACTTCATTCCAAGAGAGTAGCAAAACAATTAGCAGCTGGCTTAGAATATTTACATAGTATGGAATTAGTTCATCGCGATGTGAAATTAGATAATATTTTAGTGTTTAAATCAGACTTTTCGCGTATTAAATTATGTGATTTCGGCGAAACTAGAAAAAACGGTTCCATCATTTTTAGACGAAACGAATGGCTCCCATATGCACCACCAGAGGTTTTACAAATAAATAATGACGAAAGCTACAAGTATGTACCTCGATTAGATCTGTTTTATTTAATTAATTATTATACTTCTCTGTTTAGAGCAAGCACTGCACATGATATTTGGCAATATGGAATAGTAATTTTTGTGTGTTTGACTGGTTGCTTACCTTGGCAAAAAGCAGCCTCGGACGATCCTCGGTACTCACGTTATATATCATGGCAATCTAGTGCTATGCCTATAAAAAGGCAACCTAAACTTTTTAAATTAATTTCTGCAAAAGCTCAAAAGCTATTTAAGAAAATATTGGAACCCCGATATGAAAAAAGACCTATAGGCCTTGGAGAAATACATAGATATTTAGATGACCGATGGATGTCCAAATATGTGACTGAAAAAAATTCTGAATTTTATTTAGAAGACAATGGTTTATGCCCTTCTATGTATAGTTTTCATAGTAGTCCAGAAGAAAAACATAAATTGTTGTTTACTTTAACTCAATATGGAATCGAAACTACGGTTGATAGAAGTGCAAAGAAAGACAGAATACGACAATGGATACAAGCGAGTATCATTGAAGAAGAAGATGAAGAAGTAGAAGAGTCAGAAAAAGAAACTAAATTGCAAAATGGAGACATCAGAAATAATATAAAACTAAGTATAGCAACTCAAGAGAAGAAAGTAAAAATGGAGACGATCACACAAAACAAAAAAAGTAATAGGGAAGAAAGACTTTCCAAGCTCAATAAAAATCAAAATTTGTACGTTACCCCTATAGATCCTAGAATTCCCTTTGAAATGCAAAAGGATAAAAGCAAATCATTTTATTCGACAAGAAGAATTATAAATGATGTAAATCCAGTTCCACGAGATACGATTAACGAAGCCCTGCAAATAAATAACAGGATAGTCCCAATTAATCACCGTGACGATCCAAGTAAATCTACTATTCCTTCTAGAGAAGAATTACATATTCAAAAACATCGTAACGAAAATTTAAAATCTTATCCAAAAAAACCATTACGAATTAAATCTCGACTTTCTAAAAACCTTTCTACGCATGAAAAAAATGTAAATTTATGAACATAAAAAAAACAATGTGATGACCAATCGTCAATTTATATAATATATTGTTGATTTTCACAAATTGGTGTCGGAATTTATTTTATTAAATTCGTTATGACATTTTTTCACTTTTAGAGGTTCACCAGGGTTCAACACATATTCGATTCAACGCAATCAATCTAAAATGCAGTTTAATTCGAAGATAAGGAATAATATTTATAGGTACTATTAAGCAGGGCTATGATTGTATCTTGAGCATAATGTACATCCTCGTCTGTTTCCAGCCCAAGTCTCGGCCTTTTAGGTTTTCTGAAGAAGACATATTGCTCAGCGAGTAAAGCGGCGTTCACATCGAGGTTCTTGTCTTGGCATGCTAAGGTAGAATCTGGCACAAACCTATCAGATTTAAGTATTTTTAACCATATAGTAAAGAATAGAAAGTACTTTGTCCGATTGGTTCTTGCCAACTTCTATCCAAAAAAGACAAGTCAACAATCTCCATGTGAACATAGTTTAAAGGTACAAATATAGCAAGGATAAGCATGGTCAATACTACTAACTACGCGGTCCAGCGCCATATTTATCGCGCACATTTAAATAAGTAGATTTTTTCGTTCTCTTTGTCGTGAAACAAGTTTATTTCACAAGAAATAAAAAACCTTCTCATGTGTGTGCGTGATAAAAATAGTGCTAGATCGTAGTTATTATCAACCGTGCTTATCATTAATATGTTTGTATTTTAAGATTATATGTACGAGTACGGTAAACTGAAACTGAGGTTAACCGATACACTTTTAGCTTAGATTTTTGTATGTCCAAATCAGACCTCATTCAAATGACTACTTCTGCTTAATTTTATTCTTGTAGTTAACTTACTTAGTCCTATGGTAACCCCGTAGTTTAAAAAAAAAAATAGCAATAATATATTAATGTAGCAGTTTGTTTTTATGACGGACGAAAAACAGTTCAGTTAACCCAACAGATAATGCAGAATTTATTGAACATCTCTATAAATATTATAAAACAAAGACATGAGGAAACTGTATATTTTATGCGATCAAAACTGTGTTGAAGTTAAAAACAATACTACTTAAATAATTATTAGGAACTAAAGAAATAATGCTTTAGCTTTCATGACATTGTTACTTCTGTATTGGTGAGGATATCTACTACATTTACATAGATGATTAAACTAGACCATAGGTTCTCAATTTAGAACTAGCCGTGGTTCTAGCTACGTGCATGGTGTGGTGACCGGAAAATCGGAAACTTTAAAATCGATTATTAGCTAAATTAATCGATATATTATGACATCTGTTGAGTTTTCGTTAATAAATATAATACCCTCGGATATCGATGTCCCGGATATCGAACTGCACCCAAAAATCATTTACTTCAATTTGAAAATTTTTGGCACTTAGCCCGGTTTTTATTACAAGCCTTCAATTATACTTGGAAAAATACTGTAAACGCCAAATATACAAATATTGTAAACATGCCAATATTCCAAATATTACTACCTGTGTAATTTGAAGTGAGTGCGGTAGGAAATAATCTCGTGTCACAGACAGCCTTCACATCCATAGGTGGGTAGTTTATTTTGAGTTTTTCTCGAAACTACTTTTTTGAACTGGTGGAAACTATATCTCGAGAACTACTTAACCGATTTTAATGAAATTTACACCATATCTTCTTTATAGTAATTATACAAAGTAGAATAGGATTTCTTGATTGAATGTCTAATTTTGATACTAGAGTAAAATTAGGCAGAGAAAGATGGGTGTAGCCACGATCTAGAAAACAAGGTCTGTGGTTCGTTGTATGTTTTCACTCGTTTTCCGTTTTCGTTCGGTTCGGGTCGGTTTTCTGTATTGTACTCAGCGGCAACCATCTTGTTTGTTTACATTATTAGCTTCGGATTTACATATCACTTTGACACATGAAATTGAATTGAAATGCCACCCGTTTTAATTTTAAACACATTTTAAATTTGTTATTAATAATATTTTACATTTTACTATTATTAATATTTACAGTAATTCTAATTATTATTAAACAATAATTTATATGACAAATTAAAACTTATTTTTCTATAACTCCTTCTAGGCCTGTGGTTACAGCGCTAGAACTCGTATTTTGTCAACCCGTGTTCGAATCCTGGAAAGAATGACTTTTTTTTAAATTTTTATTTAAGTAATATAATATTATGCCGGAGATTATATCAAAAATTGATATATTATTATTAATAACAAATTTAAAATGTGTTTTAAATTAAAACAGGTGCATTTCAATTCATTTTCATGTGTCAAAGTGATATGTAAATCCGAAGTTAATAATGTAAACAAACAAGATGGTTGCCGCTGAGTACAAGAGGAGAAAACCGACCCGAACCGAAAGAAAACGGAAAACGAGTGAAAACATACAACGAACCACAGACCTTGTTATCTAGATCGTGGGTGTAGCCAAATTTCTGCGCAGTAGATGTAGAGGGAGAATGTGTAAGTGCCGTAATGTAAACAGATCGGACGAATTTTCATACCTGTACATTAGCTCCGCCCATTTTTCTCTACTTAATTTTACCCTACACTATACTACACTTTCCTAAGTATAAAATTTTATACCTACTTCAAAGTTGCGTCAAAAACTTTTTCGTGCCTGTTCTTCTGATCGCCAAGGTATGTAAAACCTTAAAATTAATATAATATTTGATAAAATTGATTGTAACACTTTTTGTGCAAATATGATAAATTAAAAATAAAAATTTGTTGATATCAGCCAATATTTTTGTCCAAGCTTATGTAAAAATTAAAAACCAAATAATTTATTGGAACATTAATTAAATTTTAGAGAAACAAAAGCATACACTATTTATGACAAAAACAAGTAGCTTTATTTTATCTGCAGCCATGGGAATAAAACTTTGACCAACAAAAACTTTGACCAACAAAAACTTTTAATAAAACGACATGTTTTACCGCTTAAAGAAACGTAAAATTCTAAGGAGAGAGTAACATAATATAAAGGTATATTAATAAACAAAACTGTGGTATATTATCATTTTATTTCTTTTTTTTGTTTTTATAACTCTTTAAATCTCTTTGTATTGGTTTTGCATTTGAATTATCATTAAAAATTGATGTAGTTAACTCTAATATAGGCAAAATTGTCACCTCATTCACAGATGTAGATAAAGGATTGAGGAGCACTATTTGCTTCTTCTGGTTTTCTTTTCCGCTTTCTGTATTTTTGTCGCAATCGTCAGTCATGTCATTTTTTGTAATTATCTTATCTTTTTGTGGCAAATCAGTAGTCATTTTTATCACATTATTATTTTTAAGTGAATGTGAAGTACTAGAATTAACACTTCGAATTTCCCTATGGCCACCACTTTCATTCATTATTTTCTCTTCAATATTTGATTTTAAAAATTTAAGCAACCTAGATTGATCAAGAGTTTTATTTTGAACTATCGGTGCTTTAGAAGTCACTATCATGTTTAAATTTTCTTTACTAGAAATGTTGGAATAATGACTATTATTTAGTCCTTTAGCAAAATTGTTTGATGATATTAAGGGTATAGATATTACCTCTTTATTGCTTAATTCAAGTTTTAAGTCATTTTCTTGTACATGGGATCTTGCTAATTTTATTTCGTTCGAAATATTTTGTATTTTTAAATCATTCTTATTATATGTTTTGTTTCTTTGTACATCTTGACTAGGTTGTTTAAGAAATTTATTAGTATTTATTAAATAATTTTCTCCATTCTGGCTTAATTTTTCAATAGCTTTTCTTGCCGTTTCTTTGATTTCTTCAACGGCTTTTATTTTCTCCTGTTTTATTACATTTTCTATTAACTGCAATTGTTTATCTCTCACAATATTATTTAATTCATTTTCTTTCAAGTTTTCTATTTGCACTGTTTTTATTTGTTTTGAATCTTTCTTCTCGCCTTCTTGTTCCAAAAGTTCCCTATCTTCTTTTTCAATTGCTTCTGAATCAACTTCATCAGCTTTCCGAGATATCTCCAAATTATCACTTATTGTTTTTTTGTCTTTATTATTTATGATTTCTTTATTACTTGCATATTCAGGTTTAGCATTTTTTGTCGTAAATTTTAGTAAACTTTTTTCATCTGGTGTTTTAATAAAATTTTCTTTAATTATATTTTGCTTTAAAATACTTGATAAATTATTATTCGATTTATCTTTCTCGGATAGAATCTCTTTCTGAGATTCTCTTTTTTCATTTTGATTTGTAATAGATACATATTGCAGGATATTTGAATGGGAAGCATCTTCAAGTTTAACCTCATTATTCGGATTTAATTTGTTCACTTGAAATTTAGTTTCTGCATATTTTGCTAAAACAATTAAACAAATATTGGTAATTATTATTAATCTGGATGAATTAGGAAAAAAAATAGAAAGGAAAAATAGAAAAGGAAAATTAGGATAGGAAGAAAAATATAAACATTTTTCCCGCGAGATCATCACATCATTTCACTTTTACAAAATATATTTATTTTATAATGGCCAAAGTAGTGAAAACCAATGTATTAAAAAAATACATTAGTTGTGCAAAAAAATGTCTATAGTGTATCGAAATCCAATATGATATATAATTTTATATGTGGCCCGAGGAGTTATGATGCATTTCCAAAGTGGCCCGCAAGATAATTTGGGTTAGCCACCTCTGGTCTAGTCTATCATTGTTCAAACTACCTGGGTGATCGATCTCCGATCGTAACTATTCTTATTTTTAGTAACACAAGAATGACGTAAAAACAATTGAAAAAGGTAAACAACAAAATTTTGAGTAGCTTCCTTAGTAGGCCGCGAAAGGTAACGGCCTACTAAATCGTATGGTTTATCCGCTATTCAAGTCGCTTTTTCTCGGGAAAATGAATTTTCCTAAAGATGAGACCCTGTCAGATCGATTTGTAGACCCAAAAAAACCCCTAGTCCGTGATTTTTATCGAAATCGTTAGGCCCGTTTTCGAGAAAGCCATTGCATATATATATATACAAGAATTGCTCGTTTAATGTTATAGGATAGGATAAGTCAAAAGATTATTTTTAGTAATTATACATTAAGTATAAAACACTGTTTGATAAAAAATAATAAATAATGAGGATTTTGTAATAAAACAAGAATTTATTTTCCAGGATTACCGCCATTTTGAGTCAGAGGGGAAATTTTACTGGGGTTCAATTCTAAAATTCTTTGTTTGAGTCTAAGAAGAAGAGCTCTAAAGTACAAATCCAAGCAAAGACCATACCAATTAGGATTGTAGAGAAAGAAAGATAGTAATGTTGTGTAATTCAATACAATAATATGCTAAAAAGCACCTCCAAAGATTTGGACAAATATATTCAAAGTGCAATTTCAAATTCTTCCTTTTTAGAAACTTTAATTCCTCTGGGAACTTCTCTAAACGTAGCTTCTTTAAAACCTTTTTTTATAAGGTTCACCTTTAAAAAATTTAATTCTGTGCGGTTTCTTTAAAATCGGTCCAATATGACAACGTATATTCATTTCTTCTAAATTCTAATTTTACCATATCAGATATATATGGGCGTGGATCCAATTTTTTCAATTTTACTTGGGATACACCGTCAATCCAATCTGCGAAATCGTTTATTTGCATTTGATTAATTTTTACCTTGCCTGAATTGGCTAACTGTACAACTTCAATAAAATTATTGAAATCGTAAATTTTTTTATTTTTCATGGATAATTCCACTTGATGATGGAAACTGTCGCTGTGTGCTCTTAAAGGTATGCCCGGGTTCAAAATATTTCAATACAATTTCATTAATCGAAACTAAATTTGAATTGATTAAGAAAACTAAATATGAAAATAAGCACCAATTCTTATTTTGACCCGAACAATTGTCCAGCCAAATCGTTAATTTTTCGGTATCACGATAAGAACTTGTGAAGAAACTTTGCCCTCTGATGCCAGAAAGTCGGCAAGAGTTTTGGAAAAATCTGCCAGTAGATTTAAATTCGAGTGATTTGCTAACAGATTTTGAATAGCTTTGTTCTATTTTACATATTAATAGCATTATTAGTTTTGCCTTAAAACTTTAATAAATTAATAAAATAAATTAATAATATACCGTTTACTTTTTATAGCACTTTCAAAATGATTTAAAAACAAATTAAAAAGGCAGTAACTCCGTACTTACTGCCTTTTTACTTAGTTTTTAACATATAGTGAATATTAAATACCTTGTCGATACTACGCAAAAAGGCAGTAAGTACAGAGTTACTGCCTTTTTACTTAGTTTTTAACATATAGTGAATATTAAATACCTTGTCGATACTACGCAAAAAGGCAGTAACTCTGTACTTACTGCCTTTTTGCGTAGTATCGACAAGCGTATTTACTATTTTGCTTGTCTCTATTAGAAAAATGCATATTTTTTTGCGAAAATTTGCATAAAGCCTTTATAACACTATTAGAATGGAATGGTATTTATAAAAAACATTTACTATTATCCATTGAAGAGGGACAATCTGCGATTAGTTTTTTGCGATTTACTCAAAACTACCAAAAGTGGACTTACTGCCTTCTTCCATATGACGGCAGTATAGATGTGTTTCTGATTGATTCGTTCATTTATTACAAACCAATAAAGTTTACCAACCTTAAAAAGTTTACAACCTACGAAACACCAACTATGCATAACTATGGCCTACACGTATGTTCACACATTCCTCCTGAGTGAGGCTGAATGCCAAATAACCACATCTATCATGCACTAGGTGACTAAAGGCGATCAAACGTACGATAACTGTACAAGTTATCTAAGTAACGATATAAATTGTATTAATGTGGTTCGACATTCATTAGTCAATCAGGTTTCAAAAGCCATGATTATTAGTATGGGCTAAGACCCTACAAAGAGTGAATACTCATTACAAATTGAATTTAAATTTAATTCCTTTATTCGCAAATGATAGCACTAGTGGTACGGTATGGTGTCGCACAGAGTCACCGCCGATCATACATCCTATTTAAATGAGTTAATTGTAGTAAATTAATTAGGATTTTGAACATGGGGATTGGAAGATAACATTACTTAAAGAAAACTAACCAGAATCCGTTATGACACCCAAATCTATTTTGTGAAGAATTCCGTGATCTGCAGTGTATGACACTTTGGTATTAAAATTTTCATCAATTTCATTAGCAGGATAAAGATTTGCGTAAGTACCAAGAACCATTACGAAAAACCCAATGAAAAGCATTACCTAAAACAAAAAAATGTTTAGTTAAGTTTAGAGTAGTCTCTAGGTTGGCTGAAAACAGAATACCGTTGTTATAATCATATAAAAATTCAAAAAACAAAAATTACAATCTCCAATTTCTTTTTTTTCTAGTAATGTTTAAATACAATTCTCTCAATACTTTATCTCCGTCGCCTGATGTATTGCATAACGAAAACGTTTGCAAATAAATTATAGTTTATTTTAGTATTAAGAACAATATCCACTGCGTACTGAATAATTTGTGTTTTATGTCATTTATTTCCAGGACGTTACAAAAATTTAAATAATTTTTCAATACTTTTTTTTGCTTTTTTGTGTGTTCATATTATAATTTATTGTATAATTTTGAATTTGATTATTTAAACTCATTATTAGACTTCTAATAAATAAACTTATTTATAGCAGAGTATAATAGTTATAACTACATTACAACGCATCAGAAGTAACTCTGTTGCCAGTTGATTTAAAAACTAAGCTTGACGTCACTCGCAGTAAAAAAGTTTTCAAATATAAACTTTTAAAAATATGTTTTTGATAAAATTATAGTTCTTATTTATGAATCTATGATCTATGCAGTGGTGTTTAACAATAGCCAAACTCTATGAACCCCTTCAATATCCCTTCCCCCACGTGGCACGGTCGATGCATGTTTCTCGGAGCAAATATATACGAGATATCTATCGGATTACGTATGTTGCTCGTAGCAAATGTAGGCGAGGGATTCACTAGATTATGAAATAAGGTTAAAAAAAGGTAATTCAAAAAAAATGTCCTTACATAAACACCCCCATGAGTAATACTCAAAAATTTAGGGGAGGAATTCACTCAATTATGAAATAGGGCTTAAAAAAATCCATTCATAAATGTCTCCCGCATAATCCAGTTTACCCTTACAATTACATCCCCCCCCCCATGACCAATGCTCGAAAATGTAGGAAAGGAATTTACTCAACTATGAAATAGGGTTGAAAAAAAGTTCATTAATACTGCAATCTAATTGGTTCTTACCAGCTTCTACCTAAGCAATGCAAGTCAAGATAATATTTAGTGTGTACCTAAGCCACGCGCCGCTCAAATGTTGTTCGAAATTTATCACTTAACTCGACGAATAAGTTCCTTAGATGGGCGATTTTGTATACCATAACATCTACAAAGTTTGGCAATTTATAACTTTGACAAAAAAAACATTGATTTAGGAAATAAATTTCCACATTGTTTCGGAAGTCTTGCCATATTAATTCATCAAACCTTACTACAAGTAAGTAATACAAGTGTCAAAGAGATGACATTGTCCGTATCAAAAGTACTATCATTTTAAAAAAAATCACTGCTTATTAATGCGACAACAGATGAATGGTCAAAATCAGGATCGAGTTACAAGATAAACATTTGTAAATGACCAGCAGTCTGGCGTAAATCAAACACGGATAGACTACAGAGCGGGAAACCGCGGTTCTAATCCTAATGGCGTCGGATATGTGCTGTGATCTAAAGTCCAAAATCGATCTGTGGACTATGGGGAAGGCAACAGGAAACCACCCCATTAACATTTCCCTAGTAAAGTCTTCTTGGCTTAGCCAGGAAGATCGCTAATATCCGAAATCGGATAGACACCTGAAGAAAATGCAAAGTCATAGGTTCTTTACCCTGAGATGTTAATGTAAATTTTGACTATACACGTAATTAAATAAAAACAATTTTTCACCACAAAAATTGGACAACAATTATAGGTTTTTCTGCTGGTAGTGGAAAAATAAATTAAAATCCACCAGATAAGTAGAACAGATAAGTGGATCAAGCAGACGAAAATCTATAGATAGGGGAATGTCGGGAGGTTTGGGTCGGAGGAGGTTTGGGTCGATGCCAAAATTACATTCCCAAAGCGTTTAACGTACGCATAATTACCTCCACCAAGGTCCCATAAGGTATCGAAACTCTTTCCCATTGTTATCGCAGCGTGACTGTAAATATTAATTGTTGTATCGAATAAAACGGCTTTTTGACCAGGTAAATTTTCGTTTTATATATCTATTATATGTCAGTTATTTTTTATTTCTTTTGAAATATCTCTAAAACGACTATTACATTGGAATGATTAGTTATTAAGCTTAACATGACTATTATTCAATATAATCCAACTTTCCACATGCGAAAATTTCAACCACATTTTTGTGTTTTGGCACCAGTGGGAGGAATGGGTCAGAAATGTGAGAGATTGCTAAAGGCTAAGAATCTATAAGAATAGAGTAGGGAGTTAAGAATTGAATCTTTATTGAAATATTTGTTATGTTGCGTTAATATTTTGTTTACTTTGCTTCGTGATAGTGTTGCTTATTAATATTATTTTATGTTATTTTAGTTTATGTTCATTAAAAAACAATTCTTTTAGTTTAAATGACTATATACCCATACATCCCTATTACCTACCCAAACCTCCCCACATGCGGGATAAATGGGTCAAATTTTCTCTGCTACTACAATTTAAAAAAACTTGTGTCAAAATTAAAGTGATCCATTCTACATTATTTACATAGCTTGTGCAATATCTGTTCTATGCAATGGTATATTTAAGGTTCGTCAATTATGTTTCAGAAATTAAATAAAATGTATTTATTAAAAATTGACCCAAACATCCCGACTCTCCCCTACTTATTAAATAGTATTTTCACTGATACTTTTACAGAGTTATTCAGTTATTGTACAAACTGTAATAATGTAAAGTGTAAACTATAAAGTAGTTTCAAAAAACTTAATAGTAGCAGTTAAATAGTACTTTTCATCACGAGGACGTAAATACTATTTTAAAGCTTGAATTACATTATACTTTTTTCGTCTAGATTCTCGTTCGAGTTTACATTCGATTTTGTTTCTAGTTTTTATTTCATTTGCTTTAGTATTCGCTATGTGCAAGGTATGAGAGGGGATAAGCAAATCGAACGAAGCGTTCGGAGTGGCCGATAATAGAACCTCAACAGGACTTGCATTATGTCATAAACACGTGATCATACAAAATTAATTAAATTATTTGCTATAAAACAGTTGGTATTCAAATTTTATGACAGCAAAAATATTCAAATTTCTCATGGCGTACTATTTTCACAGTGAACATAAAATGTTCACAGTCCCGAGTAATTTTCTTTATTGAGCCACCAGAGGGCAGTAGGAGGAATGCACATAGCGAATTGATGGCGCCAATAGGGATTACCTATACTACGCCAATAGGGATGTTGGGACTACCTAACTCGGACCGAACTTGAACGAAAACTCGGACGGGCTGCATATTTCTATTCGAGAAACTCGAACGAAAATCGAATGCAGTTTTCTGATTTACATTATACTAGATTGTCCTCGAACGAAACTCGAACGAGAATCTAGACGAAAAAAGTATAATGTAATTCAAGCTTAAGGATAATTTTCGCTGCTTTGATACACTTACCACACATAGGTTCAGCTTACCCTGGCGTACCTTAGTCCCACAAAATAGAAAATTAAATCATTACAAAAATCAGAAGTGCTTCAAATATCAAACTTGGGTATTTAAAGTATAGCCAATAGTTTTATAATTGATATAAAGGAAGTTTTTGTTTAAAAAATATTAAGTTTCTTTAATTTAAATAAGTTACCTGTGCGAGTAAGCGTTCATTAGTATTTTTTGTCGAAATAGAAATATAAGATATAGCTGGAAACAAAACGCAAATCATAATGCCAATAGTTGAACCAACTAAACCTAATACAAGCTCGATATTGGGAATCATTACACCAGTAACCAGAGAGGTAAAAACTATTACAAATGTTAACAACTTAAATCGACCTTCTGGTATATATTTATCACCTCCATCATGTAATGTATATGAATGTAGCTAAAATTCATAGAAGTTAAAAAAAAGTTGCAAAATAAATTTTATAAAATACTTACCCCTCGGTATAAAAGAGAATTTAAACTAGCCCGACAAGGAAATATAACTAAAGGAAAACTAAAGGCAAGTGATAATACAAATCCAACTTTGATTATATCTGACATGAGGGACGGGGAAAAACTCATTAATATATTTCCAGAAAATGCTTGATTTGAAAATCCAATATATCCAAAAACTCCAACAAAAATGTACACTGCCGTACAAATATTTACTGCCACTCTTATTAGATTGTTCATTTTTTCTAAGGATGCATTAGGCAATGCTTGGTATATTTCAAAAATTTGCCTATAAATTAAAAATTATTAAATTCATAAAAATTCTTTACATTCAAATTTGGTTTCATTTTTGCAAGGTGTTAAATAAATAAAATAAATTAGAAATAAATAAACAAATCATTATAGAGTGCAGGTTTTTGTTTTATTTAGGCTTTAATTCCTTTTGTGCAAACTGATAGAACCATAGTATTTACTTATAGAATAAGTAGTTTCACTTGTTGTCTTTACCACTGTTCTCGGTGACCACGAGTTGAACTCACGCATTCTCCTGTACGCAAGTATTGAATGTATCAAATTCAAGATAAATATTTGTATATATTTAATTACCTTGTGTTGAATTGATGTAGTTGGTATATCGTGGTGCTACAGCAGAAGTTATTATATCAACTTCTGCCATAACACCACAGATATTATATTTTTGACTTGGGGCCGTTATATTCATCTCCTGGTAAAGTGTTTAATAGCGTTACAAAGAAAATAGCTGTTAGTAAACGTTTATTCACCCCCCCCCCCCATAATCAACTTCTGTCTTGCAAATATGGGGTATGGTTAAGGTTTTACAGAACACTTGATACTTATCAGACAGATAGTAACTTGGCGCTTTACGAAGAGATGAATATAACGGCCCTTAATCAGATATGCTGCTAACTTAAATTTAAAAATTGCAACAATGGAGAATGTGAATTACAACAATGAACAATTGGAATTATAACAAAGAAGAGAGTGCACATAGGAGAATGCGCAAGTTGAACTCTTGGTCATAAATCGGCCAAGTGAACCTACTTATTCTATAAATATTATACTACGATAGAACCATTGAAAAATTCATAAGCATTTACAAAATAATAAAGGGTCTGACTGGTTAAGCATACTAAAAATGCCTTTTTTGAATTTCATGATGGAAATTTTTTACGAAGTATGTTATATAAGAAGACAGTCTTGTGCAAAATTTCAGCTTTTAAATTTAAATTCAATTCCTGTTGATTTTAGAAGCAAAAACAGTTTTTTCCCATTGCTTCAAGTTTTGTCATGTTTTTTGTACCTACTACAAGATATCCTAAAAATTAAGAAAAATTAAAAATGTCCCAAGAAACATGAAAATAATTTTTTGGGCTTCTTTCGCAAATAAATTCAGAAAATAGGAATTGGCCAACTTTAAAAAAGTTATTAAACCATGTTAGAATCTTACTATTCTAAGAAAATGTAGCATAATTCTGCTTTGGAATACCTACAAATTTAAAAAAAAATTTTAAAATTCCGCCTGTAACTCTTAAAATTAGTTACTTATATTAGTTTAGGAACTTAGTTATTTAGGTCCGGTTGCACCAACGCATAATAAGGAATAAAACATGTCTTCAAAAATTCATTTTCTGCACTCTTATTTGGATTTCTTCTGTGATAATCTTCGCGATGAAAGTGACCAGCAAGGTGAACGTTTTCACAAGCAAATGAAGCTATGGAACGTCGTTATCAAGGAATTTAGGACAAAGCGATCATGGGTGATTTTTGTTGATTTCTCTCTTGGGAAACTGACAATGCACATTGAAGACTGAGCAAATAAAACCTAAGTAATTTTTATTGCAATTTGAAACTTAATTATATAAATAACATTACACTTCAATAAAGCGAAGCATTATATTATGTAAATGGATAAAAATTGAATTTCTGTATTTTTACTCAAATGATTATAACTTCTATATTTTCTAACCGATTTTGATCAGTAATCTGGTTGTAAGTCAAATTACTGAGGGTTGTTGTTACCACCAACTTTCGCTAGCAGTAAAAACTGGGGGAGTAATAAACACAAAACGAGTCTGATTTAATACTGATTTATTATAAAATTGCTATTCTATTTATATTTCCCATTTCCCTTGTCATCTTTTTAATCTAGGTTATTGTGACAAATATTGTAAAACTATTCAAGTCATTTCCTTATTGCAGTGTCTAGTCAACTTAAACTTAACCTAAATATTACATTTCCTGTTTGAGTCAACCTTAGAGTCAACACATATTTCACCTGTTACAATTATTATTTTTGCTTACACATATTTTTAACTGTTCTAATTATTTTGTTTAATAAATATAATTCATGATTGAAATTACAAAAGTCAAATTTGTAATTTTAAACATTCTGCCACCTCCAGTGCTAAGTTGGATCAGTGGCGCAACTAGGATTTAATTTTGGAGGGGGTTTTGGCAGACACAATTTTAACCATTTGTTAATAATATTTGTTAATATTGTTAATACATATTAAAATTTATTTTTTAATCGGCCTCTGGGAGGGGTTTTAACCCCCAAACCCCCCCCCCCCTCGGTGCGCCACTGAGTTGGATGCTGTTGTTTGATAACTTAATTCGTTGAGGTGCTAGTACCCGAAAAGAAAATAAATTTTACATGGTTAAGAATAAATTGCTAAATTTAAGATTAAACAGATTTTGATTAACCACTTATTTTCTTTGACTCGATCGGGGGCTCAATATCCAATAATATAACCGGGACTAAACTTTTTTATTATTTGAGTAATTCACGGTACAATCCCAATTTTTTCTGAAAATTTGCTAAAAATTATGAAAAATAGTTGATAAATTCATAAATAGTGCCTAAACCAACAATGCAATATCTCGAAAGCTGAAAGGAAACAAACTTAGTGGTTTTATTGTTTGCTTCACCACAAAATAGTTGTAATATAAAATTTAAATGAGGGTGGTCATTTTCAACATTTACTTAAATAATCTAATAATTTAAAATTAATTAATAAAATAATTTTTCAAAAAAAAATAAAAATTTTGTGAATTTAATTTTATGTTTTGTAGCTGCCTTGTTTGTTATTTTCTGATTTTCTGTGAAATGGATTGGTTTTTAAAAAATTTTTACTAGACAAAAGTTGTAGTCCGTTAAATTTTCTATCCGGAATGGGGCGTCACATTTTTTGTAAAATGTTTCGTTTAAAAGATACAGGGTTTTGAAAAAAAACAAAAAAAAAAAGAAAGCTCAAATTTTTCGACATTTTTTAACTTAGTTTAATTCATAACTCGAAAGCCGTTGATTTTAGACAATAAAAGGTTTGAATCTAGTTTGTAGATTATTTCACGCTCTTTAACCCTAGAATGGTAAGCCTATCTGCGAAGTACATAAATGGTAAACCATCGTAAATTTAACGATGACATATAATATAGTCAATAACTTAACTTCAAATTATGTATTTTAAAAGAAATGTAGAAATACACTTTAAACATACCTTTTGGCAAACAAAAATTAAAAAACATACACAAAAATAATTATTGGGGTCCTCATTCTAAGCAGCAAGCAGCACGATGATCTCCACAGATTGGACGTTTGCAACCTTTACAATAATGTAGTTGTCATCCGGACTGTGTGATTCGGACAAAATCCACATATTGGCTTTTTTTTCCTACAGGAGTTGTTCTTGCTTCTGGCATATCTAATTTTAAAATTTGACAGCTTTTTTCTCTTACCTGTATAAAATTACCATAAGGAAAAATGTTACACAACTAGTAAACCGTCGTAAATTTGACGAAGGGAGTCTCAAATGAGTGGTATAACGGCACTAAATCACAATAATAACTGCATATATAATGTTTTCAAGCCAAATCGGGAAGGTACTGAAAGAGGCATGAGGGTGACTTTTGCCAAAATAGCCGTACTAGACCAAACGTATAAGGCAAGTCGTCAATTTTACGACGGCTTACCATTCTAGGGTTAAAAACGCAGTAAACCATTTTTACTGAAAAATCAAAATTTTCGGGGCTATGGCCATGTGAAGGTGGAAATTAAAAAAAATGCTTTAAATAGGCCTAACTCTCGAGGGTTTGAATTTAGAAAAATTTTTTTGTTAAATACTGTTCTTAGACAAGTGTCCTCTAGTTGCTAGTAACGTCCACCAATTTATCTCGCTCGTTCATGGTCGTTATGCGATCTACAGTTGTTTGCACGAATGATGAAGCTTCGTCATAAATGGCATTTGTATGAAATAAGACGAAAATTGTGAGTCACATAAGTGTTTGATATAATAAATTTAAATCATAAAATTTAAGAATTAATAAGCTTAAAATTTTATTTTCAACAATATTTATTACTTTTATGAAATAAGTGGGTCCACGGTCAAATTCATACCAAAAACGGTTTGGGAAATCAAAAATTTTAAGAAACCCTGCTTTATAATAACATGGAAATATAACCTAAAATCAAACCAATTTGTTAAAAAATTAAAGCAACAGTCACTATAAAAACTACTTTCATTATAGTACTTTTCATCACAAGGACGTAAAACGCGATTTCTCGTTCGAGGAACCCGAACGCTCCCGAGGTGAAAAAGTAGTTTTACGGTTCCGTGTGATGACAAGAACTTTTCGTTAGCCGTCTACTTTCAACGTTCTGTACTGTGCAAAAAGTCGACGAGGATACGTGTCTGGCGTATGTGGTGCACCTCTATGGTTAAGTCGACCCTTATAGCACAGGATGGAATAGATATAAGTGGATTCCACAATGTGCGTAATATTTGCAGGAGGAACAATGATGCGCCGCGCGACATTAAAAAAGCTGCCGTGTTAGTGTTTATTAAGGAACACGTGCAGCAATTTGTCTCGACGGCGCCAAATAAGTAACTATTATATGCTAGCCAAAGTAAGTTACACTATCACGTTCTAAATATTGCATATAGAAAGTAGTATAGAGGGACGTGTCTCTATAATACTTTCCTTTTGTACATATTTTGTAAATAATACAGTAGAAACTTATGCTTTTATACCATTTTTAATGGTTTTTTCCTGCAAATGTCGACGAAAACCATCTCTTTACGTACCTCAAAACGTACACGAAAAGTGCTCAAATACGTCCGGCGTAACGAAAAAATTATTATGCACGCTAAGAACTATTGTATCTATCTCTTTCTATCTCATACGTTGGGTGTCAGATAATTTTCGACGTAAAAGATTTCTAAAATCAGACATTTAAGAATAATTTAATATAGTGTGTCTTTGTTTCACCTATGTTACTACAATTAATTTAAAAAAAAGGTTGTCTGTACTTAATTCAGATGGTTGTGACGTAAGCTTCATTATTCGTGATTACAACTGTATTCACTAAATTTCAACAAAAATCCATTACAGGGCGCAATGGTAATACTATGGTAATAACGTTATAACTAATAAGTAGGTATACCCCAATGGTATTTAACCGATTTGAATTTTTTTATTAAATACAATATATTGCATTGTTCTCTCGAAGAATAGAATATACTTGTTTAAATTGAAGTAGTATAAGTTTGTCTCTCCCTAGACAAATTTCCGTGGGCACCTATCCTGGAAGGTTGGCAAAAGCACAATTGTTGACCAATTGACTAGTAAGCAATAAGCATACCTAATAGTTTCAGAATACGTTGGACTCTCAGATTTACGCCCACAGTAGTTGCAGTTTACAGTAAACAAGGCTTGATTTCACATAGAAGTATTACCTACTTGAACTATAATGTAATATTTTTTATTTTTTCCGTTGTTATCAATACATATTAATTAATTAATTTCAATTAACCATCGTTAGAGAACACTGATGACGGCACTTCTAATAATTATGATCAAAACTTATAAAAAGAATGGTACAAATTGGTGATGACCACAGTAGCGTAGCTGGGGGGGGGGCGGACTACCCGGGCGGCACATGTTTAGGGGCGGCATTAGTTAGGAAATTGAGTTAAAAAAAGGTCATTCAAAAACTTTTAGGGGCGGCAAAATAAGTTCTTTTTGACATTTTGTCAATTAGGAAGTAGGATTAAAAAAGGTTATTCAAAAAATTTTTTGGAGTGGGGAGGGGGCGGCAAATTTTGGAACCGCCCCGGGCGGCAAATGTTCTAGCTACGCCACTGGATGACCAATGGTGGCGTTCTCCTTGTTAGTAACTGTCTTGTTTTGACTTAAAATCGCTTAAAGACGATAATGATTTTGTGTATAGAGGGAAATAGAATGCCAAACGGTTTCCTTGTTAATGTTAAGTTTTCTTTTTACAAAGCAAATTACTAGACATCGGATTATATGCATTTGCATATGCAAATATGCAAAAAATTTACAACAGATGGCACTGTGATTTTCTGCAAGATTTGTGACAAGCGAATACCTTCTTCGAGGAATAATAAATTGGAATACCAACTAAATTGTTTAATTAATATACAAAAATAGCATTTTGATAGTGCATATTTGCATGCATATTTTGGCATTTTGTTAGTGCATATAATCCGATGTCTACAAATTACTTATCTATACTTAGGGCCGATATATTCACCTCTGGTTAAAGTGTCGGGTAACTATGTGTTCAGTAAATTTATAAACCTCCTTGTTGATTGGTGATTTTACTGAAATGTGAAAATGTGATTGGTGACAGTTTATTTATCAGTCAGTTACGCTATTGAACACTTTACTGGGAGGTGAATATATTAGCCCTTAATGTATTATTATGAGTTATAATAATTATAACTTATCAAAGGGTTTTCAATAGCTATGTCCGAACTTCGAGAGCTTATTACTCTGACGTTTCAATTGATAGCGCTATTATTCCTGTATGCTTGTATTCTATTATAGTATAATAAAATTTATTATAAAAAACCCAAACCTCTTGATTCCTCGTCGTTCACAACAAGTTGGCCATTCTGCGACCTCAACTTGGCAAATTTTGCAAAGACTTGGTTGGACCTGCATTATTCGTATAAGATCCAATTTACATAAGAACTTAATCCCCAAATTCACAAAGTTTGTCGAACGTTCGCTGGTTGAGTTCGGAAGCAGTTGAAAACGGATCCTTTGTATACAAGGAGTCCTGTATTGAAGCCACGGTCAGATTTTCGCTATATCTCACACACAACTTTTTTTCTATTTTAAAGTTCGGACACGTTTAGTAAAAACCCCTTTACTTCCGCAACAGATTGCAAATAATAAATTGAATATTAAAAAGATAAACAATTAAAAACTTACGTTTGACAAAACAGTGCCATAGAAAAAATCGGTAAACATTGCAAAATACCAGAGGGTCTCCACCACTCCACTTTATTTATCCAATCACCAACAATTATATGAGAAGTAGATTCGGCAATAATCTAAATAAGTAAATAATTAAATGACAAATAAAGATTCAAAAAATGTATTACCTTTAAAACCAAACAGAAGTAAAATGCAACAGTAGCTGCACAGACACTGCTTAAACTATCTATATTTCTCAATAATCCTAAAGGTAAAACGCAAAATAATGCTAATGCCATTAATATACTAGTTCGCATTATATCTGTGACAGCAGTTCCAGTCACTTTTGAAAGAATTACTGGACCCAAATCTCCCATTACAACAAAAAAAGCTATACAAGTACCAAAGAGAAATCCTATAATACCTATTTCAATCACAAACTTGCCCATGACACCGAATGTATGAAATGCTAAAAAATAAAGTACTATAGCTACATCGGTTATTAACTATTATTATTTACAATATTTGTAATAATTTTTCAGTGCTGAAATAGCGTATTGTGAAGTTAGCCCAAAGAATTATGACCGAGCGTAGCCAAAATATTGCGCAGTAGAGAACGCGTGACACCCAATTTCACCAATATAAACTTCGAACGGACGAATTTTCGTTTCTGCACATTAGCTTCGCCCAGTCATAATTTCTTGGGCTAACTTTACTAGTAAACCAAACAACTTTTAATCCACTAACTGGATCCATTTAATATTGACTATGTTTATTACCCGAAACAAAGTTGACACCATACGAAGTATTAAAAGACTTATTTTACAAGTGAAAAAAAATAAAATGGAAATCATATTTTAAAGGCTTGTAAATACATGATGTTAGAAATAATGTAATAATAATAAAAAAGCTTTCTTCGGAGAACTTTACAAAGCTATGAATAACTCAATAATCCCAATTTTTAATTCTGGTTTTGCGAAATTGGTAAGGGATGAAGAGAATATTAGAATACACAAGTAAAAATATACATCTTTTATTGAAATTTTGTTGTATTGATATTCAGCATGAAGAAAAACAGGAAAATTAAATTTTGTTATAATACGTGCAATAGATTTTTATGCTTGGAATACATAACTGTTGCCTAAACACTGCTTACAATATACTCAAGAATAATAATCATATCATATGATTATTCCGTTTCTTAATAAAAATTCTTATTGTACACTTTTTAGCATAGGCATTCTATTGCAACTATAATTTAGAGAGAATAAAGCTTTTTTCTATAAGTAATTTATTGTTAACTTCTGTGAGAATAATAATTATAGATAGTCCTCTATATTAAATAAAATACAGAAACTAGTCTACCAACAACAAAATATATATAATTCTTGAAGTGCTCAATTTAATTTTTTGTTTAATTTTTGAAATTAAGAATTCATCCTTATTTAGGTATTCCTTTAGTACAATAACATTGTCTAAAATATGAAAAGGTAATCGAAAAGCTTTGAGACGGCCTCAATGCAGACCTGCAATGGCGGAAGTCGATGGCAATACATGGAGGGTTCTACCATATTGTAGAGGCAGTCAAGATCAAGACTCACCCTGGATTATAGTGCTATGGAGTTAGTTAATCTAAAAACTGAAATTTATACTAAAAATAATGTCGGTCACACAGACTTATGTATGTCACCATTTGTATTACAACTGTACCCACGTCACCACTGAAGAGTTCAAATTATAGATTTAAAATTAGATTGTTCCAATGGAACATAATACCTGAATAATATCACTCTCTAGTGCAGTGATTCTCAACCACTGTGCCGCGGCACTTTTGTGTTCAGCGAAATTCTAAAAGTGTGCCGCCAAATTTTAGATATATAATTATGTTAATATTATTGTTGTAGCTAAGTAAATAATTTTATGGCGCCAAATTTTTGAAATCGTTAAAAGTGTGCCACAACAAAAAAAAAGGTTGAAAATCACTGCTCTAGTGTATAGCTTTCAGTACATCACCTTTTGACAATTTTTATAATCTATAGGTTTGTTCGTTTGTGTGAACTAACTTGCTCGGTTCAAGTTAGTGCAATGTACTGTGTTCGTTTGGCTACTCAGTTCATGACCGAACATGAACCAAGTTAGTTCATACAAACGAACAAACCTATTATTGTTCTAATAAGTAAATTTTTTACTTCTAATAAATAGTTAGGCAGTTATTTGTATCCATGGGGTATCGTAACACATCATGTAATAAGTTATTTCGTTTTTTTCTACGAATGAAATTAATCTAATAATTAATACAAGAGAAGCGAGTTAAGAGCTAAAATTGGATATGTCTTCACTTCGCTTCAATAATTTGAGCTTTCAAATTAATTGTTATAATTTTAAAAATAATGTTAAGGTAATCTAAATATTGACTTACCCAGAAATTCGAAAGTTCGTCTTCTTGCCATTATTGCCGATTTTAATAGGAGGTGGCAAGATAGACGAGATATAATACTACTAATGATTAAAACGACAACTGATAAAATAATTCCACACTAAAAAGGCAAAATAGTTTATTAAATTCCTTTGTACCCAAATTAGTAATTATTATTAATATCTACCTGTTTAAAGCAGTAAGGCATTGCAAGTATACTAACACCAATTATACTGTTCGCTATAGTCATAATATGAACTGTTTGACGATTCATTTTAAGTAATAATAATCATAACAGTTTCAAAATATCCAACATTAAAAAATATGGTTTATTTTTTAACTAACACCAAAACACATACAATTTCTATTATTATAATGCATAATTATTAGTACTGCGATTCAACTTTTAAATAAGGTTATCTTGTTTACGAAATAATGTCAACGTGTTTAGTTTTCGGAACTGTCTCCCGATCCGTAAGACAAACGAAATCATAAATATGAATCGGATGTGGCCATCACCGGACTTTTCGTAATCATAAAGAAAAAATGGACTCATGCACTGCCTAGCAGTGACGCATGTAATTTACACCAATGATTGAGATTTCTCTTTTGCTAGAATGGTCAAGAAAAGGTCCTAGGTCTAATAGTAAATTATTATGCCGAGAGGATATGCATATTAGTACAGCCATGATTCTTTGCGTGAATTCTATCACTACCCCCATACCCTGCTGCTTGAGTTTTGTAATGAGGAGGAAATCTCGTACAAGACACCGTCATCATCTATGATGGTAGTGTCAGACTTGTACTGACTAAAACCTCCCCCCCTGCCAGTGTTGCCATCACTTAAATTTGCGAAACCGCTAGATGACGCGGCGATCCCGCCAGAAACCCGCTAGATGACACGGCGGTCCCGCCAGAAAACCCGCCAGATATCCCATTTTTACGAAATAGCTAGAAACCGCTAGATAACACGGCGATCCCGCCAGAAATACCATTTTTAATAATTTAAGATTAGCGTATTAGATGTTTTAAAATAAAATTACACAATTTTTTATTATTTTATTAAAAAAAAAAAAAAATGTATATTACAAAACACTAATAAATCTAAAAACAAATCATCGACATCGTCGTGGTCTTCGAGCTTGTAAGTTTCTTTCACAAAAGTTTCTTTGTAATAAGTACCAACATAACTGATGACATAACCCATGCCATTTATAGAGCGGTAAGATTGTGTACTAATTTGAAGGCGGTGAAATTTTAAATTTAAAAAGAAAAAAAAATTTTAAATTGACTTTCGGCAGTTTTTAAAAACCGTTAGATTTCCCGTCAGATATTCTTTAATTAAGCTAAAATTCCCGCTAGCCGCTAGATGGAAATTTTTCCCGCATTCCGGTATTAACTTTTACAACTAGGGGCGTATTTCGTCTCTTTTATTTCTTTCTGTTGATTTTCTTCTGTTTTTTTCTTATTATGCATCATCATCATAGTTCTTGTATTGGTTTTTCATAGCTTTCTCTTTGCTGGCTTAATGTACAGAGGCTTTTCAGTTTCACACGCTGCTGTTTCCTTTCAGCCATTAAGGCATGTCTTTAATTAAATCCCAGTTTTTGAAGATTTGGAGCATATGGCTTACATTACGGTGTCGGGTTGGAGTCGCGTACCCAATCGCAACTCGGCTGCAGTCCGTTGTAAAGTAATAAAATACTATTTTTGGTGATTTGTTCCATTTATGTATTCATATTCAACTATGTACATAAAGGGGGTGCGGATTCAACATACGCCCGCACTAACAAGAGAAACCCCGTATAGCGCCTTCCAACACCAAACATCAAAACTGAATCATGTGAACGTGTCATCTACTGCGCAAGATTTTGGCTCTGCCCGGCCATGATTCCTAGGCATTTCCTATTCGCGTTTTACATTACCGTTGGTGGCGCTGCAAACCATACGTTTTAAATACGTTTATGTAAACAAATTCATTGTGTAAACCATAATGATAACAAAACAAAATACTTTAATGTAAAACGCGAATAGAGTTAGCTTTATGACTTTTCTGTAACTTTTATACAAAAGTTTAAAGCGTTCCATACACGAACTCCATACGATTGAACTGATTGAATTATTAATGTCACACTACATTACATTATTCAATTATATCATACTTACTTCATTTGGCTCCCATGTCATGCAGTTGAAGATGGTGTGCTCTGTGGTATCTACGCCGTCGCAGTAAGTGCACTTAAGAGCCGATCTTTATGCCGAACCGATGGTGATACGCATTGAATAACCGTGACCGGTGAGCACCTGTGTTAAGTGGAAGTTCATCTCACCGTGCCTTCTGGAGATCTGTTTGTAGATTTCGATGTAACCTGTTCAGTGTTTCCTCTCGGGATTCTGCGAGCACTTGTCTGGAGAGGGGGGAATAAACCCTTTCTCCGGTTTATACAGTGCTGTCTTTAGGCATGGGCCCGAGGGGCCCGGGCCCCGGATTCTTAGGGGCCCCCGCCGAAGTAAACTAATCAACTAATAATTATTCATGCTTTAATTTTGTAAAAAAATAGACCTAAAATAAATTTTGTACATAAAATAATACTGAGTTACATAATTATTAGTTTCTTAAAGGGCCCCCTCATTACCTTGGGCCCGGGGCCCCGATCATATAAAAGACGGCGCTGGCGTTTATAGATCGATTGACGACCATATGCAGCTATTTAAAGGCACACCTAATTAGTGAAAGCAATTATTTGCCGAATATTGTGTTTAAATAAATTGCACACCTAACTTTTTGTCAAAAATGAGATACGCCTTACGTTTTGATACCGACATTATGCACTTAGCACTGACGAGATCAATTAACTTTCAAAACAGAACTGGGGTCGTTGGCTTGTTGTAAATGTAATTCTAGACATTTGTAGCGTTTCCAATAACTTTCGTATTTGCTAACATTTTTAGCTAGACGGGTGCTAGTCGGTGGATCTCTTTTTTAGGGGTATCAATTTAAAAAATAACCCTCTTTCCTCTATATCCGACGATCTGATCACCAATATAGGAATCTGTATTCTTTAATGTTCTTCAAGAGTTATGTATGTCTCCAATTCATATTCTTCAGCTTCTAATTTTACCTTCTTTTCGTCATTTTCGGTAAACAATTTCTCCTTAGGTTTCATTTTCTTTATCTTGCATTCTAAAGCATACTTTGGAGCGATATTCCATTCAACTTGACGCTTTGAGCTTTCACAATATGTTTTTATAGCTGGAAAGCCCGTCTACGGACGGGTAGCTAGCCGGTGGATCTCTTTTTTAGCGGTAGGTATTATTTGAAAATTATGGTATAAAGCTGTCAAAACAAAACTACCCAATAAAACTGTTTGAAATTTTGACAGGATTAGGGTTTGACGGTTTTTCAAAACCGGTTTTCAAAACCGGTTTCTTACTGTAAATTTGTCACATTCGAAAACCGGTTTTTAAATCAAGAAAATCGTTTTTTTTTTAAATTTATTTGATTTGCTTTGGATTTTTTTGAAATTCAAAAAAATAGTTGGTAACAGCGCCTCTTGGGTTGGCAACCCGTAAGGCAAGCCATAGCAACCACGTGGAGGATACGTGTTAGTTCATATAGTCGACAGCAGGCCCGTAGCCAGGATTTCATTTGGGGGGGGGGGCACTTGTAAAAACCCTTTTGTAAAATGTACAATTTTCGATTCTTCATTATGTGGGGTTATTTTATAATCGTAAAAAAAAAAATTTGTACTTATCCTGTTGTGGTTAAACGTGGGTAATTATCCCGACTTCTGATGTTAGCGTGAGCCAAAAATTACAATAAAATAAAACAAAATTAGCCTTTTTACGTACTTACAATTTATTACCGTTCTTACTTTATTTCTATTCTACTTGTTATTACATAATTATTCTCTGGTATGGTATACCTCAGTTGATTACCGCCCTCATAATACCAACTTAGGTTGGTATTACTTAATCAAAAATTAATTTAAAATTATTAGTCAGGACCGTATTCATTACAGGTCCGTATTCAGGTGGTATGGCTTAGTAGTCCTCGCTTATTCTAACGTACAGATCCGGACTCAGGTTGTATGGCTTAGTAATTCTTGCTTATGCTAACATACATGATATTATGGCCCATTGTATTAGAAACTTTGCTTTTAGTACCGATTTTTATTTTAAATTTTTTTAGAGGGTCTATTCGCGTTTTACATTACCGTTGGTGGCGCTGCAATCCATACGTTTTAAATACGTTTATGTAAACAAATTCATTGTGTAAACCAATGATAACAAAGCAAAATACTTTCCAAATGAACTTCGAAATTATTCAGTGTGGTGGCGTTTTGTTAAACGCGAATTAGAGCTGGGAATTTATTTCGATTAATCGATTGTTCGATTAATGTATTGTTCGATTATTTTCGATTAATCGATTGTTTGATTATTTTTACACTCTGTGAGCGGATTTAAATTGAGTTTGCCCCTCCCCATAGAAGCATCTTATGGACGGCCATGTTTTAGGATAGCACTTTTTTTTTCTACACCTTCCGGGCGGATAATACATTTGAAATATTCGGCTATGCCCCATGTCCGCTCGTTTAATAATTAAACTGAACAAGTAGTAATAAAAAAAATAATAAAATTGAAACTAATTTTGTAAGTTTTCGATAGAGGTTGTTATTAGACGGCGGTAAGTGCGAAATTTAGATAAACACATTGAACTGCAAATAATAACAATAAAATTGTAAAAGCAATAAGATAAGAAATAAATATTTTTATTAAATTCTTGTTAGTGCATCTACGATGTACTCATATTTTTTAGCCTCTTTTACCTCTTTCTCGAGCCACTCAGAAACATGTGCAGACGAGGTGGGATAATAGTAGAAGCTTGGCGCCGTTCATTGGCCTGGCTGTTTAGTTATAGCTAGCAAGCGTTCTTAAATGTTCCGTTTTCAATTCTGTAAAGCGGCACGTGCCTTTATTATTTGTTTTTGTTTTAATAAAACTTGCTATGCTGTGTGATAATTAATATGCTTATTAATTAACATCATAATAAATTAATATTATGTTTTCATTTGTGTTGTTCCTAAGCGTTCATTGACTTGTTGCCATCAGACTGTAATAAATTATTCATCTGTTTTTATCATAATAAAGTTAATCTTTCCTTTTTTGCTATGCCATAGGTGATATTGCAGACATTATTACTTCATTAGTAATGACAAAATATGGATCACATATTTAGTGAGAGTGTGTTCCTATTTAATAAAATTTAACAGTTATTAGTTTATTACCTAATGCGTTATTATTGATGGTAGTGCTATGCGAGGAGTGCGGTAATGGTAGCACAACTTATCCTACTCAATTGAAATGGAAGTTTTTGTAAATGTACTATTTGTATTTTACATCATAGCCTATCTGTCTGGGATTATTCATGGTAAGTATTATCGATTTACCAAGGTTAAAATGCGCGATGTCCGATTGCACGAGTTTTAACTGTCCGTCAGGGGTGGATTAAGGGTTCCAATCGATCCGACCGATTTTAATTAGCGTCCTTAAGCCCAATGTGACTTTAAGCCAATATTTACTAAATTTTCTTTTAATAAAGATTTATGTTTATTAATAAACAATTAGAATCGGCGATAAATTCAGAGATAAACGCACAAGTATAAGGTGTCGACGGAGAGTTCAAAAGATCTGTAAATGTGATACAAAATATCTATTACTCGAGAATATTAATAAAATGCATACATAGTTTCGTTTATCAATGAGTCGTTAGAGTCTGGAGTTTGGAGTTAAAGAATTCGATTAGATGTGAAGTTTCGTCAAATTAATATGATATCTTTTCAATCCAAAATAAGTAGTATTATAGAAGATAGTTAATGCACAGTTGATACTTTACTTGGATAAGAGTGATATTATTTTATTATTTCCCAACATCAGTGTGAATTTAGAAAGGACAAAGCTGCTACATTATATAATAAAATAATGGTAGTAGTTTTTGGTCCCTTCGGAGAGCAAGGTATACTTATAGATTATATTATTTAATATACATCCCTTGATTCGAAACAGTGAATATTATTGAAAAAATTTAGAAGTTATGTCATTCGTGGAACTGAATGGCGATTGTGTGAATCGTATTTAAATAATAACACATGAGGATAAAGGGTAATAGAGTTGGTTTGAATTCAGAGGATATCCTCAAGAAACGATTCTTGGGGGTATTGTTCTTTTTATACAAAATTGGTGCTATTTGCAGATAATTTTGAATTTCTGTGGGGATAATTACATAATAGTATTGAATTGAATTAATCAAGAATTAACAAATCTCTGAGACTGCTTTGTATGATTGATTATATGATATGTATGCAGTAGCAGATCTAGCACTGAATGGACCTCAGTGCAAAAAACATTCATGGGCCCTAATTTGCAAGTATTTTTGGAGACTTAAGGAATATCATTCAAATTTTTCCTTTCATTTGGAGTTCGAGTTCGGAATTCGGGCTTCGGTTTGCGAAAAAATGAAGGCCCAGGATGGGCCCCTCAAACCCATGCCTCCTGGCTCCGCACCGAACTGTCCGGTGATACGTCCGTGCCTGTAGGTATGATTGTAATTTTGTAATGCTAGAGTGGTTAGAGGTATTGATACGATAATGGACGATACTAGGATTGAATAAAATATTTAGATATAATTGTAAGAAAATTTGCATTTTTTACATGTAGGTTACATGATTGTAGAGTTGTTTAATTATGATGTAAAAATAGTATTAGCATATTATTATATACTTACAAAATACAGTTTATTTATATTATTATTTATTCATACATGCTATGACATCGTCGTCAGTTTGATTGAAATTGCAAAGATTATTTGTTATAATTTTGCAAGTAAAATGCATATTTTCCAATTTCAATTTTGGAATGTAGTACAGCATTGTAGACGATCAAAATAAAAACCAACTTGTTTGATTTGTTCATTAGGTGAGATAGTAGTTGTATAAACGCTTCTGATGTTTTGTATGCATTAGGCACCAGATGCTCATTTCTTAAAACTTTTCTTTATTTTTTTAAAGAAAACCTGCAATTAACTATATTATATCAGCTGATATCACCAATGGGAATAGCGCCATTTGATTGGTTGATAGAGCGTGTAACATTAAGGCTAGAGTAGTATGTGACACATTTTAAGCTCTTCATATTAATTTCAAAAACGGCTCGATAATTGACTTAAAATTTTGCAATATTATGCTTAACAACAATATCTACTATGCGACGATACAAAAATTTATATACCAAATGAAAAATTAGCAAGAAAATAAAAAACCTTAAGATATGAGCGTATTTTATCTGGATTCTGGTTAGTACCGTTTGGTTACTTGTGGGCATGACTTGTGGGTACATATCTTCCAACACAATTTATAAATTAACCGTTGTGGTCGCGAAAATGCAAAAAGTTACTTTTGGTAATAGAAATGGAAACTAACCAAACTTTTGTAAAATGGAAACACATTTATTCTTCAATTTGTCAGATTTTATTTATTCTTCTTCGTCTTTTTTTCTTAGTACGATTAAGAATGCTTCTTGATAGAAGCGTCGTGACCTTTTACCAAAAGCTTTCATGGTATATTACACCTCGCTGGTTTGCCATTGCCTTCCGGGGGGAGACGTCCAGAATAAGATTCTTACTTCGCCCGGAGTTGAACCGGGTTTTCTGCATTAGCAGTCGGTGCGCTTAATCGCTATCCTAATGACCGTCTCTCATTTATATGGTCATTCATATATCGTTAATTAACGATGAGCTATTTACAAATAATCAACAGTTACAAAAATCAAATTTCTTGGCAGATCTATTAGTAGATAGATTTCGTAGTCGCGAAGAGAAGAAACTTAAGTAAGGCAAATTTTAGACATTACATTTTGATTAGATAAAATATTAAATTAATTTTTTGTAGTGAACTTAAAGAATAAATAAGTTTGCCACAAACTTTTTTTTTAATTAATACGTTTATAATTCAATTGAAAATGGTTTTCTCAAATGAACTGGTTGATTTGTAAGTGATAATAATCAGTGATAATCGTATATAAACAGTCAGGTAAACATTAACATCGACACCAATCAACAAGATAGGTCCATCGTTATTAAAGCAATTCCATAAATTACACTGATGGAAATAATTAATATGTTCAGCCGTTGCTGTTCAGCATCCTAATGCTTACCTATAATACTAAACAAACTATTATACATTCATTCCCTAAGGAATTTGGCTATCTCTTTCGAGATTTGACAGGTCTATTTTTTGGGTTGGATTTCGCCTTTACCGTTATTATTCTCCACTCCTGTTTATTTATTACTCTCTCTCCAAGTGGTCTACCTCTGCTACGTCCCTCCATTGGTCTCCATTCTGTAATCCTTCTTATCATATAGCCCTCGTCGCTCCTCATTACGTGTCCAAATCATCTTATTCTCATCGACCTTCACAATATCCTCGCCTTCCATACATATTGTCCTCTACCTACCTCAACCTTTATCTTTTTTACTTATGCTTTCAGTTGACTTCAGCAAAGGAACATAATCCGCCACACAGCTAACTCAGAATGCAAAATTAAACGTATTATAACGATTCAAACAATTTAATTTATTATCTCTGTTCAAATAATGTTTAACAACAAAAGCATATCATCCAATATTTCGTATTTCTTAATTTTTTTTTAGTCGTTAAACCTGAATACGCATTACCAATTCCAAGTTCACACATTTACTATTATCATCCCCCTGTAACTTGCAATTAATAATACCTTAAAATTTTTCTTAAAATCTAATGTTTACAAAATTTTTCAATTATCAAAAATATTTCATTACGGCATTGCATTTAAAATTTTATTTGTGTAGTTCCTCGTGGCCTTCAAAATTTTACGCCATGCGTTACAGCAATGGCTTGCGCAGGCACAGTTCGATTATCGTCGCCGACACAAAAATTTTTAACATGTGGTACTATTAAAATTTTTTACCTTAATTTGGTAATTTTATTCTTTTCCAGCAATTTCCTGGATGGATTACAGTTGATTAGCATCATTTGTTCAATTGATTAGTTGGCGGTCGACCAGTCTCGCAATTTTCAATTTTCTTAGTTTGTTGAAAAAGACGCTTCCCAGTTTATCATCCAAATTTTGGCTTTTCAGCTTTTCACCGCTTATAAAATTTTTCCATCAATCGATCTTGATGATACACTAATGCACAGCATTAAATTTGCTAAATTTTGTACATTTTATATTAATTTATGCACTTTTATGTCGCGCACCACAAAAACGCAGCGTGTCTTGCAGGCGTCCCAGGAAAGAGAGCGTTCTTTTTCTCCCCTCTTCACCAAGTTAAATTTTTATGTCGCACTCCGCGTTTGTTTTTGGAACTACCTTTAAATTTCAAATCACCAAAATATTTAAATCCTTATTATCTAACATTTTATCCTACCAAATTAACAATTATTGGTTATTAACAACAAAACAATAAATTTGTTTGATGAAATTAAGAAATATTCATGTCGATTTGTCTTTAATAAACAAATAAAATTAATTAAATTTTTAAACTCCTTCCACTTATTTAAAAAGAGAATAATTCAAAACTTTGTACATTCCGCACCATCACGTGGCAAACTACGGAACCAAAACAAAAATCAACTGAATTTACAATTAATATTTCTATGATGATTTCAAAATACTACAATATTAATATTTCAGAATTCCTCATTATTCTACATTCCTGATCGATTTTTTTTTACTAATCCCAATATGGAGCGAAGACCCTTCTCTCGAAAACTCTCATCTAATCTTCCTCTCCTCTTACTTACTTAGACATATCGCACCGCCAGTTCAATAGGGTTGCAAGTGCAAAAGGAGTAATTGTTGAGAAATCAAGAAAACAGTTTTCATAGTTACTTAAGGTCCTAGATCAATAGGAATAAATAATAAAATTCAACAGATGTCACTAGTTGTTTTATGATATTTCATTGGTATGTTTTATTGAGATTTATTGATATTTACTTCTGATTGGTTAAAATTTGAAATTTCATGTATATTGCTTCATTTCTTGTGTCCAGTTCAACTCAAAAACGAATAATCGTAGAAAGCTGAAATTTTCAGAATATACTTAAAATATGATTTTACTTAATGTAAGCTATTTTATATTTATAACTAAAGTGCATTTTATTGAAAACGGCTTGAAAAATTTTTTTATATTAATTTTTTTTAAATAAAAAATAGCTTATGTTAAGTAAAATCATATTTTTCTAATAGTGTTTGAAAAAGTCTTACTTTGTGATATTCAAAAGAGTGTGGAAAAGTAATGCTGTGTGGGAAAGAGAAAAGAGAAGGGAAACTAGTGCGGAAAAGAAAAAGTTCGACAATGTCGATCACAACATGGAATTACAGCTCCATAAAGTTGAGCATTGCACCAAATTTAAAAAAAAACTGCGATCACTAACCTATTTTCTTTTGTAACTGATCACACTGATCATGATCATTAATATAGTATACCAAAGTACTGTTGGTAGTCAATAATACCACGGCTACCAACCGTCAAATTTAAATATTATATATATTTTCATAAAGTATATAAAATTATTTTAAATTAGGTATAAAAAGTATGTTGTTGGTTCTTTTTCAAAAACTATTAGAAAAAATATTGTTCGATACGCGTGGAAAAGTATCTTTTTCCATTCTCGGCTGCGGTTTACGAACTCGGCCTTCGGCCTCGTTCGTACAACTTCGCCTCGAATGGAAAAATGTTACTTTTCCGCACTAGTATCGAAAATATCTATTTACGTATATTCTGAAAATTTCAGCTTTCTACGATTATTCGTTTTTGAATTGAACTTGACACAAGCTCAGACCCTATTGATCTGCCCCCTTAAAAATTTTTAAATATTTAACCATTTTTGAACACTGGTAATTACTATTTTACAGGTTGGGGGTTCTACGTCGGGCTTGCTCCTCGTCTAGGTAAAAAATGTAAAATGCTAACAAACCAAACACCAATTCGCAAGGTTGGTAGTTGGGCTCGGATAACGTTGTAATGCGTTTCAAAAACCGATTATATCACAATTACTATTTTATTATCTAGTCTTGAGTTACGTATGATTGCAAACAACTGCAATACAGCAATAACTAAAAACAGACCAATTTTGCACTTGCAACCCTATCGAACTGGCGGTGCGATATACAGGGTGTCCCCGCACTCACTTTACATAACTTAGGTGGTGATAGAGGACACTTTTGTAAGAACAATATTTAACAAAAAATTTTTTCTAAATTCAAACCCTCGGGAGCTAGGCCTATTTAAAGCATTTTTTTTAATTTCCACCTTCACGTGGCCATAGCGCCGAAAATATTGATTTTGTGGTAAAAATGGTTTAGTACTTTTTTAAAGAGCGTGAAATAATCTACAAACTAGATTTAACCCTTTTATTATCTAAAATCAACGGCTTTTGAGTTATGCATTAAAGTAAGTTAAAAAATGTCGAAAAATTTGAGCTTTCTTTTTTTTTTGTTTTTTTCAAAACCCTGTATCTTTTAAACGAAAGATTTTACAAAAAATCTGACGCCCCATTCCGGATAGGAAATTTAACGGACTACAACTTTGGTCTAGTAAAAATTTTTGAAAAACCAATCCATTTCACAGAAAATCAGAAAATAACAAACAAGGCAGCTACAAAACATAAAATTTAATTCACAAAATTTTTATTTTTTTTTGAAAAATTATTTTATTAATTAATTTTAAATTATTACATTAATAAAGTAATTGTTGAAAATGACCATCCTCATTTTCAATATACAGTTGTGATTGTTTTAAAAGATGTTTGTCGAAACAAATCGAAAAAAGGCGGTTTTTCGACACTTTTAATCGCAGAAATTCGAATTTTTGACACTTTTCACATTCACGGATTGACCAAAATTGGCCTCGTGATCGACTGGTCAATCCCTCGACCTTGTTGACCACCCCTGCTATAATGGATTTTAAAAAAAAAGGAAATTTTATAAATAATACTATAAAGCATATTTTAAAACGAGCACGACTGTGTATTAAAAATGAGGGTGGTCATTTTCAACATTTACTTAAATAATCTAATAGTTTAAAATTAATTAATAAAATAATTTTTCAAAAAAAATAAAAATTTTGTGAATTAAATTTTATGTTTTGTAGCTGTCTCGTTTGTTATTTTCTGATTTTCTGTGAAATGGATTGGTATCTCAAAAATTTTTACTAGACAAAAGTTGTAGTCCGTTAAATTTCCTATCCGGAATGGGGCGTCAGATTTTTTGTAAAATGTTTCGTTTAAAAGATACAGGGTCTTAAAAAAAACCAGAAAAAAAGAAAGCTCAAATTTTTCGACATTTTTTAACTTACTTTAATTCATAACTCGAAAGCCGTTGATTTTACACAAGAAAAGGTTTAAATCTAGTTTGTAGAATATTTCACGCTCTTTAAAAAATCACTAAACCATTTTTACTGAAAAATCAATACTTTCGGGGCTATGGCCACGTGAAGGTGGAAATTAAAAAAAATGCTTTAAAGAGGCCTAACTTTCGAGGGTTTGAATTTAGAAAAAAATTTTTGTTAAAAATTGTTCTTAGAAAAGTGTCCTCTATCACCACCTAAGTTATGTAAAGTGAGTGCGGGGACACCCTGTATATGTAGTTTCTGCCGCATATGCAATTATTGGCCTTATCATTGTGTTGTATATACACAGCTTTGTTGATCTTGACAATTTTTATCCGTCAATAAATGCTTGTTTGCATAATACGATTTACTTCTTTGTTGTATTTTTTCTTTATTTCATGCTACCTTTCATTTCTGTTATTTATTTGCACTCCCAGGTAACTAAAACCATATATCTCTTCATATTTCTCATTTTCCACTTCAAGATCTGTTCTTCTTTCTGTACCTATCTTCTTACTTTTAATATATTTTGCCTTTCCTTGGTTTATTTCCAGTCCCATCGGTTTCGCGACGTTCCTTATTTTTTTGACTAACTCTATTAAGGCGTATTTTCGCGAGGCATAAAAGTTAACCAAAAGTGACCAAAACTAACCGGTGTCATTTTCGCGACGAACGGTTAGAGGGGTGGTAGTTTTTGGTTAAAAAGTTACCCAACCAAAGTTAACCCAAAACGTATTTTCGCGAGAATCTCGGTTAGTACCGCTCGGTTACTTTTGGTCAACTTTGTTTAGTCCCCCACCACAATTTCTAATTTAACATAACCTCAAATCCTCGTCTTTAGAACGTTTAGAACTACTTCCAACTTTAAAATTTAAATTGTGGCGCACATTTGTACTAGCAAAGCAACCGCAAAAAGTAACCACTGATTTTGAGCGGTCGTCTTTGGTTAACTTTGGTTGGGTAACTGTTTAACCAAAAACTACCTCCCCTCTAACCGTTCGTCGCGAAAATGACACCGGTTAGTTTTGGTTCAGTTTGGTTAACTTTTATGCCTCGCGAAAATACGTCTAAAGACGACCGCTCAAAATCAGTGGTTACTTTTTGCGGTTGCTTTGCTAGTACAAATGTGCGCCACAATTTAAATTTTAAAGTTGGAAGTGGTTCTAAACGTTCTAAAGACGAGGATTTGAAGTTATGTTAAATTAGAAATTGTGGTGGGGGACTAACCAAAGTTGACCAAAAGTAACCCAGCGGTACTAACCGGGATCCTCGCGAAAATACGCTTTTAATCTCTTCAACGATCTTGCCACCACAAGGCCACCACCACCACTTCTTCTGTATATGCAACCACTTACACTTCTCTGATCACAATCTCCACATCTGCCTCTCTGATTATTCTCTCTAGTAGCACATTGAACCGTTGGCGTTGATTGAAGAAATGAACATGAACCTGATGAACCTATTCATTCAATCAACGATTGAACAGTGTTGCCGACAATGCTTCTCCCTGTTTCACCCCATTATTTATCAGAAACTCATCAGTCTCCCTGCTTGCCGTTATTCTTACACACGCTATTATTTCCTCACTGGTAGTGGTAGTCACCTATTATTTTTGTAAACCTTTTCAATCTGTTATTTAACACTCTATTGCAGTGACTCTCAACCACTGTGCCGCGGCACTTTTGTGTGCCGCGAAATTCTAAAAAGTGTGCCGCGAAATTTTAGATATATAATTATGTTAATATTATTAAATAATATGATTTAAAATTATTTTATTTCGCACATTTAAAATTATTATCATAAACTATTTTACGTAGTGCGTTATAGGTAAATAAATAATTTTTAAACTTTTCTTTTTCTTTGTGTGCCGCCAAATTTTGAAATCGTTAAAAGTGTGCCTAAACAAAAAAAAAGGTTGAGAATCGCTGCTCTATTGAGAATACCTTGTAAGCAACATGATTCCTTGCTTATCTATACGTGTTCGTTTATTTGCAAATTGAAGCAAACAATAATAGTAAACAAATACATAGTGATAGACAATATAGGAAGGTGAAAGCAAAAACAATGCCAAAACTCCATTATAAATACTAATAATTGAGTCGTTAATATTTTTATTAAACATTCGAACATTTTTCATGGATGAAAACAATTATTGCGTTTGGTTAAAAGTTAAATGTTCGCGAACCGCGAAAAGAGCACCATGTGGGTCACATGCAATCTGTGCATTGCAGGTGCCGTGAACCGTGGCTACTTTGAACTTGTGGCTACTTTGAACAGAATTTCAAACCTTCATTAATCTTGTTTATTTGAGTTTAATATTCAAGATTAATGAAGGTTTGAAATTTTGTTCAAAATAGCCACAGCGTTCAAAGTAGTCACGGTTTACGGTACATAATATATTCTTTGGTTTACACTAACAGCCGTATTTATAAACATTTACACGCGTATAGTAAAAAAATTTTCATGACAAAATCTGTAGTTTCTTATGATAGAGTTATCAACATTTGCAATGTTGCCATATAGTAATCATGTGTAAAGAATAATGTAACTACACGTTTTGAAAATGCGTGTAACAAAATTTAAAAATATGAAATTTTACACAAGCGTTACACGCGTGTAGTTGTACGCGTGTAATGGTAGGTTACACGCCTGACTATAAATACGGCTGTAAGGGTTTACATGTCATGTAAATGTCACTTGACTGTCAAATTCAAATCGCCATTTTGCCAGTTTCTTGCGCCAATATATTATGCGCACTGAAAAATTGTCCTTGGGATCCACCGGAGAGTGTCATTTCTTATTCTCTTAAGCTTGTGTGACACTATCACACTTTGGTTACATTTTCCATTCAACTTTCTTGTCAAACATTGGTTTGAAAGTGTGGTCAAAATTTTTGGGTGGAAACATGAAAACATACTTCACGAAATTTCCGTAGCCAACCTTTGCAGCCCACTACCAAAGTTACTAGTATGTTCATGGTTACTAGTGTCAAAATCAACTGTTTAATTTTGTTTCGTGTATTTTGTTGGTTGGTATTGTTAAGTTTTGCAGCAATGCGCATGATTATTCAAAAGTTGAAGGAAAAGTGTGATTAAAAATGTGACACGCGCTACTTTTTGTGTGACGAAAGTGTGATGAAAATGTGATAATGTAACACAGCTTAATATTTTTCATCAAACATTTGACAACAAAGTTGAACGAAAATGTAACCAAAGTGTGATAGTGTCACACACGCTTTAGGTTTGTCGTGTAGTAGCTACCAACTGTTTGAAACTATTTGTGACTTGCACATATTTAATTTACGATTGTCTCGCGACAGTAATAACCTGGCTGTGACTGTGGCGCCATCTGTGGTGCGGTCATGTAACTCTTAGAAAATTTGACTTCACAGTGAGGTTATGCGAAGTTGTGTTATGTTTCCAAGCATGCGCATTTGGTGCTGTTTTGTACTTAGGAATACCAAATTTAATTTTGACAGATGTCAAATTTCTGTAATTAACTTACTACATGAAATACCATTACTTTACGTTAACAATATTCTAGTCATGTTATTTTTACTCTACTTCTATTACTATTTAAGTTATTGAATAAATTATTTAAAAAAAAATAATGATCATTAATTAAAACGTGTTAAAAAACACATTCAATATTAATAATTATCTTAAATTCAATATAGTATAACCTTAAAATGAAATTATTCAATGTTTAATTACTATTAATATTAAGGTAAAATAAGTAAAACTGTTGTATATGAGTATTATTATATAATGTACCTACGAGTTTTTAAATTCTCTTATGTGCACATTTATTTTTAAATATGTGCAAATTATATACTTCAACGGTTTTTCGCCTGTGTGAGTTTTAAAATGATTTTTTTAAAATTATTATTATGTGCACATTTTTTGTAATCACAAATTTCACACTGAAACTAATAAACAAATAGTAGTATTACTATTTATGATCTATTATTGTACAAGGAAAAAATTTAAATAATAAAATATGTACTATAACGAAATTTTACATCTGTCAAAATTAAATTTGGTATTCCTAAGTACAAAACAGCACCAAATGCGCATGCTTGGAAACATAACACAACTTCGCATAACCTCACTGTGAAGTCAAATTTTCTAAGAGTTACATGACCGCACCACAGATGGCGCCACAGTCACAGCCAGGTTATTACTGTCGCGAGACAATCGTTTTAATTTTGCGTTTATTCTATGATATATTTAATTAATACTTTATTCGAAAGAATAGCGTGCAAACTTTACAATTTCAAAATTTCATTAATCACAAGATTTATAATATCGTTTTTATTTTAGGTCAGTTTCGTTCACCTCGAATAACTGAACATCCTTCTGATATTATCGTTGCAAAAAATGAACCTGTAACATTAAACTGCAAAGCCGAGGGACGTCCTGAACCAACAATCGAATGGTTTAAAGACGGAGAATTAGTGCGGACCTCACCAGTGGATAACAAATCTCATCGGGTGCTTTTACCATCTGGTTCATTATTTTTTCTTCGAACTATTAACAGTAAAAAAGAACAAGATGGTGGGGTTTACTGGTGTGTAGCCAAAAATGTAGCTGGTTATGCAGCCAGTCATAATGCTACATTACAGGTTGCAGGTATGTACGTGTAAATTATCCTATACAATACAGTATAATATTATGTAATTAATATGGTATTCAATGTTCTAATTTACCGGGAATCGGCTATCACGAATACATTTTACTGCTCCAGCAAGTGCAGTGCCGGTTCTAAGGGTAGAGCTTGGGAACGACTGCTTCGTGCGCCAAAAATATAAACTTTTCTTATGAACTCCCATAAGAAAAAGCAAAAATTTGCTTTGTTTCTCCGTTATCTTATTAGACATCAGGGCAAATGTATTTGCATTCCTCGTAAAAAGTGCCTTAAATGCCTATAGTTCTATCAGTTTTCAATTGAGGACCGCGTTCGACGAGACCCTACTTTCGCTACTGAAGCTTCACGTTAGTAGCGTGCAGTAACGGTGCAGTATTTGCGTTCGATTAGCAAAAATGCTCGCTTCCATGCTTCCCTCCCCGAACGCATATAAACATTCCTTACCCTCCTCGACACCAGGGACTCTGCGCAGGCGCCAAAAACATGTTTCTATTGGTTGAAAATTGCACCGGCGCTGTAGGTACTTGTCAGAACTTAGCATTTTTATTAAGACCAGAAATACTAGGAAATGGTTTTTAATTAATTTAACGACGTTGAATTCGAGTGGAGGATGATGGTTGTCTTGTTAAAACTGACTCTTCCGCGTCGATCCACTCTGGACGCTCCAGAGCCGCTTTGACAACATTATACCAGCTACCTTCCAATTCGGCAAATTGTGCTACTGGGAAGAGGTGGATCTCTCTTTGTTTTGCTGCAAATTTAAGCCAAAATACCGCTAAAAATTGAAAATAGCTCGATGTTAACTGTACGATGGTGTAGGTACAACTAGCATTACTGCGTCGATTTCCACTCTCTGTGCCTCAAGACCGAAAAAATTAAAACGGACTGAGAACAGAATGTCCAATAAGGTCGAAAATCGAGCGAAAATTGGAAATTTCAAAATCGATTATTAGCCAAACTAATCGATATACGACATTCCTCCGTATCCAGTTTGTATCATTTTAAATGTTATCTATCTAAATCCGTTAGTTTTCTTTAAAATATTTAAAACTCTCGGGTCCAGGTTAAGTAACTACATCCTATATATTTTGTAAACATAAATTTATTTCATAAAAGTAATTATTAATAGAACATTAGACTTTAGGTTTGTTCGTTTGTATGAACTAACTTGCTCGGTTCAAGTTAGTGCAATGTACTGTGTTCGTTTGGCTGCTCAGTTCATAACCGAACATGAATTTCTTGCTCGACGTCCATAGGAGGAGTAGGCAGTGCAAGTTAGAACACTATCTAACTTTTCTGGTGGGAGTATTTTGTCTCGAAAGATTACCCAGTTCAAGTTAGTTCATACAAACGAACAAACCTTATGTTCATGCATTAGACCGTTGAATAGAACAAGCAACGCCTATGAAAAAATGAGGTTAGGTTAGGTGACAAATGAAATGTCAAATGACGCCTTACTTGTCAGCCCATCACAACATGTTTTGGCGCCTGCGCAGAGACCCTGGTGTCGAGGAGGGTAAGGAATGTTTATATGCTCCCCGAACGATGTTTCGGCGCTGCGGTGTTTAAAATTTAAATTTGTATGTGTGGGTACCTAACCTAACTTATTATTTTTAAATATTATAAGGTTTAAAGATGGTTTAAAGGTTATTAACAATCTTACGGTAGAAACACAGTCGCCGAAACCTGCTTACCCGCTTGAATGTTTTTATTGAAATACGAGCTTCGTTTGTCCTCAATTACGTTAATTAATATAATATTATTAATAATATAATAAGTAATACATGAATTAATGTAATCGAGGACAAACGAAGCTCGTATGTCAATAAAAACATTCAAGCGGGTAAGCAGGTTTCGGCGAACAGCTTCCACTGTGTTTCTACCGTTATGGTTCACCTGAAACCAAAATATTTTATATTTTAAAAATATATAAATAATAAATTTTATTATTCTTGCTTTAGGAGTTGTCTTTGTTGTTATTCTTGTTTTATTTCAATTTCGTAATTAGCGCGTTTGATGTTAAAAGAAATTTTACAAATATATTTTTATTTTGCCAGAAGAAGTGAGTGAGACGACGAATACAAAAACAAGAAATATCTATTATTATGTGATTTTGAAAAAAAATTGGTCATTTTAAAATTAAACTATACTTTATTTCACTTTACCACTTAGGCCCCGTTCGACGAGACCCTACTTTCGCTTCCAAACACTTCTTTTCCGTTCGGGGAGAGACTTCTACGAGCTTCCAAACGCTTCGGCTCCGCCCCTTTCAGTCGCTACAAACGCTTCTAAAATTTAGGTGGGTTGATGGCATAGATCGTGGCATAGATCTTGTATTGACTAGATAGAGGACTCCTATCTAAATAGCATTGGTTGTTGTCAATACATAATCGAACTCGTTCGACGAGAAGCTACTTTCGCTACTGAAGCTTCACGTTAGTAGCGTGCAGTATTTGCGTTCGATTAGCTTAAATGCACGCTTCCAGGCTTCCCTCCCCGAACGATGTTTCGGCGCTGCGGTGTTTAAAATTTAAATTTGTATGTGTGGGTACCTAACCTAACTTATTATTTTTAAATATTATAAGGTTTAAAGGTTATTAACAATCTTATGGTTCACTGAAACCAAAATATTTTATATTTTAAAAATATATAAATAATAAATTTTATTATTCTTGCTTTAGGAGTTGTCTTTGTTGTTATTCTTGTTTTATTTCAATTTCGTATTTAGCGCGTATGATGTTAAAAGAAATTTTACAAATATATTTTTATTTTGCCAGAAGAAGTGAGTGAGACGACGAATACAAAAACGAAAAATATCTAGATATTATGTGATTTTGAAAAAAAATTGGTCATTTTAAAATTAAACTATACTTTATTTCACTTTACCACATAGAAATACTGACCATAATGATAAACTGAACTGATGTTTATTTATTTGTGTGACCACGTGGTTGAATTTGTAGAAAAAATAAAGCAAACAAAATTTGAATTCAAATTTGAATTCAAATTATTTTGCGATTTTGCCACCATGCGCCACGCTACCATCAACCCACCTAAATTTTAGAGCGTTTGTAGCGTCTGAAAGGGGCGGAGCCGAAGCGTTTGGAAGCTCGTAGAAGTCTCTCCCCGAACGGGAAAGAAGCGTTTGGTGGCGTTTGGAAGCGAAAGTAGCGTCTCGTTGATGGTAGCGTGGCGCATGGTTGCAAAATCGCAAAATAATTTGAATTTAAATTTGAATTGAAATTTTGTTTGCTTTATTTTTTCTAAATTTTTTCAAATTCAACCACGTGGTCACACAAATAAATAAACATCAGTTCGGTTTATCAATTATGATCAGTATTTCTATGTGGTAAAGTGAAATAAAGTATAATTTAATTTTAAAATGACCAATTTTTTTTTCAAAATCACATAATATAGATATTTCTCGTTTTTGTATTCGTCGTCTCACTCACTTCTTCTGGCAAAATAAAAATATATTTGTAAAATTGCTTTTAACATCAAACGCGCTAATTACGAAATTGAAATAAAACAAGAATAACAACAAAGACAACTCCTAAAGCAAGAATAGTAAAATTTATTATTTATATATTTTTAAAATATAAAATATTTTGGTTTCAGGTGAACCATAAGATTGTTAATAACCTTTAAACCTTATAATATTTAAAAATAATAAGTTAGATTAGGTACTCACACATACATATTTAAATTTTAAACACCGCAGCGCCGAAACATCGTTCGGGGAGGGAAGCATGGAAGCGAGCATTTTTGCTAATCGAACGCAAATACTGTACGCTACGAACGTGAAGCATCAGTAGCGAAAGTAGGGTCTCGTCGAACGCGGTCTAAATTTTAGAAGTGTTTGTAGCGACTGAAAGGGGCGGAGCCGAAGCGTTTGGAAGCTCGTAGAAGTCTCTCCCCGAACGGAAAAGAAGCGTTTGGTGGCGTTTGGAAGCGAAAGTAGCGTCTCGTCTAACGAGGCCTATGAGATCTGGGAAAAGTGGCATGAATTTAGACACTTTTTCAATTTAAAATATTTCTGATTTTTACAATCTTTTTCAATACATATAGGTGTTGCATGGCACATCAACAATAGGACGGTTATATTATACTTTATTTCATAATTACTATCGAATAGTCAGTGATAATTTTGACTATGAGATCCCTGCCTAACTATACTAAGGTGCCTGGGGGTTATAAAGCCCACCTACCACGTACGAGAGGTTCAACTACACTTTTCCATTATCACTTCAAAGTTCAAATGATTAGATGGTCAGCCGCACTCACAGATTCCTACACTTCCTTGATTAAACTAAGAACATACTGATGGCGTCTAAACCCGTTTTCTTAATTTTATTCTTATTTGGCACATCTGGGCCTTATTACCATCATGGGCCTTATCACCCCCAGGCACCTTATACCATTTCCAGCTGTACTTTAGAAAGCGTCAATGCCGAATACCAAATAGAGTCGCAAAGTTTGCCAAACGGTTTAAAGCTGAACTTCGAATGACGCTTTTTGAATTAAATCTGAAAATCGTATAATATAGTAAAAATTAGATGCTAACGTATCAACCTGTTTGCACTTTTGCGATACAATTTTAGACTAATAAGGGGACATTACAGTCAGTATATCGGCAATCGAGATCCCAATTATTTTAGTGATTTTAGTAGCCAAAAAAATTATCACTTTTTCGGCATTTACTCCTGGCATGCACCTTAATTTTTGAGTTATGAATTTTTGAAAACAGACATGGTGGTTTAACTGTTGTTACTATTGAGAGGTAGAGTATTGGAATGGTAATTCGCATGGTAATACCATGGGTAATTCGTTGGTCTCGAGTTCGATTGTCATACTTTGTTTTTTGAAAATTGAATCGCTGATTGCAGAAAGGGAAGTACTACAAAATTTACATTTTGAGATAATCGATTTAAACTGTTTAAAATTTAAACCATAACTTTCAGCTGCTCAATTTTTTCACACATATTAGAAATGGCTCTTAGCTATAGAAAAAGTGAAAAAATAACTTAATTGTATCAATATTGCGCCCCCCCAAAAAAATATTTAGTACATTGAAGTACTTTGCTTTCTGCAGTAAATAATGCTATTTAATTTAAACAACATAAAGAACTTAAGCAAAAGAAAACTTTATTCTATAAAACATAAAATATACTCAAATAAACATTATGAAAAACCAGTACGTCACTTTCAAATTAGGATTTTTGAGATTTTTGAAGAGCTGGTACATTTTTGTAACAGACAATCGTGCGTCAAGGTATTCAAATTCTTTGCCCGAAAAATGCGATATTCTCGACTGAAATTACTAAATGACCACTATTAACTAAGTAGGCGACGCGACGTTTAGTGCAGAATAGAAAATACTGCTCAGATCTTCCCTTTCTGTACCTAATGCATATTTTAATGACGATTAACTAAGTAACGCTTGATGGTAGAACTTTTATTCCTGCACCAAACGATCGGGCTATGTCGAAAATATATGGCATGATGTATAACTCAATTTCGACAAATTTGTCAGTACTTCCCTTTCTGCAATCAACGATTCAAATAATATAATTTATTATCTGAATTAATTATATTTTAAAATTTTACTGTGCTTTTTTAATTTATTTCAAAACATGTTATTAGTTACGCATTTTCACGTAAATCATTAATTTATTATATTTTCCTTATATTTTCAATGATTAATATATCTTATGCAAACAATTAAAAAGTGGAATAAGAAAAGATACATATTATTAGAATTACTACTTCACAAATTTTATTTATTTATTTAAGAATTTTTGTAACAAACACTGGGATGATAAACATCGTAAAAATAATTGAAACAAATAAATCGGCTACAATTTTCCAGACTTCGAGGCGGTAATGTGGACATTGCCATATATTTCTGTTGAAGCCTTGATTACCTCTGAGACACGACACGAGTACCAAACATTCCCTTCGGTTGCTGCATACACAAAAATATTACCGTAAACGTTAATTAGGACCTATATATTTCCAGTTCAAGTAAGAACACATAAATGTATTAAAATAAACACACGGATGTGATGTGGAAGCACTTTTCCGAGAGGTCGTGAAGACATGTCATTACATAAATGTATGTACATGTGGAAGAATATCTTTTATCCAATCCGCCAATTGTCGCCGATTTATACATTTTAAATATTTTTACGATGTACGTATATAATAATATCATCCCAGTAAATGTGACCAGCCGTCTGGCGTAAATCAAACACGGATAGACTACAGAGCGGGAAACCGCGGTTCTAATCCTGATTGCGTCGGATATGTGCTGTGATCTACAAAGTCCAAAATCGAACTGTGGACTACACTCGCCAACCCGGCTGGCCACCGTGGCGAGTTATGGCTAAACAACCCCCATAGAAATATGGTGGGGGCCTACATCCAGCAGTGGATTGACATAGGTAAATCGTGAATCGTGAAATGTGTTTGTAACGAATTTTTTTAAATAAATAAAGAAAATTGGTTAAGTTCTTATTGGACTATTTCATTTTTGAATGAAATACGCGAAGTAAATTAAAGAAGTAGGTACAGTAAAATTATAAAATATTTTCAAAAAAAGTTACCTGAATGAGAATCGAACTCATGTTCAAAAAGTGCAAATTTCAAAACTCAACGTTTTGCCAATTTTAAGAAAATCGATTTTGAAAACTAATGCGTAAATAATTATTAGTTAATCACAAGGAAGGGATCCCCTGTATATTTCACTGATTATAATGATTTTTAGATATGTGGTAAAGTCGAGGATCAAGTATTGAAAAATAAGAGTCCACCTATTTTTTTTTTTATTATTTTTTTTAGCGGCCCTGAAACAGTTTTTGGGGGGTGCAGGTACCTACAAGAAAATAATTTAATTTTGTTTTTTTTATAATAGAAGAACATTGTACCTAGATTTGAAAAAGTCAGCTCCATAATATTTCGTTTTTTTAAACATGCCCAACATTTTCAAAATTAATTATATACAAAGAATTCATTCCTTGCGTTAATGCAATTACTCACTTATTAATTTTAAAAATGTCATTATTTGAAATTGGCTGAACGTTGAGTTTTACAATTTACACTTGTTAAGTGCTAATGAATACTTGTATGTAGTAATAATTGATAAAATCAGTAATTCTAATATGAAGCTTTTTAGCAAATATTCTTCGCTGAACTTGTGTGTAAATAATTTGTCCTATTTTAGTTCTCAGAGATGACTTTCGCATTGTACCAAGTGATACAAGAGTTGCATCTGGAGAAACAGCATTGCTACAATGTGGTCCTCCCAAAGGTCATCCAGAGCCCAATATTCTTTGGAAGAAGGATAATCGCGAGGTGGATGTTGATGGAAAGCGAATACATATTGTAGATGGTGGAAATCTTATGATTTCTGATGTCCGAAAACATGATGAAGGAAGATATTATTGTGTAGCCCATAATATAGTGGGTTTTAAAGAAACACCCTCTGCGTTGCTGACTGTTCATGGTAAATAATTTTACTCATATTTGTTATAAACTTGTTATAAGGCTAAAGTTTGTGATCCAATGTCGCGACTACTTCTGCATTTCAAGCGTTGTTGTTGGGGCGTTCGGCTTATCTACTCACGTCGGTTGCTTGTTTATGTGCGTGAGGATTTATCCATCATTTAGATGAATTATTGTGCGACATAAGCCGAATGCGTACACACATTGTAATGTGCTTAGATTTTACACGAGGTTATTATTTTCCGTAAATTCTTGTCACAAAAGGTTAAAAATGATTTTTAAAGTGTTTTTCAATAAAATGTCTTGTATGTTGTTCTTTACTTACGGTTAAAATTTAATATTTTAACATTTAGTTAAATTTTTGTTAAATTTATATTTCACAACACATACTAAAATCACATTCTTTAAATTTTCTTTTTTTAAAATCTTATTCCATATTATTTTCTGACCCACCTCGTAAATTCCTTCAGCCCGCATCAATCCCGTGTGTATCAAATAATGTAGGTATAATAGTGTGAGTTTTGATGATGTTGTTGATTTTTATAGTACAATACTTCTGAATCAAATATTGTGTAATCGCAATCACGGGAAAATTCTAACTTTCTGAATTTCCTTTAACTTCATTACTATACTTTCCTCACTTCGTAAAATGAAAAGTAAAAAGGTATAAAAATCTGTTTTGTATTGTATTGTATTGTATTCTTTGAGGTCATAAGATGATATGTAATTTTGTTTTGGATGAAAGATGAATGTGGAATACTGGCTATGTTGCTTTGGTAGTGTAGTACTGGATAGTGGTTTGATGTTTGCTCGTTCGCTGTTGTGAGCCAGTATTGGAGGTACATGTCATCGAAGAGGGACATCGAGGAAATTATAGGTGCCAAGCCGATATATTGGATGCGTGTGTCATTTTCAGATCGTGTGTTTGGCGTTGAGGTCACCGGCGATAATGTTACTCTCAAGGCCCGTGAGGACACCTCGACTGCTAGGTCGTCTTTTAAGATTTCTCTTTTAGGATTGTGTAGATTGATGAAACCTGCAAACAGTTATGATTATTAATTTGTATGCACACGGTATCATTATTGTGGCTTCCAGTTCCAGTTTATCCATAAATAACATTATGATTTTATATCTGTGGATAAATAAATTTTGAAGCGACTGGGAATCAAACCTACTTCATATTTTTTTTTTTTTTTTTTTTTATTAACTCCATGAGTACAGCAATTTGCCCGGAGGCATTAGGCATTTGGTTTGATAATTATACAGCAAGAAGAAAATTGTTCCAACAAACAATATCTATTTTAATCACTTAGAAGTTTGTCTATTCACTCAAATCTGTTTATCAGGTCGATAGGTTGGTATCTCTTTAATCGCCGCACTTCACTTGTATTTTTGAGCAGTTTGTTTGCGTATATATTAGGATGGTGGACAAGTCTTTCACTGTATTTAGCACTGTACCCTGTGATTACCTCACCAACGCCAACGGTGGGCATTAATATGTCGCGTTGTATCACTTCATTAGTTACATATCTGGGTGCGTCAACAATCGCTCTCATTACTTTGTTTTGGAATCGTTGTATTATCTCGATGTTAGAGTTGGCTGCTGAGCCCCACAGCTGAATTCCATAGGTCCATATTGGCTTGAGTATTGTTTTGTACAGCAGTAGCTTATTTTCTAAGCTAAGTTGGGATTTTCTGCCTATTAGCCAATACATTTGACTAAATTTGATTCCAAGCTGTTTCCGTTTAGTCAAAATGTGTTTTTTCCATGTTAGTCGTCTGTCTAAGTGGATACCAAGATATTTGACATCTTCAGACTCGGGGAGTTGCTGGCCATTCATTGATACTGTTGGGCAAGTTGTCCTATTTAGGGTGAAGGTAATGTGGATAGATTTAATTTCGTTAACCTTCATTCGCCATTTCCGTAGCCATAGCTGAATTTTGTCTATGTGAGATTGGAGATTTTTTGATGCTGTTAAAGGGTCTGAATGGGATGCCAGTATTGCAGTATCATCTGCGAAGGTGGCTGTCTTTGTCAAAGGAGTAGTTGGTAGGTCAGCCGTGTAAATCAGGTAAAGCACTGGACCCAGCACACTACCCTGTGGTACTCCAGATGAGATGGGATATAGATCTGTATATTCATTTTGCTGCTTTACCAAGAAATGCCTATTATGTAAGTAGGATTGCAATATTAAAAAGTGCTGATATGGCAATGCCTTTTTGATTTTCTACTTCATATTGAACTTGTACTTTTTCAACTTTTGTCCCATTTTTGTGTTTCATATTTATTCCACTTTTGATCCTATTCCAAAAATTACTTAACAAAACAGGATTGTTATTTATTTAGTATGTATTTGTTTTAGTAAAACCATTTTTTGATACGGAACCACAAGATCAAGTAAGTTTGCTTGGAGAAAAAATTGTGTTTTATTGCGGTGTTAATGGTGAACCTACACCGACTATTCTCTGGAGAAAAGAACATGGTAAAATGCCAATTAGTAGAGCTCATATTCGAGATGATAAATCTCTAGTGATTGAAAATTTACAAAGTGCAGACGAAGGCTTATATATATGCGAAGCAGAAAATTTGGTGGGAAGTATATCTTCAAAAGCATCATTGGTTGTGAATTGTAAGTAGTTTTCAAACTGTAGATAGGAGAATTGATCCACTTAAACTTAACATTAAATTACTGCAATATCAAAACTAATTCTTTATAATCACAATCTGGTTTTTGAATTTGATTAACAAGGGGGGAGCCAACTTTCCTCTTGACTGTCAGTATATCATAAAAATAAAGTTTTTATAATTGTTTTTCTTGAAATTAGTTAAGGGTTTACATATCGATATTTGTTTTCTTACAAATAATTTTTCTTTATACTTTTAAGACTATTTCAAAAAGAAATTTTAAGAAAATTCCACTCCGTTACACAGTTATAACAATAAATGTGGCCGGACATCTGGTTGGGAACTGTACCTACCAGAAACTTTAAACGCGTTGTTCTCGAAACTACGTTTTTAGACAAGGTCAGCACGATAACTCGGTTAATTTTCAATATTTTTTATTATAATTCTTGTTAATTATTTTCCCTATTGTCTGACGAGAAGTTTTTTTAATTTTTTGGTTGAACAATTTTCTATAAATTTTAAACACTATTTTTTTCTTTTTAAATTGCATATCTACTAAAGTTTGAAATACTGTAATTTTTTATTTTTGTAAAAAGCAAAAATTCCTTCCTTCAGACAATTACTACTACATTATTTTACAAAATTCTTTTTTATTTTTGCGGATTGGATAATTTTTGGTGAAGTTATGATGTCGACCAGGAGGCACCATGGTTTTTATCAGTAGTCCATTTATACCCATAAAAAGTAATGTTAATATTAAAAAACCAAATGTTTTATTTTTTTTCTTATAATATGTACCTAGTAGTTGAAAAATTAATTCAAAATTAACTTTTGTTTCACAATATAACCTTTATAATAATTTTTCAAATGTACTCGGTTTTCAGTGCGTGCAGGTATGTGGCCCCTTAAAAATTAACTCTTATAATTTGCACCTGTTTAAAATCTCAATCAGCCTACGTGTTTAGCGATATGAATTCAATCAATGAGGGAAGTAGGGACATGCTTCTTGTTAAACCAGTTTATATTTTTATTTAGAATTAGAACTAACTCTTAAGAGCGCGCTGCTTATTTTGATGCAAAAACATGTTTCGACAGATGGCGTGCCCTAAAATATTAATCTTTTATAGTTATCTTTTCACCAAAACAGAATTCTAATAATTTATAAAAGTCGTATGAATAAACGATAACTAAGCTAGGCAATAAGGAAGTTTGAGCTTCCAATGTTGAATATTTACAAGTATATTCCAAAAAGATATGCACATGTGAAAATATTGAATATATTTAAAAATATTTATCTTTGAAAGCTCAAACTTCCTTATTGCCTAGCTTAGTTATCGTTTATTCATATGACTTTTATAAATTATTAAAATTCTGTTTTGGTGAAAAGATAACTATAAAAGATTAATATGTTAGGGTACGCCATCTGTCGAAACATGTTTTTGCATCAAAATTTGCAGCGCGCTCTTAATGAATAAATTACTACAATTTTTGATGCACTCTTTAACTATTTTCAACTTGCAAGGGACTCTTTAAGTTATGTTCTTTAAGTTATGTTCTATAATCTATACCCTCTATACCTATGTATGTATCTCTTATGCTAATCTAAAATGTTGATAATATTTTAGCCCCACCCACATTTATTGATCGTCCTCAAAATCAAAAAGTAAATTTGAATGGGATTGTGCAATTTGATTGTACTGCAACAGGAAACCCACCTCCTTCTGTATTTTGGAGTAAAGAAGGTTCTCAGCTACTTATGTTTCCTGACACTTCCTATGGTCGTATGCATGTAAATTCAAACGGAATTTTAACAATTCAAGGAGTTTTAAAAGAAGACTATGGGTTCTATGTATGCTCTGCTCTTAGTACAGCTGGATCCACTAGTGTTAGAGCACTTTTACAAGTACGTTAATATACATTTTTTAGAATAATTTATGAACGCTGATATGATACGCAGGAGCAGCGAAAATTTTATGTATATAAAAACCGTCTTCTGTAGCAACTTGGTTGCTGCAGGAGACAATTTGTTTGTAAATATGTCAAAACAATAATAGAGTCTGTTGAATTGAATTGAATTGAACATGAAATTCAAATGAACCTTTTTTTAGGTAACTTCTATAGCCGACTTTCCTCCCCCTATAATTCAAATAGGTCCTGCTAATCAAACTTTGCCACCTCATAGTATGGTAACATTACACTGCAAGGCATCAGACTCTGAAGGCGAACATATAACCACCCATTGGTTAAAAAATGGAAAATTACTAAAAAATGGTAATTTACCAAACAGATATTTTATTAGCTCATTTGGAACTCTCGATATTGATGGTATGCTATAATTTAAATTTTTTTTAATATTTAACAAATGTATTTTGATGTAGATTTACAAGTAGACGATTCTGCTCTTTACACATGCTGTGGAGTTTCTAAAAGTGGCGAAAGTTCGTGGTCTGCTTCTTTAAATGTTGTAGAGGGCACAGCTGTTTCGTTTCATCGCAGTCCAGATCCATCAACATTTCCGCAAGCGCCTGGGCAACCGTACATTCTTAACCTTACCGCATCTAGTATTGGTTTAACTTGGGAAAGCAATTCTGAAGAAAGTAGTTTAGTGGGATATACAGTAGAATATTGGAGTCCCGATTTACAAACAGGTTGGGTTGTTGCCGCTCATCGACTTCCTATCAATAACATGGTAGTGCGCGAATTAAAACCAGATAGTTCGTATGTGTTTTTAGTTAGGGCAGAAAATGCACACGGTCTTTCTCCAGCTAGTGCGGTATCGTCAATAGCAAAAACTTTAAGTAATTCGCGTTCGGTGCCACGCTCGGAACTGGACACTGCAAGATCGATATTAAGTACTAAAATTGTGGAATTACATCATGCTCTAGCGTTCTCTTCAACTTCAATAAAATTGCAATGGAAATTAAGTTACACCAACTTTATTGAAGGTCTTTATATCCGTTTTCGAGAATTATCAGGTGGAACACATAATTACAATATACTAACCGTTTTAAATCTTCAAAGTCACAATTATTCAGTGAATAATCTTAAAAAATACACGAAATATGAATTCTTTATTTCGCCGTTTTATAAATCTGTAGAAGGGCAACCCTCAAATTCACGAATTTGTCAAACATTAGAAGATATTCCGTCGGCTCCACCCGATAGTATTTCTGCTGGTTTATTTAATCATACAGCTGGATGGGTAAAATGGTTACCTCCTCCTCCACAACACCACAACGGAATAATAATTGGATACAAATTGCAAATTAAAGGATCTGCTAGTCGTTCTCTAACCATGAACGCCAGCACTACATCCGTTCTTGTAAGCAATTTAACAATCAATGGTATATACAGTGCCAGAGTAGCCGCTTTAACTCATATTGGTTTAGGTCCATTTTCTAATTTAGTACCATTATTAACTTCATCTCGAGCTCAAAGTCCTAGAACATTAGGACCATTAATACCAGTAATAGGTCAAACGTGGTTTGTTGTGTTATCGGTAATAATAATTTTGCTACTGTTAACGGTAACTTCAAGTGTTATATATATTAAGAGAAAACGGACGTTAAAAAAACAATTGGGTCATTTAAGTGTACCTGTGGTTAATGCAAATCAATTAAATACCAAGGAAACCTTATGGATAGATAAAGGTTGGCGTCCAAGTGATGGTGATAAAGATTCCTTTATTCCATTAACACCTCCACCTGCAGACTATGCCGAAGTTGAAACGAAAAGTATGTCAACATTTTATAATTGTATGAAATCGTCAGATAATCCTACTCCTTATGCGACAACAATGATTATACCAACACCAACTTGGACCGAATTAATACCTCCACCTCCTGATCATCCACCACCAAAATGTCCACGGGAAAGTTTATCTCTTCCCACCGTTAGAAACGAAAGCAATTACGAAAGTGCATCAGTTGGATATGCATGCTATGCTATACATACTCCTAACTCTTCGGTTATTCGAAATAATCAATTTTTGCATTATTCTAAACCAGATACTTATCACAATTGTGGAAGCCACTGTTCCTTAAGTAGTGACAGTGAAGAAAAACATTCAACTTATAAAAATCAGTATCAACATTTTCATAATAATTGTGATAATAAAAGTTACAAAACTGTAGATTTAAACGAAAAAGACTCACATTCGGAGAGCCATAATACAACCTCTTCATATAGCGGTGAATCGTCATGTTTATCTATAGAAGCTGGACTTTCGAATATTAATATATCTTCGTCGCACTAGTGTTTAAAAACACAAGTGAAGTGGAACATTTTGGAGTGATTTTTGGTTAACTAGTCGTTAAGTTAGGTGCCTACCTACGTATCTATATACATTTTGTTGGCTTAATTCGTCAACAGCGTAACTAATTTACTAAATTTTTACGTGCACCGAAGTTTGTTTTGTTTAATTTCATGTAAAAGTTTAAGAAAATAATCGTAGATTAATTAAAATAATATTATTAGTAAGTTTTTAACTAAATTACTTTAACATCCAGGATATGGTTTAACTTATAACTTCTTTCAGTCAAAATAAGTTCCTCTGATCTGAAATTCCTTTAGTTCTATCACAAGTATGAATATACCAAAATAAAATATATTTTATTTTAAGTAACATGAAACTACAGATAATTTACTGCAGATAGCCAGACCCAGCATTAAATGCATTTTGTGTTTTCCAATGTGCAGAGCTTGAAAGTTAGTGAAAACAAATATCCCAAGCAACCGAACTTCCTTCTTAAGAAAAGAATGAACGAATTCAAAATTTTGAATCTCGTGCGTCCATTTTACAAAACTTAAACCCTTAGAAACTTAAATAATATCACTTTCAAATAGATGCAAACTGGTGATTGACAAATAAGTACTTATCTAGTACATTGGGAGTAACATTTCTGTAATAACTAAGGCTGGGATTATATGCAAATGCATATTTTTAACTATTGATATGAGAACGTCGATTTTTGAATATCTTTGCGAATCACATAAATTAGAGTAATTTAAATCAAATTTTTTTAGGCATATTTTGCATATTTTCCACTTTTGGTTCATATTTTAGTAAAGTTAGCATATTAATGCATAAATACTCATATTTATTTCAACTCGTGAAATTATATATCTACCTATGTATGAAAATTCTTGAATTTCCAAATGATTCTGCTGCTATTCGTGAGGCAAAATTTGCTTTAGATGATCAACAATTATCTCAGAATCTAGCATTTTTATAAAATCAAATTACGCCTTTATTGCAAAGGCAATCAAAACTCTCGAAGCGCAAGGTATGAAACTTGTAGATTCCATTGAGTTGCTGAATCAAACGAAAATTATATTCAACAAATAAAATGGGGCGTAGGGATGCGTATTGGCCAAAAATTTACAGATGTGATTAGAAAAAATGAAGGATTTAAGGTTCTTAAAAAAATTTCGAATATACTAGAAGGTCAATATGAAGAATCGGTAACAATGGAACCACAAAAAATGTGCAAGTTTAAATTCGCTCTAATAACATCAGTCGACGTTGAAAGAAGTTTCTTAACGTACAAGAACATATTGAGTGACAAAAGACAATCTTTTATTTTTGATAATTTAGAAAAACATATTATAATTAATATTTATTATCAAGTGAAAAACAGTAATAATTAAATGCGTTGTCAATAAAAAAAAAAGTGCTAAATGTTTTTTTTTTGCAAACATTTTATTGCATATTTTGAACTTTTATTCGGTAGATTTCACTGCATATTTTGTCACGGCAAAAATTTGCTTACGACATAAAATAACCAGTCGAGTGGTTCTTCTCTCTTAAAGCAAGTGGCTCGCTAGCTGATTCAGTGGAGAGGGCGTGGATCAAACGTCTACTGGCACTGCAATAAGAGAGGGAGGGATGGTCGTATTTGATAACTAGTATCATGGGGTTAAGTAGGGCGCCACCAGCTAAAACGTTCCGTATCGACTCACCTTTGATTTTACTAGCTGGGAATATGTCGAAGGTCACGAGTCGCACGAAAGGGAATCTTAATACTAATGAACACAAATAACTAGGTGCAAGGAACAGAATTATATAATAAAGGGCAACAAAACAACAAGATGACCAGAATATTGTCACTCGGTTGAAGTTAGACTCTACAGTCTCGCTTTGAACGACTGGTGTGTGGCCAAAGCTCTTCAACGAGTGGTCGACTGCAATTACCACCGATTTAAAATATGTTGACGTTAATACTAAAGTTTGAATAGCAATAATGACGGGTGTACTCGGTAGGATCTGGATCCGGACTAGTCGATGCCAAATGCGACCGAGGTAGAAGAAATTGCAGCCGAAGAAAACTACTAACTACTTGAACAATGAACAATAAATTACAATATTTATATACACACAATGAGTAACAGTATTAGAAAGTTTGGGTGTTTTACCTTATTCGGTGATGTTAATCTCTCGAGTATTAAACCAATAACGATAACGATAATAACACGAGGCTGAACGGATGGTAACAATAAATAAAATAATGGTAAAGAACGCCACCACTGGCGGGGGAAAAAGGACTAAAACCTCTTCCCACGACGTTTTCTTGGATATTCAAAAATATGGCTTCCGCCTTTAAATCAATTATGGGTATTTGAGCTTTACTTCCCAAATCACTAAACCCAAATTAATCAGTTCTGAACTCCCAACGTGAAAACCAAAATTATTTTACAAATTAAAATTCACTACCCCGCGTATTACTTATTTACTTGACAACCCAAAAATTAAAAACAAAAAAATCTAAAAAAACTTAATCTGCCTACCCTGATTTTAAAAATAAAAATGCTCAAAATATCAGGACTCGTTCTTATCGGCCAACAAGAATTTCCCTAAAATTCTATTAGAGGGCGCGTAAAAATTTGGAAAGGAATAAAAAAAAGTTACTTGTGATTTCACTGAACATCACACGTCCCCAACTTGAAGAGGAATTCTCAATTTCTCTTAAAGTAGCAACTTATTAAAAATGATTGGTTATCGCCGAAACATAAGATGTTAGCCGAAAGGAACTAGAACAATAAACATAGAGACACATACCTAATTAAAAAAATTATAACTAAGAAAATAAATAACCTAACATAACACCTAGATGAATTAAATGAATAACTACTCAGGAGTAGGTTTTAGGTCCTTGGCATGCCAAGTACCTTTATCCGCACCTGAGGCGTCAGACAACTGATACGTTGCAAACGAGATTTTCTTTTTAATAAAGAAGGGCCCTAAAAATTTAGGTGCTAATTTGGCGGTAAAATGTTTAGACGCATCTGAGAGTACGTAATTTCGTCTCCAGATTGAATCACCAACAGCAAAATTTGCCGGACGTCTACGTAAATCATACGTGATCTTATTTTTCTCGTAAGCAATTTGTAAACGTTTAACTATATCGTTATATAATTTTTGAAAAGCTTGAGGACGATGTTTTAAAAATTCTCGATCCCCAAAAGTCAACTCTGTGTCCGCAGACAAATCCTTTGTGCCATTGATACTACCATCTAAGCACATTTCACGCCCGAAATTAGCAAAATAGGGCGTTACGCCCGTAACTTCGTGCATCGCTGTACGCATAGCGCAAGCAACTTGCGACAAGTACTTATCCCATGTCCGATGATTATCGGAGACATACGACGCTAGCATGGTTTTCATTACCCTGTTCACCCTTTCAACCGGATTGGCCTGAGGGTGATAAAGAGCATTATACGTAACTTTTATATTATACAGAGAGAGCATATTGGTTAATTCTCTACTACGAAATTGTACGCCATTATCGCACAGTAAGATTCGCGGAGCTCCATACATTAAGATAACTTCCTCTTCGATTTTGCGGGTCACAGCAGAAGCTGTGGCACTACGCAACGGAAAGCACAAAGTAAACTTAGAAAAATAATCCGAAACTACTAAGATACTAGTGTATCCACGAGTGGATCTAGGCAATGGACCAACAAGATCTGCAGAGATCATTTGCCAAGGCTTTGTAACGATAGGATGTCGAGTCATCAAACCGGCAGGTTTCTTCTGCTCAGGCTTATGAGAAATGCAGATGGTACAATTATTCACATATTTGCGAACGGAACTACGCAGTTTCGGCCAATAATAACGTTGAGCGATACGTTCAAAAGTCTTCCTAATCCCCAAGTGACCTGATGTAGGAGCATCATGACATGCTTTCAAAACTTGAAGACGTTGGTGATTAGAAACGACCTCTCGCCAGTTATCATCATCGTTATTAAAATCTGGATAGTCAGGTTTAGTGTGTTTAAATAAAATTCCATTCTCAATTTTCCATAACGGGAAAGATTGAGGCGATTTACCAACTTTATCTAACATCGCTTTGTACCAACGATCATTAACCTGTTTATTATTATCAATTATGTTATTATTTATGTTATCTGTACTATTATTTACAGTGTCGGTTATAGAACTCAAAATAGCTGTTACATCATTATTAATATTATCCTTGTCGGTTGTAATTTCCAACATCGGAACGGCACGCGATAACGCATCAGGAACAACATGGTCTTTTCCCTTCCGATGAATTATCTTAAAATTGTATTGTTGGAGCCGTAGGGCCCAACGAGCAAGTCTACCAACTGGGTCTTTTAAGTTGCTTAACCAAATTAAACTATAATGGTCCGTAATAACTGTAAACTCAGAACCCTCCAAATAAGGACGTAACTTCTCGACCGACCATATCACCGCCAAACATTCGCGTTCGGTGACCGAGAAATTACACTCTTGTTTACTTAGCGATCTACTTAAGTAACTGATGACTTGTTCCGACCCATCAATAGTTTGCGTTAATACCGCGGCTATGCCATACCCTGAAGCATCCGTCTGAACAGAAAAAGGGTAATCAAAGTTTGGACACGTTAATATAGGCGCAGTAACTAAACAATTCTTTATCATATTTAATGCTAATTCACAATTGTCCGACCACAAAAATTTAGAGTTACGCTTCAGTAAAGAAGTTATCGGAGCCAAAATTGAGGAAAAGTTCGGAATAAATCGCCGATACCACGAAGCCATACCGATAATACGTCGCACTTCCGCGACATTCTTCGGAGTCGGAATTCGCGAAATAGCATCCACTTTTTCAGGATCGACGGCAAGACCTTGTCCATTAACTACATAACCGAGATACTTAAGTTCAGATTTACAGAATACACATTTGTCTTTACTTAATGTTAATCCGGCAGCACGTAACCGAGTTATCACTTCACGCAACACTTCTAAATGTTTTTCGAATGTCGGTGCACATATGATGACATCGTCCAGATATACGAACACATGTGGTTCTAATTCAGGACCCAAGATTTTATCCACAAAACGTTGCCACGTAGCCGGTGCATTGTGCAACCCAAATGCCATCCTAGTAAATTGAAATAATCCTCGTCCTGGCACAGTAAACGCAGTGTACTGTTTGGAACTTTCTTCCAATGGAATCTGCCAGTATGCGGATTTAATATCGAGAGACGAGATGAATTTTGTCTCTCGAAGTCGATCGAGAATAGATGATATGTACGGCAAAGGATACGCATCCCTTTCGGAAACCAAGTTCACCTTACGAAAGTCCACACAAAACCGATACTTCCCATCCTTTTTCTTAATTAGGAGTACGGGACTACTCCACGCACTTTTCGACCGTTCAACAATTCCCATATCCAGCATACGAGTCAGTTCTTCGTCAATTTGCTTTTGTATTATCGGAGATACCGGGTAGTAACGTTGCTTAATAGGAGTCGCAGACGTCACTATCCGATGTTCGACAGCAGTGGCACATCCCAAAGAAGTGTTTTCCATTATAGGAAAAGATTCCTCAATTAAATTTTCTAATTCTCGTGACCGAGCAAGATCCAAATTAATTTTTGGTGTCACGGCACTTTCAACATTTACACACATGGCTTCCGGTGTCGAGAAGTGCCATTCCCCACGGAAAACATCCGGTACAAAACCGATGGCCTTCCAGAAATCGATACCAAGTATCAGGGAATGCGTCACCTCTGGAACCACTAATACGTTTAAAATTACAGTCTTTTTATTTAGAGTGAGGGGTAAATTTACGGTACCTAGAATGTTTATACTACTACCGTTTGCTAAAGAACACTTAGATTGAGAAGTACGCGGTTTTAGTTGAAAACCCAAGTTTTCAATCCTTTCCCAACCTTTACTACCAATTATGGTGCAAGTAGCACCAGAGTCTAACAAAGCTGGAAACTGACGTCCTAAAATTTCAACGGTCACAAATGGACGTTCATCACCCCGTGCATGTTCTATAATAAAATCTAATAACACTTTGTTTTTCACGAAACGCGCGTCATAGTCTTCACGAATCAAGTTCTGTTTGTGGGCCGAGTTACGAAAAGTTCTTGAGGTAGTACTCCCACGACGTACTAACCTCAACGACCGTTTCCCGCCTGACGAGAACACTTCGGACACGTATTCACCGTGAAGTTTGGTTTCCCACAACGGTAACAATGTTTACCTTGTTGTGGCACAGTACACTCACGAGCCATGTGATCTGGAGATCCACAATTCCAACAATTGTAACGCTTTACAACAGGACCAGACGGAATATTAGAATTTGGCAAATTACGTGACGATGACGAATTTTCAACCGCTTCAACAATTTCGTTCTTGGTTTCCAAATAAGCCAAATCAGGCTCAAGATCGGATTTCTTTCTTGAAGGAGGAAGATAGTTTTCAATCGCTACTCGCTTTTGTTCAATTATCTTTCCGTAACGGGTTAGGTCACGAATTGAATCTATTACGGTAAGTCCTAAATGGGTTTGGTAAAATGGGGTCAGGTTTTTCCGAATAATTTTTAATTGCTTAACTTCAGCAATTTTTTCGCCTAAACGAGCGAACATTGTCTTCATCACCGCGATGTAAATACCTAAGGATTCCGAAGGACCTTGAGTCCGACGCTCAATTTCACGTAACAACGTATCATCATAATCTGGGGGCAAGTATTCTTCCCTTAAAGTCGTTTTTAACTCTACCCAATTACTGAACAAATCACGATTGGCTCTAAACCAAACCAAAGCACGATCTTTAAACAAGTCGTATGCTTCCCGAAATAATTGTTCGACAGTAATATTCCGAGCGACTCTTAATTCTTCCACATTTTCTAAAAATGCATTTACAGATTGGCTCTTATCGCCAGAAAAGGAAATTCTCCATTTAACTACGGGTATCGCTTTACGAACTTCCGTTGACATTTTGCAAGTTTAACAAAACACTTAAAAAAATAACTGCACGTCACCAATAGTTAAAAAAAAATAAACACTTAACAGGCCCCACGTTGTTCGCCAAATTTATGTCACGGCAAAAATTTGCTTACGACATAAAATAACCAGTCGAGTGGTTCTTCTCTCTTAAAGCAAGTGGCTCGCTAGCTGATTCAGTGGAGAGGGCGTGGATCAAACGTCTACTGGCACTGCAATAAGAGAGGGAGGGATGGTCGTATTTGATAACTAGTATCATGGGGTTAAGTAGGGCGCCACCAGCTAAAACGTTCCGTATCGACTCACCTTTGATTTTACTAGCTGGGAATATGTCGAAGGTCACGAGTCGCACGAAAGGGAATCTTAATACTAATGAACACAAATAACTAGGTGCAAGGAACAGAATTATATAATAAAGGGCAACAAAACAACAAGATGACCAGAATATTGCCACTCGGTTGAAGTTAGACTCTACAGTCTCGCTTTGAACGACTGGTGTGTGGCCAAAGCTCTTCAACGAGTGGTCGACTGCAATTACCACCGATTTAAAATATGTTGACGTTAATACTAAAGTTTGAATAGCAATAATGACGGGTGTACTCGGTAGGATCTGGATCCGGACTAGTCGATGCCAAATGCGACCGAGGTAGAAGAAATTGCAGCCGAAGAAAACTACTAACTACTTGAACAATGAACAATAAATTACAATATTTATATACACACAATGAGTAACAGTATTAGAAAGTTTGGGTGTTTTACCTTATTCGGTGATGTTAATCTCTCGAGTATTAAACCAATAACGATAACGATAATAACACGAGGCTGAACGGATGGTAACAATAAATAAAATAATGGTAAAGAACGCCACCACTGGCGGGGGAAAAAGGACTAAAACCTCTTCCCACGACGTTTTCTTGGATATTCAAAAATATGGCTTCCGCCTTTAAATCAATTATGGGTATTTGAGCTTTACTTCCCAAATCACTAAACCCAAATTAATCAGTTCTGAACTCCCAACGTGAAAACCAAAATTATTTTACAAATTAAAATTCACTACCCCGCGTATTACTTATTTACTTGACAACCCAAAAATTAAAAACAAAAAAATCTAAAAAAACTTAATCTGCCTACCCTGATTTTAAAAATAAAAATGCTCAAAATATCAGGACTCGTTCTTATCGGCCAACAAGAATTTCCCTAAAATTCTATTAGAGGGCGCGTAAAAATTTGGAAAGGAATAAAAAAAAGTTACTTGTGATTTCACTGAACATCACAATTTTATATTTTAACTTGCATATTTTTATGAAAATTGGAGCATATATATGAGCATATTTTAGAATTTTTTATGCATGTTAGCGTTAGCCAAAAATTACAGTAAAATAAAATAAAACAAGCCTTTTTACTTACTTTTTCGTACTTACGATTTATTACCGTTATTACTTTATTTCTATCTTACTTGTTATTACATAATTATTCTCCGGTATAGTATACCTCAGTTGATTACCGCCCTCATAATACCAACTTAGGTTGGTATTACTTAATCAACACTTAATTTAAAATTATTAGTCAGGACCGTATTCATTACAGGTCCGTATTCAGGTGGTATGGCTTAGTAGTCCTCGCTTATTCTAACGTACAGGTCCGGACTCAGGTTGTATGGCTTAGTAATCCTTGCTTATGCTAACACGGCCTTCCTGCAATTGTCGCGTCCTCGTGACATAATCTTGCTCTCATCCCAAATTTTGTAAGGCCAATTTATCAATTTCTTGTCAATTAGTGCTTGTGAATCACCATTGTTGTCCTAGTCATTGCTCATTACCGTGTCACGATTTTACCGGCGATATAAGGAAAAATAATAATCAAAATTAATATTGCACAATAAATAATCAGTCATGCCGCCGAAATAATCAGTCTTGCAGTCGTAATAATAATCCTAATAATTCACCATAATAATCCTAATAATCCTGAAAAATAATCAAAGTTAATGTTATACAATAAATAATCAGTCGTACAGTCGTAATAATAATCCTAATAATCCTGAAAAATAATTAAAGTTAATGTTGCACAATAAATAATAAATTAGTCGTAAAGTCGTAATAATAAGTAGTTCGGCTTTGCCGATATAATAATAAGTAATCCGGCCTAACCGCCATAATAATTCCGGCCTAACCGCCATAATAATTCCGGCCTAACCGCCATAATAATTCCGGCCTAACCGCCATAATAATTCCGGCCTAACCGCCATAATAATTCCGGCCTAACCGCCATAATAATTCCGGCCTAACCGCCATAATAATTCCGGCCTAACCGCCATAATAATTCCGGCCTAACCGCCATAATAATTCCGCCATAATAATTCAATAATAATTTTTTATTATCTTTTAAAATTAAGAAGAAAAATAAAATTTACAACCTTTTTGTTTTTTCAACTCATAATACCAATGCCTGATCCGATGGCCAAGTTCTTAATTGTTCATGTGCCGCAACTTTCGTCACTTTTGTGTTTTTATTACATCGTTTCAGTACGTACCGTTCATTAGGCAAAATCTTTATAATTTCATAGGGTCCCAAAAATTTGTTGCCTAGTTTTCCCGATCCCGCTTTTTGCGTGTCCTGAACTACTACTTTATCACCAATTTTAAAAAGAATCGCATTAAGTCTTTTTGTATCAAATTCTTCTTGTTGTATGTGTCTTCCTTGTACTAATTTTTGGTTTGCCTTTAATCTCATTGTATCCATACTTTCCAAATTCTGTTCCTTAATTCCTTTCAAAAATAGCTCCTCCGCCGGTAATCGTTTTCTGGTTCCGAACATGAGTGCATTTGGCGAGAATCCTGTTGCCGAGCATACCATTTCATTTAATACTGCTTCAATTCGTGGTAATATCGTAATCCATTTGTGTTCATCTTCATTATTTAAAGAGCTCCGCATTAGATTGAACAATGTTCGCATTACTCTTTCTACCTGACCATTTCCTCGTGGTACTCCTGTTGCTATGAAGTGTAATTCGATGTCTTCTGTTTTTAAATAGTTCTGAAATGTAATTGACGTAAATGCACGTGCCCTATCCGCTATAATCCTTTTCGGTTTCCCAATCTTTCTGAATAATGACTTCAGCGCTATTACTGATTGCTCCGCAGTTTTGTTTTCAATCGGAGTAAGCATACAGAATTTTGCAAACGCATCGATGACAACCAAAATTTCAGTACAGTTATTAGATTTTACCAATGGTCCTGCATGATCAATATGCCATACCTGCATTGGTTCGGTTGCTTTTTCACCTTCTTGATATTTCCCACTTTTTGATCCTGTATGAGATTTTCCAAGGGTACACGACCTACAGTTTCTGATGTACTTTTTAAATGTTTGTCCCATTTTGGGCCAATATATCTCTTCTTTCATTCGTATGATGGCCTTGTCCCATCCTATGTGCGTAGCTTCATCATGATATATTTTCATTGCTTTTAATCGAGCTGATATCGGTACATAACATTTTAACATGACTTCCTTTCCTTTGATTTCTTGATGATAAACAATTTCATTTTTTATTACAAATTTGTCATTAGGACTTGTAATTAACTCTTGGCAAAATGGATCATTTGCTTGATGCTCTATTATCGTATCAGCTTTCGTAGTTCTTTGTATCCTCCGAATTAGTGGATTCCTGCTTAGATAGTCCACATGTCCCATTTTGCACCCAGGTCTGTATTCTATTTCAAAATCGAAATCTTGAAGCTTCATCCACCATCTAGCCACTCGCGGATGTAAATCTTTCTTTAATGCAGTTGCTCTTACGGAATTACAATCTGTATAGATAGTAAAATGCAATCCGTATAAATAGACTCGAAAGTGTTCCGTCCCTTCAACAATCGCTAGTGTTTCTAAATCATACGAGTGATATTTAGATTCACTTTCAGTCGTTTTTCGACTGAAGTATGCAACTGGTCTTATTACATTTTCTTCCTTTTGCATCAAAATCGCACCGATTCCAACAGAACTTGCATCAGTATGCAATTCAGTTGGTAGCTCTGGATTAAATATTCTTAACGTTGGTTGGTTTACCAAAATGTTGATAATTATCTGCCGGATCTCTTCATGCTTGACTGTCCATTTGAATTCCTCATTCTTTTTTAGCAATTGAGTGATAGGGGCAGTAATTAATGAAAAATCTTTAATAAAGCGTCTAAAATATCCAGCTAGACCCATGAATTGTCTAATCCCCTTAACGTCATTTGGTGGTTTAGTACCAGCTAACGCATCGATCTTCCTTAAACTCGGTTTTATAATGCCCTGCCCTACTATGGCACCAAGATATTCAGTTTCCTTTTTAAAAAATGTACATTTTTCTAGGTTAAGTAAAAATCCGCTTTTAGATAGCGCTTCCAACGTGTTTTTTAAATTTTCGAATCCTTGTTCGATTGTCTCGGAAGCTATCATAACATCATCTAAATAAACCTGTGCCACTGTGTCCTTTAAATTTCCCAGAGCCTTATTTATAGCTCGTTGGTAGCAAGATGGTGCATTTGCAAATCCAAACGGCATTCGGTTGTATTCATAGTGACCGTCAGGTGTAACGAAAGCGGTGTATTTCTTGCTGTCTTCTTCAATCTCTATTTGATGAAACCCATCCTTCATGTCAAGAGTGGTAAAGTAGACTGCCTTTCCTAATGCATCGAGTTGATCTCTTAAATTTGGCAACGGGTAACGATCTCGAACAGTTTTTTTATTTACTTCCCTATAGTCAACACATAGCCGTAACGATCCATTTTTTTTTTTAACTAGCACGATGGGGCTAGCATAAGGTGAGGAACTTTCTCTAATTATATTTTGGTCTAATAAGTCTTGAATTATTGTCTTCAGCTGTGTTCGTTCGCTGTATGCTAGTCTCCTAGGTTGAAATGCTACTGGCTTATCATCGGTTAAAGTTATTCTTAATTTTCCGGTGGTTACTGCTTGCGGTATTTGGTTGCGAGTAGAGTCCAAAAGTTTCTGAATTTGTTTTTTCCATTTCTCGTCCAGTCCTGACAATTCGTTATTATTTAGTACACTTCGAATTTGAGGTTTTACTATTGGTGAAAGTTTTAAATCCAAACCATACTTTCTCACGACCACTTGTAATCCCGGACGTTGAATCGTCTCCCACCCAATCAATGCGTCTACACCAGGAATGGTATTATCCGGTACAACTAGAAAATCAATTTCAAGAGTGACTTCTTGAAGCGCAATGTATAGTCGGCAAATTCCCAAGGTCTCTACATCTATTCCAAATCCAGACAGGATTTGAGAACATATGATCATTTTACCATTAATTTTTTTTACTACGCAATGATGGATTATAGACTGATCTGCTCCGGAATCTATCAAATAGCTAAATTCTTGCTTCGTGTTGTTAGTTGATACCGTAGCGGTTGGCGTGATCTCGCATCTATTATTTAAACAAAATATCTTGGGATGTCCATTCTTTTTAAAACAATCAGATTCAGCATGCCCCAATCGTTGACAAAAATTACATTGAGGAACGATGTTTTGGTTATTAATTTTTTTTGCATGAGTTTGCGGGCTAATCAAATCTGGGGCATTTTTACAATTTTTTCTTTCATGACCTTTTTCTCCACACTTATAACATCTGTCTTGTATTGGACTTCTTTGTGAGTACCTTGAGTTTGGTAAACTTCTACATGCGTCTTTGAGATGTCCTGGTTTACCACATTTGAAACATCGTTTTAATCTTTGAGATTCATTATCCCAATCAGGTCGCGTGGTGTTTATCGTGTTCATCCTAGGTCGTTTTGTTCTTCTCCTCTGATCATCTTGGTTTTCATTATCGCATTGGCGTAGCAAAAGCATTAGTTCTTGTTGGTCTTTTGGTCGATTTGTTCGCATTCTCTGTCGAATTGTATCATTTGTTATCCCACCAATCACAGGACATAAAACTTTCTCCCAGATCAATTGTGGCTCGTACTGATAAATGCTACGAATTTTTTTTATCGCATATTCGCATAAACTATCGAAATCAGCACTTTCCATAGTCGCGGCTTTAACTAACTTCGTGTGCCACGTTTCTTGATTTGGAAAATTTATACGCAGATCATACGCGAAATTATCCCAACTCCTGTTGAAAGGTTTCCAACCATCAAAAAATTTCTTACCGTTTCCTCGTAGAGCGTTTCCCGCTTTCAAGATCATTATATGATCGGGTACTTGAGACAGCTCCTTCAAACTGTTTATGTGGTCGATCCATTCGTCCGTTGAAAATTCGCTACTATCTGGATCATGATCCGGTAAGGTAACAGGGAATTGGTTATTTTCACTTGTTGACTTTTGTCGAAAATTAGCTATTTCTTTAAAAAATATTTGCATATTTTGTTCAAAATCCATCTGATTTCCACCAGGATTTTGGATTGTATTATTTGGAACATCCCCTGTATTTTGACCCATATTGAACGGGGGAAAAAAAAAATAAAACAACAAAACAAATAAAATAAACACACACAAAATAAAATAAAACACAAAACAAAACACGAATATTTCGATCTGATTTAATCCAATCTGATCTCCTAAATCACCGTTTGTGGTTAAACGTATGCTCGAATCCCACTTCTGATGTTAGCGTTAGCCAAAAATTACAGTAAAATAAAATAAAACAAGCCTTTTTACTTACTTTTTCGTACTTACGATTTATTACCGTTATTACTTTATTTCTATCTTACTTGTTATTACATAATTATTCTCCGGTATAGTATACCTCAGTTGATTACCGCCCTCATAATACCAACTTAGGTTGGTATTACTTAATCAACACTTAATTTAAAATTATTAGTCAGGACCGTATTCATTACAGGTCCGTATTCAGGTGGTATGGCTTAGTAGTCCTCGCTTATTCTAACGTACAGGTCCGGACTCAGGTTGTATGGCTTAGTAATCCTTGCTTATGCTAACATGCATATAAATCCCAGCTCTAGTAATAACCATCTATTCTATAAGAGCTAGCTAACACTATTCCACTTGACATTATTGCAAAGGCTCACAATTTTTATGTAAATATTGGCTATATCGGTGAGTTACTGCAGAGCGTGGGTTCAAAATTTGGAAAAAAATCAAAAATTTAAAACTAAACTGAAAATTTGATGGTTGGAAAGCTTTCCTTCAAATATTTTAGAGAGAAAGGCATAAAATTACATATTTTCCTAGCGTCTCTCACTGGCTCCATATGGAACCGCTAGACGCTAATGGGTTAAATAAAAATAAACTTCTGGAATAATGTCAAGTGAGATAACTTCAAATAGCTCTTTGTCTAATCTATGCGGAATAGATCTTTTCACTGCTTTTGTTTGTTGAACTTAGGGTGAAACACGGTGGAACAGTGAGCACAGCTGCGAATATAAATCATTTTTGAAAGGAAACACACAGATTATAATATGTATGTTAGCATAAGCAAGGATTATTAAGTCATACAACCTGAGTCCGTACCTGTACGTTAGAATAAGCGAGGAATACTAAGCCATATAACCTGAATACGGACCTGTAATGAATACGGTCCTGACTAATAATTTTAAATTAAGTGTTGATTAAGTAATACCAACCTAAGTTGGTATTATGAGGGCGGTAATCAACTGAGGTATACTATACCAGAGAATAATTATGTAATAACAAGTAGAATAGAAATAAAGTAAGAACGGTAATAAATCGTAAGTACGTAAAAAGGCTAATTTTGTTTTATTTTATTGTAATTTTTGGCTCACGCTAACATCAGAAGTGGGATAATTACCCACGTTTAACCACAACAGGATAAGTACAAATTTTTTTTACGGTTTACTGCTCAATTTGTTTTAGAGATTAGATTAGAATTAATTCAAAGTATCGTATTGTTTTTTTTTTTTTTTAAATTAATCAAAATATAAAATAACCCCACATAATGAAGAAAACGATCCTGACATGTCGAATCTTCAACGGTGTATGAAATTGTTCTTTGAGTTGTTCTAATGGCCAATTTTGGACAACGGCCAACAGATAATAAACCCGTACGAGAGTAAACATTCCACCGAAGAAAGTACCAATCAAATAGACAAAATAAGAAAACGTGCAAAACACTATTCTGATCATAATTTTGAAAACAGGAGATGCGCTTAGAGGAATAGGTCGAAAATTTTCGATAATTGAAGCCACATGAGCGAAACTGGGAACATTTTATTTGAAGATCTACGTAATAATTTTTCCAATCAGAAAACGTGGTATAAGAAATTTGTAAGGTCTGCAACCAATGCGTAACTACGGGCAAAGTGGAAGTGATACAGAGTGATGATAAAACCGAAAATTCAAAGTTTATACCGTTACCAACCACACTTAACCTAAAAATCAAGTTTATCGTATGAGATAGGTGGAATAGAGTTAGACATCGTTCGTCAAATAGTACACATGGCTAATCCGGATAATTAAAGAAAATTGATGTTGATACTTCGCGAATATGACAATGAAGCCAGAGACGACCTGCGAGGACAAATAAAACTGTCTAGGCTAGACATAAAGCAATCAAGAAAGCAGTAATCCATAGCTAAGTTGTTTCAATTATGGAAAAGATGAGCATTTGAAGAAAGATTGTAGAGAATCACCAAAATTGAACGCTGAATGTAGTTTCATCCAGTTAATAAGATGTTTGGGATGTGGCGAAAAGGGGTCTTCTAGAGATTTAAGACTGCATTACTTCAAGTTGGACTTGCTGAACAGTTTCTAAAAATAAAAAGATTATGACGAGCAAAAGAGTATGTGGAAATGTGATTTTTATCAACGATTAGGACATAACGAATCAAATTACTTTAAAAAAATAACTGGCAAGAAGTTGTACGGGGATGCCAATTACAGGATAAAAACAAAACTAGTGATAATACGAACCAAGGGGTTTCCCATATAAGAAATTACAACGTATGTTGATTCTATAAACGTATTAGAGAAACGAGAGGGAGAGACTAAAAAGCTAACTATTTCAAAATGATGACTAATCTAAGCGAATTGGAAAGAAAACTATTCAAGCGCCAGGACGATATGACACCATCTTCAATATCGATGCATTGATTGGTTAAGAAATAATTCAATGTACTGGATTATAATATGGGTCAATACAAGAGAGTGTGAACCGAGTCTCAGACTATCATGGTATTCAATAAAGAAAAGCAAACGATTTAACAGCTAATAGGTCAGGATTGGACGAGTGGTTGAAAGATTGATTTATGAAGTTATCACGTTTGAAGATTTGCTGAATCAGGGAAATTGAAAAGGTCCAAGCTAACAATATGAACGATATTGAATTCCATGAGAGTAAAATAAGCAACAATTAGTAGCGGGAAACAAACCACTAAAGGGAATACCGAATGGAGAGATGGAGGATCTGAACTATGTGAGAATACTAGTCAACGAGGAGTTTGAAGGAAACAGCGTTAAAATTGGATGAACGTGGATTGGAGGCAATATCATTGGGATTGGAGAAATAGTGATGAATGATGATACAGGATATACTATCTATTGAGCGTTACGTATTGGGAGGAGCTATTAGAGAAGATTATTGGGATTCTGGCAGTTATTGGATCAAGCCAATGAACAGTGAAGGGAGTAGTAAAGTTGCTATATTATTTTCTTTTCGATATAAGTTTCTTTATTCAAGATACTCTTAATATTTAGTGTAGAAGTTACAGATTTTCGAATCAATATTAAGGGTTGCTGTTTAATTACGCCGAATTAATATTGAGGGTTATTATGGCGGTCAGGCCGGAATTATTATGGCGGTCAGGCCGGGATTATTATGGCGGTCAGGCCGGAATTATTATGGCGGTCAGGCCAGGATTATTATGGCGGTCAGGCCGGAATTATTATGGCGGTCAGGCCGGGATTATTATGGCGGTCAGGCCGGAATTATTATGGCGGTCAGGCCGGAATTATTATGGCGGTCAGGCCAGGATTATTATGGCGGTCAGGCCAGGATTATTATGGCGGTCAGGCCGGAATTATTATGGCGGTCAGGCTGGATTACTTATTATTATGTCGGCAAAGCCGAACTACTATTATTACGACTTTAAGACTAATTTATTATTTATTGTGCAACATTAACTTTAATTATTTTTCAGGATTATTAGGATTATTATGGTGAATTATTAGGATTATTATTACGACTGCAAGACTGATTATTTCGGCGGCATGACTGATTATTTATTGTACAATATTAATTTTGATTATTTTTTTTCCTTGCATCCCCGGTAAAATCGTGACACAGGAATGCGGCAATGAGCAATGATATGGACAGCAATGATGATTGACAAGTGCTACTTCGCAATAAATTGATAAATTGGTCTTACGAAGTTGGAAGCAGAAGCATCCCCGGTAAAATCGTGACACGGGAATGCGGCAATGATATGAACAGCAATGGTGATTCACAAGTGCTAATTCACAAGAGATTAATAGATTGGCCTTACAAAGTTGGAGACGGGAGCAAGATTATGTCACGAGGACGCGACAATTGCAGGATGGCCGTGTTAGCATAAGCAAGGATTATTAAGTCATACAACCTGAGTCCGTACCTGTACGTTAGAATAAGCGAGGAATACTAAGCCATATAACCTGAATACGGACCTGTAATGAATACGGTCCTGACTAATAATTTTAAATTAAGTGTTGATTAAGTAATACCAACCTAAGTTGGTATTATGAGGGCGGTAATCAACTGAGGTATACTATACCAGAGAATAATTATGTAATAACAAGTAGAATAGAAATAAAGTAAGAACGGTAATAAATCGTAAGTACGTAAAAAGGCTAATTTTGTTTTATTTTATTGTAATTTTTGGCTCACGCTAACATGTATATAGTGTAAGTAAAGATATTACTATTGTTGAACAATTTGAATTTGACTGAAATTAAATAATACAGTTCAAAAAAGTAATATTATAAGTTATGTTCAAAATAACGATAAAAACCTTTTAATCTTCCCCATATAGAATAATATTTTCAATTTAATAAATAATAAAATAAACAAATAATATTTTTTTTGCTTCTATCCTTAGCAAAAATATAATACTTAGCAACATTTTGATTCAATTTAGACTACAATAATTTCACACAACTGTGGTTCTAAGCCACAACTAAAATCTAAGTATCCATGCTCAGGATAACTCCGATATTTAAAATTTGACTTACTACAATCTAAAAGTAGTATAAGTCGAGGTTCATCCGCATCATATTAGCTTTACTTGCGGACACAAATCCTGAACATCGAACTACATCCTGCGTGTGCGTATTTATAATAAAATTGTCATTAAAAATATCATTCCATGATAAAACTTATAAATCCGCATGCGTAAGATGTAATTCGTGTTCAAGATTTGTCTCCGCGAACAAAGCTAATTATATAGATATTCAAATAAAATTTTCAATAGTGCTTTTCTTGTTCAAATGTACAATGTTCAATATAACAAAAGTTTCGTGAACAAAAATAAATTTTATCTTTGAAAATATGCATTGGAAAAACACCTCGGCTGGACCAGATTCCCCCCTTAATAGAAACATAGATTAATTGCTTACAGGTGCAATAGGTGGCGTGTGCGAAAATTAAATCCTTGCGGATTCTGGTCGTTAGATCCCTAAAGAACATTTCCACAAATTTCAAGCAAAATCTAAAACAGTGCAGCATCAATTTTTTCTTTTTTTCGGTGATTTCATATGGGATGACTACCTACATAAGGTATCTCTACGTTTTCCCTAAGGACACTACTATACGCAATATTTAGAAACTGTAGAAAACAATGATATAATATTGCAAGATGTTAGAAACAAAGAGCTTCGTTATTTACCGAGCCAATTTATTTTATCAATTTCCATAAAGTACATCGTTGCAAAGGGTTGCTAGCATTTTATTTAAAGTAGGTTTTTCATTTTGTAGGAAAAAGAAATAAACTAAACACCTAAGAGCAGTAGTAGTTCAATCATCAAAATTACTCTTTGTCAGTGGTAAGCTATTGGTGGAACAAGGACATGTGTTTGCATGTATTAATTAATCTTCATTAATAATCTTGATAACACTCCTGATGGAGACAATATGTATTTCATTTATACAAAATCATAATATAAATAGTACCTGCAACCTGCTGCTAACACAGTAAACTTAACTATATTTTAAGTTATCTGGGTTTTCTCCAGAGTAAGGGAGTAAAAATACGTTCCTTTTCCTCAGCCGAAGAATGCCTGGTTACACGTTTTTTCAGATTTTTTTGGGATGAACTTGGATGTATGTGATGGGTAGACAAAGTACCTATAGTAGAATATAAATTTAACAAAAACTTAATTAAACGTTAACATTTTAACCGTAAGTAAAGAACAACATACAAGAAATTTTATTTAGAAACACTTTAAAAAGCATTTTTAACCTAAGGTAGAGACATAAAATATTTGAAAAAATTGTTAAAAATTATCTTTTGGCCGTAATTCAAATTAATGTAGATAATATTTTGAAGCGCCCCTGACATTTTAGGCCACTATATGCGTCGCGTAAAGTGGTGCCAAAGAAAGAAGAAAAGGTGTAGCCAAAATTCGGCGCAGTAGAGATCGCGTGACACCCAATTCCACCAATTGACACCAACATAAACACGATTGTACGAGTTTTGGTTTCTGCGCATTAGCTCCACCTTTTCTTCTTTGTTTAGCACCACTCTACCTGGCTTACCGCTTAACACCGCCCCTGGTTGGGTATTTTCAGACGAAGAAAAGAATCTCTTTTCGATTGATATCGTTGTCATTTTTGGGACACGGACAACTCGGCACCGGGAAAACTCGGCACCGGGGAAACTCAGCTCCGGGATAACTTGGCACCAGTTGAAAAACTTTAAAAAAATTAAAATATAAAAAAATGTATGAGGATCATTATTAAAAGGTAGATCCCGGTCGAGGCTAGGTTAGTGTTAGGAAACGACTTTTTTTTAAAGGGAAGGTCATTAAAAGGTAGATTAATTACTACTTAAAAATATTTAAATGTGTGACATTATGGTCTGGTACCGAAAAAAAAAACGCGAGATTCACGGCCATTACCAGTAACAAAATTTGCCGAGTTGGAAGGCCCTAAGGGGATGTTTTTAATGAGTTTAGTGCTGCAAAAATGGCTCTGGAGCGGACTCGGCACCATCACAACTCGGCACCAGTTGAAAAACTTAAAAAAAATTAAAATATAAAAAAATTTATTATATTAAGCCTTTAAAAAACAGGTTTCAGCAGGTGGCGCGCCCTAAAATATTAATCTTTTCTACTCATCTGTTCACCAATTCAGAATTCTAATAATTTATAAAAGTCATATGAATAAACGATAATTAATTTAGGTAATGAGGAAGTTTGAACTTCCAATGTTGAATATTTACAAGTATATTCCAAAAGGATATTCATATTTGGAAATATTGAATATTTTTAAAAATATTTAACTTTGAAAGTTCAAACTTCCTCATTACCTAAATTAGTTAACGTTGATTCATATGACTTTTATAAATTATTAGAATTCTGTATTGGTGAACAGATGAGTAGAAAAGATTAATATTTTAGGGCGCGCCACCTGTTGAAACCTGTTTTTTAAAGGCGCCCTCTTAAAGAAATTATATTATCTTCTTGTACATATTAGTCCATTACATAATTATGGGATAAACCGCGCAAATACTCTAACATCTAACATATTCACTTTCTCATTATGTGTTACTTTATAAAGGATACGGTTATCTGCATCCTCGTAGCGTTTGCATTTTTGTGGTCCTTCATAACCTGCGACAAAACGCTCGTAATCGGCATCAAATGTCCTTTGTATCTTTATTAGATTACTAAGAAATTTGAATAGATGTGGATATGCGACCCCATATCCCTGTTGCAGCTATTTATGGCAAGCTTCGGCGAAGTTATTCGTTCTATCAGACCCAACCAAAGTACGATGATGTACCGACCACACATCGTAGGCGTAGGGAAACATAGGTGGGGCCCTTGCACCGTTATTTCAGGTTATTTCTTATTCTACCAACATAAGTATTAGTCTAAGGTTACATTGGATGCGTATTCGTACGATATTTTGGTCGCACGTGGTCTTGCGTACACAGTACACTGACGACTGTTTAAATGAAAACAAACGCTTGAAAATGAATACGAGTGGTTAGTTATCCATTGATAACGATTGGGCAAACGTCGATGATTGGAAAAAAGGGGAGTGCCTTTTTTTAAACATCTATGACGGGGTTGCACAATCGATCCTTGAAAGAGATCTTCGAGATCGTCACCAGCTACAACCATCCAGAATTTGTATCAGATCACATTTGTGCAAATTCTCCCAATTATAAACATGGATATAGAAAAGTTAATAATTTGTGTACAGTCTAAAAATGCATTATGGGACTGAACCAAGTGGATCATTGAAATAGTTATTAAATATTTCTCGTACATCACATGCTGCTTGAGTAGAACGATTGTTTCCAGTGTAACCACTTCACTCGTACGAAAGATATCGTACGATCAAGCACGTTTAAAATATCGCACGGATACGCATCCAATGTAACCTCAGCTTTAGTAAAGCAACTCACAGTGGCGGGTCGTGACATTATGAAGCAGGTGTGCTGCAATAGGGAACTTCAAAAAGGGTGGGGGGGGGGCAATTGTTTTTAGTAATTATTTAAATGATTTTATCGGAAAACATGCGGAAAATTGTACTTTCCGAACCTCTTCCTGAGGTCGGAAACGTATTCTTATATATTAGAAACTATAGTAGACATTTACCAACCAAAAAATAATTGGCAGTTCTGCAGCTCTGCAGCACATAGGGAATAACCGCCACTGGCAACTCATGATTGGTTCTAATTTCTTCCGGAACAAACGCTACCGAAGTTATCATACGTGACTTTGCGACGGAAATGGTCTTAAAAATCCGAGGTGCCGAGTTGTCCTGTACCGTCATTTTTATATTTTTCAAAATATATGATAGATTTAAATATAAAGTAGTTTCAGAGGCGCTTGTTAATTAATATATTATTTATGTAAATAATATTACACAACAATAACTTTTGATATAATAATAATACATTAAGTACCTTCTAAGACGTTTTTTACAAACGATTTGCTAGTATAATATACATTTATGCTATAAATTTAAAGTAATTTCAAAGTTTATTAAGTTACTTGCATTGTGTTGAATTTTAACAATAGATTTTATCGATGGTTCATAGTTCATTGTGACTCCAGATAATAGTTATATTTTAAGATACGCAAAGTCATTGTTCATTGAATTGTAAATAACATCTATATGGTTTATTATGTTTGTACAAGAATAAGAAATTTTAATTTTGAATAGGTTGAGGAACCGCAGATCTCAGGGCCATCTGAGCGTTCTTTATCACTCTGGTGTATAAAAACTATTATACCTCCGTATATAATACATGAACCATTTTTGTTTTAAATTTATAAATAACATATAAAACAGTGTCTCCATTATCCCGAGATACTGTTTTATATAAATCAATTATTTGGATGATATGCCCCCCCTTTATAAATAACACAGCTCAATCTAATAAATTTTATATTTTGCTGAAAATTCCTTCTTAAAATCGACAAAACAAAAATTAAAGAGGTTTCAGTCTGTTTTACTTTTGGTTTCGTTGATTTTTAATGACGCACATGAATGGGTTAACGAAATTCTATTCGTGTGAAAAAAAATATTCCTTTATAAAAAAGACAGATGATAATAATTATGTAATTTAAAATTTTTGATTTTGAAAATTTTCATTTTACTTGCAGGTTTTAGATAAAATGTTGTATGCCACTCTTGAGTAAAGATAGTTTTATCCACTTACGGAAGATAGGTTTTATCCATCTGTAAGTTGAAGAAAATTTATACAATAGGCAAAATTAATGAAATAAATTATTATGGCAAATCTTGGTAGAGTGATGTGACTGCTGTTTGAGTTATTTACATTCTGGGTTCAATTTGCGGACCGTACAAAATTTCTTAGCTCGGCCTTCCAGTGTACATTCACGCGCTGTTGGTGTAGAAACAACACTTCCCTGCGTATCTACGCGCAAGGCAATTGAATTATAATGACTAGTCCGGTAATGTGAGTAATTGATTTTTTCAATGTGTTTATGACACATTGACAAACTTGATTTTTGCTCATTTTAAAAATATTGTTCAATAGTGTTTTAAAATTTCGATTTTTTACGATTTTCGGAAAAATTTAATACAAAATACGTCAGGAAAATATCTCATTTTACTCGGAGCTCTAAAATACTCGGCACGAAGTGCCTCGTATTTCAACATTGCTCCTCGTCAGTAATAAGGTGCCTGGGGGTGATAAGGCCCATGATGGTAATAAGGCCCAGATGTGCCAAATAAGGATACAATTAAGAAAACGGGTTTAGACCACCATCAGTATGTTCTTAGTTGAATCAAGGAAGTGTAGGATTCTGTGTGTGCGGCTGACCATCTATTCATTTGAAGTGATAACGGAAAAGTGTAATTAGACCTCTCGTACGCGCCAAATTATAAAAATCTCTGGACTTCCGAAGAAAAATACTGAAAAACCTGAGGGTACAGCGTACATTTAAGGACAGGTATGGACAAGTATTATCATTAATGATGTTATTGTCAAAATATAGGCTAAAACTATATTATTTATATTACTATTTTACACGATATTACCTCAAACGTAAAAAATGTGCAATGACGGTGAAAGGCCCACAATATTTCCAATGGAAACCAAACCAAAAAAAAAGGAGAATGCATCAACTTGTCACCGCTCTTCTTCACCTCATGTTGCTGAAGCATCAGTTAGTCATGTTCCGTCCATTTCGTCTTCACCTGTTCAAGCTAACGATGGAGAATCTTGGTATTGCATTGTCTGCAATGAAGATTTCATGAATCATGACAGATATGAGGCAATGTGTTCAGTGTCACATCTGGGTGCACGAGGAATGCATCGGATATGTTCCCGAAGATACTGATGAGGTTTTGTGCCCGGATTGCACCCATTAAATATAAAATAACTTCTGGGCCTTATCACCTTCACCTGTTGGCAATAGCCCCCAAACGCACCTTTTTATTTTAAATTTTGTTTTAAATAATGTTCTTTTAATGTTCTTATTGTTTTCTTTTAAAATTATATTACCAAGATGGTGCCTAAGTTAAGTTTAATTAAAATTTTGTGAAAATATTGAAGTTTTTCTATAACTGTGACAAGTTTCCCTTAGGTGGGACTTATAACCCCCAGGCACCTTATATCATTTTCCTGACTTTCATGTAACATGTAAATAACTATTATATTGACATTTTCAAGCAACCAAAGTAGAATTTTATTCACTAGTGAACAGGGATGCAGTCGTAAAATAAAAAGTGCCGGGGCGATGAAAAAAAAAAAAAGCTCGCCGCAGGCGAAATTCTTTTTAAAAGGGGGCGTGGCCAAGGTTTTTTTTTTTTAATGAAGAAGTGTTTATGCGCACCCTGTTTACGTTTATGTGTGTCCCTCAACGCAAAATGTTTATGCGTCAAACCGTGCAAATTATCTGGTAGTTTTCCGGTGGATGGTTAACATTGACAAATTTGATAGCGGAGAACTTATCGTGCGAAAAAATTTTTTAAAGGGGGCATGGCCAACGTTTTTTTTTTTTTTTATGAAGTGTTTATTTAGCCAATAGTAATTTGGAATGTTTGAAAAAAATACCGGGGCAGCCTTGGTGCGCCCTGGCACTACTGTGGCCAGGGCGGCGCCCTGCCTTCAAAAAAAGTGCCGGGGCGGCGCCCTGGCGCGCCCTGGCCCGACTGCACCCCTGCTAGTGAATAAAATGAGTATAATCGCAGTATTTTATTAAAACTCAACCAAAAGTCTAGAGTGTCAAATTGATTACTTTCACAAGCAAGCAATATAATTATTATGTAATTTAAAATTTTTGATTTTGAAAATTTTCATTTTACTTGCAGGTTTTGGATAAAATGTTGTATGCCACTCTTGAGTAAAGATATTTTTATCCACATACGGAAGATAGCACACGAGGCAACGCCGAGTTTGTGGAAAAATTAAAATTATCTTTACTCACTAGTCCCATAAATTACTATTTATTGTACGTAGGCACTATATGAATTTTATTAGGAAAGATTATTATAAATATTTATTGTACAAACTTAATTAAATTTACCAAAAGACAGGCATATTAACCACTTTATGCACACATTAATAATAAATTGTGAATGGTCAACGTCAAATAAGGATGCGACGCGTGTGTACAGTAACTACTTTAAATCAGAACATAGCTCGAGTGGGAGTGAAAATGTTAGACACGACGATGAGCATCCAGTGGTTAATGTTTTCTTCACATTTCAATTAATTTAATTCACCACATAATTATATTAATTTTTTTCATAATAAAATTTATATACCGGGTGACCGGCCGCCGATGTGAACATAGGATATTAACATGGGAAATTAATTTTTCTTTAATTCCTGCTTCCCATCAGAACGGATAAGAATGAAAAAGGTATTTTATTTTCCGCGTCTAAAGACATCCAACACTTGATTTTTTGTTCTTTAATAATGTTAAGAATGTAGAATTAAAAAAGCGATTTTTTAAAAATCAGATCTGCTTTGGATGGTTGAACTGTCAAAACTTGCGTTTAAAATTAGTTTTCAAACAAAAACAATTGCAATGAATTTTAAACCAGGCATCTAATATCTATTTAACCCTTATGGAGCCATACCTAGTACCTGGGTACTATTTTGACTTTAAAACAGCATAACTTTTTTGCTACCGGGCCGATTTTGTTGAGCTTCGGTGACATCTCTAAGAAAACGGTTCTGTGCACACAAAAAAATATAAAACGGAAAAATAGTGATTTTAAGTAAAACATTTGGTAGCAGGTAAGTAGGCTCAGCTCGAGAATATTAAATTTATTAAAAAAAACTCGACGGATTTAGATAGAAAAAAATATAGACGAAGCGATTAAGGTGAGGATGAAAGTCGTATATAGATTAGTTTGGCCAATAATCGATTTTAAAGTTGCCAATTTTAGCTCGATTTTCAAACGTCACAGTCATTCTGTCGTCAGTCCGTGTGGTGTGAGTTACTCTAACACTTGGAAAAACCGGAGCTCGCTTACGCACCCAGTAGTACCTAGTCCGTCGCGCAGTTAACATCGACATAATTTCACTTTTTAGGGGTATTTTTGACTAAAAAAACACGGGAAAATTCATCGTACAGTTAATGTCGAGGTAAATTCACATTTTCAACGTATTTTTGGCTTAAATTTGCAGCAAAAAAAAAGCGAGATTCACCCCTTGCTAATAGCACAATTTGCCGAGTTGGATCACCCTCGGGGGATGTTTTTAATGAGTTTAGTGTTGCCGAAAAATGGGTCTGTAGCGTGCGGAGCGCAGCGTAGCGCGCGAAAGGCCCATTTCGGCAACACAAACACACCCGCCAGAGATGCATAACAAAAGCGAGATTTACCCCTTGCTAATAGCACAATGTGCCGAGTTGGATCACCCTAGAGGGATGTTTTTAATGAGTTTAGTGTTGCCGAAAAATGGGTCTGTAGCGTGCGGAGCGCAGCGTAGCGCGCGAAAGGGCCATTTCGGCAACACAACCACCCCTGCCAGAGTTTCAAAAAAAAAGCGAGATTCAACGTCGTTAAAACCGTAACCCTTTCTAAGTATTTTTGGCCCTAAAAAGAACTGTTTTTTAACGCTCAACACACGACACATTGTTGTGATCGCCAGTATGTACTGAGAGCATTTTATGAAGTACCCACCTTATATAAGCTTTTGGTGGGATATGTTAGAGGCGGGGTTTCGGCAGCCAATGGAATGTTCTAAACCGTTTCTAACTCGTAAGACTGCATCGGACAATACAAATTTTGAAAATTTGACTTTTTAGAGCCCTATTTACAATGGTTCGCAAATATTTTGTTTTATAATAGCTTTTTGTACCGTTTTTAATGATTCTTGATAGTGGAAATTTTAAAAATCCGAGCTGAGGTTACTTACCTACCACCAACAACACAACTTTTTTTCTACCGAGCCGATTTTTTTGAGCTTCGGTGACATCTCTACAAAAACTGTTCTCTGCACACAAAAAATTATAAAACGGAAAAATAGTGATATTAAGTCAAAAATTTTTGAAAATTTTTAAAACTATACGTAATCCTGCTATACGTAGTGCCACCATTACTTTTATATGGGTTATAAATACTACAGAATAGCTCCATTCTTTAAAAATTGTTATAATATTTATTGATAACAATTTAACATAGTATGATGTGTTAAAATATAACTTGTTTCACATTTTACTTGAAATTAACTTTAGAATAGAAGCAATTTTAAATAAAAAATAAATCAAGTTATATTTCATTATATTATGCTCTACAAATTTTTTTAGGGACATTAATATGAGGTCACGCAGGTTTCTGATATTTGTGGAAACTTTTTAAGGCCCGTGTTTTTTTTTGTTTGCCTTTTCGAAACATTTAATAAACATAAAAAGCAGTATCATGTTACATTCATGTGGCTAGTAAAGTCTAGGTCTAGGTTCTACGTTTATGTCGATGCGGAAGTAGAATTACTGGTGAAAAAAAATCACGAACTGCACCAAATAACAAATTATTAAAATTCACTGCTACTTTAAATTTATTAGCATTTCATTATGTTAAAAACCACCTACTGCAATCGAGAAGGTAACATTTACACTTGACTAATGAGCGTTACTTGAGAATATTGCTTACAATTTAATAAAATTTTGCCAAAAAAACATGAGTCACAATCACATTATGCATAAATGTAACTCGATATAAATATAATTGTTATTAAAAACGCTTATAAGAATATTAAAAATCCGCTTAAAGACTGAGCATAACAGGAATTGCATATAAATATATGGTAGTACCCGGGTACTACGTATGGCCGATATAATATGTAAATTTGTATGGCTCCATAACGGTTAAAAGTGCTATTTTGTCATTTTATTTTGAGTTTTTAACAATGATCAAAGAACAAACCATCAAGTGCTGGGTGTCTTTAGACGCGGAAAATAAACCTCTTTAAATTGATACTCTTTTCATTCTAATCCATTATAATGGGAAGCATGAATTTAAAAAAAATCAATTTCCCATGTTATTTTCCTATGTTCACATCGGCGGCCGGTCACCCGGTATAGCTCAAGTACAATAAATTTTATTTCGTTTAGTGAAGTATTCAATATAATATTTATTCTAGATTGTATACAATAGCTATTACAGTATTACAGTAACAACCAAGCCTAAACTTTATAATCCTTCATTAAAAACTATACTTTACTTAAGGGGTCTGGCTATTTTAGACATTTCAAAAAATGAAATTTTTTATTACATTTTCTGTAAGTTTGTAAGTAAGCGGCAGGGAAACTTTATTTTAAAAATGAATAACATAAAAAAATAGTATAGGAGATATAAATTTAATTATTTTTCCATATTACAGAGTAGTGCAGGCGCTGAGAGACATCCCGTATGAAAAAACCTCTGACCGCATTCTGATTGAAAAAAATAATAGGTGGCGCTATATGAAATCATAGAAAAACAATAAAAATTGTTGCTTTACTATTTTAGATTTTGCTCAAACTTTTGTTGAAATGTTCTTTAGGCTTCCAACGACCAAAATCCATAAGGATTTAATTTTAGTACGCGCCATTTCCGCTCCACGCAAAATCCAGCAATTGAAAAGTCGTATTTTTGTGCTTTGCGGTTTTGGCTGTAAAAAATTTTCTATTAGAGATATCTACGCGACCAAGGTGGCATTTTAAAGCTGAAAGACGGTAGTTTCTAAAAAAATATAAAAATTTTCATAATTTATATACCTGAATCATAACATAGTATTGAAAATACGTGTATTTTATCGATTTCTTATGTTTTTCAATTGGTTCCAGTGTCTGCGCTGTTGAATGTAAAAGTTTAACCATTCTCAGATATCAAAGTGCACATATCGTAAGAGAATAGAAAATTAAAATAATTTGGTTCAATCAATTCGTTATAAAAAAATTTCTTCTTTTGAAATTGTTTGAAATTTTAAAAAATTGTATATTTCACTTTATAATTTGGACGTGTTTGATAAGAGACAAAATCTTGAGATTTACAGGATACTTAGTTCCTACCCTTAACTACAAAAAGTTCAAGGTTAAAATATGTGCGGCGTGCACAGTGTGCCCATGACCATTGATTGCAAAATTTGGATTTTGCATACGGAATATCTTGTGGTGCCCGGTCAAAAAAATTAACTAGAATTAAATAAGCTCTATATTTAAAATCACTTTTGTTTATTTTGCATTCAAACCTACTACACTTTCAAGTAAATCTATAACAGTTTTCTTGTGGACAAAACAAGATCCTTCTTCTTCTTCTTAGTTTAAGCCTTAAGGCTTGTTATTACCAACATCTGCGTCGTTTCCTTGGCTGTGTTGGTTCTGTGAGCATATACAAATTTTACATCCATTAGGTAGCTTGCTAGACTTGCCGTCAGATGTGCCATGTATCCTGGTTTTTATGTTAATGGTGGCAATTCACTAACCCAGGGGACCACCGGCTTAACGTGCCTTCTGAAGCACGGAGGTCATAAGAAAGTTTGACTCTCCCCAGGTTTGAACCCGGTGAACCCGAAAACAAGATCCAGAAAGTCTTAATATTTTATCAGTAAAATTAATTTTTTAGTTTGTAAGTCTTCGTGGTTACTTTATTAATACTTAGTTTTTCACAATTAATTTGTCCGCCGATAACTACTCAGGCTAGTATAAAAATATACGCCAAAATAAGAAAAAAAAAAACACAGAATAAATGAACAAATTGCTATATTTTTTGCTTCTTTTTAAGCGCCTGTACATCCGCGAGAGAAGGAAATCCCTCAAAGGACTTTGAAGTTTTTTACAGTTAAGGGTAAGAAATATGTATAGGTACTGTAGTTTTCAAAGTTTTATCTCTTATCAAACACGTCCAAATTGTAACCTGAAATATACAATTTTTTAAAATTTCAAAATTTCAAACAATTTAAAAAGAAAAATTTTTTTTCCAAACTATTTTGATTTTTTATTCTCTTACGATATGTGTACTTTGATATCTGAGAATGGTTAAAACTTTACATTCAAGAGCGCAGACACTGGAGCCAATTGAAAATCATAAGAAATCGATAAAATACACGTATTTTCAATACCATGTTATGATTCAGGTATATAAATTATGAAAATTTTTCTATTTTTTTAGAAACTACCGTCCTTCAGCTTTAAAATGCCACCTTGGTCGCGTAGATACATCTAATAGAACAATTTTTACAGCTAAAACCGCAAAGCACAAAAATACGACTTTTCAATTGCTTGATTTTGCGTGGAGCGGAAATGGCGCGTACTAAAATTAAATCCTTATGAATTATTGTCGTTGGAAGCCTAAAGAACATTTCCACAAAGTTTGAGCAAAATCTAAAATAGTAAAGCAAAAATTTTTATTGTTTTTCGATGATTTCATAATATAGCACCACCTATTATTTTTTTGGCACTAATTTCGTCCGGCAACATCCAAGATTTTATTATTTAAGTCTTTCTTAACTTAAATCTTCAATCAGAATGCGTTCAGCGGTTTTTACTTTACCATACAACAAATATGAGTATACGTAGTATACCATATAGTATGGGAAAGTTATAAAATCGCAAAAAAAAAAAGTTGAGATATTGACGGATTTAGAGTCCTTGGGGTCCAACGAGTTGAAAGAGACCAAACATCAACAAATGTCTGTGTGTCACATAATTTTGTGTGCGCTCTAGCGCCCAAACCAATAAGAATTTCATAACCAAATTTCATATTTCGGTCTTTTATATTAAGACTTAGAACTGATTAGATTTTGGTTGAAATCGGTTGACGGAAACTTGATGGTGGGGGTTACGGTGACGCGAGGGAATGGATTAACGAGATGCCACTGTTTTTATATAAGTCATGGGATGGCCACATCACAAAACCAGTGAGGCCGTAGGCCGAACAACCACATCCGACATTTTTTCATACGGCATGTCTCTCAGCGCCTGCACTATACTCTTATAATTATTAATAATTAAGTCACATTTACAAATGCCTACCTTATTTTTTTGTATACTTTGTATACTTGAAAAATTCAAGATTTATATCGTTTCCTAATCATTTACTTATTGACAAATTTACTTATCCTGTTTGTAGGCCTATATTAAAGTTTTTTCCTGGCAATATAGGAGGTTGTACCATAAGTTTCTAAGGCCGGAGACTATAACGGTGGGAATAAAATTAATCTTGCCGATAAATTTATCTAGGAGATTGATTTATATTCGTGCAACTTCGGATTTACATTTATTTTTGACACATGAGGTGAATTAAATGTCATATTTTTAATTTTAAACACATTTTCGTATTTGTTATTAATTATAATATCCATTTTTGCTGTAAGATAACGTACATTTTACTATTATCAATATTTATAGTAATCATATTATTATTAGTTAATATTTTATATGACAAATTAAAATATATTTATTAATGACTCCGTTGGCCTTGTGGTTAGCAAGTCGGCTTTCATTTTGTCATTCCGGGTTCGATCCTCACCAGAATCATATTTTTTTATTTAAATTTTTATTTAAGTATTATATTATTATAATAAGGGCCGACCTAAATGTATCTACTAGACTAATAATTAGTTTTTTTAATTTATGAATCTCCTAGGTAAATTTGTACGTAGGTAAACCACCATTCACAAACTAGACGGTCGGAGCATAATGGTAGAATAAGTTGACTATGAACGCTAAATGCCCGGTTCGAATCCGGGTGAAGTAAGAACTTTATTCTGGCCGTCTCTCTGGTCCTCCAGGTTGGGGGTTCTACGTCGGGCTTGCTCCTCGTCTAGGTAAAAAATGTAAAATGCTAACAAACCAAACACCAATTCGCAAGGTTGGTAGTTAGGTATCGGATAACGTCGCAAGACGTTTCAAAACCGACTATATAATTAATAACAAATACGAAAATGTGTTTAAAATTAAAAATATGGCATTTAATTCACCTCATGTGTCAAAAATAAATGTAAATCCGAAGTTGCACGAATATAAATTAATCTCCTAGATACATTTATCGGCAAGATAAATAGTTTTATAGTCGTCGGCCTAAAAATCATAATTATAAGTTAGTTATTAAAGCAATAAAAATATAATAAATTATAGTACCAGTAATTGTACCATTTCGATGTGATAACTGACCAAAATTGTAACATACATTTATGTACCACATATTATAATATTAATTATGATGGCATCAACAAGATCATCAGCCATTTCATACCCAAGTCTTTCGGTTGCAAATTTGTAATAAGTAGTCGAAGTAGTCCGCTACAAAATATCATTGTTATAATATCGAGCGTTTGATCGAAATCAGATCAGAAATCATACGTATACAATGTAGTATGAACACCATAGTCACTTGGCGGATGTTCGTTACTGGTTACAGTAATTTATTGTAATTTGCTGTTTCTATAAGTTAGGTGATAATTTAAAGAAGGCTATCGTTTATAAACATTCATGTGTTACATGACCAGTCAACTGCCTTCATATTTCAGTTGTACGTGAACTACGGTTGTGGTTAGTACAGTATGGTTTCTGGTCGTTGCTCTTAATTAAAAAAAAACACCCGTATAACTATTTTAGATAAACTTGTTTTTAATTGAAGATTATTTTATATGTATTGCATCATTACCACTATACTTGTTTGGAAATTTTGATTATTAAATAAAGTGCGATAGTGATGTGTTCAACTTGTTTTCTTTTAACATTTTTTTTATATTAGGTACCTACATCTAGTAACCTAATAAACAATTGTGGTGATTGAGATCATTCTTTTAATTGTGTTTTAAAAAAGGTATAATATAATATGTATAATCATTATTATAGTATTATTTATTATTATAACATACTTGATTGCAAAAACTAGATAGTTTAAATCTGTGTGCGCAATCAAATTTTGTGTTTTCTTCATATTATACGATCACTATTATAAGTGTTGCGAAATTTTGATATTATCACTTTTGTTTATTTCGGCTTGTTTTCCTACACATTGCTTACAAATTGCACTCATTTAGTTTGAATGGTTTTTCTGTAGAAATTAAGTGATAACTTCTTATTATCTTAAAAAAAAACAATAAATTATGTAATAAAATTTTTAATTAATATGTTAGTTAACCACTGATTTTTGCTTCACAATCCAAATTCAATCAAAATCAAATCACATACCGGTTAAGTTTTCATATATTTTTTTTTACTAAGAACTGTTAAAAAATTAGTTGCGGATGTATAATATAGAAGCTAATGAAGCTATATAGAAACTCAAACTTCCCCAATCAGACCAAGTGTCGCTTACTTGTATCGTATTTTGCTTTAGAGTAAAGAAGCTGATCCGATACCGAAAAGAATTAATCCTAAGCTTACTATAAAACGTATGGTGCTCCAGTTTCAAAGTTCACTTTGAATTTCTTGTCATTTTTGCTGTGGAGATTTTTTACAGCTATTGACAGTAAAGTATTGGACATTTTGGTTACCGTAATGCTACAATAACGAATAATATACAATTTATTAATAATTATTATCATCGTGAAAACATTTTGTAAAAATGGTGCAACAATATCACAGAAAGATTTTGCAAATTGCGTGAAAATTTCAGCATAGTTAATCGTTCACCTCGTACCCCGAAAAACCTGTGTATAGTCGTAGTACATGAAAGCGCACCCCCAGCACATCGATTCATCATTGTACACATATTTGTTATGGGATAAATGGGACGGTATTGATTTTGGAAGAAATGTAATTTCAACAATATGCAACATTGCGAGAGATATAGTAAAGTCGCCGTAAGTTGGATGGATGGTGGCTAATGTGCAGTAACGAGAATTGGTTCGGTCTATTACACGACAGCACTGGCACATTCTTCCTCCACTTCTACTGCGCAATATTTTGGTAACGCCCATCAACTTACGGCGGCTTTACTATATAGGGCAATGATTATACATAATATACAAAATATTCCGGATGTATCATCACATATTTTAGCGACCAAGATAATTGGCCACTGAGATCGTTTGATATCACACCATCAGACTTATTTCTCTGCAATTTTATGAAGGGCAAAGTATAAATAAATTTATACCTTAAAAACCAGTTTCGATGCATTATTATGTAAAATAGAGTCGCAATTATGTAAATTATCATGAAAACATTACCATTTTTTAAAATTGATTTTAACAATATAATTAAGCGTTCTGCGTTGTTTTATCGTTCTATTACTAAAATGTTAATATTTCACAAGAACAACTGTCAAATATCCAAAGCAGGTCTGATTTTTCAAAAAACGCTTATTTTAATTCTATAGTATTTATAACAATAATTGAAGAGCAAATATTAAGTGCTGTATAGTATCTTCAAATCCGGAAAAAAAATCTCTTTTGATTGATACTAATTTCATTCTTATCACTTATCAGTCACAACGGGAAGCAAGAATCTTAGAAAAAAACGGTAGTATATCTATAAAGTAATGTTTCTATTATTACATGCATCGCATACTTCTTAATAATTTATTAAACCACGTAAAAATTTGCATACACACAATATTAAAACAAGTCCGTGTTTATAGTATATTACTGGCCGAGCCTCGAAAATGATCCGTTACTGGGCGCACAGCTATAAAGCTGTAAGACCAGTAACGAATCATTTTTCGAGTAGAGGTGAGTATACTATTTTATCAGAAAACAAAAATTAAGTATAATTTCCAAAATAAAAAATATCCTTTACAAAAAAATTAAATATTATGTCAAAATTAATTTCAATAAAATCATGGAAACATTATGGCATGCAGAAGTGACCAGTAATGAAAACCATTACACGTCTCTTTTTCATTACTGAGAATGCTGTGTTTTCTCACCTGACAGGTCGCTAGGAAAGTGACGTTTTCTTGACGTTTTCCGATAAAAGTCTTCATAAGCTTTAGTGTAAGCAGCTTTAGATTTTGCCGGAACCAAACATTCATGGGTTTTGGCCGTTTGAGTTAGCACGTAATTTGACATTTAATCAATTTTATATAATATGACAAATCGCAAAATCAAACCTGCCAACCATGATTTTTACAAATACGGCACTTAGCAACGCTACCAATTGAATTAATTCAAAAATTTACAATCCATTTATCCATTTTCAGAATATGATTGTTTCAATCAGAAGAAAACTATTGATTACAACACGGGAAATATGAATATATTTCGCTTGGTTGTCTATACATCCCTCGGGCTTTGCCCTCGTGATGTAACCAGCCAACCATTTCCCTAGTTGTAATAATAGCTATAAAATTACTACTAAATATCGCATTCACATAGCAACATAAAAAAATCTCCATGTTTAACGTTTTTTATTATACAATTATATTAATGCACAGACTATATACCTGATAAAATGAATCTAAATGGAAATGCTAATTTCCAGTCCTATTTTCCACATTGTACATAATTATACTTGGGTGCAAATAAATCGACCGACTTTACACATTGAACTTTGATGCATTTTTCACATATAAAATATCAGATTTATAGAAAATATTTAGGTTATTGGAAAGGATGTAATGTTCGACACCTTTAACCTCTAAAAATTTCTTGTATAGTTACGGAATCATTGAATTAATTTTTTTGTAATTTTCTCAAAAACGAGAATTTTGAAATATCTTACTCACCGATTTAGAAACTTAGTTTTGAGGTAAATGCTTTAACTTTGTTATTTATTAATATCCTGTAACAAAAAAATTACCAAGCCTTCACTAAATAAAGTTGTATAGAGATATGGATACACTTCTCGACAAAAAATTGCAAAAATTACCCATTTTTTCGACGTCCTAGGTGAGTCTAACCCCTTAATACTTTTTAATTTGATCATTAAAATCGAAGATTTTAATCCATCAACAATTTAATTAATAAAAATAATTCCCTACTATTAATTATTATTCATCAATTACAACTATTCCTAATTCTCTCTTCTCTTCAGTCTATAAACCCTTCTGCAGGGTGTTATGAGCCATTTTAACAAAGGATTTTCATGGCAGATTACACCCCGGTAGTTTGTCATTGCCAGCTGAGGGGAGACGGCCATAATGTGATTCTTAATTCTTACTTCGCCCGGAGTCGAACCGGGTTCTCTGTATTAGCAGTATATGCGCTTAATCGCTATGCTAACGACCGTCTCAAACAGACACTGTTTCCCTACATAACAAGAATAAGTAAAATGAGTTATTAGCTAATTTTCAGATAAAATAGCAATTATAGGAAGTATAACACGAATTGGAATTTCCAGCCGATCTGCTTCACTCGCCTTGAATAACACATTGAGATAACTCAAGGGCAACTGTGACTTCCGTTTGCACTTTAAAATGACAGAATGCTAAACACACATCACATTGTAATTAACTCAAATATGTATATTAACGTATTATAATTTGTACTATTGTTTCCCCCCTTGTGACTTTATAATTGAAACTTGGTGGAAAGATAATTTTCACTGATAATTACCAGCTCAGACGTACATCTTTTCGCAATGAGACTTTCAAAATAATAATCTGAAGTGTATTTGTTGACGAAAATAAAGAAGCATTAAACAATTTTAAACTTTAATTTCAAAGAGTTATAACTAGAGCAGGGAATTCTATGGAACTCCATGTTTATTTCTAAGCTATGCACAAGGATAATTCTTTGAAATCTATCCGTTTCATACAAAAAGGAGTTGAAAAAGCACATGTTATATGGCATATAAATACATATTTGACACGTTGCTGCATATTTTTGGAAATTGTTAATATTAGAGCATATCGTCCCCTTAGTACTATAACTAGGTAACTTGAATTTTGGCTGTTTTGAGTTAGCTACATGTAATCACCTAATGTTAACCGCTTCATTTAGTGCTACAACTAAAAAAGTTATATTATGTTTCTAAATATTAAATAGATTTAGAAATTATTTTTTTACTGGCAAATAAATAGTTTCCGCGCAAAATTTTTTACTTATTCGTGTTCAGAACATCATGGAGCATGTCCACACCAAATATGAAGAAGATCGGTGTTGTAACCGTAAACTAGAATCATACCTAAGTCTATCCTGCCAATTGCTATTCTAAACTTTAAACTTGATTTTCTCAATATGAGTAATTTCAAGTTACCTAGTTATAGTACTAAGGGGACGATATATAATATGAACAATTAAATCAATATTACATTTTTATTTTTTATTAAATTATTTTTTTTTATCTACCCTATAATTAAAAAGATACGACATATTATGCAACGTTTTTATGCAACGTTTATATGCAACGCTGAGAACAGCTATGGTAGAATGGTAGTCATTATTTTGATAATATAGGGTGTTTTTTTAGCTGCATGAGAACTTTCAATAGGGATAACAATTGAATCAAGATTGCTATGGAAACAGTTTTTTGACATTTGTGTTTAGCAAGGTTTGGCATTTGATAATGCATAGATTGACCATTGAACAACGCTACCAAATTCGCTTCCAACCAATTGGAAGTGGATCCATTTTTTTACCGTAAAATTTTGTTCAGTGACGAGGCACATTTCTGGTTAAATGGGTATGTGAATAAACAAAATTGCCGTATATGGAGTGAGACCAATCCGGGACATTATCTTGAGACTCCATTGCATCCATTAAAATTGACTGTTTGGTGTGGAATACACGCCAACGGCATCATTGGTCCATATGTCTTTCGAAATGAGGAAGGAGCTACCGTTACGGTGAATGGTGTGAGATATCGACACATGCTCAATACATTTTTGTTTCCAAAACTTCAAGAGCTAAACATTGACAACTTATGGTTCCAACAGGATGGTGCTACGTGCCACACAGCCAACGAAACCATCAATTTATTGAAAGGACAATTTGGTGACAACATTATTTCAAAACGTGGTCCTATCAATTGGCCTCCAAGATCATGTGATTTGACACCTCCAGATTATTTTCTGTGGGGGTATGTTAAATCCATGGTTTATGCTAACAAACCAACAACTCTAGAAGCATTGGAGGCTAATATTCAGCAATCCATTTATGAAATAAAGCCAGAAATATTGGAAAAAGTGGTCAAAAATTGGACTGAACGGATGCGCTTCGTAACCATAGTCGTGGTGATCACATGCCGGAAGTCATGTTCAAATCATAAATGCCTTTAACTGTACTTTCATAAAAAAATTATAACCAAAACATTCCGTCAGATTTTTAATGTTTTATTTCATTTTGAAGTTCTCATGCACCTAAAAAAACACCCTATAGTATACGCTTTTTAAAATTAATTTTTACTTCACAAGAACCTTCATGGACGAAAATCAACATCTCATCGGATCAACGTCTCATCGTATCAACGTTTCAAGTCTATAAAGGTGCAAGAATATTTATAGTAAGTGTTAAGTGGAGTAAAAAATAATTTAAAAATCGTATTCTATATCGAAAGAATGACTACCATTCTACCAAGCGTTTTTTCTTTACATCCAATAGCTGTTCAAGAGTTGATATCTAACGGCTACCTGTCAACTGATCATATCACAAAATGTAATGAAATCTTAATGGTTCATACGGAGTTTAGACCACAGGAAGTCTTATCGAATAAACGTCTCATCGGATAAACATCTCATCGGATAAACGTCTCATCGAATAAACGTTTCATCGGATAAACGTCTCATCGAATAATCGTCTCATCGAATAAGCGTTTCATCGGATAAACGTCTCATCGAATAAACGTCTCATCGAATAAGCGTTTCATCGGATAAACGTTTCATCGAATGAACGTCTCATCGAATAATCGTCTCATCGAATAAACGTTTCATCGGATAAACGTCTCATCGAATAAACGTCTAATCGAATAAACGTTTCATCGGATAAACGTCTCATCGGATAAACGTCTCATCGGATAAACGTCTCATCGGATAAACGTCTTATCAGATAAACGTGTCATCGGATAAAGGTCTCATCGTTTTAACGTTTCAAGTGCAAGGACCTTTATAGTAAGTAGAGTAAGTGTGAGTGGAGTAAAAAACAGCAAATAAGCAAAGCAAAGCAAAGCTAAATATAAATAACGATAAATAAATCTCAATGGCAGAGCTTTAACAAAGTTAGTATATACATCGATAGGCCTTTGTTTAGTCATGGACAGTTATATGTAGCATTATCAAGATGTCGAGCGAAGGATGGAATACAAATTCAAAGTGAAGGCGACATAAAAAATGTTGTATAGAAAGAAGTTTTATAACTTGAAGTTATTAGGGCCGCGAAGCAGTCTTGGGGGGTTGGGCCGCGCCAGCGGCCAGGGGGGCCAAGCCCCCCTAGTTTTTATATAAAGTTTTAAAATTTTTCAAATTCGAATTCAAAATTGGTTAGCATTAGCCTCTCTTGGGTTGGCAACCCGTAAGGCACAACTACCAGTTTTATGGCCGGTTTCAACCTAAGCTTTCAGCAACCTTAACTTAAATTTAATCTCGGATTAAGTTAACCCAGATCAAATATGAACCAATGGAAAACGACTAGAAGTCATAAAACCGATTTCTATTGGTTCATATTCAATCTGGGTTAATTTAATCAGAGATTAAATTTAAGTTAAGCTTGCTGAAACCGGCCATTAACCTTTTAACACAAACACTTCAATATATTTCGAACATTGAGGAAAAATTAAAAGAAGTTCCCACTCTAATAGGAGAAAAGATTCTGAAAAAATTTAATGATTTAGTAACCAAAAATTCTGGTTACTCAAAATTAATAACCCTCCTATTTTTGCCAGTCCGGTAAAAACAATAGGATCGGTTATAGAAGGAAACGTGGAAAATATAGAGTTAATGGAAAATAAATTTAAAAATCTTATTAGTCAATATAAATATGCGCCAATAACATCTTGTGATGTCGAGAGATCTTTTTTCTGCTTATAAAACAGTTTTTAAATGCAAATTTAGAAAAGTATTTAGTTGTTTATTGTAATAGTGCGGTTAATACCAAATAAATTGTTACGTATAATAAAATGAAAGAGCATATTTAGTAAATTTTTTAGCATATACTACGAGTATCCTTATTTTTAACCTGCATATATGCCGCATATATCTTGTAGTTTTAGTGCATATAATTCCCTGCTCTAATAGTAATAACGATAGTATTTATACCAAAAAAAATATGAACAACTGTCATCTAAACAATACAATATTGATTGCCAAAAATCACAGTTTTCAAGAATGTCACGAAATAATCATACATAACCGCTTATCTGAATATATCATCAATTATTTCCGTTTACAAAAAAACTATTATTATGTGATATAATCAAACATTTTGTTATCTATAAAATATATAAATATATAATAAATAAACCCACCGCTAACGTGTTATCAAATAGTTTAGTCACACTATTATTTTAAGATTAAATCTCCGATTATAGTTCTTACCACTTGATCGTAACTTCATATTTGTATAATGAATTTTTACCTCACCTCTACGGCATCAATCCAACCAATGTAAGAATCAAATACATGTTTCATATCATCAAAAGACATACAATCTAATACTCAAGTAAGAAATTTCTAAGTAAGTCATAATTTTACATCCCATAAAAAACGTCAAAATATGTATGCTCGCAATCTTTCATCTGTAACTCTCCAAATTTCAGATAAAGAGCACTTCGATTTCACAGGCAGCGCTAATTTCGTCATCAACTTAACTTTCATATCCATTTCCCACAGTTTTTCATTTTAAGCACTTTGACCTTCGCGAGGTAACTTAACTAATAGTTGCTAAGAATTGTAAAAAATTCGAGATTAAGTCAAATATAACCAAAATACAACAACGACAGATATGTTTCGATCTCATTAGATCTCATCAGTGACATGTCTTCACGTCCTCTCGGAAAAGTGCTTCCACAACACATCCGTGTGTTTATTTTATTATAAACGGGTCGTTATATACCAATTAGCATTGCACGAATTATTGATTTAATTTTTTGGATTATCAGATAATTCCATTTAATTTTATCAATAAAATGCTATATAAGGTAAAAACATAAAGTCAAATATAACCAAATTTACAGCTGTACCTACGTCACTGATGAGATCTAATGAGATCTAAACATGTCTGTCGTTGTTGTATTTTGGTTATATTTAACTTATTTTCGAATTTTTTCAAATTTAAATTTTGGTAAGTTTTTATTTTTACCACTTTAACATCAATAGCAGCGCAACGAGCAAAATTCAATTGAACAATCAGGGGCGCCGCGCCCTATTGTTCACAGTGTGCAAAACACACGGGCAGCCAAAATTAGAGGCGGCCAAAATCCCAAAAATAGGGGTTTAGAAAAGGTCATTTACTTTACGGCACGGAATAAGTAGTAGAAATTTTATGAAATTGTATTAAAAAACTGCAAAAAATCGGCTACAAGGGCGGCCAAATTAAACTTTGCACACGGGCGGAAGTACCCCTAGCGGCGGCACTGTGAACAATATTGAATAAATAAAAAAAAATCAACAGTAAATAATTACTACCGTGACAGATCGATCATAGACTCAAAGTACAAAGAACTTTATTGTCTGCATTACCTAGAGCCCAGACATACATATCTCGACATACTAGTGATGCAAGTTTGGTAAAATCTTAAAATATTTTTGTTATCGCAGGACATTTAAAAATTATAAGTAAACTCATATTAATCATTCAAAATTTGTACGTGTATTTGTACTGAGCAGAAACTTAATTACTAATCTAATAGAAAAAAACATGACAACGCACAATATAAAACAATGTCACATAATAGTGTAGTGCAGGTATAAGTATTTAAATATACATTAACCTATACCAACTCCTTATTACACAACAGATTTTAATGCAAATCATAATAGTGTTGCGATTCATTTACATAGTATCATGTCTATTTCTTATGATAAGCGAGATAAATATGTTGGACTGTTTACAATATCTTGCAGCACCCATTATCACTATTGTGTTATATATTTAAGTCAAGTTTTGTTTTATTATCTAAATTAGTTAATTGTGCATTTCATTTATTAAATTCATTTATGAAAATAATACAATTTTACCATTGGCTACAATTATATTTTTATCCAATCACCAATTAACTGATAAGATAATTTTTAAGTTACGATTTGAAATGTAAAATATTACTCCAGTCAGAATATTCATTTTAGATAATGACAGCCATATGCCGCGTTAGAGTGAAATTAATTAAGTTAATACACATAAGAACATAAATCAGGTAATTAATTTTAATTGTATAATACAGGAATTTCTTAATTTTGGCACATCGTACATTATTAAACACTAGGGTATCAAATAATATAATAGGTTAAATTATAAAACTCTAGTTTACTCGCACATGTATATAATATGATAATTTTTCAATTTATTTTTAAATAAATATTATCTATTTTAAAAGAATAGTCCCGAATGAATAATTTAAGCTTTCGATTATTGCTATCCCTTACTGCAAATGAATTATTTCAATTTGATTTTATTTCTTTTAAAATTTTGTTATCAATAACATTTAGAAAACTCAATATTTTACGGTCAGTAATACGTCAAATGTACGGACATAAAGGTTCTTTTACGGTAAAGCATCCTTAAAATAGCATAATCATATTTACTCTTGACTACTATGTTACATTTTTACGTAGGTACATACATAGGTATGTTTATAAAGTATAAGCTGACTGACACCGAAATAAGTCTTTCGGAAAATAAAAAAGTCTTTCACATCGAGATTCTTATCTTGTATAAATTGTAAGAAAAAAAAATTCACATGGTAGTGAAAATTGGTACAAACCTTAAAAAAAACAGCGTTTCAAATGAAATGTTAAAATCTCCATCGATCTCACTAATGCGAAAATTTTTATTATATGTCAAAAGTCAAATAATCAGTGGTTTGCAAATATCTCTTAAATGGTGAGTGATGTTATCCCTAAAATGTCATTATAAAGTTGATAGACTGTGCAATTTTCTACAAGAAAAGGTTTCTAATTCTAATTTTCTTTTGGACGACTTATCATTCATGGGATTCGGGATTTCAATAATTTGAAGTCATTATGTGCATAATATGCACTCTTTTCCATATAATTTTGGAAGTAAAATACTTGGCGCATGTTTTTACGTGATTTCCCTGCGATCTACCAGCTACATCCATTATACTACATAGCTATAAATGTAGGTAGCAACTATGGCTGCATTTTGTTTTCATTTGACAGCTATGACATTCTCTATAAAAATTTGTTGAGAGAAGAACGTGTCTCAAACAACAATATATATTTTTATCTACTATCATTTAATAATGTCAAACTTAATGATGTTTCTTGAAAAATCGTAATAGCCTATTTTACCCCACTAGTGGGGGTAAAGTGTTACTTTACCCCACGGGAAATTAAGACGAAATTATAATGCATTTAAAGAAGAAACTTATTTTATTATCCAAGTTGAGGATACATTTTACAACGAAACAATGAAAGGCACTCTCCTCAAGTGAGGAATAATCTTCAACTTATGAAAAGTGTCTTTCAATATTTCATTATTAATTGTACATTTTTTGATAGGTACCTATTTGATCATTTTAATTTCATTTACGTCAAATTTAAAAAACGAAAAACAGAATAAAAATAAATTATTAAATGATAGTAGATAAAGCATTGTACAATATTCGCATCGTAACGTCATACTACGATACTCGATGGGTTGACCAACGAGCCCAAAAGGTGAGAGAGAAATATGATACGTTACGATGCTTCTATCGTAAATAGCTATTATCACATTAAAAATTTCGTATTTCATGCCAAATAAGAAGCATTAGCGGATATCATTACTTTTTGTCTGTATTTGAAGAAAACTGCTGCTCAAGCACGTCGACTGCTTGAACAAGCTTATGGTGTTATGGTGAATATGCTCTATCGAAAACAACTTATAAAGAATTCTTTAAAAATAGTTCTCGAAAGCTCCATGGTACGTTCCTAATACCGTTATACATAACGATCTAAGAGTCAGCAGTGTAAAAAGTGAAATCGCTAAAAACAGTGTAAAATACCAAGACAGACTAATTGTACACCCCAATAACTTAGCAGTGCAACTCCTAGATGAAAGCAATCACACGAGAAGACTAAAACGCTTCAAACCGATAGATCTGCCTCGCAGGTTTAACACATAAATATAAACAGAGAGACTAATAATGTTATAAATACATACGATTATGTTAAGTGTTTAGCTGAGAAACGCCACTGGGTGCTTCTCTAACATGTTATATATTATAGACAAATCATTTACTGAATGTTGTATCATGACAGATTGTAAATAATAAAGGGAGTTAAAAAAAAAATAGTAATTTTGATGTGAGAGATAAAGAGCGATCAGTACAACCGAAAAAGTTTGAAGACAACTTAAACCTGGTGAAACGGTAATGCTGATCGCTACCGACAATAAATGATCAATGCTTTGATCGAAAAACAACCAGAATGGGCTAGAAGGCATGGCAAGGTAATTTTGCTCAACGCACCATCACACAAAGCAAGCCTGGTCCAGAATACGTTGAAATCACTTGACTCGGATTTGTTACCCCACCCGCTTTATTCACCAGATTTGGCTCCTTCTGATTACCATTTATATGTATCAATGGGACACGCAGTTAAAGAGCAGCACTTCAAAGCAGCCGAGGAAGTGGAAAATTAGGTATCTGAATGGTTTTATTCAAAAGACGAACAGTTTTTTTCGCGGGCATCCACAAATTGCCAGATAAATGCGAAAAATGTGTAGCTAGCGGTGGAAAATACTTTGAATAAAGCATTTTTAGTTTTTCTCTTAAAATATCGTGTATTTTTCATTAAAAACAAACCAGAAATTAATGCATCACCTAATGCATTTTGATTGCAATCAATGCATTTATTTATTATTATAAATGAATAATATTAATTATCACCAAGAGCTTAATAATCTTCTACCATTGTACAAATATGCGTAGGGAGAAATGAGATACTTAGGGCCGGTTCCACCATCTCTGGTTAAATAGTTTAATCATGATTAGTTGGAGTTAATCACGGTTAGTTCGAGTAATCACGGTTAAATAGAAGAAGCTGTTCCACCAACTTTTTAACCATGATTAAAGGAGCTTAATCAACCCTCAAACTAACCGGTCGATGTTGACCATTTGGGTCGAATTAATCATGGTTAACTGATAGGGGCATGCGCTTTGATTTCAATCGAGCAACTTTCTCTTTCTTTCAACTTGAACTACAATTGAATTTTATATTTAATAGAAATTATTTTGTCATCGGTGTCTATTTCTTCTTTTTATCCAATAATTTTTTAAGAAATAATCATTTTTGACGAAAAATTATGTTGACAAAATTTTTAAAAATTTTAAGAAATTTTGTCTAAAATGTTCGATAAATTTTTGTTCAAAAATATTTCAGTTTTTGTGATTATTTCAATAAATAATTATTTGTTATAAAAATTTAGTTTTTAAAATTTCGGAAAAAAGTCACTTTCTTGAAAAATTAATGATATTTTGAAAAATATAAAGAACAATTTTTTAAAATGTTCGATAAATTTTTGTTAAAACATATTTCAGTTTTTGTGATTATTTCGATAAATAATAATTTTTTATAAAAAATTTAGTTTTTGAAATTTTGTAAAAAAAAGTCGTTCAAGAAGTCATAGCAAAATAGACACTGTCCTATTCTGAAAATCACTTATTATTTTGCTATGACCGAGCTTATTATTTAGCTATGACTTCTATAATAGCAAAAATCAGATAGTGTGAACGTAAAAATATTTATCATATGACAAGTCAGATGAAAAATCAAATAGTGTGAACCAGCTTTAAATAAACATTTAAAAAAATATTATGAAAATATGTGTCGTTTAATTTTAAAGTAGTAGGGTAGCATCACCCCTACTACAACTTTCACGTGACTATCAATCAGCCAACCAGAACAGCTTTTAGAAGTTTTTAGCGAAGATATCCGAACTTCAAACGGTTAACTAATCATAAAAAGAAATTACCCGGTGGAACGCTTTTGAAATTAATCACGGTTAAATATTCCTAACCGTGATTAAATATTTCTAACCGTGATTAGTTAACCAACAATTTAATCAGAGATGGTGGAATCGGCCCTAAATTACTTATCTTATTTTGCTTCTGGAGAAAAATGGGATGAATATTAAAAAAAATTTATAGCAATTCCAGCCTCAACAAAATACTTCCCAATTACAGCTAATAATTGCTGGCATTGAAATAATAATATCGAATAACATTATTAAAACAAAGAATGAATGAAAGCATCTAATGATCAAATCTCCCTCTTATGTGGAACATTTGATGCCCAGCAATCAATTTATTATTTGGGTATTATACCAATTGTATATTTGATATTCATACACACAAAAGAAGATAAAAACAATAGCAAAGAGAATTAGTTTTAAATATAAGTTATTAAAGAAAATTAATATGAGACAAAGACAATGATAGACATTAAGACATTATATCAGGAGAGAACAAAACATTTTTAGAAGGGCAAAAAATGGCAAAAGTAAAACGTATAGTATGGTTATCAACGTAACGACAGCTGATAGTAGTCATTTTATTTTATTTCTCTCCAAATGATTGTGTTCAATTGAAAAAATATTTGCCAATTAAATAAATATAAAAATATTAAATAATATGGAGACTGGAGAGATATACAGAAGTAGAGCGAATATTAACTGTTTAGATACATTACTTAAAACAGTCAATTTATTGAGACAAAAGTTTACCAAATTCTCGATATACTGATTGATCAAGTGGCTATCAAGATTATTCGAGAGAACAACATTATTTAGACTTTCTCATTTGGAGTTATACCATTGAATCGTTAGTTATTCCAATCCAATAAGCTTACAACACTTATCATGGGTTTCATAATATAAGTCATTTCAAATTTAATAGCAGCTAAATTTAACTAACCAATAGTAAATTATTATCAGCTCGAACTGACGTTTTCAATTGGCGAATTAAATTTAAGCCTGTTTTAAATTTTAAATGACTTCATATAAAACCCACCATAAATGAGTTGAAAACTATCATTTATTGTGTTATTGTTGACCCACATTCCGATTTATGCAATAAAGTGGCCCAAAATTGATTGATATCTTTTAAATATGTATAATAGGTACTTCTTATTGATGACTCAAGTTTTGTAATCACAAGTATGAGAACATAAATATATTATAAGCGCACTATTTTTTATCTGACGATTTCATGAAATTGTAAAATATCCACCATTTTTGCAAAAAGATTTTGTTTTTTTGAGAAAAGACTTTCTTTAGCTTTTGAGATGTAAAAATAAAAAAAATTTTTGTTTTTGTATTATTATGTTGAAAATTGTAGCAGAAAGCTTTCCAGCAGCAAAGCACGTCCCGTTAGAAAGGGTTCCAATCACGCACATGTACAACTGTCATTTTTGTTTTAAATTAATTTAAAAAAATATTTTTTTACTCTTCAAAGTATAGGTAATAAAGACCCATAAACATATTTTTCATTTCTTTCATTCTTTTCCCGGAAAAAAATTGTTAACATTAAGTTACTTTTTTACGCTCTTGAGTGGTTAAACCCCTTAGTTAGTATATTAAGGTGGCTATTGTTTATAATACTTTTTTGATATTTTTTTGATATATTGCTCTAAGTGCAAATACATAATTAATATATTATGTACATAATTTATGTACATTGTAAATTTATTCAACTTTTTGTTGTAGTTATAAAATGGTTCTTGTTTTAAACGGTGTACTACAGGAAGAATGCCCACTTGATTCGCATTCGCTTTACCACTCACATCCTATATATAGAGAAACGGCAGCACAACTTTTGGGTATCCCGACAAAAGTAATGGGACCTGCAGGACTTGTATACATCCAACAACGTGAATTTGCAGCTACAGTTCCTCACGACAGTACGTATTTAAAATAAATTATTAATTATTAGAAAGAAAAGAAGTTTTGAGAGAAAGTCCAGCGAAAGATTAACTCAATCCTTGAACTTTAACAATCCATTTGAGATTGTTAAAAGTATCTATCTGTATTCGTGTAAGGGGAGTGCGGGACACTTGAACCACTAACTTGAACCCATTTTCCTTTTTCTTCTCAGGTTTATAAACTTACTAGACTCACGTCGCGTCGTTTGGGCTTTTGAAAATTTAGACATTTTAGAATAAATATAAATTAAAGTTTTTTAAATTATCTTTATCTACCCATTGTGACACCATTAATGACCATACCACCATACCATAACATGACCATATGTCTCCCATATGGTCATGTGTCCCGCACTCTCCCTACTTTAAATTCTTCTTACAATTTAAAGAGTATGGTACGAAGATAAACTTTTTTTACCAGCTTTTCAAATTTAAATGAATAATATGTTAAAGATTTATAATAATTAAATTTTTACTTTTATTTTTTTACAATGGAGAGTATTGTAATCGAAAATAGTACATTGTCTTATTCGGATTAAAAGTGAAACTTTGTTTGACAACCAATTTTTGCATTTCCGAGGCGGTCCGCTAGCGGACGTTATGTCATTCATAACGTTGAATGACATGCTGCACATTGTAGTGCAATTATAGTGCAATTATAGTAGTGTAGGTATCAAAACTTTTTTTTTTATAAATTTTATTTCTTATTTGATATGATGGAATCAAAAATACAGAAGATTTGAAATATTTAATCATTAAATGATTTTTTGAATCAACATTTCTAGATATTTTTAATAAAAATTGTAAGTTTTGCAATTTCAATAAATTTTTGGACGTTGCGACTATTGCATTTAATTTAATTGATAGATACAGAAGTTTCAATAACAGCATGATTTCTTTGATTCTAAAACAACTGCTTTATATGAATTTGACATAGTATAGTCACGAATTAATGTCAAAGGCCTTTATGTAAAATTAAGAACCTCTGATCAACTAGTTAACAATATTAGTGTTTTACCTTTGCAATGGCAAAGTGCAACACAGTGGCTTTGAAATATAATTCAAGTTTCGTAAAGTGGACTTAAATGCATTGGCAATAGATTATTTTTTATATTAATATAAGAGTTTTAATTTTAAAATACGAAGTCTTGCTCTTCCCTTTCACCAGTTCCCTTTACAATTAATCCAAATACATATTTGCAAATAATCGTCAAATAACTTCGATACTCCTTTCAATTAGTTTCTACATTATAATTTTAATTTAATGATTTTTATTACTTATACGGTTAATTGTTTCAGAATGCGTTAGTATATTAGGAGCTGACGATGTTACTACCTGCATCATTGTAGTTGTTAGACATTCGGGTAAGTTTTATATTTAATATTCAAATTAAAGTTAATTATTATTAGTAGATACTTATCAATGCAATATTTAATATTGCTCGAGTTATACATTGTAACGATATCATCTATATACCATATCGTCGCTCCCGTACACAAACGACAAAAAATGTGCAAAATTGTAATTTTGAGATAAAGTTATAAGCTCCCCTAAATAATATGTCCTATAGTTCCTTCAATAAACAAAAATGTTTGTTTACAAAATGCAACTATCAAATTAAATGTTTGTTAATAATTAACGTATAGTTATTTTTACTTTACCATACATAGTATGAGTTATCAGGGGCGCCGCGCCCTATTGTGCACAGTGTGCAAAACACACGGTCGGCCAAAATTAGAGGCGGCCAAAATTAGAGGCGGCCAAAATCCCAAAAATGGGGGTTTAGAAAAGGTCATTTACTTTACGGCAGGGAATAAGTAGTAGAAATTTAAGAAATTAGATTAAAAGTCTGAAAAAAATCGGCTACAAGGGCGGCCAAATTAAACTTTGCACACGGGCGGAAGTACCTCTAGCGGCGGCCCTGATGAGTATACGTAGTATATTATGTATACCACACATAGCATTGGAAGTAATAGAAAAAAAAAATGAGATTTTGACGAATTTATGGTCCTTGAGAACGAGTTGAAAGAGACCAACGTCAAGAAATGTATGAGTGCGTCTACTTTTATATTGAGACTTAGAGCTGATTAGATTTTGGTTGAAATCGGATCACGGAAACTTGATACTGAGAGTGACTCAGTACTACCATATATCATTAATGTATGGTAAAGTCATGGGATGGCCACATCAGAAACCCAGTGAGGCCGTAGACCGAACAACCACATCCGAAATTTTTTTTATATAAATTGTTTAGTTGTTAACTCGTGATAATTAATTAATTTTTTTATATTATATATCGGTCACCAGTCTCGGCTTCTTTCATTTTAAATTTTTGCGTTTTCGATGATTTTTTTATTATAAGTATATTAGGACGAGCTTTACTTCCAATATTTAATTACAATCCTTTATTACTATTCTTAAAAACTGTACAACTGAACTTCTCAACTTAACTTCTTCTCCTAACATTGAATGTTAATATAGTAGATCTCTTACTAACTTATTACCAACTTCACAAAACTAAGATAAAGTACGTTTTACACATTCAATAATTAATCCTTTAGCGTCCTGATATTGATCAGGACCGGCATACGTATAGTTTCTATCTTCGTTGATCAGTATTTCCAGATACTGATCAGGGTCGGCTTTCGTATGATTTTCATTGGTTCTAACAAGTATTCCTTATATTCCTTAGGGATGTAGAAGCGATAATACTTTTTTACTTGCCGTTTATAATAGTAACCGAAAATAAAGTTATATGGGTGGCTCAGTTAGCACGCTTGCAATAATTTGTTGCATTAGGTGCAGAAAGGAAGGTACTACAGTAGATTATGCACTAAACGACTAAACAGATATTTGATATGGTCACAAATTTGTTAAAATTTGAAGGCACAATTTTTATTTGTGCACCAAACGATTGAGCTACTCAAAAATATAAGAAAACATGATGTATATCTACATTTTGCTAAAAATACTTCTCTTTTTGTACGTAACTATATTCAATTAGATATTAAACTATGTATTAATATCTTTAACGATTTGCTAATTTAATATAAACTTTGTAAAAATACAGAATTAATAATAAAATAAAAATGACAAATTCAAATGTGAAGTAATACAATTTTTTTAAATTGATTTAAAAAAAAAGAAAGAATTATTCGAAGGCAAGAAAGGGAAAACGCTGCAAAAAAGGATAAAAAATATGAATTGAAGATTCAGGAAAGAAGAACCAATCGTTTTTTCCGTCATTAGCCCAACAATAGTTCATAACTATTTTTTGATGCCTGATCATGCACATACGTGATCCTTTACGGGGTGTAACTGATCCATTGTATCCATATGAGCTGTATTCTTTTTACCTATTTTAAGTGAGATTGTATTGAGATACTCATGCCTGTTTTCACCAACAATTTATTTAAGATATTCCTAGTAAAGAATTACTTAGCTAGGATTCCATAAATTTGATTGGTCAAATTTGACATATGAATTTTTTATGTCAATACTATGTCAAATTTCACCAATCACATTTATGGAATCCTAGCTAAGTAATTCTTTACTAGGAAATTCTTAAATAAATTGTTTGTGAAAACAGGCATCAGTTACCCAGTTAAATGGGTGTTCTTTTTACCGTTGTGATGGAAATGCTGTGCCGTGCCAAACTGAGTTTTAACTGAGAAAATTACCTCCCTCCCTAATTCAACTGATCTTGCTGTTTCAAAGCGTTACAACTGAGAAAAATTGGGAAATAGCCCTAATTGGTCGATTAAAAAAAAATATATCCTAGGTAATTTATTAATTTAATATAAAAGTGACATATTATTTTAACATGCAGGGAAAAACGATAACCTTACTTACTGTAACCAAACTATGACGTTTCTTAGTAGTTTGAAATTATTCCGCGTGGTGGCCGTTGTTAATGTAAAACGCGAATAAATAATAATATTTTTGTTGTTCTTTTCATCTTATGTTTTTCTCATTTTGACTCAGTTCATCTCTGTTCGGCTCAGCTCACTTTGTCTCAGTTGGGTATCTGACTGAGATGGAAATAAAATAGGTAAAACGAATACGCATATGGTCACCCTGCATACAGGATATCCCCGCACTCACTTTATATAACTTAGGTGGTGATAGAGGACACTTTTCTAAGAACAATATTTAACAAAAATTTTTTTCTAAATTCAAATCCTCGAGAGTTAGGCCTCTTTAAAGCATTTTTTTAAATTTCCATCTTCACGTGGCCATAGCCCCGAAAATATTGATTTTTCAGTAAAAATGGTTTAGTACATTTTTAAAGAGCGTGAAATAATCTACAAACTGGATTTAAACCTTTTCTTGTCTAAAATCAAAGGCTTTCGAGTTATGAATTAAAGTAAGTTAAAAAATGTCGAAAAATTTGAGCTTTCATTTTTTTTTTGGCTTTTTTCAAAACCCTGTATCTTTTAAACGAAACATTTTACAAAAATCTGACGCCCCATTCCGGATAGGAAATTTAACGGACTACAACTTTTATCTAGTAAAAATTTTTGAGAAACCAATCCATTTCACAGAAAATCAGAAAATAATAAACAAGGCAGCCACAAAACGTTGAAAATGACCACCTTCATTTTCAAGACACAGCAGTCGTGATTCGTTTTAAAAGATGTTTTATAGTATTATTTATAAAATTTCCTCTTTTGTTAAGAGCCACTATAGCAGGGGTGGTCAACAAGGTCGATCACGAGGCCAATTTTGGTCAATCGGGGAGTGTGAAAAAGTGTCAAAACATCGAATTTCTGCGATTAATAGTGTCGAAAAATCAACTTTTTTCGATTTTTTCTCGACAAACATCTTTTAAAACAATCACGACTGTGTATTTAAATGAGGGCAATTTTAAAAAAAAATAAAAAATTTAGTGAATTTAATTTTTTGTTTTGTAGCTGCCTTGTTTATTATTTTCTGATTTTCTGTGAAATGGATTGATTTCTCAAAAATTTTTACTAGACAAAAGTTGTAGTCCATTAAATTTCCTATCCGGAATGGGGCGTCAGATTTTTTGTAAAATTTTTCATTTAAGAGATACAGCGGTTACAAATGAAACAAATTTATTGTCCGACGTTTCGGGTTCTTTAATGACCCATTATCAAGGCTTAATTCAACAATTAAATTAAATTAACATAAAAAAGAAAAAGCAATGAAAGAAAACAAACATACAAATTAAAAGAAACTATAAAAATGTAAAATACAAAACAAATTAAATTAACATAAATATGAAAAAGAAATGAAAGAAAACAAACATACAAATTAAAGAAATTATAAAAATGAAAAATAAAACAGAATGAAAAATATAATAAAGGAAAAACTGTTTGATCGAATACTAACCTGAAGGAAAAATGGAGTTTTTTTTTTAAACCAAAGATCCAGTCTCTGGGGACTACCATAGTGGTCTTGTCTACAAAATTCCGTGTTTGGATTGCGATGCTGTATATGTTGGTGAGACAGGCAGGAAATTATGTGTCCGCATAAAAGAGCACGCGAGGGATTTAAAGAACGCCCGTATCCTTGGATTGACTGATGGTGAGGGGGGGGATAAGGGTAATAATAAAAAACTTACGGCTCTATGCAGGCACATGGTTGATCAGAGTCATACCATCGACTATGACAGCATTGGTATTCTAGACCGTGAAAGAATAGACAAGAAGAGAAAAATTAAGGAGGCAATTCATATTTATTCTCAGAAGTCGTCGATAAATGATAAAAGGGATGTCGAATACTTTGACGGTGGCTATAAGCGTATCCTGGATATGTTGAACTCAACTTAAGTTTTTGGCCTTTTGATGGAATACGGACCTGGAGTTCTCTTGTTATTAACCAACGTTTTTGTTGCCACGGGGTGTTTTTTAAATTTTGGATTTTAAATTGAATTACTTTAGATTGGTACCAACCGATTTAACACTAGATTTAATCCAGGGGTTGCTAACTTACAAGGGGCCACTACAGTGAGGTACCAACCAATCGAGATCCCAATTTTTTTGGTGATTCTAGGAGCTAAAAAAATTATCACTTTCTCGGCGTTTAGTCCAATGGGCCTTAGTTTTTGAGTTATGAATTTTTGAAAATAGACAATTTTAACCATAGGTTTACCCTATCTTAAGTTCTAACGCGAAGGTTCTGGGTTCAAAACTCACACCGGCTAACTTTTTCTTTTTGAAAATTATGTAATTTATTACCTGAATAAATTATATTTTAAAATTTTACTGCGTTTCTTCAATTTAAATTAATTAATTAATTACTTTTTTGGGGATTTGGACAACGGACAATTAAATTCTATACCACATAATTATACTATTAGGTAGTTTATCAACGGCACTTTTCATTTCGGATATTTATCAAAAGAAAAATTATAAAAAACGAATTAAATAGCGTTACACTATAACGATTTGTCTTGTAAAAATTGACGATGAAATAAACGATGTTAATATTAATAGGTTGGTAACTAGAGTTTCCTATATAAAGGCAATGTTTACGTGATTGTGGTTTACGTATTTCATTTGTAACTTTGTGGAATCCTGAAGAAGAAGTGGTTTCATCCCTTCGAAACATTGTAAAAAAAATTTTAATTTTTAATTAGCATTGAGCTTTATAAGCCGATATTCAATATCATCTGAAAATTTTTTGATTTTGTAATATGATCTTTTAGTTTGGAATTTTCTGGAAAAATTATTCATGCCAGTGTCTGCGATTCGTTCTACATCTGTTATAACGTTAAGGTATTTGTTAATTTTCCATGCAATATTAAATATTTGCAAGAGTTTAAAATTTTAAGTTAATTTTTATTACAAAATGTATTTTCCTTCTTTACTTATAATAAAATATATTGGTTGATATTATCAGATTAGTACTATAGTAAAAATTATTAAAACTAAAGCTACGTTTAGATCTGAACTTTATTCCAGAAATATATATAAAGTGTCAGACATAAAATTATTTTGACCGTTTACATCACACGTAGAAATTCCTTTGAAGTTTAGCCGGACACTTATTTTCAGAAATATAAATAAAGTGTCGGACATAAAATTGCTTCGACCGTTTACATTAGTATGTCAGACACTTAGAAATTTCCGACATTTTATGTCGGGCAGTCACTGTCGCTAATGTAAACGATGCAAAATTTCTGTCAGACATATATATTTGAATTTCCGACAATAAGTGTAGACACTTATAAATGGTCAGATGTAAACGCTGCACTTTAATAGGCAAAATTTCTGTCAGACATTTATTTATCAACTTCTGTCGATAAATGTTTACACTTATAGATGATCAGATGTAAACGCTGTAAATACATATTCCGCGTTGCTTGGAATAAATTGTAAAAGTTGATCACTCGTCTACTTTTATGGAAAGTGTCGTACATTTTTATATGTACTTTTTTGATAAATTAAGATTTTTACAAAAGAATTTTAATTACGATCAGATGTTCATTTTATTAACCTCTTCAAGGACAGATTATTTTTTTTAAATTTTAAAAACGTCCATTTTTTGTTCCAGTGACCAGACCACGTTTAATTACATATAGATATTATTTAAAATTTTCTAAACGTACACATATGTGCCTATGTCCTTGAAGAGGTTAAAAGGATATAATTCGATTAATTTCTTTTGTATTTTGTATTTTCAATGAGTTTCTAAATGTATTTTTGTAATAAATTGTATTTAAATACAATAAAAATGTATTTTGCTTATACATTATTCAATTACATTTTGTTGCCATTTAATTACATTATTTAAATCACAATCTAGTAAATACTAGATTGTGATTTAAATTATAAAAAAATGTATTTAAAAATTTACCGTCACCATGTGTTTCAAAATGCTTCTGGCGTAGGTCTGCTTTTTTAACTAGGTTGGTAAAATCATAGAATAAATACTAAAATAATTAATGCCTGTTTTCACCAACAATTTATTTAAGAATTTCCTAGTAAAGAATTACTTAGCTAGGAATCCATTAATGTTTGGTGAAATTTGACATAGTATTGACAAAAAAAAAATCATGTCAAATTTGACCAATCACATTAATGGAATTCTAGCTAAGTAATTCTTTACTAGGAAATTATTAAATAAATTGTTGGTTATATTGGTTATAAATAGAGCAGGGAATTATATGGAACTCCATGTTTTTTTCTAAGCTATGCACAAGGATAATTCTTTGAAAAATATCCGTTTCATACAAAAAGGAGTTGAAAAAGCACATGTTATATGGCATATAAATGCATATTTGACACGTTGCTGCATATTTTTGGAAATTGTTAATATTAGAGCATATATATGAACAATTGAATCAATATTACATTTTTTTTTTATTAAATTATATTTTTTTTATTTTTATATAAAGTTTTAAAATTTTTCAAATTCAAAATTGGTTAGCACTAGCCTCTCTTGGGTTGGCAACCCGTAAAGCACAACTACCAGTTTTATGGCCGGTTTCAACCTAAGGTTTCAGCAACCTTAACTTAAATTTAATCTCGGATTAAGTTAACCCAGATCAAATATGAACCATTGGAAAACGACTAGAAGTCATAAAACCGATTTCTATTGGTTCATATTTAATCTGGGTTAATTTAATCAGAGATTAAACCGGCCATTAACCTTTTAAATTAAAAGAAGTTCCCACTCTAATAGGAGAAAAAATTCTGAAAAAATTTAATGATTTAGTAACCAAAAATTCTGGTTACTCAAAATTAATAACCATCCTGTTTTTGGCAGTCCGGTAAAAACAATAGGATCAGTTATAGAAGGAAACGTGGAAAATATAGAATTAATGGAAAATAAATTTAAAAATCTTATTAGTCAATATAAATATGCGCCAATAACATCTTGTGATGTCGAGAGATCTTTTTACTGCTTATAAAACAGTTTTTAACTGCAAATTTAGAAAAGTATTTAGTTGTTTATTGTAATAGTGCGGTTAATACCAAATAAATTGTTACGTATAATAAAATGAAAGAGCATATTTAGTAATTTTTTTAGCATATATCCTTATTTTTAACCTGCATATATGCCGCATATATCTTGTAGTTTTAGTGCATATAATTCCCTGCTCTAGTTATAAATTACGTCTTTCATTGGTTGGAAAGAATGAAAGGCCAAATTTATTTATTTATTTTATTTTGTATTTGTATTTTAAATACTCGACTTTCAAGTCATATTATGGGGGGGGGGGCTCATTATATACGGCCCTGCGCGGGATTAAATAATATAAACTCCTAATGCCCGATTGCACCAACATTTATTTAAGAATATCCTAGTAAGAATTCCTTAGCTAGGTATTCCTATATTCCATAAATGTGATTGGTGAAATTTGACATAGTATTGACATAAAAAACTCATATGTCAAATTTGACCAATCAAATTTATGGAATCCTAGCTAAAGCTACGTTTACATCTGAAACTTATTCCACGAATTTTATGTCGGACACCAACTGTCGCTAATCTAAACGATGCAAAATTTCTGTCAGACATATACGCATGAATTTCCGAAAATAAGTGTAGACACTTATAGATGCTCAGATGTAAACGCAAAATTTTACGATGCAAAATTTCTGTCGGACATTTATGATGCGTTTACATCTGACACTTTATTCCAGAAATATGTATAAAGGGTCGGACATAAATTCATTTTGACCGTTTACATTACAGGTAAAAATTTAGCACTACAGTTATGTCCAGAAGTATATATAAAGTGTCTGCCATAAACTTGCTTTGACCGTTTACACCACAGGTAGAATTTAGTACGACAGTTATTTCCAGAAATATATTATTATAAAGTGTCTGCCATAAACTTGCTTTGACCGTTTATATCACAGGTAAGAAGTTCCTTGATTCCTTCATTCTGTAAAGATTATTTGACCGGAAAGGTTCACAGTTCACAATGAAAATATTGAAGAAAAAAATTGCTGCCAGTTTGATTAACAAACTACAAAAATAATACACTAATGCCTGTTTTCACCAACAATTTATTTAAGAATTTCGTCGTAAAGAATTCCTTAGCTAGGATTCCATAAATTTGATTGGTCAAATTTGACATATTATGAGTTTTTTTATGTCAATACTATGTCAAATTTCACCAATCACATTTATGTAATACCTAGCTAAGGAATTCTTTACTAGGATATTCTTAAATAAATGTTGGTGCAATCGGGCATTAGGAGTTTATATTATTTAATCCCACGCAGGGCCGTATATAATGAGCCCCCCCCCCATAATATGACTTGAAAGTCGAGTATTTAAAATACAAAATAAAATAAATAAATAAATTTGGCCTTTCATTCTTTCCAACCAATGAAAGACGTAATTTATAACCAATATAACCAACAATTTATTTAATAATTTCCTAGTAAAGAATTACTTAGCTAGAATTCCATTAATGTGATTGGTCAAATTTGACATGAGTTTTTTTATGTCAATACTATGTCAAATTTCACCAAACATTAATGGAATCCTATAAGTAATTCTTTACTAGGAAATTCAAATAAATTGTTGGTGAAAACAGAGGCATTAATCATTTTAGTATTTATTCTATGATTTTACCAACCTAGTTAAAAAAGCAGACCTACGCCAGAAGCATTTTGAACCACGTGGTGACGGTAAATTTTTAAATACATTTTTATTGTATTTAAATACAATTTATTACAAACATACATTTAGAAACTCATTGAAAATACAAAATACAAAAGAAATTAATCGAATTATATCCTTTTAATAAAATGAACATCTGATCGTAATTAAAATTCTTTTGTAAAAATCTTAATTTATCAAAAAAGTACATATAAAAATGTACGACACTTTCCATAAAAGTAGACGAGTGATCAACTTTTGCAATTTATTCCAAGCAACTCGGAATATGTATTTACAGCGTTTACATCTGATCATCTATAAGTGTAAACATTTATCCACAGAAGTTGATAAATAAATGTCTGACAGAAATTTTGCCTATTAAAGTGCAGCGTTTACATCTGACCATTTATAAGTGTCTACACTTATTGTCGAAAATTCAAATATATATGTCCGACAGAAATTTTGCATCGTTTACATTAGCGACAGTGACTGCCCGACATAAAATGTCGGAAATTTCTAAGTGTCTGACATACTAATGTAAACGGTCGAAGCAATTTTATGTCAGACACTTTATTTATATTTCTGAAAATAAGTGTCCGGCTAAACTTCAAAGGAATTTCTACGTGTGATGTAAACGGTCAAAATAATTTTATGTCTGACACTTTATATATATTTCTGGAATAAAGTTCAGATCTAAACGTAGCTTAAGGAATTATTTACGAGGAAATTCTTAAATAAATTGTTGGTGAAAACAGGCATTAGTGTATTATTTTTGTCCCTAAAACGGACCGGTTAAACTTACCGAACGAACGTAAAGTTAAATAGATGAAATGGGACATAAAGATTTGGATGTACTTACCTGTTGCTAAAAATCGTAAAGTTACAGCAAGACGTTCTCCTACGCTAATGGCTTTTCTGAATTTGGTATCTTGCTTTGTTATAAGAGGACCCACTTTACAAATCAACTGCTCGAAATCGGTTGGTTTCATCCTTATAAAATTTGAAAATTGCACTGGATTCTCCAATCTAAGTTCAGACATTAGTTGTTTATAAGCACCTTGTTCTTCACGTCTTAAAATCCACTCTCGAATCCATACAGAACGATTTCTCTTCTTTTTTCTTAAATGAATAATAATCAAACTAGCAGCAATTTTTTTCTTCAATATTTTCATTGTGAACTGTGAACTTTTCCGGTCAAATAATCTTTACAGAATGAAGGAATCAAGGAACGTCTACCTCACAAGTCTACCTGATGTAAACGCTCAAAGCAAGTTTATGGCAGACACTTTATAATAATATATTTCTGGAAATAACTGTGGTACTAAATTGCTACCTGTAATGTAAACCCTCAAAGCAAGTTTATGGCAGACACTTTATAATACTTCTGGACATAATTGTAGTGTTAAATTTCTACCTGTAATGTAAACGGTCAAAATGAATTTATGTCCGACCCTTTATACATATTTCTGGAATAAAGTGTCAGATCTAAACGCATCATAAACGTCCGACAGAAATTTTGCATCGTAAAATTTTGCGTTTACATCTGACCATCTATAAGTGTCTACACTTATTGTCGGAAATTCATGCGTATATGTCTGACAGAAATTTTGCATCGTTTACATTAGCGACAGCTGGTGTCTGACATAAAATTCGTGGAATAAAGTTCAGATCTAAACGTAGCTTAAGGACGATGATAACATTAAAAATTAAATTAAAAAATTTAAAAAAAAAATTTGGTTCATGTGGGATACGAACCGCGAACCAACTGATTACAACTCCCTGCACGCTACCTCTATGCCACCACGGCTTCTTGCCTAAAGAATCATTATCATTGGCAGTTAAAGCACTATACATATTTGAAAAATTCATAACTTAAAAACTAAGGCCCATTGGACTAATCTCCGAAAATGTGATAACTTTTTTTAGCTCCTAGAATCACCAAAAAAATTGGGATCTCGATTGGTTGGTACCTCACTGTAGTGGCCTCTTGTTAGATTGAGGGATTTTTTTTCTCACTCTAAATTGGCGACTTACTTTGGGTTAGTCTAGTGACGTGATTTTGTTTTGAAATTTTGAATTTTGAAAACACCACGAGATAAAAGCTTGATTAAATTTTTCCTTCAGGTTAGTATTCGATCAAACAGTTTTTCCTTTATTATATTTTTCATTCTGTTTTATTTTTCATTTTTATAATTTCTTTAATTTGTATGTTTGTTTTCTTTCATTTCTTTTTCATATTTATGTTAATTTAATTTGTTTTGTATTTTACATTTTTATAGTTTCTTTTAATTTGTATGTTTGTTTTCTTTCATTGCTTTTTCTTTTTTATGTTAATTTAATTTAATTGTTGTATTTAGCCTTGATAATGGGTCATTAAAGAACCCGAAACGTCGGACAATAAATTTGTTTCATTTGTAACGGCTTCTCAACAATTCCTCCACAAATATAAATGGAAGGTCAACTAACTTCTTACAATTTAAACCATTTTTACTGAAAAATCAATATTTTCGGGGCTATGGCCACGTGAAGGTGGAAATTAAAAAAAAATGCTTTAAAGAGGCCTAACTCTCGAGGGTTTGAATTTAGAAAAAAATTTTTGTTAAATATTGTTCTTAGAAAAGTGTCCTCTATCACCACCTAAGTTATGTAAAGTGAGTGCGGGGACACCCTGTATAATTATAAGAAAAAATATGAGAAAAAATATTATAAATAAGTTAAAAAAATATGATAAGTCGTCAATTTCGAATGTTTTTATAACATTGTGTCATAAATAGCATAATTAATTATATTATAACTTTATAACAAAGCTGTGAATTAAAATTAATTTTGAACATATTATCCTTCTCCCATTGTAAATTATGTTTATTATTATGTTTAGTCGAGCGATCGACTACCTTCACATACTCAATAGGTAAAAATATAGGAAAATTTAAGGTAAAACCCAAAATTTGTATTTGAAAAAAAAAGGAGTTGCAATATTATTAGGGATCTACTATAAATAAAAGCTTTCATGATCGAGCCATTGAGTATCTATAATCTAGATGGTACTTTTTCGACTAACGAATGATATTATGAAGTGTTATCAAGTTTTTATAATAATACTTGGTTTGAAGTAGTTGTGGTTGCATTTTATTAAAATATTGAAGCACATTCATTAATATAATCTTAACTTTTTAAAGCACGACGCAGGTACCACACGTTCGTATATTAGATATTTAATAATTATAATTGGGATATTTTTGGCATACATCTAATTTTGGCATATATGTAATTTGATGTCGTATTCTTTTGGAGAGAAGAAGATTTCCAGTGTGTAGATCATTTTGTAAGATTTGAAAATTTTGATATTTGGTACATTTTTGTAAGTTTTGTGGGACAAAACTTCGCTCGCTCCGCTCTGCTCCGCTTCGAGCACTACGGGCCGGTTTGACTAACGCTGTACTAATTAAAAATATCCCCTAGGCCTCGGAGGCATTTATGTTGGACTTTTTGCAAAATGAGGGTGTTGGAGCAAGCCGCTTTACTCCAGACGGGGGATACGTAAAGGATGATGGGTAGGATCATTCTTTTGTAGAGCTGGAAGCGGATTTTGGGTTCTAATTTATTTTTATGGGATAGGAGCGAAAACAGGTGCTCGTGCATTGTACGAATGGCTTACTTAGCTGCTCCAATGAAGTGGTCTTTGATGGTCAGTCTCTGGTATAAAATTACCCCCAAGTACTTTGTCGTGGCAGTAGGTTTGATTTCCGTTCCGTTTAGTCGTAATATGTTTTTAAGTATGTCTCCTTTTTGTGAAAATAATATGGTCATGAAATGACTGTCTTGCTTTCGTTAACCTTGACTTTCAGTCATTGTAGTAGTCTAAAAGTACGTTAGCATGATTTTGAATTTTTGAAATTGTCTCGTCCTTTCTCTTGTCTGTGGCGGAGATACCGGTGTCGTCACATAAAGTGATATGGTGGTGTCGGGAGTCTTTGGAATGTCGTTAATATAAAAATGTAATGGGATGGGAAAAAGGATGGAACCTTGTGGTACTCCAGTCGGGATTGGTAATTTTGAAAGTGGTCAAGGAAGTGGTTGGACAAGGATGTCAATATCAGAATTGAGGGTGCGATTGGTTAGATTGTGATGATGTTTTAGGTATTCTTGTGCTATGGTATTTATTTTGTTTTGGTCGAAAATTACTTGTCCTTGAGGAGTTTGGAGGATAGGAATATGTCGGTTGGGTTCGTCGTTTTTAAAGTTATTGGCAATTCGCCATACTTTTTTGAGGTTGTATTATGTGTGATGTAGCAGAGCGTCTTGTCCCAGTTTTCTTGTTTAATTTTGTAAATGTCAATAGGTACTTATGTCGTTCGTGAGTTTACTTGTGAGTCACTTGGGGATTATTAAGCTTCATTACAAATCGTGAATAATATCAATGATATAAAGATAGAGAATTAAGTTCTACATCTACATCAAGTTCTTGTCTACGTCAGGAATTGACGGTTAAAATCGATGTGAACACGCACTAAAGCTAACCCAAGGAATCATGGCCGGGCGGAGATAATGTGCAGAAACGAAAATTAGTCCGTTCGATTTATATTGGTGTCAATTGGTGGAGTTGGGTGTCACGTGTCATCTACTGCGCAAGATTTCTGGGGTTAGATTTACGTTTATTTAATTTACATGTTTTGCCAAAATTTGCATTTTTTATTTTCTGCTTATTATTTATTAGATAAATTTCTTACACATGAGCACCAAAATAGTTTGCAAAATGTTATCACAAACGAGAATAACACCTACTTCTTAACTTTATAATATGATTGTAGGAAAAATAATTAAAACTTTTATTACTTTAATGTATTCTTAGAATGCTGTAACTTTTTATAATACTGATATTGCTCTCTGCTGACATCACAAAAACCATAATATTAGTTGGAATGCATTTTCAACGTAAAACGTTTATGTACATAGGTAGAGTGGTGTCAAATAAAGAGAAAAGGCGTAGCTAAAATCCGGCGCAGTAGAGATCGCGTGACACCCAATTCCACCAATTGACACCAACATAAACACGATTGTACGAGTTTTTGTTTCTGCGCATTAGCTCCACCTTTTTCTCTTTATTTGACACCACTCAAAAAAAATAGAGATAATCTACCAGTTTTGATTTACTCAAGTTGGTGATTTTTCATTGTAATTATTGAAAATAATAATTGTTTTGTCTTGGATAAACCAGAAATATTTGAGAGATACGAAAAAAAAAAGAAAAGCAAAATGAATTTTTGTAACTTTTTCTTGAAAATTTTCGTACCCCTTTTTTATTTCCTTCATTTTACTCAAACATTTCTGGTTCTACCTTGTCACAAAACGATAATTACACCAATATCACACTTATTCTTAACCAGTATAAAAAAAGCAAGGATATTTGGCCTTCCACGAAAGTTCAATGCTTGGTGCCCTAAAATTAACAAATGAAGTGATTTAAGAAACTGGGCGGATTGTGCATGCAGAATATATTCTAAATATCCTTAAAAACATGATTGCCCTGCCAGAGAAAAAGCATTCTTAAATTATTAAATATAAGTAAGTAGAAACGTTTCGCGAAATACCAAAATTTAGAATAGCGGTATATTAATTATATTAATAATATTATATTTAAATTGGTTAGTTGTTAACTCGTGAAAATAAATTAATTGGTATATTTTAAATAATTTTACTTTTAATTGAAAGCTCGATATAATAGTATAATTTAATTTAATTAACTAGTGAAATTATTTAAAATATACCAATTAATAATATTATTTTATAATTAAATAGTTAAATTGGTTAATTATTAATTCGTGAAAATAAATTAGTAATATATTTTAATAATTTACGAATTAAGGTAATAAAATTAATATTGTATTTAAAATCCGCATTTGAAAGCTTAAATGAAATTAATTTATTTTTCTTTTATCAGGTAGTGGACTTTAACCCTACACTGCTCATTGTATCATATATGAGACATATTAGAAATCGATGCATTAAATATAATGTTCAAATAATAGTATGCTAAAATCGGTGTGTATCGTATCTGTAAGGTACCAGCTATATTATAATGTTAACATAATTAGACTGGCATCAGAATTATAACCATAATAAACAAAAGTTGGTTGCTATCACATAATGTCGCGAGTGTATGTTTGTGCATATTTAGTCTTATCGTTATAAAGTGTTTTTTCTGAAATAAAATATAATAAAATTGTATGTTTGAGTTTTTAAACTCTTTAAAATAGTTTTTTATAAGTTGTTTTGCGGTTCTGTGTGTTTTTATGCTAGGTAAGGCAATTAAATTGCCTTAAATTAATTGCCATTAAATTAACAAAATTTCAAAAAAACAGACAAAGGGGCAGTCTAATATTTTTTTAAATATTTTTCCATCATTCTATGACTTAAAACACAGCCGTCATATTTTTTTTGAGTAGAAATAAAAAATCGAGCAGTGTAGGGTTAATAATTACTCGATTATCTAATAATACAATATTAATTTTATTACCTTAATTCGTAAATTATTAAAATATATTTAGTTAATATAAAATAATTAAATTATTTATTAGTAGGAATATTTTAATAATTTACGAATTCTCTTCTTCTTCTTCTTCGTATTGCTTCTTGACAGAAGTGTCGTGACCTTTAACAATGCTTGTTAAGGTGGCGCTCTAGCCCATATTATTGCAATGTTAATTGTGGCGTTTTTAGCCGTTTTTATTGTCAAACGGCAGCGCTTAAGCAGCAAAAACTATTGCACTTACAAAAAAATGATGTATATATAAAATAAAGTAGAAAGATTGATCTACATTGTAAGCTAAATTTAAATGCTCAATTATTTAAATTAACTGATATACGGCATGCTAAAAATTGCAATTTAGAAATCACTTTTATACACACGATTTTTCTATATATTTCGAGCAAAAATCTAAATTCTGATATATACAAAATGTTCTATGGACTTTTATCTTTATTTTAAAACTTCAATTTCAAAATTTAATTACATATTAACGTCTGCTCAAGCGCTCCCGTTTTTGTATGTAAAAATTTAAATTCCGACATATTTCTTCTAATCCTAGCACTAGAAGATAATTTCCTGTAAAAATCGGTAATATTAAACCAGAACTTTAGTTCAGATTCCGTAAAAACACTAAAAACGCCACAATTAACATTGCATCAATTATGGGCTAGATCGCCACCTTAAAGGCTTTCATGGCAGATTACACCTCGGTGGTTTGCCATTGCCTTCCGAGAGGAGAGAGGGTCAGAATAAAGTTCTTACTTCATTCGGATTCGAACCGGCTGATTAGCGTTCATGGTCAACTCGCGTGAATGCTATGCTCCGACCGCCTCCGATTGCGATTTATTTACGAATTAATGGAATTGAAATAATAATATATTTTTAAATGCATGATACACTCTTCAGAAATTACATATAATAATTCAATTTTCAAATTTCAATTCAAAATTCCTACTAATTTATTATCACAAATTAAAAACTAACCATTTTAAATTTATTTATATAATTTTATTGTGCTTTTAGACGTGGGTACATCCTTTGCCAAAATAATATAACAAAATTTAAAAAAATCCTACTTAATTATTATTACGAATTAATAACTTCACAATTTAAATATTATATTTGATATTATAATTTATGTGTTATATTAATTTGCTGACGAGAGCAAATACAACATTTATGTATTTATATAAATAGTTTATATTATATTTACATTAATTCAATTCATGTCTGATAACTTGTAACTTATTGTAAATAATTCATATTATAATTATCATAAATTAAAAGCTATAAAATATTTAATGTTTTAATTCAATATTTAATTTATGGTTTCAATGGGACGGTCATTAGTCATTACTTTGCAGCTAACGCGATCAGCTGCGAATGCTAGAGAATGTTCACAAATCGTACGTAAGATTAAACAACATCCGCGGCTTGTGCCCCAAAATTAACAAATGAAGTAATTTAAGAAACTGGGCGGATTGTGCATGCAGAAAATAATCGAAATATCCTTAAAAACATATGATTGCCCTGCCAAAGAAAAACCATTCGTAAATTAAATAGTAAGTTAAGTAGAAAAGTTTCGCGAAAAACAAAAATTTAAAATAGCGGTACATTAATTATATTAATACCGGGTACAGGGTTCAAATCCAGGGAGAGTCAGACTTTCTTAAGGCTAGTTTCCGGCTTTTTTAAAATTTTGCTTTGGTGATAAGAAAATAATAAATCCATACAGGTTTAAGTACTTCAACAGACTTTAATTATTCCAATCCCATTTAATTGTAGAATAGATTTTAATGTAAATCTGATGGTGTTGCCGTTCATTTGTAGATACCATTATATTTTATTTTTATTCATTAGGTATATTCATTTATTATTCATTATAATACTTGCATATTATCAGGTATTTAGAAATAAAAATTTTAATAATTATATTGGTTTTGTTTACTAGGTTCTGGAGCTGTAGCATTGGCTCATATGGATGTACTAGGTATTGACGAGGCAGTTTGTAATATGGTACAAAGAGTTCAAGAATTAGCAATGGGATATCCGGAAGGACGTATTGAATTACAACTAATTGGTGGATATAACAACCCTAGACCATATACTAAACAAATATTTTTCAATATTATGAGTAAGTAGGCTGTTTTAGAAATATCATGTTCAAATACAATAGTTCAAGATTGATATAAATCTAGATATATTAAAACAACTGAGAGCGGGTTAATTTATTACGATATATCTCCAACTGTTTGGTAAGTTCACAAAAGTTCCGCGTAAATAATCCATCGTTACGAGTTGTACCTAAATACTTTATTTTATATTACACTAGCTGTTGCCCGCGACTTCGTCCGCGTGGAATTCAGTTATAATAATAACTATATTTTTCATGCTGTATAGGCCTAGCATAGTCATAAATACCTTACAAACTGACATACATATACAAATTAAACCTAAAACGACGGTTAATATTGCAGAAGAAGATAGTACTCAAAATTTCAAGTCAGTAATTAGAGGTGAAAAAAGAAAGAAAAACCTTAGAATGCTGTTTTTATAATATTTCTTTATATACGACGTTCTTTACTATTTTAGAGGGCGGTGTCAGTACAATTAATTATGGTATGGGGATCGCAAGTGCAAAATGCACCCTTCGTCAGAAAATACATAATAATGACATATATTCGATAAAATTGATCGTAACACTTTTATGGCAGAGCATGACAATAAGATTAAAAATTCTTCAGAAAAAATGACGCGGGTCACTCCTTAGACACCAATCGGATAGAATTACTGCATCATGGATGCAAAAGGGCGTATGTTGACCCTATTGGAGGGATTGGAGATTAAGAAAGCGTTGTCAAGCAAGAAGAATCTATCTAATCTACAAACGGAGCTACACAACATCAGTTCATCACTGTTGTTCATAGCCTTTTAACGATTGGATTAATTATTTTCTTTTCACACTTTTTCTTTAACTCATTCCTCCTTATGGGGTTTCTTTATAGCATAACCCCTTAATTCTTTTTAGGTTGGTAACAAGAGTTTCCTATATAAAGGCAACGTTTATGTGTTTTCTATTAGCAATATAAGCCGATATTCTAATATCAACAATGAATTTTTAATCTTACATAATAATGATATCAATTAATTTATTATCACGAATAAACAACTAATCAATTTTATATATTTAGATCGAGATTTAGATAATATTTGATGGTGTATAAAGGTACAAACATAGCAAGGAAGTCGATGTCGGGATAAAACAAAAAATGTAGTATTTAATAAGAGTGAGAGATAATCATCGCGATCTCATCAGGCTAATTGCTTGTTAATAAATAATAACACAAGTTAATAACCCAAAAATATATATATACATGTACTTTAATTTTATAATATAAACAACATTACACCTCTTGTAATTTTATGATGCGTTTTTCTTTGGTAAATTTCTAATTTTAATATCCACACATCCTGCTATGTTTGTACATTTACGTGTTTTTAATAAAAAATAGTGTACATAAGGGGAACTCTCTCATGCCTGTTTAATAAAATTTTTTTGAAATATAATCGCTTAGAAATGTGGTTTACAACTTCTTTTCTAACGTACTAAAATTAAATAATCAGCAATTTGAGTTAATTACATTATATTACCTTCGAAAAGAAGGTTTCATAAACACAAATTTTCGGTTTTCTGATGTTTTTGAAACAGTTCGAGTTTTGGAAGTCGCCGTGGTCGAAATTTTATAATAGAATATTACCTAAACTAATAGATACATATTGACGTTCCGATTGCGTTAGTTTACAGAATCAGTAATTTGATCCCACGGGATCCCCTTATTTTCATAAATACATTTTTTTTTTTAAATGATTTATTTAAATTTTCATTCAATTTATTCATGGGGTGAAACATTAGATAGAAAAATTAGATATTACATCGCTGTACGTAAATACACACCCTATAAAGGTGTATTTTTATTTCAAATTAATTATTATTAATTTATAAAAAAGTTTTCAATGACACGTATTTCACGTTTGTTAGAGCTACTCAGATGGAATTTCATAATCGGCCATGAAATGGATAACATAAATAAATTTTATTTTATTTCAGCATCCTTCCATAAATTACCAATTGAAGTAGATCTAACACTTGCGTGTGTAGGAGAGCTCAATACTACCGTTCGTGGTGGCATACACTGGCCCATCATATTTGGAATAGGTGTAAACGTCAAAACTGGAGAAATATTTTCAGCAAGTTTTCCCGACAAAGGTCCTGATCAACCATTGCGCTGGGCTCGATATCTAACAGGACACCCACAAGTATGTAAATTATTAAAGCATAAATGAAATAATTCTAGTACATGTTAAAAAGGTTGCTAATTAGGGAGATTAGGGTACTACCTATATATGGACTCACATCTGTGGAAGCTTGTCAAACGGTGGCTAATTAACTTTGAAATAAAATAATTGACATTGCAGATAACATTAACATCATATTAAGTTTGTTAGTTTGTCTTACTCTGAACTACACCGGGTAGTTAGTGTAAGAAAACCAGTGTCAAATAGTGTAGCTGGTGTAGGTTGGTGTAATGTACACTAGCGGTTACAAACGTACACGTTTTTGACACGCTTATTGTCCCATATTATTGTCCAGGTTGAAAACACACTGCTTTGAAAAGGATAGTCATAAAAATAAGTAATCTGCAAATCAGCTAAAAACTCCTAGTGCGGCCGCTTCAAATAAATAATATATTTTCAAAATATTTAAATTGGTTAATTATTAATTCGTGAAAATAAATTAGTATTATATTATATAATATATTGACGTGATATGTGCCCACCGATAAATTCCGGAAAACGGAAACTTTCCAAAATAATATCCAATAATCCGGGCTACCAATCTCGCCCCCAGCTGCTCAGCCAAAAAAACTTGATCGTCCGCGGCTTTATTGGCACGACCTTCTAAATATCTATTTTCAAACCAAATTTAATTTCTAAAAAGAAATAAGCACCAACTATAATACTACTTAAATCACTTTATTTATAAAAAAATCTTTATCGCTTTTACATAAAGCAAAATCGCCAAAAATCAAAACCGCAACCACCTCACTCGGTGGGTTACGCGCGAACTCCTTTCTTTTTCCGGCCCCTGCCGGTTTCGCCGAGACCCCTAGTGGCCGCGCGAAAGATTCAAAAATTTAAAATTTTATGATACAAAAATCAACACAGTCTCAATAATCAAATCCTCTGCCTCTTCATTCAAAAAAAATACGACAATATGTTTACCTATTATTATTATGTAATATCTGATGATGAATGCATCCGCATTTGAAAGCACAAATACAATATTAATTTTATTACCTTAATTCGTAAATTATTAAAATATAATACTAATTTATTCTCAAAATAAAGTAAAAATTGTAAAAACATTTAATAGAAAGTGTTTTTCATTGTCAAATCGTCAAAATTAGATTATATCATCAACATCAAGGTGAAGTTATGAACAAACATTAACATTCAAATAAATTAAGAAGTAAATTAAATAAAACATGTTTTTATGTAGTTACGGTAGTTAGCATAGCGATTAAGCGCATAGGCTGCTAATACAGGGAACCCGGTTCAACTCCGGGCAAAGTAAGAATCATATTATGGCCGTCTCCCCTCGGCAGGCAATGGCAAACCACCGGGGTGTAATCTGCCATGAAAAGCCTTTGTTAAAAGGCCCACCACACGCTGCAGAAGGGTTATGGGCTGAAGAGAGAGAGATGTATTTTTTTGTAATTTTATATAATAATTTTATTAATCGTCGATAAAATTTGCATAATAGCTTCTTCCATTTCAATTTCCATTTCTATATTGACAAATATTTTCTAGGGTACGTATTCAACCATTTTACACTATGATAGCCTATAGGCCGGTGTAAGTTGGTGAAACTCTGAACTGTTCGGAACTATTAACAAAGAATGAAAATGAAACCGATACAATATACAAAATGTGCAAGTTATTATAGTCTGATTGAATTTGTTACGTAAAATGTTCAAAATGAATGTATGACAGATGCAATAATGATCTATTAGTCACTCGTATGAATGCAAACGATGTAAAGAAGTTAAACAACAATATGATTACAGTAACGCAGGATCAACGGACAATTTAAGAATTTAAACTGACACTTTCTATTTTTATTTTATTTTTCTAATTTCTTAAATTTTGATTATTGCAAAATTAGAAATCCAAATTTTTTTGACCTCTCCAATATCGGCATATAATAGGTGCCTTTACACAGACGCGATTCCTGACGCGATTGGCGCGTACGCGCCTAGACGTGCGGGTTTGGAGCGTGTGTGTAAAGGCAAAATTTCGCACAGGTCTGCCGACACGCCAGTCCTTTGACAATTTTAGTGCACATGTTTTCGCCACAGTTTTTGCCTTTACATACAGACCTCTTAGCCTGTGGCGCGCCAAACCCGCAAAATATCCAAAAACGCCACAGTTTTTGCTCTAAGTTGTGGCGCGCCGCGCGACTGGCACGTCTGTGTAAAGGGGACGACGTTCTTGGAACGTCATGAATCGCGCGCGACTACTAATAAGAAACGACCCTGGTGTTTTTGAAAGAGTTAGGCTCTTTCAATGAGGAGAAGATTGGATTTAGGCATCAGGTAGTCATTTTCAACAGTTCTTGTAGATTAACCCGTGGTCTACCACCGTAGACCATGCTTTTTTAAGCCTTCTTTAAACTTCTTCTTTCATCGGTTGCATTTTTGAGTAGCTGACAAAAATTAGTCAATCTTTCGGATCCAGTAGTTTTTGAACTTTTAAAGTGGTAAATTATTGGTTTTATTAGTTCTGAAACAGGGCTTGTCTACAAGCGTAAATCACGCGCCTACTGGAGGGTTAAGAACTTTACATGTAATTTTTGGTAATAAAATGTTGTTATTGTCGAAAATTTTTCTCGCCCTGTATTTTAGGGTCTATAACACTATATAAATTCTATAAGTCTTATAGGCAAATTTTTTTCCCTATAACGGCTATATAGTGCTATACACTATAGTACTTTTTATTTTATTTTTACCATAATGGATCTATTCAAAATTCACAATAGTCCATTATTTATTATTATGGCATTACTTGAAAATGATTTCCGAAGGTAGTAAAATTACAATTTTTATTAAAAAGTTGTCCGTTTACTGTTTCACACAACTGCATCAGCAGCAGGCAATAATATTAAACTTTATATTATTAGAAACCACATGAGGATTGAAAGAAGACTTTTGCGTGATTATTATAATGCATTTGAAATCCAAGATACCACATTTGTAAATAATTATCGTTTACCAAAAGAATAGGACAAGACGCTGGAAGATCTGATCAAATTCCTTTCCACTTAAAGGTTCTAGTTACAGGTACAGCTCCACCAAGCTTAGAAAGGACGCGGCAAATATGCCAACTAATTTGATAAAAATTTGAATAAACCAATGAACGTTGAGTTATTTCTCAAGTACATTCTGTTGTAAAAGTTACAAATCATTGCGTGTGTTTACATTTGTCGTGGTTTTTTGTGTTATTCGGTTTCGTGTCATTTTATAATTTATTCCAAAAGTGCTTTATTTAATATTTTGCGGTAACATTTTTTACGTATTTCGTGACTGCAATTTGACAAAATAATTTATGGATTTTAAATATTCGCTCCGAGAAACTTCTTCATTTGAGTGTACATTTTTAATTTTAGCAGCGCCTGACACGCCCCTAAAGTCGGTTCTTACGTTGGTGGAGCTGTATTATGGTTAGCAAAATCGAAGTGCTGATGTCCATACATTCGGCAATATATCCTACCATGACGGGACGTTCATCAGTTTTCTTGGATATTTTTTGTTGCTCATTTCGTTACTAACAGGACCTCGAATAATTATTTCATCTATGGTTGCAGGGTTAACGAGTGACCATTTCCAAATATCATCATAATTAGTATTTGGAAAAGGTGACGGTGATGGTATGTCTGGTATACCCTCTTCTTTAATATTTTGAACTGCAGATGACATCCCAGAAATAGCTAAATATTCTTGTGCATGCTGCTCTTGACCAGAAGTCTGGCGTAAATCAAACACGGATAGACTACAGAGCGGGAAACCGCGGTTCTAATCCTAATCCTAAAATAGTTCTAATCCGGCCTAATCGGATTTGTGCTGTGATCTAAAAAGTCCAAAATCGATCTGTGGACTATGCGGAAGGCAAAGGGAAACCACCCCATTAACATTTCCCTATAGTAAAGTCTTCCTGGTTTAGCCAGGAAGATTGCCTACGTCTAAAGAAGATATGGCACTAAGAAGAAGATGCTGCTCTTCATCTTCATGGACTTCGTCTTCCTTTGAAGAACTTCCATTAAGTAGGTCCACGAGTAGGTCTTTCTCGGTCGCGTTTTGAACTATTAGTTCTAATGATGACGATACAGATACATTGAGTACACACCAAGAAATATAATTATTTTTTATTCATATAAACGAATTATTAATTTTTTCAAAATATTTTGTCATTTTTGCGCCCCCCTTAAGATGGCGCCCGGTGCGGTCGCACTGGTAGCACCGCCGCGCGCCGATGGGTAAAATATTAGGACAAAGTTAATACTTCTTTAAATATTGTACTAATAAAGATTTTGAAGTTTACCTACTTGATAAAATAAAATGCTATAGGAAAACTATAAGAAAGTCCTTATAGGTAGTACGCTTCTTACAGAATGGATATCAGAATAGCAATTTTTCGATTTATAGCTTATACAGTTGTAATCAGTAATCACGAATAATGAAGCTTACGTCACAACCATCTGAATTAAGTACAGACAACCTTTTTTTTTTAAATTAATTGTAGTAACATAGGTGAAACAAAGACACACTATATTAAATTATTCTTAAATGTCTGATTTTAGAAATCTTTTACGTCAAAAATTATCTGACACCCAACATATGAGATGGAAAGAGATAGATACAATAGTTCTTAGCGAACATAATAATTTTAATGAAAGTAGTTTTTATAGTGACTGTTGCTTTAATTTTTTAACAAATTAGTTTGATTTTAGGTTATATTTCCATTTCATTAGAGCAGGGTTTCTTAAGTTTTTTGATTTCCCAAACCGTTTTTGGTATGAATTTGACCGTGGACCCACTTATTTCATAAAAGTCATAAATATTGTTAAAAATAAAATTTTAAGCTTATTAATTATTATTTAATTTTATGATTTAAATTTATTATATCAAACACTTATGTGACTCACAATTTTCGTCTTATTTCATACAAATGCCGTTTATGACGAAGCTTCATTATTCGTGCAAACAACTGTAGTTCTATAGGACTTAGGGCCGATTTCATAATACTTTTAACGAGCCGTTAAAAATAAAAGTGGATTTCTATTGGCTTGTTAGAGTGGACGGACGTTTTCTATTGGTTAACAAGGATCTTTTAGTTAAGTGTCCATTAACGTTTTGATTATGAAATCGTCCCTTATAGATTTATAGGTGTAATTAATTATCAGAATAGCGCCATAAATTTTGCATTTATAGATATAATTATGTACATTACGTAAATTTCGCCGTAGTAGTATTGTTAAAATAGCCACTTTTAGTTCCTTTATGGTCGATACTGCTTGTATTTTTATAAATTTTCCGAACAAGCAGTCCCCAAAGATTCTCAGTAGGGTTCAAGTCAGGTGAACATGCTGGCCAGTCGAGAGCATCAATATTTTTATCTACAATTTCAAAAAATATGTCACTGCTAACATATTTCCGATATCGCGATATAATTTTTCTCTATCACGACGAGAAGTCACAAGTTGTCTTATGTCATAGCTGATATTGCTGCTAAGTATATTTATTTTTACGCTAAATCTTCGGAAGAATTTAATTTATTTTATTTCTGTGCAAATGTAACGTTATAATTTGAATGTTTGTAAACCAGGATCAACCTCTTTCTTAACTTTTTTTTATTTTTAATAATTAAGATAGGTACATGCGATTTATTGAAAATTATATTGTAGTGTATTAGTAATAAGTAGTGATGAGATTTTTAGGTTTTTACCTTTTTTTTATTTTAGCTCCTATTTAGATGTTATTAGTACCAAAATTCGTTTCATGGAAAACTACATAATATAAGCCCTATTTGTTTTTGCCTTTTTTACCTTTTTTGCCATTTTTTAATTTTTTGACCTTTTTTGGACAATTTTCTTTAATTACTAGTGAATTTATTGAAAAAATGTTATTCTGGACTATAATTTTACTACAAATATTTTATTTTATTTAATTTTTCTCTATTAATTTTTTATTTGAAAAAAAAAATTTATTTTTATTTTAAAAAAAATAATTATTTAATAAATTAAGGCCATTAAAATTTTAATATCTAATTGGTGGGTTTCGAAACTATAAAATACCAACCTAAAATAGCTTTTTTAGTGCCTTTTTAGGTACCTTTTTTTGACTTTATACGACCTAAAATAGCATTTTTTATGACCTTTTTAGGTACCTTTTTTTGAATTTTAACGACCTAAAAATCTCATCTCTAGTAATAAGTAAAACCAGTAGCGGATGAACCTGAGGCCTCATAAATCAAGGGAGCCGCAAAATTCAGCTTTTTTTGGACCACCGGTATAATAGTGTTTACCAAAATAAAAACGTGTGCGTAGAATACACACTGTAGGGGTAGTGAAAACATTTATAGAAGGGGCGTAAATTTGAATTGCGCCTGGGGCCTCTCAGGTGTTAAATCCGCCACTGGTAATAACTAATAAGTAACTAATGTCCGTTTTCACTAGCATTTATTTAGAAATTTCTTAGTAAAGAATTCCTTAGCTAGGTATTCCATAAATTTGATTGGTCCAATTTCTTTTTGACATAAGAAACTTTTATCGAATACTTTACTAGGAAATTCTTAAATAAATGTTGGTGAAAACGGGCATAAGTAACTTCCATACATACCTAGAATGACTTGACGCTATTATTATTATTAATTATTGATTTTTATTTTAGGTACTAGACATTTACGATAGTACTTTAGGATTATTAAGTATAGGCCCATTTAATTATGAACCACTACGGGGAGTTGATCTCTGGTTACAGCAAAGTGATGATTTTATTTTGCAACAATTGTCAACGGCTCCTGAAGTTGAACCACCCCATTTTGTCGTACAGGTATGTACCTTAGGGAATGGGTCATTTTTGGTACTAAACCAAAAGAGCTGGTGACGGATTTCAGGTATCCTGAAAATTGTATGGCTTCTATATAGACACCTCCAAATACAATTAATAGCAGACGTTTTCCTGGTCTGATAGGGGGGGGGGCAAAGGATTAATTTTTCAAAAAAATGCTAAACTTCTACTGACTTCACCAAATGGTTACATAGCGTTTATATAATATAATGTAAAAAGAATTTCGTATGAAAATTCAGTCGGGAACAGAGTTAAATAAATGTTTCAAAATTGTAAGAATTTTCAATTCCGTCTGTGAAGTCGGGATACTAAAGATGTATTATTAGGGGACACGCACTCACAATAGAAAACTTTTGTATGTATAATCTTTCGGTATATTTTTGTCTTTTCACCATCCCTTGTCCCCGCAGCGCTCCACAAATTCTTACGATTTTAAGACATTAATTACTCCTTTATCCGACTAGAAAAACGTCTGCCATTATTTTCAGTTTTGTATTTAGGGGGTCTCTATCTGTAAGCATACAGAGTCTGACCGGTTAAGTATGTTAAAACTGTCGTTTTTGAATTTCATGGTGCTAATTTTTTTACAAAGTTTGTTATGTATAATGACAGTCGTGTACAAAATTTCAGCTTTTCAATTTACTTCCTGTGGACTTTAGAAGGAAAAACTGCTTTTTCACATTTCTTCATTTTTTTTGGTACCTAGTACCTACTTACTAAAAGATATCTGAAAAATTTCAAAATATTCAGAAAAATCAAAAATCAACATGAAAACAATTTTTTGGAATTCATTGATAATTAAAATCAACGAAAATTTGACATAATTCTACTTTGGAATCTCTACAAATTAAAAAAAACCTCTGTGGGTTTGTTGGTTGAGGATTTGGCTACTAATATGTTGATATCGGTTTTTTTTCAAACATTCTTTTAACGATGTTGTAATTTTTTATCTATATTACCTACCTATGTAATTGTCATATATAATTTCCCATGTGCATAAAATATTATCGATCATTTTGTTCGATTACATATTTTTCGACAACAATCGGCCCGACTCAAAGAGGAGGGCCGATTGCAATCGAAAATATGTAAGAGAACAAATGATGGGATAATATTTTGTGCAAAAGGGAAATTCCGTGGACTATCTCCTGATGACATTATTTTTATATTAAATAATATGCAAAGAGTGTCGGTTAGTTTATTAAATTTTACAAATGCGTAGTTACCATTCGTTATTTTGATATTGTTTATAGCAACATTATAAAAAATTATCGAAAATGATCGATAATTTGTACATATTATTCATGATTGGTAGATCTCATTAGGAAACTGAAATGTTCACTAAATTGAAATCTGATTGGACTACATTTTTGAAATGAGATCTGGTGATTGGTGGACAGGTTAGTTATGACGTCAGAAGGAGATAGTCTTTAAAATTTTTGAAGAAAATATTTTTCTCGAAAAATTTTAAAATACAAATTTTTTATCTATAATTATGTACCTACTTAATTATTAAGTAGGTACTAATTATTAAGTAGGTACTAATAATTAGGTAGGTACATAATTATAGATAAAAAATTACAATATTGCTAAAAGAATTTGTTTGAAAAGAAAAGTTACTGGATCCGAGGCTTGAACCGATGGCCAACAGATTAGATATTATACAGACTGTATTGCTAGTCTTTCGATAATGATAAAAAGCTTTATGAGGAATAATTTACTGGAAATACATAAATTGAAAATTAATATTTTAATTAAATCTGATAATATTCTAATAATACTACTAATAAGAGTAACCCTACACGTAAAGATGATTGTTCGAATTATCATTCGAACTTTTTCAAACGGAATCAGATAAGCTTTTGTGTGTAACTCGTGTTACAAAATATTATGCTAGTTTTTTATATATAAACTAGGGGGGCTCCGCCCCCCTGGCCGCTAACGCGGCCCAACCCCCCAGGGCCGCTTTGCGGCCCTAATAACTTCAAGTTATAAAACTTATTTACATACAACATTTTTTATGTCGCTTTCACTTTGAATTTGTATTCCATCCTTCGCTCGACATCTTGATAATGCTACATATAACTGTCCATGACTAAACAAAGGCCTATCGATGTATGTTGAAGTGTTATTTTCCACCCTTAAATATTAAATATCGAATCGGCGGAGAAATCACCTTCTTACCCGGCTGGCTCAATCGGTTATCTTTCAGTATCGCCCACTGTCAAGCGACCTTGTATACCTTTTCCGAAATAATTCCACTTGCATTTAGTATAATTCACAAAATTTTCTCTTCTAAATTCTCAATTTAAAAGAAATAACACTGCTTCAAACTTTACTTGTCTTTTATTCTCAAATAAATCAAATTTTTACAACTAAAAATCGTCAGAAATCAAAATGTCGACCGTCCACGACTTGGACGGCGTACGCAAGTCTTCTTCTTCACTGCTCGCGCTCTCTCGGCTTCCCCGAAACCGCGAAACACAAAATTCAAATTATTTACAAAAACTCAAGCAAACCATTTCCTTATTCCAAAAATTACACGACAGCAAACCAACTTTGTTAAAGCTCTGCTAGCATAACAACAGATCCTATTTTGAGTTTTAATTTGTGTACCGGAAAGCCAGGGAAATTCAACGAATTTAAATATTCGACTTCATATTCCAACCGAATGTCCTCATCTGTTTGATCGACTCCTCGATGTTTAGCTGTATCTTCAATTAAGTAGGTATGAATCTCGCCCTCGACCAAATTTAATATTTAATTGTTAAGTGTGCGAACATCATCATTGTGGCAGGCTAATATAATTCAGTCGGAGAGATCGGCATTAGAAGCAATTGAATTGCTGTAAATGTCCTGAATTATATTTGTAGATTTCCAGCTATTCGGTACTTTCAATAATATAATGCTGCTTGGCCAAATTGATGTTGACTTTAAAGTATAATTGACTATCTCCACAGGTGAAGCGTATTTTATAACAGGTAAAACTTGAAAGTCACCACCTAAAATAACAAATTTGCCACCAAACGGATTTTTGCATTTACATAAATCTTTCAATCTTTGTGTTTTTGCGTCGCATGGTTTTGTTGCCTTGCTTTGCGTTTACTTTTTGCTTTTTTGCATTTGCTTTTGGTTTTATTTTTTGCTTTTTTGCATTTGCATTTGCTTTTGCATTTGCTTTTGCAATTGCTTTTGCTATTGCTTTTGCTATTGCTTTTGCTTTTGCTATTGCTATTGCTTTTGCTTTTGCGTTTGCTTTGCTTTGATTCATCCGTTGATGTGATTATAATGTTGATTTGGTGTCGTCCAATAGCTGTTCTCAGCGTTGCATAAAAACGTTGCATAAAACGTTGCACAAAAACGTTGCATAAAAACGTTGCATATTTTGTCTTATCTTTTTATATATATAGAGTAGATAACGATTTTATGCTAAAATATTTAAATATTTTGTATCGTTTTAGATGAAAGCAACATTAAAGTATATCCAAAGCAATCAATTCCCAGCTGTTACAGTTTTTCGTGATAATCGACCGCGTTACTACAGAAGAGATGAACACACAGGAACTTGGCAATCTGTGAGATACTGAGAATCTTTGTAATAGAATGTTTATATATTTATTAATAAAATTTGTTAAATAAAGATGTGAACTTTTTTAATGTGACAAATTTTCCCACTTACCGGGTAGGTAATGTTGAAATTTGCTACGATGTGTCAAGAGGCATCGAATAGAAACTAGATATTAATCTTAAAAAAGAAATTTTCAGGAATAAAGTGGCGATCAGATCAAGATTAGCATCTTGCCTTGCTTCGATAGAAGCTTGCAAGAGGCATGCCACGTTAGGTTGTTGGGTATCAATACATTTGCTATCAGAAAACAAAAATCTCAGGGCTGTATAGCAATGGAAGATGGAAGTTCCCCCCCCCCCTTTGGCTAGCTCGTAGAAATGTATAATGGTATGTTATTTGAGAATTCAATAATCTTTCAATTCAAATTCGTGATGATTATTCGATAAGATGTTGGACCTCCTGAGGGTTAACCACCAACCAACCTCAAACTTTAATGCTAAATTAATATTGCATTGTATACTGGTTGCATCCAGATTTTTAAGGGCCACCAAAGGCCAATCATCAGCTAACAGTTAAATTGATTATGATCTTACTAAAAGATCAAGTGGGAATAACTGAATCAACAAAAAGCTTTCTTTTGTGTATCTGTAACCCCTTAAAAAGTTTTGAGTCCTTAGCCAACACATAATTTATTATTAAATAGATTACAAAAGCCAATAAATAATTTTAATAATAAATATGATTAATACATAACAATAATAAATCGATTACATTATGTAAGGGTAGGTACATAATTTAAAAAATTTCTATAAATTTCAATCTATTCAATCAATTCCACATAATTTGCAGGGAATAAACCATATGTTCCATCAGGACCTAGTCCTTGCCACCAACCTTCATCTACTTGATCAATGTTAGTTATAATATCTCCAGGATCAAACGTTATCTCTGTATCGTCCGCTGTAATAATGATTGATTTTATTAATAAATAAAATAACCTGGCAATTAAAAATTAATTAATAAAATGAAATTTGAGAAAGAGCTGAAAGGACTATGGTAAAATGTATTGCTAATCTTCTACAAAATGAATATGTGGTCTATTTTAAACTAAAGGGAAAGTAGCAGACCCAAAAATCTATCAATTTAGTTCATTGTAACATAATTTATTTGTCCAGCTTAATATATGAAAATATAAAATTCAACTATGAAGTTCATATTTTTATTTTATATAAACGAATATCGTACAGTTACTCAGGAACCTTTATAGCAAAATAACTTTATATTTTTACAAAATGGATTTAGAACGCAATACTCAGCTGACGAATTAGTGGTTGGATAACAAGCACCAGAAGTAATTTTACTTCATATTCTTACATGTTATTAAAAAATTGGGTAGATATATTAAAATAAAATAAAAAAGAGATTTTCATACCAGCTTCATAATCGTAAAGAGCTTTAGCTTGCAATCCTGGACCATCATTAAATTCTTGATAAATGACTTCATCCACAAATTGTTGGTCAGTAATATGTTGTAAATGATTAGAAGTAATATATTTATCGTTACAAATATTACTACTTGTTTTACCATGTTCTTCACTTGTACTTAAAGAAATAAACTCTGATTTCTTTTCAGGATCACGTGGAGATCGTTTAATTGTAGAAAATTGATCTGAGTCATCATCACTAAGTTGTTCTTCAAATAATTTTTTCTGAGACTGATCAGATTCTTGAATATTACACCTACAAATTTAATACATTATTATTTTGCTATTAAAATGTGCCTAATGAGGAATAAGTCACTGTAGAATTTTGGGCTTTTGTGTGAATTTCTTTTGGAAATTTTTGAAAATTTAATATAATATATTTTTATCATGCAAACGACGACAGTCGTTAGCATAGTGATTAAGCGCATATACTGGTAATATAGAGAACCCGGTTCGATTCCGGGCGAAATAAACATCATATTATGGCCGTCTCCCCTCGGCAGGAAATGGCAAACCACCGGGGTGTAATCTGCCATGAGAAGCCTTTGTTAAAAGGCTCACCACACCCTCTTTAGGGTAAAAGGATTGAGAAGGAGGAAGGATTTTTATCATGACTAACAAAATAAAAAAAAGTTGCAGCTGGTCAGAAACATTGACCAAAATCCGTTACTAGAGAGGTAGAAAGAGTATAATAAATTTGAGACAACATTATTTATTACCTAAACTATAAATTAATAAAAAATAGCTATACTTACTTTGAATCCACAGAGTTAGATTGACTCGAATATTCATTTTGTGGAAGTTGCGTTTTAAATAATGAACTACGTATAGGTTTCTGGGGTGTGTATTTAAGCTGACCAGTCGATGTGCTATTTTCAAAAATTGACCTTGCATCAAAAGTTCTTTGAGCAATTAAATCTTGAGCTTCTTTTTTTCTTTGTTGTCGTAATAATTCACTTTGATTTACCTTTTTTGTATTATCCATGCTTGTATCACTGCAATGCCCTCTTTCATCATGTAACATAATTATTTCAAATTCCTTTGTTGGAACTATTTCATTTGTAATTTTCTCCATGGCACCAGGGTTACTCTTATCTATTTCCAAATATTCTTTCTTTTTAGGGAAAGTTTCCTTTACAATAATTTCTTTACGCCTTCTTTCATCTGCTTGCCTTTGATTTTCTTCCTCTTCCTCTTTTAACCAAAACTGATCACGTTCGCTAGCATTAATTTCTTTAACAGGATTAATTCGTTGATAATTTGAACCGACAGAAGTCTTTATACCAGATGTATCACTTCTCGGAACATTAAAACTATAAGTCGAGCCCGACTTAGAAATTCTATTAATAATGAGATCAGGTTCAACTTCTTCTTCGTTACGTGCAGTAATTGTTAAATGAGCACCAGTAAAAAAGCTCTCCACATCCCGTAAATGATTTGCACAAATTCCCTTACGTACTGTATTAGCTCCTTCCCCTTGCCAGTTAATAAGAACGAATTTTGGTAAAGAAGTCTTCGGATCGTTAACCTTTACAAAGGCATACATTATTTTCCCACTGTTCAAATCCTCCACTAATTCTTCAATACCTTGTGAACCCCGACCGATTACTTTAAGATTATTCGTTTGTCCTTCATATCCAAACAATGCCCTATAACATTTTCTAGAGTTATTCCATCGACCTCCTTCGATACGAATGGTGTATATAAGTATTTGTTTGCTTACCAATTTGTATCACTTTGATCATCTAAAACATCTTTCCAAGCTTGTATTAGAGACTCCCTATTTTTGATTAAATCTATTATCATTTTTATTGCTCAATAAATTATTATGAATAAATTCTTAAATTATAGTTTCAACGAATATCGATTTTTAATTTAAATTAATTAAGTACGTAAAAGTTGTTGTACGTTGTGAAAATTGTATGAAATTTACTAGTTAAACAAAATTATTTTGATCTACGCGAAGTTTTAATGATTTCAGTTTTAATATTCAACTTGTTGGGCAGCACGACATACACGTTTCAAGCATGATTGTGGGTTGTTGGCTTGGCAGTGGATCTTATTCCGTTTCACGGATACGCCAGGATACGCCCATTAAAATATGAAACTATTCGTATTTCCTCTTGATAGTTGTTGTCCACGATAATTGTTACAACCAGTGCCGGATTTATGTATAAGCTACACATACAAGCTATAGCTTAGGGCCCCATAAGCACTGACATATTATTATAGGCGAGCGGTTTACTCTCTAAAACTCGTCTAGAAACTACATTTACCGACCAACTAGCGTTCTGCTGGCTGGAAATGATTTTATTCGATTTCTTATATTATCGCGAGAAAAAACTTCTATATGCACTTTTTTTGTATGTCGTCCTTTAATAGTTATTAACAATCTTTTGTTTTATAAATCTAAATGTCGAGAAAAAAATCTGAAAAAAATATATAGGCTTAATCGGACCAAGATAAACATTTTTTGTCTCTTTAACTTTTCTCGTAAAATCAGTGGTTCTTAAGATAATATTCGATAAATGGCGAAAAATGCCTAACTTTATGAATTTTTTTCTCGGGAACCAATTGTCCAATCAAAATAAATAAAAAACAAAAATATTTACCCAACCTTAAGCTATTACGACATATTTTTTTCTTTTTGATTTTTAATGTTAGTAACAGTGAAAACTGTATTGGAGTAGAGCTCTAACAATTTTAATTATAAATTCAAATTTAAACTATTTATTAGCCATTAAGATACAATAATATATTAATCATCATGATTGTAATCATTATTGTCACTATCTTTATTTGTACATTTAATAGAATACCTACAAACAGAACAACATTTTAAACCTAAAGCCAAACAAGAGCATGTTTTAGCTGTACAAGGAAACTTTCCGCCACAAGAACAAAAGTATTTCTGTAACAATTGCATTGCTGAATAACCGTCAAAATAATTTGGATATAAAAGACCATGTTCTTCTAACCAACCACATTCAGATGGTGTTAAAGATTCAATATTTGCTAGAGGTGCCTGAATCCACTCGTTAATTTGCCATTTAGATCGAAGAATATGTTGAAGCAGAGCAGGTTGCGATGTGGGTAATTTATCGATCGAACAATTCTTTTCAACGGCTAAATTGAATCGTAATAAATGAATGCAATTTCGAATTGCCATATTTTTATGACTGGGATCATACATGAAAGCAAATAGCGTACTATGTCTAACGTATCATCGGTAGACAAAATATGTAAATTAGCTAGTTGTTCTAGTTCTTCGTCGTTTAGTTTTTCCATTGCTAAATACAGGGCCGTTCCTACCGGGTATGCAGTGCATGCCCCGCATGCAGGCGGCAAAAGTAAGGGGCGGCATTTTGGAGAGGGATAAGAATTGTTTTTATTTAGAATTACTTGATTTGCTTTTTATTTAAATCTTTGAACCTTTTTTTTTTTTTTTGCTCATCAGACAATTTCCCGGTTGATTTTTCATAGCCCATCTAGCATAAAGGGCGGAAAAAATTTCTTGCATGCAGGCGCAATACCCCCTAGGAACGACCCTGGCTAAATATGCTGTTTTCTTACCTATTCCAAAGATTGAACTAGTCGTATCACAACCTGTTAGTGCATGGAGATTCAAAATGGACAAACATTTAATGAAACCAAGTATGTATTTCCGAGAACATATACTGGAATATATCGACGATGATCGACACGTGTTGATGTTTTACCTGTGTAAAACCATAGTTGAGGTTGTGATTTGAAGTTATGGGAATGTGCTAAAAGTAAAACGAGAACATCTGTATCCGGAGATTCTACGATGATCGTTTGATTTTGTGGTCCACGTTCTTGAATCTTTTGGACTTGAAAAACAAGACGTGTATCTGCGTCGATATGATCACAGTGAAAATTAGAATCAATGTGAACATTATTCCTTAGTTATACAAAGCCAAGGGCTGATGGAGAGGTTTCACCCGAAGGTCCGGACATTTTTTAAAAAATTTTGAATTTGAATTTAGAATTAAAATTGTTAGAGCTCTACTCCAATACAGTTTTCACTGTTACTAACACTAAAAATCAAAAAGAAAAAAATATGTCGTGATAGCTTAAGGTTGGATGAATATTTTTGTTTTTTATTTATTCTGATTGGACAATTGGTTCCCGAGAAAAAACTTCATAAAGTTAGGCATTTTTCGCCATTTATCGAATATTATCTTAAAAACCACTGATTTTACGAGAAAAGTTAAAGAGACAAAAAATGTTTATCTTGGTCCGATTAAGCCTATATATTTTTTTAAGATTTTTTTCTCGACATTTAGATTTATAAAACAAAAGATTGTTAATAACTATTAAAGGACGACATACAAAAAAAAGTGTATATAGAAGTTTTTTCTCTCGATAATATAAGAAATCGAATAAAATCATTTCCAGCCACTAGAACGCTAGTTGGTCGGTTAGTGAACTAAAAATAGCTATAAACCGCTCGCCTATTATACTCAAATAGCTTATTAGGGATTTATCAAGTATAAATCCGGCCTTGATTGTCGTAGTTGTTTACAAACAATTAGATAATTGATAATAAATTATGATATTATACCTAGGTTACTTTGCAATCTTTTTGCGATAGTAGTATACAGTAAAATTTGCATAAGCCGAATTTCGGCTGCCAACATCACGTGGAAAGAAAATATTTCACTTTAACCCATTAACGCCTGCCTTACCGTAACACTTTACTTATGTGAAGCGACAAAAATTTGCTGAAGTTGCTCAAAATAAAAGACCACTTGGACCTTTTGTAAATTCTAATTTTGTACTGCTTTGGTAAAATCCATTTTATGTAAAATCGTACTATAATGTACATATATACAAAACAATACTGAAAATATGTGCATTTTATTCTAATAATTTCACATAAAATTGTGTATGTGTTACCGGCAATCTGCGAAATCAGTCAATTTGCACAATGCCTAGATAATGTGCAAACCCACCAAGTCGTAAGGTATTGTGCAAATTCACTAGTACTTTAGGCAATCTGCAAAATGGCTACGGTCTTTCAGGCAATGTGCACATTGTCTATATTGTTAGTTAATGTGCTTTTTGAAAATGTAACAGACTCACATTGACTAGACAATGTAAAAAACGAAATTTAATTATTTTCCAAATTTAATTTTGTAAAATGATATGAAATCATTCGAAATCATTATCGGAATCACAATTAGGGCAAGTGCAAACACTAAACCGCATATCAGCACATTTTGAGCGAACGAAAATTGTAAAAAAATCACCGAAAATATCAGTAAAATGCAATAAAAACACTTCACTTTTTACTCGATTATTAATAATATTGTAAACAACAAACAATCATAAAAACTTGCATATGAGGGTAAACAAGCGAAAAAAGAGAGGTAGCAACTTGCAAGCCGAAAAGGGTGGTAACCTGCATTTTGACGCTACTTTAGAATTATACAGAAAAAAATTGCCGATTCATGATATGTTTGAAATTTTGTCAGGATTATGTAAATTGAATGAAAATTTGTAAAAATGGACGACCTACGGGGAAAAGACTGCCGGGACGACCACCCAAGAGATGGGCACAGAGCTGGTTCTCTTCTTTCACTGAATAATCCAAAGGCCAGGCAAACAGGGTTGACCCTAGCCAAAAGCAGAAGAAGAAGAATGAAAAAGAAACAAAAAAAATATTGACGTTGATTTGTCGATAAAAATGTTCAATTTATCGGCACAGAACAAAAGCACAATTTCAATTTTTAAATTTTCAAGATACAAGATTTCAAACTTTCTTCAACACACACTGTCTTATTGGCTCTGTCCGCTCCAGAACTAGTTTAAAAGTGACCACACCTCCTTAGGTTTCGATTTCAGTCAAAGTTTAGTTTATGAGATTGGTCCAATACCAAAATGTAGCTAATGTGGCAACCTGCAAGCGGTGGCAACATGCAAGCCTCTCCCCTACTAGTTTACGCATCTCGCACAATGTCTAGTCAATGTGAGTCTGATACGTTTTCAAAAAGCACATTAACTAACAATATAGACAATGTGCACATTGCCTGAAAGACCGTAGCCATTTTGCAGATTGCCTAAAGTACTAGTGAATTTGCACAATACCTTACGACTTGGTGGGTTTGCACATTATCTAGGCATTGTGCAAATTGACTGATTTCGCAGATTGCCGGTAACATATGCACCTTGTCCTTAAAGTGCCTTTTTGGCATTTACGTGGTTATAGACTTCGGCTACGCCTCAGTCTATAATTTTCCACGCTCATGCCAAAAAGGTGCACTTTCAGGACTAGATACATAAATAACTATTATATCGACTAATTTTGTGGTTCAGACGAAATTATCCTACGGACCTCTTAAAATAAAATATTAAATGTGCTCTAAAAAGTTAAAAAAAAAAAGGCAGACTAGTTGTAAGTGTACGAAATTCATACAGCTCCGCTATTGTGTTGATGTTTTCAAGAACCTTTGTTTGTTTTTATTAAAATTATTTGATTTTTAATTTTTTTAAATTTTAAATAAATGATTTTTTTAAATTTACTTTATTTATTGTTTTTTTTTATCCTCCCTTGCCAAGCCAAGAAGAGTTTTTGGATTTTGGACTTTTTAGATCACAGGTAAACGAGGTCTTCCATGATTCTTCAAACAGGAAGGTTGTGAAACCGAGTCTTGAATATAATTTTACTCTACAGAGGAATTTATTAATTTTAATTTTCATACTCTGTAGATAAGTTGTAAAAAATATGTAAAAGTGTTAAATTGTATTGCTTTATGATTTTGTTTGTTTTTGACTTGTGTAAATATACTGTGTATATAAAAGTTCAAATAAATCTAAATCTAAACATATCATAATTTTTTAGACACACTAAAAATGTAATAGACCAGACACTTTTAGCCGATTGTTTCGATTGTGGTTGGCAATCGAAAAAGAACTTAGGTAAAAGTTGTATAATAAGAGACAAATAACGAAGTAAGTATGAAGTGCTGGGCCGAAAGACCTTAACATCGCAGTACTTAACAAATCACCTTGGAATATTGAACAGTTTAACCCACCCAAACACGCAGTTCGACAAGTTTACAGGGTTTAATTGATTTAACGATGTTGGATCCTTAATACATATCCTCTAGACCGGTCTTACTTGGCAAAGTGTGCTACTGAGAAGGGGATGGATCTCTCTTTTTTATGGATCCGAGATGTGACGTGGTTGCGTTGTCAAAATCAACTCTCCGCTCCGAGCCGTTTTGACTAAGGGTACGTTTATGTTGGAGCTGTGATAAGAGCATAAGAGCGACGATATTATCTGTGATATGAGCATAGAAAATATTTCTATCTTTGATGTGTTATATTGGGGATGTTAATAACGCTATAAAAATTGCAGGTTATAGTACGAACTTATGGTTTTCTACAATGAATTTAGAAGAAGAGATTTTGTTATCATCATCAACAGCGAAATTATATTTACTTAAAAGACTCAGGGCAAAACGTCGTTATGCATCACATCCATTAAATGAGGAGCATTCACGCAAAACTCAACAAATCCATTTTAGTCAATTGTTCAGGAATTACAATTTATTAGTTACTGTTTATTATAAGTTATACCTGACGAGTAGATTTTGATATCGAATTATACTAGTATTTATCAAGATTTGCCAAACTTTTTTTGTTCTATTCGATGCAACTCAAGGTTTTACATACGATTCCGCACCTAACTCAATTACGCCCACGCCTGGATTTGTTGAGTTTTGCGTGAATGCTCCTCAAATGTCAAACGCTACGAACATGGAGAATTTCATCATTTATATTTTATACAATGACTTGAGAAATGATCCTGAAAAATTTGCTGCATACATGTGAATGAAAAAAGAAACTTTTGATTATAATATAGTGTTGATGTTGCAAGATAAAACTAATTTAAGTTGGCGTAATTGTCATGCACGGCCGATTACACTTGAAGAACGCCTAATGATTACAATAAGGTAAAAAACAACAGTATATTTATTCAATAGTAGGTATATAATTAATTGTGTATTTCTTAAAATAAGGAACAGATATTTTTTTTATAAATTGAGATCATAACCAGGCTCAGCAGGGTCAGAGAGACCCTCACAATGTGAAAATAGGTTCATTTGTTGGTGTCTGTTGCAAAAATTCTTGCGTCACTTGTAGGATTTTCATCCGATAAGCCATTTTCTGCATTGGATTTAAATGCTTAATATTCGGTATTATGCTCTTAAAGAAATTTAAATTATCTTCGTCAACATCATCCGTCTTCTGCCTTGATTTATTTTCCAGATACTTCATCTTCTCTCTTTCTATTTCTATTTCAAGTAATTCACTTCCTATATCTGTAGCAATGCGCATTTTTCTTGCCTTTGGAGGAAGTTCGTTACTTGAAGTAGATGGCCGTATAGTATTAGAAGAAGTAGAGTCACTGAAAACTGCTGAATTTGAGTTTTCAGTATCTTCTACTTTTTCGGAAGATGTCATCCTCTTCGATGTTTTCAATTTCGTCTATGTCTATTACTTTTTGGGACACACTCGAGGGCTTTTCTAAGTTACCAGACGATTTTCGATGCGTAAACTGGTCCTTTAAAAACATTAAGCTCTTAAAATATTGCCATGAGCCATTGAAAGTGCTGGAGCCCTCATCGCCTGATTTTGATTTAGGAATTGAAGCTAATGTCGTCCTAAATTTATCCCTTAGACTTTTCCATTTACTTCTGGCTGTAGTTCCTAAAAGCATACGAATTAGTTGAGATTAATTTTAAACTGAGATTTTATTAAAACTATAATAATAATAATAATAATAAATTGTACTTTTTACAGATTCTTGTCTACAGGTCAATCCTTTAGAAGTTTAGCTTTTACATTTCGTGTGGGAGTAACCACAGTAGCAAAACTTGTAAGAGAATTGGTCTCACTTATATGGGATGTGTTCCAACCTTTGCATATGAAAGTACCAATAACGCAAGATTTTCTACAGATTGCAGACGATTATTACAGACTTTGGAATTTTCCTAACTGTATAGGCACACTAGATGGAAAACACATTCGAATACTGTGCCCTAAAGATTCTGGAACTATGTTTTATAACTACAAGCAATTTTTCTCTATAGTATTACAAGGATTAGTAGATGCTAACTATAAATTTATAAATATCGATGTCGGAGGTTATGGAAAGCCGAGCGATGGAGGGACGTTCAGAAATTCAGTTTTATATTTGCAATAGATTGATGGAAGCCTTAACATTCCTGAGCCTTCTACATTAACAAATTCATCGATTCGAGCACCGTATGTATTTTTAGCTGATGAAGCTTATCCTCTACTATTGAATTTATTAAAATCCTACAGTAGACATCAATTAGATTCAGATAAAGAATATTTCAATGCCAAATTATCCAGAGCTCGCAGAACTGTGGAATGCGCTTTTGGGATTATTTATTCTAAATGGAGAATTTTAGGAAAAGCAATTGAAACCAATGTAAATCTAGCCGATCGTATTGTTAAATGTATTTGCATTTTACACAATATTATTATTGATTAAAGAAGGACTTGAACATTGCTTAACAGAATTTACGTTTCCAAAAAACTGTAGTGGAATCCCTGATAATAGAAAATCAGCTAATATCGTGAAAGATAATCGTGAGTTATTTAAAACGTAGTATGTGTTTTAATTCTAAATAAAAATACATTCTATTATCAAGGGGGAAGAATACTGTAACAGTTGGAAAAAGAGATGCATTGTGAACAAAAGTTTTTTTAATTATATTGTTTGAACCCATATTAGGTGAAAAAATTTATTCCTATTATTTATTACAATTTCGGTACTGGGAATACGTTTTCCCGCTGCCCACTAAAGGGTTAAAGAGTTATATGTTAAAAATAATCGCTCACAATAGAAAATAATTTATTACTATCGTAAAATTTTAAGGTTTTACTTTAGTTTTGTGAGGCACCATAAAATAAACATTTCATGGTCAACCCTAATATTAATCCATGTATTGTATTGGTTTTCATTCATTTACTGGAATATTTTTTCTTAATTTGAACAACTTATACAACGCGATAAGAGCTAAGCGCTAATGCCCGGGATACACGAGGCTAGTGTTTCAAGCCAGGATGCTTCGTGTAGACAGAACTAGCTTCGTTTTCAAGCCAGCAAGCTAGTGAAAATGTTAGTAGGCCAGTACGTCAAGCCAGGATAGTTTAATAGGATTGGGTTCTATTATTTTTGGGATAGCAAGGTAGTAACACCTCCCATCACTGAATTTACTACCCTAGCGAGGTGTACTATCTTCGTTGAACGGCAAAGCTAGTACATGATTGTCTAGTCTAGTGCATAGTGTTGACGTTCTTTTTTATTGAAAAATGCCGAAATTAACTAATGTTGTTAATTTAAAATTTGTGCAATTGTATCGCGATGAAGAATGCCTATGGAATACCAGTATTCCATCTTATAAAAACAAGCCTATGCGTGATTCATCACTTCAAAAAATGTGTGCTGAATTGAATACAATCGGCATAATAATGACTATTACTGATATTAAAAATAAAATTAAAAATTTAAAGCAACATATTGTCAACGGTGGTCAAAAATTGAAAAATAAACCAGGTTTTTCTTTTCTTTTTCAAAAAAACTGCAACGATACTGACATATTACTGTAATATTACTAGCATCGTGTAGACTGTAGACTATACTAGCCTGTGTCAAGCTAGGATAGTAAGCCAGGATAGTGGCTGGAAATAACTAGCTTGCTATCCTGGCTTAAAACACTAGCCTCGTGTATCCCGGGCATTATCGCGTTCGTTTGAGAATTAGTTCATTTGAATTAATTTTAACCCGCCTATTTGCTTCATTTCAAATTTATATTTTATGAACTCTAAATATTTTATATTTAATTAATTAAATTTAATTAAAATTATGTTTCCTTTTGATTTACAAATTCTTCCATTTCCTAAGTAAGAATCATTTGAAAATTTTGGTTTTAAATAAATTATTTTATTATAGCTGTGTTTGTTGCTTGAACATGAATTTGGTATTGTATTATAAAATATCAATTTCATATAATTTTTTATATAAAAATTGAAACTGATGCGCAATAATTTATTATTGAATAATTGTTTCGTAAATATAAATTTTTATACGACAATCATCCCAAATATAAGGATAATTAAGGTGGTTTTATTTAAAAATAAATCGCATTAAAATGGCAAAAGTTATGGTTAATCTATGACCAGGTTTGAAGGGACTTCTATTTGCGAATTTTTGAAATTTTGTCTCTGCTAAACTTAGCAATACTTTATATTGGTCAACACTTAACCTAGTACATGCAAAAAATTGTGCATTATCATTTTCACGAATATTTTACTAGGCAAAATAACATACAGAACGACACAGCCAAATCTAGACTATGCATAATATTAATTATGTAGTTTGAAAAATAGATAAGAAATATCAAAACAAAATATAAACTCAAGCTCCTCAGGTTGTCAAGTACACAAAGTCAAGTACCAGAATCAGGGGCGGATGGGCTATCAAAAAGTTAGCGGGAAATTTAAGTCGGCAGCCCAAAAATGCAATCGTCACGGCCCAAAATTGCGCCGCAGGCGAAAATTTTTTGAATGGGGGGGGGTCCCGCTCCCGTTGCGAAAAAAAATTTAATACCAGTAACAAAAATTATTTTTTTATTAATAACAAACCATAGTGAATATAAAAAAAAATTAAAATAAAAGTGCATCTTTCATTAATTTGCTGCTGTTATTGTCGATATCATTCATCAAGTTTTTTTCTATATTCATCAACTTGAATGACTCTTATATTTTATATAAATACTCTTTTATATTAAATTATGGGCGCGCGAGGATGGCGGAATTTCTTTTTAAGCGCCGCAGGCGAAAATTTTTGAAATTTCAAAGTCAACGCGGTTTAAGAAAAATTAGAAAATTTATCAGTTTGGCAGATAGCTAAAGATATGGCTAAAGATAGTGTAACATTAAAAGATTGACTTAGGGCCAGTTCTACAAAGCAAGTATAAACTAAGAATAAGCTATACTGAGAATAAGTCTCTATTTTCTCTCTCTAAATTGCGTTCTACGCTTGCGTACAACGAAATCTGTGTGACTTATTCTCAGTATAGCGTATTCCTAATTTATACTTGCTTTGTAGAACTGGCCCTTAGGAGGTAGTCCTAAGATATACCTAACTCACGTTTTAACGTTATAACTTCTCCTAAGTCAGATCTGTTTTTGCCTAACGATCCTGTCTCTAATTACGATATAACTATTTATTAGGATATCCAAGGGAAAACACAAACAAATAATGATTGATAAATTCTAAAGTTGATATTATATTTCATTATGTTTAGTTAGAAATGGGCCAATGGCCGTCAACGCGGCCGACAGCCGAGCCGTGACAATTTTTTGACCGACGCGACGGCCCACGGTCCCAAAACCGACGGCCCACCGGGAAATTTCCCGGTATCCCGACGGCCCCATCCGCCCCTGACCAGAATAATTTATACTGCTCATGCGTAACATGCGGATCCACTATCGCTTATTCCTTATCTCGTTCTATAAATCTAATTTATGCACGGATGTATCATAAATTGACACTTATACACGAATTTATTTGTCATAAACGTCTCTTTATAGCCCATGGGCCTCTTTATACCCACGGGCTATAATGAAACGTCAAACTACGATATCATAGGTACCTAATAGAAACAGTTTAAATACTTGCAAAATGAAAAGTTTTTATTAAAACCGAAAATTGTAGTACTTTTTATTGAAAATTTCTTGTGGGTAATTTATGTGAACAATAATAATAATAATTAACCAAATAAATTAAAAATTCTGCAGCCTCATCAACTTCGTTCATTTTTCACCTTTTAATGACAGTACCGCTATTTCCTTGCTACCATAGTTACGTTTCAAAACTCAAATTTAATCAAAGCAACACTAGATTTGTGTCAAAAATTCAATTTATTTTAGAAATATTTTTAAATTAAAAAATCTTCATCCATGCATAAAGTTGTGTATGTACCACGGGCGTAACTTGCTTTTATGGCCTTCGACGTCTTCTTAGCCCTCGGCTACCGCCTCGGGCTAAAAATTACGTCTTACGCCATAAAAGCTTCTTTACGCCCTAAATACATAAATAACTATTATTAAAAAAATCAAAAATTAAAAAAAACTTACTTTTTGTGTTTAATTCCACAGCCACTTCATCCCATAATTTATGTAATACAAATCTATTGTGGTGGTTTTTAGTTTTTTGGTCCCACAATGCTGGTTTTTCAAAAATTGCACTTATAAATCTTTGCACATCCATGTTAAAGCTGGTTCACACTATCTGATTTTTCATCTGACTTGTCATATGACTTTTCATATGATAAATATTTTTACGTTCACACTATCTGATTTTTGCTATTATTGCAGTCATATCTAAATAAATATGTGATTTTGTGATATGTGATGTGGTGTCTATTTTGCTATGACTTCTTGAAAGATTTTTTTACAAAATTTCAGAAACTGAATTTTTATAAAAAATTATTATTTATCGAAATAATCACAAAAACATTTAATATATTTTAACAAAAATTTATCGAAAATTTTTCTTTAAATTTTTCAATATACGTTAATTTTTCAAAAAAGTGACTTTTTTCCGAAATTTCAAAAACTAAATTTTTATAACAAATGATTATTTATTGAAATAATCACAAAAACTGAAATATTTTTGAACAAAAATTTATCGAACATTTTAGACAAATCTTAAAATTTTTAAAAATTTCGTCAACATAATTTTTCGTCAAAAATGATTATTTCTTAAAAAATTATTGGATAAAAAGAAGAAATAGCCACTGATGACAGAATAATTTCTATTAGATATAAAGTTCAATTCAAAATCAACCACTTTGCTATAAACTTAGGTTAATTAGAATTTTTCTGACATATGACAGCCATTTTGACGTTAGTAATAAGAAAAATCACAGTGTGAACATAAGAATTGTTGGTCGTATGAAAAGAGAGAGAAAACAGAGTTTCGTATGATTTTTGCCTTTGACTTCTCGTATGACCGAGTCAGATGAGAAATCAGATAGTGTGAACCAGCTTTTATAATGGCGGAGAATTACTAATGAAATGCTTTCTTCGCTTTTGTCGCAGCTCTTATAAAATTTCCAGCTTTGCTAGGATCCCCAATTCAAATCGCTGCTATGATCTTATCGCAACTGTATCGATTATCACAGCTAGTGATATCCGCTAGTGCCGTCCAACTCGGCAAAGTGTGCTACTTCTAGCTACGCATCGCACTAACAGTCTAATAGGAAATGGAATCGCCCGGGGATCAATCGTCCGGGTACCAAAAGTCCGGATACTCCGGCGGCATTAATTAGGAAATAGAGTTAAAAAAGGCCATCAAAGGGCGGCAAGAGAATTTTTTTGATATTTCTTCAATTAGGCAATAGGATTAATAAATTCATTTTGGAACCGCCCCGGGTGGCAAAAGATTACACAAACATATTGGATTTGTACACAATGTGGGATATGAGTTAAATCTAGGGTTGGGACTTTTTATCGATTGATTAATTCATCGATAATAATAGTTATCGTAGAGTACTTGTAACTAAAGAAGAAAGGCGTAGCCAAAATCCGGCGCAGTAGATGTGCAGAAGGAGTTTGTCAGTAGCGTAGTAAAAAGTATGTTTAATTTTTCAATTACGTACATAAACACTTACTTACATTTCTTATGTACTACTTATAAAACTTCTCATCTACTTCGATTTTCTTCTTCACACCCTTAAATTTAATAAATTCAATTGAATATCTTATTTAAAAAGGGTGGCAGTAATAAAATAATTTTTCCTACAAACTAGCTTATTTTTTAAAGATCTTTTCAAAAATATCACTTTCGACCTATAGTGCCATTTAAAATTCTGGAGTTTTGGATATTCTGGAGCAAACTACCCAGGATGCCGACCTTTTCGGGAAATTATAATATCACCATTCGATTCTTTATTACGGCTTTTATAATAAATGACCCAACTCTCAACGACTAACCATTTTTGAAAAATATTACTGATACGGGTGGTCTCATTCATCCTGTATAATTATGAGAGTGCAATTATTATTCTTGAATATTTACACATTTTTCATTAATATTGATCGAAATTATGTTTAAATTGCAATTTTTCTTGTCTATAGTAATTGAGGGATGATTACTACATGGATCTGTATGTTTGAATTTAGTTAAAGCCGTATTGAATTTATCTTGAATTTTGTTGTTTAATTATTCGTTATTTATATTATCAAATTCATTAGTTTGTAATTCTTGTGTAGATTATTTGAATTGAATTGTTTACCATTGTTATCATATTCGGTTCGGTTAGATTTAGTTATTATTGACGTTTTGAAAAGCATTGTTAATTTCCAGGGATTGAGTATCGTGTCGTGTTTAAATTATTGTTCTTTTATTTGTTTTGTTTCATTATTGGATAGCAAATTTTTTGTAATGATTGCTCTTTTTCTGTCAGCTAAATTTTGTCCGTTTACACGATTGCTTAATTTAGGATGTATAATGTCTTTCACCTTTGGTGCATTTTCATTCATTTCGTTTGTCCACTTTATACGTTTGTGAATAAGAGCTGCTTTGATGGTTAACTGTATGTTTTGAACAATTAAATGAAGTACCAGGAGTAGTTGCAATAGATGATAATGTTAAAAAAAGTTTGATTCGGCTATATTTTTTTCGTGTAACCCGACATTAACCCATCCATTCAGTATACTGTCACTTCCAGCATCGGCTTCAGATCTTTTCATTATTTTGGACATATTAGACACATGGATCATTTGTTTGTACATGTTATATTTCATTTTATAATTCAAAATTTTCATAATTTCTATATGTACAGTTATAAAAATTATGATGTATCTACTATGCGTATATTGAGCAGGTATTTAAATAATATACCATAAATTTTATACTGTAGTTTGTTTTCCAGCTTTCCAAATTAAATGATGGACTTAGAAATTTGACATTATAATTAAATTTACCTATGTCAAAATTTCCTGTAATAATATTAGTAATTTATCCATATTTTGTAATTATTTGCATGTAGATTATTTTGCATTTTTGAAAATGCTATTTTGTAATAACATTATGCAATTTGCAATATCATAAGATTTTAATATTTTAAATTTGTCTTGAAAACAAAACATGATGTTTTTGTTACTTTCATTTAACCATCCCTAAAGGCTCGGAGTGATGTAGTAAACCTTTTCCACGATGCTTCAGTAAGGCCCTTCGTTTTCACTTATATTTAAAAATTGTCAAAATCAAGTATAAAAGCAAGGCAGTGAAAATTATGCATTGAAAGCTTCACAGGCGAATGAAAATCTAGAGCTTGTTGAGAAAGCAAAATAATTCGTAAGCGCCGATCTTCTCAACATCAAGTTGACATGAGTCAATTGATGGATATGATTACCAATTTTGAAATCTAGCTTAAAGCATTAGTTTTAATATATGTTCAAAATTATCTTTTACATATTACTATGTGAAATTTGGTAAATCCGACGAATTTTCTATTACTTCACATAAAGTGCGCATTATAGAGTTTGTTGTCTTCATAACATTAACGAAAAGAAGAAAACCAAGTGGGACCTTGCACAGTACCGGATAATTATTATTACTATTATTCTTGAAAGATCTTATGGTAACCATTTGTTGAAAACGAATTTTCAATGTTAAATCTGTCCTAATGAAATTATAGAATATTTCCTTAATATTACATTAATATTTCCATTCGGACATTACAATAAATTGGAAATTTACAATCGATATGGACGTTAATTCTTTTATTTGTAAGCGTCGCTAACAATAGTTTATAATTGTACTTTTTATTTATTTATAATTGCTTTTAGGAACAAACTCCCGTCATATTTTGATTTTTTTGATTATTAGATATAATTTTGAAATAAAATGATTTGTTCTCAGAATTTATGTTTTCAGGTTAGCATATCGTCCCCTTAGTACTATAACTAGGTAACTTGAAATTACTCATATTGAGAAAATCAAGTTTAAAGTTTAGAATAGCAATTGGCAGGATAGACTTAGGTATGATTCTAGTTTACGGTTACAACACCGATCTTCTTCATATTTGGTGTGGACATGCTCCATGATGTTCTGAACACGAATCACTAAAAATTTTGCCGCGGAAACTATTTATTTGCCCGTAAAAAAATAATTTCTAAATTTGGATTAAAATGTATCTACATTTTGCAAGTGGATATTTAATATTTAGAAACATAATATAACTTTTTTAGTTGTAGTACTAAATGAAGCGGTTAACATTAGGTGATTACATGTAGCTAACTCAAAACAGCCAAAATTCAAGTTACCTAGTTATAGTACTAAGGGGACGATATTATTTAGTACAATAAAATTGTATTAAAATTATTTTACTTACAATATTTCTTTTGATGATTTGTGCAAAAAGATATTATAATTTATTATTTTATGTGTAATTTTATATGAAATTTTATTTTATTTTTTAATACTACTTAAACGCTTATTTAGTTATGCACTCTCTGAAAAGGAGGAACAATCTTTGTATACTACTTCATTAGCTATATTTCATTAAATAATATAGTACAACTACATTTTTGATTCCTTTCAATTTTTGGAGAACCTTATGTCCGGTACTGGGCGCACTACCCCTATAATATGCTATCTATAATACAGCAAGACATAAATGAGATTACAATACTGTCATTTATTAGGCATTACATTGTTAACAAAATATATTAAACACATTGATGTTTTAACGTATTAGGAAAGAAGTTCACACTATCTTGTCTTCAAAAATCTTCACAGAAGGTAACATAATGGAGCAGGAGGTAGCTTTAGCATCCGATATGCTAATGATTAGTCGACATCCACCACTGATGACTTGACGACTTGACGACATATAACATTGACAGCTGGTACCTGCTTATTCCATAGCAGTTTTCCTTTTTCACATTTGATTATCTGCAAAAGTAAAAGAGGTGATTTATACAAACAAACTTCAATAATAAAATCAGAATGCACAATTATTACATAATAGACAAGGTAACTAAAAGTATCAAAACACTAATATAGAATAAAGTACATTTACTTATGATAGAAAATTTCAAAATTGTTGAGTTAATTTACGTAGTATTTTGATACTAACACTGATATCAACTTAAAATACATTGGTACTACATTCAGTTGAAGCCTAACAAGAGAAATATAGATATTCAACATAAGACAGAAGACACTTACTAAATACAATTGTAATCAAAAACAAGAAGTTGTGCAATACCTTCGATTCAAACGCAATGGATACACAAAAACTTATTGTAACTGTCAACCTAGATGTGTGAAGAGTGGAATAGACCATTTTAACAAAAAATTGCGAAAAACAGACGCTAATCAAAATGTGTTTTATGTGAAGAAATCAACCAGCAACCTACAATGTATGCATGGTAAACCTTAAACCATATGCATACCATGTAAAGAGACCCAAATTTTATTTAAGTTTCCTCCACTAAGAGAAAGACTACGAAATCCACCCTAAAACTCCTTGAATCTTACAAATAGTAAAACGCAAAAACATAGGAGTCTTATAACTTGTAAGTTTAACATGTGTATCTGTCTGTGGCATCGTAGCTCCCAAACGGATGAACCGATTTTGATTTAGTTTTTTTTTTGTTTGAAAGGTGACTTGATCGAGTGTTCAAAGCTATGATTCAAGAAAATCAGTTCAGCCTTTTGAAGTTCATCAGCTCTTTTCTTGATGAAGTAATATGTATAAAAGGCATGAAATAAAACTTAAATTAAAAATTTTAAAAACCCCCGATACAAAAAATAAACCTCTATAAGTAAAATAATAAAAATAATATTAAGTAAGTAGTTATATTATCCAAGCGTCGTCGCGTCGGGGGACCGCTAAGCAAATAAAATAACTATAACTTGAATATAAAATAGTAAAAGTTACAACTTACAAGGTGACACTACATTGAGGTACCCACCAATCGAGATCCCAATTTTTTTGGTGATTCTATTAGTTAAAAAATTTATCAATTTCTCGGCGTTTATTCCAATGGCTCTTAGTTTTTGAGTTATGAATTTTTGAAAATGGCAGGTTTTACCATAGATTATCATATATTGGAGTTGTAACGCATCGGTCCTGAGTTCTAATCCTAGTACCGCCAGATTTTGATGTTGAAAATTATATAATTTATTATCGGAATTAAAAAACTAACGACCTACGAATTACCATTCCAAATTTATTCTTAACCGTTAGACCACCACAGTTTCTCGTAATAATAGCTAATAGTAATAGCAATTAAGCCACCATGGTATTTTCAAAAATTCATAACTCAAAAACTAAGGCCCATTGGACTAAACGCCAAGAAAGTGATAATTTTTTTAGCTCCTAGAATCACTAAAAAAATTGGGACCGCAAAATGCTTTTTAAAAACAGGGTTGTCGAACATCGGCTGTAGTAAATGGGTTATTTTTTAATATTTTTGTACAAAAAAATTACATTGTATTTCTAAAATAAAACTGTTTTAAATAAAGATAATTGTTGTGCAATAATTATATACACTTTTCCAGAAAAAAATAACAGATAGTTGCATTTTCTCGACCTACTACTGAACTTTCCGCAACAATAATTTATCCTGGGTATTCCTAGTGTATCCAAAGCTAGATGGCCGGGTGGAGGAAGCTAATATACAGAAATGAAAATATGTCCGGTCCGTTTACACGACGGCACTGCCCCGTTCTCCCTCCACATCTATTACGTAGAAAATTGACTCAACCTTTGATTAAGAAGTATCAAATAGACAAACTATAATATGATAGTTTTGGAAACACCTGTAATAGTTCAAATCGCGATCAACTGATAGCGTTACTCGGGGACGCATCAAAGGGGAGGGGGTTAGAGTTAAAATCTTCCCCCTCCCAAATATGAAACCTTTATTAGCATTTTCTGTTACTTGCTTTAGGGCCAGTTCTACAAAACAAGTATAAATTAGGAATAAGCTATACTGAAAATAAGTCACACAGATTTCGTTGTACGCAAGCGTAGAACGCAATTTAGAGAGAGAAAATAGAGACTTATTCTCAGTATAGCTTATTCTTAGTTTATACTTGCTTTGTAGAACTGGCCCTTAGACAGGTCAGTTATCTATTATGATCTTCACTTTACTGATCATACATCTCACTTTTTGTACGAAATTTACTTTTTCGTAGTAGGGAACACCGGGGTTAGTGTGGACATGGGGCTAGAGTGGACAATGCTGTTTTTTCGTTTGAAAACCGTTTGCATTACGCGCCATTCCATAGATTACTTTGTTCTTTAATGGACTTTCGTCCTTTAAAGTTTGGTAAACCTGCGCGACCTGTTGTCAGTGTCAGTAACAGCGAAGTGGTGTCGCCATTTCGTTAAAAACTAAATGGCGACACCACCAAAATGATCGTTTTTCGAAATAATATTCAAGATTAATGAACGTTTCAAATTTTGTTCAAAGTAGCCACAGTTGATGGTACATAGTTACTCAGAGACAAGTTTTCATTTTGCTATAATTTTGATATATAATATGGGTTCAGCAATAGAGTATTGATTCAGTCGACATGTTCTTTGTGTCCAATTCAACCCCAGCCTGGGGTTAGAGCGGACAAAAATCATAAGTTGATAAAATATTTATTATTTTTAAAAGTGTTGCAAATAAGTTCACTAAAAATAACAAAAAGTTGTGTAATATACCCATGTATACCATGTATAAGTTTGGTTCTTTTCATTTCACGAGTAAGTAATACTTTAAATTTTTCAAAAAAACTGTCCACACTAACCCCGGTCTCTCTACATAAAAAAAATATCATAACTCATACTAACCTACGACTGTAATGTAATAAATGTTAACGATTACTACAAAATGCATGTATGTATTTATAAAACGCCTTTGTTTTAAATAAAGTGAAGTGCAACTAATAATCATAAAATGTAAGCTCTTTCAATTGAAGGCGACGAGTGTCCTAGCCCCAAAACAACAATATCAAATCGTTGATTCTAATGTAAGTCTTAAGGTACCCACAGAGTGCAGGCACGTCACCGAAACCTGGTTATCGGCTTGAATGTTTTTACTGAAATAACAGCTTCGTTTGTCCTCGATTACGTTAATTAATATTATATAATTAACAATAATATAATAAGTAATACATTAATTAATGTAAACGAGGACAAACGAAACTGGTATTTCAAAAAAAATATCCAAGCCGGTAAGCAGGTTTCGGCGACCAGCCTGCACTCTGTGGCTACCGTTACTCATTTACGCTATTTACTTAGCGGTCCTCCGACGCGACGACGTATTATTACGAATTAATTGTACTATTTATAAGCTTTCGAGTGCTCCCACAACCTTCAAATACGATACGCCGAAGTTTGCTTGGAAGTTACTTTCGAAAATTGAAATTATTTTCAAATTGTTTTATAATCCCAACTCATCCGAATAGTAAAAGTCAAAAGGAGAATTTATCTCGAATTCAAATATCGCATTTTGATGCCTAAATGCGTTGACTGGAGGCAAAATCGGGACAAATCCTGCACGGCGATAGAATTTACTCTGAGCAACAAGTTTACGAGTATGTTGCTATTTACTATACCACTGGTACTTTGTGCCACATTTATGATTCGTATATTATTTACTTTATTTTTTTTGTATACCATGATTGAATCCCGCAAGAAGAGAGTAAAGTAGCTATATACTTCAATCACAGAAATGCTAAAAAAATTTAATGGTATATAATTAATAATAAGAAAAATTATAGTTGAGAATGCAGTCATTAATAATCTAAATGTAAATTTTAGTTTCCTTCTTTTAACATAACATAACATAAAAAAAAAGTATATAATTAAATTGCTAAAGCTAACTTGTCCAGAAACATAAATTATATGGGCGATTTGTCGAGCCAAAAACAAAACAAGAAATAATTTTAGATATATGAAAAAAAGTTTAAAAACAAAAATTGAAAATTAAAAAGTTAAGCTGGTAAAGTTGGGGGTAAAAAAAGAAAGAGGTTGTGCTGGTTGACACTATTGCAACTCTTCTGGTCATCAGAAACAAAATTTAAAAAAAGATTCTTAATTACTAAGAATGTCGTTTTAGCCCCTACCAAAGAGGAAACGGAAATTTTCTTTTTCGCAAAATGGCGGCTGTCTTAAGAAGAAAATTCATTTCTTGACAATTTTTCCCATAATTTTAAATTTTTTAAAATAGTAAAACAAATAATTTTGATACAAAAGTGCTGCGAGCGATAGACAGTTATACCGGGTGACCGGTCGCCGATGTGAGCATAGGAAAATAACATGGGAAATTGATTTTTTTTTAATTCCTGCTTCCCATTATAACGGATTTGAATGAAAAGAGTATCAATTGGACCCCCTTTTGCAATACGGCACCAACTGACATTTTAACTTAAAGTGATGAGTTAGGCCCATATTATAAATGTGGAGTTCGTACTTCATCAATTTCACCAAAAAAAATCCAAGTTTTCAATAACTCTGTTGGTTCTAGAAGCAATTCAAAAATTCTGAAAATTTCGTAAACTACCAAGTATAATTAGCAAAAGAGAATCACGTAGTTTTTTATGTGTGAATTATTAATGGAAAAATATAATTTGATTTGAAAAATATTTAAACTTTGGAAAAACTTCAAAAATGTAATTTTGAGACCAATTTACAATATTCATTTAAAAACAGTTTTTATCGTTTTACTCGCAACTTGATTTATGTCACTTGGTGCCTTATTGCAAAAGGGAGTCCAATTTAAAGAGGTTTATTTTCCGCGTCTAAAGACACCCAGCACTTGATGGTTTGTTCTTTGATAATTGTTAAAAACTCAAACTAAAATGACAAAATAGCACTTTTAAATGGATATTAGATGCCTTGTTCAAATTCATTTCAATTGTTTTTGTTTGAAAATTAATTTAAACGCAAGTTTTGACAGTTCAACTATCCAAAGCAGGTCTGATTTTTAAAAGATCGCTTATTTTAATTCTACATTTTTAACATTATTAAAGAACAAAACCTCAAGTGTTGGGTGTCTTTAGACGCGGAAAACAAAACTCTTTCAATTGATACCTTTTTCATTCTAATCCGTTCTGATGGGAAGCAGGATTTAAAGAAAAATTAATTTCCCATGTTAATCTCCTATGTTCACATCGGCGACCGGTCACCCGGTATATTGAGTTGTTGCTGCTCTAACGTGTCATTTTTTTAGGACAAGTAATGCACTCTATTTGGTCGTTGTGGTTGGTCGTACTAACTTAAAAACGCCTCCCCATGGATCGAATTTCATACCAATCAAGTTTTCCACCCAGGCGAGCTTCCCGTCCGTGGATGGGCCTTCTAACTTTACCTATATTGATATCCATACACTCAGCTGTTCAATTTTATAAAATAAAGTTTTCAAAGAATAAAATAATATTCAAAAATTGCTGAATTAACTACTTTTATAGCTATAGGTACTTTTAATTTTACTTATTTTAAAAATTTCCAACTACTATCTTCTTTTTTAAAATTTTAACTAAAAGAAAACACAGAGTAGTCTTTTATTACTCAGTTTACTTTCAACTCTTGGGAGTTGATTAATTTTTAAAAATTAAACAAAATTGTACACTTTTTCCATCGTCAAAAGTAAAATACCACCTAAAATTTTACAATAATTTTCATAAAAATGAAAAAATGAAACCAAATATTGATTTATCATAATTCTGAAGCATATTTACATCTTTCGCACTAGCGCTACTTAATAAATTCTTGTTGCATCTATGACATATTTATTTTTTAAACATAAAAACTAAAACTATTTTGTTTTCAATAAGTGGGTAAACTTAAAAAGAATTAGGAAACTTTCAGAGCAGCCCTTGTATAAAAGTAATGTAAAATTAATTGCTTAAGCCGGAAACTGTTTAACACGAATACAGGAAAGGGTATTTTAACTCCCATGCATGTATTATGTTCTATTAATTTACAGCCGGGAGCAAAATTGAATTAAAACAACACAAAGTTTCAAATCAATACTTTTAATTATTGTAGAACTGCAAAGTACGAAATAATTAAATTTTAATTTTTATTTAGTATTGCTTCGCTAAAAGCACTTGTTTAAAAAATATTGCTTCATATAGGTACATAATATATTCTAACATATTATAATATGCAGGAAAATATTAATTTTAGACAAAAAGTTTTCGCTTAGGCAAACAGTCTGCTTGAACAAATCAAGGCATCTGCCTGGACAAATAACTTCACAACATTTATTTCTGTGTAATTGCTAGAATATCGAATTCTCCAGAGAGTGATCTGTATACCGTGACAATTGCCATATTTCCAATCTGCGCCGCACACTGGGACAGAAGAGCTAAAATTCTATTCGAATGTATTTCTAAGTTGGATATTATACGTTATGTATATTTAGGGTTGTTAGGAGTATTTAAAAAAATTGATAGATATAATTTTTCTCCGAGAAATAACTAATTTGGTAGAAAACTGACACATTATCCTCATCAGCAACAGAATTTAGAAATCCTTTTTTGATTGTTGGTGGAAATATCTCATTAAGCTATTATATTATCTAACGAAAACTTTAACATCATGGAACATGTTTTGCGATCGTTACCTTAAAAAAACATACGAAAAACCGACATTGGTGAGTAAAAAGTTATCTTATATCATTAGATGCGGAAAAAAATTCTTTAAATTGATACGTTTTTCATTCTTATTCCATTATAATGGGAAACAGGAATTAAAAATAAATCAATTTCCCATGTTATTTTCCTATGACAAAATGTGTAATCGGTCATCGCTATAATATGTAATATAATTCATAATAAAATTCATTTATTTTACTATTGCAAATTTTGCTGCAATCGATCACCAATTCTGTTAAGATGTATTTCTGCAGCTAACTCAATATTCCAAAGCAAATTTAAAAAAACTGGAAATTCGTAAATTTCACGTTTATATCACTCGCAAACTTCATTCATAATTCAAAATATTCACTTGAAGATCTATTAGTCTTTCGATGTTTTTAATGTTTTTATTCAATTCAAATTAAATTGTATTTTTTTACTTTACCATACATAGTATGAGTATACGTAGTATACCATACATAATGGTAAAGTATTGTAATCGAAAAAAAAAAAAAAATTCAGATTTCGACGGATTTATGGTCCTTAAGGTCCAACGAGTTGTTTGAGACCAAACATCAAGAAATATCTGCGTGTGTGCGTGCGTGAGGGTGTGTGTGTGTGTGTATGTCACGTAAATTTTGTGTGCGCACTAGCGCTCAAACTAACAGGAATTTCTCAACCAAATTTCATATTTAGTACTTTTATATTGAGACTTAGAGCTGATTATATTTTGGGTGAAATTGGTTCACGGAAACCTGATGGTGGGGGTGACGCGAGGGAATGGATTAACGAGATGCCACTGTTTTTAAATAATTATGTACTTGTAACTTATACGACATATGATAATTATAATACCATATCGTTAATGTATGGTAAAGTCATGGGATGGCCACATCAGAATCCCAGTGAGGCCGTATGCCGAACAACCACATCCGACATTTTTTATCTTTAAAAGTACGATCAGTGATAGTGGCATATCCAACACAAAACATGAATGTCGAAATTATAACTTTAAACTCTCAAAATACTCTTTTCTTTCGAAAATGAACATTTTTCACTTATAAACTATTTCCCTGGGACGTTAGATTTTATACTTTAGGGAGCAAGTGACACTTTTCCGAATAAGGAAAACAGTTTTAATTTTAATTTTAACTTCGTCCCCGAGGTATATATTCTTATAATAGATATTATAATAATATAGGGTGTTTTTTTAGCTGCATGAGAACTTCAAAATGAAATAAAACATTAAAAACCTGACGGAATGTTTTGGTTATAATTTTTTTATGAAAGTACAGTTAATGGCATTTATGATTTGAACATGACTTCCGGCATGTGACCACCACGACTAATGGTTACGAAGCGCATCCGTTCAGTCCAATTTTTGACCACTTTTTCCAATATTTCTGGCTTTATTTCATAAATGGCTTGCTGAATATTAGCCTCCAATGCTTCTAGAGTTGTTGGTTTGTTAGCATAAACCATGGATTTAACATACCCCCACAGAAAATAATCTGGAGGTGTCAAATCACACGATCTTGGAGGCCAATTGATAGGACCACGTTTTGAAATAATGTTGTCACCAAATTGCCCTTTCAATAAATTGATGGTTTGGTCTGCTGTGTGGCACGTAGCACCATCCTGTTGGAACCATAAGTTGTCAATGTTTAGCTCTTGAAGTTTTGGAAACAAAAATGTATTCATGTGTCGATATCTCACACCATTCACCGTAACGGTAGCTCCTTCCTAATTTCGAAAGACATATGGACCAATGATGCCGTTGGCGTGTATTCCACACCAAACAGTCAATTTTAATGGATGCAATGGAGTCTCAAGATAATGTCCCGGATTGGTCTCACTCCATATACGGCAATTTTGTTTGTTCACATACCCATTTAACCAGAAATGTGCCTCGTCACTGAACAAAATTTTACGGTAAAAAAATGGATCCACTTCCAATTGGTTGTGAGCCCAATTTGGTAGCGTTATTCAATAGTCAATCTATGCATTATCAAATGCCAAACCTTGCTAAACACAAATGTCAAAAAACTGTTTCCATAGCAATCTTGATTCAATTGTTATCCCTATTGAAAGTTCTCATGCAGCTAAAAAAACACCCTGTACAATATACTATTTTTCAACCACCTGCATCATAATTTTAGACAATCATTATTTTAAAGGTAACTGAAATTTACAATTTGTTACTGTTGTCATGATGAGATTTCAGAATTTTAAATTTAAATTACAAAATTCTTAAAAACGTGTTAGTTGACCATCCATTAAAATAATAAGAAAAATTATAGTTGAGAATGTTGTGGTCTTTAGTTATCTACAAGTAGATTTTAGTTTATATAGCTATAGTTAATAGCAACCAACAGGTCAGTCTTAAGGTTTTGAAGTTCATTAAAAGAATTATCAAAAAAAAATTATAAAATCAAAGAATACCTTAACCGGATTACATGTTTCAATCTTATCCACGCTTCTACACGTGAAACTGATATCGTCAGACCCGTACTGGATTTTATGAAACTACAATTTAATTCACCAACTTTTCAAAAAACTTGATCCTTTATTTTACAACTATCCTTATAATAATAATATGTAAGAAGTTTTGCAGTAAGCCCTATATAGTTTAAGGCAATAAACAAAAAAAGGCTTACCTCTCAATCTGAAACTTTCAAGTATTTCGAGCAATAAATACTGTACAAAAAAATATTTTAAACAAAAGTTGTCGGAATTGGATGGGGGTAGTTCGGCGGTATTATGTCACTTTGATTTTGGGTGGAAGAATAAGGTCATTCATGGTCAAATTCGTTTTTTTAAATATGAACTAGTATTTTTTATTGCAAATTCAGATTTTACGGCTAAATATAAGTATGATCTTATTGTATGATTCATATTATGATATAAGTATGATCCGATGTCTTATCGGAGTGCTTGATAAAATTTCTTGTTTTTATTTAGGAACACAAAAACACCAACTAAACGTGCAAAACAAAGAAATAACATTTTATTCAGTTCGAAGATTATTTCGCAAACAAAAAGATCTGTTTTAGGTAAGCTGTTATTACTACTTCAAAATGGAGTATTTAACTGTACAAGAAAAAAAACAGAAATGGTTCTGGTTTATGAAGAAGCTGGCTGGAGTCTTGATAATGCTGTCAATATTTACGTTCAACGCTTTCCGGATAGAATTTAGCCGTAAAATCAAAATTTGCAATAAAAAATTGGGGTTCCCATATTAACAAACGAATTTGACCTTGAATGACCTTAACTCTTCCACCAAACTTGTGTTTGAAACATTTTTTCGTACAGTGTTTATTACTCGCAATATTTGAAAGTTTCAGGTTAAAAAAATCACCCTATAGTAAATAACATTATTTATACACTCCTCGAACTTAAATTGCAATTTTAGTCTCAGTTATTATCAGAGTCTTAAGTGGAGTTTTAAATATCTCAATAAAGTTAAGCAATAAATGATTAGTAGTATAGCTAATATAAATTTAACTCTGAAGTAAATTAATTAGTTCAGTCAAAATAGACAAAAAAAAGTGCAAAGTTTGCAATAATTCGCATCCAGCTGAAAATTGGCATAAACCTTAAATGCACTATTAAGCTAAGGTCAGACGAAGCTACTTTTGCTGCGCAGTTTTTTTATTGCGGCTGCATAAACTGCATGCAAGGTTCACACACAGACTGAAAAGTAGCCTGCAACACGCAGTTTCTGTACTGCGGCTGCTTAAAAAAGTTGCAAGCTACGCAAAAGTAGCAAAGCTGTTCACACCTTGGCTACTTTTACTTCAGCTTGCAACCGATATTCCTGTTAGCTATTTTTTTTTAATTCTTGAGGACCAAAACGTTCGAATGAGGATGTCTTTGGGACGTGAGACGTAAGAGGGGAAGACGAGGGGTCATTCTAGCGGTCGAGGGGTTGAAGAGGGACTCTTGGATCATCGGGGGTTGAGAGAAGACGTTTATTATGTAAACGAATATTGATATCTGATAATTGTTAATAAATTGAAGTTGAGTTGAAGTGAATTTTATTTGAACCCGAGTTTGTTCTTGTAATTCGAGTGTTAGCTTTCATTCCAGATTTTTTCAATTTCATTTTTGTACGTTCTTTGGAATGTTGAGCCCGAAGAGTATGAATTTTTTTTAAATTTGATCGGCGGGAATATTCAATGCAGATGCAATTTCTGCAAGACAATTCCGCCGCTTGATTTGATTATGATAATCTGAGCTCACGACGCGACATGCCAAAGATAATTTCGGTCTTCCACCATTTCAATTAATTTGAAAACCTCTTCACGTTTCCAGTTATAGGCTGGCATTATATTAAAAATTGTTGAAGACAACACACAAACTGCACGTGCAGCCGCTGCAAAAGTTTCACCCAAATGAATAATTTTTACTGCAACTGCAACTCACAAAATTGTGGCTCACACTAGGCTACTTTTAAACAGCGTGCGCGTTAAAAAATGCTGCAAGCAGTACTACTGCATGCGCTGTTCTATGTGTTGCAGCATAGTTCACATGAGAAGCAACTTAAGCTGCGCTGTTTTTTAATTGGCAGCGCAGCAAAAGTAGCTTCGTCTGACCTTACCTTTACAATCAAAATATCAAAAGTCCCCACCGATCCCACATCTGCTAAAAAAGTTATTCAAGGTCAAAAGTCAACAATTTCGATTTTTTGCATTTTGCTCGTAAATGATTAGTACTTTTCATCACAAGGACGTAAAACGCGATTTTTTGTTCGAGGGGGGCGGTGGTTCCGAGGCGGAGCGTAGCGCAGCCGAGGAACCCGAACGCTCCCGAGGTGAAAAAGTAGTTTTACGGTTCCGTGTGATGACAAGAACTTTTCCTACGCCCGATAGTGAAAGTAGGCTTTTCAAGCTGTCAGTTGATGGTTGAAAGTTGGCATTTGCCGCTTGGCGAGCGGCAATGTTTCATTGCCGCTCGCCGAGCGGAAAGTAAATTTGTCTAAAATGAAATACATAAACTGTAAAAAAATTATTTATTATGAATAATATTAAACGTTATTGGACAGTTTTGACAATTTTCAAAATGTATTCATTCCCACGATACGATTTGTCCATTTGTCATTTTCGCATTTCAAAAAAAAATCGCCTCGTCTTCGGGTTCAACGGGCGAAGAGCCACATATTTACGGTAAAAGCTTAAATAATCGAGATCTCGTTCTCCGCCAGTTCGACACAATAAATGTACGCTGAACTTCGGTTTTGGTATGGGGATTTTCACTATTAGGATTGTTCCCTTGTCTTCTATGTCATCTATTATCATTTTAGTTAGTTCGTCCCGACGGCGACGACAAGCTCCAGAAATACCAAACACTAAAGCAACCTAAAAATTTCAGAATAATTTATAAAATTTTAACTTATTTATAAATATTATATAATACCTTCAACATCAAGTTTTCGGATATATAAGCAAGCATGACATTTTCTGAATAAGATGATCCAACTTTATTAATTTTGCGCCATTTAATGAACAACTCATATTGTCTTTCATACCTTTCTTTAGATTTTTCTGGTAATAAATTTAAAATTACACTCTCCGCGGCTTCTACGATGTGTGGCCGAGTGGAATATATTTCATTGTCATAACTGCTATCCATAGTTTTAATAAATTTTAATATCTTGCAAATTTACGTGTTTACAATTTACACAATATTTATTGATAAAACAAAATGGAACGCAAAATTTCCTTAGAAACGATGTAGCAAGGCTAATATGATAGAAATAAAAATAATTCACTACAGAGATTGAATGTAAATCTTTATCTAGATTTTGATCATTTTGAAAGCGGGCGGAGGAAAAATAGTATGCATTCTTCAAGCGTAAAGTGACTTTTGTGCTCGGAGGCGATTACAGCGCTCGCCTGCGGCTCGCGCTGTAAATTTCGCCTCCGAGCACAAAAGATTCACTTTCCACTTTTAATATGCAATATACTATTCCGATAACACTTATGATTTACGAGCAAAATGTAAAAAACCGATATTGTTGACCTTTGACCTTGAATAACTTTTTTAGCAGACCTGGGATCGGTGGGGACTTTTGATATTTTGTTTGTAATAGTGCATTTAAGGTTTATGCCAATTTTCAGCTGGATGCGAATTTTTGCAAAGTGAAATGTCTATTTTGACTGGACTATAATAGTAAACACAATTACTCTAAAAGTACATTTCACTTGTGGTGTTCTGATCACACCACCTGCGTATGTACTTACGTTACCTACAACAACCTACGTACTTAAAGGATAATATACTATTACGCGTAGTGGGACGGGTAGTAGTAAATATTATTATAACCACGGTAAGTAAATAATAATTAGGGTCCGGATTTGTAGGCATTTGCATGTTTTTTTTGCGTACAGGCACCTGAAAAATTTTAAAAGGGGAGCATGTTTTACGCCTTCCCGAATCGCTTTATATAGTTTTTATTTTGCCTATAATGCATATTTTGAGTTTAAGTGCATATTTGGAGGTTTGTTGCCTATAAATGCTTATTTGCTTATATTGGTATATATTTTGCATATTTAGCAAATCAAGTAATAAAATTTTAAATAATTTTAATTATTCTCTTTCTGATATTGTCGCTTTTTGTATTATTTAAAACAATTTTAATTAATATCTACTTTGTCCACTGTAGGTGATTCAGTGCAATAACTGCATATTTTATTAATATTACTGCTCTGATCATGATACCAAGAAGGTACATGTCCCCAGCCCCCCCCCCCATTTCGAATTTTAACTCCAAAATCGTCTCAATCGTTTGTGCATCGTTTGTGTCTGTTTGTGCAACCATTATTTTCGTTTGTACCCGAATAGTTTTCGAGATATTTAAAAATTAATCTGGGGGGGGGCTGCAGACATGCTAGCCCCCCATTTAGAATTTTGACTCCAAAATAGTCTCAATCGTTTGTGCCTGTTTGTGCAAACATTATTTTCGTTTGTACCCAAATTGTTTTCGAGATAATTCAATTTTAAGTTGGGGGGGGGGGCTGGAGACATGCTTTTTTGATATTCGAATTTCGGATTCAAAAAAGTCTCAATCGATTATTACTTCCTTTGTGCCTGTTTTTCAGGGCATATTTGAGTGCTTATTTTGAAGTTTTTAGAGCATATTTTCCTGCATATTTTCAAGTTTTTTAGTGCCTACAAATCCGGACCCTAATAATAATAGAGTAAAACCAAAAAACAAATATTTGATAAGTAGGATTCACAATAGCTAAGTAGAATGTTAAATTAATTTTCTTATTTTATCGATATATTTTTATATTTATCGTAAACGAAACACATGGGAATAATAAATAATACTACAGGACAGACTAAAATGGTGTGATTTGTCGAGAGAGTGAATTTTAAGTTGACATCCCTCATGTTTTAACCGCTACAGGTAAACGGACAATTTTAACATGCCAAATCTTTTGACTATCCTTATTATTTAACCTGTATTACATTGCTATATGATGGAGTTTTGTATTAGCTTTTAATTAACGCAAAAATGTAAATATTGCAAAAAAAAAATTAACTTCTTCCTTTTAGCCTACACTATTCATATTATGTAATCAGCCGCTACAAATAAAATATATAAATTAATTAGTCGTTATTATATTATTCAAAATGAAATTCATCAAGCCGATCATTATTTCCAAAATAAAATGGATTATCCCAATACAATCTCCTTAGACAATGGCAATTACTAACTTTAATTACTAATAAAAACGAACGAAGAAATTGGTGTACAAAACTTAATTATTTTTAAAACCTAACAGACTATGCCCTTCTACCTTCAGACAATCTAATTAGGAGGTGGCCTTTGAAGCAGCTAAGAGAAAACTTAATTTGAAAACGTTGGATGAAGCTGAATAAATATTTTTACCATAATTAAACTAACGAATTTTGCTACAAAAGGTTTATAATCTGTGTTAGTTTCCAAGTTTAATATAAACTTGTGTTTTCTTTAATAAGCGGAAATCATAGTTGAATAGCATTTTTAAATATTGCTTTTATCCTCTATTCATTGATACAATGAGAGATTTTTAAGCTCTCGGAATGGGACAGAAGGAAATGGATATATATATTTTTTTCCTATATCCTTTGTTCATTTTCAAGTATACACCAAAAATGTCTGCCTTTATTAGTTTATTCGCAATCGAAGCAACAACAACGAAATTTAAATCAATTTTTAAAACTGTGAAATATTGAGTTACGTTTGGTTACGTGCAGTGGTGCAGTTATTAAATTATTTAGAAACTAATGAAAAATATTGAAAGTGAAATGGAGGCAGTTGTGGCGACAGTTGCTCCGAGAAAACAACAGTTTACAAGGGCACCAGTTATTTAAGCAAAGTGAAGAGTTATTTCAAGCAAGAATGTTCAAATTTTGCAAGAGTCTTTAACGTGGTGTAACGATGATCCAATCGATATTAGCAACCGAATTTTCACTGGAAATGAATATTGCGTTTAATTTGATGATACTCGTTTAAGCATGAGTTTGCTTCAGTTTTGCTAAGCATGAATGAAATACATTATTCAAATGCACTTTCACAAGTAGTGAGAATTGCAATAATTACTTATACGTCATTTTTTTTGTTTTGGTCAAAAGCTCATTTCCACACCACCAATGGGGTAGAGTAAGTAGGTATATAGCGCATTTTTCTTTTGTGGTACCTCCAGTAGGCCTAATCCGCATGTATTCGTATCGGTTTATGCTCATATTTATAATCGTCGTTCATTTTCTTTTGTAATGCTCAGTATAGAAATTTTTTTATAAAATTTTAATGCCGTTCTTTGGTTGGTTCTTGAAAGTTCTCTTTATTGTACCGTTTATGTAATTAAATTTTTCTATTTTGTTGTTTATATCAGTTTTTTCATATACCGGGTGACCGGCCGCCGATGTGAATATAGGAAATTAACATGGGAAATTGAGTTTTCTTTAATTCCTACTTCCTATCAGAACGGATAAGAATGAAAAGGGTATCGATTGGAAGAGATTTTTATTAAGCTTATAAAGATACCTAATACTTGATATCTTGTTCTTTAATTTCTGTTAAAAACTCACTAATAAAATGCAAAATAGCGCATTTAAAAATTGTTAGTTGCTTTGTTTGAATTTCATTGTAATTATTTTTGCGTGAAAACCAATAATTTCCAACAAGGTACTTTGACAGATTGCAATAAATTTGGTTAAAAATGAACGCAAACTTCATTTTAGCGAAGTTTATTGGTTTTCAAGCAAAACCAATTGCAATAAAATTCAAACAAGGTAACTAAATTTTTTTTAAATGCACTTAGTTTTTAACAGTAATTAGAACAAAATACCAAGTGTTAGGTATCTTTAGAAGCGGAATAAAAATCTCTTCAAATCGATACCCTTTTCGTTTTTATCCGTTGTAATGGGAAGCAGGAATTAAGGAAAAATCAATTTCCCATGTTAATTTCCTATGTTCACATCGGCCGGCGGCCGGCACCCGAGAAATTTTAAGGATTTTATTTGTTCGATTGGCTGATCATATACGTAGTAGGGTAAGGTGCTCTAAGACTGCGCGGTCTCTAAGACTGCGCACCCCTTATATTTCAGCATGTGTGTTTGTTTCCTTGCTTTTAATTTTTAATTCCCACACATCACTGCCAATGCCATGGATACCCTTAACGATTTTTGTCGTAAAATAATGGATAATAAACATTTTAGGTAAGTTTGACCATTTTACGCTGTTTTTTTGATAATAATAATTCGACATTCTGGAAATTGTGTACAGTCGTTATTTTTGTAATTATCGCCTGCATATTGCAATATCATGTTAACAAAACTCTTAACCAAGCGTGGATGATGGTATTATTTTCCAATTTAATTGGAGATGGCTATATTCGTGTCCTTTTTAAATTTATGGGGCGGTGTGTAAGACTGCGCGCGTACTCTTACAAATCTCACATTTTAATACTGGTTAATTTTATTCTTTTTACCTAAAGTGAGGTTAATTTTATGGCCAGTCGTGTGACGGAGAGGGAATCTCTGAAACTGCAATTCACGGCACATTTCAATAATCCATTGCAGACCTGGAATCAACCGATGGTTCTATGGAACCGCCTACTGGTACAATCGAATTGCCGACTGCAAACATTAGTTTGGATATTTCCAACATGCCGGGAACATCTCCTGATTGGACCAATTCCCAAATATTAACTCAGATTGCCTTAACAATTATTTCGCCATTGCCCAAATGTACCATTGCAAGATTAATAAACCGGAAGGGTAAGAAATCCGATATTATAATTAGTTCTCCCTACAAATTAGAATTGATAGAAGAAGAAGCGAGAAAGAAGTCGAAGCGCTTGTCAGATACTTCAAAAACATTAACAAAAAAGTTAAAAAAAAGTCCAAAGAAAAATACAAAAAAACTATTGGAAGCAAAGAGTAGTTGGGTTGTCCAGGATGCATATAATAATAATAATAATCAGTTAAAATTCCAACAGGCGAACCCAATAACAGGAAAGTCAATTTGATATATTACTATATATTTTTCAGGGAGCAGTGCATAAGCACCACCCAACGGTATCGACAGTGTTTAAAGTGGAGTCCGAACCACTAGGACAGAAAGAAAATCGTTCCGAGTAGGATTCGAACTTAGAAATTCTACTAACAAGCTCGGCATCCACCTTTCTAGACCAACTTCCTGTCCTATATAACAAAGTAAATGCCAATAACTGAAGATTGGATCGAGTGTACATCATGCTTTCAGTGGTGGCACAAGAAGTGAACTGCATAATACTAGCATGTGATGTGGATCTATTCTTGTAAACTGTATGAGCAATCTTACAGACCCAAGTACGCAGTCTTACACGACGGGGTCTGTAAGACTGCGCAAATGACTTTTTCTGATTTTTTTGTTTTTATTAATAAAGTATTATGTAATAATTACTAATTAAGTTTGAAATAATGTTGTTGAAAGACCAATAAGTTTAATACAAATTTCTGAGTTTATAATTGCTTTAGTTTTTTTAATATACCGGGTCAAACCTAAAGTGTGCAGTCTTAGAGCACTCTACCCTACTATCTTTGATCTTACTTGCTCTTGTGCTTTAAAAGCCATTACTTTTGTTTTATTTGTAGATATGATCATGTTATAGTTTTCCGCGACCTGACATAGTGCGTACTGCAGGGAGTTCTCACTGTCGGCTACTATAACTTGGTCGTCTGCATAAAGGATTGTTAATACAAAAGCTTCTCTGTTTAAGTTTGCTATGTACTGGGGTATTGGTTCTTCCATTTTCGCATAACGTTGTCAATATAGATGTGGAATAGTGTCGGTGAAAAATTACAACCTTGTCTACCCCTGTATTTATAAATTTTTTTGTCTCTTCCTTTCCCGCTCTAAATATTTGAGTTCCCTGGTACATTTCGTTTATTACCTCGCTCTATGATGTGTTGTAGTATTCCTCTTTTTTCTAATATTTTCCACATTTTATAACGTACGATTCTATCGAAAGCTTTTATGAAATCTATATATCTCTCGATTGAGAGACTTTGTATTTAGTGAAATAGAAAATATTGGTACAATTAAAAAAAAATAGAAAATTGTGGTGTGGTCCTTTGTTATAACAAAATCAACAATTTATTGTTTTAAGAATTGTCATATCAACTATTAACTTAACATTTTGACTTTTTTGTTATTTTATTTATGACGCTGCAGATATGCAAAAAGCACAATTTTACCAATAGTACTTTATAACACTGATAAATTAATTCTCAAATCGCAGTTAGGATATAAAGGGTTAATATAATATTAATAAACATTTTTTTCTATGCATTTAATTATGTATGAGGTCATATAAAATGCATTCTTTAATGTACCTACCTACCGCTTTTCATATTTAAAAAGTTCTATTGTTTCTATTATATTGTCTCGTAATTCCATGAACAATAAATTAAGCCCCAACCAAAATTAGTTTCTTTATATTATAATTTGTAATCCGATATTATAAAAAGCTAATTGCGAAAGTTTGTTAAGATACCCAAAAATATTCAGAAGCAAGCTGACGATAAAATGAAAAATTTATTTCCTTCTATGTAGCACAATTTTGGCGCTATATTAAGCAAATGTTGGGTTAAAAAGCTTGTGTTCCAAGGTTGTCCTTTAAATTATACACAATAATTCTTAAAAATAATAACAAAACTACTCAAAATATGACCAAAGCTCGACGACGCGACACAACATGTAGAAACGTTTCAGGCTGTAACGAATTTTTGCATTCAGTACCTACTACTTTTCATGTCATTTCACAATATTCCTAGACACGGCTCTGCCTTTATAATTTAATGCTATCTATATTGCAATTGAATGCAGGTTATCGGCTGGGAACGTTTGGCGTTTGAATACCTGGATCTTGAGTCTCGCAATAGCTACGACGCGACGATGAGCTTATGTATTTTCAAAGCGACTTTGATACTTTCCGATATTTTGATGCTTGGACAAATAGCTTTTAGGCCAATGTCACCATTTTAATAAGTAGCTCAACTGTCGTCTATTGTCTAAAGCTCCTATTTATAACATCTGTTCGAGCAAAAGTGATAAGAGAAACTCTTAATGAGCAACTTACTACGCAGTTTTTGGTGAGCAAGTTGTGGAACCATTTTGGATTTCATTCAGTTGGCAACGTCCTATTGTTGTTTTGGATGATCACTTATGGAATTCCTTTTTCATCTGGATGGTCCAGCGTTGCGTAACATCTCCAACAACATCTCTCTCACTGGTACAGTTCCAGCTACGAATCTGCGCAGTGCAGTGCTGTTTTTAGGCATGGGCCCGAGGGGCCCAGGGCCCCGGATTCTTAGGGGCCCCCGCAGAAGTAAACTAATCAACTAATAATAATTATTCATGCTTTAATTTTGTAAAAAAAACTAGACCTAAAATAAATTTTGTACCTAAAATAATACTCCTACTAAATAATTCAAAAAATAATCTAAAGGCAAGTTTTTCTTAGTTTCTTAAAGGGTCTCATTACCTTGGGCCCGGGGCCCCGATCATATAAAAGACGGCGCTGGCGCAGTGTTTTGTGTCGCAGAAGTTGTTCAAGTACTTCAGAGTTTTACAAGTGTGCCAGAGTTCACCTTTTGAAGCCAGCCATCGTATGTCGAGTAGAAGGAGACGTTTGTCACCTGATAAGTGAAAACTTATGAGAACGGTTTATGTAAGTAAATTAATTCTTTCTTACTCGTCTGACCAATGTGTATTTTTGGCTTTTGTATTAAAATCGCTGGTTGTTGCTTGTAAATTTAAGTTAGGTGCACTTTTGGTTGTAACACCAAAATTATAACACCACTCATTAGGGGTTGTAATTCAGAGGGTAGTTTTTGTTACAAAACTCACCAAAATGTCGTGACGCACCGGTTGAGAACCTCTGATTTCTAGCTCCACTCGGCGATGGATATGAATTTATTTCATTCTTTATGATCAGCAATATCAATTACATCTATCTACTGCAGCCTTAAAATGAAATGATTTTTTCAGGTCTATATTTTTATTCATAAAATAAAAATAAATTTACATTTTACGAACAACTGTATAAATTCATATTAACTAAATATGCTCTTCAAAGCTATGCTTACAGCACTATTTTAATCATAAAATCTCTTGTGTAAACTATGTAAATCTAAGCAATTTAATTACAATCACTCCGTTTGTTTATAATGTCACAAGTTTATAGTGTACTTAACAGACTTCAACAAACTCTCTCATAAATTTTAATTTAGAACTTGCATAATAAAGCACCTACCCATTTGATTTTAAATCTTATAAAGCACCTTTTAACGCCAATTTTACAGCGCATATTATTATTAAGAAACATTTTTTGCATACCGTATTATTTCTAGACAGATTATTAAAAATACTTCCAAAGCAAATTCTTACGCACGTCACTGATTCGAACAACAACTAGATTTATCCTTTATTTTTTACAAGGAAATTTAATATCGCCTCCTTAATTGCACAAACACGGGAGTAATGATGTAAAAAGTAATTAAAATGTTCATAAATTTGCAATTGACGTAGTTTTCACTTGTCATAATAGGTTTGTTCGTTTGTATGAACTAACTTGCTCGGTTCAAGTTAGTGCAAATGACTGTGTTCGTTTGGCTGCTCAGTTCATGACCGAACATGAACTTCTTGCTCGACCTCTATAGGAGGAGTAGGCAGTGCAAGTTAGAACACTATCTAACTTTTGTGGTGGAGTATTTTAATCTCGAAAGATAACCCAGTTCAAGTTAGTTCATACAAACGAACAAACCTAATATGTATGATAAGATGTGAATTTTTTTAAAGGTGAGTTCGAGTACGATAACCCGTCCCAGAAGATATTCGTCATTTATCATACAAAAACGCGACAGAGGGCCCCGATAGATAACATTAAAATGAAACGTTGAAGGTACAGATAAAAGTAAAAATATCGATCACTTTAGGAAATAAGTTTTGATTTTTCAGATAAGAATCACTCAGTTGCATCATTTTGTTGACGGCACGTACACTTGACGTAAATACTAATTGGTAAACCGCACGTTCAATTTTAAGGATTTATTAAAGGATACTTTAATCCCCCCACCTTTCAAGTCAACGCGCAAAATCCCAACAAGATTAAACTGAAACGACTAGAATCCCAAAAACATCAACACCAACCACAATCCATCGTTTCCCTGATCTAGCCCATTTTCACTGACAAAACCCTCGCGGGTCGAGTCAACCACGATTCTTTGGCACTATCTTTCCAGTTAACTCAACTCCTCGATAAACACCACATGCGTTTCGGCTCCGCTGCAAACCACAAGATGAAGGAAATACAGAGGAATACCCTTTGTGCCTAGGTTCCCCCTAGCAGTCAAAGAGTTAAATCTTAAATCATCCAATGCAATATCTATTGGAATGCCAAATCTTGCTCGCAATAATAAAAAATGGCGACACTATTATTCACCCTAAAGAATAGATTGCTAAATGCAAAGACAATGTATTTATTTAACAAGTAACTTGCTATATTCGTACAGGGTGCGGCAGGGGAACTATCTTATTTTAAAAATGAATAACACAAACAGTATAGGACAGGCCTGGTATAGGAGATAAGAGTTTAATTATTTTTTCATATCACAGAGACACCTTTAAAGTTTTTATTTACTATGTTTTAAAAATTATATAATTAAGGTGGCCTCCGTTCTGGTCAATGCATTGAGATAGTCGAGTTTTGACGCTTCTCTCCACTCTTTCCATTATATTGACGGGTATGTTATCGATAACAACTTGAATATTTTTCTTCAGTTGAGCTGAGAGTTGAGAAAGATGAAAATGAAACTCATCGCTGAAGAGCACAAGGGCATCATGAGGCATATTGTTAAGAACGGCTTCGCATACATTTTTTTCGTAAAAGAATATCGCTTGGATTACGTTTTACTACCAATACCAATTTATATGGATGAAATTGCAGTTATTTATGAAGAATTCGTCTGACAGAACGATCAGATCGCCTAGGAGATCGCAAAATTGACTGCCTAACCTGCTCAATGTTTTCGGGTATCCTGATCGTCCTTGAACCTCCAGAATCTTTTTCTGCACAGCACCGGTTTTCCTAAAGCTGTCCACCCATAAAAGAATTGATTTCCGATCAGAAATAGGACCCGCGGGCGAGATATTGAAATGATTTCGGAATGCACGTTGCATAGTGATAATTGAACAGCAGTTTGAAAAGTAGGCTTCTAAGGCGAACGCGCACTCCTCCCTTGTCCACTGCATGATCGTTACAAAATCTACATGACAGAAAACTTTAAGTTCCGATCTTTCGAATGAACGCCACCCCAGCCTTCTCGGATTAATTGTCGCTTCAGGGTGCGCGTTTCAAATAAGTAAGTTCCCCTGCCGCACCCTGTATAATATTATACGTATTTTTTCATATAAACAATGCAGACCAAATCAAATGACATAAATTCAGTAAAGCTTCAAGTTGAGCTCGGCTCAAGTACTAAGCGCACATTGTAAAACCCATAATTTGTAAAATTTGAAGCTCAAGGCTGGTTCAAAGTTGAGCTGAGCTTAAGCTTCTATTGTAAAACCCGCCCTTAGAGATGCTTTAGGTCACCGAAATCAATATAATTTTTAGTTAGGTTCAAATCGCAGCTATTATAGGTATAGTAAAAATAATATATTCGCTGGGTGCGTGAATCTGGCCATGTTTTTTGCACAATTTGTCTGCAGCGGACGCTGGCATCGTTTTTTAATACCCCCACTATGCACTTCGCACCCAGCGAATAGTAAAATATAATGTCAATATTTAAAAAACCAAATGTTTTATTTTTTTTCTCATAGTTGAAAAGTTAATTCGAAATTTGAAATCAACAATTTAACTTTTGTTTCACAATATCCTTTATAATAACTTTTCAAATGTACTACTCGGTTTTCAGTGCGTGCAGGAGTATGTGGCCCCTTAACTTCTGCTATAACACCACAGATATAATCTTGACTTAATCCGGTATGCTGCCAACTTAAAAATTGCAACAATGGACAATTGGAATTACAACAATTTATTAGAGATTGCGCATAGGAGAATGCGTGAGTTTATTTCTTGCACAAGGAGAAACCCAGTGTGATCACCTGAAAATAAAGGATCATCTTGTGGAATTCTTAAGAAGAAATCATCCACAGCTATAAACATCCATAGTCTCTCGCCATGGTGGCCAACCGGGTTGGCGAGTGTAGTCCACAGATCGATTTTGGACTTTTTAGATCACAGCACATATGCAATCAGGATTAGACCGCGGTTTCCCGCTCTCTAGTCTATCCGTGTTTGATTTACGCTAGACAACTGGTTAAGAAGAAAACTATTGTAATATTATAATATATTATTTATATTAAAACTTTGGGGTTATATTTAGCAACGTTTCAAGATATTCCAAACAAAAATTCATATCAAAATATTAAGCAGTAGTCGAGATACTCATTCCATAAAAGTAGCTCAACTGCTGCAGTTGTAAGTGACGTCAGAATGTTTGGAATGAAGAACAAAAAAAGACAGTTAAATAGATAGGTTTTTCTAAACCATGTTATTTGAAAAATACTGAAAATTAAAAAAATTAAAAATAAGTTTAAAATGTTACTATTTTTTTATAACACTCTGACATCTCTGTATGTGCAGTGCCTTCTCTAGTGCAGTCCTATGCACATAATAGTAGGTGCCCAAATGCTATGAATGCTTATTCCGGCATTCGAACGCTACATTATCGCTCAATTAAGAATAATAAGACAAAACGAATAAAATTAAGCACACACTGCTGGCCGGAAGCCCTCAATTACAAATGTTATTTTTCCAAAAATTTAAGCATCAAGAATGCTTCCAAATCTGGCAAGTATACAACATATACAATTAAACAAAGCAAAATTCCACATAATTGCAAGGTTTGTTCAACATAAAGTAGCGATTTTACTATTGACTATGGAACAGTTTAATTTTAGAAATAATTCGGGTCGAAATAGAAACATGCTCGAGCAGAAAAACATCCCCGCGTTACACCAATTGCGTTAAAACGTTCCAATACGAACAGAAAAGCCATCTAAACGTCTAACATGTAACTCACCCATTAATTTTCTTTCATAATTGGATCTTCTAATGGAACTTTTTCTTCGTTAATAAAATTTAAACGAATACTTTCAGTTACAGATTCATATATCGCACATGAAGAAGTAGGTACCAAAACATTTTCTACTTCAACGCTGTCGGCTTTCAAAGTTGGAGGTATGGAAAATGATTTTTGGCTTCTAACAGATGCAGCTCGATATATTCCAGAATTCAGCAAAGAATCTTGTTGGGTTTCGTTGTTTCCATTACATGTCCGTTCCGATCTCCAATTTCCCAACCTATTTCCAGATAAAGTCTTTTTTGATGATCCATTAAAACATGGGAGAACCAATTTAAATTCTTTACGAAAATTTTCATTTAGCCATGCGTACAAAAAAGGATTATAACAAGTTGAAGACATTGCCATCGAATGAACCATAAAAAAACTTAAGAAGTAATACTGCCAATTTCCAGTTTGAATATAAAAATCATTTATTATGTTTATAACATTTAATGGCAACCAAGAAAGGAGAAATATTACCACCATGGCAATTAGCATTCTGTTAGTTCTCCGTTTTCTTTCGCGATCAGTTTCTTCTTTTCTTGAAGTTTTGGTTCCTGGTTTACTTTTAGCTCTATCATTTAAACGTAAAGATACACATATATAGCAAAATGCCATCATACAGAAAGGTATAACAAATTGCATCATTGCAGTTAAACCTCCAAAGATTTTACGATATCCTTCCTTAGGCCAATCTTCTTCGCAAAAGTATTTATGTAAAGTTGTATTATCGCTACTTTTATGTCTCATATATATTCCATATGGTAGAGTAACTAAAATTGAAAATAACCAAATGCACAGTATAATCATAATGCAAGTGGATAACTTCATTCGGGGATGAAACGGATAGATTATCACAAAAAAACGATCGATAGCTATAGATGTAAGGGTCAACGTCGAAATATAAACACTTGCTCCTTGGGCATACGATACAAGATGACAAATAATTTTTCCAAATACCCATTTTCCCATAAAAGTATACAATGGTGTAAATGGTACTGCCAATACACAGAGTAAAATGTCAGATAAGGCTAAATTAGTAATAAATAAATTCGTTACAGTTTGCATAGCCTTGTTTCTAAATACCACATAACAAACAAGAACGTTTCCAAAAATACCGAGTACGAATATTGAAGTATACAAAATTAAAAACAGTGCTTGAACAACCGCGTTATCGATTATATCGTCCCCGGTACTATTACGATCACTAATTTGATTCCACTCGTCCAGAACACCAGTACTATTATTAAAGTACTTAGAAACTTCCATTTTTAAATAGTTATTTTTCACAAATAGATATCCGCTTATTTAAGTTTGCACACAATAAAAATATAATATTATTTAATACGTAACTTTTAACTCTTCGTTATTTAAACCTAAAAAATATTAACATTAATTTTAAATACTTTCACCACCATACAGAGAATTTTAAATTAATTTTTTAACGATTTTTCTTTAATAATTACATACAAGAATTTAAGTTTATAATAAATGATTAATAGAATACGTGATCAATAGAAGTCATAAACTTAAATACATCGATTTAGAGCCATAACTTTGGAATGAGTGAGAAATGTTTTTATTTTATTATATTAACCCTGTATCGGTTTTTGTAACCATACGGTTACATTGCACTTTAAATTGCTTTATCTCCTTTACAACACGCTGTCAAACAATTTTGACTATTTTGGTATGAAAATATAATATTCTGTAACCACTAGGTACTACAGAACGATCTACAGAACCATCTCAAGTTCAATACGAAACTTAAAAAAGTTGAAAATTGCCACATGTTTTTAGCTGAGTGTATCGCTGCCACCAATTGTAGTGCATATTTTTCGTGTTTTTTTAATAAATAATAGGTTGTTATGTTCTGTATCATATTTTTGTTATGTAAAATAGGTTTATGAATATTTGGGAAACATAATTACTTACTAATTTTATGTTTTCACTATCTAATTTGTTTTTTATAAGGGTAATTACTTAATTAAATTAATTTAAAAAAGTCACTTTCAAAATAATTTTAAATAATTTTGAACATGTAATATCGTTATTTGATGAATTTAAAAGCATATTCTTCAATAACGCATTTTTTTGTTCATTATTACTGTCTTTGCCCGATACAGGGTTAATCAAATTTTTTGAACTGTGAATTATGATAAAACGATGGTAGTACTTCTAATGTCTTCTGGTAATTATTAATTATAATTAATTTTTTCTTCTACTACCATTGTGACAGTCAAATTTTTACGGTTACGACATTTGAAACTTTTAAAAATGTCTCAAAGAGCACAGCAGTCCATGTTAACATTCTAATAATTCTAATAATCTACATTTATGGTTTCTAATAGTTTGCGTCACAATGTTTGAGTTGAAATTGTATCAATAACTTATTATACAACATTAAAGAATTAATCAAATACTATAAACAATAAGAATTGGAAAGAGTATTTGAAACCCAAATTTTTTCAAAGTGAAGTCAGACTCAGAAGTATAATATTTGTCAAAAAATGTTCTCCTTTTATAATAAACAAAAAATTCAATAATCATAATTTTCTCAAACGAGTATTTTCCCCCACTTCTCCTAGCTATGTTTTGACTACTTTTTGATACCAAAAGTAGCCCTTTCCGTACAGATAAGTCTACGGAATAGTTTTTTATTCTTTATGTAAGAAAGAAAAGTGTATTTCTCCGCATCAGAAAAATGTATTAAAAATTAACATACTCTAATAAATTAACAAAATATACATAATTACTGTTAAATTTCTTTGATGTTTGGAATGCAAATTATTTCTCATTGTTTGGGAAACAACACTACAATAACAATTGGAATTGTTTTGGAAGTGGAAACAACGCTAAATAATTAACAATTTATTCTTAGGGGATGTCACGTAAACCGGTGACAAGAATATAAAAATTTACAAAGTAAAGAATGATACACAATGATAAATGAATACTAAATAATAAGTTTAGTATAAAACAACAATTTTGGATCATTGAAAATACCTAGATTTTGTCAAAACATGAAACATACTTGGCATACTTGCCTTGGCAAGTCAAATACAAGCTTGCGATAATCCTGTCGTAAGATGACATGCTATTAGGGACATGAACTGGCAATTAATATTAAATGGCTGTAGCTACAAGTTCTTTTTTTACAAAATAAATCTCACAACGTCATAACTAACACTAAACTAAGCTTGGTAAATTGTTCCATCTGAAAAAATGTTTATTCGATGTTTTCGCTACAACTTCTGAAGTACGACTGATCTAACTCCGACTTCCATGCAACGCAGCCACGGGTAGTTTAGATCTTGTATAGAGATCTTAGTATACTAACCTACAACAGAATGATGCCAATAAGGACTAAATTTGCGTAAAAATGCAATCTTTAAAACGCTTTAAAATCGATTTTTGGCTAAATTAATCGATATAGACGTTCGCCCATAGTTTAAACCACGGATGTGTTTAAACACTTCATTTTAATATTATCTATTAAATTCCGTTGAGTTTTCTTTGATAAATAAAATATGGAACCGAATCTTATTTAATGCAAAAATTGAAATCGATATACATTATGTACGTTATACTAATGGATTGAATCTTAACACTGAAATTTTTCTATAGTTGATGTAATGCTTTTATGTGAGCACTTACAACACGTTAATGTTGACAGTTCGAGATGTTACAACGTTAAAAATACTGCAAACCTTATAGATAGATTTACCGCTCAAGATATCAGTATTTTGAACTTGAGCATCTCAAACTATCAACATTTAAGCGTGTTATAAATGGTCACATGACAATAAAATCCTTTTACATAAACCATAGTTATTTATAATAGTAGACAAGAAAGATCGTGTATTATATAATATCATGAGCCGAGAGAACCATACCTACTATCCAGGTTATCCCACCGCGATTGTATCTTATTGCATTTGATGATAGTTGCAAATTTTCACATCAGAAAGTAAAATTATTTTCCATGCGAGTGACAAATATATGAAAGATGAAGCAAAATTAACACTCCAAAAAGAAACTAGTCAATCGATTTGTAAACAAAGCGACGTTCGCAATGACTTTGAGGGATTGCTTCGGTAGAAGCTGGAAAGCGCCAATCAAAGTGATATATTTTCTATGATTAAAAATTGTTAATTTTGTCGGCTCTTGCCAGCTTTCTACCGAAGGAAGACAAGACAAGACATCACTTCATTGTGAACGCTGCTTAAGGCTTTGAATAGCATCATAATATTATTATCATCATATTATCAATTATTATAGTAAAATGGTACTTGAATTAAAAGTTTTGAAATAAGGTTTCTTTCTATTTTCCGAAATTTAGCTATCCACAGCAATGCCAAAAATTGTAAAGTAGGATGTTAAAATAATTAGAAAAATTATAGTTGAGAATGCGGTCATTAATGATCTAAATATAGATCCGAGTTTACTTCTTACATATGATCACACAAAAATAGGAACAAACAGGTCCGTCTAAGGGATACGAAGTTAATTGAAAAAATTAGCAAGAAAAAATTATAAAATCAAAAGACACCTTAACGGATTACATATGTTTCAATCTTAGGACGTTTTTACACGTGCCACTGATATCATCAGATCCGTACTGGTTTAATGAAAATACAACTTTATTTACCAAATCCTTCAAAAAACTCGATCCCAAAGGTCCTGACTGTACACCCATTATTATTATCTGTGATAATAATATGTAAGAAGTAAGTATGCAAGTGCCTAATATAGTTACGGCAATTAATCTTGCAGTTTAGCCAACCTGCCAATGTTAAAGTTTTCCAGCCCTTATTTCAAAGTTATTATTTTTGGGTTAGTAGTCTAATTATTATTATTATTTCATAGTCCACTACCCAAAAATAACAATACATAAATTATTTTCAATATACGAAAATTTAGTTAATATAATTTCAAAGCATTTAATAATTTTATCAGAACAATATTTCACAAATAAATATTTGAAATTCAATGAAGTAAGCATAATGTGCTTATCTTATCCTTATTATAAAGGATAATAAATGCCTTTACATCTTCTATGATGATCTTATGAATAATTACATGAAAATATTTAGGGGAAAGGGATGTAAGTTGACCATGCATGTACGAGTAAGTTGACCACCCTGACTTATAGAGAAAACTATGAGTTGCAACATATATCATCGTGTTTATTAACACAACATTCAATATTTATGTGGTTTTAAAGTGAATAATAGACAGGTTGCTCTGGTTGCTACAAACTTTGTGTAAAAAAAATTTTATTTTTTTAAAAATTCAATTTTTTCGTGTGCCGATAAACTAAACAATTTTCGGTGATATCGCAAGATTAGTAAAATTCATTGAATTTTAAAATCTAAAGTAAATTTCAAAAATATCGTGTATATGAGTACAACAATTTTTTTGCGAGTGTTTCAATGTAGTGTCCAGAATGTAAGTTGACCACATTTGTGGGATGTAAGTTGACCACCCCATTTTTTGTATTGTTTTCATTGTTAAACAATTTGTTATTACATTTTTATGTTTGAAATTTACATCGAATCAACTTCAAAGTATTTTTGCGGTGTTTTAGTGAAATTTTGAGGTATTTTGTTGGATTTTTCATTTTACATCTGTCCGAACTGCGATTCAGATGATTATATTGAGTAATTCATTTTCGATGTTTTTTTCTTTTCTTTTTATTTACCTGTACATCTTAAAATCAATAAATGACAATTGATTTTGTATATCAGTTGGTTTCAGTTAAGATTTTTTGACTTTCAGCTACTTTTAGGGGGTGGTCAACTTATATCCCAAAAATTAAAATCGCCAATTATTGGACCTTCGGGAGAATGGTCATAACTTTTTTGTTTTTCAAGCAATCTAAAAAGTATCTTCAGCAAAGTTTTGCTTAATGAAGTCCTCTTTCTAATGGCCATTAAAAAAATATTTATTTGGAGATGAGTTATGACCTAAAATGTAAAAGGTGGTCAACTTACATTCTTTCTCCTACAATTAGCCCAGTATTGGCCCGACGGCGGTGACGACTGGGAGACCGTTGACCCAAACTTGAAATGATAACCTTGGACCTATGCGACCATCATTGGTGCAGCTTTGGCACCAGTAATGGTTAATTGCTGATCACAGGCAAAGGACGCCAATTAATACTCGTCGCCTGTCTATACCGATACTGACCCAGTATTGGCCGTATGCCGATCTTTATACTGAGTATGTGTTAGGCACTGTCAAATGGCCTTATTTTTTTCATGGTATTCTTGATTTGTAGCTTATTATTTTGGTCTCTTTCGTTATAGCGGGTCCATTTTCCCAACCATTTCAAATTTAGGTTGTGTTAGGCACTGTCAAATGGCCTTATTATTTTCATGGTATTCTTGATTTGTAGCTTATTATTTTGGTCTCTTTCGTTATAGCGGGTCCATTTTCCCAACCATTTCAAATTTAGGTTGAATATTGTGCCAATTTTTTTTATAAGTTCCATTTCACCAGCTTCTCCTAAGTTAAATTTTATGGTGAAATTTGAGTCAAATATTTAGTTTCCTTGATCTTCCAAACCATAATTTTAAATTAATTTTCTACAAAGTTATGGGTGTTTGAAGTATTTGTGAATTCGGAGCAAGTTATAGCCGATACTATATAGCGTTTGTAAATTTATCTCTAGTTTAAATATTTAACAAAGTTGTTGTGGTGTAAGCGGTACTTTGCAATAACTATGACTAGAGAGGGTATATAGTAAGAGTGCGGACAACGTTGGTCATCTTTTTTATTGGTCGCGCCATGTTTTTCTCATTAAGGGCGCGAATTTTAAAATATTTTCAAAAGTCGTTAAGATAGACGTCAAAATGACAATTGTACGTTACAAATTACACGGTTAGAATACATTTTTTTGTGAAAATGCCTGATTGTTGTGTAATTGGGTGTAATAATAATGACAAAAAGGGTTTTTTGATGAAAATATTTTCCATAATCATGCTTTTATGAAATTCTAAAATTTATTAACTTACTACTACTGAAAATTTTTAATTTGACGTTGTAAAATTCAATTTTTGTGTATAATAAAATCAAGTGAGTATCAATTATTCTATGGCATGAACTTAGTTCTATGGTAATGGTAGATATCCACGTACTGTTAACCATAGAAACTGAGAAAAACATGGCGCGAACTACACGTTGGCCGCACTCTTACTATATACCCTCTCTAACTATGACATTTTTTAATTTCCAAACGTCATCCGTCTGTTGAAACGTGTTGAACTGTGAAAGTTCGCGTATCGCGTATAAAAACGAACTTTCACAGTTCAACAGATGACAGATGGCGTTTGGTAATTAAATGTCAAGTTAATTACAAAGCACCGCTTACACCATAACAAGTTTGTTAAATATTTAAACTAGAGACATATTTACAAAAGCAATATAGTACCGGCTATTAAGCTTGTTACTGGCACCTTTCATTTACTTTTAATTATTTTAAATGTAATTCAAAAATGTATACTGATTTTAGTTGAATTCCTGGAATTGGCTGATATCAGTAAAGCTTACAGTGTTCATAAATGAATAATTTGATATAATATAAACTGGAAAAAAAGTTGAGAAAGGTTATGAATTTATAATTTGGTGACCTACTACGGCAAACTGTAGCGTATGATAAATCGCATTATATAATAATATAATTTATATTATTACATTTCATAAATGTTCCGGAAAAGGTACGAAACTGGAAAATGTATATATTACAGATAAATGTGTACAGATTCAATGGGGGTTAGTAAGAGTACGTTGAATAATTTAACAGACAGCGCTGTCCTGAAATGTACACTTGTGAACATGTACTTGGTAAAAATCAGTAAGCGAATGCAGTGAGCATAACCACTAAATAAATAAATTTATAATCGTTGTTCGATTGGGTAGCTTTTTATTATAATTTAAGGTTGTTAATAAGAGGAGTGGGAGTAAACTGTGGTGGTGTCTCTGTCCTATGCTAAATAAATTTATAAATTGAAAATATAAATATTTTGTGTTATTAACTTTGTTAATAATATTTAAATTAGTTACTAAGTTGTAACTTTTGTCACACTCATTTATACATTTTATTTACTATAACTTGAATATAAATAATAAAAGTTACAACTTAGTAACTAAGTTAAATAAATAAATTTATTTATAAAAAAATATTAATTTATAAAAATATATATAGCAGTTATTAATTTGATAAAACCTAAACATCATTTTTATTTGATCGCGCTTGCTTTTCTCGTGCTTCAGATAGTAATGGGGGTAAATCTTGTGATTTACTAAATTTGTATCTGTTTAGAAAAATAATTTAATTTACAGAATAAATCTTAAAATGAATTAAGAGTAGGTGTGATATTAGTATGTGTTGTAAAATATAAATTTAACAAAAACTTAACTAATAAGTGTTAAAATATTAATTTGGAATAAAAAATGTTTTGACATTTAATGTTGTTCTTTTCTACAGTTAAATTCTTAATATTTTAACACTTTGTTAAATTTATAATAATTTAATTTTCTCAGACACTAAAAGGAAGGCTTTTGAAATTTGGTACACTTATTTATAAGACTCATAAATATTTTGGCGATTTTTGGTAATAATGACTTTTCTGATTGAAAAGATAATGACTCAATGAATGATGAAATGAATCAATGTGAGACACCTGTCGCATCCATTAACGCAATATAATAATGTGTCACGAAACAGTAACTTTGACATTTTTTATCTCGATAACTACGAGGAAGATTAAATTCAAACTTCGCCAGAATCTTCTTCATTATGCAAATAATATACTGTAAAAATTTAAGAAACAATTTGCTTCAAAAATGTTTTTAATTCAAATATAAATTTCTATGCTGGCTAAGAAATGCAAAAGGGAGGAGGACTTCTTTTGATATAAGGACTTGCGAGCAACCTACGGAATGGCGGAGATCATTTAATTTATTTATAAATTCTGTTTTGTGAATTTGTAAATTGGATTTTCCTATGCAAATAATTACATTGTAATAATAAAACTTTATTTATATAATTTGTAGAAATAATTTCATACATCTTTACTGTGAATAAAAAAAACATAAATAATATAATATTTTACGGGTGTGGTGGACTATACTCGTTATTGCTATTATTAAGTGAACTTTTGTTTTAATATACCTTACATATTTTTAGGTATTTAGAACTCGAGAAATAAGAAAAATCAATAAATCAGCAAGAAAAAATTGAACACAAGAATTGTCGCTATGATGTTTCATGACGGCATAAGGTATAGTTGGAGTAATCGAAAAAAACCCAACTAGTCTGCCAGGACTACGGATTACTACGAGTAATATAAGCTAATTATTGTAATTCTATTAAAAAATGTAATTGAATGTTAAATTACTACGAATGATTGCTAATAAGTAAGATTCTTTATTATTATATTAATAAATATTCGTAATTGTTAATAATCTTGCAAATAAATAAAAATAATAACAAAAATGTAATTTGTATTGGTATTGAAATTAATCAGCATGCTTTATTTACGTTTTACAAAAGAAATTTCTTTTATATTTTGGAATACCTGAATATCTCATGTCTCAAGTGCTCACGTTCTTGAATGTTCCCCTAAGGAGTATTCACTTACGGAATTATATTGTATACTTTTAAAGGTTCTTCTGAGTATAGCTACCATTTTAATAAATGAATAATTTACCGAAAATTAACTAGCTCACAAATTTATGTATTTCTTTTTCTTAGACATTTTGCTGATAGCTCAGACTTACGTAAAATTTACGTAAATTATATTTAATATAAAACCGATTCTTAAATCTACAGTTCATTGGAAGACCGTGCTAAAAAATCTCTGTGGAGTCAGCATTTCAAACCCAGAATTTCCATTCTGTAACCATTGTGGTTAATATAAAGTAATAATAGTCATATAAAATTTTGATTTAATTTTTTAACTTAACTTTAATTTAATTCCTAATGTTTTAAAAATTAGGTACTTTAAATATATTTATAGTTATTAACTTGTGAAAATATACCATGTATTACTTTATAATTATGTAAAATCTAGCTGAGGAAAAACGCTAATGAAGAAGAGAAGATGAGGAATTTTGCAGTTTCAAATTATTTACCAATTCTTACCATTAGACCATAAGGTAATACAATAAGGGAATATAATGTAAACGTAAGTTTTTCTTTTGATTTCATTAAATTACTTTTTCATATTTAGATTTCAATTAATTTTTAGATTGGAATTTTTATATTCTAACTATCTGAGGAGATTTCATGAGATCGAAACAATATTGTCATAGTTTATAATAATTTAATTATTTGAATTCATTTCCGATAATTTGATACAGCTAAGTTTTATATAATATAAAGTAATTCGTTGTATAGCGGGTGACCGGTCGCCGATGTGAACATTGGAAAGTAACAAAGGAAATTAATTTTTCTTTAATTCCTGCTTCCCATCAGAACGAATAAGAATGAAAAAGGTATCAATTGAAAGAGTTTTATTTTCCACGTCTAAAGACTGGGTGTCTTTAATGTTTTGTTCTTTAATAACGTTAAAAATGTAGAATTAAAATAAGTGATTTTTTAATAAAATCAGACCTGCTTTGGATGGTTTAACTGTCAAAATGCGTTTAAAATTAGTTTTCCAACAAAAACAATTGCAATGAAGAACAAACCATCAAGTGCTGGTGTCTTTAGACGCGGAAAATAAACCTCTTTAAATTGATACTCTTTTCATTCTAATCCGTTATAATGGGAAGCAGGAATTTAAAAAAATCAATTTCCTGTGTTATTTTCCTATGTTCACATCGGCGGCCGGTCACCCGTTATAATAATAGTCATAAATGAAGCAAGATGACAAAGTGGGCCAACTACAAATTTTTGAATTTTTTTTTTATATAACTACCTATTAGAAACTAGCTAGTTCACTGTTGCTCTATACTAGTTTCAAGTATTTAAAAATTAAAAAATGTTTACATTCACTATTATTTGTTCTCACATTGTCCACTCATTGCCTCAAATATTCTCTTGTAAAAGTATGAAACATATTGTTACTTAAATTACTTTAAATTCTCTGTATGTTTTTTATTCTAGTTAATAATATTTATATCACGAAAATTATGTTAATATTTTCTCCCACGTAGAAAAAAATACAAAAATCTGGTCGAATTAGGTAGAAAGCTGAAAAAAATGTTTATTTCAATTATAATCTTACCGCCATATAGAACTGCTATGATCCTCGAACATATTCTGTGATTTTATAATTTACAATCTTGTATTTGAGAAATACGTTCAGCAATTGGCTCGCGAGGTTCCAAATATTTTGCAGGAGAAGTTAAAACAGCCGAATGTAACAATGTATCTAAAGTATATTCATCACTGTTGCAATACCTGTTTGCCGAAGTACGTATTAAACAAGGCAATATATGTTTAAATTCCTTTCTAAAATTTTCATTAAGCCAAGCATATAAAAATGGATTATAACAGGTGGAAGAGACGGCCGTTGAATGTGCCAAAAAGAAAAATAAATGGAAATAATTTCCAAAGTCGTAAAAATCGTTAATTACATTAATAAGATTTAATGGAAACCAGCATATCCCAAATATGGTTACCATAGCAATTAACATTCTATTAGTACGTCGCTTTTTTTCTCGGTCTGCTTCTTCTCGTCTAGCATTTTTACTTCCGGGTTTAGACTTGGCCCGTTTGTTTAACCTCTGAGAAATTTTGAGATAGCAGTATGCGACAATAAAAAACGGTATTACAAATTGCATTATTAATGTAAATGAACCAAATGCTCGTTCTAAATTATCTATGGGCCAAGTTTCTTCACATACTTCTCGACCTTTATGCAGAGTCATCTTCATGTAAACGCCATATGGTAATGTAATTACAAGAGAAAAAATCCATATTCCGAATAATATTATAAGACACACACATAATTTCATGCGTTGTCGTAAAGGGTACAATATAACAAAGTATCTATCTACTGCAATTGCTGTAAGAGTTAAAGTAGAAACATAAACACTTGTAGCTTGTGCGTACGGTACCAAATGGCAAATCACTTTTCCAAATATCCATTTTCCAATAAATGTGTATAGTGGTGTAAAGGGTACGGCTAATATACATAATAAAATATCCGATAATGCCAAATTAGTAATAAATACGTTGGTAACCGTTTGCATTAATTTATTTGAATAAACAATATAGCAAACCAGTACATTTCCAAATAATCCCAAGAAAAATATAATTGTGTACAAGATGTAGAATACTACTTGAACAAATAAGTGGCTAGTAACATCATTTTGGAGTTCATCCACCGTATCATTCAGAGTTGCCATGTTTTTAGATATAATATTACGTTCACAAATCCAACAAAGATATGCTTAATCCTTATAACCATATAGACAATTTAATAGCACTAAAGTTGTTCAGTTTTGCTCCAGTTTCAATTCAATATCTACGTAAAAAAAATATAAATAACTCGAAGAATTTGTAATATCGATTATTGATGAAATGTTTTAAAAGAGCTAAATTTAAACTTTAATAGAATTCAAATTCAGAGACCTTTATTACTGCACAATAATTTCAAAACTACAATTTACAACAAGTAGTTGATGATTATTACTATTATTAATACATAGTATTGATCATTAACTTCCGCTACATTTATTTAACATTTATTCTGAAAACAGTACGAATTTCGTTAATTAATATTAGAAAAACTACAAATCCGATTACTTTAATTTTTGGGTACTTATATCAATCTTACTGATGATTGCATAATTTTATTAAAAAATATTTATAATTGTATCAACATTGTTTCTGTGCGTGGTGTTTAACAACCGTTTGGTAAACATGATTTTAGAAATTTGCGTGACCTGAAAACAAAGAAAAAATGTGTTAATAATTATTTAATAATAAGAAATACCGTACAAAATATGCATATTTTTTTCGAAAACTAAATTCCAAATTATCCTTTATCAACGACTGTAGATAAACTCCTGCGTCATGTGATTGCAATAAATGAAAACAAATTTTTCATAGTTATTAGATCACCCAAATTTCCAACATGCAAAACACTAGGAACAATGTTGTACTTATTCCAACTCCTACAATTATAATTATTTTTTAATAAAATTATACTTGTATGTTATATATTTTGTAGTTTTTCCGAAATTAATTTTCAAAATATTATACACACTGTTTTATAGTAGTCAAACGGTCTACCCCTTATAAATACCAAAAAGCTATGGATTCAGCTCTCTGATATGCATTATAATATGTGCACATCATCATAGACGGCCTATCATTAAATATGGAATAAGAAATTCGTAAAAAATTTAAAATAAATAAATAATATAACAAATACCACTACTAATATGTAAAAATTCACTTTTGTATATTATAATAATATATTGTTCATGAGAATGTTCGTAACCATATTTGACAAAGGTATGTAGTTACTAAGTAAATAAATTAATTCTAAAGAAGTGTGCTTTTGGTTGTGGTCATAAGCATATTTTATAATAATACATATAACTAATTGCAGTAATTTGTTAGCCAAAGGGTAAAGCTGGGATGACATTGGTAGTGAAACACGGCCGTGAGTCACGCTTTAGTAAAATACTCACCACGAACGCAGTTTTATCAGTTTGTGGCAAGAAATTACCATTCGTCGTATTTCACGAATCAGCAGTTTATAAGGTGCGTATTTTATGAAAGCGTGATGCACGGCCATAGTCAACCCATGTCAACCCAGCTTAAATAAAATGAATTCCAAGATATTAGAATCATATTACTGCTATTATACTACACTGTTACTATACTGCTACTATACTGCTATTCATGCTACATTATATCCCCATATATAGGTAGTTGGTGTATGCTTAATAGTATCGAAATAATTTGTATCGAAAGAACCAAGTTAGATTTCCATTCGTTACACATTGCCCTTGCAATCTTTTGATCAGAGGTGCAGTTAGAATAAGACTCAAATGAATAGTCAGTAAAAAAATATAAAACTTACAAAATTATCTTGATTCTTACAAGAATTTGTAATTGTTTGAAGTATTTTTATTCACAATAATTAAAATAAGCCTAATTCTTTAACATTACCAAATAAAATCAAACAAAAATTTGCTTTAACAAATAAAATGTTGGTACTCCCGCAATTCCACATAATTATATTTATCCGAAATCAACCTCTATAAAATTTAGAATCAAGAATGTTGTCGTATCGTGTAAAATAGATTTAAATATATAAGAGAAAAGATCACGTAGTAAAAATGGTAACTTGTAAAATTCTTTAATTTCATTATTCTTTTAATTTTCAAAAATAAAAATTCTCTATAGGTCATCATACTTCAATTTTATGAAAGATGATTTAATTACCAATCGTAACAACAGGTTTTTATTGGCTATTCTATGTCATTCCAATCAATGTTTTAAAAGTGAAGCATTGCGTTTTTCAAAATTTAAGTAAAAGTTAATTTTGTTCATCATGTAGTTCCAATTCATTATTTAAAAAAATTCCTACAAATTATACCAAAATGTACATGAATAACTTTAATAAAATCATGGATAAAACATGAATAAAATTCGATTTTAATATTATTTGTATTTATCTATTTTAAAATTTATGGTTGCACAAAAATAATACACGTCTGTTAATACAAAAGTATTACAGTGTTCCATTAAATGCAAGCTGTATAACCTAGTACATTATATAGATATTTCTTTACGTCTTTTTTTGATGTCCTACTATTGCTCGGATGAGACTATACGCTGGCGCTGTTGGTTGTTCTTTAAGGAGGTCTTCTGTTAGAACGAGGAATTTTTAGGTGATTTTTTCAGAATTTTTTTCAGAGAAACGGCTAAATATTTTATTCTTATAATTTTTATATAGATACACTTATACTTTAACAATTTGTATAAATTTTTGCAACCCAGAAATACTAGCACTTACAGCAGCATAAAACATCATATGAAACACATTTTTCTAGCTGGCGGCAGTGATTTCGGCTGTTGAAGTTATCCGAAATCAAAATACAATAAAAATTCTTAATCTATATGCAAGTGTGGCTATCGTCGGAACCACAATGAACAAAAAAATCAAAAAAATTACAAAATGGCAGCAGTACAAAGTATTTTTTGCTATTTTTAATGAAATTTTTCATGTTTAATGTGTCGTTAAAAAAAAAAGTAATAATTTTCTAGGTTTGATTCTGGTTCGGACAATATAGAGACACATTTACTGAACATTTTCCAATTATCACTGCCGCCAGCTTGAAATACGTTTTTCATATGATGTTTTATGCTGCTGTAAGTACTAGTATTTCTGGGTTGCAAAAATTTATACAGATTGTTAAAGTATAAGTGTATCTATATAAAAATTATAAGAATAAAATATTTAGCCGTTTCTCTGAAACAAATTCTGAAAAAATCACCTAAAATTTCCTCGTCTTAACTAGAAGACCCCCTTAATTCAAATTTGTTTAGTTTTCATGCGAATTTTATTTGGTGAGATTTATGCACGTGGATGTTGATGTGGATGTACTCGTATGGTCGGGTTCGACAAATTTTATTCAATGCAAATATATTTTGAATATTTTTTTGTACGACAGATGTTCATTGTCACAGTAAATGAAGTGCTTCTGTTTCAATATTGTATGAGTTTCAATTTTTTGTAGTTAGGTTCTAAATAATGTTTGAAATTATATTCATGTCTTCATTGTAAATAATTTAAAAAATTCATAATATATACAGGGTGTCCCCGCACTCACTTTACATAACTTAGGTGGTGATAGAGGACACTTTTATAAGAACAATATTTAACAAAAAATTTTTTCTAAATTAAAACCCTCGAGAGTTAGGCCTCTTTAAAGCATTTTTTTTAATTTCCACCTTAACGTGGCCATAGCTCCGAAAATAATGATTTTTCAGTAAAAATGGTTTAGTGCTTTTTAAAAGAGCGTGAAATAATCTACAAACTAGGTTTACACCTTTTATTGTCTAAAATCAACGGCTTTCGAGTTATGAATTAAAGTAAGCTAAAAAATGTCGAAAAATTTGAGCTTTTCTTTTTTTTGGTTTTTTTCAAAACCCTGTATCTTTTAAACGAAACATTTTACAAAAATTCTGACGCCCCATTCCGGATAGGAAATTTAACGGACTACAACTTTTGCCTAGTAAAAATTTTTGAGAAACCAATCCATTTCACAGAAAATCAGAAAGTAACAAACAAGGCAGCTACAAAGCATAAAATTAAATTCACAAAATTTTTATTTTTTTTGAAAAATTATTTTATTAATTGATTTTAAACTATTAGATTATTTAAGTAAATGTTGAAAATGACCACCCTCATTTTCAATACACAGTCGTGCTCGTTTTAAAATATGCTTTATAGTATTATTTATAAAATTTCCTTTTTTGTTAAGAGCCATTATAGCAGGGATGGTCAACAAGGTCGAGGGATTGACCGGTCAATCACCAGGCCAATTTTGGTCAATCGGTGAGTGTGAAAAGTGTCAAAAATTCGAATTTCTGCGATTAAAAGTGTCGAAAAATCGATTTTTTTCGATTTTTTTCGACAAACATCTTTTAAAACAATCACGACTGTGTATTGATAATGCGGGTGGTCATTTTCAACAATTACTTTATTAATGTAATAATTTAAAATTAATTAATAAAATAATTTTTCAAAAAAAATAAAAATTTTATGAATTTAATTTTATGCTTTTTAGCTGCATTGTTTGTTACTTTCTGATTTTCTGTGAAATGCATTGGTTTCTCAAAAATTTTTACTAGGCAAAAGTTGTAGTCCGTTAAATTTCCTATCCGGAATGGGGCGTCAGATTTTTTGTAAAATTTTTCGTTTAAAGATACAGGGTTTTAAAAAAAACCAAAAAAAGAAAAGCTCAAATTTTTCGACATTTTTTAGCTTACTTTAATTCATAACTCGAAAACCGTTGATTTTAGACAATAAAAGGTGTAAACCTAGTTTGTAGATTATTTCACGCTCTTTTAAAAAGCACTAAACCATTTTTACTGAAAAATCATTATTTTCGGAGCTATGGCCACGTTAAGGTGGAAATTAAAAAAAAATGCTTTAAAGAGGCCTAACTCTCGAGGGTTTGAATTTAGAAAAAATTTTTTGTTAAATATTGTTCTTAGAAAAGTGTCCTCTATCACCACCTAAGTTATGTAAAGTGAGTGCGGGGACACCCTGTATATATGTATATATATCAAATGACAATAAAATGTATATTTGCTTCCATGTTTACCTATTTATTATTTGTAATTTTCTGAAGAAGGTCTAAATGCAAGATCGAAAGCTTTTAAGCTTTTAAGTTATATTTTAATATAACTTTTAATAGTATTTCCTTAATTCGTTATTTATTAAAAATAAAACATATATAATTTTCTTGAACTCAGAAAGCAATCACATATATTTGATGAATATATTATGTAAATGACAAAGATTTACAAGTATAAACCAGGAGGAAAGAGATGCCTAGGTAGACCGAGGAAGAGATGGGAAACGTAACAGGAATTTAAATGCCTATAATACGCAAAGTGCAGAAGAAAAAGAAGACGAAGAAAAAGAAGAAGAAGAATAACAACAACGTATAAAATATAATTTATAGACCAGCAGTCTGGCGTAAATCAAACACGGATAGACTACAGAGCGGGAAACCGCGGTTCTAATCCTGATTGCGTCGGATATGTGCTGTGATCTATAAAGTCCAAAATCGATCTGTGGACTATGGGGTAGGCAACGAGAAACCACCCCATTAACATTTCCCTAGTAAAGTCTTCTTGGCTTAGCCAGGAGGATCGCTAACATCCGAAATCGGATAGGCACCTGAAGAAGAAGAAGACCACAGATTATATAATACAGATAGTCAACGCCAATGAACATAGGAGACGGAAACCATGTAGTACAGGAGACGACCACGACTATGTCGTTGTCTCCCAGATCCCAGTGGTCATCTTCTGTAACATCACGCATAATACATAGTATTAAATGAATTTTATTTAACAACTAACGGTCCAGCAGCCTTCAGCCACCTTGATCTCCTATGAGTGTCGGATGTAGTTGTTCGACCTTCGCCTTTACTATGAGAATTTACAAACATATAGATAAGAAAGCAGTTATTTTGGTCTTTCCTAAGTGAAGGGGTGACAAAGAATCTCGGAGGTGCATGGAAATAGAAAAGAGCACATTTTTGGAGCAATTTTTGGAGCAATTTTTTAAATCGCATCTGGTCAAGTGTCGATATCCACAAAATTGTAAAATTTGTTTTTGCGCTAGAGGGCCAAATCTTGGTGGTCCTTTAGTGGTTATTGCCGAGCGTGGAGACGCTATTCTGGTTGTGGTTGCAGAAAATATAAGTGGAAATCAAAAAAAGGTTGTGTTAATAAAGGTAAGTATGCGGTTTGGTGTCGTTGGAGACATCACATCGCAATAAATCGTTTAAATATAAGAAGTATAGTTTCTATTAAAAATCTTTAGTGAGCCTAATTTTATTTCCTCCACTGTATAATGTGCTCGTTAAATCTAGAAATATACGAGGTTAATTTAGAAAATAAGCATAAAATGTAACAAAGTGTAACAATAATGATTGTTACGTTGTCAATTATTGACAACGTGCATTAGTAGTACTAATTTAGTGAATATTAATACTCTTTTTGAAACAAAATTTTTTATATTATTAAAATTTAATTATTATTATTAATTTAAAAGATTTCAATCAAAATTGATAGAAAATATTGCAATAAAAGTAAAATGGTACTGTAGGAAGCGGTTGTAAATTACTTTTAGAAAAAATATCCCAGAACTCAATTAATTTATTTTTTCTTCCTGGATATAAATTTTCTGGATCTAAAGGTGGTATAAGGCTGTCAGTTCCGAAGTTTTAATACTTGTGAAATCAATCAAAAACTAAAAGTTAGATTAAACTTGCTTACTTGTTAGTTTTGCGACAATTTTTCTTTATAATTTTGGTGTACATCAAAATATGTGAATATAATGTCAAACTTACAGAGTGTAAAATATTAACTGTCGCTCTAAAAATATTAAATTAAAAGGAAAGTTTTGTTTGAAAACATAAAAATTTTATTACAAATTACTTATACATTTGTAAAGTAGTCTTCACAATTTCATTCAATTCCTGTCCATATTTGTATTGAAATTTCCTTCAGACTGTTAAAATGATTACATGTAGCACGCACCACTTTGTTTGTTTTTCATCCATACTTTGGTTTATATTTATATTTTTTGGATTGCCCTATTTGGTAAGCATATAACCCCAAATACAACAATTAACATTTTTGATGAAATTGAGTTATTATTAATACCATTAAATGTAGTTTCTTAATGATCTATCTTCTGGTAAAATTCACTAATTTCTAGTAAAATTCTTTCGTATGAATTTTCTTAAGAGAATATTTTAAAATACATAAAGTGACTAACATTGTCACATTACATTCAAATGTAAATTATTCAAAACTATGGTTCCTGTAGCTAGTGGGTTTTCGTTGTATGATACGATATAACTTCTATATTTTTTTTTCGCCAGATACCGCGTATACATCAATACTTTTCAACTATTGATTTATTATATTTCCATTTATCATTTTTTTGTTTATCAAAATTTTCCGTTCCCCTCCCACAACCTTTCCTGTTCCCCCCCTCACAATTTATTTTCACCTCTCAAGTCAGGTTCAATGCCAACTGAGGGTCAGAAATTTCCAATTAAATTTCCCACGGCAAGTGTCCAATGTAGTGAAGAACATAAACAATACATTAAAGATAATTCGCTCACTTCTGTTCCGTATATTAATTATGAATAAAGTAAAGTAGTCTAAATTACTTATAGGTATTATTAGGGTGGGTTAGATATTCTATAAGTAAAGTAAGTGGCCAAACGCCCAGAAAGCAAACAGGCCGGCGTCGAAACGGACCAATGGCGAGCAACAAAAGCAAAACCCAAAGAAGACAAACCAAAAAAATGTCATGAAAACCAAGACATTCAAAGCGACCAAACTGACCAATGCGGGAAGCAAGCAGAGTGAAACAGGTGTAGCCGGGATTAGTGACCCCCTTATATTTTACCCTAGAGTTTCCCTAGAGAAATTTTACTCTTAGTGATAAAAAAAACATAAAGCGATATAACATCCGTAGTACATTTTTACTGGTTTATTTATTTTTATTTTACCTCGTCATTTACGTTTCTACAAATTAGTTCAAATATAAATCGTGCAACAACTTGCCAGTTTTTTTTCTTTCTACGCTATTGCCTTTGTATTATTGAGAGAACTCGCCCGATTGACTGGCACGAATCCAAGCCAAGGCCTGTTATTTTCACAACTGCGTCGTTTCCTCGGCAGTGTTAGAAACCTTGAGCATATAAATTTATAAATATTTTTACATCAAAAGACTAGACTAATTGCCTTCAGATGTGCCTTGTTTCCTGGTTTTTATGTTAAGGATGGCAATTCACTAACCCAGGGGACCACCGGATTAAAGTGCCTTCCGAAGCACGGAGACTAGTCATAAGAAAATCTATAACTCTCCCCGGGTTTGAACCAGGTACCTCACTTGCATAGCATTCACTTTAGCTACAAGGTCTCCAACACAATAAATGTTTTTATGGGGGAGAATGCTCCAATAAGAGGGGGTCACGTTCTCCATTTTTTTTAACTTCTTTTTAGAAAATGTGATAAATAATGGAAAACGTCGGTGGGTAGACGATTTGCTGGACGACTTTAAAATTTTTCCCAGACAGAAGCAACTGCGGTGCTTTGCTTCGTTACACTTCCGAACAAATTAAATAATTTATGTTTATTGTTATAAATTTAATTAAAAAAAATATTTGAAAAAAAAAAAAAATTCCGATAAATCCAAGCAATACGTAGAAAAATACCTAGACGATGGCTTGCAGGTTGCCACCATTGCTGTATTTAATCTTTTTCTTCTAAGCTTTTAATCTACTTCTGAGCACAGACGCAATACCACAGTGCTCACTGAACAAAGTGTAACATATTTCATATTTGGTGCGATTCTGATTTTCATAACAACCTAAGGTGTATTTTCGCGAGGCATAAAAGTTAACAAAAAGTGACCAAACTAACCGGTGTCATTTTCGCGACCCGACGCGGTGTCATTTTTTTTAACCCTAAAAAATGTGCCACCCGGGACGGTCCGCCCCTCACTAGCTACGCTGCTGTGGTTATGTGCTATGTTAGTGGTGCTAGCAATTTGGTTATTTGACAGGATTTGGCAATTTGATTTTTAAAATATAACACATGCCATGAGGCTACTAGATACAAACCTCCTGTGTTTGAGATTTGCTGGAAAGTAAATAGTGCATTTTGTAATTAATTTTAACAGCAAAGAGAGTTTTAAAATACTGACTTTTGCTACCTACTTATATTATACAATGATTCTTTATAAGATTATGCATCGGATACCGCGCTTAATGGAGGGAAAGGGAAAAAATCGGTTAAATAGAACTTGAGATATTATGTCAACCATGTTGAAAAATGTTAAAATGTCATAAAATACATAATTACTACGACCTTCGGTAAGTTGCTCACTGCTAGGTTCAGTTGCTGCGTCACTAAAATAGCTAAAACGTGATAAACTATTGGAATTTTAAAATTTTCTCTTGAGAATATATTCTTAAAGGTCTAAACTTGAAGAATATGCAAAAAAAAACTTGATTTTTTTAATTCCAAACCAGAACACGGCCTTAGGAAATATAATTAATAATGTCCAATTAGCGTCAAAATGCAGGTCGCCACCCTTGTTGGCTTTGCAGGTTTCAATGTTGGCTTTGCGATGTGCCGATATGCGCGTCAGTGAATTTGCGCTCAAAATTGTTATGTTCACAGCCAATGAGTGCAAATAAAATTCAATCAATTCTCATAAATTTTCTAAATCAAGAGCTATTCTTTTAGTTTTTCTACATATTAAGCAATTTTTCAAGCGGTAGCAAACTGCAAGTCAAAATTTCAAAGCAATTTCCCTTATAATTTTAATTTTTTGAGAATTCAAACGATTTCTACTTCAGGTTTGTGGCATTTTACTTCCTCTTTTCAAATATGGGAAGGCAACCTACTATTTGCTACTAATACCTACTAAGTGTGCTATTACTTATTTGTAAACTGTAATTTTTTTACAATAAATTATTAAAAATAAAATGTTAATGAATCAACTAACTGATAAACAGATAAATATGTAAAGCAAACGAACTTTAAAAACCAATGTATGTTAACTAAACTAAATAATGTATGTACATTGATTTTTCAAAGTTCATAATTAGTACCTTTAATTAAGCGTTTTGATCCTATGTTGGCTAAGCAAACACACGTCACAAATATAATAGAAGATACGTTATTGTTATTACTATAACATGATACGCAAAGAGTGCATTTGGTTTCAGTTTCAATTCCCTCGTAAATTTATCTCTATTTATAATCTCGTTATTGAGATAATTTTTTTCAAGTACCTATATGAAAAAATCAATTACTTGATGTTTTCATACTCAAAAAATGAACTAAATTTTTTCACAATAACTTCATCAACGCAGAAATATATACCACCATCCCAAAGGATGTACAGGGTGGCTCGATTTTGATGTTTTATATGGAAAACTTGATAACCACAGCAGATTATAAACAGGATCTCATCATCATGTTAAAAAGGTATGATGGTCGAACTAATATTGTTGTGGTATTTTGATCAATTATGAGTGACAGCAAGCAAATAAGAGAGTAATTTGATTTTATTTGATTTTCAATTCAGTAGTCAGTTGATATGGCTGATAAGAAAGTAAAATTTGCATCAAAAACAAAAAACCACCACATGTAACGAGTTATTACACATAAAACACAATTTTGAATTTATTTATGTAATACAAATATTTTGTAACATCCTGTAAGTGATTTTTAATTTTAAAAACAACGACAGATTCCTGTAAAGTGTAAAGTGTTAATAACAATTTAGTGCACGAGCAATTAGCGACGTTGTGTTGCATGTCAGTGGAACCATTTTAGCAAACCAGGATGAAAAGAACCTCACCTATAAAAATCCAATTTCGAAAACTGGGAAAGGGACAGAAAGTCGGCGAGCAGAAACAGGCAGTTCTCCTGTGAAGGCCAAAGCAGAAACTCGTGTTTGAGTTGCTTGGTCAATTCCAGACTGGGAATTCAAGTAAAGTTCTTTCGTGATCCTGAAAGAAGGAAGAACTCGCGAGACTTCTTGTTGATCTAAAGATCAGGGAAGTGTAATTTCGTGAATTCACTAAAAGTGAATAATTTGCGAAAATCAAATTTTCGCGTAGTTGCTAATTACGATTCATAATTAGTGAGTGGTTGTGTATTTCTGTCGAGTTAAGGTATTGGTTAATTGGATACCTACAATAGAAAGTGATTATAAAAAGTCTGCACGTGTCTTCGAAGTTGTTGGAGATTGACTTCAAAATTGGAACATTGGATAAAGTTTGGGACATCTGGCGCTCTCAAGACGAAAGAACAGGTGATGATTGCTGTCGACTCAACTTACAGTGGCACAAGAGAAATCTACGAAGTTTACCATTTGTAAGGTAGAAAATTTGTTTTAATTTGACAAATTCAAGTAATGCAACGATATGTGTTGTTAATGAATTTGTTAATAAATTTTGTACACAACCGTTATTTACACCTTTTACACGAATAATCAAAATACCCAGGTTTAGCTTCCGTAATTGAGAATTTAAATGTGATTTGGGTCTTTTGAATTATTACACATGAACACATTTGGTTTGGGACAAATCTATTGTCAAACGTAATTTGATGCAAATTTCTACAATTTAATTATTTTCAATTAATAAATTATGTGTTACTCGAATTGCCCTTTTATTTCGTTTGTCGAACCCATCGACTCTATGGAAGAGAAAAACTCTACTCCGGCGTAACGTTAGTTTTTGGGGCCTTTTTGGGGTGATCATTCATTTTTAAGGGTGAATATCAGTACAATATATTGCAAATTTAGCCATCACTTTTTATTATTGCAAATAATATATGAATTGAAACTCTATGAATAGAAATGGTTATTCTAAAATGGCTTATTACTGAGACAGGATTGTTAGGTTAAATAAAAATTCAAAAAAGCCATTAAAAACAAGTAAAAAAGTGGAAAAAATCTCATCCAAAACAAATAATATATATATTTAACCGTTTCTTGGGATTTTGGAATATAATTAGAACAACAGAAGTCGCTAACCGGCCGACGTTTCGGTATTGTATTATACCATAATCATGGCACTAAAACATATTACTATATGTACTATATGTCAAGTCAATAACAAAGTAAATTAATTAAAATCATTGGTACTCACAGTAAGCAAGGTGAAGGTTGTTGTTATAAAATGTTAAAATAAAAATAACAATTATAAAATCATAAATATTAAAAGTTAAAGATGGAAAAGGTTTGTTAATTAAAAATTAATGTGACATCTGATTGACATAATTCTTTGTGAGTAGCAACGAAAAATTAATTAAAATTAACTAAGGAACACAAATTATTTGGAAAGACAAAATCGAAAAGTACCAGAAAAAGATCGTCGAGTATATACCATCCTATATTTATAAAATTGTAGTCGGTCTGCTTGTTGACATTTCCTGGTGTAGTCGAAATGTAGGCCGCTTCTAAGAAAGTTCGTTTCTTGTAGTTTGGCTCGGTGTTTAAAACTTTTAATTTGTCTGATATAATGTTGTGCGAACTGTTCTCAATAATGTGTTCAGAGAGGCCTGTCTTTCCTGATCCTGAGCGTATGTCATAAATGTGTTGGTTTATCCTTGTTTATCCTTGTCGATCCACAGCTACACTGTATACTGTAGATGACGTTGGCTTTGTCACCATGAGGTACCCTGTCCCTTAGTATTGGAGTACAAAATGTTATTCAGAGAGAGTCTGTTCTTGAATGTTCAAGCTATTTTTCCGTAAAATTTCCCCAAAAACACGATTTAATCTGCTCGCCAGCCAAGGGTGGAAAGTGATTTTATGGTATATTTTACTGGACTCCCCCTTTTCCAATTCTGGTTCCAGTGTGTGTGAACAGGATCTTCCTCCTTTGAAGAGACTTCTGTTGATCAGCCTCTCTGGGTATCCATTTTTCAGTAGTTGGGTCTAGGTCAAAAGGTCTAGGAACATGGTTAGATTCCAATTCGTGTGTGAAATTAAGTAGGTTATTGTATCCATTTAGAATTTCAAGACAACTATCTACTTCATCGGATGGTATTGCAGTAAGAATGTCATCCACATACAGTAGTAAGAATGGAAGTCCAAACGTCACTGTGCCGAAAAGATTCAGAAGTAAATCTGTCATTACAAAGTTTGCAAAGAATGGGCTGCAAGGGTCTCCCATAGCCGATCCAACTCTTTGGGAATTGAATTCACCACCATAGCTGAAATAGCTATTATCAAATATGGCGGTTACCATTTCCATAAACATTTTCATTGGGATTGATGTAAACGGTGATATAATATCCCAATTATTAGTGAGTGATGAAATTACAGATTCTTTTGATATATTCGTGAAAAGGGAATTTACATCAAAAGATATTAAGGTGTAATTATTCGGTAAATTGGCCAATAATATCTTCTCTCTTGCTTCTACAGTATTGCCTACGTTAAATGGTAATGTAGGTATAACGTTTCTTAAAATAGTGTTAATGAACCTGGCCAAGGGGATGGACGGGGATTCGATGCAGCTTATAACCGGTCTTAGAGGTACTCCCACTTTGTGGGCTTTCGGTAATCCATATGCCCGAGGATATCTATATACCTAAATCATTTAGCTTCTTCAACAATCTATTAAATCTTCCTTGTATGGTGATAGTAGGATTTTTAGGGAGCTTTTCGTAAGTATTGGGGTCATCCAAAACACCGAGCCAAACTACAAGAAACGAACTTTCTTAGAAGCGGCCTACATTTCGACTACACCAGGAAATGTCAACAAGCAGACCGACTACAATTTTATAAATATAGGATATAAAAATTTACTACTCAATTACATAGAGATACTGGAAACTGACCCCACTTAATGAGCTCTATATGAAAACCCTTAGGTATATACTCGACGATCTTTTTCTGGTACTTTTCGATTTTGTCTTTCCAAATAATTTGTGTTCCTTAGTTACTACTCACAAAGAATTATGTCAATCAGATGTCACATTAATTTTTAATTAACAAACCTTTTCCATCTTTAACTTTTAATATTTATGATTTTATAATTGTTATTTTTATTTTAATATTTTATAACAACAACCTTCACCTTGCTTACTGTGAGTACCAATGATTTTAATTAATTTACTTTGTTATTGACTTGTACTATATGTTTTAGTGCCATGATTATGGTATATTTTTATATTTTTTTTTATATTTTATAAAAAAAATACAATAAACGTCGGCCGGTTAGCGACTTCTGTTGTTCTAATTATATTCCAAAATCGCAAGAAACGGTTAAAATAACAAGTAAAAAAGGCAAAAACGGATCAGAAAAACAAGAGTTGTTGTTGTTCTTCTTCTGCACTTCATGGATTAGGCTTTGTATAGCCTGTTCCGTCTTCATACTTTTTTCCATCTTCGTCGCGGGCGTCCAACATTTTTTCTGTGAAAGAAAAAAAGAGTTGTTTTTAAGAAAAATTATACAAATTCATAATCATCATAACGTGATAGTTAGACTTGTCCGCCCATCTCTTCTTAGGTCGTCCCACGTTTCGTTTTCCTGCAGGCTTGTATTGAAGATTTGTTTATGGGTTCATCCATTCTTTCTAAGTGTTGTAGCCAATAGAGTCTTTATTCTTCAATCCGTTCACAAAAATTGAATATTGCAGTTCGTTTCTGATATCCGTATGCGCAAATTAAAGTTAAATATCATCAAAAATTTATTTGCAAAATAATTGATTCTATCTTTATTCTGGTACCAACCAGTTCTGGTACCAACTGTCACTCAAAATTTGTTTGAAAGCGGAAAAAGATCTGTATATGTCGCAAAAAGTGATAGGGGCAAATCTTAATAAACTTATCTGATCTGCAATTATCTCTAAATCAAAATCGTTATTAGATTTTATTATCTGAAATTTTAAAATAAAAATATGCAAAACCATATAAAATTTTTGTTCAAAAGGCACTAAATAGGCAAAAACATCGCAAAATAGGCGAAAAAGGCAAAAGAATGAAACCATCCAAAAGGCATAATAAAATATGCATTTTTATTTGTACATGCTCTGAACGGATTTTAAATTGGGTCTGCCTGAAATATCTCGATTTAAAAAAAAGAAGGCATTTTAAATTATCTGTCTCCTAGATACTTATTACTATATAATAAGTATTAACAGTTGCAACGAATATATTGCAAATATTAATAAATTATAAAGTTACATTTCAGTAACTTTATAATATTAATAATAAATTAAATTTTTTTATTTTCAAACAAAACAAAACAAACAAACGTTTCGAGTAAGTTACACTGGATGACTGGATAAAAGCACACGATCAGTTTTCTACACCGAGACAAAAGCAGACCTCAAGTGGCCGACCAGAAACACTTTAACTCACAACCTCATTTACACATATTTTTAAAAGAATTGATGTAATTTGGGAGTTAATGGTCATTAATCGATTGACAAAGTCATTTCTGGTTCGTATAATAATATTATTGTTTTAACTTTGAAAATCAAATACATTATGCTCTAAATTATCATGCGTAGTCTAGAGGCTGTAGCTCTAATTTAGATAATATAGCTTTGTGTAAATTATCTCTTTATTTTATAAACTTGAAAATGATGATAATAATGTATCATGCCTATGGAAAAATGAACCTACTGCATAGGCCTGTGTTTAACATTATTAAATCGCTTACGGCTATTGCAGATTCTAAATACTGTTTTGTATGATTATTGTGTAATTGTTGTAATTTTAGAGTTTAATATAAAAGTTTCTTAAATGGAAACTATTGTTAATCTTTTTTCAAAGATTATTATTAGTAATTGAAGTTTATTTATAAGCACTACAACATAACATGTGGTGTCCATTAAAACTATTAAGTGAATAATTTGATAGAAAAGACAACGTATTAAAATCTTAGAAAAGAAATAGTGTTAATAATTTTATTAATAATTTTATTTGGAGGGATAGCTTGAAGTCCGCTGGAGAAGTAAAATAAATATTATTAACATATAGATGCACCGGAATAAGATTAAGAGAATAATAATACATAATTATTTTTTAATTTAAAAAAATTTAAATAAACCGAATGAAAACAAAATAATTTATTATATTAATTTTAATTATATATTAATAATAATTATTATTAATAATAACTTTTAATTAGTCGAAACCGTAAATATAAAGTTAAGAAGAGCTTAAGTCAAAAAATTGCAAATTTTTTTTAGGTATTGAAATAAGTCAATTTTGTACGTTTTGTTTTAATTTATTTACTGATTTAATACTTCGAGACCACGTATGGTCTCACGAATGAAAATGTTTACACTTAATTTGATTATGTAAATCTTCTACTTGGCGCTAATTTATTTTAGCTTAGCCAGGAAATACAGATTTAATTGAAAATAAAAATGAAAATTTAAATCTGAAAGATTTACATAATCTAATAATTATCTAGTGGATTTAGACCACAAATTTAAAATAATAATAAATAAGTTATTAAAAGGACTAAAAATGATTGTTGTATCAATATGGATAGGTAATTTACTTGACACTTTATTGGTGGTTATGTTTGCAATAATAATGCATTCACCTACTCTTTTTGCCTAGGTACATATTCACAAGTGTATATTTTCCGATAATTGTAAAGATAACGCTGTCTTCAGCCTCTTACCAACACATTTACTGTAACATATACATTTACCTATGTTACGGAAAAATGATGTATACCGGTAAACTACAGGGCGCTATGACTTTTAAAACTTTTTGACTTTTTTATTAGTAACCAACATCCCTCACAAACTATTTAAGGTGTGTAGATATTATATTTCTAAAGTTGGTGAAAAGTGTTGGAAAATTTTGATTTAGAAAAATTTGGCAGAAGAGCTGGAAAAAGATTTTGTTTTATCAAGTATATCCCAAATTGGACCAGGTGGCGTATTTCTTTAGATGGTGTATTTCCAAAGCGTTTGAAGAATTTTGAGTATTCTGAAAGCCTGGAAAATTGGTTTTGCGTTCCATTATAGCGTGGTCATTTTTTGTGGAATGAACAGATACTAAATATTACGACATCGATGAAAACTTCAGAATTCCTAGGTGGTTAAATAAAATTGACCAAGATTATTTTGGATTATTACATTTCCGTTTTGTTAATTTTGCTGAAAGATTGGATGAATTTATTTTTGAAGGCACAATGTGAGTACGAATTTTGGATGTCAAGAATTAGAGTGGCGTATTAAATTGAATAAATTTTGTATCAAGATTTGAATTGACAACGTACCCAACGAAAAATTTTAACATTGGTTCAATGAAAATTCTCAGCAACAGTTTGGTTTGATGTAAAAGTAAAAGATTTACAGGATTATTGGATATAAATGCGTTTTCCTATCCTAGTGTATAACGGAGTTTTTTTAAAAACATTTACGAACAATAATTCCATTCCTGTCGGAATATTACCACTTCTTAGAAGTCCTCACAATCCATTTCACGAGGTGGATTACTCGTCCTTTGCTACTCTTTTTACTACAACTTTTCACCACAGTATGTGGATGTCTGCGAAGTCCGACATTTGAACCCAGAATTTCTACTCTGTAATTCAACCAGCGATCACATCACACCATTGTTATAAATAGTACTAAAAAGGTACCGTGAATCAAAACAGGCAGGTGAATGACAACAAAAGCGGAGAAGGCCCAAATAATTTTTCTGTACTGCAACGATTTTTGTTGTGATTCACCCCATTTCACGGTACTTATTCTATTTAGTTTTTGTTATTTTTGGGATAGTGGGATTAATTAATAAATTAATTAGATTATACTCATGTTTGCTTTATTTGCAGCTTCGCAAGGAAATACAATAAATTAAAAGTAAAATAGTAAAATACAAATTATAATTTGTAATTACAATTTGTAATTTACAATTTATAATATTACAATTATGTATAATATTACAATTCATTATAATGAAGTTATAAAATTTGAATAAAATATAATCAAAATAATAAATATAAAATTACTGGCAAAGCTGCAAATAAATAGCGAAACGTCGAGTATCTACATAATCTAATAACTATTTGAGACGGCCATTGACAGCTATCGTAGTTGGATGCGAATGAGAAGCACCGAGTTCAACGTGCGGAGAGTCAAACTATGACTAGTTCTGTGCTTCGGAAGGTACGTTAAGCCGGTTATCCCTGGGTTAGTTAATTGCCACCATTAACATAAAAAACCAGGATACAGGCACATTTGAAGGCAATTCAGCAAGCTACCTGATGGATGTAAAATATTTATATGCTCAAAGTTTCCAACACTGCCAAGGAAACGACGCAGATGTTGGGAAATAATAGGCCTTGGTCTACTAGAAGAGAGAATTACTTTAACAACGTAGAAGAAGAATTATTAATTGCTACTACCCCAAAAATAATAAAAAATTAATTTAATAATGGACGAAGAAAACTATTCTTTTTATATTAAAATAATTAAATCTCTAGCAAATCAGAAACACAAATGAAATCATTAATCTGCCTATAGTTTTATGTGTTTTTCGCAGAAGTTGGGGTTTTCCTTGATTAAATAACTTTTATTTAAGTGTAAATAATATATTAACCAAGGTATCAGGCCGCTCATAACTTTGTTCTGCAGTAAATAAATAGTAACCTTCTAAAGATAAGGATATAATTGGATTTATCAACCGTGAATAACTGCAGAAAATGTGTTGATTCATATCATAACTTGTATACTTACTCTCTAATGAATAACTTTCTTGAATATGGAATATTCAAAAAGTTCATATTATGTATTCTTTTTTATATAAAACAGGGTTCAAACGAATGATTCTATAGATTTCAATTGACTTTTTTCATATAATTTAAAATAATAAAATTGCTTAATTTTATGTGGAAATGTTTATTAAAATATAACAATAATATAAAATAATTAAAAATAAAATTGAAATTAAATTTATGTGGAAATTCAGCTCAGGGTGAAAGCAAACGTATTGGCCATTGTATCTATAGATTGGGGTGGTTTGGCCATATCTAAAGAATGAACACTCAAGCAGCGATGGTCGAAGTAATATAGAACTTAAGTCCAAACTTCAAAGGAAAAGGGGAAGACATGCGAAAACTTGGGCACCTGTCTTGCAAGTCATCCAATTATGCTAGAAACTTCGAAAATATCGCACCGCCAGTTCAATATTGTTGCAAGTGCAAACGGAGTAATTGTTGAGAAATCAAGAAAACAGTTTTCATAGTTACTTAAAATTTTTTTAAATATTTAACCATTTTTTAAAACTGGTAATTACTATTTTATTATCTAGTCTTGAGTTACGTATGATTGCAAACAACTGCAATACAGCAATAACTAAAAACAGACCAATTTTGCACTTGCAACCCTATTGAACTGGCGGTGCGATATAATACTAGTATAGGTATCAATATCTAGAATTGTTGCTGACGTTGTAGAAGTGACATCTCGAACTACATGTTCAGAAATGATGTTTTACTATTTAGTAATATCTAGTTTCTATTATAGTATACGAGATACTTTTTTATATTTGATATAAATTAGATTACATTATAGTTTGTCCCGAGATTTTGAGTATGTCTCAACCCAGTGAATAACTCGGAAAAAAAATGACAAAACGTTGAAAACCAAAAAGATATATTTGGTTGAACACAGCATAAAGGACTAGTAGTACTTTAGATTTTAAATATTAATATCTTTCATCTCATCCGAGTTATTAAAAATCAAAATTTGAAAGAGTATACTTGAACTCTTATACTGAGTACACTTGGGACGGACATAGCGAATTCTCGTATATAGTATGTAACAGGTGGTTATAAAAGTTCGGTTACGATGGGTCACTTCTTTAACGACGTCAGAATTAAGATCTTCAATTTGGCTGTTTATTATCGCAACCGTTTTACCAAGATATGTATCAAATTCTTAAACATATTAAGGGTGATTAAGAAAGGACCTACAGTTACCGTAGCGACGTTTAATATGAATAACATAATATTTCCGTCAACGTGGAGCATGCAGAATGTTTCATTTTGTATAAAATGTGCAAAGTTTATTATTATTATTAATAAATAATATTAATAATAAATAGTTGAATGCTACAATTGAAAATAAATTGTTTTAAAATATGTAAATAGAGGATTATGTCGATATTATGTTCTTAGTACCTGCAATGAAGAAACAATGGCAGTTTGTTTTCTTATCGAACCTTTTTTTTCTTCTTTACATGAATAAATTTCTATGCTCTCACTCTGCCCAGTGTGCCTGACAGAAATAAGGACCATAAAATCGTTATTATAAAATTCGATCATTTATGGACCGATTTAATTTATAAAATGATATAATAATATTATTTAATGTAACAATTATTTTATTCAAGTTATAGGAAATAGAATCCATAAACTTTATTTATTTATAATATTTATAGACTTATTTAATTATAATATTTACGCCAAACTTTTTGATTTGATATGTCACTTTATTCTACCATACGCTGCTTTTGATTGTGGAGCATATCAAATTAAAGTCTTTCATTCCGTGAAAGGATACAAAGAACTGACAAAATCAGAAACTGGAAGAGTTTAAACAACGCAGGAATGATATCGCAACCAAGACAAAAATATTAACATAACACCTCCAAAGTATGGACCTAACAAGAATACCCAGAATAATGCTAAAGTACATTGCAATTTGCACACATATTTAGCGATTATGGAAATGTTTAATTGTTTTAATTTTCAACGTAAGTAATTTTTCTTTTGTCACGATGCTAATAATTATGTTTTCTAATAATCTATTCTGAGTTTGATTCTAACCAAGAAATTGCATCCGCATTATTTCTGCATACGCAATAATGAGAGTAATCTAATTTTCTATCTTATTTTTCCTATTTAATTTGGTAGCTACATTATAATTTTTAAACGTTCTTCTCAATTTATTTTTAAACTTACGGTTTAAACAAAATCAATAGTACTAACTTTAGAAACACTCGAGTTACTCACAAAAGGATTCGGACAAAATAATAAATTTTAATAAATTGATGGCATCTTAAATATTACGAAGCAGTAATTTATAATTAGTAATTGAGAACTTGCTTGATAAGTTCTAGTCGGCAATAATAAAAATTAAATATTTAACACATTATTATAGTGCACATTATTTTTTGTTACAAAAGATTAGGACGAATTTTAAAAATATTAAAATATACAAGATTAAAATATACAAATATTATAAACTATGCTGCTGCGGGTGAAAAATGGGTTATAGTACGGGAGGCAACGACAGTTGAAATGTCCTTATTGGCACAAAGCCTATTCTTTCAGATATTGTTGTTTTGATATAGTAAGTAAAGAAAATGGCAGTCTACCACCTTAGAACGGCGGCGAATTTTAAAAAAATGGCTTTAAAGCTGTAAACCGGTAATTAAAGTGTATTATACTAGCGACGATTATCAATAACGTTCGTGGCTTAATGGTAGGATTCTTGGGTTTCAAGCATTATACCTCTGTCAACCTCGGTTCGAATTTTAGCATGAGGTAATTTTTTTTTCGAAATTATGTGTATTTTTTGTATTTTAAAATTATTCAAGAAATGATATTATAATTTATTATATTTGTTTGTTTTATTCAATGATTATTATACAGTGTAAATCAGGAAACTATAGCTAATTTCGCTATAAATCGTTCTGAATGATTGCTAAATTAAAATCTACAAGCTGCTTTTTTTGTCTACAACTTCTACAAAGCTTTAGCCACCTTGTATCGAAGGTGGACGACCGACGTCTATTTAACAGTAGACAAAAAAGCAGCTTTGTAGATTTTAATTTAGCAATCATTCAGAACGATTTATAGCGAAATTAGCTATAGTTTCCTGATTTACACTGTATAATAATCATTGAATAAAACAAACAGATATAATAAATTATAATATCATTTCTTGAATAATTTTAAAATACAAAAAATACACATAATTCCGAAAAAAAAAATTACCTAATGCTAAAATTCGAACCGAGGTTGACAGAGGTATAATGCTTGAAACCCAAGAATCCTACCATTAAGCCACGAACGTTATTGATAATCGTCGCTAGTATAATACACTTTAATTACCGGTTTACAGCTTTTAAGGTGGCAGACTGTCGTTTTCGTTATTTACACTATATAATCTTTGATTAAAACAAATATTAGCTTTGTGCAAATGGGTGCACTTTTTATGTCGTTGCCTCCTGGCCTAGTAAAAGTCGATTTTGAGTAAACGCTTGTCAAAAATAATTGAAAAATTTCATGTTCGATTTTTGCTTAATATTCTGCCGAAGTTTTTTTTTGTTTTTAATGTGATAACATTAAAGATAAAATAATTTATAATTTTTTTTTAAATATTTATTCTAAAGTGACTTTTGGTTGATTTAACGTTTTACGCAAAACATTATTTTGACTTATCTTTGTTAATTGAATTGATAGGACTTAAATTATTTTACCAATGCAAAGGTGAACGCTTATAGGTACCAAAAATGATTAATCCCATTTTCGAAAAAAATGACTTCACCCGCAGCTGCGAAAGGATAAGAAATTAAATTTTAAGAAGAAACATAAATATAGAGACCAATATAGCGGAAGAGCCAAAGAGAATGGGAGAAATGGAAGGCCACGAAGATTTTTAAATGGATCCCGCCAGAGCGGAGGAAGAGAGGCGGCCTAGGAGAGCTGGAGGAACGATGTAGATGTAGGGGCGATAAATTCTAGAAATATAGAGAAGAGTTATGAGTTGTGCCAGGATAGAAAGGGATGTAAACTAGGAACGGAGAGGCGGCTCCGCCCATAAAGTATCCGTACATCATCAGTTACGTCACTCAAACTGATCTCGCCACCTCCTCCTAGAGCGGCCTATAGATCTTCTTCTGAGCTTGTACCCTACTAATTAACACCCACTCATTAATTTGATTTGCAATTGATTTTCTAGTTTAAAGCTGAAAATGATATAGTGATAGGAAAAGCACAAACCATCTTTCGTCATTAAAGCTACCACAGAATCACATATACCCCTACTAATGAGAAACATTACACAATATTTGAATTGTAGTTTACTAACAAATTCTACTTAACCTCAAAACAAAACGAAAAACTGATTTTACAAGTAGTAGCCGATATAACAATCCCGTATGTTTCGTTTTCAGAGGGCCACCATGTAGGGTAAAGTAAGGTAATTTGGTGATATAGTTAATTTGGTGATACTTTTTCAAAAATTTACCAACAACTTACCGATTATCAAAATAATTTAAAATTCTTATCACATACTTCATACAGTTTCATCAAGAGATTACAGGCTTTTATCTTATGTAGTTACCTGCCAGAAAAACTTTTAATGTAATATGATGTCATTTTTCATATTTACTTCAGTGTTATAGGTACTAGGTAGTAAATGGTTCTAAATCAATTAATAAATAAGGTAATAGTGTTTTTTACATTATACTTTTAGAGTAAAGCCTACTTTTCAAAATGGCATAAATAAAATTACATGATATTGTTTATTAATTAAATTAACCCTTATGTTGTAACGGTGTTTTCTTACCATGTGCGAATGCAATTTTGCTGATTTAAGATTATGTTATTTAAATTATTTTTTTACGACGTTAATATAAATTTTTTATATATATGTTACAGTTAAAACCCGAAATCAGTTAAAACCCGAATTAACTAGTAAATTCTAGTTTTAACTGGTTTAATTTTAGTTAAAACTAGAATTAACTGTTTGGTGTTAGTAAATTCGCGATCTATCACCGTTACAACTAGATTTAAAGTAAAAGTAGACATAATTAAATAAAAATGTTAATTTGTTATAGCTTTAAAAAAATTGAAGGAACACACGATAATTTAGAATTTTCTTGTATCTATCTCATATTTTGAATTTAAAATAAAAATTTTTTTTTTCGTTTGCAATTTGTGCTTCAAAGTACCCGATATACATCTTTCAAAATACATTTCAAATGCAAAAATTAGATTTTCCAGTTACGATTTCACTTGTTATAATTTTTAAATTTTTTTAAAATTTTTGTTGATAACTATTGTTTAATAAATTTTGTCATTTCTTTTTATATGGTAAAGGCCGTGTTATACTTGTACTAATTATTAAAATTAATTGTTATTAAAAAGATTTTGAAATTTTTATTTTAAATTCAAAATATGAAATACAAGAAAATTCTAAATTATCGTGTTTCCTTCTATTTTTTTCAATCCAAAACACAAATGCATTTGGCCTCCCCTGTAAAAGTATAAAGAATTAGCATTTTTATTTAATTACGTTTACTTTTACTTTAAACGTTGTTTAAATCTAGTTGTAACGGTGATAGATCGCGAATTTACCAACACCAATCAGTTAATTCTAGTTTTAACTAAAACTTATATCAGTTAAAACTAGAATTTACTAAAAAAAATTATTAGAAATCAGTTAATTCTAGTTTTAACTAAACTAATACCAGTTAAAAAACTAGAATTTACTAAAAAGATTTATTAGAAATCAGTTAATTCTAGTTTTAATTAAAATTAAACCAGTTAAAACTAGAATTTACTAGTTAATTCGGGTTTTAACTGATTTCGGGTTTTAACTGTAACATATACAATATTGTCAAAAAAGGCGGTCAATAGAGAGTACTTTTTGAAAATAATTTTATTTTGGCATTTCAGGCTATCACCAAATTACCTGTCCTTCAAATTACCAAATTTCAAAGTATTATTAGTAATCAAAAATATAGTACATACACTTCTGAAAATATGGTGAGAGCAAACCAAATGGTTTTACAGGAAGGTATGTCCATTTAGTAAGCTGCAGCACAAGTAAATATTCTTTGGACCTCGTTTAATCGTGCTAACAAGGATTTTTTTGATTTTTCGATTTTTAATACGATTTTCTAAATTTCTATTACTTTTTCCTTGTCGCAACGCAAATTATATTTTTTTAAACCCTAGCTCACTTTTTAGGCATTTTATTGCCACTTCCCTCGCTTGCGGTTTTGGCCGCCCCTAATTTTATCCGCCCCTGTGTTTGCACATTGTGCACAAAGGCTCTGACTACAACCGAATACCAAAGTCAAACAGAAAGCAGAGATATTCAAAGACAAAATTATTAACAACACTACAGGATCTTCAGAAATCAGGATGTTCTACGGCTTATGAAGATCAGAAGCGAAAAAAATTCAATAAAGGTTTAAAGAAAAATTATGACTGGGAATGTGGTGTCTGTGGTAAAAGTTATGATGAGGATGTACAAGAAAATAATGGTGCCAAATGGATTCAACTCCTTCTGTTCTATTCCATACCACATCACTTGTCAATCACAGTCAAATGAAGACGAAATCTTTATGTGCGATAGTTGTTCTCTTTCAGATTTCGAGTAATTATGTTAGGTTTAAAGTATTTTAAGTTTTAAATTAAGTTTTATAACTAATTTTAGTTTTTTTAGTTGTCACCAAATTAAATGTCCTATATCACCAAATTAAATATCCTATCACCAACTTACCTACCTTTTTTTTAAAAAGAAAGATGTTCGTATAATGGCTCTTAACAAAAAAGAAAATTTTATAAATAATACTATAAAGCATATTTTAAAACGAGCACGACTGTGTACTGAAAATGAGGGTGGTCATTTTCAACATTTACTTAAATAATCTAATAGTTTAAAATTAATTAATAAAATAATTTTTCAAAAATAATAAAATTTTTTATTTTTACTTTATTATTATTAAACTTTATTATTTTTGTGAATTTAATTTTATGTTTTGTAGCTGCCTTGTTTGTTATTTTCTGATTTTCTGTGAAATGGATTGGTTTCTCCAAAATTTTTACTAGACAAAAGTTGTAGTTCGTTAAATTTCCTATCCGAAATGGGGCGTCAGATTTTTTGTAAAAAGTTTCGTTTAAAAGATACAGGGTCCAAAAAAAAATCCAAAAAAAAAGATTAAATTTTTCGACATTTTTTAACTTACTTTAATTCATAACTGGAAAGTCGTTGATTTTAGACAATAAAAGGTTTGAATCTAGTTTGTAGATTATTTCACGCTCTTTAAAAGAGTAGTAAACCATTTGTACTGAAAAATCAATATTTTCGGGGTTATGGCCACGTGAAGGTGGAAATTAAAAAAAAATGCTTTAAAGAGGCCTAACTCTCGAGAGTTTGAATTTAGAAAAAAAATTTTGTTAAAAATTGTTCTTAGAAAAGTGTCCTCTATCACCACCTAAGTTATGTAAAGTGAGTGCGGGGACACCCTGTATAATGTTCAAATAATAGTATGCTAAAATCGGTGTGTATCGTATCTGTAAGGTACCAGCTATATTATAATGTTAAGATATTTAGACTGGCATCAGAATTATAACCATAATCAACAAATTTATTTGGTTGCTATCACATAATGGCGCGAGTGTATGTTTGTGCATATTATAGTCTTATCGTTATAAAGTGTTTTTTCTGAAATAAAATATAATAAAATTGTACGTTTGAGCTGTAGGACTCTTTAAATAGTTTTTTATAAGTTGTTTTGCGGTTCTGTGTGTTTTTATGCTAGGCAAGGCAATTTAATTGCCATTAAATTAACAAAATTTCTAAAAATACAGACAAAGGGCAGTCCAATATTTTTTTAAATATTTTTCCATCATTCTATAGGGTGTTTTTTTAGCTGCATGAGAACTTTCAATAGGGATAACAATTGAATCAAGATTGCTATGGAAACAGTTTTTTGACATTTGTGTTTAGCAAGGTTTGGCATTTGATAATGCATAGATTGACCATTGAACAACGCTACCAAATTCGCTTCCAACCAATTGGAAGTGGATCCATTTTTTTTACCGTAAAATTTTGTTCAGTGACGAGGCACATTTCTGGTTAATTGGGTATGTGAACAAACAAAATTGCCGTATATGGAGTGAGACCAATCCGGGACATTATCTTGAGACTCCATTGCATCCATTAAAATTGACTGTTTGGTGTGGAATACACGCCAACGGCATCATTGGTCCATATGTCTTTCGAAATGCGGAAGGAGCTACCGTTACGGTGAATGGTGTGAGATATCGACACATGCTCAATACATTTTTGTTTCCAAAACTTCAAGAGCTAAACATTGACAACTTATGGTTCCAACAGGATGGTGCTACGTGCCACACAGCCAACGAAACCATCAATTTATTGAAAGGACAATTTGGTGACAACATTATTTCAAAACGTGGTCCTATCAATTGGCTTCCAAGATCGTGTGATTTGACACCTCCAGATTATTTTCTGTGGGGGTATGTTAAATCCATGGTTTATGCTAACAAACCAACAACTCTAGAAGCATTGGAGGCTAATATTCAGCAAGCAATTTATGAAATAAAGCCAGAAATATTGGAAAAAGTGGTCAAAAATTGGACTGAACGGATGCGCTTCGTAACCATTAGTCGTGGTGGTCACATGCCGGAAGTCATGTTCAAATCATAAATGCCATTAACTGTACTTTCATAAAAAAATTATAACCAAAACATTCCGTCAGGTTTTTAATGTTTTATTTCATTTTGAAGTTCTCATGCAGCTAAAAAAACACCCTATATAACTTAATACACAGCTGTCATATTTTTTTTGAGTAGAAATAAAAAATTAATTTATTTTATTTTTTGGGTAGTGGACTATTAATTAGTATCTACTCGTAGTTGTTTGTAAAACTCTACGTTTTATGTTTTACTTCCTATACTTCCGAAATTTTTTAAATTCGTGGTCCAAGTGACTTTTACTTTCTTAGGCCACTTTACAATTAAAAAATTGTTAAACATGTTCACATCACCTATCGGTAATAATGCTATTATCACAAATTTTGCATTTTCGGGATTAGAATAAGAGAGGCGAAATGAAATAAAGCTATAAAAAAATCTTGTAATGAACTTACTTCTGAAGTTCTGAAGTGGTTTCCTCATAATAAAATTAAATTATATCTAGAAAATTGTTAAAATAAGCCTCGAAATAAGCACAGATTTTTCAAAATGAAAGTTTGAACATCGTTAAATTATTGACATTCCATTCACTCTATAGGCATAAAATTTGATTTAGAACATAAATAAGCTGTCTGAAAATTAATAAAATATTTGATGAACCGTTTTTAGTGAATTCCGATAATTCTTAGTTCGTTAAATAAGTTAATTGTAAACGTCTTTTAGTTCTCGTTACAGCCGAACTCTTTTGTACATGCATTTCTACAAACAGCGGTATAAAAATAATTTTTTTTGTATTTTTGAACGTTTACCTGAATGGATTTGATGTAATCAGTATTACGCGTAAAATCGTGATTAAAGTAGAAACATGTAAATCAAAACATGAATTTTCTACATAGTATTTTTATTTTCAAGAAAATTACTGCAGGAAAACAAATTGATGCTCGTCTTAATACAGACCTGTTTATTTATTACTTTTTGTGATGGTGCTATGTAGAAAATTGTGTCTACAATATTTATATTAATGATTTAGTCTCAACAAAGTATTTTATTCGTAATAATATATCATTTTGTTGTATAATTTTAAGACATTGCTAAGCTAGTCGGGTTGTATCATTAATACCATTTTATATATTTGTTATTTATCGTATTGCGATATTTTCTCCATAATGTAAAAATGTACTAATTATGTTAAAGATAAAATATTATGTTTTACAATAATTTCTCTTTTTATTAACTTCACATCTACCCACGAATATTGAAATTTAAGTGCAATAAAAAATATAGTGCTCTATTTAAAATATTATAACTGTTTATTATCATTTAACTATATTTCAAATTTAGATGATATTTTAAGTACCCACTTCTCAATTCACTTATTTAACAACGCGTGCAAAGTGAACGATGAAACTAACGAAACTAAGCAAAATAATAAGCGTCAACGCTCGCCGGCGCCGTGATGCTTATTTTGCAAAGGTTAGTGGGCATTCATACAGTGAGATCAATATCAGAATATGGTAAGAAGAACAAGGATGTAACACATGTTTACACTACAAATCGTGCTGCTGTTTACGCATGCACTGATTTCGATGCCACACAATTTTCAAGTGGTATAATATACTTGCCCATAAAATAATGTCGATATTTCTTATTAATTTTCATGTTTCACTTGAATTTTATAAGCAGTCTATCTCTGCTGTTTTAATTGTATCCATATTTTTTACTTTGGCGAAAAGTTGTTTTAAAAAGGTAGATTTGTACATTACCTAATTGTATAAAATAAATCAAGTAATCAGTTCACATACCTACTATTATTTATTGCATAAAGAAAAGTTTTATTTCAAAAAGGTTGTTTCTCCCGCCCAAACAATATCAAAAATTTACCACCATTATTATGTATGGGATGTACGGCCACATCATTCTCATCCAGTAGAGGCGAAGGCACAACACCTCTAATTATTTTTCATATACTGCAACTAATTTTTTTCTCATACGTTGTGCTATAGGGAACATCCAACTTGATCAAGGTTTAAGAATTCTCATATGCCGAAATATCCTGATTTGTGTTATTTATTTGCCCTGAGAACCTGAGATATATTTGTAATAAGTTGAACGTCTCAGAGTTCCCAATTTTCTAAGATTCCGGTTGAGGAATTATGTGGGCTTCTGGGATATCTCTCATAAAATTTTGTTCACGTTTGTAGTCTTTGAAAATGGTTCTAGTAAATAGGCCGAAACTGTTGACGAATTACTAATTGTTTTTATTTGTCCACAATAAAACCAAGATTTTATACTTAAATACTGCTGTTATTAATAATAATAATCCTATTGTTTTATTGCATTCCAATATCCCGAAATTTTTGCATATTTACATTGCATTGGATGATATTTTACTTTCATAAAACATACAACGCAGTTTTGGATGAAACTAAATAAATTTATAGCAACGAATTATTATTTTATTTTATTTTAATTGCGTACAACCGTACAAGTTATGCGTAAGGAAATCAATTAATGAATTTATTGTCATCTATTTTTAACTAAATGGCGGATTCAATTTGGGGCTTATGAATGTTACAATTTCGTTTAAAAAACGGATATTAATAAGGACCATAAGTGCGCCATACTGAACCGTCATTTTGTTTTTTGTCATTTCGTCTTATTTTAACGAAATTCTAACCTCTAAAACCTTAAAATACCAAATTTCAATCAAATTGAAGAACGCCTTGCCAAGTGTCATACTTGTTAAGTGTTAACCTTATCAACTTCTTTGGTATCTTCATTTCTGTCATTGTTCTTATTTGTTCGCTTCTCTTTACCTTGTCAAAGGCTTAATTTTAAATTTTAAAAAAATTCTGACCAAAAAATTTCATCATCTATTATCAAGTTTAATAACAAATTTATTATAAAACCGCATGGTTCAGAATCAAACGAATGGATACTGAACTGCAGGACCAACCAAGCATTAGCAATCCGTGGATTAATAGAATAAATATAAAAATTACAATAGTACGCCTACCGATGTATTGAAATCACCATAGAGGTGAAAAACTTTTATCAGTTCTTTAAATTCTTAGAATTTGAATTTCATGCCATTATTTTGTTTGAAAATCAATTGCCAAGTTCATTGTTAACCAAATTTATTTTAAACTGTCAAATTAACTTGTTGGCAAGTGGTTTTCAAACAATGGCAATGAAATTTAAACTAGGTGAGAATTTTTTAAAAGCGCAATTAATTTAGTTTGTTTATTTTGGTATAATAGATAATAAGATAAATAAGATAATCTGTAATTATCCTAATAAATATATTACAATTTTTACCAATAACGAAAGCACAAAATAAAAATTACGTGTTTAAAAATATATTCTTTGCATTCTTATCCGTTATAGTGGAGCGGGTGAAGGAAAGTTCCCCAGTTTCCCAAATTGGGTACCCAATCACACGATACCCAATGTAAATTAGTTTGTTTTTGAACGTGTTATTTTGACACATTTCAAATCACCGCTTTAGATATTGTTCGTTTTGTGTGAACGATGGGAATTACGGAAACATTATTTTCAAAGTGCAACACTGCAACACTGCAATAACGCTTATGCTTAAGAGGGGCATTTAAATTTTGATGCGAAAACATGTTTCAAAAGATGGCGCGCCCTAAAATATTCTAAGAATCTAATAATTTATAAAAGTCATATGAATAAACGATAACTAATTTAGGGAATGAGGAAGTTTGAGCTTCCAATGTTGAATATTTACAAGTATATTTCAAAAAGATATTCATATTTGAAAATATTGAATATTTTTAAAAATATTTAACTTTGAAAGCTCAAACTTCCTCATTCCCTAAATTAGTTATCGTTTATTCATATGACTTTTATAAATTATTAGAATTATGTATTGGTGAAAAGATTCTTAGATTCTTAGAATATTTTAGGGCGCGCCATCTTTTGAAACATGTTTTCGCATCAAAATTTAAATGCCCCTCTTAACGAATATAAAGTACGCAATGCCTAAATACAAAACTATAAAAAAAGCTTCAACAGAAAATATTTCAAGATCTCTCGGTGGAAATGGAATAGAGCCGGACAAGTCTGACAATCCACTGTTCACTTATACGAGTATCCATAGAATTGCCACAAGATTCTTGAAGCATGTCTGTTCGCGCCGTTTTAGAAGCGCTGGTATGTCGAGCATACGAGGAGAGAGGGAACCAAGAAGACAGAAGCGGCTAAACCTAGAAACTAGCCAGACGTTTGTAATTTGTTTCTCATTTGTAAAATTATTAGTATTTGGATAATATTTGAATAAAGTTTGAAATTAAATACAGTCCACTAATTAGTTTGAATCAAACATAAACTGGTCCAATCGATCCGTATGGAGAATTGGTATTTGTCGATCAACAAGCAACTTAGGAATCGAACACAAGGTGATTTCGAATCAAACAACTTAGGAATCGAACACGACGTGATTTCGAATCAAAAAAATTGGAATCAAACACTGTGCAAGGTGATTTTGATTCAAACGAAAAAGCTGGAAAAATACATCCAACGATCTATTTTTAGAACAAGGTCAGTACCTTCTTACCCTTTCCTTATATTAGCGTCATCTCAATTTGTGTTATTAAAACTGCAGTATGTCGGACTTGGAAAGATTGAAGAAAGAAAGAGGCGTTGTTAAAGGTGCTTTGACTCGTTTTGAAACCTATTTAAAGGATAACGCGGATAACGTTCAAAATATAAAATTAAGATTAAAAGATGCGGTAAATTTGTTGAATTCTTTTAATGCGATTCAAATGGAAATTGAAGTTTTAACGTTATCAAGTGATAAAGTAGAATTAGAAAAAAATGAAAAATATAGGATTGAAATTGAAAATAAATATTACGCGGCTTTACAAGCGGCGGAAGGGTTACTTGGTTGCGATCAAGCGTTGGAAACGAACTTGACGCGTCCAAACTCGCCAGCGTCAACTGGTGGGAGTTGTACACATTCGACCCATTCTAACAATAATAACGTACGTTTACCAAAGTTAAATTTGCCTAAGTACGAGGGACGCTTGGATGAATGGTTATATTTTAAAGAAACCTTTGATTCATTAATTAATAACAACAATACCATTAGTGATATAGAAAAATTCATTTATTTGCGCTCGGTTTTAAAAGGGGACCCAGCAGACGTAATCGAATCATTAGAAGTTACGGGTGCTAATTATGAAATCGCGTGGGAGTTGTTAAATGAAAGATTTAGTAACGAAAAATTATTGGTATTAAGTCATGTTAAGGCACTATTCGAATTACCAAATAGTACAAAGGAATCTTTTAGCCATTTAAGATTAATTTTGGATGGTACATCAAAACATTTGCGCGCTTTAAAAACATTAAAACAAGCGGTAGATCATTGGGACACCTTAATAGTGTATTTAGTGTCTACCAAATTAGACAACAAAACGCAACGCGAACTAGAAAAAGAATACTGCAACGAATTGCCCACAGTAGCAAATTTGGGGGATTTTTTAAAAGCAAAATGCAGAATGTTAGAAAATTTAGGTGCAAATAACAACTCTCATATTAAAAATCAGGGTAAAAAAAGCGTAAACAATTTTGTTGCAGCAATAGTGGACACATCATGTTCGTATTGCAAAGGTAAGCACGTACTTAGTGGGTGCGAGGAGTTCATTAAATTATCGGTCGGAAAGCGCTTCGAAACAGTGAAGGCGTCTAATTTGTGCCTAAACTGTTTAAAGCAAAATCATCGAGCTATTTACTGCAACGCACCCAGGTGTAAGACATGCAACAGAAAACACCACGCTTTGTTACACGACGAGGAAAAAATTAAAGCAAACAAAGAAAGGGAAACTGCTAAAACACAAGTTGTGGAAGCAGAGGTAAAAGCTAGTACAGCCATGTGTAGCACCTTTAACGGCATGAGCCAAGTGTTGCTGTCCACGGCAAAGGTTAACGTGCGGGACAGGGAAGGAAAATTGCACCTAGCTCGCGTGCTATTAGATTCCGGGTCCGAATCCCACTTCGTTACCAAAGAATTAGTAGATAAATTAAATCTTGCAACTTCAGAAGTTGATTTCAGAGTCATGGGGTTGAGCCAAGTGTCAACAAATGTACACCAGAAAACTAGTATAACCTTGCAATCACATAATTCAGAGTTCAAAACCAAGATAGCTTGTTTGGTCATACCCAAAATTAGTGGTCCCATGCCATCCGCGCCTGTAGATATGAAAGAAATAGAGATACCCGAGTTTATTAAACTGGCGGACGAGTCATTCAATGTAGCGGGAAAAATAGATATTCTTATAGGAGCGGAACGCTTTTGGCAATTATTGCAACCGGGGCAGCATAGTTTAGGAAAAAACAAACCTATATTACAGGACACAAGCTTCGGTTGGATCGTGGCCGGACTAGTCCCAACCAAGCAAACGGCAACGAAAAATAGTTATTGCGGATTTGTTACCAATCAAACGTTGCATGAGGATTTAACGCGATTTTGGGAATTAGAAACCTGTCCAGACAGGAAGATTTTGTCACCGGACGAGAAGTTTTGCGAATGCGATTTCAAGGCCAACACGACACGACTACCTAACGGGCGTTTTGTCGTGCGGTACCCGTTAAAGCACGCTGTAGAGAAGTTAGGGAAATCGAGGGAAATTGCTTTAAAAAGATTCGCGCACACGGAAAGGAAATTAGAGCGCGATTTAGACCTAAAATTAGAATACAAAAAATTCATTCGTGAATACGAGGAACTAGGACATTTAACAAGGGTGGAAAATGTTAATGACTACGGGGCATATTACCTGCCTCACCATTGTGTTATTAAACAAAATAGTTTGACCACCAAGTTAAGGGTAGTTTTCGATGCTTCCGCGAAAAGTTCAAGTGGATATTCGTTCAATGATCTGCAAGTTACCGGGCCTGTTTTACAGCAGGATTTGTTCGCAATAGTCGTTAGGTTTAGAAAACATAGGTACGTGATAACCGCGGACGTAACGAAAATGTACAGGCAAATTTTGATTCACGAGGAGCAAAGACCGCTTCAAAGAATTTTTTGGAGAAATGATGTCGCCGAAGAAATTAGTTGTTATCAGTTGAACACCGTGACTTACGGTACCTCTAGCGCCTCGTATCTAGCTGTGCGTTGTATGTTAGAACTAGCAAGGGAGGAGAAAGGCAAACCGCTAGCTAGTTTGGTTATCGAAAGGGATTTTTATATGGATGATTTGATCTCGGGAGGCGAAACGACCGAGGAGGTAAGGCAAATCTACCAGGAGGTAACTGAAATATTGAAGGGCGGTTGCTTCACTTTAAATAAATGGAGCTCAAATGATCCTCAGGTTCTGAAGGAAATCCAATGCGCAGACAAACAAGTCATTTTGAACATGAATGAGGGGGGCGAATCGAAAACATTAGGTTTAGCATGGCATGCGAATGAGGATGAATTCCAATATTCCATAATACTAAAGGGATCGGCCAGCGTAAACACCAAAAGAAGCGTATTGTCGGTAATTGCTCAAATATTTGACCCTCTTGGGCTGCTAGGTCCAACAATTATTACGGCAAAACTAATCATGCAAAGATTATGGCAATATAAATTGTCATGGGACGATCCTATCCCAACGGAATTGAACGATAGCTTTTGTAAATTTAGGGAACAGTTACCGAACTTAAATCAAATAAAAATTAAGAGACATATCCTTTGTGAAAATCCGAGTAGGGTTGAATTGCACGGTTTTTCAGATGCGTCGGAGGTGGCTTACGGTGCAGCGATTTACCTACGTAGCATCGACAGCCAGGGTAAAATTTTTTGTTATTTGTTGTGCGCAAAAAGCAGAGTTGCGCCGTTGAAGACGTTAACGGTGCCCCGCCTTGAATTGTGCGGAGCGTATTTGCTCGCTAACTTATACGTAAAAATCAAAAAAGCATTAGACATTAAATTTAGTAAACGTTATTTTTGGTGCGATTCCCAAATTGCATTAGCTTGGATAAATAGTGAACCGCATCTATTGAAAATGTTTATTGCAAACAGAGTAGCGGAAATACAAAGCATAACAGAACCAAGCGAATGGGGGTATATCAATACGTTAGAAAATCCCGCAGACTTGCTAACTAGAGGGGTAGAACCACAGGAATTAGATAAGAAGCAGATTTGGTGGAATGGACCCCTATGGTTAGCAAGTGGAGATGATTCTTGGCCAGGCGCAAACGAAAACGAATTAGAGGCGGTAGTTGAATCCGAAGAGTTCAAAGGGGAGGTTCGAGGTGTTAAGACAGTGCTGGTAACCACTATCAAAATTGATGGTGTTTTTGACAAATTTTCATCCTTCAAAAAATTGCAGAGAGTTTGGTCGTATTGTTTAAGATTTTGCACAAACGCGAAAAAAGCTAAAGAAAATAGGCAAATTGGGAGGTTAACTAACGATGAGCTGGCAAATGCCACGATCTCGTTAATTAAATTAGCTCAACGCGAAACCTACGACGATGATCTGCGCGAATTAGTAAAAACGGGAAGGGTAAAAAATTCCAGCAAAATGTTAGCATTAAACCCTTTTCTAGATTCCGAAAGAACTATTCGAGTCGGTGGCCGATTAAAGTATTCGGACTACGAGTTTGAAAAAAGGCATCCGGCCATTTTGGCCGCAAGGCATCCTTTAGCTGGGTTATTAATAAAAGCCGAGCACGTGAAGCTGTTACATGCAGGACCGCAAGCCGTTTTAGCTTCTCTGCGCGAACGCGTTTGGGTAGTAGCCGCACGTGGTTTGGTTAGGAAGATAATTAAAGGTTGCGTAATTTGTTTTAAAGTAAAACCCGTACCCGTTCGTCATATTATGGCAGATTTACCAGAGGCGCGAGTAACGGCAGCACGCCCGTTCATCAATTGCGGAATTGATTTTGCTGGACCTTTTTTGCTAAAGGATAGAAAGGGTCGAAAGTACAATACCGTGAAGGCATATGTTTGTCTATTTATTTGTTTGTCCTCACGGGCTATTCATTTAGAATTAGTAAGCGAATTGACTACGGATGCGTTTATGGCAGCTTTGCACAGGTTCGTTTCTCGACGCGGTAATTGCTTGAATATTTTTAGTGACAATGGCACGAATTTTGTCGGTGCGAAAAGAGAGCTTTACAATTTGCAAAATTCGATAAAAGATAGCTCTTTTTTTGAAACATTGAATTGGCACTTTATACCACCTCGCGCACCTCACTTTGGGGGAATTTGGGAAGCGGGGGTAAAGAGTTTTAAATTTCATTTTAATAGAATTGTCAAAGATGTTAAATTAACATTCGAAGAATTTGTCACAATTTTAACACAGATTGAGGGGTGCTTAAATTCCCGACCATTGTATCCCATGAGTAATGATCCTAATGATCCTACTGCCTTAACTCCCGGACATTTCCTAATTGGACATCCACTCGTTGGTTTATTGGAACAGCCATTGCAAGAAGCGAAAACAAATAGTTTGAAGAAGTTTCAATTCTTGCAACAGATGAAACAACAATTTTGGTCCAGGTGGTCAAAGGAATACATTTCGGAAATGCAGATTCGTGCGAAATGGAAGGTGCAACACCCAAATTTGTTAAAAACTGGTGTCCTAGTTTTGGTTAAGGATGATAATTTACCACCGTTGAAATGGGAATTGGGTAGGGTGCAGAATCTTCATCCTGGTAGCGACGGCATCGTTCGAGCAGTGACTTTAAAGACAAAATCTGGCGTGATCAAAAGACCGGTAGTGAAAGTGTGTATCTTGCCTATGCAAAGCGAATAGTGTTTGTAAATGTATTTTAATGTTAAGAAATTTGAATTTTGTTTACCTGTTTTTAAAAAACATGCTATGTATTACCTTTAGTTAAGATTTTGTTAGTTATATTATTTTTTGAAAGGGGTTCTTTCAAGAGGAGGGCTATGTTCGCGCCGTTTTAGAAGCGCTGGTATGTCGAGCATACGAGGAGAGAGGGAACCAAGAAGACAGAAGCGGCTAAACCTAGAAACTAGCCAGACGTTTGTAATTTGTTTCTCATTTGTAAAATTATTAGTATTTGGATAATATTTGAATAAAGTTTGAAATTAAATACAGTCCACTAATTAGTTTGAATCAAACAATGTCCATACATTCAAATAGACAAGTACACGGGTCGGCATTGCTGAACATGAACACATCATATTTTCACTTTCAGACGGGGTTGTAGAGCATCGGCTCGTCATTGACTGCAACCGACAACAGAATGTCGCTGCCGTACATTTAAATAGACAGGTAACATACAGTCAGCATTGCAAGGTTTCAACGTGACGTGATCACAGCATGCTTTCGACATGCATGTAGAAAATTAATACATACAGTAGCTCAGGCTTATTCATCCAATACACAAAACTTACAAAGTATTGCTAATGTTTATTTCATTTTTATTAAATTAAAAGATATTTTCCAAAAATTATAAATAACAAAATAATAAAGAAAAATAAAATTTAAAAACACCATTCTAATAAACAAAACAAAAGGATGAAAAGACCATCCTGTTCCAGGAGATTTGGAAATATTGTGCCATTCTTCGGATATAACCGCTTTCAGAGTTTCTTTGGAAGAAATGTGCCTCTACCGTATTTTTCTTTCCAATTCCTGCCACAAATTCTCAATAGGATTGAGTCTGGGGTAGGGTTTTCAGTTGTCTTCTCACATGATAAAGCAACCATTCCTTCTCAATATAAGCGGTATGCTTAGGGTTATTTGCGTGCTGGAACCATTAGACGTTTTATAAACCCAATTTCATATTGTAGCTATAAAACAGTAGGTTTTAAATTTTCATTTAAGATGATATATTGAATCTTGTCCATGGTAGAGTCGATAAATTGAAGTTTTCCAACTTGTGGATGAATAATTGTGAGTTACTTACTTACAGTACTACATTACTTACTGTTTTTTATAATTATGCTATCAATTGCGGATTTCTGCAAAATTTTCTTTCTGTTATCAATTCTTAAGTATAATTAATAATTTTAATAATATAATAAAATGAAATAATCATAATTTAGTGTTATTTATAGAAAATATTGCAATATTTCGTAAGTTTTGTGTAGTAGTTGAATAACTGTACATTACAAGATAACACTTCATTGCGAGTTAGCAAGTAAATAGAACAGCATTGATATCGAGTGAAAATGCACCACAATTTTCTAGTTGTTTTGCCTTAGTAAAAAGTGCTGTGACTTTTGATTTCCATGAAAGATAAGTTTAGATATTTTCTTGCTTTTTTTCTTTTCCTTTCTTTGCGGGGTTGGTGGACAAATATATTAATTAAACTCTATATTCTTTTTTTAATTATTTAGACACAATATAAAAATAATGTAGGAAAGAAAAATAAGAAAAACTTTCGATCACGATTTACCTATGTCAATCCACTGCTGGATGTAGGCCCCCACCATATTTCTATGGGGGGTTGTTAGCCATAACTCGCCACGGTGGCCAGCCGGGTTGGCGAGTGTAGTCCACAGTTCGATTTTGGACTTTGTAGATCACAGCACATATCCGACGCAATCAGGATTAGAACCGCGGTTTCCCGCTCTGTAGTCTATCCGTGTTTGATTTACGCCAGACGGCTGGTCTAAGAAGGTCTGTTTTCTTCTCTGAAGAAAAACTTTACTATTTCAAAAATTGTTGTAAGCATATGCATATGCTTATGATAAAAAAAATTGATAACTTTTACCAAACTTGAATATTATGACAGTTCATCATATTGAGTGACCTGTAGGCCGAACAATCACGTCCGGTATATTTTGCTCTAACAAGGGGAAGGCCAACTTTGGTCGTCACAGATCTGCACCACTATCTTTATATCTTTACAACCCAATTAGAACGTCACTTCATGAAAGTTTAACGACCCGGAATTCAGAAAATTTTGTGAAAATAATTTTTAAGGAGCAATGTAAAATTAAAGCATTGGTAGTTCAAATGCATTTAATTATTATTTCCTTCCTAAAAAATCAGTCGACAACTGCTCGACATAACCTTAGATTTACCCATTATTTTATTTATTAATTTGAGCATTATATCTTTGCTTTGTGATGTAACAGCTTGCAATCCTTTTTGTAACAGCACAAAGTTTACAAATACAACATGTAATAATGGTTACACGATAAAGGAAAAAAGAAATTTAAAAACTCATACTGGTGAGAAACCGTTTGCCTGTAAAATTTGTGACTATAAAAATGTGCTCAAAAATCATCTTTAAAGGATCATTTAAGAACTCACACAGGAGAAAGGTCATGTGCTTGTGAGTCTTGTGCCTATAAAATGTGTACACAAATCAAATTTAAAACGACATTTAAAAACTCATAATACCATAACTGCGATATAAACAACACAATCAGTAATACTTTGATTGTAATTATAATTTGAACGTCGTTCTTGACACATTCCACTTCTTGATTATCAATATCTTTAAGTGTGCATTCAGATTGTATGCAATGTGCATACAGTAAAACCAAAATTAAGCATTATTTATGTCACAAATCTTACAGGCAAACGGTTTCTCACCAGTATGAGTTTTTAAATTTCTTTTTTCCTTTATCGTGTAACCATTATTACATGTTGTATTTGTAAACTTTGTGCTGTTACAAAAAGGATTGCAAGCTGTTACATCACAAAGCAAAGATATAATGCTCAAATTAATAAATAAAATAATGGGTAAATCTAAGGTTATGTCGAGCAGTTGTCGACTGATTTTTTAGGAAGGAAATAATAATTAAATGCATTTGAACTACCAATGCTTTAATTTTACATTTCTCCTTAAGAGGGCTGTATACCTAACTTTTAACGAATATCCATATAGCTCTTTTATTAATGTATGGAATTTAATGCGGTTTGAAGTAAATGATTAGAAAAAAAATTTAGTTTCACGGAAAGTCATTAAGAACTTAAAAAAAAAAGATTTTCATTTTTATTATAATAATTTATCACTCCAGTGACCTGCAAGTGACTTTCCATGAATATACAAATTATTTAAATTATACTATTTTTAAAATATCTATGTATTTAAGACAAAAACCCTTATATATTTGCTTTTTAAGAAAGTGCATTTAAATCGTAAAATTTGGTTTACACCCATAACATTGCCGGATTAACGGATGTATTTAATTCAATTATGAGTGTAAACCAAACTTTATGTTAGGTATAAAGGGCCCTTAAAAATTATTTTCACAAAATTTTCTGAATTCCGGGTCGTTAAACTTTCATGAAGTGACGTTCTAATTGGGTTGTAAAGATATAAAGATAGTGGTGCAGATCTGTGACGACCAAAGTTGGCCTTCCCCTTGTAAGTTGGTTTGGTCTCTAAACCCAACGAAAACGGACGTTACAAAATTTATCAATCGCATAAAACATCAAATAAACAAATATTATTTTTATTAAAAATTAACCCAGATTTTTAAACAATATGCTTTTCATTGTAATTTAATTAAAATCACTTTTCGCACTACTTTAATAAATATGCTTTAATAGCAATGTAAGGATTTGAAATTTTTTGTACTTATGTGTAAATGAGGTTCAAGAATTTTCTACGGTTCTCAAGACTAATAAGTACTACACTGTACTATCTGCTGTTGCATTGCAATTAACACTGTCTGCATTGTCGTAGCTAATCCATCTTGGTTTTGATCTATGGGTTTCATGATTTGCTTTTATTAAATTAGTGTATTTTACCTGATCTGCAATTTGTAAAAACATGCATTTATTACTTTTTTACACTGCATATCTTTTTAACGCAGACACGAATCAATTAACTGATTGCACCAATAGAGAGACCGCAAAAAACTAAGCACGGTGGTATATTTAACTCATTTTTGATAATTTTCCGCTGTAAGCAGACGATATTATGGGGGTGAGGTTGATCACTTTTTATTTTTTTAATTTACTAATCGATATGAACGAGCTAGATTAGTAACTTTGACGCTAAATTCAAAATATATACAGATTATTTTTGATCAATCTCACCCCCAGTATGATCGATTCCCGTTATACAGCTTCGCACATTTGTGAAATACAAATATCTTTTATTTACTACCCACTTAAAAAATGAGCCACTGTATTATAGTTACTTCAATAAGTCGTATGTCAAAAAACAAGTTTTCATGAAAATAAAAGTAAATGAACAATTAAGAAATTTTTAACTAAATTTAACCTCATAAAATGCGATGTTGTTCAACGATAATATTAAAATTAATACCGTAACATGCTACAACTTGGGACACTATCACAACTTGGGACAGTTTGCACACTATTCAGAAAACTCAATCTGGCAAAGTTGTACTAGGTTTTTTGATTCAACGTGCGTAATACCTGTTTATTATGCGTATTTCAGAGGTCCTTGATTAAGTCACGTGTGATCATTTGAGAAGAATGCATCTGTGTGTTGAAAAATGTTATTGAAAAATGTTACGTAAATTTTATACCTTGGAAAACTTCTGCTGGGGCGGTGTGGCTGTAAATTGTTGTAAGTTCATATTTTGAATGTTTATAGCAAATGTTATTGTTAATTGAATGGTTTAATTAGAACTTTTATATTTTAAACCCCTTTTTTTATTAATTTGTGTTTTTAAAAAAACTCCCTGCGTTTACAACTTGGGACACCTATCATCTGATGTAAATGTTGTGATGTAAAAGTGTGTTCTTATCAAATAGGAAGATATCAGTTTGTTGACATCAACTAGATTATTTTTATAGTATTTTAAAACATTTTAAATGGTTTTAAGGATTTTTTACTTAACTTTTAAACGAGTGCCCGATTTTACATATATCTAAGAAATGCAGGTCGTATTAGTGACTTTTTAGATCATGGATACTTTTTTTATATGCTACTATGTAGTTTTTCCCTTTTTTAAAAAGAATATACTTGTTCCATGTTGTGAACGGCTCAAACAATTTGATTTTTTTGAATATTTCAATAACTGTCCCAAGTTGTAACACCCGTGAGGTAACTTGGGACACCTAGTTATTTAAAAAAAAGAGCTGAAATATGCAATATTTTCAAAATGTCAGAACGTATCGTTAAAGTACTCAAAGAGACTGGAAAAATGGCTATCTCCGATAACTGAAGGGAAGAGTACAAAAAGAATGGCACATGTTGAATGTCAAAAGTGTCCCAAGTTGTAGCATGTTACGGTACTTAATTACGAATTAATAATTTTGCAATAACTAAAGAATATATAATAATGGGGTATAAAATGGGGTAGTGGAGTATAAAACAAGTTATAGTTGAGAAAAGATCTAAAATAATCTATCAAGTAGATTTTAAATTTTTTACTTCTTACAAACCGTTAGCACAAAAACAATGAAAAACAGGACCGTCGTTAAAAATAGACGTATATTGAAAAAATTATCAAGAAAAATTATAAAATCAAAGAACATCTTAACGGATTATAATAATTGTTTCAACCTCAGGCCACGTTATTTACGCGTGCCACTGGTATCATCAGACCCGTACAGACAGGGCCGCCGCTAGGGGTACTTCCGCCCGTGTGCAAATTTAATTTGGCCGCCCTTGTAGCCGATTTTTTTCAGTTTTTTAATACAATTTCTTAAATTTCTACTACTTATTCCCTGCCGTAAAGTAAATGACCTTTTCCAAACCCCTATTTTTGGGATTTTGGCCGCCTCTAATTTTGGCCGCCCGTGTGTTTTGCACACTGTGAACAATAGGGCGCGGCGCCCCTGCGTACAGACCGTACTGAGGTTTAGAAGATATTAACAACTATATGATTTTTCTCATTTTCGAGGTTTTGATACTATGATTTTGTTGATTTTAGCATTCTCGGTGCCTATCCGATTTGGGATGTTAGCGATCCCCCTGGCTAAGTCAAGAAGACTTATCCCCCATATCCCCACAGATCGATTTTGGACTTTATAGATCACAGCACATATCCGACGCAATCAAGATTATAACAGCAGTTTCCCCCGCACTGTGGTCTATCCATGTTTGATTTACGACAGACTGCTGGTCTTTTTTAGCATTACCATCTCAAAATTAACTTGTTTTACGTACGACCTATGAAGTAACGACGCGGCGACCTATGCTTGTAAACTTACTTTTACCTGGATTTACGGGTTGGTACGCACTAATAACACTAAACATAACAAATTAAAATTTTTAATATAATTATATTTACATGTACTTATACAGTAGTTATATAAGTATAAATTATACAAATCGAGCACATAAAATGTTATGTTACACTTTGAATATGTTGTTCGGATAAATTAAGCTCTGACCATAATTCAGAAACTATAATATCTAATAATCCGTATGTCAACTAGAAACAAGTTATAAGAAATATAAGAAATATTGATTTTATATTGAAGTTTAATGGAGTATTCATTTCAATTAGTACTTTTCATTATTTGCAGAATTTTGCATAGAAATGGAAAGAAACAATAAATTCTCTAATCTACGAAAAATAAAATGTACGAATTAAAGTAGAAAATGAAAGGTATACTCCTATATTAGTATTCAAAAATTTAAAACACAATATTTTATTTTTTTAAATTAAAATTCATTATGTGGCTTTGTAATAAAAAGTTCACTGAATTTAATGAAAATATCTCGATTCTATATTAGTCTTTATTCAAAAAAATAAGCCCGTAATGAAAATGACATAATTTGTGTAAAATATTCTCAAATTTTCAAAAAATACTTAATATCAAATTTGAAATTACTTGAAACTTACCTAAATGTCAGAAAAATTACTATTTTACTTTAATTGAATTTTTAAATGTCGTCTGTTACTTATAATAAAAAATGAATATCTTCATTGAAAAGATGGGTATTTTTTCCAAAAAAAAACTGTAGATAGGGGAAAACCGGGATGATTCGTACAGAGGGAGCATTCGTACAGCAGTCATATCTAGAATATTCTAGATGATGACGCATTTGTATTTGTGTGTGTGTAAGGCCTTCTTAAGGGCATAGTTTAACACCTAAGTGCGGTGGCAATGTAACAGTCAGCTTCGTTGTAACAAGTCGATACGTGTTTTTGCATCACATAAGTAATTTTTAGATTCATCTTTGAAATCATTCATTCGCAATAAGTTTTGCTAAAATCGTTAAAGTAATGTATGATAGTTTTTGAATAAGTACCTTAGATTAATATATAAACATAAATTTTGGGATAACCTTAGCAGTTTTTTTTATTTTGAATTTATTTGTTGATTGTTTCGGTTGGGGTACCTTCGTACAGTTCGAGTGGGGTGGATTCGTACTGCTTAAAGTGGACAGGAATGCACCTAAAAAGATGAAGAAAGGAAAACTTCCAGGAAAATCAAGGATATATACACATACTCCCGAAAAAATAGACTGATAGAAAAAGAAAGAGCAAAAGAAATGAAGAAACAAGAGCAAGAGAGAAAACAAAAAACTAAAGAGTTTAAACGGGCGTTAACTTTTCTATTAGACACAAATAAAGAAACCAAACCAAAGAAACAGAAGAAAACTGTAGATACTGATAGTGAAGATGAGACTGGCATAAGTTTAAGAAAAAGTTCTTACTATGTTCTACTATGTACGAATGTACCCCACTCTATGTACGAATCTACCCCGCGTGTGGGGTGCCTTCGTACGATTTCCATTTTTTGGGAAATTCATCATAGCTTTTCCATGTTACTTTACATAGGCGCCGACTTTAGAAAAATCTGTCGGGTGCTTGGGCAAATTGGAAAAAGAATGCGAGCGAAGCGAGCAGCGCCGAAGGCGCGCGCCGCAGGCGAAAATTTTTTGGGGAAATGGGCGTGGTCACCTTTTTTTTGAGTATTTTTATATCTATTTTAAATTTTAATTGTTGATAAGCAATAAATTTCACTAACTTGATTTCCGCTAAAAAAATTACAAACGGGATATTTTAAAAATATTAATTAAATAAATTTTATTAAAAATTTTAAAAATAGGAAACCGCATTCCTTAGGGTTTCATACATATCATTTAAAAATTTCATGACACCTCGAACACACTGTAATATCCTAGCCTTAACATTCTTGTAAAAAAAATAAAACTTATACATTTTTAGATAAAGCAAATGTATTCAGTCTTGTGCTCACCTGACCTATAAATTCATCACATACTTCATCTATATTAATATTATTAAAACTGTCCGAGTCCCTATGCACATTCAAAATCATCACATCATTCAATCTTTTTTGAGTCATAGTGGTCCTTAGATAGGTTTTTAAACGACGTAAAGAAGAAAATGATCTTTCCGCAGTACAGCTGGTGACAGGTATAATTAAAACAATTTTAATCAGTTTCACATATTCTGGTAATAGTTCACAAACTTCTTTTTGATTTTTTAGGAAACAAACTACATCTGAGAGGGATTGCATTTTCATTTTTTTTTGAGATGTTATATCCAAAAACATGTCACGATGTAAAACCAGTCGAGAACAATCAAAGTCATCTTTGTAAAATGTAAGAATATAATCAGCGGTTACATGTTTGTTTAAAGCAAAAAGCTCTAAATTGATCATGTGATCTGAAAGATGTTTTTGAAACCGTGTTGATAAACTCGAAATTGCAACGTCTATGATTTCATAATAAATTCGTCTGAAATATGCCTCAGGCCCTTCAAAAGTGTGCGCCGTTTCTGTTTTATTGTCGATTTTCTTTGGGATTTTTCGACGACGTGGACAAACTGGACTTCCTACTTCCAACCCTTCCACATCAGACAATGTATTTTGCCAAAAGCTATCAAACCCATTCTCACGTGATTCTTTGAGCGAATCTTCAACCAGAGAGATTTTGGTTTTTGCTGCACTGAAAATTAGTTCTTTTTTTTGAAGCTCAGCATTCAAAGTTTCCGTGCGTTCGAATATAAAAATCAATACCTTGAAAAGAAAAAAGGTTTCAAACAACAATAATTTTCCCTCAAAACCACTGGCTTTAGCACCACTTTCACTCGATTCAACACCAAGTTCACGAAAAAAATCAATTAATGATGAATAATTTTGTATAACACTTTTTAACGACATTATTCGGACGCACCACCGAGTTGGACAAAAAGGACGTAAAGCTGACGAAGTTTCCACTCCTTGAATAGACTTGAATTTGGTTAGTCGTTTTGGGGAATCCCTAATGTAAGTTATAAGGTCCCTTACCAAAGACAAAAAATCTCGCACGATTGGAATTTTTTGGAAGGCATCCTGAACGACGAGATTTAACGTATGTGCCGTGCAATGTACGTAGATAGCTCTAGCTTCGTCATTATTAATTCTCTTTTGCAAACCTGTAATGGAACCACTAACATTTGCCGCGCCATCATAGCATTGTCCTCTGCAATTTTTAATTTCAAGCGAATTCCTCAACAATACGTCCATAATGATTTTATAAAGCGTTTCTGAATTTGTGTATGATGTTTCATATAGGCCAAAAAAAAGTTCCTCAACATCTAAGTTTTCATTTACAGTTCGGAAGCAAATAGACATTTGTTCTTTAATACCGATGTCTGATGTTTCATCAGCAATAATTGAAAAGTATTTTTGGCTTTTCAGGATATTGACTAATTTACGTTGTATTTGTAAGCTCAACAAAGACAGTATTTCATTGATTATGTCATGTGACAACCACTTATATTTTGATCTCGCCAACCAAGACTTTAATTGTGGAACATCTTCGGCTCTCAATTTAATGAGCTGATGAAAATTCGAATTTTCATCTGTGTGTCCACGCAGTGGCATACCTTGGGCTGCTAAAAATAGGATTGAAGTGAAAATTTTTGCAAGACATATTCTTGCATTTTTATATCTAGAATTTTAGACTTTGACATAAGTGATTGTACGTTAGTTCCCTTATCTAGATTTTGACAGAATACGATAGCGGCTCGATGAACGTCTGATTTTTCATGGACTTTAAACCGTTCCAGTGCTTTATTCCACGAATCGAAGCCATCTCTTGCATAAGTTTGTATAACTCTTTGATCAGCGACTGAAATTTTTGGTAACGGAGCCTTCAAGTCATTGGCCCTTTTACAAGTAGAGCAGAGTACTTTCTGTAGCTGTACTTCGTAGGATATCCACGGAAAACTCAAGCACCAATGTGCTTGAAAAACTCTTTTGCTCGAACTCAAAGCTGTGGCTGGGGATGTGGAATTAGGCCCTGGTGTTGGTATCGTGGTCGTTGTCATCTTACTTGTCGTTGATGTTGATGCTGTTGTTTGCAGAATTTTTTTTGGGCTGGTGGTGGTGCAAGTACTTGAATTTGATTGCGATGGTATCGTATTCGTACGTGTCGACGCCAGTCTTATTACGAATTTATCCATTTCTATAAAATTTCTATAAGCCAAAACTTTCAAACTTTCTTACTTTTTGCAAATCCTCACCTCGCACAGTGTTTTATTATCGTAAATATGTTGAAAATTACTAAATATGTAATCTAATATATATACAATCAAAGTACAACAATACCAACTTCATAAATTACAAGAAGTTAATACGCTAAACAGGGCTGCTTGCCAGGGGTGTAAGGTGTACGCAACAAGCTCAAGACTTCCAAATAAAGTATGAGTATAGTGGTCATAGAAGGGTGCAAAGTTCTGTCGGGTGCTCCGCACCCGACAAATCTTTCCGTCGGGTGCTCGGGCCCCGGAGCACCCATGGAGTCGGCGCCTATGTTACTTTATATCAATACTGAACTACGCTATTATTAAAGCCAGATGTGTAGGTAATTCAGCAGCATTAAAATTATTTTGAAATAGCTATTAGTTTTTCTCTTACATGACTTAGTGTTAAAAGTGTACGAATCATCCCGGTTTTCCCCTACTGTTTGTATTTTTATGAAAAATGTTTAACATTTAAAACGAAAAAGTTAAAAAAGAAGAAACTGTCAAAATTCAAAAAATCATTACTACGAAAGTACATAATATTAAGAGCTAAACTCTTCAGAATATTTTTATGCAGAGAATAAGTAACTCCACAAAATTTGAAAAAAATTCGCGGGGGTTGCACTTTAAAAATAATTTTATTGGTTGGAATGTTATTTAACAATATTTAAAATTGGTTAATTATTATTAATTCGTGAAATAATATAAGTTTTATTTTTAATAAATTACTCGAAATGCGCGATCGAAAGCTTAAACATTATTAATATAATTTTCATAATTCGTAATTTATTAAAAATAAAACTTATTTATTTAACAATAGCCACACTTTATGAAAAAAATACCTACTTCATACAACATTCCCATTAAATTATAGGGAATTATTTACGTACCTGTTTATTACATAAAGGTTCTTGTAATATAAGGAAGAGATTTGGATATTCTTTTAGAAATTCCACACCAAAAACTTTTCCGACAAAAAGCGATACCATTTGTTTAATTTCTGTAAGTGATTTAGCTTCTTTTTTGTCACGATCTTCCTTTGTAGGAGTAACATGGGTTTGAAATATTATTCCTTAAAAGTAAATCTTATTAGTTACAATATCAATAGATCGAACAGGGATATTATTTCAATTCGTACTTTTGTCGTCAAAGTACATACTGTACATTAATTACAACACGACAAATGTGTTCATGTTTTCAAAAAGTTGTATGGATAAAAACAATTAATCGGGTCTATTCTGTAACTTTAGCAACTTGCTAAAAATGGGCAAATTGCTAAATAATAATTTTGCTTAATACCTATTGGAGCAAAATTGCATAACCATGGTTATTAGCAATAATTAGCAATATTGCTCATTTTTAGCAAGTTGCTAAAGTTACAGAATAGACCTGAATATCTACCTAAAGGTAGAGGTAATTTTAATCATAGTGGTTGACATGTTACTTTGACTTGCGCGGCAAATGTGAAGGGAGAACGCTCAACACCCAATTCCAACAATTCGCTGCAGCGGGTAAAAAAGGTGTTAAGTCATAAAAGTCGATTTTGAGTAACGCTTGTCAAAAAAATAGTTGGAAAATTTCATTTTCGATTTTAACATATTTTTACTTAATTTTTTGCGGAATTTTTTTTTGTATAATATTAATGTGATAACATTAAAGATAAAATAAATATATAATTTTTTAAAAAATAATTGTGCTAAAGTGACTTTTGATTGACTTATTTTTTTTACGCTAAACATTTTTGTGGCATATCTTTCTTAATTGAATTGATAGGACCAAATAGGACTCAAATATTTTACCAATGCAAAGATGAACAAAAATGACAAAAACCCATTTTCGAAAAAAATGACTTAACACCTTTTTCACCCGCTGCAGCGAATTGATACAAACATAAGAACCAAAATGACGAATTCGTTTTTGCACATTAGCCACTCCCAACCACTATGAATAAAATTACCTCTACATGCGATATACTTATGAAAATGTCTAAACAAATTTAAATTAATAAAACAGTAATCCAATAATTTTCATTGCTGAACAGTTTATATAATTAAAAGTATAGAAACTACTTGAAATTGGTGTTTAACGTTTTTAGATGTTTGCGTTACCGCAACTCCACTGTAATTATTATAAAAACATGCACATTTATGTTAAATTCAATTAAATTAAATTCCGTGTCGCTTTTTTAGAGTAACGGCGTCATTTCTTTTAATGGAAATCCTTTTTTAGAATTGCTTATACTATTTGTGATTTCAGAAAAACTACAGTATAAACTACGACAAATATGTTTTGCTCTTATTGAGCTCTGTGACGTTAAAATATAAAAACTACTATCAAATTAGTTAATTAAAATAAGATTTAAATCGTTAATCTTTTTACTATTTATAAAAATCAAAATTATAAAATTCAAATACTTCATCTCTAAGATGCCGTTTGGTATGAATAAGTGTAAAAGTATAGGTAATGTAAAGCGTTTGTTATGAAAATTGGTGTAGTCTAAGACTACACTTCGCAAGCACCTTGTGGGTGGGGAGAACTTCTATGGGGAGAACTTGCGATTGTGTCTCAAACTTTTCCCTGCTATTTACGGTGTATACTAACCTTCAAGTAAGTTTACCAAATCAGCAATGTTATCTTGGGAAAGAAGAGAGGTCAATTGTCGGTCAAGATAATATTTTGTTATTGATTCGACTGCCTTAGGAAATAGGCTAGATATCGCCGAATACATTTTGAAAATGAATGGGCGAACTTTCAAAGTATGTTTTACTAAAAATTAAAATTTCAATTAATATTTAATTTTAAATTCAGTTAAATATCGAATGTGGCTGTTCGGCCGGTGAAAAATATAGCCATCACATGACTTTGCCATACATATTAATATTATGGTATTATAAAATCACATATGTCTTGCATACTATTTCGATACAGATCACAAACAAAAAGTATAATGTTTTTGGCCGCCCCTGTATTTCGGTGCCCATGATCCTTCAATACGGGCAATTAGTGATGACGAAGCAAAGGTAAGCGCTCACAAAGCGCAAATGGCGGGAAATATTGGGTTCTAAACATTGCAAAATTAACATGGGAAAATACAGAGCGCAAAGAATAATTCGAAAACGAGAGATTTCTTAGCTATGAGATTCATATAGCACCAACAATGCACTAATAAGGAATATAACTGGTAAGTATCAATGCAGTAGATAAACTCAAATTTAAATGATTACGATTTGAATGTTTGAACTATTTAACCTCCCTTTTTGTTACAGATATAATTTTCGTAAAATCACGCAAATAACTAGTTAATATGTTACTTAGACATGTTACAATTACTGAAAATTAATTTATCGTACTTTCTGTACGTTTTACAAATACTAACTAGTTAACATAATGGTTTCGTAGTTACAAATTGCTACGATAAGGAAATTTGCAAGTTTTTTTAATTTCCCACCGAATCAAACACCGATTCAACAAATGAGACGGAAAAAACATTACAGATCAGATTTCACAGCGAACTTTGCGATATGAAGCATCAGAAATTACAGTTTTGCAAAACCATTTTAAAACGCACCTACCGGCGAAAAACCATTTGAATGTGAAAGTTGAAGTAAAGAATGCTTTATAAATAATTTAAATGATTGTGTTTGTAATTTGCTTTTCTTTACAGGTAATCATTGTCGTACATTTTAAACAAGAAATATTGCCATTTGGTGGTGTGGACTCCCAAAGAAACCCAAATTGTAATTATTTTAAGATCAAAAAGCTAGGAAATCAAGATTGCTATTTTGGAAAACTTTTATGTTAACAAATTTATACCAAATATTAGTGTTGTTTCTACAATTGCTAGTTAATTTGTTTTTTAAACTTTTGTGTTTGTTAATAGTAATTTATTCAAAACATGCGACTCGATGCGAAATCGAAAGATCCTAGTTTTCCCTAACTGCATTTTTAATTAACAATTAATAAAATATGAATAACAATAAGAGTAAATGTCTATTATGTACCATTGTTCCTTTTATTAAAAATTTGTATATAAATTGGCAAAAGTTAATTACAATATTTATTCAAAACAACACATTTCATTTTTACGATGAATCGCTATCTTCACGATACTTGTCTTCTACTTCCTTTATTAAGGGGTTTTACAAGTGCCCCAATTGTTTAAAATGTACGACAATGATTACCTGTAAAGAAAAGAAAATTACAAACACAATCATCTACATTATTTATAAAGCATTCTTTACTTCAACTTTCACATTCAAATGGTTTTTCGCCGGTAGGTGCGTTTTAAAATGGTTTTGCAAAACTGTAATTTCTGATGCTTCATATCGCAAAGTTCGCTGTGAAATCTGATCTGTAATGTTTTTTCCGTCTCATTTGTTGAATCGGTGTTTGATTCGGTGGGAAATTAAAAAAACTTGCAAATTTCCTTATCGTAGCAATTTGTAACTACGAAACCATTATGTTAACTAGTTAGTATTTGTAAAACGTACAGAAAGTACGATAAATTAATTTTCAGTAATTGTAACATGTCTAAGTAACATATTAACTAGTTATTTGCGTGATTTTACGAAAATTATATCTGTAACAAAAAGGGAGGTTAAATAGTTCAAACATTCAAATCGTAATCATTTAAATTTGAGTTTATCTACTGCATTGAAACTTACCAGTTATATTCCTTATTAGTGCATTGTTGGTGCTATATGAATCTCATAGCTAAGAAATCTCTCGTTTTCGAATTATTCTTTGCGCTCTGTATTTTCCCATGTTAATTTTGCAATGTTTAGAACCCAATATTTCCCGCCATTTGCGCTTTGTGAGCGCTTACCTTTGCTTCGTCATCACTAATTGCCCGTATTACAATAAATTCAAAAAATGTGCATTCATGCGCGTCACTCCCACTCTTAAGTTTCCTAGACCGATTTCAACCAAAAACCAATCAACTTCAAATAAAATTACTTAATGAGAAATTCTCATTGGTTTGCGAGCTAAAGCGCACACAAAATTAAGTATATCAGAAACATACTTTCAACTACTATCGGAGTAAAAAGTTCTGACCCCTGAGTTTGAAGCATCCTTGTTTGAAGTCAAATAAAATCAAAATTTTGCAGTGAAAAAATTTGAAAAAAATATATGATATCAATTGATTAGTGCTAAATGTCATATTAAAATTTTATACTTCTAACTAACGCCGTTTTAAAATTATTTAAAAAAATGTTCAAAAAGTGTAGTGTTAGCACTCATTTCGAAAAGTTGCAACTTCAAATACCTACAACTATCGTATTTTCTTCTGAAATTACATAAAATTTATGTAGTATATAGACAAAAGTATACTCTTTTAGCAATATTAAAATTGTATTTGAATTTTGTCAAATTTCTGTTAAAAGTGGATTTCTATAAATCGATATTATCTTTGTACATAATAATTGTTGCTTAAATTGTGCCTCTTTTGTTAAGTATCTGCATAACAGAAAGGCACTATAAAACCTATAACTTTGAAATTTTAATGCGTTATACAAAATTAAATTCTTTATCTGTATCTTCTTAGTGCATAAAATTCCATCAATTACTTTTTGAAATATAAGACTTCAAACTCAGGGGTCAGAACTTTTTACTCCGATAGTAGTCGAACCTCAAAGAATGCAAATTCGTCAAAATCTGACAAAAAATATAAAAAATTCGATTTAATATTACGTATGGTAAAATAAATATGAACTATAGTTTGACTTTATTTATTGACACTGGTTGACGGCATTAATGTTATGTTTGTTTCCTTCCTGGATAAGTTAATTGTATATTTCGTAAAATTATGCCATGGTTGCACTAATAGGTTTGGAATCGTATAAAATATGAAATCCGCAGATACCTTTTGGGCATTCTCGTAATTTTTATCATAGTCATCCCGAAAAGAATAGGAATAATTTTTTTACTTTAATATAGGCAAAGTTATGTATTGGCTACATCCAACCGACCCACCCAGTGAAGTCGAAAAATCACATTCTATATTTCGTTAGTGTGCAATCAAAATTGTCAACTTATGTATTTCTACCAACAAATTTTTAATATTTACACTTACATACATTTATATAAAACAGTGTTCAGGATAATGGAGGTACAAAACAGACAATATTACTTTCTGACCGACGTTTCGGTGATATCTTTCACCATAATCATGGCACTATAAAACGGTACAAATCAATACAATATAATACATTAAATCAACATTGGAACTCACAGTAAGATAGAAAATGTTTGTGCAAAAAAGCAATAACTATATAGTCAGTGCCAAATATCTGTGCCTCTGCGTCATAGTTGAAAATGGTTGAATCAAGCTGAAAAACATGAGTCAAATGAGTGCTTTTTAAAATGCATCTTTTCTTTTTAATTTAATGTAACTTTCTCTCTTCACCATAACTTGGGGGTGCTTAAAGTTTCTGTAACAACTTAAAGTTTATGTAACAACTTAAAGTTTATGTGACGTAGAGGGACAGATATTTGGCAAGGACTCTAACAATTTCTCACAACGATGTCAAAATAACAAACGAACATTTTTTATCTTACTTACTGTGAGTACCAATGTTGATTTGATTTAATTTATTGTACTGATTTGTACCGTTTTATAGTGCCATGATTATGGTGAAATATAATCACTGAAACGTCGCGTCGGCCAGAAAGAAACATTTTCTGTTTTGCACCTCCATTATCCCAAAAAACTGTTTTATATACTAAATCAATTAGTTGGATGAGATGGTCCCACTACTTACATAAATAAAATATTGTCTGAGATACACCATTTAAATTTAGAGGTGTAACATATCCTTGATTTTTGTTCATAATGCTACAATTATCACCATAAACAATATTCTGATAAGTTACAGGTATTGTGTTGGTATTGCTTTCTGCGGAAAAATATTGATTTTCATCACTTATTTCTGCCCACTCAAATTTACTAAAAAGAAATATATAAAACTTGTTTATTATACATACATATTTACTATTTACTTTTGTTTTGCTTTTACTGTAGAAAATAAAAAGGTATTTAAAAAAGAATCTAAATGTTGACCCTTCTCTTTTCTGAACTTGAATGCTACAGAATGATAAATATTTCCCAAATCTTCTACAACTGGTACTGTTGTATTAACTAAGAATGTGAAATCTTGATCAGTTGTTAAAAATGTATATAATAAATCACTTCCTCGTAGACTGGGTTTTTGTAGTAGTGATTTTATAAAGCATTCATATTGTATTTTTTTACTCTCGACAGTAACGCCAGTCCTAGAAAGAAAAAATAGTACAAAACGACGGCGTCAAAATGCCCTGTTCCGAAAAAATATAGAGGGGTATTTTTGTATTTTTCTTTTAAATCTATGGAATCCCCCCCCCCTTGAAAAAGTTACTGAATCCGCCTCTGTGATATTTCTGTAGGTCAGGAACTGTTAATCACGGTGTAGAAACTTCATAGGAAAATATTAGACCCTGATTTTAATGGTATTTTAGTTGACAGATTTTCTTAAGCTGGCGCTGTTTCAATAGTTATTTAGAAAAGTAAACAATAACATAACATATATCATAGAATATCCTATAAGTTGGAATTGTAAGACGATTAATAAACTATAATAGTGAAAAATAGTTAAATTGAATGGAAATATAGTGGAATAATTTAGTTTGATTTAGTTGACCCACGACACCTAGGGGGCGCAACGAAAAGACAGTATAAGACTGTCTACAATTTTAACATGGAAGTTTCCCTTCTATTGTAATCTTTTATTCTATGCTGTTAATTCTTATAACTAGAGAGCGGATTTATATGCGATAACATACCGGTCCAAAGGTAACACCACTTAAACCCTAACATAACTTATCAATAGAAAACGTTTATTAGCGCTAATAATTTTATATTGATAATAAATTTTGCTTAACCAATTGTTTATGGGGTATTACCTTAAGACCAGTCTGTTATCGCATATAAATCCACTCTCTACTTATAACATACTACCGTTTAGGGGGCAGCGAAAAATCGGCCATTTCAGTTTCACCATGGAATTCAATTAGTTTATTCATCAATGTATAAAAATCTTGATCTTTTCTTAAAATATTCCAATGTTGAACTTCATTGTCCAAGATGCTTGCATTTCTCACAACATTAACATAAACAACGTTCATGGAAGAATTGGTACCAGATATCTAAAAATGTAAATATTAAACTAATTGGATTAAGTTTCAAATTTGGCAATTAGGGTAATTTTAAAACGAAAATTTTTGCATCTAGCTATTTATTAAAATCTTGCACGAAAGATGTGAGCCTAAATTATTTATTTAAATTGTATCCCTACATAGTTGACATAAGTGTGTGTACACATTCATAATAATTAACAAGAACAAGAAGTAATGTTAAATAATGTAACATTAACGTTTAAACATGTTTTTGGTTTAACGACTTCCATCTTCGTGCTAGTTTAATTTGTAATAAATTTTTCCGGCTCTGGCTAATGGTTTTGGGGCCACTGAAAACATCTGGATATATATTGGGTAACTCAATGTGGCGGAGTCTTGCAAGCTCCACCATAGCGAGCGTACACTGTTTTTACAACGATTTAGTTGGTGCCTGGTAGTGCGTGGACAAGTATTTTTAGTCCAGCGTAGCTATTCATTGTGATGCTATTCATAGCGAGCTATAGTATGAAGCAGTAGTATGGTTGTCATGTGGTGTTTTTGGCTCCTGTTTGTAAACATCTGGAACAGGTAGGCTATGCATGCGCAAATTTATTACGCAGTTTCTTTGTGCACAAGTTGTGGAACCATTTTGGATTTTCTGGAGTTGGTAAATCCTGTTGTTGTTTGTTTTGGATGGCGCCTGGGAAATTCTTTTCATCGACAGAGATGGTCCATCTTGTTGATATCCCCAACACCACCTCTCACTGGTCCAGTTTCCAACTACAGATCTGCAAGCAGTGTTCAGCGTCGCTAATATCAATCAAGTGTTTTTCTTTGAAAATTTTAACAAATTACAGATTTCATCTTTGAAGCCACACGTTGGGAAAGCAGTTGGAGACGAACAGTTGTCACCATTATATTGTAAGCTTATACGAGAGCTCGAGATAAGCAATTTTATCTTTTCCAATTTGCATGAACCGACGTGTTTATGGGCTTTTGTGTTCAATATTGAGTAACCGTTAGAGGTTATTGGGTACTTGTTTATATTTAGTATGGGGTGCACTTTTTGATTGTTAATATCATAATATCATTGCTACTGTGTGTCTGTTTACCACAGTAATATAACATTGCAATTTTTGGAACTGTGATAACATCTCTCAAGTTCTGAGTGTATTTAATAAAGCATTTGATTTCTATTTGAGTTTTTTTGAGTTTCCAAGCTACCGGTCTATTTTTCAGAAATTTACGACTCACGCCTATCATAAAAATATCATTAACCCTGGATAAACAAGGTGATTTTGATCGTGAAATTTCACAAGGTGGCGTCATATATGACGCCAACTTATTTCTTTATTGAAAAGTTTAGAAACCGGAAAAAAAGAATTATATTTGTATAGATACCTTCGTTAAAGCATTATGAACAAAAATTATGAATAAAAGAGTTACATAAATTTTTAATATTGCATTATTTACACAAAAAGTAAATTGTATATTACAGTACTGACTGAAAAATGGAGCTCATGGCGTCACCAGTGACACCACCTTGTGTATCCAGGGTTAAATTAGTTACTGCAACATTAAAAAGTGACTTGCGTTTTGAACCTCTTTTAAAGCTGGTTCACACTCACATGAGAAATTATTTTACGTTCAGACTATATTATGATGGTTGATATTATAGAAATCATGGCATAATTAATAAGCTCGGTCATATCAAGATAATAATAATAAATGATTTTCAGAAAAGGACGGAGTCTATTTTGCTATGGCTATTTAAAAGAAGTTGGACGAAATTGATGATATTGCAATATTAGCAGATGCAAAGCAGATGATAAATTACATTCCCAATGAACAAGAATTAGTTAAATGAATATAGAATGCTCGACCTCCTTCGTCGTTTGCTGTCTTTTGATATTGTTCCAAAAATTGTTCACGATTCTAATGTACCTACATAAAATTCCTTTACTACGTAAATGGAAATATAAAATTTTATTTATAAATTGTTTTCTGTCATTTAATTAAGTACCCAGTTTTACCCAACTCTCCCTATAATATTTTATTGCCACGGTATATGACATTTACCTGTTCATCTTCAATAATTGGAATAGTAACTACCCAAGTACTTAAATCTCGGAATATATTTTCACAATCTGTTAAGAGTATGTCTTCCACAAATGCTGTAGATTCATCTGTATACAGTTGAAATCCAGGATAATAAATCGAACCGTCCACTGGCTGGTTTGCTTTCAACACGCCTTTAATTCGACCAAAACTACTACTTATTTTCGGTACCGCTCGTTGATTTGATGTATCATAAATTCTGTTGTTTCTAAAAGAAAACAATAACTATAATAGCAAGTTCGCAGATAATAAAAATGCACTTACTTGCTGAATGTAGATAAATCAGAGGAGTTAATTTTAGGACCGCAAATATAACTATAGAACTGAAAAAAACAAACATTTAATGGGTAAACTGGCACTCACCAATTTGCATCATTTTTATTAATATACCTTTTGATCATAATTAGTTATACATCAAATAAAACTTTTAAATTCCATAACTCAGCCAATTTTGAAGAACGAAAATTGCAGGTAATTTTACATTGCATAGGTAGTACATAGCGGGTAATATTTTATAATGTAACATAATTATGCATTACAATTAGGTAACCCAAGATGTTCCCATAAGATTTATATTGTTAACCTTGGAATAATGCAATTTATACAGTAATCATACGAATTCGTTCTTCAAAATAGATTTTCTTCAAATTGGCTGAGTTCTGGAATTTAAAATTTTCACCTAATTTTTTAACTAATTTTGACCAAAAAAATGATGTAAATTGGTGAGTGCCAGAGTGTTGGCTCTCCCCTTGTCAGATTTAAATTCTGTATAATGATTACTATTATGATAGCAGGTATTATTGAGACCATAAATTCTGTTGAATTTTACATTTAAAAGTGATTTAGCTGTTTTTCCTACTAATGGCTTATTTTTTTCTTTCTATATTTCACTCCTAATTCTCTAAAAGTGGAGTTAGCAGGTTAACACATTTCAATGACGCCGACGTTATGATTTAAGACATTTAAATGTAACACATAACGACATAACATACCTGATTACTATGAAAAAATAACGGCAACCATTCGCTCTCTAAAATATTAAAAGCATAATCGTAAGCGTGATATAAGGGCTCTGAAGTTCGTAATTTTGCAATATTGTAAACACCTTCTTGAAGTAACTGATAAAAATCGTTTTGAACATGTGATGAACATCCAATAAAATCTGTACCGTCTTCATTAAAATATACTGCATAAAGTTTTTCTGCTTCAGCGTGTAGATTTTCAAGTTGTTTTTTGGACATCTCAGGAGTTAGCAACTTGTTATTGAAATTTTCTTAAAAATAAATATATAACATTTTTATACTTAATTCGTTACAAATTTTTGTTAATACAGTACAGTCTCGATATAGTGAACTAATTAAGGAACGCCTTTGTTACTTCACCAAGGTTGTTCACTATTTAGAGTGCAGAAAAAATACACAACAATGATACTTACAGTGCGTTTATTACATTAATAACATAATATTTCAAATAAAATAAGGAAACACAAATTCTTAAAAAGATACATAATGTATTACATACATAATATTTTATTATACCGGGTGACCGGCCGCCTATGTGAACATAGGAAATTAATTTTTCTTTAATTCCTGCTTCCCATCAAAACGGATAAGAATGAAAATGGTATCAATTGAAAGAGTTTTATTTTCCACGTCTAAAGACATCAAAGACTTGATGTGTTGTTCTTTAATAATGTTAAAAATGTAGAATTAAAATAAGTAATTTTTTAAAAATCAGACGTGCTATTTTGTCATTTTATTTTGAGTTTTTAACAATGATCAAAGAACAAACCATCAAGTGTTGGGTGTCTTTAGACGCGGAAAATAAACCTTTTCAAGTTGATACTTTTTTCATTCTAATCCGTTATAATGGGAAGCAGGAATGTAAAAAAAATCAATTTCCCATGTTATTTTTCTATGTTCACATCGGCGGCCGGTCACCCAGTATTATAGTAGTTGTAGTATGTAATAGAAAATAAAAAAGATTTTTAAATAAAATTGAAGAGGGCTCGGGATAACAAGGCTATATTCCACAATGTGGACATTTTCGTATTTTCTTTATAAATCTAGGTTGAATAACGATATAAACCACCAAAATTAATTTCGCTGCTAAGTATTACTTCAAATATATAAACAAAAAGAATTATAATTTATTTTAGAAATTGCACATTTAAAGCAATAAATGTAACTTGAAATGCGATTTTTTTTAAATGTGGCATATATTATCCCGAGCCTTTCAATTGAATACAATGCTGATACAAAGCTGATGTCATTGTTAACGACTCAACAGCAGTGTTCTCAGTTTTCACGGTATATTTGTTGCAATCATGGACGATAAATAGTACGCTTATTAAATTAGTGAAAATTATGAAGAATTTTATAAGCTGTTTGATAATTATTTATAATAATGATTTGAATAAGTGAACGAACTCGACGTAAAAAAAAACGATTCGTCCGATGAGTGCGTACTTATACGATTCACTCTAGCGAGGCACAAGCTGTTCACTATTAAAAGGTCAATGTTAATATTTTAACATCCACTGCAGTGGATACTTCACTATATGGTATGTTCACTATATCGAGACTGTACTGTAATATAATAATAACAATAATAATATTGTTAGTTATCGAACTACAGATTGAACACAGTGTATGTGAGACAACTTTTGCTAAATCTAAAAGTTCGTTCCCATAACATCCGGTTTCAATGAATACCAAGCAGAAGAAAATTTATTAAAAGAAATTCCATTGGGACTATAGTCTGTTTTTTTTAAGAAATGAGTAAAAAATTTCTATTCCACGTGGATAACGTGAATGTTCACCAATGAAATTGGTTGAAATTAAATTTCAAGCAAGGTTGAACCCTATTCAAGGTTGAAATTAAATTTCAAATTAAATTTCACGTTATTAATGTCAGAGAACTTTAAGTATAGGGTGTTTTTTTAGCTGCATGAGAACTTCAAAATGAAATAAAACATTAAAAACCTGACGGAATGTTTTGGTTATAATTTTTTTATGAAAGTACAGTTAAAGGCATTTATGATTTGAACATGACTTCCGGCATGTGACCACCACGACTAATGGTTACGAAGCGCATCCGTTCAGTCCAATTTTTGACCACTTTTTCCAATATTTCTGGCTTTATTTCATAAATGGCTTGCTGAATATTAGCCTCCAATGCTTCTAGAGTTGTTGGTTTGTTAGCATAAACCATGGATTTAACATACCCCCACAGAAAATAATCTGGAGGTGTCAAATCACACGATCTTGGAGGCCAATTGATAGGACCACGTTTTGAAATAATGTTGTCACCAAATTGTCCTTTCAATAAATTGATGGTTTCGTTGGCTGTGTGGCACGTATTACCATCCTGTTGGAACCATAAGTTGTCAATGTTTAGCTCTTGAAGTTTTGGAAACAAAAATGTATTGAGCATGTGTCGATATCTCACACCATTCACCGTAACGGTAGCTCCTTCCTCATTTCGAAAGACATATGGACCAATGATGCCGTTGGCGTGTATTCCACACCAAACAGTCAATTTTAATGGATGCAATGGAGTCTCAAGATAATGTCCCGGATTGGTCTCACTCCATATACGGCAATTTTGTTTGTTCACATACCCATTTAACCAGAAATGTGCCTCGTCACTGAACAAAATTTTACGGTAAAAAAATGGATCCACTTTCAATTGGTTGTGAGCCCAATTTGGTAGCGTTGTTCAATGGTCAATCTATGCATTATCAAATGCCAAACCTTGCTAAACACAAATGTCAAAAAACTGTTTCCATAGCAATCTTGGTTCAATTGTTATCCCTATTGAAAGTTCTCATGCAGCTAAAAAAACACCCTATAGTTGGCTTGGGCTATAAATACAATATTTTAAAATTAGGACAATGTCAAAAGACTTGATTTAATTGAATAACTTTGCAGTTAACGTTGTTTAACTCAAGCCCTCGATTTGATACCACAGGGTGCGGCAGGGGGAACTTACTTATTTGAAACGCGCGCCCTGAAGCGACAACTATTCCGAGAAGGCTGGGGTGGCGTTCATTCAAAGGATCGGAACTTAAAGTTTTCTGTCATGTAGGTTTTGTAACGATCATGCAGTGGACAAGGGAGGAGCGCGCGTTTGCCAAAGAAGCCTACTTTTCAAACTGCTGTTCAATCATCACTAAGTAACGTGCATTCCGAAATCATTTCAATATCGCGCCCGCGGGTCGTGTTTCTGATCGGAAATCAATTCTTTTATGGGTGGACACCTTTAGGAAAACCAGTGCTGTGCAGAAAAAGATCCTGGAGGTTCACGAACGATCAGGATACCCAAAAATATTGAGCAGGTTAGGAAGTCAATTTTGCGATCTCCTAGGCGATCTGGACGCAAACATGGAATTGCTGTTGATGTCTGATCGTTCTGTCAGGCGAATTCTTCATAAATAACTGCAATTTCATCCATATAAATTGGTATTGGTACAAAAACGTAATCCAAGCGATTTTCTTTTACGAAAAAAATGTATGCGAAGCCGTTCTTAACAATATGCCTCATGATGCCCTTGTGTTCTTCAGCGATGAGTTTCATTTTCATCTTTCTCAACTCTCAGCTCAACTGAAGAAAAATATTCAAGCTGTTATCGATAACATACCCGTCAATATAATGGAAAGAGTGGAAAGAGTGGAGAGAAGCGTCAAAACTCGACTATCTCAATGCATTGACCAGAACGGAGGCCATCTTAATGATAAATTTTGAAAACATAGTAAATAAAAACTTTAAAGGTCTCTCTGTGATATGAAAAAATAATTAAACTCTTATCTCCTATACTGTTTGTGTTATTCATTTTTAAAATAAGATAGTTCCCCTGCCGCACCCTGTACTACAAGAAGTAATACTGAATGACACTTCAGCATTACAGTCAAAAACTGAAAATAATTTACACTTACATAGGGTGGAGGAGGCAGGGGGCTTAGCCCTCCCTAGAAAATGAAAAAACCACTACTTAAAAAATGTGATAAAATCTAGTATGAGTAATTATTTTCCTCAGAGTAACACCGTAACTCCCTTGTTTCTCATCCCACATCTTCACATTTTATACAATGAACCTCCTGCAAGAGGGACTTTGTCACCTCTCTAGCACATGAGGCTAACTATGCCAATGATAATATACATAATACAGTGTAGTCTCGGTAATCCGAACACACGCTAATCCGACCATCCAGTATTCCGAACAAAATAAGAAAAACTCAGTAGTCCGCACAAATAATTATAATCCGAACACAACTAATAAAATGTTCGGATTATAGAATAATATTCGGATTACAGATTAAACGTTTGTTTAAGATGGGCATGTGAAAATGATGTTCCATCTCATAAAATTTTATTGATCCGACAATTAAGAGAAGAAGCAATTAAAATGGAAATGGGTGCGAAGAAACAAACCGTAATTACAAACTATTTTTCTAAAAAATAATTTTATTTTTTCTAAGCACAGTAGAATATGTACGTAGTAGCGTAGTACATAATATTTATTTTGAAGTTTGTTTACTTATTTTTGAAATAAAAATTATTCTAAAAAATACTTTTTTTAGTTTTTTTTTTACTTTTTTTTAACTTTATCCAGTAATCCAAACTTCTCTGTAAGCCGAATGAGGCTAGGTTTCTATTAATTCGGATTACCGAGACTGTACTGTATAACTTTTAAATTGAGGAGTTAGGTGGAAAAAGGGCACTTCTCGAAAAGTGCCATTATTTCCAAGCCACATGTCGCCCTATTAAACTAACTCACTAATGGTAGATTCCCATTATCCTATTCAATATTGTTCACAAAATCTTTGCTTAATAGGTTTTACAACTTAACTAAATCTTCAAAGCTCCCTATCTCAAAATGATGTTTTCACAGAAGTGCCCTTTTTCCACCTAACTCCTCAATTGTTATACATAATATAATTATGTATACTCACCAATATCTAAACAAAATTGTAAAATATGTACAGGACCACTCGCTTTCAAAAACTGCATATAAGCATACAATAAATCGGTATTTTTTAAAATTGCTTTCAAATCACAACCAAATTTAGAATGATGTAATTCCGCCATGGAAAAATTTTTTAAAAATTCTACATTCTCCAATGGCAAATATTCACATAAATTATGCTTGGATTTACGTGAAGCAAGTAATAGTACCAAAGAATTAATCATGTCAGGATCAGCTAAAACATCCATTAAAGGTAGTAAAACCCATCCCGATAGTATTTCACGCATTAAAATTGTGTAGTTTCTAAAAAAATAAAACCAAATATGATAATATCGTTAAGGAAAATTCCAAGCTTACTTGCATTTCAAATTATCGTTTGGTAATATAAATGGTAATAAAGAAGAAATTAAGTATTTTAAATAATCGAGCTCGTTTTTTCTATTAGTGGTAGCTATGTGCAAGCGAGATTTCAAATAATCCGGCATTACTTGTTTAATTTCTACATTTTTTAATTTAACCATTTGCTTCATGCAAAGTACATCGTCGATATGTTTTATAACATGTGGCATTATCTTAGTAGTGATCAATTTAAATATATCAATTTTTAAAGCTTGATTTACGATTGAAGCACTAGCATATTTTAAAGAACCTTGCATTTCGTGTATAAATAATTTGTCTTTGCTCACTTGCACATACCATGATAAAATGAAGACTGAAATAATCTTGTTGTAAAACTAAAACAGAAATACATAATGTAGGTGTTTTAGGTAAAAATTCAATCAAAATAATGTATCTACTTTTTCCAGCGCATTATTTAACTTTGTAGTTATAAGCAAATTTTTCCATGGATTGTTGGCAATTATTGCATGGCGGTTACATGTAAAACTCTTACATATTTGACACGATAGCAAAGGCTTTTTAGTAGTCGACACATGAGTGTAATACAAACGAGAGAGTTGTTCGACATATTGTGTAAATGTATGTTGGTACGCCAATAAACAACAACAAATTCCCAATCCAAATAAGTAACTCAAAATTATACTTATTGTGGTATAAAAACTAAAATAAAAATACATGTAACATAACCTTACAATTTCAATTGTACTGCCTGAACCTAATAATTACACCGAGAAGGAAGGAAAACAAGATAACGCAAATAAAAATTTGTCCTACTAATTTTTCAATAGAATTAGAAATCATCTTAGAATTAATTTTTAATTCTAACACTTCTTCAAGCCCACGACAACCACAATCTTTGGTGGCTTTGGTTTTGGTGGTCTTTGGTCAACCACGGTCGACCATGGGCGATTTTCAGTCGTTCACTCGACCGCCGTGCGCCGTGGTCGAGCTCAAAACGTCATCGGCATAGAATATATACCGGGTGACCGGCCGCCGATGTGAACATAGGAAAATAACATAGGAAATAGATTTTTTTTTAATTCCTGCTTCCCATTATAACGGATTAGAATGAAAAGAGTATCAATTTAAAGAGGTTTATTTTCCGCGTCTAAAGACACCCAATCACTTATGGTTTGTTCTTTGATCATTGTTAAAAACTCAAAATAAAATGACAAAGTAGCACTTTTAAATAGATATTAGATGCCTTGTTTAATTCATTGCAATTGTTTTTGTTTGAAAACTAATTTTAAACGTAAGTTTTAACAGTTCAACCATCCAAAGCAGGTCTGATTTTTAAAAACTCGCTTATTTTAATTCTACATTTTTAACATTATTAAAGAACAAAACATCAAGTGTTGGGTGTCTTTAGACGCGGAAAATAAAACTCTTTCAATTGATACCTTTTTCATTCTTATCCGTTCTGATGGGAAGCAGGAATTAAAGAAAAATTAATTTCCAATGTTAATTTCCTATGTTCACATCGGCGGCCGGTCACCCGGTATAAGGTTATCGGTCATCACTGAACACTGACGTCATCGATTGCATTATCGTTATCGATAAGTCCATCACAACCGTGATAAATTGTTGGTTGTTGTGGTTACAAGTTTCTTGCACGCCCAATTCAAAAGCAAAAAAGTATTCTGAAAACATTTCTAACGCTGAATACTAGAAATCTGCCTTGTGGTATGTTATCAGTAGAGCAGGGAATTATATGCACTAAAACTACAAGATATATGCGGCATATATGCAGGTTAAAAATAAGGATATATGTTAAAAAAATTACTAAATATGCTCTTTCATTTTATTATACGTAACAATTTATTTGGTAATAACTGCATTATTACAATAAACAACTAAATACTTTTCTAAATTTGTAGTTAAAAACTGTTTTATAAGCAGAAAAAGATCTCTCGAGTTTCGACATCACAAGATGTTATTGGCGCATATTTATATTGACTAATAAGATTTTTAAATTTATTTTTCATTAACTCTATATTGGCATTTTACACCACGTGTAGATGGCGCTGTACTAAAGAAAGATGGTGGAAAAGTGTAGTATCTCATACAATAACACATACGCGTTATAAGTTAAATCTGTAGTTTATATGTTGTATTTTATGGTTTTTACATTGGCGATGATGATTTTAAATCAATTTGGTATATATTAGTTAATTATATAATTACAGATTTGTTAAAATTTATCGGTAAGTACATAAATGAAACACTTTCTTTTCAACATAATTGACTTAAAAAATACTCTGACTGACATTTTTTTAGCAACGTGTTTAATATTACCTTTAGAGAAATGAATAGTGGAAATGCATCATTATTACTTTGCTTGGTCAAAATATGTACCTACTTATTTAAATGCTCAGCCGTCTTCTACATAGATGTATAAAAGAGGGAGAAGCCGTTTTAAATGCAAAACACCTAATTACATGTGGAATTAAGCACCATGATGGAGATGATTTAGAAATATTCGCTTTGTGACTATTGTGAGATTTGTGATTATAAATGTGCATACAGATAAAATTTCTATATACATTTTAAAACTCACACTGGCGAGAAGCCGTTTGCTTTTAAATTATTAGTCACAATTCTCACACGCAAACGGTTTCTCGCCGGTATTGGTTTTTAAATGTTTTTGTAAGTATGTTCTGCATACACATATAGTTACCAATCATAAGAGGTTTTTGACCCCTGTTGCGAGAGAGTGTAAGGAATGTTAAAATGCTGTCTTATGCCCAACTATACCAACATCGTCGAATTGGCGTTTAGATTGTTAGCATTTACATTTTTTACCTACGACTAGGAACAAGCTCGGCGTAAAACCTTCAACCTGGAGGACCAGAGAGACGGCCAGGATAAAGTTCTTACTTCACCCGAAGTTGAACCGGTTATTTAGCGTTCAACTCACTTAACCGTATGCTCCGACCATCTCGTAAGTTTTTATAAACTTATTTATTATTATTATTTATTAATGAGATTTTGTAGGAAAGGAAGCCGATGAACATGTTTTCATCACAAAATGTTAATACATTGTCCTTGAAGATGGTGAATTACAATTAAAGAAAAAGCACCAATACCGTTGCCAATACTACGGGCAAGTGCAATTGGGGATGGCTCTACGTAATGTTATATGTGAAAATAAATATACCTAAATAACATTTTCGAGTTTATATAATATAATAAATAATTATACTTTATATCTAATTATTGTTAAATAGTTTGATTGTTTTTTTTTTGCATCGCTTGCAAAAGTTTAATTATTAAGCTGTTTTAAACACCTTTTTTTCTATTTTTATCCTGACTAATTATTATTAATAGATTTCTGACGAAAGATAACGCATCCGAAAGGTAAAATATAAGGTGTTTTGCAAGTGATTAGAATTATTAATTCGATATATTTATAAAATAATTTTATTTGTTAAAATATGTACATAAACTTATCATTAGGTACCAATAATAATAGGAGCAGACAAGTTGAGGATTCCACATATTACAATAAAAATTTCATTTGTTACATATTTCTAAAATTTGCTAAAAATTTCAAATATACTTTTATTCGCTGATTGGAGCATTCAATATGGATCCTGGCTTTTACAATTTTTAGCGCTTCTTCTTTTGAAAGCTGCTTTTTGCCTCTTAAAAATGGTAGCCCAATTATGTTAATGTGTTTTACTCGACATAACTTGACTCTGTTCAAAAATTGCTGTATCGGAACATCTTCCTCGAAAAGTCCAACTTATATAAATTATTACACCGGATGGGCTAACAGCAGTCATAAAGTTAATTGTAGGGTTGCCTTTGTATTGGGAGTATGTTCTCGCCTAACAACACAGACAGTTTGATCATCGTTGCACTAAAATTTTTGTACAATTTAGTAGTATTTTGTGCTGATGGCCATAAAATTGAAATTTTCAAAACACAAGCTAACTTTTTAATTATATCGTGGCAAATTATTGAACAAGTCTTGTTACATACTGCCCCAAATAGTGTTAACAGAACCGAGCAAAGAAAGTAATCCTTTCACTGAAGTTTGTTGTCTTCTGTGAGCAACTTTGGCTCATTTCAGCTACATTCTGGATTAATATCGTCTACTGCTTCTTTCTTATCTTAAAATGTAGCAAACATACACGTATAGCTGGAGTAGCTCGCAATAAAACTTGTTTAAAAACAAGTTCACGATTAATTTTTTCGATCACACCGAGCTTCTTGGTTATGGTCACTAACCTAGCATTTTTGCGTGAAAAGCAATGAAAACCTACATTTTTTTCTCTGCCATACTTGCTATGACACCCGTATACACTACAATTTACATTGCCACTGTTATATTTTCACGATTTTAGCCATTGCACTTAAAAAAACACCTACAACTTCATACAAAACCATATTGAAAACAACAAGAGATACTACATAGAAATATTAGGTTGAGAAGCGCAACCTCCTGGTTAAACGATGGAAACAAAAGCCCTCCAGGGAGAAAACGGCAAACTAAAATTTGGCGCCACTTTGAACTGGTTTGAATACTAGCAGTAAATAATTTCATTTTAATTTTTTTCTTCCATGTGCTGAAAAATTTATTTATTAGATATTTTCTATCGTAAACTATAATATAATTAATAGTCATTATAGAAATTATCGAATAAATAAATTTTTCAGAACATGGAAAAATTGTTTCATAAATTTTCAGAAAGATAAGACACAATAAAATTCATGGTTAAAAACTTCAATATTTTAATAAAGCAAAAATGTTACATATTAACAAAATGAAATAGAAATGAAAATATCCAAACAGTTTCTATAAAAAGTATCAGTACAGCAATTTTAATTAAACGTAGGTTCACATCAATTACAAAATCTCGGTGATCGAAATGATCCTCACAAATTTTTCTGTTTGTTACATTTTGTGAAGTAGCTCACCTTACAAGCATTTCTCTAAATCTGACCGTAAAGACTATTTCTAGGAAATCGATAGAAATGTTTGTTTACGTAACTACCCTAGATGTTTGCATAAAAATTATTTTTACAACCTGGATATTTGCAGTTCTTCTTTTGACGACCAATGTTGTTCTGTGGCAATGCCTTGGGTGTTGTTCATAGCCAAACACGAAAATCTGCCAATCATTTATTGCCCTTTCTACCTGAAATTTAAAAAATGATTGATTTAACCGGTATAGTATGTGTAAAATTGTATACTTATCTTCTAAACAACAAATAATCACTATTATTTCTTCAATTTAATTATTTTAAACATGTAAACTTCATGTAACGTAATCAAACGTATCACGTACGACATAACCACCAAAACATAATTATGTCGAATTATGTCAAGTAATTGTATGTAACCAACACAAAACTAATAAAGACACCAGAAAAAACCAAGAATCTGATGGCAGCATCTCGGATCGCGGAGCTTCCCATCTCGGATCTCGGTCCTACCCGAGATGCTCCGACGAAATGCGGGATGGCGCATCTCTGTCTCATACTCTGTCTCTTTCTATTTTTGTTGCTCGATTCTCAATCCCACCTTCACCCCCATGAGATACTACACACGATAGTTACCATTAAAGACACCACGTGGCGCTTCAGCAAGTGTAAAAGGCCAATATAACAGGAGGGCAGTGCTGTCTTTAGGCATGGGCCCGAGGGGCCCGGGCAAAGGGCCCCGGATTCTTAGGGGACCCTTCCGGGCCCCGTTCTATACAATTTGTATACACATTGTATATTAAACTTAAATAAATATCGAATAAGGGCCTACCTATCTACTGAGTTACATACTTCGTTTCTTAAAGGGCCATTACCTTTGGCCCGGGGCCCCGATCATATAAAAGACGGCGCTGCAGGAGGGTTATTAATTTTGAGTAACCAGAATTTTGGTTACTAAATCATTAAATTTTTTCTTTTCAGAATCTTTTCTCTGAATGTTCAAAATATATTGAAGTTGCCAACCCAAGAGAGGCTAGTGCTAACGAATTTTGAATTTGAATTTGAAAAATTTTAAAATTTTATATAAAAATAAAAAAAATATAATTTAATAAAAAATAAAAATGTAATATAGATTCAATTGTTCATATATATGCCCTAATATTAACAATTTCCAAAAATATGCAACAACGTGTCAAATATGCATTTATATGCCATATAACATGTGCTTTTTCAACTCCTTTTTGTATGAAACGGATAGATTTCAAAGAATTATCCTTGTGCATAGCTTAGAAAAAAACATGGAGTTCCATATAATTCCCTGCTCTAGTTATCAGTTATCACCTGTGATAACATGGTATCATGCGGTACATGGGGTAACCCATTTTAATGTATTTTAGGATTGGTACTTAGGGGTCGATTGGCTACGAGAGCCTTTCAGAACTGCGACCAGTATTGATCTTTTGTTCATAACCCTACTAATTAGGTATTCAGGATATCTCAGGATACTCAGGATACCATAAAAAATTATTAATTTTAACTAACAAGGGGAGTGCCAACACCTATATTCACCGATTTACACTATTTTTAATATACCTTTTGATCATAATTAGTAGTATTTGAAAAATTAAGTGAAAATTTAAAATTTCATAATGCAGCCAATTTAGAGAAACCCCATTTTGAAGAACTAACATTGCAGGTAATTTTACATTGCATGCATCGTGAATATTTTATATCGTAACATAATAATATGCATTACGATTATGCAACCCCATGATGTTCCCATAAGAAATACATTGTTAACCTGGACATAATCCAAATATAATTTATACAGTTTACAATCAATTATTATATCAATTATATAATATAGATATAAATATCAATTATATGCATTACGATTATGCAACCCATGATGTTCCCATAAGAAATACATTGTTGGACATAATCCAAATATAATTTATAATACAGTTTACAATCAATTAATTACATTTGAACTTTTTTAAACGAAATCAAATGAAGTTTGTGAGCAAAGCGTATGATTATCGCAGTTGTTGCACAAATTAAATTAGAGTACAAAGAGACACGTGATAGACACATGCAAACATGTCGAGAAAAATTGACTGTCACTTTCTTGTAAGTTTTAAAAATCCGTACGCGAACCTTTAGATTTAGACTCCAGGCAATGCCAGGCCAGGCCTTACTTTCGAAGTTCATGCGAGTTCATGCTAAAAACCAAACAGAAATGGCGGTGTAATATTTCCAGATGTGGTATGTCAACATGTTTTTTAATAAATGTGTTAAATTACATTGCAAGAAATTTTTTATTACTCAATAAATAGATAATTTTTATACCAATGTTCGAATAAGAAATTATGAAAAGCACAGATACAATAATATGCGAAAACAGTTCGAATAATAAAACTGACAGTGGAACAAAATTAGTCACTAATAAAGATGCTCAAGGTAACCGAGATGTAACTGAGTAATTGTTGAATATTATTATTACATACATTTTTCTTGTAGGATATAAAAAATATATTTTTAGAAAAAATGAAGATCGCAAGTGCATTAGTTTAAGTATGCCAAATTCTCTTAATAAAACATTGAAAAACAACAATGTTGAATACACAACAAACTGTGATACTAAATCTGCAAAAATAAAAGAGGAAAATTTACCATCGCCTTCATCACAACAATGGTGGTTCAAAACTTGGCCAGAGAGATACGATAAAATAAAAAACAATGCTGGCATGGACAGTGCTGTAGTAATATCGAATAATTATACGAATACTCAAATAACGTCCAGAATGTGTGATAAAACTAACGATATTAAAAATTTGAACAGTAGAGTGACTCTTAACGAAGCTTTGCAAAACATATCTTTAGCTTATAGTCCTGTTACAAAGCAACTTCATTTGTTATCCAATGATAAAAATTTAGATAAGCAAAACAGAAATTTAAGCGAACAAATTTGTGATAAAAAAGTTGACGATTCTCTTGAGGAGCCTACTATAACAAAATTTGGACATAAAAGGAATGATCCTGGATCTTTTTCAAGTACAATTTCGAGTTTGAGTGATCCTTCCCCATCTGGTAGTTTATTAGACGCCGAAGAAAGGTGCTCAATTAGTAGTGAAGATGCTGATTACAAATTACATAAGAAAAGTTTCAGTTTTTTAAATAGGTTAGTGAGTTGTTTAAATAATAAATACCTAGTTAACAGGATAATGTTTTAGTAATCTCTTTTCTTGGAAATCTCACAGTGCAAGTAATTTAATTGGTTGGAAGGTTTTTAACAGACTGCCACATGAGAATAATTCTCCTCCACAAGTTGTAGCTAGCTCATCTGCACTCATTCAAAATATAAGGTAGAATAGAATTTTATTAATATTTAACAATTCTGTGGCTATATGGAAAAATAGTGTAAGTAAAAAATTTGAGATTTTGAGTTAGTAACCGTATTGGAAATTATGCTCTTTATCAGTCAGTGAAAAATGCAAAAATTACACGATTTTGTATCATGTTACTTGAAATTTATGGTGGGTTTCTTAGAACCAAACTAACATTATATTACCATCGAGCAGTAATGCTAGTAATACACCAAATGTTAAAGTGAATTGAAAAGTTAATTTTAATTGACGAGAAAGAATACAGTACAGGCTCAATAATCTGGACCATGATCTGGACTAATTAAAATACACATGATCCAGATTATTTAAAATCCAGATTGCTATGAATAATTCTTGAGTGGGAAGTGAGAACAGGACAGATCGATTTTATTTTTAAATTGAGTCAAGTACAGCATTCGCCAAAATAAACAATACCGAAAACGAAAATTGTATTTATTTTTTAATTTGTATAATTTAAATGTTCAAAATGTGCACCATTACGGTTGTAAACAAGATTCATAACGTCTTTGCAGATTATTGAATATGTTTATAAAGAGTGGTTGCCGCAATTATTGAAAATATGCTATTATCCTTTTGGTCGTAGTTCTGCAATATTTACTGGCGGATCTTCTGATCGAAAAACTGACTTTTAGCATACCCCAAATGTATGCATCAGGTGGCATAAGATCTGGTGAATGAAAGGGGTACTCAAAATCTGTTCTACGAGAAATTATTCTGTTTTCAAAATGTTCTTGTCGATATTTTTGTGATACTTGTTTTAAACTTGGGCCATTATCCCGTCCATTTCCGTACACACACAAAAATATTGCAGTAAAAATGAAAGCATTGCACTAAAATCAACATTATTTGCTTTTAAAAAGGGCGTAGACATCGAAACTTTTAATTTGAAAGTAGAGCTACTTTCATTTTGAATTCATACTACTGTCAATTCTAGAGTAACTACTTTTATAAATAATATCAAGTTTCAAAAGCAGTTGCTCTCAAATCAAATATTAGGTATTTAAATTGAGAGTGGATTAATTTGTTTTTTTAATTGATGTTACTGTTAATTCAAAAGTAGTTACTGTCAAATTAATATTAGTTTATATTCGTTTTAACAATAATCCGACATCAAATTAACAAATAAAACTATTATAGTTTTTTTTTAATTATTATATTTTTAAGAAACTAAAACTGTTTTTTTAATTTTGCGACAGTTTAATAATTAAAATCACTAACACTTTTTACTATTACAGCACGAACTTTGAGCTCCTTCCAAAATTGTAAATTTTTGTTACTTCCTTTTTCCTTCCTTATTTGCACTTTGTCGTTTAGATTTTCATCTTCAATTATAGTAATATTCCTGCAAAACATATATAACATCAGACAATTATTTTTATATAAGTTAAAATATGAAGTAAACTTACCGTATGTTCTTTGGGAAAAGATTTAACGATTTGCTGGGTTAATAAGTCAAATTCCGTCTTTGTTAAATTTATATTATTCAATCTCATGTAGTCAATAATGATCCAGTCTTCGCTGCAGCAAAGGTTTTCTTCTCAATAAGGTTGCCATTGCGGTCCCGTTGTAAAATGTTTTCTATATTCTATAAACAACTTTATTATAAATAAAAAAATAGTTCAATGTTAAAAATATAAATTTTAAAAAAATACATTCAAAAAACTGCTTACCTACTTCAGTGGCTTTCCAATGTTTAAGTTGCCTTTGATTGTTTAATATGAAATAATATTTTCACTTACAAATGGAATGACATCAACAAGCACAGATAATAGTAGTGCGCATGTTATAAGGTCTGTTATATAAATACAAATTGCAATTTTGCACATTCCATTATAAAATAGTACCTCAAAATGAATATTTATACTTTCAAAACAACATTATAAGTTTTCATTTTGACTTCAGGCCTTTATCAAAAGTGTATACTTTTGAAATGATGTTACCCAACTCATTTTAAAAGTATTCAATTTCAAATAGAAAAATTTACTTTTAATTTAACAATATTTAAATTGAAAGTAGAGTTTCACACGATTCTTTCAAATTAAATGCAATGCTTTTATTATAAGAGCAAAACTTTTATTTTCACGTTGAAAGCATAATTATTCATTCTGAAAGTAGATTTTTCTTTTTGTGTATGAGCAAAAATAATGCTCTACAACAAACACTTTTTTACACCTGAGCAATGTAAATATGACAATTAATGACAAATAAGCCAAACATAAAAAATGTATATCACACGAACAATTTCACAGCACTCTAAGGTTCGGTACTGTTTATTTTGGCGAATACTGTACATAATACCTGGAATTGAAAATTTTAAAATTAAAATGGCAAAAGCTATACAGTGTTTTTGTTCTCCTGAAAAGTTACATTTTCTGACTTTTACTCTTCTCACTTCCCACTCTTGAATTCCAAATATGTACTGATTACTTAACTCAATTTTAAAAAACATTGACTTGTACTGTCTCTCTTCCCACTCTAGAATTGTAATTGAGTAGAAAGTGTAGTCTTGGACTGGTTCGGAACTACACCGATTTTCGTACCAAAACGATTATCCACTACCTGCACCTCTTGCACCGATTCATGCCAAACGCGATTTAGAGAAAAGTGCAGTTCAGATTGCACTAGAACTGTGATACGAAACAGAGCTATTATAACGCAATTTGAAAATTGAAATACAATATTTTCCATTTAAACCTACAAGTTAAATGATCCTCAAGAAATAAATTTGGATAACTGTCCTAGTGTAAAATTTCAGATGGTTTTATTACAAACAAATGCTAAAACTTTAACTAGTAAAACGGGTCATAACAACATGGTATTGAAAATACGTGTATTTTATTAATTTTTTGTGATTTTCAATTGACTCCAGTGTCTGCGCTGTTGAATGTAAAAATCTAACCATTCTCAGATATCAAATTGACTCGTTCAGTCAACTCAACTCAAACGGAAACAAAAGTTTCTTCAGGAAAATATGCTGGCTTTGCCGATTTGATGATTTCATATGGAATGACTATAGTAAATAATAGGTTTGTTCTGACATGAAATTCGATTATTATTGTATCCTATCGATTGTATTTGTTTGATGTAATAATCTTTCAATGTCATTTATATTCGTTTTTGAAATATTATATTTCCTTTTACAGACCGCCAAATTTACCTGCTAAAACTTTTGAAGAAGAGCAACGTCATAGAGAAGAATACAAAGCTATACTAGCTGCAGCTAAAAAAAAGGAAGTTCAAAATACAGCAGCAAAACAAAAACAGCAAAAAATTCTGCTTCGTCAGGAAGAGCAATTTGCTGCTTCGACAAAACATTTTACTCAGTTAGTTCTTCCTAATTGGAATTCTATGTAAGTAATTTAATAAAATAATATTCAAGGTATATTTGGAATTACATTTCTCAGCCCAGTTACAAAACCTGCTAACTGCATATTTTGAGAAATCAAAGATGTCGTTGCCATCATATTTAGTTTTTTAGTAACTAGGTACATGGTGCATATGGATGCAATTCTCACTAAACTTTTGCAAAACCAAGTTAAAGTACTTTCAGACAGTTACTTAGGTTACAATATAAAAAGAGTAATGCCTGTTTTCACCACCAATTTATTTAAGAATTTCCTAGTAAAGAATTACTTAGCTAGGATTCCATAAATGTGATTGGTGAAATTTGACATAGTATTGACATAAAAAATTCATATGTCAAATTTGACCAATCAAATTTATGGAATCCTAGCTAAGTAATTCTTTACTATGAAATTCTTAAATAAATTGTTGGTGCAAACAGGCATTACAGTAATACAGTTGCAACAGGTTTTTATTATTTTCCGGGTTTCCTTTTCCCAAGCTGAGTTTTGCAACTGGGCTACTCAAGTAGTAATTACTTATAATATTTACAACAATTTTGTAAATTTTTACCTGGACATATAGAATTACCTACAAAATAAGTATACTTCCACTGTGTACGCTTTTGGCTATGGACAGGACAGCCTTGGTTATCCGGACACACTTTAGTTTTATTCAGTTTAATTTATTTTAGTTTTATGAATATAAACTATATAAAATAAAATAGTTTAATAATATAACAATGGTTTTTATTCAATAAAATAAATAAATAAAAAACCTCGCTAATCTGGAAAACTTGAAAATTCTAATGTACTCTGTTCAAGGTGCTGTCCGGAATAGCAAGGCTGGACTGTATATATATACTCTTCACATAAAATAATATTCACACACAATATAGAATTACTAGATAAAATTCCGAGAATATATTCAGCTACTTCCTTGAACGGTGCAAGATGCTCCAAAAACAATATAATTTCAAAAAACGGATTTCGACTAACTGGCACCTAAATTTACTAAATAAAGATTTCAAACTTCCGTAAATTTTGTATTCATTTTTAACACACAAAGTGCCGCATGTAGAACAATTTAAAGTTGATAATTGATAATTTTAGATAAGAAAAGTCAATTTAGCTAAAACATCACATTCATGTACGTTGATCTATCTTCTTTTTTTTAACTGTACAAAACTATTGCGTAACTGTTGCATATTTCTAATATTATTTTTATTTATATAAAATATAAAAGGATAGAATTTTAACTCCTAAACGTAATGCAGTAAAGAGAAATTTATTAGTATCACATAAGAATAAAAAAGCAAATTAACCACCAAGAAAAAAATCCACCACAAAACCAATGCTACTGAAAACATGTTTTCACAGAGATGTATTTTTAGTAGCTCTGTAGTAGATGATGTTGATTGTCTCTACAGAGAGTGCAAGATAACATGAATTAGTTAAAATTGGTTTATTATTAATTCGTGAAAATAAATTTGTTTAATTATTAATAAATTACGAATTAAGGAATAATTATAATGTTATATTTGAGCTTTCGATCTTGCATTAAGATCTTCGTCAGAAAATTACAAATAATAAGTGGGTAAACATGGAAACATATATATGTACATTGTATTGTCATTTGACCGGTAACTAGATAAAATCCAATAACCGTGAGTTAGGAAAAACCTGGATTGTGTTCCACCAAAAAAGGAAAACCTAGCCCCAATACGTAAAAGGTTTTACACAAGTAAGTGGCTGTATATAGTACTTAAGCCCTCTATATCAGTTTGACGGTTCATAGTGTTTTTGGTCTTCTTTATGCAAATCATCTCATGTAGCAAACGATCTTTGTAATTGCTAACCGATTTAATAATTTTTGTGTTCATAAAATTAGCATCGTGCCCGTCAATAAGAATATGTTTAGCAATGGCAGTACTTTCTGGTTTGTTACATCTGATGTTAGAGATGTGTCCACTAATTCTTTTCTTGAGCCATTGGTTAGTTTGTCCAACATACACTAAGTTACAAGTTTAAGTATTTAAAATAAGGGGTTAATTAAACTTACTAGTAAAGTGTTTATTGTTAATTATTCAAAGTACCTACCTACTCGGTCCTTTTACCCTAAAGAGGGTTTGGTGAACCTTTTAATTTGGGGACGATTTTTTATGTACTTTATATGTTTCGTACTAGGTCCTTTTATCCTAAGACAAAGGCTTCTCATGGCAAATTACACCCGGTGGTTTGCCATTGCCTGCCGAGGGGAGACGGCCATAATATGATTCTTACTTCGACCGGAGTCGAACCGGGTTCTCTGTATTAGCAGTCTATGCGCTTAATCGCTATGCTAACGACCGTCTCTCAATTTTCAAAGTAATTGCACCCTAAACCTTTCAGTGAAAATGCGAGGCCAGGAGCAACCTATATTTTTGAGTAGCCCTTCCCCTCTTTAAAATTAAAAAGTATGGGGAAAAAAATATAACATGCTAGTTTCTCTTTTTTCAATGCTTTTTTTATTATTAGATAGAATTGTAAGATTCGGGGCAACTACCTCTCCTATCCCCTCTCTGCTAAAGTTTGATTACACTTTATTGTTAGAACTTTGTCGAGAGCGTAAGGGTTATGTTGGAGCTGTAATTGGATGTAATTAAGCAGAAAACTTCCAACCCACAAATTGGCGTTTTTACTTTATTGCGTAAAATAATAATTTTTGTATGTGTATTCTATAAAATAATACTGTATACATCGAAGCCAACTTCGGTTTAATTTTTATTTTATACATTGTTTGTAAAATAAACTTGCACTAATCCTTATGCTAGTTGTAAACTTTGAATAGTGATTTCTCGGTTTCGTAATTATTATTAATAATATTTATTATTAATACAAATTTATTTATTAATTATTAAATAATAAGGTTTTGGATAAAATGTTGTATGCCACTCTTGAGTAAAGATATATTTATCCACTTACGGAAGATAGCACACTCGGCGTTGCCTCGTGTGCTATCTTCTGTTTGTGGATGAAAATTATCTTTACTCACTTGTCCCATAAATTACTATTATTTTTAATAAATTACGAATTAAGGTTATATTTTAAGCTTTCGGTCTAGCATTTAGACCTTCGTCAGAAAATTACAAATAATAAACCTTTAATATTATTCCTTAATTCGTAATTTATTAAAAATAAAACATATTTAATTTCACGAATTAATAATAAACCAATTTTAAATATTAATTATTAATGCTATACATTTTTATTTTAATATTCACTCAATAAGCAAAACATAAGTGTTCCACTTTTCCCCTGTATACAAGCATGAATACTTTTTTCAAAGTTACAGCAATTTCTATACATTGCCTGGTCTTACTACCCTCACCTGTCCGATAAAGGTTATGATTATTCATCCCATACACTACAGTCTTACTTATTGACTTTCTATTAATTTATACATTTTCTTGTATACAGGTACAAGTCCCGTAAAACAAAGGATCTGTGGTGGCAAGGTCTTCCATCCAGCGTTAGAGGAAAGGTCTGGCAATTAGCAATAGGAAATGACTTGAATCTCACACATCAGTTATATGAAATTTGCCTACAACGTGCTCAAAATCGTCTCGGTACTACCGATTCGTGTTATTTTGAGTCAGATGTAGATCAAGAAAGTAGTATGAATGCAATCCAATTAGACATATCCAGAACATTTCCCAACTTGTGTATTTTTCAAGAAGGTGGACCATACTTTGATATCCTACATTCGTTGCTGGCAGCTTATGTATGCTATAGACCAGATGTAGGTTATGTACAAGGAATGTCATTTATAGCAGCAATACTAATTTTGAATATGGATGAAGTGGATGCATTTATGTGTTTCGCCAATCTATTGAATCGTCCACTACACCTTGCTGCTTTTACATTAAATCAATCTCAAATGCATGCTTATTATAATGCATATAATGAAACATTTAGTTACAATTTACCTAAATTACATTCACATTTTGAAAAGTCTGGATTAACTCCTGATTTATATTTACTAGATTGGATTTATACAATTTTTGCTAAAGCTATGCCTCTGGACATTGTATGTAGAGTTTGGGATGTATTTTTTCGTGATGGAGAAGAATTTATTTTTAAAGCTGCAATAGGTGAGTAATACTGCTATTTTTAAATTTTAATTCATTTTGAATTTTTATAAGGTGTTTTGCGTTTAAATCAAGAGGAATTAATGCATATGGACTTTTTACAAGGAGCACAGTTTTTGATTCGTTTACCTGACCATTTAGCATCTGATATGTTGTTTAAAAACATCCAAGCGGTTAGTATGAACATTGGCAAGCAAACATTTAGTCAAATAGTCGAAAGATGTAAAAAGATATCTCATTAATAATTTGTAAAAAATAAACATTTTTATTAGTATACTCTCTGTTATTTATTTTACTCTAAAATAAATTATTTAAATTGTAACGAATTTTTGCATTCATTTATTATTTCCTTTCTTAAATCATTTTCATTAATTCCTGATGCCGCACACTGGTAGAAATGCATAATCTAGGTGTGCAAAAGTCTGAATGAACTATTATGTTCTATTATACATTACAATGTAAATTCTATGTAAGTTCTATTATGTAAATTATGAAATATTATATTTATTTGCAGATATTTGCTGTTAATTTTTGTTCTGCCGTAATACTAAATGAGTAATGATTCTATCAGCAAATGATCATCCTGGATATGCGTGGATAAATATAGTTTTTATTCAATTAAAGTTTTAAAAAATTTATTTTTTTATATAACCATCTACTCCAACTTTATATCAAAAATACCAATACTAAACTGATAGCATTATGCGACAAAAATTATGAAAAATAAATATATACCTGTAGAACAAGTATTCATTGTTTTTAAACACAAAAATTAACTATTTAACTTTAAGAATAATACGTTTACTGTGTCATGCAGAAAATCAGACTACGCTATAAATAAATTGTGTCTTTCTTATCTCATTTGTTTTTTATTGCATTACACCTTGTCTATAAAACCTAGACTTTTTATATTATTGTCTCTCCGAACATTAGTTCATTGGTTAGTAGAAAAAGTTAAAAATTATGTAATTAATTACAATTTATATTTTGACTTTTGCACACCTAGATTGTGCATTTCTACCAGTGTGTGCCGGTCCTGAATGCATTTTGCATGAATTTTATGCTAACATTTTATATTTGCAACGCGACTTCGCTTGTGTGTGATAAAACTGGTGTGGACACAGCGTTGCTCTAATCAGACAGTCAGTCTGGCCCCAGGTAAGCGTGCGCAACTCTTGTCTTGATAAAGCGTACAATAAAGACATGCAAAACGTTGACTTTTAAAAAATAATATAGTTTAATAATTGGATTATCAAAATCCGCAAAAAAAAATAATTCATATGTTTAATAATGGACGAAAACCAACAGATAAAATATCAAGTGTTGGGGTATCTTTAGACGCAGAAAAAGATCTCTTTAATTTGACATCCTTTTCTTTCTTATCCGTTAAAATGGAAAGCAGGAATTAGTTATATTATTATTATTATTAATTATTACTATATAAAACAAGGGACTAAAGTGCAATATTAATCCTGGGCATAAAGTTAATTTGCACGAGGAGAAGAATTTTAGACCTAATGTTGATCAATTACATCCAACACATGTAAATAGGAGTGGCTGAAAATGTACAAGAAAATATTGATTTATAAGAATTGTATAGATAACTTTAGTAAATTGTTAATGTAAATAGCTAGAAATATACGAGTTTGTTACTTATTTTACTATTTTCTGTGATGCGTGTTGAACATCATATAATGAGCATATTTTTAAAGTACAATATATGTGAAAAACCCAGAAAAACCTTTTTCGAGATAAATGTAAACAAATTAAATAAAAATTTTAAAAAAACCTATTATTTAAAAGTAAAAAATAATTTTTATAAGAACAAATAAGGCTTCCTGAAAACATCAATATAAAAGCATGGGGCTATTTATTTATAAGCCACCACCACAACCGGAATTAGAAAATGTGAATCTCTGAGACAGTTTAAATTATTAGCAAAATACCCCTAAGTCAACAAATAATCTGAATAGGGATATTTAAGTCAACAGAACTCCCGAACGGTAATACTATTAGCTAGATGTTCCCTCTAACACGGCATATTAGGAACTACGACAGCTGTTTCATTTGCCATAGCAAAGCTAGAGGTAATAATAATTATCCTTCGATTGAAAATATTACAAGTGGCAGATGGTAGCGCCAAACCGAGAAAACGCAGAGTCGCAGACGCAGTTCAAAAGTGCTCCACCAAAATGTAGGAGCCGCAGACGAAAAGAAGCTAAAGCGTGATTGCGCTGTGGAACAGATACTTCCACAGTATCTTCTTGAAGAGAACTAATCTAGGTCGGCGCTGAGCGACACCTCAGCAATGACCCTGCTTCATTTGCAACATAACGTATTTTGCATTGCAGGACATGAGTTGGAAGCCCCCGAGCCCTTTCACCGCATGTGCCTCGCCATCAAGTAAAGATTAATGGAATTTAGCCAGTTAGCAACTTCGATACCGAGTTGAATTTGAATGAATTTAATTTAAAGCAGCCGCAAGAACATGAGGATAGATGCAGGTAGTCCCCAGAAAACGTAGCGACGAAGTTCGAAGAAAGTTAAAGGAGGCGTTTCAGGCGCCCAGAAGAAGACGGTCACTTCCGCAACACCTAACCATGAGCGATTTCCTAAGATTCATTTACCATATAGCATAGAATCTCATTATTTACAGAGTTTGGTGGAGCCTCCATAACCTTTTTCAACATCACAGAACATCGCAATTGATGCTGAATGGTATCGCGTGTCGCAGTTATTAGCCTTCGTAGAATTGAATGAAGTTAATGTGAATATTACGAATAAATTTACAGCAGACCAAAAGTAGGTTTGCAGGACAATTTAATCCCACTCCCCTACTCTACAACGATCTTGAAACACTGATGATCTAGGATGGTACAATCTGTGGATGGTACTTTGATGGTACCGGGGTATTGAGTAAACACCTCAGCTGTGTCCCTTTCATTACTTTTTTTATCTTCTGGGCGCTGTTAGGATGCTATTACCTAAAAATATATAGGATTCAACAATTTTTTATGTAGGTTTTGACATGATATAATAACTATTGATTTTTTGTATAACTATTTGTTATACCATGGGTTTTGAAACCAAGTTGTAGAGAATGTTTTAGATTAGACTATGTAATGACTTACGTATCTAAAGTTTTCAATTTTTGGACATGTTGCGTTTTGAAAATAATTCCTCATTTAGTTACGCCACTGATCCAACTGACACATCCCATGAAATCTGATCCCATGAACATAACCTAAACTATTTGCCTAAACTGACTTGAACCTGGTACAACCCATCGTATATGTATAATAGAAAAAGTATTACTTGTTTATTTATATTAATAAAGTTATTAGATAGGTACATGTATGAATTGTAAATCAGTTAATAATTTTTAGATGACTACCAATTGTGTGTTTTGTAAAATTTGTTCCAAGACTCAGCCTACAGATTTACTTTACGAAGACGATGAAGTTATTGTATTTAATGATATCAAACCAGCAGCGAAATATCATTTTCTTGCCGTACCAAAGTTGCATATAAACAATATTAATTGCTTAACTAATGATCATAAAGGATTAAGTAAGTGAAATTAAAATTACGGTGACTCCGAATGAAATTTGGACAATGCAAATAATAATAAGAAATACTAGGTAGATACTATAATTTTTTCTTAAATAAGTTTTATTTTTAATAAATTACGAATTATGGAAATTATATTAATAGTGTATTTAAGCTTTCGATCGCGCATTTCGATCTTCAGAAATTACAAATAATAAATTTATTATTTATAGCTTATTAAATACACTATTAATATAATTTCCATAATTCGTAATTTATTAAAAATAAAACTTATTTAATTTCACTTCCTTAGTCAGATATAAATAATAATCAGAATTATGATAATAATATAATAATTATAAATACAGCCCCATAGCATAGTATTTGATTGTTGGCTGCAAGTTGATTTTGTTAATTTCTGTATTTTCTTCATTATATATTTTTGATTTACATTCTTTGAGGTTACACGAGTTGAAAGAGACCCACATCAAGAAATGTTTATGTGTCACTAAATTTTGTGTGCGCTCTAACTCCCAAACAATAAGAATTTCACAACCAAATTTTGTGCTAAGACTAGAGCTGATTAGATTTTGGTTGAAATCGGTCAAAGGAAACTTAAGGGTAGGAGTGACGCGCATGAATGGATTAACGAGATACCAGTTTTTTGCAAAACAAACACAAAACAAAAATTATATTTATTATTATTCACGTTGTTTGGATTTTATTTAGTCACTTTATATGAATATTTTAATAATCAGTAAATTAATTTTAGTTGAAAAACTTGAACATGTTGGTAAAACGGCATTGCAACAATGTAATGCAGATGTAAATGATTTACTTGTTGGTTTCCATGTACCACCTTTTAATTCTATTCAACATCTTCATTTGCATTTGATTAGTCCAGCATCGAATATGTCCTTTTTCCAGAAGTTAATATTTAAACCAAACACGTGGTGGTTTACAACTGTAAGTATATAAATATTATAAGAAGTTTTAATATTGTACTGACTTGGTACAAAAGGAAATTGGGGGAAATTGAAATTTTTACAAATCAAATTAAGAGAAATTCTCAGTTGGAAAATACACTTTCGTAATTCGCTGTTATTTTGCTTATTACTCAAAAAAGTTGCACAAAAGTATATATTTTTTAAAAGAGGACACTTGGACGCAGGCAATGTTGTTTTCAATTTTTAAATTCAAATTGTTTGCAAAATAATAGCGAATTACGAAAGTTTGTTTTCCAACTTGGAGGATTCCTCTTAATATCTTGAAAGAGCGCCGCAGGCGTTTTTTTTTTTAATGGTTTAACTAGAGATTTATTAATTTAAGAAGACTTCAGATGTCAAGGAAGACAAAAAAAGTGTATTTCAACCAGTTACAGTGCAAATATTATTTTTAAGTTACTAACAACTTAATATGCTAATTTTAAGGAGGTTACCTACTATATTGTGACTGATACATTTTTTTGATTTTTTTTTACATACTATTCTTATAGTTTGGGGTCTGTATTTGTTGTGGAGGGTAAGATAAACACACATGCACTTAGGTCTCTAAATCGGGCCCATTATTCAACCTTGTATTCGGTACAATGCAGTATTCAACCGCGCTTTAATAATATGAAAAACACGACATTTTCAAGTAGATTTTCGCGAAAATGGCAGAGTAAAATTTTAACTTGCTTCATTTCTGATCACAACCTGCACGCACACTCAAAATTAACCAAATCGGCGACTTGGATGTTGGGTGGTCTCCTTATAAGTGTATCGCGCTGAACGGAGACTATGTTGAAACGTAAATTAAAAACGGTAAAAAAAGTACGTTTCCTTCCATATAACACGGCACGGGTTCTTTTCAGCCAACCCTCGTATATTAAATTACAAAGTTTTATTTAATATTCTAGATGTAATCGGAAATTTGAATGTTAAATTCAAAATTTTGTTGTCGATGATACACAGGCCCCTAGGAAATTCGGAACGCATAATTTTCAATCAAATATTCAAATAGCTATTCCAGCGTATCCTGGTTGTGTTAAACATAGACAGAAGAGCATAGGCGCAACTAGGGTCAAAATTTTGGGGGGGCTAAAAAAATGTTTTCAAACAATTTTTTTAAGGGAGGGATAACGAAAAATTGGGATATTTTGGGGGGCTTAGCTCCCCCCCCCCCAGTTGCGCCTATGCAGAAGAGGTCCGTGGTAATACTGATCGCTTTGCGTCTTATTAATTAATCATTTTTAAATAATAAATTCGAAACATCAGTAGTAGAAAAAATATCGCACAATCCTTGCAAGAAAGATTTGCGCCTTTAATAATTTTTAGTGATGTGACGAGTCGAATACTTTTTAAACTCGAATTCGAAATATTTTCAACTCGAGTAATTTTACTCGGCTGCGCGCGCACTTTGTATCATTAATAATTAAAATAACATTAAAAATTATTAAATTTTAATCATTTAATCTTTTTTATGAGTTGCGACTTGTGAGTATTTGAAAAGGCAAATCAGTTAGTAAAAAACTAATAATAATTTTGCTTTGCTTTGCATTCGTCTCGTTTATAAAATTATTTGTGCTTGTGCAGTTTGCGTGCGCATTTAAAACTCGCCAACTCGAGTTGCACAAAAAAACTACTCGAGTTATTCGAATACAGACCTTACTCGAGTTTTAACCCGAGTAATACTTGAGTCGTCACATCACTAATAATTTTATTATTTTAAAAAACGTAAAAATTTACAAGGTGACAACAATCATGTTTCACATAATATAATAATTATTATATATTGTTACAGATAGATCGTGTTCTTAGCAATTTGGCACCTTCATTATGATAAATCTATTATAAATAGTTGTAAATTTGTAAACTTTGTTTTTAAATAAATATTAATTAATAGCTAATATTAGCGATTTTCATTTTGAATTGAGTCCATTAGTGTGACGTCACAACGCCTAGAAATTGGCAAACCGTCTAACGCGAATTGACTAAGTGGTTTGCGTCCATTTGAAAAAGAACATAACACGAACATATGCAAACACGACGATCGCATCAAGGAAAGTGTCAAGAGTTTCAACATAACCCTATTTAATTCATTTAATTGTTATAAACTTATATTAATTATGTAAATAATTCACTATTCTACTATTGTAGTCTACTATTTTATGGTAGAAAGTTCCTTAAGTATTTAAAGCAAACCATTTTTTAACTTTAATTGATTGCTCTCACTCTGGAGAAAAACCATTATAATGCATGACATTATAATTAATAGTTTAAAGTATATAAAGACCTTTTAAAACCTTTTTAACGTATAGATTTAAATTTCAGGAAACATACTGCGGTTTTCACCGCTATGGTGCCTTTTTCTTCGAATTATATTTTATTTAAAAATGTGTTAAAATAATTGTCAAACGTAGAAGGTTTCTTGCTACTGTGATTATACAATTCAATCACAATTGTACAATTGTGCACTTCACTAAATTTTTCTCATTATAACTAAACTTTCACATACCGTAAAATGGGGTGAATCACAAAAGGCAGGTGAATCACAACAAAAGAAGGCACAAATAATTTTTCTGTACTGCAACATTGAATAAAATTATTTGATTAATCCTTGATGCACAGAAAAATTATTTGTGCCCTCCCAAACTTTTGTTGTGATTCACCTGCCTGTTGTTATTCACCCCATTTTACGGTATGTGAAAGTTTAGTTAATGAGAAAAATTCAATTGTGATTGCATTGTATAATCACAGTAGCGAGAAACCTACGTTTGACAATTATTTTTAACACATTTTTAAATAAAATATAATTCGAAGAAAAAGGCACCATAGCGGTGAAAACCGCAGTATGTTTCCTGAAATTTAAATCTATACGTTAAAAAGGTTTTAAAAGGTCTTTATATACTTTAAACTATTAATTATAATGTCATGCATTATAATGGTTTTTCTCCAGAGTGAGAGCAATCAATTAAAGTTAAAAAATGGTTTGCTTTAAATACTTAAGGAACTTTCTACCATAAAATAGTAGACTACAATAGTAGAATAGTGAATTATTTACATAATTAATATAAGTTTATAACAATTAAATGAATTAAATAGGGTTATGCTGAAACTCTTGACACTTTCCTTGATGCGATCGTCGTGTTTGCATATGTTCGTGTTATGTTCTTTTTCAAATGGACGCAAACCACTTAGTCAATTCGCGTTAGACGGTTTGCCAATTTCTAGGCGTTGTGACGTCACCACTAATGGACTCAATTGAGAACCAGCAAACGGTGCCACCTAAGTTCATGAGGCAAAGGAAACGGTCGTAGGAGGTTGTTTCTATGGGGACGAGAGGATGGTTTGAACTAATAAAACCAATAAAAATTGTTAGTTTTACTGAGATTTATCATGTGGCATAGTTTGGATTAGTCTACCTGAAACATCCTGTTGTAACATAAACTATCCTATGAAACGAACCCCTAATGAGAGGGTTGACTAGAACTAGAGTATGTCGTAATCTAGAGAAAATCTCTTCAGTTGGTGTAGCCTCGATGTTAATAACTATATCCTTCGATTCATCGCGGAAGCGAGGCCATGGATTCTGAAATAAAAAGTAGTTTGGAGAACTCCAATAAAACTCAGGTGATGGTAAATTGCTTTAATTGACAAAAATAATTGAGATGTAGTCATAATTGCAATGTAATATTACTGTGCTAAACCATGCATAGTAGCAAATGAAAAATACGGTCACAATCAAAAAGTGCACCCACTTCAAATTAACAAGTTCCCACAGTTACCCAGGGGGTTATCTAAAAATGAATACCAAAGCTAACAATTATACGTCGCCGTCGGTCAACACGAATTGGAAAGGAAAAAATTTACTTACTCGAGCTCTTATAAGTTTACAACTTATATGGTGACAGGTAGGTACTCTTTTCCAATCAATAAAATAGAGTAGTCTAAATGGTGCAACTAGATATTTTTAGTTCTAAAAGTGTTTAATACGCTTTTAGTTTGTCTAAAAAAGTATGCTATGTCTTCCAATCAAGATCGGACTGCGGCTTTGTGGGTGAAAAACTGGAACACTTGATAGACGCTTGTAAAACACTTCTCACAGATGTAGAACGTTGGACCATGAGAGACGTTACCAATAAGAACAGAAGTTATGTTGTTGTTGAAATAATAACACCCATACACCCCATACACGTCGCCAAACGAGCGAAGTCGGATCTTAGGTACGACTTGTGCACCAAAAACTGCGTAGTACAGGGTGCGGCAGGGGAACTATCTTATTTTAAAAATGAATAACACGAAATAGGAGATAAGAGTTTAATTATTTTTTCATATCACAGAGAGACCTTTAAAGTTTTTATTTACTATGTTTTAAAAATTATATCATTAAGGTGGCCTCCGTTCTGGTCAGTGCATAGATAGTCGAGTTTTGACGCTTCTCTCCACTCTTTCCATTATATTGACGGGTATGTTATCGATAACAGCTTGAATATTCTTCTTCAGATGAGCTGACAGTTGAAAAAGATGAAAATGAAACTCATCGCTGAAGAACACAAGGGCATCATGAGGCATATTGTTAAGAACGGCTTCGCATACATTTTTTTCGTAAAAGAAAATCGCTTGGATTACGTTTTTGTACCAATACCAATTTATATGGATGAAATTGCAGTTATGAAGAATTAGTCTGATAAAACGATCAGACATCAACAGCAGTTCCATGTTTGCGTCCAGATCGCCTAGGAGATAGCAAAATTGACTGCCTAACCCTAGACGTGGCCTAACCTACTCAATGTTTTCGGGTATCCTGATCGTTCTTGAACCTCCAGGATATTTTTCTGTACAGCACCGGTTTTCCTAAAGCTGTCCACCCATAAAAGAATTGATTTCCGATCAGGAACACGACCCGCGGGCGCGATATTGAAATGATTTCGGAATGCACGTTGCGTAGTGATGATTGAACAGCAGTTTGAAAGGTAGGCTTCTAAGGGTATGTTTATGTTGGAGCTGTGATAAACGATACTAGCGGCGATAAGAGCATAGCTGCGATTTGAAAACAATGTATTCTGGTTAAGGTGTTTATGTTGGGGATCCTAGCAACGCTTGAAATTTTATAAGAGCTGCGACAAGAGCGAAGAAAGCATTTGAATAGTAATTCTCCGCTCTTATAGCATGGATGTGCAAAGCTTTATAAGTGCAATTTTTGAAAAACCAGCATTGTGGGACCAAAAAAATAAAAATCACCACAATAGATTTGTATTAGATAAATTATGATCAATCTGTCCAAGCGTTTTTCACTTTTTATTCTTAAATGTCTTGAAATATCGGATTTATTTCGCATTTTTGCAGCTTCAATTTTTTTGTTGAACTTCTCGCTCATCGTTAAATTTTAACTTTTATTGTTATAAGTTTTAAAATAATAATAATTATTGTAATGTTAATACTAAATAAATGTTGTTCTCTCTCTCTCTCTCTCATAAGTTCGTACTATAACCTGCAATTTTTATAGCGCTATTGACATCCCCAGTATAAACACATCAAAGATAGAAATATTTTCTATGCTCTTATCACAGCTAGTATCGTCGCTCTTATCTCAGCTAGTATCGTTTATCACAGCTCCAACATAAACGTACCCTAAGGCGAAAGCGCGATCCTCCCTTGTCCGCTGCATAATCGTTACAAAACCTACATGACAGAAAACTTTAAGTTCCGATCTTTTGAATGAACGCCACCCCAGCCTTCTCGGATTAATTGTCGCTTCATGGCCCGCCTTTCAAATAAGAGAGTTCCCCTGTAGTTCGCACATATAAAAAAGTAACCCAACTGGCGCCCACATGCTTTACAGAAGCCAACCAAAACCTGACCGACCTGGCACAAAAAACAGAAATCGTCGAACCAAAAATATTTGTCAACGCAACTAAATCGGCACTCAAATCATCGTTGTGAACAAACAAAACTGTGTTAGCTCTTTTCAATCGTTGTCATAGTATGCAATAAAATATTGCATTTAAATAAAAATGCAGGGCCGCATCGAGGAATATTGTGAAATGCAATTCAAAGTAGAACTAAATAACAAATCTAAAAATTTGTTACACTGTAAAATATTTTTTAATTGAAATTGTAAATAAAAATTCAAAAAGTGTACCTATACCTCAAAACCATCAAGTATTGGATTATTATTAGAATTAATTAAATTATAATTCTTTCTTGCTTTTGATATGATGTATCAGATTATCACCTCTCAAAATGTGGCAAACTTTTTTATAAGTGCCATAGTCCAGCATAACTAATAGCAATTACACAAATGAATCGTTTGTTTCAAAAACAACGTAAGTCACAAATTTAACAAAATTAAGTTTTAAGTAGTAATTAATTTTTTGAGGATAGTATAAATAGCATCACTTCATTTACAGAGTTTCGTGGAGGTAAAGCCTCCATCACCTCTTTCAGCTTCTTAGAACATCGCAAGGATGGTCGAGTATAATATACTACTAATGAGGGCATAAAGTCTCGTCACGCACAAAGTGTAGCTACATGCTATGGCGCAAAAATCTAAAATCAGTTTTATGCAAAGTATTTTAAAAAATCTTTTTCATTGCGATTTGATAGACAACAGGTCTTCTTGCATAACATGTAAAGAATTAACAGTAAAAATCAAACGTCTAACCTTAGGGCCCAGTGCAAAGCTTGCAGCAGAGTATGCAGTTCATAATCGTAGATAAAAGAAATTTTATAATAAAATAGTCTCATTAAAAGAACTTTGTAATACTCGCAATGATGTTACAGCCCTCACATTTGATTTTATGCAGAATTTACCGCTACCCAACATTCCAATCCAAGATGTATTGTATCTTTGGCAACTGTGGCTCAAATGCTTTGGCATTAGAAATATTGAAACTTCCAAGTCTGTATTTTGTGTTTCATGAGGGATTAGTAGCTAAAAAAGATGAAATATGCTCTATGCTGCTGCTTTACATTAAGAATTTTTAGATAATAATATTAAAGAGTTGTATTTGTTCTCTTGGTTTTGGCCCTAGTCAAAATAAGAACCACACCCTTGTAAGATTTTTATTATCGCTATGAATTATTTTCTTGTGCGTGGACATTCATTTTTGCTAAACGATCAAGATTTTGTAGTAGCTTCTCAGTTCTTGCAGTAACCAAGAATAGATTTCTAAACGCGACCGTAACCGTGTTCCAAACGAATACTATTCCATCACGTCCCAGGCAACCAATAAATCTTTCATCTTTATGTTGCAGACAAACCAAATTTTAGAGACTTCAACAAATGGTGGCCAACATATTACAAAAAAAATGTTTTGTCAAATGAAAGCTTGGGAAGAAGAGTGGCCAAGGATCAAAGCCAAATGCAGAAAGAAAAGGTACAAATTTTATTGATGGATTACCGAAACATACATTCAACCTCTCAAGAAGTTCAATGTTATTTCTCTGCCACACATGAAAGCTGGACTATCAAAAATCTACCGAGAAATTTATGGCCGGAGGCCCAAAAATGCAATAGTAACGGCCCAAAGCAGCGCCACAGCCAAAAAATTTTGAAGGGAGGGAAATGACTTTACTTGTGACCCTTCACCCCTTGGCAAAAAGAAAAAAATTTATTACCAGTACCAAAAGTTATATTTTTATTAATAACAAACAATAGTGAATATAAAAAATTTAAAATAATAGTGCGTCGACCAAATTTCCCGGTGGGCCCATCCGCCCCTGCAAATAACGACTTTTGTATAGATGCAAAAAAATTCATAACATTCAACAGGTACAGAAGAGCATAAACTATTTTATTATGCAATTTGCAACTGGCCATCAAGTAATAGTGATACAGAAGACGTGGAGCATGATGGGGAATTTGACCATGTGCCTTAAATGACATATTATACTGTTTGTATAATATATTGTACTACAAATTTTGTTAATTATTTTAATAATCTTTTTTAACTTAACATTTCCAATAGGTGCAAAAACACAATCAACAAAATGCAAAAGTTTTAACTGTAACAATTTTTAAGTTATTTAATTTTTTATGTCACCTATAAAATGTATTTACAACTTATGCTGTTTTTGAAACGAGCGATTCAAATGTAATTTAGAATATTTGTATTATTTTGACTTCTGTAGGACACTACCTGAAACCTTGATTGTTTAAATTTTAAGAAAACCGAGAATTGTAATGAAGAGATGGTTAGTAGTAGTACCTATGCAACCAGTAAAAATTATAACTTTTCTGCTTATCTTTTTTGTCTTATCTACAAATTTATAATCATTGTATAATATTAGTAATAAAACAACAGAAGTTAATTTGTACAAAAATTAAATTGTTGCATTTGACCAATTTTGGCACTAAAATAAATTAATATTATAACAATTATTACGAGCTTCCCATAATATTAAGTTCGTGCTTTTCCATATATCGTTGCCTAGCAGCATTAATAAGCTGTTGCTTCCTTTCTTGAAAAGATAACATTCTTTCTTGAGCGGATTTACCAAATGTTTGTGCGGCAACACACAAAGAGTTTTGTTTACTGTCATTAATTGTAGATGTAGTTGCCTTGATGTCACTTGTTTGTGATGAAAAGTTTGTAGGACTTGTTTCGGGTATATAGGAGACACGTCCTTCTAATATATTAGTGATAGTTTGATCAGTATTCAGTGTCTTATCTAAAAATATATAATTGTTAATTGAATAATAGTAACCTTGATGTTTAAAGGATTCCACAGACAAAGGCGTCGATGAAAAAGAGTCTTTTTCTTTATCCCATAAGAAATTTGAAATTATTTATATGCACGTGTATTCTACTCAATTAGTACAGAAAAGTGAAAATTTTATTACTTTTGCTTACAGTTTGATGTAAATGAACTTGAATCGTAGAAGCGTCCTCGTTAATGCCTAGGTCTGTATGACCCTTAAGGCGGAACAACACTGTGACGTATAAAAAAAATTTGATATTGTTTTTTTGCATTTTCTCCAAGTATGCATAATTAAGAACATGTGAAAAAAATTTCAAGTTAAAATCTTGAAAATTGAGCAAGTTAAGCGGCGTTCACAATGAAGTAGTGTCTTGCCGTACTTCGGTAGAAAGCTGGAAAGCGCCAATTAGATTAAAGTATTTTCTTCTATCCTTTTCTATGATTCAAAAATCGTTCATCTTGATTGGCTCTTGCTTGGTTTCTACCGAAGCAAGGCAAGACCCTACTTCATTGTGAACGCTGCTTTACAGACGATTTAGCAAGTTTTAAGCTACTACGATTTACGTATACTAAAACTTTCAATTGAGTTTTACTCGAAACTACATTTCTCGACCTGGTACCATCTCTAACTCTAGCTATAATTTTCCGATTTTAATTTTAAAAAACAAAACTTTCCGTAATTGCAGTGGCTATCGTTGTACGTAGCCGTTTTTCTTTTTTTGGAAATTTAGTATTTTTAAGCTACCAAATGTAAGTAAAAATGTCGCTAAAATCGAACTTTTTGCTTTGTACACCCGCCATTTTATGAAATAATTTTTTTTCATAAAACGGCTACGTACAACGAGAATTACATTTATAGAGATTACAAAACTTTTTTATTTTTACTTTTTACACAAACCATTGTCAAGTTATCGATGGGACCGTTGGACCACTCGTTTTGTGCAGAGGCTATATTATACCTCAGTAACTATGGCAACTTGTAATTTTTGTTAATAAAAATTTACACAAAGTAAGTTCAATGTATGCTTAATAACATAACTTTTTTCTAAATCCCAACTAAATAATTAAGTATATAAAAAAAAATCGGATAAAAACACCTTTTTTCACCTCGTCACAGTGTTGTTCCCCCTTAAGGGCCATTTACATAAGCTTAGTGTAACTTTAACCGTAACGCTAATGGTAGTGCAGAAAGTTAAAACAATGCTTTTTAAATGTAAGCATTTACATAAGTAGGGATACGTACATCAGTGGAGAATCGTCCAAGCTTTCCTACCGTTGCAGTTTGAATTTACACCAGCCAATCTTGTGGCGTATCACCCCCACTTCATTACGTCAATATAACCTTTGTAAAGCGTGCAGTCTTCGTGCAGTTGTTAAATAATTTATTCTGTGAAATTTTCTACCAAATGCGCATGTCCATTAATTCCCCACTAAAGTCCACCTAAAGTCTATGTAAATGGTTTTAAATACTTACCAACATTGAGCTGCACCAACGGTGCTTCACACCGCTGGAACAATGCAGCTCCTAAATCATGACAAAGGCTCGATGCCGTCAAACAATTAAAATCCCAACAGCTATGTTACACATAGCAGGGTTCGCAACTGATTTTAGCAAAAAAATAGAGACTTGGTCTCTATTTACACATTTAAAAATAGAGACCATTTAGAGACCATGGAGAACCAATTTCCATACAAAATTTAATGTTAAGCAGAAAATAGGTATTTATTTTTTGCTAATACAAAAATATGTAGAAGGTAATTTCAATTGATTATTATCGTTTAATTTTCCCTTCGCTGAGTTTTTATGTATTAAACTCGACGCATGCTGATTAATTTTAGCAAAACCCGCAGAAATTGAGAAAGCTTTACTACAAATCATACAAAACATCTTATCGTCGTTAAATTTTCGACCCCAAGATTCTACAACTTTGCCAGTAATATCTAGCTTTTTCAACCACTCAGTTTGAAATTTACACTTTCCCATTTTGTTATATTTTATTTTATTAAGAATTAAACAGAAGCTACGCACCTGAATAATTAGACTAGACTGGCGAAATACAAACCAAACTTGAAGAAATGATTTTGTTAGAATTCTGCAAATGAATGAGTTTGACTGACAAGGGGACACTACAGTTAGGTATCCACCAATCGTGATCCCAATTTTTTTGGCGATTCTATGAGCTAAAAAAATTGTCACTTTCTCGGCGTTTAGTCGAATGGCCCTTAGTTTTTGAGTTATGAATTTTTGAAAATACCATAGTGGGTTAACTGATATTACTGTTAGCTATTATTACAAGAAACCGTGGTTGTCTAACGGTTAAGAATTTGGAATGGTAATTCGCAATCGTTAATTTTTTAATTCCGATAATAAATTACATAATTTATAACAAAAAAATCTCAGGACCGATACGTTACAACTCCAATTATGCTAAACCTATGATAAAACCAGCCCATTTCAAAAATTCATAACTCAAAAACTAAGAGCCATTGGACTAAACGCCGAGAAAGTGATAATTTTTTTAACTCCTAGAATCACCAAAAAAATTGGGATCCCGATTAGTGGGTACCTCACTGTAGTGTCCCCTTGTGAGATAGAGAGCGCACAATAAATTACGAATATGAAATTCCTTTCTTTTCGTTATCTTACATGCATTAATGTGCAGAAAAACTACATGACGCCTCCACAAAGCAAATGATAAATCGACGTAATAAAAAACGCATAGTAAAATTTTTGCATTTCATCAATAATTATGAATTATACTTTTTTTAAAATGCAAAATTTAGAGACTTTAGAGACCAAATAGGAAAAATAGAGACTTTTAGAGACTAGCATTGAAAAAAGAGACCAATGTCTAAAAAAGAGACCATTTGCGAACCCTGACATAGATGAAGGAGAAAAGCGGGCTGAGCCCGCATCTGCTCCGTAAAAGCTATTCCAATACTACTACTACTTACCAACATCTTACCAATACAACTACCGTTAGCGTTGCGGTTAAAGTTACACTAAGCTTATGTAAATAGCCCTTTAAACCGTTATTGAAAACATATTATTACATGTACAATTTTTTTCTAAGAGAAACAAAAATTAAACAGTAAGAATTAACTATACCGTTTCTGAAACCTATTGCTGAAAGCTAATGAAATACCTAATTTGGAATTTTATTTTACTAATAATTTTTAGTGTTTGCTTAGCTTTATAAATTTTAATTTAACACGTTTACCGCCAAGACTATTTTCTTAACAAAGTTCATGGGGCCAAGGAAATATGAAGCTATGAGCTCCAAAGTAGGATTATAATATCATACAAGAGTCTAGCGAGCACAAGTGAGAGCTCGAACATACCCGAATGGCGAGCCGATTAAGCACCCGAAGTGAAGTTTGTTTGATGCTAAAATTTAAATTTTCAAATTCGTAGTAAATAATATTTTGCGATATTTACTCATTTGTTCATTTTTATTTCTAAAATTAGTTGATAGTTCCCATTTTAAATTAAAACTTTTATTTTTGTTTTTATTTAATAAAATCGATAAAGCTATTAATATTAACTTATTAGTTAAAACTTGGATTTATTTGTTTTGATTATAATTAGAGCACGGATTTTAGGCACTAACAGATCGGACTTAGGAGAAAACATAACATAACTAACCACTAGAATCGTTAATTAACGCTAATTAACGTTTTATATTATATCAATGAAATAAATTCGTTACCACCACCGATAACGAATTTAAAAAAACTGCAACTATAAAAGTATGATGCTGAATACACGGATTTTACAATAGAAAAAGTTTATCACCAATATAAAACGTTAATTAGCGTTAATTAACGATTCTATTGGTTAGTTATGTTATGTTTTCTCCTAAGTCCGATCTGCCAGTGCTTAAAATCCGTGCTCTAATTATAATCAAAACAAAAAATAAATCCAAGTTTTAACTATTAAGTTAATTTTAATAGCTTTATCGATTTTATTAAATAAAAACAAAAATAAAAGTTTTAATTTAAAATGGGAACTATCAACTAATTTTAGAAATAAAAATGAACAAATGAGTAAATATCGCAAAATATTATTTACTACGAATATGAAAATTTAAATTTTAGCACCAAACAAACTTCACTTCGGGTGCTTAATCGGCTCGTCATTCGGGTATGTTCGAGCTCCCACTTGTGCTCGCTAGACTCTTGTTAATATCATAGGTATGCAGCAACATCACCAAGCGGTTCCTATGAACAGCCATTGGCGGTTACCGTGTTAATATAATAGTTATACTTTTTATTATGTACAATTTTATTTTATCAATAATTTAATTGTTGAAAAATTTACTTACTTAAGTCCAAATAAATTGTATTAAGTGGTACCATAGGTAAAACTTCTTTAACTTGACGAGCCATTCGTTGTAAATCTAATTTACTTGAATTAACACTAGGTCGTAGCATTTCTTCCTGTTCCCTTCTTGCAACATCTTCCATTATCTTTTTCTCCCATTCTAATAAATCAGCCGCCGAATATTCCGATGGCTCTATCTAACAATTAAATTATTAATATAGAAATATCACGCCAACACCTTAATTTGTAACAAAAATAATTCATTAAATTAAATAACGATTAATAAATAAGGATCGTATACACAAGTATACAAATTATGTTGTAGGTAACTTTGGACTCTTTAGGTTTCTAGTTGTTCCACATAATTTTATATAATTGCTATCATTATAGGTATGTTCATTTGTCTACTCCGAACTACTCTGAGTAAATTATATATGTAACTAAGCAACTTGAAGGAGAATTAACATATCCGAGAGTTACCCTTTTCATTCTTATCCGTTCTGATGGGAAGCAGGAATTAAAGAAAAATCAATTTCCCATGTTAATTTCCTATATTCACATCGGCGACCGGTCACCCGGTATATAATATTCACAGAAATATATTTTTATATTATATACAAATAATCACCCAAGTTCATTCGGGCCGCAAACATATACGTTGCGGACCGCTCGCCAGTTTTACACCCCTGATGTCAATGTACATTACAATGGCTTTGAGATAGTGGCGTTACTACCGAGGATTCTGGGTGTGCGAAAAGCACGGTCCCATGGAATCAAGAGCCTATGCTCCAGAGAAAAATAAAAGATTGGCAGGCAAAGATACCCAAGGATAGAATGAAACAATCACGCCATCTATCTTATATACCTGAATGCGGGTAAGTACAGGGGAGTCATCGCGAGAGACGGTCATTGCCTTGCAGCTAACACAGTTGGATGTGAATGCGGGGTACCGGGTTCAAACCCGGGGAGAGTCAAACTTTCTTATAACCAAATATCCGTGCTTCGGAGGGCACGTGCCGGCGGTCCCCCTGAGTTGACAAATTGCCACCGTTAACAATAAACAGGGCTACAGGCACATCTGAATGCTAGCCTAGCAAGCTGCTACCGGATGTAAAACAACTATAGTCCAAAATCGATCTGCGGACTACTCACCAACCCGTCTGGCCAGCGTGGTGAGTTATGGCCAAACCAAACCTCTATAATATGGAGAAGCTAATGTCCAGCAGTGGACGGAAAAAGGCTGCTAACGAACGAACGAATAGGGGAGACGAACGAATAGGGGAGACGAACGAATAGGGGAGTCAAATTGAATAATTGCACACGTGGCCACGGAGACATAATAGTTACGCCACTGCTTTGAGATACAGTTTTTGAACAAAATTTTCAGGAAGTAGAAAACTTAGTTGAAGAAATGGGTATAGAGAAGGGATTTCTTAATAAACGAAAGAGAAGAGTTAAAAACATGGAAATAGATGAAACACCAGATGAAGGAAGTAACTTAGCACATGTAGAATTATTTAAAATACAAATTTACAATGTTTACTACTATTAAGAGTTAAATAGTTAACAGCAAACAAAATACTATAGTTTCAATTTGGTACTTTTTTCTAGATATACTTGGCATTTCAATTTTGTGACCAACACCTTTTCCACTTGTGTCTTCAACTATTTAGTGAGTTATTGATGTGGTTGTTCAGCCTTTGGCCACACCAAATTTTTATATTGGTAATACAGTAGGCACTCGATACTGTGAACAAAATAAAACCATGCTTGTTCACTTTAATAAAAGTATAGTAAAACGGTTGATGTTGATAATATATTTGAATCGGTTATTACTTAAACAACCTAAGTACTTTTTGGTCAAATTGAGTTAAGAGCGCGCTGCAAATTTTGATGCAAAAACATGTTTCAACAGATGGCGTACCCTAAAATATTAATCTTTTATAGTTATCTTTTCACCAAAACAGAATTCTAATAATTGATAAAAGTCATATGAATAAACGATAACTAAGCTAGGCAATAAGGAAGTTTGAGCTTCCAATGTTGAATATTTACAAGTATATTCCAAAAAGATATGCACATGTGAAAATATAGAATATATTTAAAAATATTTATCTTTGAAAGCTCAAACTTCCTTATTGCCTAGCTTAGTTATCGTTTATTCATATGACTTTTATAAATTATTAGAATTCTGTTTTGGTGAAAAGATAACTTTAAAAGATTAATATTTTAGGGCACGCCATCTGTCGAAACATGTTTTTGCATCAAAATTTGCAGCGCGCTCTTAACACATGGAAAACATATTTTCGACAGTTCCGTATCATTTGGTGCTTAAATAACTTAAAAAGGTATATCCTTTATAACAGAAAACGATACTGGAAATTTTCGGTTTAGTGGTTATACAACCTAAAGCTACGTTTAGATCTGACACTTATTTCATGAACTTTATGTCGGACAGAAATTCTGTCTCTCTTACTGTCTCTTATTCTCCGAGTCTTACTCTTAAGGGCCGTTCACACGAGGCAAGTTGGTAAGTGATTTAGTTAATTTTAACTTAATTTTAAGTTAATTCCACGTGTGGACAGTTGATTTAGTGGTAAGTGATTAAGTAACAATTTAGTTGGTAAGTGGTAAGTAAAATAGAATCCAGTCTATTTTTCGATTTAGTTAAGTTGCGCGCGCATCTTCTAAGGCGTGGTCAGCACTGTTTATAAAATTATCGGGTGTAAACACTTAATAAAAAACTTTTAACTTGACGTTTTAAACTTTTAAAGTTTAAAATCATTCTAAACAGATATTTGTTTGAAAAAAGGTGAAATGAACGGAAGAGTCGACAATAAAATTTGTAGAAAATTATGTACTCCACGAATGTTTGTGGAATTTTAAAAGTTCGGCTTATAAAAATAAGCAAGCCAGACAAAGTGACATGACTGAAATTGTACATCATACAATGCAAATTAATAATTTTGGTATAAATAAAGTGGATAAAAAATAAAAAGTATCCGACCTACTTATCACTTTTATTTTTATTAGTTACCACTTATCAACTTGCCTCGTCTGAACGGCCCTATAGGGCCGATTTCATAATCAAAACCTTAATGGACTAATGAACTAAAATCCTTGTTAACCAATAGAAAACGTCCGTTCACTCTAACAAGCCAATAGAAATTCACTTTTATTTATAACGGTTCGTTAAAAGTATTATGAAATCGGCCCTTACTGTCTTTTACTGTCCGACATAAAATTCGTGCATAAAGTGACAGATGTAACTGCACCTTAAGAATGAAACGTTTTTTACGTTTCCTGAACATTTATAAAAAGTGACTTAGGTTGTTTAAGTAATAACTAATAACCGATTCATTTTCATATACATATCGTCGCCCCCATGCCAAAGTTACCAATGTGCAAATTTGTAATTTTTCACCTAAGTATATATTTGAAATCACATTTACGTTACGGGTCTATGCCAGAAGCGCGAAACTGTCAGACTATCTACTTTTTCTGATCTTTTAACTTTTCATGAATCTACTTTTTTCTGATTTTTGAATTCTTAAAAACAAAAATTAAGTTATTACCGTACTATTAATAATAGAAAATATTTCCAATTTACATTATCATTAAAACAAAAACCAACAAGATTCATCAAAACTTCATTTTTAAATCGATCGCTGAAAGTAAATACAGTCAAAACTCTCTAAATCAACCTCCTTAATTCGAAATATTCTCTAAATCAAATTATTTATTTGGCACGTCCAACTAGATTACAATCCAATTCTTACTCTCTAATTCGAACTCCCCCTAATTCGAACAAATTTTAAATGAGAATTCGCTTTAGAGAGTTTTGACTGTAGTAAAAACTTTAAACTCGATTATCTCAAAACTCAGTATTTTCACATTGGTGCCTTTGGCATGGGACCGACGATATGTACCTACAGATATGTACTATTAGCATTTTATTAGTAAATACCTGACTATTTTTTGATTTAATACACACATACAAAAAAAATTAAAAACGTATACAGGCAAGTGCAGAAAGATAAGAAATACTTACTTATATGTGCAAATAGGTGAACAAGCAAAGAAACATTTCCTGGATACTGTGGGCGTACTTAGATAATGATAACGTGCCGTGTTTTGTCCAGCGTCGCCGAGTAATGAATTTGTTCAAGTTACAGGGTGGTATCTGGTATAGTTGTTCACAATATACGGAGCTCCATGAAAAAAAAACATGTTCATGTTAGCAGGAGGTTCACGGTACCCGGTGTTCACGGTATCGCGCGTCTACTGTACTTTTAATCCCAATCAATCAGAGATCCGTTATGAACAGATAGACAGATACACAGAACTGGTCTTTTATAAGTATCATTCGCATACTTTTATAAGAAAGTCGCAGCTTTTTGCTTTACTATGTTTGGGGCCTTAGTTTCTATCTATACCGGGTGACCCACCTTACACCTGTACATAGGAAATTAACATGGTAAACTACTTTATTTAAAATTCTTGTTTTTTTTTCTGCCTCTTGAGAAAGATACTACTTGAAGATACCTAACACTTGAAATTTCGTGTTTAATTATTTGTAAAAATGTAAACAATAAAATAAGCTATTTTCCAAAAAGCAGTACTTCTTTGGAAAACAATCATAGAAAAATTACACCAAATAAAACTATTCTTATCTGTCAAAGTTACAGTCTGCTGTAACAGTGAACAAAAATGAAAGTCTCAAATTGCAATTTGGTTATAACCTTATAACAAATTCTTAGATATAGTAAACGAATGCAAAAATGAATTTATTTTTCTTTTTTTCAGGTAGTGGACTATTAATAATTACTAGATTGTATTACTAGAACGTTTCGCTAATATATTGATAGCTTCATCAGGATATGAAATTATGAAAGGATCATAAAATGAATATTTTACTAGGAATAATGAACTAGGTCACCAATGTTTAGCTCCAAACGTGTGATTCTACAGATGAAGCCTACAATAGGTCTGTTCCAACAACGAGGAATTTCCAGTAATATTACTACAAAGCAAGCGCAATAGATAAAAGGCAACACTTTTTGTCTTCTGCGCATGACTTTTTATCTATTGCGCTTGCGTTGTAGTAATATTACTGGAAATAATCGTTGTTGGAACAAAGCTATTAGAGGTGCTAGAATATTTAACAAGCACAACGAACACTATTGGTCTGATGTGAATCCTCACCGTACTGTCAACTTACAAATGCAAAGACAGTTAGATTTTAGTGTGTGGTGTGCCCTATTTGGCAATCACGTTTTAGTATACTACATGTATGGAGAAAATCTAAATGGCCAATAATACTATGAACTACTAAACCAACATATCATTGAAGAGAAGGCATCATGATGCCAGAGTTGTTAAAGAATTATTAAATAGCAATTTTGGAAACATTGGATAGGAACCAAGTGTTCGGTGAGGTGGCCACCATATTCCCTTGATTTGTCACCACTGGATTTCTTTTTTTGAGCTTATCTTAAAGACAATTTGTATAAGCATAAAAGTAACAACATCGACGAACTAAAGCAAATTTTTACAGAATATCGCAAAACTCGAATTGTAACAAATCTCCGCTACCCCTTCCGGTAAACCCCTATACAGCGCCGAATCGAATAGAGGTTTGACACTGTGTTCAGTAACGTCGAAAGGTTCCCTGTTCTGCGTTGATGCTAAAGACCTAGATCCCTCTGCCACCCAGCCGTGCGGGACTCTGCTTCCGGTACCCGTCGACACGCCGCGTCTCGGCAAAGTTACACATCTCTTGGATATTGTCCTCTACCAACCCACTCCGTGCTCTGCTTCGCTACGCTCCCTCTCTCCATTCAAACCTCTCTCCTGCCCTCCCCTTCTGTCCGGTCCATTTTCTTTGCCATCTTACGTATTGCTCCGCCCCCCACCCCCTCCAAACATCACTCCTGCCCCCCTGTTGCTCCCCTATTATTTACTATAAATGTTATAGTTATATTTAATTTTTCGGTCATTTTTGCTTTTTGAAAACACAAAGCAACAAAAAATTAGTTATTAAAAAAACATTATTCTCTATGAATATAAGTAGTCTTATTATTATATTAAAAATATTTTTCTTGCTTTATTTGTGAATTTCTTCAAAATATTTCTATAACTGTAAAATTTTTAATGTAGTTGTAGGAAAAATGTTCACATCAGTAGCTCATACTTAATATTAAGAAAAAATTGTTCACAATATTGGCATTCAAATTTTTGCCTTTGGATAAAAATGATTATTTATATCAACAAATTAGTGTTGAATTAACAATAAAAAATCTTACCATTAAAGCATTTGCAATCTCCCGTTGAACTTTGTCTGCATATTCGTCTTCAGATAAATTCATCTTCTCAATGATAGGTAGGAAACGAAGTGTATAATTAGTGCACGGTGAAAATAAGTATCCCATTATATCCATCCAATAAGCACTATTGAATGTCGACACTTTAAGATCTAATAGTGGTCGACTAACTTCAAGACATATTGGCTGTACACGATCACAAACCTCAAAATACCAAGTTTTAAATTTTAAAATTGACTTTCCATTAGTTTGTTTGTTTTCGGGTTGAAAGTACAATGGAAATACATTGTTGCTAATTGCTTCAATTAAATTCTTTTTCAATAAACTCAAATTTGTAGAAGGTAAACCAAAAAATCGAATTCCACATGATACAGAAACAAGTGCATTAAAAATATCTTTTCTTGGCTAAAATTATATAAAATGTTTTTCACAGTAACCCACCCAAGTAAAAATGAAGTTCTTACCGTTATAGATCCAGTAATTGAATGAACCACTAAATTATCAAATGGTGTAATGTAATTACTAATATAAACTTGTACATGTTCTTTCTTATTAAGATTTTCTACATATACAAATATTCCTAACGATACTTGCAATAATTTACATAAAAACTTTCTAACTATTTCTACATCTGGTAATATTAGTCCAAAAAGAAAAAACTGAATACCAAGCAAAATTCTAAGAAAAAGTAGAACGATTCCAAAAGGCAAGTACAAAAGAAAAATTAGCAATCCTAAAGAATGTTGAGGATTCCTAAAATTAATTATTTGCATTAACCTTATAATTTGATATCGTATTCGATCGTAACATACCTGTTAAAATAATAAAGTTCGGCAATGTCGCTACTTGGCATGTTATAAATTTTCAATAGAATTCAAGTATAATTTTTCACATTTGCACCATTGAAGGTTAGAGTACGAGACGCGCGATGACGTTTTCGTGTACTTCAGTGAGTTTTCGCGTATTTTGACATCTAAAGATGCAGTGCCGGAGGTTCTGATAGTACTCTCGGAAAATCGGATACTGAGATTTTGGAAATCCTTGCAATATACAATAATTATGTAGGTGTATATTGTCGATAATGAAAGATAATATCAATAACGTAAGATTGTGCAAAAAATGAATTTGTATTTACATATTTGTAATACATATTTCAACATTAGCTTTAAGGCCGTGTTCTGGTTTAAAAGCGTAAATTATGGACGATTTGTCGAGCTCAATAAAAATGAAACAAAACATATTTTTCTAATAGTGTTTGAAAAAGTCTTACTTTGTGATATCCAAAAGAGTGTGGAAAAGTAATACTGTGTGGGAAAGAGAAAAGAGAAGGGAAACTAGTGTGGAAAAGAGAAAGTTCGACAATGTCGATCGCAACATGGAATAACAGCTCCATAAAGTTGAGCTTTGCACCAAATTTAAAAAAACCTGCGATCACTAACCTATTTTCTTTTGTAACTGATCACACTGATCATGATCATTAATATACGATTGTCTCGCGACAGTAATAACCTGGCTGTGACTGTGGCGCCATCTGTGGTGCGGTGGTGTAACTCTTAGAAAATTTGACTTCACAGTGAGGTTATGCGAAGTTGTGTTATGTTTCCAAGCATGCGCATTTGGTGCTGTTTTGTACTTAGGAATACCAAATTTAATTTTGACAGATGTAAAATTTCGTTAAAGTACACATTTTATTATTTAAATTTTTTCCTTGTACAATAACAGATCATAAACAGTAATAATAATAATTGTTTATTAGTTTCAGTGTGAAATTTGTGATTACAAATGTGTACATAATAATAATTTAAAAAAAATCATTTTAAAACTCATACAGGCGAAAAACCGTTGAAGTATATAATTTGCACATATTTAAAAATAAATGTGCACATAAGAGAATCTAAAAACTCATACATTATAATACTCATATACAACAGTTTTACTTATTTTACCTTAATATTAATAGTAATTAAACATTGAATAATTTCATTTTAAGGTTATATATTGAATTTAAGATAATTATTAATATTGAATGTGTTTTTTAACATCATTATTTTTTTAAATAATTTATTCAATAACTTAAATAGTAATAGAAGTAGAGTAAATAACATGACTAGAATATTGTTAACGTAAAGTAATGGTATTTCATGTAGTAAGTTCATTACAGAAATTTTACATCTGTCAAAATTAAATTTTGGTTTTCAAAACCAAATGCGCATGCTTGGAAACATAACACAACTTCGTATAACCTCACTGTGAAGTCAAATTTTCTAAGAGTTACATCACCGCACCACAGATGGCGCCACAGTCACAGACAGGTTATTACTGTCGCGAGACAATCGTCAGTTATGTTATAAAGTTGTAAAAATGTGAACTAAATACGTTATAAAACGACTCACAGGCATTCGTATTCCGGCATATACTTGATGTGCGTGCTGCTCGGAGCTTTGAAGGAAAAAGTGAATCTGCATCAATATAGGTTCGAAATATATAATCGGAATAGGTGTTCAGTCGTGCATCGTCTGGCATTATCGATATTAAATCTTCACTATAAGCGGCATCAACTTCGTTTGGATGTAAATATTGCAAACCAAACGAGAAGAGCAACCATTGACCAATTTCGGAAAAATCGTTTTAATATTCTGCGACCAAACCTACTTTTTGAATTTTTCTATACCACGTTTGGCTTAAATGAAATCGGAATCCAATAAGTTCAATATTTTCCTAAACATGTTAAGAGCAATGTCCAGTGCTACCCCTCCCCCTATACAGTGTGAATATTTGTGTTTCCTATCATTTATTTCCAGGACGTTACAAAAATTTAAATAATTGCTAGCATTACAAAATCTTTCAACACTTTTTTATATAAACACGCTAAAGGAAGTTGATTTATTTATTAGAAAACCATGTTATTCGAAAATTAGAACATGGGAATCTCCCCCCCTTCCAACCGTAGTTTTCGAATTACGCGATGTTCAAATAAGTAAATCAATTTCTTTTAGCGTTTTTACATAAAAAAAAAGTTGAAAGATCTTGCAATGCTAGCAATTATTTAAATTTTTGTAACGTCCTGGAAATAAATGACATAAAACACAAATATTCACACTGTATAGGGGGGTAGCACTGGACATTGCTCTTAATGCTTACACGAATAGCAAGTTCAAAATCAACGGTTGCTGTTATTGGTTTAAAAAGTAAATCATTTTGAGAACATAACTAACGATGAACATAAACTAACAATGTTTGTTTTGCCTAATAAAAAATAGGTACGGTTCTTTTGGTTTTGCTTAATAAAAAAAAATATTGAAAGATGGGAGGTTGAAGGGTGCATAACGTAATATTTGGAGATAAGTCTAGGTTTTTGTGCAGTTGGGGAGGGTTGAATAATGCTTAAAATTGCGTGACGTAATTTATGAACGACCCCTAATCCATAAGCGCAGTCTTCTAAAAAAATTTTCTCAAATGTGTAATTCAAGCCAATCAAAATTTATTTAAAAAATTATGGACCAATAGAATGGTAGCAAATCGTAAAATTTTAACTAACTAACCTAAGCTCTACCGGTGAATCTCTCTTTCAACGGTCCCCTCATTAAAAAAAGATCATTTCCTAACAGTAACCTAAGCTCGAGACCACGGTGTGGAGTGATGTGATCGCTGGTTGAGTTACGGAGCGGAAATTCTGAGTTCAAGTCGAATTTCTTAGCTCAGCCTTCCGGTGGACATCCACATGCTGTGGTAAAAAGTTGTAGTAAAAAGAGTAGAAAAAGAGGATTAATCCACCTCGTGAAATGGATTGTAAAGACTTCAATAGAAGTGGTAATATTCCGACAGGAATGGAAAAGCCCTTGAATGAATGAATGAACCTAAGCTCGACCAGTGGATCCCTATTTTAGCGGTCCCCTAAACCTAAATCATGGATGAAATGAGGGTTTCCCATAAATTATTGCTATAAGTTTTACATTATCAAGCAATGAAAACCAGAAAATGTAAATACAATCTGTATTATTTACATACCTCTGAATTAAAAAAGATTACTTACTGACCATCCGTGCAGTCCACATACTAACCCTAACCGAACCCGGTGCAATCCACATGTCAGATTATGTGACCCTTTGACCATCGGTGCAGTCCGCAATTGCCCTATTCAACATACCGTTTATTTCTAGTACCTAAGCAAAAAAGATTCTAAGCTGAGGAGAATATAGAACAGAAAGATCATAAGAAACGTTTTATTCAAAACTAGTAAATACTTAAAACTAAAACTAGATAAATTATAATAAAATATCTAAACGGCGTGGCTTTAAAGCCAACTGATGTAATACATTTCATTTATTTCTAACCTAGGGATAAACTTATAACTATTCACCAATCACAGTACAGATTGTAGTAGCTTGTACTGTGATTGGTCAATAGTTATAAGTTTATCACTAGGTTAGCGTTAACCGACTATTGTAAAAGCGGCCCTTAGTCGTTCTGCACAGATATTTATAATATTGTAAGGTGTAAGTTTAAAATTATTTTCACAAAAAATATTTATTGTTAATACATAATTATTAAAATTTATTTTTTAATCGGCCTCTGGGAGGGTTTTTAACCCCCCCCCTCGGTGCGCCACTGGTTGGCTACAAGAAAAAAGTTCGACTACACAATGATAGGTATAGTAGAAAAATTACATTCAGATGAACTTAGTTCTTCTTATTTGCAGCAAACAATAGCGCCATATCTCGTTTCAAAACGTTTGCGTTTTCTTGGGCCTGAATACTTTTCCAAATAAAATTGGAACCTCAGATGTTCCAGATTTCAAATATGCTCGTGTTACCTCTTGTGATGTGGAACGGTCATTCTCTGGCGTACAAATAAATTTTAACAGACAACAGAAGAAGTTTTACTCCAGAAAATTTGGAAAGAGCTTTAATTTGTTATGTAAATGTTTAACTTTATTTTTTGTACAAATTTAATAAAATAATGTCTTAATACTGTAGTGGTTGTCTTTATTTTAACCCGTAACCACTACTACTGGGTCCTCAGGACCCAAATTATTATGTTATTCAGCTGAACTAGTAGTAGTTAGGGGATAAATTATGCATTTTTGACTGCCTATAATCTAATTTTTTGATACCTAATTGCCTGCCTACTTTGAAAGTTTTCAGTGCCTAAAAATCCGGGCCTTATTTATTAAGTACCCACTTTAGTCTTTGATACAGGGTCTACTTCAGTCTACTTACTCTTTGCTACGCCGCTGGACTTTATTTACTTGCTAACCTTCTGAATTTAAAAAAAATAATGAAATCAATATAGTAATGTACATTTACATAAATAATTTATTAAAGATTCAATAAATATAATAAAAATATGAATTATAAAAAATATAAGTATACGTACAATAGAATATATTAAAGCAATAAGTACTATTTAATAATAATCGAGTCACTTATAAATTTTATTAACTTGCACAAATAGGAACCTTTCCATTTAATAAATAAATTTGTTAACAATTTAATTTAGTTAAAAATCATTTTAATTCTTCTTGTATTTCATCGATTGTTTTATCTTTTGTCTCAGGAACACATAAATAAATAAATAAGGAGCCACAAAAACAAATTAAGCCAAAAATGTAAAACAATATATCGACACCAATCTCGGTTTTTAAATTTAGAAAAGATTTGGTAACTAAAAATGCCAAAAACCAATTTAAAGTTCCAGCACTGGCAGCTGAAAAGCTTTTTAAATTGGATTTAAACAATTCTCCAGTTATTGTCCACGGTATAGGCCCTAAACCTATAGAAAACATAACAATAAATAAAGAAAGCAATAGTAATGGAAGGAAACTCAAAGTAGTTAAAATTTCATTTGAAACAATTTGGCGATCTTTTATAGTAAAAAATAATCCCAAAAGAATGATACTGACGGCCATTACGAATGCCGAACAAATTAATAGCAATTTTCTACCCAATTTGTCTACAAATAAAGAAGATATGAAAGTAGCTATAACTTGAAATGCTCCAACAAGAATAGCACCAGTTTTAGGATCCAATTTTGATTGAGAAATAACAAAAATGTCGCTGGTATAAAAAATTATAGCGTTAATTCCACTAAATTGTTGAAAAAACATAAGTGCTAAAACAATAACATAAGCTTTTAGATTAGGAGTTTGATTTAGATTCACAAAGAGCGATGTATTATTTGCTCCATTCTCTTCAACGGTTGCTTTCATCAATCGCATTTCATCTTCCACATCATAAGATGGTCCACGTAAAATGATAAGTGCATTTTGAGCAACATCATATCGTCGCTTTTTTACACTATAGTACGGAGATTCTGGTTGAAATACAAACAAAATAAAAAATAATAATGGAAACATAGCACAAACAATTGTATAATGAAAAGGAATCATAAATTTCCCAATTAAATATGCAAAAAAAATGCCTATTGTGACCATAAGTTGAAAATAACTACCTAAATTTCCTCTAATTTCTTTTGTCGCAATTTCATTAACATACAATGGGGCTGCAACACAACATGCACCTGCTGCCATACCTGTTACAAATCGACCTATATACAACATGATCAAAGACTTAGCACATATAATTAAAGTCCATCCTATACTATATGGTATAATTAATATTAACAATGCTCCTTTTCTTCCAATAGTATCACAAACTATTCCATATGGTATACATGTTAACATTGCACCTAATGTTACAAAAGAGCCAATCCATCCCATTTCATTATCGTTAATGGATATATTGTGATAATTACCATGTTGTAAATCTAATGAAATAGGAGATGTCCATCCTAAAACTATTCCAGCTGCTAGTGCAGAAAGAGTAGCTAAAAGAATAATCGTTAAATTTTATAAACACAAATTCAATTAACCATTAACCAGTTATTGTGGCAATATATTGTGGTAAAAGTTTTGCTTTCACTTGGTGGTTTGAATTATTTATACTACTATTCTCGCCAATTTCCTCTCTTACAGCTTGGTTGTTGGTCTAAAAGAAAATTTGGCCTTGAACATTTTTTCAAGAAAGACAAAATTTGGTTGAATTTGGTATTCTAATTTAAACACATAACAAGGTTATAACAATAACGATATTGTTGCAACTACACTTAGGTGCAGATAAATCAACCCACACTTTAACTTCACACTTTCAGTATAATTGCTTTAATTTGATTCATTAGAATCGTTGGGATGTCTAGAACATGAACATAGATGTAGTTAGTTGTAGCATAATACTACTTTTATGTTCATGGTATAACTTGTATACATTTTTGATTTTTTTGTTTTTGAAAAGTGCAAAAAAAGGCTTGTAGAAAAAGAAAATATATCGATATATATATCAATCACATATGACTAAATGGATTATTCCATGAGCGGAAAAAATTCTATGGAATAATGTGATTAACTAAAAAATCGAAAAAATGGACTTGAGGTACAAACATAGCAAAGGTGTGGATGTCGATGTCGCGATAAAAACAAATCCGTGTATTTAAATGAGAGTATGCATAGCAAGCATGTGGGTGTCAATAGCGATCTCATCATGATTATTGTAGTAATGAAAAAGAAATGTTAATTTAAATTTCAATTCGGATAATAAGTTCACGATTATATTAATTTTGATTTTAGATGTGCTCTTGTTAATTTTTATTTATGTAACATAAAATAAGAAACGTTACACCTCTCAGAATAATTTTAAACACATTACTAATTTTATTATGCCTTTTTATTCATTACATTTTTTATTTAATGTCGACATCCACATCCTTGCTGTTTGTACAAACATAAATAACTATAACTAAACCTAGCAAGGATGTCGATATTAAATTAGAAATTTACTAAATAAAAACGCATCATAAAATTATTAGATGTAACGTTGCTTATTTGATAAAATTAAAATATATTTTTGGGTTATTAACTTGTGTTATTAACAATAACCCTGATGAGATCACAATAAGTATTCTGAGTATCTCTCTCTTAATAAATACGTAAGTTTGCTTTTATCGCGACATCCACATCCTTGCCATGTTTGTACCTTTAGTGTGCTTTTCTTGTAAGCCAACGATATTGTACGCTTGTGAATTTTCTATATAAAAAAATACGCATTTTCTATACGCTGTTTAAATACGATCCATTTACAAATACTAGCACGTACGGATATTCGTCAATCATAACTAAATAAAAGAAAAAGAGACTTACTACTCTGGGAAATGTTTTACTCAAATAATGTCCTCCTAAGTAATGTTTGTATATATTCGCTCATTATTAATCACTCCGTACATAGGGGGATCTAAAAATACTAAATCGTGTTACTGAGATCGACGATTTGGGTGTTCAACTTGATACTGGCTTCACTTTTAAATGCCATATTGCGAAAGTATGTAGCAGCGCTCTCCGAACGTTGGGGTTTATTCGTAGGCAAAGCATGTACTTCTCAGGTAACACTGTGAAATTACTGTACTTCTCCCTTGTGAGATCCCAATTGGAATATGCGTCATGTGTCTGGTCTCCATTTTATCGTTCGGATATCGACAAATTAGAATCTGTCGAACGAAGGTTTCTTAAATATGTCCACTATAAATGGGGAGGTATTTCGGAGAACTTCTCAAGTGTGAATTGCCTCAGATCTTGTAACACTAGGTCCTTGGAACATAGGCGTTTAGTCGCAGACCTATGCTTTACCTATCGGCTAATTAATGGGAAAATCGACTGTAAACGGCTATTGAACCGTTTCCTGCCGTACGTTCCTACTCACAATACTAGGCACAAGAACGTATTTGTGGCTAGTCAACATGCTACAAACTATGGCCAAAATAGTCCTCTACCAAGAATGATACGTTCTGTCAACAGACTGAATGGTCAAGATGATTTCAACATTGTACACCACTCGTTCCGGAGCTTCAAGACCATTATCATGTGGAACATGGATTTGTTGTTGTAATGCATTTTTTTGTTTTATTACTTAAAAATTATGTAAATTGGTATACCCGTTTATTAAATAAATAAATAAATAAGTCAAAGGAGCTTAAACATTTTCATCTTCTTGGGGGGGGGGCTTAGCCCGTATCCCTTAGATCCGCTACTGAACCCAACTGAACCTCTGTTTAAGCAATAAACAAACACATAGATTAGCTGACACCGTAATCTTTTTAGTTGAATTTGATTTGTATTATCTATTGAATTGATAGATAAGGTGAATGCGATGTTAAAAAGCACTGTTTTGAGCGTATGGAACCACTGTTATAAGTCTATTGAATTCATACATTATTATTAATTATATTTACCTTATTGGTGTGACTAGTGTACACCTTATGACGTCTTTCTTTTTCAATAAGGTGTAATTTATCACTATCCATCTTTTTAAGTTTGTTTTGGTGGCCGAAATATAAGGTTGTTGTTTACTTACAAAAATGTCAATGCACGAAAATGTGACGTCTCAAAATGGCAGTGTCTCATATACAGTCACCCACAAGGGTATATAACGAGGGCATATCGTCGTTGCGCCTTTAAAACCCGACATGTGCACATTTTGAGCAAAATGCGTTAAGTACAGATTTCGATTAAGGGTTTCAAGCCGGACATTTCCATAAAAGAAATTTCTTTTTTTTCTGTAAAATAGTTGTTTAATGAAGGTAAATCAAAAAGCGCTACTATGTGTAAATAATAAAATGTGTGTCTTCTAAATACGCTATGACGCAACTTAAATCAGCTATGTGCACTAAATTTATTAATAAAACAAATTATAAGATTCATATAATTTCGTTTTTAATAATTATAATGTTATTAAATTGTCAATTAGGCCGTATAAAACGTAAAATTATACGTGGAGTCTGTACTTCAAACAGAAACAAAACAAATCAGTTTAAACCTTCTCCTGAACAATTTACTAAAATGCACATGTCGGGTTTTGCAGGCGCAACGACGATATGTAATCTCCCCTAATCCAGCAGGTAGAATTTAAAAAAAGTGGTGAACTCCCCTAATTTTGAAGATTTCACCAATAATCCTAGTTGTAAACTCCCCGAATGTAATACATTTTAAGTAGGATAATTAAGAAGGACTTAACTAAATTATACATAATAACTAACAAAAAATTTTGAAATTATTTAAACTTTAAAGTTTAAAATATACACAAAATTCTTAATGAAAACCAATCACCTATAAAACTGTGATGCCGACATGCCCTTCAAGTGAAATTTTGGGGTGAAATTGGTGTCAAACGTTTGAGTATCAATGAGCTTCCAAATTTTTTGTTTGAGCCTCAACCGTCGCGGAGTTATTCGCGAAATATTTGGGGGGTGGGGCTGGAGACATGTTTTCCTATTTTCATTATTATTACGAATTTTTCTGCGAAATCGATGTCTATCGATAGAGCTTCGTTTGAGCTTGAATGAGCTTCCATTCCCATAATTGTATTTTCTTTTTCTGCAAAGTTAATAGTATTTCAAATTTCGAGTACTCCGAGCAAGTTCTTTTTAAACTTTTTGGTTGAAATAGGTGTCAAACGTTTCAGTATAGTTTTTTGCATATTTGATAATAATAATTAATGATGTTTCTCGTCAAATAATTGAGTTAATTTCTATCTCTCAATGGTTATTGTTCACTGTTGGAAGTTTGATCACAGCCTCCACTTTTTAATGCACGATTAAAATAAAATTTATAATCCTCATAAATTAACAATTTGTTACCACATTGACCAGTAGTCCAATAATTATTTCAGACCAATATTTGAAAGTACGCAAAAAATAAAGCGGCGTTCACAATGAAGTGGGGTCTTGCATTGTAGAGAGCTGGCAAGCGCAAATTAGATTAGAGTATTTTCGTCTATCCTTTTCTATGATTAAAAAATTGTTCATTCTGATTGGCTCTTGCTAACTTTCTGCCGAAGCAAGGCAAGACCCCACTTTATTGTGAACGCCGCTTAAGAATAACTTGAAATAATAACTTCCCTGAAGTAATAATTATAAAAACAATTTTTATATAGCAAACATAACAAACCACAAATGTATAAAAACTAGAGCAAATTTCAATAAATAACCTAAGCTCTGATGTGCCAAACTTATCTGTGTATGGATTTCATATTGACAAGAAGTTTTTGTTAAAACAATAATTTGTTTATTAAAAAATAATTTTAACAAGAACATAGAAAGCTTCTTGAAACAACTACAGACCAATATGTTTGAAAATAAAAAATTTTTTATATGGCACACATTTTGTGACCCTCCAGCCTAGACGTAGATGTTTTTTTTATGGACGACCCCAAAGCTCTGATGTTCTAAACCTGTCTGTACATATTGCATATTGGCCACAAATTTATAAAAAAAAGAGCGAATTTCAAAAAATAACCTAAGCTCTGGTGTGCTATGATTTTCTAGCTATGGATTTCACATTGACAAGAAGTTTCTATTGACCTTTTATTTAAAATTAAAAAAGTGGTCTAAAAAGTGAAAAATAATTTTAATAAAAACAAAGAAAGCTGCGTGAAACAACTATAGGCCAATATGTTTGAAAGTATTTACATAAAAAATAAGAACAACTTGAGATAATAAACCCCTGAAGCAGTAACTTATGGATACCCAACATTTTTACATTTGAAACAACGTTAAAAATATTTTTCATAATTACAAACAACCAAACGTGATAAATGCAAAATAATGTTGTGTAGCATTATTTTGCATTTATAGCCAATAATGAACTCAAAAACTAAAACTTACATAATGTAACAATTTATTGTAGAAAAACGAACCACAACTACACCAATTATTAACATTTTAATTAATTGACTTATTTTTTCTATTCCATATATTCATCAAAGTTGGTAGCAATATAATTATCCCTAAAGCCTATCTATAAGCTTTATAATCTTATTGCCCTAGTAATCCCTCAACGTTAGGGGAGTTTACAACCAGGATTATAAAAAAAATAAGCCCCACCCCAGGTGGGTCGAAATTAGCGGAGTTTACAAAACCCCATATAACGAATATACAGTGGAATTACAAGGGAAGTTCGCTAATCCAAATCTCAAGGATCTTCTTCCTCTGGGCTTATATTGAAACAGTTTCTTTGGTAAAGAATTTAATTAAAGAACTCTAATTCTTTAATTAAATTAGTGTACCTACCCATAGTATATTTATTTATATTTTTAATAACACTAGTCAACAAGGTTTTTCTAACATATACAAAATAGTACATTGTCTTATTCGGATTAAAAGTGAAACTTTGTTTGACAAGCAATTTTTGCATTTGCGAGGCAGAGCGCTAGCGGAGTTTTATGTAATCATAAAACTAATTAAATAATAACTTAATAACCCAAGCTACTCAGGTGCAGATTAAAACCACACTATAGAAATCTAAGTATTAACCCTCTGACCCTTGAGGGTCAGATTATAAGAGATTATATGACCGAGGAGGAATTTACAAGCGCCGAGTAGAAATTGTCAATAATAATTTCGCTGTGGCTAGGTACACGCGAAAGTGTACGTAAATACGAAAACTGCGTACACGCAAAACGTCACTAAAACTGTGACGTAAGCGTTTAGCGTGTATAGATTATGAATTTACGGTGCACGTCTAATTATTCAGGTTATAATCGCATTTTGATTCCGTGTTTTGGCGTGTACAGAATGATTATTATTGATACGTACAAGCACAAAGCGCTGTCCACAATATATAGTGTGTCTCCGGATTGAGTTTAAAAGAGGAAACACTTTTTTATTATTGATTTCTTTTGACTTTTGCTTGGTTTAAAACCCCTAAAATACTCATCAGTTTTTAAATTGACCTTCCTAATAGTTTAGTTATTACATTTTGTTTCTAAAAAATACACAGTAATACAAATACAAGGCGTTTCTAAACAAAGTAGCATAAATTGGAGGGCATGTAGATCAAGTCAAAATAACACGAAAATTGTTATTAGTTATATTCAGTATATTATATTTATATTATTTTAATTATAATATTATTTATAACTAAGGTTTTTCATAATTATAATATTTTTAGTAAATAATTAACCACATAAACCGTACTAATAAGTATTGGTTTCCGCAGCTGACCTATCGCGCTGTCACATATACAGCTAAGCGCTTCCCACTTATTGCGCTCTATCTCAATAACGGTTTATTGTATAAAATATTGTTTGAGACCAAAGTTGTAGAGAATTTTATGCTCTACAACTTTTGTTAAAACCCAAAATGTCATTTAGAGCAAGGAAAACAAGATATCTGCAAAAAACTGATTTTCGTGACCTTTGACCTTTAATATCTCAAGACGCCGCACACTGGGCTGAAAAATGATGTAAAAATTTATTTTCCAATTAATGTTTATATAAAAAATTTTTTTAGTTGGTAATATTAAAAAAATCGCACATTACAATCGCAAAATTCGTTATGTTCTGGTGGATTGTTTTGCGTTTAAATGCTTATGAATATTAAATATGATTATATTAAACAGATGATACTCATAGCAATGCGTTTATTTTAAAATTTATAGGTAAAATAACGATTTTAGGGTTTATCTTAACTTGAACTTTTCGAGCGTTCTATAAAATTGTGAACTTTAAAATTTAGACCTGCGTTACTGTTACCTAAACATCTATATCGTGTATCAATTTCTCGCTGGAATGTTTGCCTATAAGGAAGATATTGTCATTTCAAGTTTTAATCTCTTAATTTTATGTACCAAATCCGCTCATTTTCGCTAAAATATGAAAGCTTTCATGCTTCAGAATCCATTGATCCGTATATACGATGAGATAATATGCCTATAAAGGTTTTGAAAATCGAGAAAATATAAATAAAAAAGGAAATAGAATAGAGAATTAGAAAAAAAGCAAATCAAATCAAGATGAATTATAATTTAAGAACAAATTATGATCTTTATTTATTACTTAAAAGCTCCCCTGACACACATCTTGATGATTACAAGAAACTTTTTGAAATGGTTACTTCCAGACTTGATATCAATTTTTGTGAATCAGAACTGAATACTTTAAAAACTAGTATTAGAATGCTTTGTTTGAAGCTGCGTAGGAAGTGGAAACAGTCCAACCGTACTGAAAAAATTTTTTTGGAGAACAATAATTCATGGTTGCATTCTGAGTTTAATTGGCCTCATTGTATAAGACTGAAAATTAAAGATATGGTAGAAAAGACCGAATTTATTCAATATAAGGATACGCAGGAGCTCATGTGTTCTACAATCAGGAGTATGTACAACAATGGACTTAACGATGTTGCAAGGATTTTAGAACATTTACAAGAAAATCCTGAATTTGTTATAAAAATAAGAAAAATTCTTGATGATAAATTTAAACCTGTCGTGTACTCGAAAGAGTACTCGAAAGAGTAGAGAAACCCGATCTAGAAAGTTTTGCAGGGAAGCATCCAACGAAGATATTTTACATAATATGCTAATATCTTCAGATCCTTTTATATCAAGTATTCGGCCATTTCAGAAAAGACAAACAAAAAATCTTTTACCCGAAACTTTGGAATTACTGGAATTAACTCCAGAAATTGAATTAACAGACGCTACTGAAAGCGATACAAATTAATAATTATGTAGCTACTAATAATTTATTTTCATATATTAATAAAAATTAATTTAAATTAGTTTAAATCAAATATAAATTTGTTTAGGTGGGTTCTGGTAACAAAACTAATTTTAAATTTTCGCTGATAGGTAACTCTTTTACGCTATGTATAATCAATGCAACAATAATAAATTATTATAGTATTTTCTAACTATAATTGGTTAGTTTTTAATACGTGATAGTAAATTAATTGATATATTTTAATAATTTACTAATCTAATTCCTTTTACGTGTTACAAATATATTTGATATACATTTATATTTTCATTTTTTTCATATTTTTATGATGAAAATGAGCGGATTTGGTACATAAAATTAAGAGATTAAAACTTGAAATGACAATATCTTCCTTATAGGCAAACATTCCAGCGAGAAATTGATACACGATATAGATGTTTAGGTAACAGTAACGCAGGTCTAAATTTTAAAGTTCACAATTTTATAGAACGCTCGAAAAGTTCAAGTTAAGATAAACCCTAAAATCGTTATTTTACCTATAAATTTTAAAATAAACGCATTGCTATGAGTATCATCTGTTTAATATAATCATATTTAATATTCATAAGCATTTAAACGCAAAACAATCCACCAGAACATAACGAATTTTGCGATTGTAATGTGCGATTTTTTTAATATTACCAACTAAAAAAATTTTTTATATAAACATTAATTGGAAAATAAATTTTTACATCATTTTTCAGCCCAGTGTGCGCCGGCGCGAGATTTTATGAGATTTTTGGGCCAACGTTTATAATGCCAAAACAAAGACTTGTGTACATTTTTGGCTTATTATCTTTCATTCCAAGGTTAAATGCTTATTTGACTGGACTAAGCTGACGGTCTTTCCATTATTGGAAGCTCAGCTGATTATTGTTTTTATCATTTCAATAACATAATAAACACGCTGTAAAAATTTGGTAAGGGATCAAATGATTTTTCACCACCACTTTTATTTCAGGTTCATATATAGGGGTAGCTGATGTATAAGGCATCATTTTCAGTGCAGCTGACTACAAATTTTCAAGCATGATCAAATGAGTTTATTTTTTTTTATTTTTCGACATGTTTGCTATTTCGGCGTAGCCAATTGCAACAAGATAGAAACAGCTGACGCAGGGTTTGATTAATAGCTATATTCAAACTATCATTTAACATAAAAATTGTGTCTGATCAAATTCTTTTTCATTTACTACGCTGCCTCCCGTACTATTCTTGGGCAAATGCTGTACATAAAAAATCATTTCAATCAGATTACTGTTTCAAGAGAATGATCAAAATAGTGATTCGTCAGTCGACCATTAGATACCCGGTATTTTGGTTAGGAAGAATTTTTGAAAAAAACTATTACAATTTTCGTGTTATTTTGACTTGATCTACATGCCCTCCAATTTATGCTATTTTGTTTAGAAACGCCTTGTATTTGTATTACTGTGTATTTTTTAGAAACAAAATGTAATAACTAAACTATTAGGAAGGTCAATTTAAAAATTGATGAGTATTTTAGGGGTTTTAAACCAAGCAAAAGTCAAAAGAAATCAATAATAAAAAAGTGTTTCCTCTTTTAAACTCAATCCGGAGACACACTATATATTGTGGACAGCGCTTTGTGCTTGTACGTATCAATAATAATCATTCTGTACACGCCAAAACACGGAATCAAAATGCGATTATAACCTGAATAATTAGACGTGCACCGTAAATTCATAGTCTGTACACGCTAAACGCTTACGTCACAGTTTTAGTGACGTTTTGCGTGTACGCAGTTTTCGTATTTACGTACACTTTCGCATGTACCTAGCCACAGCGTAATAATTTTTAGAAGTTAAGACCGCGCTGCAAAAACATGTTTCGACAGATGGCGTGCCCTAAAATATTAATCTTTTATAGTTATCTTTTCACCAAAACAAAATTCTAATAATTTATAAAAGTCATATGAATAAACGATAACTAAGCTAGGCAATAAGGAAGTTTGAGCTTCCAATGTTGAATATTTACAAGTATATTCCAAAAAGATATGCAATTTCGAAATTTTTTTTATAAATTAAAATTATGAACCCAAAAAAGCTCAATACCAAGAATATTGTTTATAGAATAGTATTATCTCAACAAATTTGCTATATTTTAAATATTAAAGCCTGGAGGTTCCGAGTAAAAATAATTAATTGAGAATCAGCAGCGCCATCTTTTGAGTTTTTTTTTAGGCACTGCCCCTTTAAAGCGTTTTTCCAACAACTTACGGTTTCAAAGTCGGTATACCTCATAACTTCAAAACTACTGCACGAATCGCGAATCAAATAACGCTGGAGAGTTTTTTTTTAAATTTGTTAATATTTTTTATTTTACAAAACAAATTTATTTCACAAAAATCGCGTTTTTCCCTTCAGTGTTCCCAAAAAGTGAAAAATTGAAATTTCGAAAAACCCTCCCAGCGTTACCTGGGGAAAGCGATTATCTAACGAAAGAACTTTGATTTCCGATAATCCAGCACCGAGTTATGAGGTACACCGCAATTCTACTTTTTTCTGAGACGCTTCCGAATAATTGCTACCATTGCCGTATTTTTTAATATTTCTTCATGAAAATATTACACAATATTCTTCGAATGTTATACTTTAATGTACCATTGGTTTTAATATATTTTAACTGTGTCGTCAAAAAAAATTCACAAAAACGTGCCTTTTTTGCACGAATTAACCCTTAATTGCCAGCCAGCACCCCCCATATCGAATTTTGAATCCTAAATCGTTTGTGCAAAAATTATTTTTAAAATATAAAAATTATTACTTATACCCAAATAGATTTCGAGAAATTTCAAAATTTTTGGAGATATGCCCCCCATTTCGAATTTTGGATCCAAAATTGTCCAAATCGTTTGTGCAAAAAACATTTTTCGTTTGTACCCAAATATAGTTTTCGATAAATTTCAAAATTTCGCTGTGGGGGGGGGGGCTCGAGACATGCTTTTTTGAAATTTTGGATTTAAAATAGTCTATATCGTTTATATTTAGTTTGTCCAAGAATTATTTTCGTTTATTTTTTGAGTTTTTCAAGAAAAACATCAACGACGCCGACGCGCATAATTGGATTAGAGAGATTCTTCTTCATACGTGGTAACACATAAATTTTTTTTAAATTTCGAATTCCAATTGGTTCATTTTATACCAATCCTGATCTGAATCTAATTTCATATGTTTATTATAATATTACTAGGCCAGTAGCGGATCCAGGGGGGGGCACGGGGGCACGTGACCCCCCCCCCCCAGACGGTCTATTTTTATGTATATTTTTATGTGATATGATAACAGTTATTGTTGACTTTTTTGCCCATCCGGCCCCTTGTGCCCCCGCCAGAAAAAAATCCTGGATCCGCCCTTGTACTAGGCGGTTCTGCGGCCTTCGGCCGCTTCACCCCCTATGAGTGTCGGATGTGGTTGTTCGGCCTCACAGGGTGGGGAACCTACGAAATCTCGTTAATGCATTCCTTTTTTTTTTCTAAAAAGACACCATGTTTCGGTCATTTACAACATTTTCAGACTTCTTTAATAAATTTCTGAAATTCATCCTAATATGTTGACCAATAATTAAAACAACAAACAAAGCATGTAAAAAAATAGTTCCAGGTTTGGATTTTGGAAACAGTAATAATTTCGAATTTGCCCGCAGTTATTGCTACTGGGAAGGGGGTATCCCCGGGTATACCGGTGGATTTACCTTTTAATGACCTTCTCTTTAAAAAAAAGTCGTTTCCTAACATTAACCTAGCCTCAACCGGGATCTACCTTTTAATAATGATCCTCTTGATTATCCGTAGGTTATTGACAAAACCTAGCCTCAACCGAGATCTACCTTTTAATAATTACCCTCTCTTTAAATAAAAGTCGAATCCTAACACTAACCTAGCCTCGACCGGTGGATCTAACTTTTAATGACGTTCTCTTTAAAAAAAATTCGTTTCCTAACACTAACTTAGCCTCAACCGGGATCTACCTTTTAATAATGACCCTCTCTTTAAATAAAAGTCGATTCCTAACAGTAACCTAGCCTCCATCGGTAGATCTACCTTTTAATGACCTTCTCTTAAAAAAAAAGTCGTTTCCTAACACTATAACCTAACTTAAAAGTAGCGGGGCGGCGCCCTGGTCCCACTGCACCCCTGGATTCTTTGAATATGAATTTCGGGGTGCAAACAGACCTTCTCAAGGGTTGTAGGTTCCTCAGGTCCGCTGCCGTGGGTTCTAATTCTTTCCAACATTTTGAGACCGCTTAAAAACCTTATTTTGCGAGCTATCGCGGCTTTGGAACAAAAAGGTCTCCCGATTGGACCGTGGAGAGGTTCAGCCCTTTCCCCCTTTCATCGCACCTGGCGTTTTTCGGTGGTACTCGTGACTGAAATCGTGTTTTCCATATTTATTTTGCTTATCTATTAACTTCATAATAACTTGAAGGAGTTTCTAACAGTAACGCCAACTATTGAGAGAAAGTAACCGACCTTCACCGGTAAGCGTTTCTGGTTTTTTTTTAACTAAATCTATCTATGTACAACTAAAACTCTTTTTGGATAAAACCTCTTCTTAGTGGTCACCTACGTTATTCCATGCTTCCAGAATCCCTCCGGTTTAGCCTGTGCGTTAATCCATTCCTGCGCATCAGCATATCGTTAATCCATTCATGCGCGTCACCACTAATTAAGTAGTGCGTGATAAATTCCGTTTGAATAGGATTTCCGTAAAATCCTTTCTTAGTGTTCACCTACATCATATAAGGAATTCGTGTGCCAAATTTCATGCTTCTAGACCCACCGGTTTAAGCTGTGCGTTGTCTGTCAGTTTTGGTTTTTATTAAGTGGGATAACTTATAAGGATTTAATAATAAATAAACTAACATTAAAAAAGTGCTGTCAGAAAGTTTAATTCGTTAAAAAATAAGATTAATGAAATAAATTCAAATTGAGTTTTACTATGATGTATTGTCTTCTATATCATTAATTCTTCCCCATTTTAATCTGGATTTCATTATTTCAACTTTAAGCCAAGATGGAACATATCCTTTGTAAGGAACTGCGTTTGGATACGGAAGTGGCAAAGGTGCAGCTTTAAATGGATGAATATTTTTCAATTTACGAACCAATGTTTCTTTATGAATTTGTTTGGGATCACGATATTTGTCCATATATATATTAAAAGGTTTTCGTTTTGGAAACCACTCCTGGGTTTTTATATATGGCTTAGGAAAATCATATTCGTAAAGTGGTTCCCTCATATCTAAAAACACAAATATTTAAACATTTTTCATGAATTTACAGAAAGTAACTAATTAGTATCTTACTTAAGGTTTTGTGGTAAAAATCTGTAAGTGATTGATCCCAATCAGATTGAAAGAAGGCTAAACCAGCTGGAGTAACTAAATCTTGTCTTGTTTTATAAAATTCCAAAGTGTTGAATGTTCGATCAATTAAATTTAAACTATAATTTATTAAGTTATTTTAACAGTTTTATAAAAATATAGTAGATACATTTACCATGGACCTTCCTTTCTTAAAGATGAATAATCAATTTTAGTTTCTTGTTTGTACAATACAAATATGTATCTGTGATATCCGGTACCTTTAGGAGGAAAAGGTTGAAGATATTCTACAATTGTTTCACCTTTTGCGATGTCATTTCCAGGTATATTACCTCTGTAAAACTAATTAAAGACAAATAATCCTTTCCAAATGTTGAAATACTTACACAAACCAATGAACATATTCAGAATTTTCATCGGTAAAGTGTCCATCTGGATTAGTTAAAATCAAAGTCCATAAACTATTTTCATTGCTTGTAATAGTAACTCTTGGAATTTTTGTTGCTTGAAAAGGTTTTACAATATTACCATAAAAAACAGGTAATGCGCCATTATCAATCTCGTATAAAATGTTTAAAGGAATTCGTGGAACAAAATATGCATCGTTAAATAAGTGTTTATATATTCCGTAATGATCAGCCAGCTGTTTAACTTGATATTGTCCAGTACTTTTCCACCATTCCGTTTTATATTCTGTAAGATCAATCAAATCTACAACAAAAACAAAGAAAAATAAAAAAATGAGAGCACATTTTCTCATAACATCAAAATAAGAAAGGTTTGATTTTAAGTGTGTTATTCGCTATGTGTGTGGGTAGAGAGGGGATACGAAAACCAATCAAAGTGTGGCCACAATAGAAACGAAACGGGACTTATTTATCTATTGTTATTATTTACTAGGGGGGCTTCGCCCCCCTGGCCGCTGACGCGGCCCTAATAACTTCAATTATAAAACTTCTTTCCATACAACATTCTGTATGTCGCTTTCACTTTGAATTTGTATACCATCCTTCGTTCGACATCTTGATAATGCTACATATAACTGTCCATGACTAAACAAAGGCCTATCGATGTATATACCAACTTTGTTAAAGCTCTGCCCTTGAGATTTATTGATAGTTATTGCGAATGCTAAGACTATCGGAAATTGCCGTCTATGTAGAACAAATGGTAATCTGCTTGCAGATGTATCGCCGGTATCCAATTTAATTCGGGGGATAAAAACAACATTGCCAGCTTGATCGCCAGTCATAATTTTACCAGCTATTGAATGTTTATGCAGTTTAACAATTTGTAGGCGTGTACCATTGCAGAGGCCATCCTTAATACTTAGATTACGAATTAGCATAACAACAGACCCTACTTTGAGTTTCAATTTGTGTACTGGAAAACCAGGGAAATTCAACGAATTTAAATATTCGACTTGATATTCCAACTGGATGTCCTCATCTGTTTGATCGACCCCTCGATGTTTAGCTGTATCTACACTTAAGTAGGTATGACTCTCGCCCTCGACCAAATTTAATATTTTATTATTAAGTGCGCGAACATCATCATTGTGGCAGGCTAATATAATTCTGTCGGAGAGATCGGCATTAGAAGCAATTGAATTGCTGTAAATGTCCTGAATTATATTTGTAGATTTCCAGTTATTCGGTACTTTCAATATGTCTATATTGCCATTGCCAATATTCAATAACCAATTTGCATGTTGAATATCTGATGATCTCATATTTTTTGTTAATGGACATATAATGCAGTTTGGCCAAATTGATGTTGACTTTAAAGTAGAATTGACTATCTCCATAGGTGACGCGTATTTTATAACAGGTAAAACTTGACGAAAGTCACCACCGAAAATAACAAATTTACCACCAAAAGGTTTTTTGCATTTACATAAATCTTGCAATAATTCATCAACCATTTCAACAGCTCTACTTGGAATCATAGAAGCTTCATCCCAAATAATAATATCTGTTTCATAAAGATGTGTTTTATCTTTCAGATTTTTTAGATGACATGTCGAGTAACTATCTATTTGAATGGGCAATTTAAAAACTCTATGTGAAGTTGTTCCTCCAGGCAATAATATAGATGCAATGCCTGTCCACGCAACAGTTACAATTTTTTTACCATATCCCCTAAGAAAATGAATTAGACAATTATAAAGGAAAGTTTTGCCGGTCCCTCCAGGTCCATCGATAAAAAAAATTCTATCTTCAGTTTTCGTTAATATTGAAGACAGTAATCGATTTAGTATATTCGATTGACCTGCATTACATTTTTCTTGCATTTCAGCTCCAAGTCTTAATTCATTTTGAATTATTCTATTGCGTGTATCCTCTGTTTCCACGAACTGTATATCCATATCGGGTTCGGGCAAATTGAAGTGCTTACATGAAAGATTTTCTGCTTCTAAAATTGACGATATGTGAAGTAGTGCTCTATACTCAGAGTTATCTTGAAATCCATCACATAAATAAGTTTTGTACTTCTTCCAAATATCCAAAGCTGTGGCTGGTTGTTCGCCTGTAAGGTAAGTACTATAAAATAGTCGTAATTGGTTGGGCATCATCACTTCAACAGCTTCATCAAATATTTCATACACAACTTCCTCCGTATGTAATAAACGTCGTGCTATTGCAACTTCTTTGAAAGTGTTATATTGTTTTCCTTCATAAATTTTCAAATCGTTATAACATGTAGCGCCAGGAACAAAGTTTAACAATAATTTTAAATGGAAACGTTCAGAATCTTTTGGACTAACCGAACAAACTCTTCCAATAACTTTTAAGTTTCTCACACGTTTCTTCCAGGTTTTCTTATTACTATCGTAGCTGTAATGTTCTGGTATATTTCGGTATAAAATGGTTCTAGCTTCAGCAACATTTTTGTTCAATTCGAAATATGCAGTCAAAGCAGTTTCACTTTTACCTAATGCTTTTTCCTCTATTCCTTCTTCAAACAGGACGTTATGTTGAAGCTCCAAATGAACCGGTAATCTACAAATTGTATGCGATTGATCCGAAAGTGGCATTTCCAATATTCTCCAAGCAGCTTCTGTAGGTCCTACGTATCTACTATCAACGAAAGACGTAATTTCGTTATGAATTTCTTCTTGGTTTGCATCCACGTCGTCGATTTTTGGGAAGCTAATTTTAGCTCTGTCATGTCCTTTATGAATATATTTGTGGATGTATTTCGTTGCAGCAACTGAAGTGCAATATTCAACATTGATGTGACAGTCATATTTCATCAATAGGTATGGATTGTAAGGAACCACCATCGAGTTATCTGCAACTATTAATTTTCCATTTACTTTGGAATTATATTTATTTGTTGCTTCCCTATTATCTCGACGTCTATAATGTGGATATCCTTTTTCATTCATTTCTGTTTGCTCAATAAATTTTTTTGGAAACTTCTTTGAACACTCTCCATTTTCACCTAAACATGGGGATTTATCACTATGTGGACCATGCAACATGTGTTTTATAACCTTGGCTTTCATAATGCCTTCGTCTGGTATTTCTGCGGATATACACTTATCAATCTGTTCTGGAGTTTTCAGTTTTTCATCATGCTTTAATGTGAAAAGCATGTGGGCATGAGGTAGTCCACGTTTCTGAAATTCTATTGTATAAACATACGCAATTATTGAACCGAATAATTTTCCACTTAATATTTCGCCCAGCAAAGCTTTAAATTTTAAATGAAAGATCCTGGCGATGAGTAATGGGGTATCAAATGATTGTAGCTTAAGATGTTTAAATTTTTTCAATTCTCTTTCGATTTCTTTCCATCGTGGATTACAGGTCATCGTTATAAAGAGATCAGGCCTTCCATGTTTTCTCACAATGGCCATTGCATCTTGATACAGTTGTTGCATATGTCGCGGACCTCCTATAAACGAAGAAGGTAGCACAAATATGTTTCCTAACCTCATTTGATTTTGAAAATGATCTGGATTATTTATAGCACTTCTTGAAACGTGGTCTACCAATCCTTGATAACATTCAATTCTTAATTTGTTTTGATTATGCAAGTAGAAATTGAGTCGTTGATTTTCTATTCGAATGTAGGCATGAATAAGATACTGTTGATGTAATCTACCTCCGTAATAAATTGGATTAAACTGATCAATATTTCGGTACATGACGCGGTAAGCATAATATTGAAGAACAGATATCTGTTTTGTTGCTCCTTCAAAGGATTGCATTATGCAGGGAGTCCAGCCTAAATCGCCGCTGGGGAATAGTAATGGAAAAACCATTGGATCAATATGTGTGGACAGTTTTGGTAAATATGTACAATCATCACCGGCCCGGGGGTAAATACGCAAATCGAATTCTGGTATTATACCATCCTTTGAAACAATTAATGCAGCGCATTCAGATGTCACTGGTTTATTATATACTCTTTTGTCGGGCCCCCGTGTGAAACATAAACTGTATTCCTGATCGTTTTGTACAATGACATTTTTTAACATTCGGTAATGTTTAACGTATGGATTATGTTGTTCCAAAATTTCAGTTATTTCGCCAATAAACTGTCGTGATTGAGCAGCTGAAATTAGATTTGATCTATATTTTAAAGCAAAATCTGGTTCATACATATAAATTTGACCACAATACAATTTCTTCGTTTCAGCAAATCCCATTAAAGATGTTGGAGCAATATGGTGGACTTCTCCTTGTATTTTTAAAACTGGAATTCGTTTGTCCGTTGTTATGTCTGCTTGAAATGTAGCAAAAGCAAACATACAATTAAATATGCGGATGTCATTTCTGAACGTTTCATCACAAAAAATTTGTTGCAATTCGATTGGAAATGGTGACATTTCGGACAGTTTAACTTTACCATTATGACAACAACTTTTCTTACAAAATTCATTTTTCCAAAAAATAGCATCACAATTTGAGCATTTTTCGGTCATTTCACCCGCATCATGAGGAGTTACCGAGTCTAAAACAGTGGCCAGATCTGTCAATGGTAGCTGTAGCGCTCTTCCTTGTGTGCTTCTCTCGGTTGACGTTTTAGCCGGTAGTTTTGAAGGTGAAAGTGAAGGTTCTTGTTTATCTTGCAGTTGTCGCTGTCGAGCTCTGTATTCTATTGAACGTTGAGTTGATGTTTTTGGCGTTGACTTTAACGTTAGAAATCCCTGGCTGTTGTCAGTTTTTTGTCTTTTTGTATCACTCTCAGTATCTGATGATATATCCAGATTTGGTCGCACTCTTTTGTTTGATTTAATTCTATCTGTTTTTCTTGCTGGTGGTTTTGAAGGTGACGGTTCCTGTTTATCTTCTAGTTGGCGCTGTCGAGCTCTGTATTCTATCGAACGTTGAGTTGATGTTTTTGGCGGTGACTTTAACGTTAGAAATCCTTGGTTGTTGTCAGTTGTTTGTCTTTTTGTATCACTCTCAGTATCTGATGATATATCCAGATTTGGTCGCACTCTTTTGTTTGATTTAATTCTATCTGTTCTTCTTGCTGGTGGTTTTGAAGGTGAAGGTTCTTGTTTATCTTCTAGTTGGCGCTGTCGAGCTCTGTATTCTATCGAACGTTGAGTTGATGTTTTTGGCGGTGACTTTAACATTAGAAATCCCTGGTTGTTGTCAGTTTTTTGTCTTTTTGTATCACTCTCAGTATCTGATGATATATCCAGATCTGGTCGTACTCTTTTGTTTGATTTAATTATATCTGTTCTTCTTACAATTAAAGAATCTTCGCCAGTCCTAACAGTTGGAAAAGGTATAAGTCTTTTTTGTTCAAAAATAACTTTTAAATGGGTCCTCATTGAAGGAATATCAAATGTTTGATGCGAGGGATTTAAGCCGTTAGCTATTGCAACAGCATATGCAATCGCAAATATACCGCAATCTACGCCATTGGTTTGTTGTTGAACGTCTTCATATATAATAAAAGGTTGACTTGGAAATAATCGATAAAGGAATTGTAGCTGATTAGAAGTTAGATTATTAACCTTATTGTCATTGGCGCTGTCATAAACGTGAATCACAAAGCCATCGTAATATGTGCATATCCAATGAGTAACATTAATAGTTGCTCCCCCAGGCAGAATTTGAATATGCGGTGTATTTACTGGAATGATATTATCAAACATATCCCACATTAACAATACTTCCTGTGGTCTAAACTCCGTATGAACCATTAAGATTTCATTAAATTTTGTGATATGATCAGTTGACAGGTAGTCGTTAGATATCAACTCTTGAACAGCTATTGGATGTAAAGAAAAAACGCTTGGTAGAATGGTAGTCATTCTTTCGATATAGAATACGATTTTTAAATTATTTTTTACTCCACTTAACACTTACTATAAAGATTCTTGCACCTTTATAGACTTGAAACGTTGAGACGTTAAGACGATGAGACGTTAAGACGATGAGACGTTAAGACGATGAGACGTTGATCCGATGAGATGTTGATTTTCGTCCATGAAGGTTCTTGTGAAGTAAAAATTAATTTTAAAAAGCACCTTTATAGACTTGAAACGTTGAGACGTTAAGACGATGAGACGTTAAGACGATGAGACGTTGATCCGATGAGATGTTGATTTTCGTCCATGAAGGTTCTTGTGAAGTAAAATTTAATTTTAAAAAGCACCTTTATAGACTTGAAACGTTGAGACGATGAGACGTTAAGACGATGAGACGTTAAGACGATGAGACGTTAAGACGATGAGACGTTGAGACGATGAGACGTTGATCCGATGAGATGTTGATTTTCGTCTATGAAGGTTCTTGTGAAGTAAAAATTAATTTTAAGAAGCGTATACTATTATCAAAATAATGACTACCATTCTACTATAGCTGTTCTCAGCGTTGCATATAAACGTTGCATAAAAACGTTACATAAAAACGTTGCATAAAAACGTTGCATAAAAGCGTTACATAAAAACGTTGCATAAAAACGTTACATAAAAACGTTGCATAAAAACGTTGCATAAAAGCGTTACATAAAAACGTTGCATAAAAACGTTGCACAAAAACGTTGCATAAAAACGTTGCACAAAAACGTTGCATAAAAACGTTGCATATTTTTCTTATCTTTTTATATATATAGAGTAGATATAATACTAGCTGGAAGGCCCATCCACGGACGGGCAGTTCGTCAAGGTTGAAAACTCGATTGGTATGCTACTCGATCCCAGGGGGAGGTGATTTTAAGTTGGTAGTACTATCAACGAAATCAGAATAGGAGGAACCAGGAGCGTGCTGGTCTTTTATAATTTATACTAGCTGGAAGGCCCATCCACGGACGGGCAGTTCGCCAAGATGGAAAACTCGATTGGTGTGCTACTCGATCCCAGGGGGAGGTGATTTTAACTTTTAAGTTGGTAGTACAAACGACCAATCAGAATGCGTTGTGTGTCCTAAAAAAATGACACGCTGGAGCGTGCTGGTCTTTTATTTATATAATAATAATAATAATATGCCTTATGTGATTAGCATACACACCAATACACCACCAGAGGGCAGCAGGAGGAATGCACACAGCGAATAGGGATGAAAAAAAAATTTTAAAAAACATTTATATTTTTTCAACAATGCAAAAATTCAAGTATCAAATCCAGGATCTACACGATCAAGTTCAAACCATAATTTACACATAGATAACCATTATAATAAATCTTTTTATTCGATTTTTTTGGAAATGGCTGGCTATTGTACTACTTTGACCAGTTACTTTAAATGGGTTATAATTTTAAATGAATTCAGCAATGGGCAGTTCATACGGTTCCCTTGTTAGATAAATATAAATTAACATGTAACTTACGCTTTCTACTGCGTGATAATTTTTCTAACTCGACACTTTTACGATTAGTTTTTATGGTTTGTAATCTAAGCTTTAATTGCTCACTTCTAGAATAAGAGCTTGGAGGCAACCCAATATCCACTTTAAAATGCATTTTAGAATCCTTGAAACTTAATTCTAAAATAAAAATTATGATATAAAAAAAATTTTTTGTACAATTCAAAATTTCAAATACAATAATAAAATTTGTAACCTTTCATCCGTTGTTCTAAACTTTTCGCGATTCCAGGAGGTTTTCCTCGAATGTGATGACCATTTCGAATTAATACCAAATTTACTGATGTAACTGGTGATTGCAATTTATTTAAACCAAGTTTCCATAATCTTATAGACATTATTTAAAGCTGTACAAAACTTTTAACAAATTATTGGTAAATATTAATAGGTTCGAATTATTTTAATACTTACTAGTACTAAACAAAAATTATTTTGGGTTAGTTTCTTGTAAGTTATATTCACAGGTTATTGTTCTAGTACGTATTAAAATTCCAATATAACAACAATTGTCTAGAATTTGCCGAATTTATTTTTCATCCCCATTAAAAAAACTAACCTTCAAATATCAACAACGTTAACCTCATGCAGTGTTGCCGTGCTGCCGTCAATCGTTGCCAGCAGGTTGCCAGGTCCTTATAATTCTCCCTAGAATTAATTTTAAAAAACGTTAATATGGCATTTGTAAGCGCTCCTAGAGCGCTTTGTTCGTAATCCAAACAAAGGAAAATTAAGATGGGAAAATACAGAGCGTAAAGGTTAATCAGGGGCGCAGCGCCTTGTGTTCACAGTGTGCAAACACACGGGCGGCCAAAATTAGAGGCGGCCAAAATCACAAAAATTAAAAAACCGAAAAAAATCGGCTACAAGGGCGGCCAAATTGAACATTGCAAACGGGCGGAAGTATCCCTAGCGGCGCTCCTGAGGTTAATAATTCGAAAACGAGAGATATCTTAGCCACGATCATCACGATCTAGATCTTACCTAAGAAATTCATATTGCACGTTGACAGACTGCCACTAACGATCATCAACCAGAATTATCATTTTAAATGAATGATCATTATAAAATATGCTTAAACCTTTAAATCTTAAGGAGGGTGTTTAAGAACTGTTTCAAAACTTCATCAGCCCCGGATGTACGAGGGGGCAAACCGGGGCACCTGCCCTGGCCGGCAATTCTAGGCGCTAAATTCATATATTTCGTAAGTTTTTTGAAATCTGTAAACTCAAATGCTAGAGTAAAAGGATGCCAAGATGTCATTTGTCAAGTTCTTGCTCCGGTTCGGAAAAATCGCAGATCCGGGGCTGAACTTCATTAATGAAGTTAACAGTTCAAAATTGGTTATAGGTAGGTACAGCGATGAATTTTTTTCAACGAAAAAAGGAGAATTATTCGAAGGTCATCGGATTAATATTATGATTAAATTAATTCGCGATTTTATATCAAAAACGCACAATCAAGGACGTGCCCAAAGGGGGGGGACCCCCTCCAATATTGCAGAAAGTTGGAAAAAAGTTGGAAAAATCACTCAAAATTTGGTGAAGTTGGCAAAATCCGCTAAACCGATAATAGGAAAAATAGACAATTACAAGAAGTTGGTAATTTTTAATTAATTAAGTTGGCAAATTCAATTTTTATGTAAATTAGCTTATAATTTTCTAGACGGGAAAATGTATCAACATTTTACCTCCAAATTTAGAACATGTTCTAAAAAATGTGGCCCCAAGCCCAAGGTAATTCATTTACCCTGGTAGATGGTATAGCTCCCGCAATCAATCGTGAGAGGGTTTGGCCTATTTCTTGCGCAGTAGAGGTGGAGGAAGAATGTGCCATTGCTGTCGTGTAAACGGACCGGACCAATTTATTTTCGTTACTGTACATTAGCCACACCCTGTCACGCAGGGCCGCCGCTAAGGGTACTTCCGCCCGTGTGCAAATTTAATTTGACCGCCCTTGTAGCCGATTTTTTTCAGTTTTTTAATACAATTTCTTAAATTTCTACTACTTATTCCCTGCCGTAAAGTAAATGACCTTTTCTAAACCCCTATTTTTGGGATTTTGGCCGCCTCTAATTTTGGCCGCCCGTGTGTTTTTCACACTGTGAACAATAGGGCGCGGCGCCCCTGCTGTCACGATTCATTACAGATCTTACACAGATATTTTTGTCACCGGCGCAAATCAGAATGAGTTTAGAACTTGAAGGTATCAACCAAACCCAAGGGGTGATATGGGAGTCCCTCACCAATATTTTAGGTTATTTTGGAAAATAGTTGTCAAAATGATCTAAGTTGGAACTTTAGATAATTATTATTAGAGATAGGATAGTTAGGCGAAAACAGATCTGACTTAGGAGAAGTTGTAACGTTAAAACGTTTATTATCAGGCCCGTAGCCAGAATTTCATTTCGGGGTTGGGGGGGCACTTGTAAAAAGCCTTTTGTAAAATGTAAAATTTTCGCTTGTTCCCCTTCCTTTTTCTTTGTCTTTTCTCTTTTCAACATTTCGGGGGGGGGACACGTGCCCCGAGTGCCCCCCCTTGCTACGGGCCTGTTTATTAGCGTTAATAAACTTTTTCTATGCTTTCTCTATTGATGAGTTAGGGCTCCTCCTAAGTCCGATCTGTTTTTGCCTAACTACCCTGTCTCTAATTATTATAATATTATATTATGTAATTTAGGAATATGATCTAAGATCTAGCGTTGAACATTCAAATTCAAGTCTCTGAATTCAAATTTGAAACGAAAACTTTGAACGCCCCTAAAGGATCAAGTGTAAAAATTTTAACCTCGTGCTTTAACCAATCACCGTACAAGGTCATCTTGCGTAATGTCATTTTACTATTTACTTGACGTTTGTGGATCACTACAAAGAAAACAATAAAAATGTTATAAAAATATAATGTGAATTTGTGAATATAATAAATTTATTACGAACAAAATCGACTGTGCTATTTGTTTTTTTCGCGAGTAGTGCTTCCAAAAGTTATTAACTTTGCATTTTTATAAAAAATTGATATCGAAAATAATCTATAGTGAAAAGTTATATGGGGTTAAATTAACTGATAGTATTAATAAGCTAGAATGATTTAAACGTGCTTAAGAAACAATAAACAAGCATTTTTGAATAAATTAGTAGGTACTTATCTACCTATATTAGTGATAAAAGTAAATCGAAAAACAATGAATCAAAATATTTGTGTTACGCCTAATAGTTATGGTACAGATAGTGAAGAAGAGGTGGATCATACAATTTTGAAATATGGAATCGAAGAATCCTCAACCCCTTTGTTAACTGAAGATATGATGAGGAAAAAGCTACAATTCTTTTTTATGAACCCAATTGAAAAATGGAAAGCCAAACGAAGAACACCTTATAAATTAATTGTGCAAGTCATCAAAATAGTTTTAGTTAGCATGCAATTATATTTATTTGCAAATTATCGATATCAACAGTTTAATTATACTACCGATAACACCATCACTTTTTCTCACTTATTTCTGCGAGGATGGGATGCCACTAGAGAAATCAAAGCATATCCTGCTTCTGCTGGTCCATTGGCTGTTTATAAAATTGAAGAATTTTTTTCGACCATTGATTATGCTCATGAAGGTTATTCAAAGTTAAATGGAAGTATTGGGCCCTATTCTTATCCGAATGAAGAAAATACAATGCCAGATATGGAGCTTTGTTTATATCAGTTTAAAAGTGGTACTATTTTTGGATTCAATGAGTCGTATATTTTTGATTCCAATATAGAGAAACGGTGTTTTAATATCTCTGCAAATAACAGATTGTTAAATTCAAGAGAGTATTTTAAACATGTAAATATAAATTTTTCAGCATTAGTAACTGCCATCTTAAAATTTTCTATTAAAACGGTAAATTTTAAAGTCGCAGGTCCAAAAACACCTCCCGATTGTTATAGATTTGATGTAGATATAAAATTTGACAACAATGATCATGACGGTCAAATGTTATTATCTTTGGAATCTAAGCCCATACGTTTAACTTGCCATGGTGATGTTCATTATATGGTAGATAATGATATAGATTTACTTTTAAGAAGTTTACTGAATATATTGGTTATTATTATTTGCTGCATTTCATGTATTTTGTGTAGTCGAGCAATTTGGAGAGCTCAACAATTAAAAACTATCACGAATAGTTTTTTTAAACTAAATTATCGTCGAGACTTAAGTTTTAGTGGAAAAATGGAATTTGTTAATTTTTGGTATATTTTAATAGTAGTTAATGATATACTTATTATAATAGGTTCTTCTTTAAAGGAAGGAATTGAGCGTAAAACATTTACCGATGATAATCTTTGGGATATCGATAGCATCTTCGTAGGTACTGGAACTATGTTTGTTTGGTTTGCTCTTCTGAGATACCTGGGCTTTTTTAAAACTTATAATGTAATAATGTTAACGGTGACAAAAGCATTTCCTCGTGTAGTGAGATTTCTTTTATGTGCCATGCTAATTTATACAGGATTTATGCTATGCGGTTGGTTAGTTTTTGGACCATACCATGTAAAATTTAGATCTGTATCTGCTACGTCTGAATGTTTATTTTCTTTAATTAATGGTGACGATATGTTTGCAACATTTTCAATTATGTCTGAGAAGTCATTCATGATTTGGTGGTTTAGTAGAATTTATTTATATGTGTTTATAAGTTTGAACATTTATGTAGTTTTAAGTTTATTTATATCTATCATAATGGACGCCTACGAAACAATAAAGATATATTATAAAGAAGGTTTTCCAAAAACTGATTTACAAGCTTTTATTGGCGATTCAGCATCTGAAGATGTAACCACAATGTATAGATTTGATTCTAATGGCAGTTTAAATGGTCTACTGCAAGATTTAACTTGCTGTTGTCGAAAAATACACAAATCTTATTCTACGTTAAATAATTCATGTTCAGCTTTTAAAAGTAACTCTTCAACTTCTGGAATTCCTATTTAAATAATGTAGATAACGTGTTATGTATATAGTGATGTATGTATGTATCTGTTTGTTTTATATTTAAATAAATATTGTAATATAATTATTTTATTTTTTTCTTAAACATAATTTAAGCCGTAAGGCTTGTTATTACAAACATCTTCGTCGTTTCCTAGATGATAGGCAAAACATAAATCGGCAGCTAAGCGTCTATATTCCAGAGACCTTGTGTTACAGGCGAGGAGGCTATTCGTGCTGGAGAATTCATCCGAAGTGAGACCTCTTTTAAAATGAAAAAACTTAAGGAATTTCCGTTCCACTGCTTCGCATCTGTCGATATAACTTTGGTAATAAGGCGACCAAACACTTGAGGCGTATTCCAACTGGGATCTAACAAGTGTAAAAAAAGAATTTTAATGGTGTTAGCAGAGAAATAATAATAGTTATTATAATAGTTTATCTTGTTCTACATCGTCAACAATTCTCATTACAAGGGCGGATCCGGGGGGGGGGCAATTCCACTTCCTTGGATACTGGAAACAGTATAGGGGGGGTTATCAATTTTTATATTCTTCTCAATCTATGGAATTTAAAAAATTCCCCATTGAAAAAGTTGCTGGATCCGCCCCTGCCTCATCACCACTACCATTATACTTTTAGATCATAATTAATAAATAATAATTATTAAAAGTTCCTTATCAGGTTAAATTTTGATGAAAAATGAGATGGTCATTACCTTGCAGCTAACATGATCAACTGCAAATGCGAGTTACCGGGTTAGTGAATTGCCATCATTAACATAAAAGACCAGAATACAGGCACATCTACAGGCCAGCCCAGCAAGCTACCTACCATATGTACATACCTGCCAAGGAAATGACGCATATGTTGGGAAACAACAGACCTTAAGGCCTAAACTAGAAGATAATTATCTAGATAATTGCTTCTGGGCAAGGAAGAAGAAGTCTAAATTTTGATGAATTTTATTGATTCACCTTGCATAATATTATATAAAAAAAATATATCTTAATTAAAACAAAATAAAATTTATTAGGTATATCAACTGCTGGTATGCTTTAATTTGCCTAGCCCATCCGGAAAAAGTGTTTCATAATGTTGAATAAAATTGTCCAGACGTTCATCTGAAACAAATAATATAGTAATTAATAATGTTATTGATGAAATCAGCAAAACACAAATAAATAAATTTGTTCATATAGTAAAATTCTTCTTAATATTAAAAATTATAGTTTTTCAATTTTAAAAGTATAGAAAGCTAACTAGCTTTCTGCGACAAATGAGATTAAATGCTTATGAATTTTAAGCATTACAATGAATCGCACTTGGACCGTTTTTGCACCAAACGATAAGCCTTTGCATACAATACCACAAACTACATCTAACTAAAAATGACCGAAAATATTATTTAGTCCCTTTCTGAAATAAACAATTGAATAAATTATTGTTTAGTATCTAGGATGTTTTAAAAAAGAATGTATTAAATAATTTCGTAATAGGTAGATATTCTTACCTTTTAGAAACGTATTAGTATATTTCATATTAGAGTGAAACCAAAAAAGTGTACTATGAAAAAGTGCAGGGTTTCCAAGATTGTGAGCAACTTCTAAAAATTTTCTGGGGCTTGCATTATCTTGTGTAAATTTTAGTGCTGATAATAGTTGTCCTTCATTTAATAAAACTTCTTGAACTTCTTCGTTTGCTCCTGAAATACAATTTTTAAATTCATGAAATATATAGTTATTTATGTGCATAAATGAAGAAGAAGTGCTGCTCCCAAAATTTTAATTTTCACTATGGCATGGTTTTCATGCTAAAAGTAATTTTTTGTTTTGTGCAAATGAATGTACTTACCCAAAAGTTGGTGGCTAAATTTTGTAGCAGTTTCGAAAAATCAAAGGAAAACTATTAAAATTGTCGATTAACTAATTAAAAATTAAGTTACTTAACAACACAAGACTTAAACTTATATTTCAATGATGCTGTGGATGCAAATTTATAAATTTTACTGTTAACTAACGTAATCCATCCGCCAGCATGTATAGGTTTTAATTCAATTTTATACATTGCGACATTTCTGAATTCAGAGTATCTTAACAATTCTTCACACCTTCGGACCACGGCTCTTAAATTAATTCACATCATCATGACTATGCTGTATAAATTGGCAATGTAAATAGTTAAATGAGTCAGTCAGTTAGAAAGAGTTAACATGCAAATGATAACTTGAGACAGCATAGCCGGCACTATGCTTAACTTTGTTGGGGATATAATTTAGTTACTAAATCAATGTTAATAAATTAAATAGATAATTAAATTTTTTTTAAATAATTAAATTATTAAATAAAAATCAATAAACCCAACAACGAATTCATCATAATAAAACAAAATAATAAGGGTATTCACACTCCCTTGTATATTTCGTTGTATTTATACACCGTAGTATTTATTCTAGTAAAGTGGTGTATTCGAGTCTATTCTAGACTAGGGTCTAGAATTGGGGGTCGCGGATCTATTTTAGGGAGTCGCAGAAAATTTAGCGATTTCTTTCCAAAATTAGTTTTGAATTTGAATTGGAAATTAGTTGAAACAAGTTGAATATTTGTGTTTTTCTAGATATGTATCTTTTTTTACAAACAAAGTAATTTATGACTATTTTTGATTACTGACATTGTTGGGGTCGCAGAAAATAAGCAAGAAAATTTGGAGGTCGCGTCGTAAAAAGGTTGAGAACCGCTGTTCTAGACGTTGCTAGGATAAATATAACGAAATATACAAGAATACTGAATACCCTTACTATAACAATTTCATTAAATATGTTATTAAAAACCGCACCCCATGACGCGATGGTTACAAAAGTAAATAATCGTTTTCAAATAAATATATAAAAATACCTAAGCGTGCGAGCATATCCAATGCCAGTTGAGAAGTTGATGGATGTAAATTACCCAAAGAAAGCAATAAACATGCAAGCGGCTTGCAATCGGACAAAATTCCATATTGTAATAATTGCATGAGAACAGTAAATTTATTTCGCCTCACCTAAAATCAGAATATTAAAAAAATAAAATCTAAAATTTTATACCTATAACATACTAATGTGGAAATTAATAGTTCGTTTAAACTAATTTCAACCGGAATGCCATATTCTGATAAAGAAGTCATATACTTCATTAAAGCCCATTCTACATTTTGTAAATGTTGATCTTTGTCCATTAATTCTTGTAAAACAAATTTATAAAAATCAGATTGATTTATTAAAACTCTTGGCATTAGTGGAGGATGATTTGGTAAAGGAGCATTAGGGGGAGATGCAATTTGCATTTGCAGTTGAGTTTCGGCCCACTTTCTGTATACTGCATTAATGTGATTAAAAGATTCTTCTAACTTCTGAAGAGATGGCTGCTCGAATTTTATATGATCAACCAATATCTATAAAATAAATACACAGTTTCACGGAGAGAATATGAGCATAAACGGGTTTTATAAATTTTTTTTAGTTAAATATAAATTGACAAAATATTTATTCTCTAAACAAATAGAAAATTATCTTTTCTTCCACAATTGTTTCTGAAAATAATACATTACATAATGAATTATTAAATAAACACAGATTTTCAAGAGTTTATGCAACGATAGAATGATAAGATTTATCGCAATGTAATTTTGCAACTTACAATTAGTTTGTGTTTCCTCGGTGAGTTCAAGTTGATAGGTTTTGATACATCATATTTATGAAATATTGTTATTAAAATCGGACCGATTAAAACTAATTTTTTCAACTTGAGAGAATTTATTATCTACCCTCAATAAGTACAATTTTATAATTTTTAGGGTCGGTGTAAATTACGCCAATCCGGTAAGAAGCAAAAAAAGAAATTGTGAACTACGCCAAATGCAAAAAGGTCGACAGTAATCCAACATGTAAATTCTGCCAAGGCCAACAAATAACCTTCTTCTTCCACTTTCTCAAAGCAATTCTAAGGGAATCCTCTTCTAGTAGGCTAATGTCTGTTATTTTCCTAACTGCGTCGTGTTAGAAACCTTGAGCATATAAATTAATAAATATTGTTACATCATCAGGTAGCTTGCTAGACTTGCCTTCAGATGTGCCTTGTTTTCTGATTATTATGTTAATGGTGGCAAGTACTAACCCAGGGGACCACCGGCTTAACGTGTTTTCCGAAGCACGGAGACTAGTCATAAGAAAGTCTATGACTCTCCCCGGGTTTGAACCTGGTACCCCGCATTCACAGTTGATCGCGTTAGCTGCAAGGCATTGACCGTCTCAAATAACTTAAATGTGGATATTAGAAAAACCGGAAACTCTGCTTACAGTCCACTCATTCTGGATTCTGAATATATTTTAGGGGGTAAGATAAACTCACACGCACTTAGGTTTCTAAATTGGGCCCATTGTACTACTTCCGGTTTTCAGTTTCACCCCGATCTTGTCACTCCCCAACAAGCCACTCCAGCTGTAGGATAAACTCTAGGATTTTGGCAGGCGGAGTGTCACTGATTCTGGCCATGTCGGGCCAGAAGTTCCCCAACACAGACCCTCTTATTGAAGTTAAAGAGTACATGTTCGGCTATTTCCTCCTCTTCATTACATCTACGATATATAGGGTCATCTGCATACCCGATCGTGTGAATGTGTTTATTTAATCTGTAGTGTCCAGTTAAGATCCCTGCGATTGTCCGCAGATTGACTCTGGATAGGTTCAGATAGTATCTCGGATGTTTCCAAGAAGGCGCACATATTGCAGCTCTTGTTTGGTTGCATGCAGTTTCTTGTACCCATCTGAAAGTATACAGTTTTAGGGTATATTGTTTGAGGAGTACATCTAAAGCCTTGACGGAAGACGTAACCATCGGCTCCGGGCCGCTTCTCGGTAGTTTGTCAGCCCTTGTGTTGTTCTCGTAACCTTGATGCAGGCCCGTAACCACACCGAAAATGAAGGTAGGGCAAACGGTTTGTATTGCCGGGCAAATTTTAGTACCATGGGTGCGTGGAGGGGAGGTTGGTGTGATTCTTTCCAAGCGTCGCAGGCAAATTTTTTTGAAATTTCAAGGTCAACGACAACGTGGTTTAAGAAAAATTAGAAAATTTACCAGTTTGGCAGATAGACAAAGATAGTTTGTCTGCCTGCCTTGATATCCCTTAACCCAACAGAGAGAAAGAACATTTTGGTTAGATATCTTATTCAGTGTCTAGATGCACTCAAGCACCAGACCAGAGGTGATATTGTGGCCCCAAAGTATCACAATCTGATGTAAGAGAATCTAAATATTTTTGTCCCGGATTCATCTATCATGAACTAGTTGTAGGCAGTGTAATATGCCTATAAGTTCCGCTTGACAAAAAACAGTGTATCTCCATTTTAGTAAATTTGAAATGATGTAAGTTCATCTCCAATAAAATGGTGTAAAAATGAAGTTATCATAAGGTTACCATATTTTATAATCATGAAATCGGGACATTGACCAGACCCGTAGTCAGATCAAAAATAAAGGTAGGGCAAACGGTTTGTAAGGCTGGGAAAATTTTAGTGTTGCGGATGCGAGATGGGTTCGTGGGATTTTTTTAAAGCGCCGCAGGGGAAATTTTTTTAAATTTCAAGGTGAACGCGGTTTAAGAAAAGTTGTATTATATGGAATTATAATGGCACAGCCACATGCCAGGGGCGAATGGGCTAACAAAATTTGTGGTCGGTGGGCCAAAAATGCAATGGTCACGGGGGGGAAATGCCTTTATTTGGGGACCCCTCTCCCCCTTTGAAAAAAAATTTATTACATGTACCCTGCGTTCGAGGAGAAGCTACTTTCGCTACCAAAAATTTCTTTTCTTCCTTCTTTCAAGCTTCGAGACGCTTCCAAACGCTTTGGCTCCGCCCCTTTCAGTCGCTACAAACATTTTGGTGGGGAGCCAAAACGTTTGGAAGCGACTGGAAGCTTGAAAGAAGGAAAAAAAGAAATTTTTGGTAGCGAAAGTAGCTTCTCCCCGAACGTCGGGGTACTGTGATGAATATTCAATTCTGCGAATTGTATTTGAAAGCAAATACCGAACTAAAAATAAAAAAATTCTTGTGCAAAAAGGACCAATGCAGAATGGGAAAATTTTCTGTTAATCTATTGTTACATATTTTTATTTTAAAAGGTAGGGCAAACATCCTTAAAAGGTCGGGCATTGCCTGACCTTGCCACCCCCTGGCTACGGGCCTGCATTGACACAGTATTGTCAGAGCTCAGTAAGGTAAAGCGCTACCGCGTGATAAAAAAATAGCGTAAAACCGCCAAGCGGCAACTGAGCACCTAACCGGGGATCGGGGGGGGGGGGGGTATTATGGAATACTCCCAGCCCAAGGGGGGTTCGGGTCTGCAAAAAAAACAACGCATTTTAGAGCAATTTTCTAACTAAAAACTTTCTTTTAAAAAGTGTACTAAATTTGATAATGTACCTACCTGACATTTGAAACCCCTTTTCGAGCCATATAGATGCAAAAGTGCTAGCATTTCCATCGAAATTAATTAGTTGGATTAATAATATTTTTACTTTTTAGGAATTCTGAAAATCGGGACATTTTTGCGTCCCGACTTAGGTTAAAATAAAAAAAATCGTGACAGCAGTGTAAAAGAAAGGACTGTCCCGACCAAATCAAGACGTCTGGTAACCTTAAGTTATCATTTAAGAAAAAATTAAGTGGGCAACATGCTATTTTTTAACATTACTAAAATTTTCAATCCAATCATTATAATAGATACTTCAGAAAATAAAAGATTTTTATTGCCTTTTTATTGCCTGTAAAAGGAGTTACACCATTTTCGGGTTTCACTGACGATATGTACCCAGCGATACACTTACGCTTAGGTCAAGTTCTGGAGAGTAAGTCCACTTATTAAAAAAAAACATCCTTGAAGCCCGACAACCACCCCAATGGTATTAGAAAATGTAGATCTTTGAAATAATTCAACTCATTAAAAATTGGCATCCCTTAATCCTGTATGTACATAAACTCACAATATAATATTAATAACGTACCAAAATTGGCGGAGTTTACATGTTGGATTACTGTCGACCTTCTTGCATTTGGCGTAGTTTACTATTTTTTTCTTTTTTGCTATCTGCCGCATTGGCGGAGTTTACATCGATCTTTACTGTCGACATATTCGCTTTTGGTGTAGTTTACAATTTTTCAGGTAATTTTGAGCGTAGTTTACATTACTCCTGTAGATAATTTATTACGATCGCGCTTTTTCAAAAATATTTTGCAACTTCTTGATGTTGTTTGTAATTTAATATAAAAAAATTATTTTTACTAACCTGAAGTAGTACATCTTTGCCATGTGTTCTCTTCAATAATAGCTGAGTACAAAGAGATAAATCAGATATTTGTGAACATAATTTATTTAAACATAAATTTATATGCCATAAACATCCTAATTTTGCATCAATGACAATATTGGGTTGAAAAACTACCCAATTTGGTGAATCTAACTCTAATTAAGAAAAAATAGAAATATTATAGGTAATATAATACAATTTTCAAGTACTACTTAGACTTAGTACACATTTTAAAAGGATACACAATTCACAATTATGTGTTTGAAGCTCTACAAGCCCTGGAAGTGAGAGGCTTGCAGGTCTTAACGATTTAGCAGGAGCAACTGCTTTATGATAGATGACAGTGCCATCACTTTCACCTGGTAGACTTATATCAAAGACTTGTGAACTTCTTGAAGCCTGCATTTAGATAATTTAAAATATTTTTATAACCAAAATCAATTTTCATAACCTGATGGTGAATTAATATTAAATCATCAACCACGTTTATGGCAAACCGACCTGAAAGATTTAATTTCAAAACGTGACTTTTAACAGGAGATTGTCCTAATTCATTCAACGTATGTATATGTACTTCAGCATGTTGAGGACCACTTTGATGTCTTAGTATTAACACAGCTGCTAATCCATACAAATTAGCCAATGTAACATCTCGTTCAAGAGTCATACGACTCGAATCAGCTAAAGATTATAAATTGAATTTCATTCAATGAAAATTTATGTCCCCAATATTATATTTTTATACATACATTCTAGTTTGGGATATTTATTGATGGTGCCTGGTTTAAACAAAACTGGCTGTAGCTGAGACCCACAATTAGAAGCTAATAATGCTATTTTATTTTGGGGACACCAAACAAACCACTGAATAGTGCAGGAAGTGGTTTTTAAATGCTTCAAAGTTTTTTTTTCAGGAAGAACTAAATAAAGTTCTATTCCGTGATCAGTAATTAGTGCAACTTCATTATTTTGGGTCCACACAAAACCGAACAAATTAGCATTTTTCTTACAACTTTGAGAAAATTCACTTTCGATTAATGACTCTTGAAAGTTCATGAATTCTACAGAAGTTGTTGAACGCTGAACAGCAAGTATTTGTTGATCTAAACTAAATTTTATAGAAATAACAGGGCCTCGATCAATCATACGAAAATTTTTTGCAGGTGAATCCGTGTGCGGCCCTTTAACCACCACACCCATGGCTCCTCCTGATCTCACTGCAAAGATCTTTCAACATTTGTTTTTAATACATTTTTTTAAACTTGTGTTAGTTACTCACTTGTTTATTAGAATCATCAAAAAATACATTTGTTACATGATTAACAGCTTCAAAACGAATTGGATTATCAGAAAGTTCTAAATACGGTTCAGTAGAACTCATTTTAATAAAATCTTATCAAGTATTTAAACCAAATGACATTTTATTTTAGGTTAGGTTGTTATGTTAGCGGCCTCCAAAACCAAATCATGGGCGTCCATAAGATTTTTCCCTGAAGGGGACGAAATCTCATGTTTGTGGGCTGTAAAAGCGCAAATGAAGAGCTTATTTTCAAAACATAACATGTCCAAAAATTGAAAATTTTAGATACGGATATGATTACATAGTTTAAAACCCTGTTCCGCTATATATTTCTCATGTGACTAGTCTTTCTATGCGATTTCTCATAATATGAGAAATTTTTTTACTTTCAGACTATTATGATTTTTGATATTTCTTTTATGATGGTTATGATATGAATAAGTACTATGAGAAATCATAAGGTTTGTTCGTTTGTATGAAGTAACTTTCTAGGTTCAAGTTAGTGCAATGTACTGTGTTCGTTTGGCTGCTCAGTTCATAACCGAACATGAACTTCTTGCTCGACCTCCATAGGAGGAGTAGGCATTGCAAGTTAGAACACTATCTAACTTTTGTGGTGGGAGTATTTTGTCTCGAAAGATAACCCAGTTCAAGTTAGTTCATACAAACGAACAAACCTATTTAGTGTGAACCAGTGTGAACAGGGTTTAAAACACTATTATACGGTTTAAAACATTCTCTATAATCTATAATAGTCCGGGAGCCTGCTGTATATTTTTAGGAGTTGTATTTGATTATAGATTTGGTATTGGTACTTAGGGGTCGATTGGCTACGAGAGCCTTTCAGAACTGCGACCAGTATTGATCTTTTGTTCATAACCCTACTAATAGGTGTTCAGGAATTCAATTTCGCTAGCGAAACACAGAATGCTCCTGAGGGGTTTGCTTTTTACCTCTTTGGGCGTCAGTTGTAACTGTCCCAGATGTTTAAGCCTGAGTCGGCCTAAGGCATCGCAGTTACAGAGGATGTGCTCGGTCGTCTCCGTTTCCGATTCACAAAGTCTGCACCTGTCATTATCTTCTAGTCTCATTTTTTTGAGGTGATATCTCACCGGGCAGTGTCCGGTGAACAACCCCGTAATGAGTCTAATTTCATTCTTTGTCAAAAGAAGAAGCTTAGCTTCTGCAGTCGAGTACTTTATAAATTTCTTCGCCTGTCTTTGTCCTGGTGTATTATTCCAGATAGTTTCCTTATTCTCTGCCTCCCATTTTTGGACCTCTAGCCCCCTGTGTGCTTTGGTTAGCCCACAGTATGGTTCAGGTCCAATCAGGGGCGTTTTTGAGGCTGATCTAGCCAGTCTGTCGGCTATTTCATTACCCTCAATTCCCTCATGACCTGGCACCCAGCGTAGGGCAATTTTGTTGCCCATTGCCAGTTTCTTGAGAGATTGTCTACATTCCCATGTAGACAAGGACTCAAAGCTATTTGCTTCGAGTGCCTTTATCGCAGCTTGGCTGTCCGACATTATATTGATCTGCTTTCCCTTTAAATTCCTTCGAAGGCATTCATGGGCACACAGTTCAATCGCAAGTATTTCAGCTTGCATAATTGTGGGATGGGTTCCTAAGGCTATTGATGCCGAGTATTTTGGGCCATGTATGCCTATTCCAGTTCCCTGTTCAGTTTTTGATCCATCTGTGTACCAGTTGGAGGATTTATTATCCGCTTGTAGTTTTTGACTTCTAGCCGTATTGCGGTCCTGAATAACAACCTCAAACGGCTTCTGAAAGTCAAAAGTTCTTGGAATGATGTCCCAAAGCTTTTCAAACAGATCTGGCTTTAGAAAGTCCAGTATCTTTAGGTGACCTGTCTTGTCTCCTGGTTTGAATTTCCTGATTTGGGCAATTTTAATGGCAGCTTGTAGACTCTCCCTCTGCACCTGTAGGTGTAGAGGCGGTAGATCCAAGAGTGCCTCCATGGCATAGGCGCCGACTCCATGGGTGCTCCGGGGCCCGAGCACCCGACGGAACTTTGCACCCTTCACCACTATACTCATACTTTATTTGGAAGTCTGAAGAATGATGTGATGATTTTGAATGTGCATAGGGACTCAACAGTTTTAATAATATTAATATAGATGATGTATGTGATGAATTTATAGGACAGGTGAGCACAAGACTGAATACATTTGCTTTATCTAAAAATGTATAAGTTTTCTTTTTTTCACAAGAATGTTAAGGCTAGGATATTACAGTGTCTTCGAGGTGTCATGAAATTTTTAAATTATATGTATGAAACCCTAAGGAATGCGGTTTCCTATTTTTAATTTTTTAATAAAATTTTTTTTAATTAATATTTTTAAAATATCCCGTTTGTAATTTTTTTAGCGGAAATCAAGTTAGTGAAATTAATTGCTTATCAAGAATTAAAATTTAAAATAGAAATAAAAATACTCAAAAAAAAGGTGACCACGCCCATTTCCCCGAAACATTTTCGCGCTCGCATTCTTTTTCCAGTTTGCCCAAGCACCCGACAGATTTTTCTAAAGTCGGCGCCTATGCTCCATGGCCACTGTTTGGGTTGTTCCATTCTCTCTGGGTTGTTCGCATAGCTCCCGTTATGCCCAGACACGCTAGCCGTTGCAATTTCTGCATATTGCTGATTATAGATTATATTTAAAATTGGTTTATTATTAATTCGTGAAAATAATATGTTTTATTATTAATAAATTACGAATTAAGGAATAATTGAGTCCATTAGTGGTGACGTCACAACGCCTAGAAATTGGCAAACCGTATTACGCGAATTGACTAATAAGTGGTTTGCGTCCATTTGAAAAAGAACATAACACGAACAGGTGCAAACACGACGATCGCATCAAGGAAAGTGTCAACTGTTTCAACATAACCCTATTTAATTCATTTAATTGTTATAAACTTATATTAATTATGTAAATAATTCACTATTCTACTAATTATAGTCTACTATTTTATGGTAGAAAGTTCCTTAAGTATTTAAAGCAAACCATTTTTTAAATTTAATTGGTTGCTCTCATTCTGGTGAAAAACCATTAGAATGCATGACATTATAATTAATAGTTTAAATAATATAAAGACCTTTTAAAACCGTTTTAACGTATAGATTTAAATTTTAAGAAACATACTGCGATTTTCACCTCTACGGTGTCTTTTTCTTTGAATTATATTTTATTTAAAAAGTGTTAAAAATAATTGTCAAACGTAGAAGGTTTCTCGCTACTGTGAATTCAATCACAATTGTACAATATTTTGCACTTCACTCAATTTTTCTCATTAACTAAACTTTCACATACCGTAAAATGGGGTGAATCACAACAGGCAGGTGAATCACAACAAAAGTTTGGGAAGGCACAAATAATTTTTCTGTGCATCAAGGATTAATCAAATAATTTTATTCAATGTTGCAGTACAGAAAAATTATTTGTGCCTTCCCAAACTTTTGTTGTGATTCACCTGCCTGTTGTGATTCACCCCATATGCTGCTCATGCGTAACATGCGGATTTCTTAACTTCTTATCTCGTTGTATAAACCCGCATCGGCGTTAGTCACTACTCGTTCTATAAACCCACCATTATATTATAGATAAGGTATAAAGCTTATAGATAAGGAATAAGCGATAGTGGATAGTGGCCAAGCGATAGTGACTAACACCGATGCGGGTTTATACAACGAGATAAGAAGTTAAGAAATCCGCATGTTACGCATGAGCAGTATAAATTATTTTGGTACTTGACATCTTGAGTTTATAGTTTGTTTTGACATTTCCTATCTATTTGTCAAATTGCATAATTAAAATTATGCATAGTCAAGATTTGATTGTGTCGTTCTGTATATTATTTTACCTAGTAAAATTTTCGTGAAAATGATAATGCACAATTTGTTGTATAAAAAATGATAATGCAGTTTATTAGAGACAAAATTACAAAAATCCGTAAACAGAAGTCCCTTAAAACCTGGTCATTTGATTAACTATGACTTTTGCCATTTTAAAATGTGATTTATTTGAATGAAATATAAAATATTTCGAGTTTAGAAAATATAAATTTGAAATGAAGCAAAGTTCAACTTTTATCCGTTATCGTTTATCGCTTATCTCGTTTTATAAACCCACCATAAGAGTGTTGTAAATGTTCACAGCTGAAACTTGTGTGGGTAGTACTACTTTTCGATATGAAAATATGAAAAGCTTGTCCTTTGACGGAACAAGGCCTTTGCAGAGCCAGCCAAGGTGCTTCGCAGTAAATCTGGCGAAAGAAAGTAAAATGCTGGCTCCTGCAGCGCCTTGTTCCGTCAGATGATCTAGGAATAAAACCTTTAAAACTCTTTGTTTATTTTTGAAAATTATGTTTGTTGTAATGTCTAGTGGTCAGTCATTTATACTACACGTATTTTATCAGATTACAGCATAATCATAAGAGCATAACCAGCAGTATCATATAAAAAAATCTGATGTGACACAACACATGACTTTCCCATTTAAAAGAAAGAGCTTTTTCAATAGAGGGATTTCAACCAAACTCTAATCAGTTCTTTAGACCGTTTGTTCAAACTAATATGCAAAATTTCAAGTCAATTGATGCGCGCGTTTGGTCGTAATCGTAGCTGAAAAAATGTCGACACACACACATCCAGACATTGTTCCAAAAATCGTTCAAGATTAAAATTATACATTTGAATCGAAATTCTAATGTGCCTACGCAAAGTTGGTTTTTGACTCGATCACAATACTTTAATAACGCCCCAATATGTAAAATGCAGTGCGCCACTGCCAATATCTAGCCAAAATTAAAAGTGCGGCACATTACTGTCAGAGGCGCTGAATCTTGATTTTAAGAGTTATTTTGGTGCAGCACATTTTGCAGCGGTCATTATTTCCGTACAGTTTTTTCTTGATTACGTGGGTTGGGTTTATTTAGGCACATTTGGCTGAAAAATTATATTATTTAAATACTTTTTATTAGTACAGGGAATTAAATTTTAGTAAAACATTACAAAATGAGTGCTTGGCGAGCAGCTGGTCTAAAGTAAGTGATATTTGTATTTTCAGTAGTGTACATGAAGGTTATATAACAAAAGACAAAACCATTGATTTGTAATTTTTATTTTATAGCTACATTAATTTTTCCACCATAGCAGCTAAAATGTTGCGTCAAGCATTAAAAGGAGAATTTAAGGTGGATGCTGCCAAGAGGAGTACCAGTAATGTAAAATTTACACCTTACATTGATGGAAAACCACAAAGTAATTTTTCAATTACTTATTAACAGTATAAAGATAGTTGTTAACTTTTTAATATCGGGCCTGTTTCTGCAACAGTTTGAAATGGTTTGGTTTGACTCGTCATGAGCAAACTAAAATTTGTATGCGAGTTATAAACCATCACAGATGGTTGGAGAAACACATCTATTAATTTACTAATGCCTGTACTTATAGTTGATATTTCACTTGATCTAGTATTTGAGTAAGTTTTCTCCTTATCGATTGTTTTAAACTGATTGAATTTATTTTTCTCTTTTCAAGTCAGAGTATTGACTGTAGATACAGGCATAAAGTATAATGTATAATTCAATACAATAGAGACTTGATAATCCAGGCTATTAAAACATGTTTTAAATACAAAATTAATCCTGATTATCGAATCGACTGGATTTAATAAAGGTAATTGGGTACTATGATCTTATAGATTCTACTACAGGGGGAATCGTTATGAGACGAGTCACCATGTATAATGATTTTTTTAAATGAAGGAAATAAAGTGGTGAATAAAATTTTCAGCGTTTTATAGAATGCACTGTATATTTTGAGAAAAAATGAGCTAAGTTACATGCTATATGCTTGCAATAATACATAAATTGGTGTTTATTATTGGTTTGGATGCTTATCTTTGGTTCGAAGAAGTCTTCCATTTACATAATTTTTAATATACCTACTCATACTTGTATGGTAAAGAAAAAAACTGTATATTTTATCGAACTCTGAAAACTTTATTCTTCACTTTATTTTAACTTTAATTTAAAAAAATTCATTGTAATTATTGACTTATCAGATCCCCGTGAAAAGCAAAAGATGTTAACAACAGATTTCTTCGGTTTACATTTCCATTTCAATTATGTAAATGCTTCGCTAATGAATTTACTTTCAATTTTTAAAACTTTATTTTTTTTTATAATAACTACGAAATATAAATTATTTTTTTATTTTCAAAAATTGATACAATTTTATTTTATAGATCAACAATAAATTCACATCCATAATTTTAGTAAGTTGTGTGTGTATTTATAAACATTTTTGCATAATCTAACGTGAGTTCGTAAATTTTACTATTAATTTTGCATGCGAATAACGTATTTAAAAATTTTTTATTAACTTGACGTGTGTTTGAACGCCAGAACTTCTTTTATTCCTTTTTAACCAGCTCCTATACATCTTGGAGATTTGAAATTTGATACACAGCTTCCAATAGTTAATATATTATCCTTAGTCAATTTCATTTAAAATTACCATAAAATTGCCACCATTGTTAAAAGAATAAATTCACTTATGCAGTCTTTGGGTTTATATATTATGTTTTCATTAAAGTTTATTGTCAATTTTTTTGTTAAGGCCATTTTTCACTGAACAAAGAAACCTGGCATCATTTTATAGTCTCCTATTTTTGACAACCATCAAGTTTTTTTTAGAAATCCAATCAGCCGAATTATATGTCATTTGTATTAACTCCACGTTATGTCGGTTTTCTACGAATGAATTCAGTATCATAGAAATTACATACTTACATATGCTCATGATCTAGAAAACTAGCATATGCCTGTATTCACAAACGTTTGTAACTGAATTTAACCGTAATAATAACGAGAGCTTTTTGGGTTGTAATAAAAATAACGGTTCGCTACAACGATGTCACGAAATGTTTGTTTAAAATTAAAGCGATCCGTTACATAATCGTTCGTTATACACTTCTTTGTGAAACAGGCATAATATAAGTATCTACTTATTTATATTCAGGTCTTGCTAAAAATGAGCAATATTGCTAATAGCCATGGTTATGCAATTTTGCTCCAATAGGTATTAAGCAAAATTATTATTTAGCAATATTGCTCATTTTTAGCAAGTTGCTAAAGTTACAGAATAGACCCGATCGTATAACAAATTCGACTGATTGTCAGTATTTTTTCAATGTTTAATTGTTGGTAACTGCTAAATTAATTAAGCATGTAAAAAGGACTTTTTCTGGGAACAACGGCTAAAGTAACCAGTCACAAGCAAGGTCAAATTTTAGCTGGAAATTTTTATGGTAATTTTAAATGAAAGCAACTACGCAGTTATAATTTTGAAAATCTTGCTTATCATTTGACCCGCATCGCATTTCTTTCTCCCTAATTTGAACTTAAATTAAATATTTTGACTTATATATAGGGATAATATGACATTGCCAAATATATTATCATTAAATACTTTACTTTACAATACGGGAAACTCTTGCAAATTCTATTGTTATTTTCGGCGACATTTTTAAGGGTGCCACCTATTGGCTTAAGACGTATACTAACGAAACTGTCGAGATTTGGTGGATGATAATTAGTAATTTACTATAAATTACAGTACGATTTTAACCGTATTGGTTATAATTAGAGTTTTTATTTTTATTATTAGTTAAACAAAGCCCTATACCCTTAATAAATCAACATAACCTTCGTCAAGTAGCGTTAATTCACGGTTCCAGCCGCTAGTGGCGCTGCGAATTTGTGTCGCCGAAAATGTGCATGAGTTTACCGTATTGTAAAGTAAAGTATTTGTTATCATCAAGATACTTTAAGGTAGATTATTTTGTTCGTACAAATCATATAATAGCTCTATTCGCGGTAACAATCCGGGATAAGTTTTATCCTACTGCGTCTGCGGATTTATAATAAAATTGTCATTAAAGCTCAAATTCGATGATAAAAAGTATTAAACCGCAGACGCAGTAGGATAAAACGTGTCCAGGAGTGTTACCGCGAATAGAGCTAATAATTTTTGACTTGAGAAAATTTCAACAAAATAAATTATTTTGAAACTGACATCTTTGTATCTTGGTAACAAAGCCTTATTGGACACATACTTTAGTCTTCTAGTTAGTTCAAATTAGTCGATGAATCCTTCAATTATTTTGATGATATTTTTGGAAATACCCTGACAAAAAATGACGAGAGAAAAATTTTTCTATTAATGCTGTTTAATGGGATCATTTGTCTTACAAGGGAACCTATAGCTGACTGACCCTAGGAGATTTACCCCTAAAACTGCTTAAAAAATTGTGTCCATTTATTGGAATTTAGAACAGAAAGTAAGAACAAGTAGCTAATAGGTCTGTTCCAACGAGGAATTTCCAGTAATATTACTACAACGCAAGCGCAATAGATAAAAAGCAACACTTTTTGTCTTCTGCGCATGACTTTTTATCTATTGCGCTTGCGTTGTAGTAATATTACTGGAGATAATCGTTGTTGGAACAAAGCTATTAATTGTCAAAGTTTTAAAAAAATTGCATCATGGGTGGATGGATTTAAAATTTGTGGGTAGTCAGTTATAGCTTCATTTTGTTAATATAAATAAAAGTTGTAAAAGAATAACTGCTTTTTATGATTCTATCAATTTTTTTGTTTTAGAATCAACGGAACCTATTGCAGAAGCACAGAATTGAATGTAGATGTATGTAACATTAAATAGTATGTCATATTAGAATAAAACATAATATGTTATTAATACAATTGTTTTATTGCATAAAATTAATATAACCAGACCATTGGTGTAGTTTGTGTAATTTTAGTAAATACCTACTCTGCCGTGCTAAGTTAAATCGTCCTATCTGCAAATTGCTTAAGGTACAAAGTCCTATCTTGAAAGATATGACTTTGTACCTTAGCCAATTTGCAGATAGGACGATTTAACTTAGCACGGCAGTACTAGTATTTAAAACACGTACAGTAGAATATGTAAGACATTTGCACGAATTATTACAAGGCATGGACCCTTCATTATAGAGATGAAAGCTCGCTGAGAATGAACAAATCATTCTTATCAATTTACAGGTACCGGCAAAATGCGCCGACCAGTTCTTCCCTGTATTCACCGTGTTCACCTCCATATCTTGATGTTGAATAATTATGAGCTTTGGTGCAGCTACTCTCGGCGCTAATAAAACCTGGTGGCAGCAATATAATTATCCCTAAAGCCTATCTAACTAAGCTTTCGAATCCTATTACCTAATAATAAATTAATAATTGGAGACAGATACACCAATAGAGAAAGTTTATTAACGCTAATAAACGTTTTAAAAGGGGCATTTAAATTTTGATGCGAAAACATGTTTCAAAAGATGGCGCGCCCTAAAATATTCTAAGAATCTAAGAAGCTTTTCACCAATACAGAATTCTAATAATTTATAAAAGTCATATGAATAAACGATAACTAATTTAGGGAATGAGGAAGTTTGAGCTTCCAATGTTGAATATTTACAAGTATATTTCAAAAAGATATTCATATTTGAAAATATTGAACTTTATTACAACATAAGGTTATAAAAAAAATAAAACTATTACTTAATTATTACTAATTAACTAAAACTAAAAGCTATTACTATTAGATACAATTTAGCAAGTTGATTTGAGGATCTTTAATATAAACAAACTCTACTATAATAATTGAATCGTTTGTTGCAAAAAGGTAAGTACTACTACAAATAATTCAATTTGTCGAGATACTCGATAACATAATCCACTTCAACACATTTCTCGGTTATACGACATGCAATTCTAGCTGGATAATGAGCATTTATTTTATTTGAGCCTTGTATTTTAACTTGCTTTAAATTCTTTTTCTTTAAATTCATAAAAGGCTTCCGTATTGTTAAAAGTTAAATTTGTAGGTTCCAAATTGAATCCATGCGAATTACCATAATGCTGTAAGATAACAACTTTGCTCTCAGCAATAAAATCGCAGGGGGCACTTGAAAGTTTTCGACAAAGGTGTTTTGTTATGTACATTGCTTTGCAAATGTCTCGTTGAAAATTCCTTTTTGCAAACAGCACGTCTTTGTAGGTACCATTTTACTTTCCATCTAATACAAATATATAGATTAATTATTATTAGAAGTAATTAAAAGTAGCGTGATTTTTACTTACCATTAATTAATATACATTATTATTATAATAATAAAATTCAATAAGATTATACACTAACTTGTTCACAACACTTTACAAAAACGAATAATCACACAAAAACACACTTGTCGACTTGTTCAGACTTGTCAAAAACTCAAAAGCTGCTCGAAAGTCGAAAGCATAATAACGTTTCGTGCATTTCCGACTAGATTCGCCTCTGCTCTTAGGGTGTGCGAAAACGCTTGTTGCGAATACCCGGTTCACCCGTCACCCGGTTCGCCGTCAGACGGTACGGGAGTCAGTTGCTAATTTATTATTAGTTTTAATAAATATGTAAACAAAAACCTCCCCTTTTGTATTAAATTATAAAAAGGGTATCATGTTGATCACTGTACGGCATTAGAATGGATTCGGAATGTAGTTCTTTAGCAATTGAAGATTCTGATGATTTATTATTAGATTTAAAAGAGGTAACCTTAAAATTTTTTTTAAATTAATATAATACTTATTTTATGTACATTTTAATAAACTGGCTATTCTTTTAGTTGAATAATGTCGAATATGACATTCCAACTGTTGTACCACCATCGTTGGAAAGTGTTTTGTGGGAATTAGAATCTGAAGAAGGTAGCGATAATGCATCATTGCATTCGTTGCAGAGTTTAAATCAGAAATGTCGTTCATTGTTATACCATGCAATTTTACAAGGAATTTCTTCCCAAGTTTCTTCAGCTGGGGTTAATAATTAATACATTTTATTTGTAATTATTTTAGTCAAGTACAAAATAATTTTTAGGATCGTGTGGATGCCGGATTGCCAACGGTAATTGCTAATAGTGGTAAATTAGTAGCTGTAGGAACATCTCATGGGTTTACGTTAACCTTTGATTCCGAACAAAAGTTATGTTGGTGTTGTCATGATTTAAATGTGAGAGATCAAGGAGCCGTATCAGCATTAACATTTAGTTTAAATTCGACCAGATTATTAGTGGGGTAAGACATTTTATAGTTGGATATTATCAGATATTATAATCATAAACTTTCCAGAAAATGAGGTTGGTCAACGTTTAAGATAAGATTTTGTTATCTTGATATGCTAACATTTACCTTTAATTTTCTTAAGGTTTCTAAAAAACAATTTAATATTATAACACCTAAGGCTTTTAATTACTAGAGAGCGGATTTATATGCGATAACAGACCGGTTTCAAGGTTACACCCCTTAAACAATTGGTTAAGCATAGTTTATAACCAATATAAAATGTTTATTAGCGTTAATATAAGTTTTCTATTGATGAATTATATTAGAGCTAAGGGGTGTTACTTCTGTAACACTGTTATTGCATATAAATCCACCCTCTATATAATTACAAAAAGAATTAGTTTATTTATTTAAACGTTATAATATCTTGGTTTTTTCCCATTTTTTTTCGACAAGTTTTTGTTCGTAAGGCTGCTTATCTTATTAAGTTCTTCAATCAACGATAAAACTCTTAATAAAGAGAAACCAAGTGAACTAAATTCTATTCTAATTCTAAAATAGAAATTAACTTGATAACCATATTTTCTGTAATCCTCCCTCATGTAAGAACAACAATTTTCAAATTTTGAGGTGATAATGTGAAGATAACGAAACCATATGAGAAATTTTGTGCCGTAATTTGTCCCGAGAAGTAGATGGCATTGATGTTTTTTTGTCCCGAAATCATAAAAGAACTTTTATTCAATAGTAATCTGCTTTACCCACTAACATTTTACTTCAAATATTTACAGCGTTGCCAAATACTTGAAAACTTTTAAGCGCGGTTTTTGAAATTTGTTTGTTTGAGCAATTTTTACATGAATAAAATATGTAAAAGCTGATACCTATAATTTTTGCGATCTGTAGTTAACCAGTTAGCTGTTTCAACCGGTTTAGAAAATACGTACCTACCGTGCGTCGTAAACATTTAGCAAAGACGTATATACTCGTCATACACAGAGTATGCGACTCTTACACATATTATGGAATTAAGTTGTAATAAAAGGACTTTAATTTTTTTAATTTCATTACTCACATTTATTTATTTACTTAAATGAACATAAATATTTTGCATATGAACGAAAAATAACATGAAAAATCAATTTAAAAAAAAATAATAATAATAGAAACTAAAGTATTTTCATCCCTTTTTTTTATTACCAGGCGCCCTATAGTCTAAACCAAATTATGAATCCGTAATTGCTTCTGTGATGACTAATAAAAGACATCGATACTTTAAGAAAAATGAATAATTCTATGTGATTTTTTTTTTATAATAATAATAATTATTTATAAACTTTTATTTGTTCCTTTTATTTCGACTTGGGCTCAAAATATTCCAAACATCTTGAAGTTTACGAATATATTTTAATTTTTACTAAAATTGCAATTTAAACTGCAAATTGTCACTACAGTAGAATCCGCTTAATGTGATCATGGATAATGTTATCAGTCAGTTATTGTGATCATTTTGACTGCGAACCTGCCGATTTAATTACTGTACGTTTCAATTCGCTTATTGTTATCAGTCGGTTAATGTTATCAAAATTTCTTGGCCCAAAGTGATCACATTAAAAGCGGATTCTACTGTATTTATTACGCTCGATGAATATACTCGTCATAAATAGCTAACTGGTTAAGTACTAGTATTTAATACTTTTCAAAATACTTTCGGGGAATTTAAAAAAATTATTAGTACGAAATTAGGTTTTGATTTGTGTCGTATGAAATCGATTACGAATAAAGTCAATTTAGTGCGTTCTCTTTGATGATAAATGCAACCTTGACCAGAAAAAATTTGAATTATTGTGAATTAAACTGTCATATATTTTTTTTTAGTTATGAACGTGGCTATATTTCCATGATAAATACTTTAAATGGTGATGTGATTCGAAGAATGCCTGATGCTCATGCACCCCAAACGGCAGTATTACATTTACGCTTTACATCTCTAAATAATTTAGCATTATGTGGTGATTCGGCAGGATGTGTGTTTTTATTAACCTTTAACAAACGATTAGGTGTACGAACATGGGATTCTAAATGTCTTTTTTCGGGTGCAAGAGGCGAAGTTTGCGTATTTGAGCCTTTAATAGATAATCATGAAATGCAATTATTGGGTCACAATGTCTTGATAGCTATGGCCACATTATCAAAGGTATAGTTTAAATGATAACTTTTATTGTATTCATAATCATGTTTTATTAATATTATAGGTGATAATAATATCAATAAAACCACATTTAAAGATTTTATTCACTCAGCAATTGCCAAAATTATCTACTACTTTACCAGTTTTAAGTTGGCAAATTGTTTCAGTTGGAAAAATATTACAACCTGTGTTAGCTTGGGGAAGAAGTAATGAATTAAATTATGCCCGTGTTGTTACAGGATTAAATAATAACAAATTGCGAATATCTCCTTTACGTTCAATTCAGTTACCTTATACACTTTGTGCAATTCATTGGTTAGGTTCGCGATATTTAGCAATTTTAGATACAAGTGAAAATTTACGACTTATTGAAGTACGAACGCAACATGAACTGGAAGTTATAGAACTTACAAATATAGGTTTAGTATACAGTTCTGCTCATTTTAAAGCCTTAGCTTTAGGTGGTAGTGTAAGTGAAGCGTTTGCTTTAGCTGGAGAACGTGCATGTTATAATAGCATATCAGCTCGCGGTGATCAATTGCTCTTGTTAGGGACGAAATCGGTTCATGTAATAAAGGTAAGATCGTGGCCGGAACGTTTAATTTACTTAAGTGAACAAGATAGATGGGCAGAAGCATTTAATTTAGCTGCCGATGAAGGTAGTAATAGAGAGAAAGCCACAAACCTGTTACTGGAAAATTTTTTATTGAATATTAATCAGATTGGTGTTGATCGAGATAGCCTTACAGCAGCAGTAAATTGTTGTGTTAAATTAAAAAAAATGTAAGTTTGTATAAAAAGTTTCAATAATTAGTTTATGAATTTTGATTTCATTTTTAGAGATATTTTATGCAACAATTTATGGGATACAATATCGTCTGATCAAATCATGCTGGATTGGTTTTACACACTACTTGCTGAAAATATTTCCAATGGTTTCTTATATTTTTTAAATCCAAGTGTAGCTCAGGCTTTAGTTCAATACCTAAAAACTAAAAATATACAGTTATTAGAAAATGTACTTTTATCAGTCGATTTAAGTTGCCTGGATTTACACCAAGTTCTAAAAATATGTAAAAATCTTACTTTATATGATGCATGGATACACATTACAACTAAAACGATGGGAGATTATGTTAGTCCAATTACAGAATTTATTATGGAGCTAACACCCGATAACAATAGATTGGGAAATACTTTGTTGGTGTATGTGTCTGCATGCTTATCTGGATTTGGTTATCCTCATGGTCAAATACCAAATCAAGATGTGTTAAGAATTAAGCACGATATTTTACGATGCCTGGAAACAGTCCATTCTATCAATCCTGTTGAAAATGAACCAAGATACCCATACTTACGAGCTTTGTTAAAATATAATACCCGGGAGTGCCTAAATGTTGTTGCATTAGCATTTAAGGAAGCCGAATTTTGTGGAGAAATGGGTCTACTTCAGAGACAAAGGCTTGTGCAAATTTTATTACAAATTGTGATGCCTCCTGAGTTTAGCGTAAGTAACATTCAAAATAATTACAGTCTTATTTACAAACACTGTATAGCGAGTGTATGACTAGTGTATTATACACTTGCTATACAGTGTTTATAAGTAAGACTGTTAATGTATATTATAAGTTGGCTCTTCCTTATTAATTATATTCTTTTATATACTGGGTGACCGACTGCCGATCCAAACATAGGAAAATAACATGAGAAATTTATTTTTTTAAATTCCTGCTTCCCACTTTTGAATTAAAAATGTATCAATTTAAAGAGTTTTATTTTACGCGTCTGAATAGACCCAGAACTAATAGATATTTTGTTCTTTAATTGTTAAAAATGTAGAATTAAAATAAGAGATTTTTGAAAAACAAGACCTGCTTTGGATATTTGAACGGGCGATAGTAAACTCAGCCGCTTAAAAGAAAACCCACTAATCCTACAGGTAAACTCAGCTTGCTAGAAATTTTCTGCCTTAATCTTCATAGGTAAACTCGGCCGGTAGATACCTAAGCCCACCTACCTACTATTTTGACATTATGCCCTGTATGCAATATATTAATCACAACTGTGCAATACAGAGTGGCCCAAATCATTGCCCAAATATTATATTTGTTTTATGTGTCACTTGGTCTATTTACACAGTATTAGCAGTACTCTAGTGTAATGTAGTGTAGGGACTAAGAAGTTAGTAGGGGGTCATCTTATTATAGAGAAGTTTTGTTTAATTGTATCGCAAACTAAAATAAAATAAAACAAGTTATAGTTGAGAAAAGATCTTAAATAATCTATTAAAGATTTTAAATTTTCGCTTTTTACTAACCATTAACATAAAAGCAATGAAAATCAGGACCATCGCGCGTCGTTAGAAATCTACGTATATTGAAATAATTAGCAAGAAAAATTATAAAATCAAAGAACACCTTAACGGATTACATATCGAGGGCTACACGGCAGTATCTTGTAAGTGCAAAAGTAGCAATGTTCAGAAAATGCAAAAAACCTAACACTAATTACACAGTAACTAATGAGGTATTACTTTATGTGGCATTAAATTCCTACTTTATTAATTCGAATCTGATATTTTTACATTATCCAAAAGATGTAGACACATGTTTCCAATAGAATAATACAAAAATATGAAATTGTCCAAAATGTGACTTACAAGGTACTGCCATGTAGCCCTCGATATGTTTCAATCTAAGACACGTTTTTACACGTGACACTGATATCATCAGACTCGTACTGGTTTAATGAAAATACAATTTTACTCGCCAATTTTTCAAAAATACAGTACAGCCTCGTTATGCCGGACAGATATAGTTTTGGGTTTGTTCGGATAATCAAGTTTTCCGGATTAGCGAGGTATTTTTTTTGTGACTTATTTTATTGAATAAAAACCGTTAATATGCATTATTGAATTATTTTATTTTATATTATATAGGTACGAGTAGTTTACATTGACAAAACTAAACTAAATAAAATTAACAAATAAAAAAGTAAAAATAAAACTTTCATCAAACAATCATGCTATGATTTTTTTAAAAACAGTTAATTTTTGATTGAGATAATTTTTCTTTTTACTACGAAATCTCGACCCATATTTTTCATTCTTCTTAATAAGAATAGGATAACAGATTATTTTCCTCAGCCCATTGGATGCATGTTGAAAAAGCTTCTATTGCATCATTATGCTTTATTTTGAGGACATTTTCGACTCATCTCAGGATCGTTCTGATCCTCTTCATAGCAAATAGCATAATAAACGTGTGCAGTGATGTCATAGTTTAGTCATATAAAAGAGTACTGAGAATTGCATTTATTAGAAACTGCAACTAGAAATACGTCCGGATTGCAGAGGTAAAAATATAAAATGTCCGAAGAGCAGGAGTGTCCGGATTACTGGAGTGTCCAGATTAAAGTGTGTCCGGATAAGCAAGGCTGTACTGTACTTCGATTTCCTAGGTCTTGATTGTACAACTGATTTTATGGTAATGAAATGTAAGAAGTGTTTACACGAGCTCTTTTAATTTTAGAGCATGAACGTGCAAGTTTTGTCAACCTCAAGCGGTTTATAATTAATGTTTCAAAATTTGAATTTAAAAAAACTAAAAAGAACACGGCCTGCGTCCAAGTGTCCTCTTTTCAAAAATATATACTTTTGTGCAATTTTTTTGAGTAATAAGCAAGATATCAGTGAATTACGAAAGTGTATTTTGCAACTCTGAGAATTCCTCTTAAGTTAAAATCTCAAAATATTTTATACAGGGTGTCCCCGCACTCACTTTACATAACTTAGGCGGTGATAGAGGACACTTTTCTAAGAACAATTTTTAACAAAAATTTTTTTCTAAATTCAAACCCTCCAGAGTTAGGCCTCTTTAAAGCATTTTTTTTAATTTCCACCTTCACGTGGCCATAACCCCGAAAATATTGATTTTTCAATACAAATGGTTTACTACTTTTTTAAAGAGCGTGAAATAATCTACAAACTAGATTCAAACCTTTTATTGTCTAAAATCAATGGCTTTCGAGTTATGAATTAAAGTAAGTTAAAAAATGTCGAAAAATTTGAACTTTCTTTTTTTTGGGTTTTTTTCAAAACCCTGTATCTTTTAAACGAAACATTTTACAAAAAATCTGACGCCCCATTCCGGATAGGAAATTTAACGGACTACAACTTTTGTCTAGTAAAAATTTTTGAGAAACCAATCCATTTCACAGAAAATCAGAAAATAACAAACAAGGCAGCTACAAAACATAAAATTAAATTCACAAAATTTTTATTTTTTTTGAAAAATTATTTTATTAATTAATTTTAAACTATTAGATTATTTAAGTAAATGTTGAAAATGACCACCCTCATTTTCAATACACAGTCGTGCTCGTTTTAAAATATGCTTTATAGTATTATTTATAAAATTTCCTTTTTTGTTAAGAGCCATTATAGCAAGGGTGGTCAACAAGGTCGAGGGATTGACCGGTCGATCACGAGGCCAATTTTGGTCAATCGGTGAGTGTGAAAAGTGTCAAAAATTCGAATTTCTGCGATTAAAAGTGTCGAAAAATCGACTTTTTTCGATTTTTTTCGACAAACTACTTTTAAAACAATCACGACTGTGTATTGAAAATCAGGGTGGTCATTTTCAACAATCACTTTATTAATGTAATAATTTAAAATTAATTAATAAAATAATTTTTCAAAAAAAATAAAAATTTTGTGAATTTAATTTTATGTTTTGTAGCTGCCTTGTTTGTTATTTTCTGATTTTCTGTGAAATGGATTGGTTTCTCAAAAATTTTTACTAAACAAAAGTTGTAGTCCGTTAAATTTCCTATCCGGAATGGGGCGTCAGATTTTTTGTAAAAAGTTTCGTTTAAAAGATACAGGGTTTTGAAAAAAACCAACAAAAAAGAAAGTTCAAATTTTTCGACATTTTTTTACTTACTTTAATTCATAACTCGAAAGCCATTGATTTTAGACAATAAAAGGTTTGAATCTAGTTTGTAGATTATTTCACGCTCTTTAAAAAATCATTAAACCATTTGTACTGAAAAATCAATATTTTCGGGGTTATGGCCACGTGAAAGAGGAAATTAAAAAAAATGCTTGAAAGAGGCCTAACTCTCGAGGGTTTGAATTTAGAAAAAAATTTTTGTTAAAAATTGTTCTTAGAAAAGTGTCCTCTATCACCACCTAAGTTATGTAAAGTGAGTGCGGGGACACCCTGTATATTTTAATTCATAGTGACAAAACTCATAATCTAAAACACGGATGAATAAACATATAATTCTTAAATTTTAACTTATAACTAGAGTACGGACTTATATGCATAAAAAATCGTGAAAATAGCGCTTAAAATAGCACAAAAAATTGCCATTATATGCATAAAAATATGCATAAAACTTAAATATAATAACTACTTAATAAGCATTAAAATAATTTTTTGAAATAAAATTTATTTGAAAAGTAACACAATAAAATATGTATACAGGGACGTGCCTACGGGGGGAGCCTCCCCCGCCCCAAATAATTTAGGAAATTGGAAAAAAGTTGGCAAAATCACTCAAAATTTGGTCAAGTTGGTAAAAGCCGCTAAACCTATAATACAGCTCCACCAAGCTTAGAAAGGACGCGGCAAATATGCCAACTAATTTGATAAAAATTTGAATGAACCAATGAACGTTGAGTTATTTCTCAAGTACATTCTGTTGTAAAAGTTACAAATCATTGCGTGTGTTTACATTTGTCGTGGTTTTTTGTGTTATTTTATAATTTATTCCAAAAGTGCTTTATTTAATATTTGCGGTAACATTTTTTACGTATTTCGTGACTGCAATTTGACAAAATAATTTATGGATTTTAAATATTCGCGCCGAGAAACTTCTTCATTTGAGTGTACATTTTTAATTTTAGCAGCGCCTGACACGCCCCTAAAGTCGGTTCTAACGTTGGTGGAGCTGTAGGAAAAATGGACAATTACAAAGAGTTGGCAATTTTGAATTAATTAAGTTGGTAAATTCCCCCCTCCCAAAAAAAAGTGGGCTGGCCACGTCCCTGTATGTGCATAATTAATGTACAACGTTTTTACCACAATATTTTTCTAAAAAGTCTCTAAATGAACCATTTTCTAATTTTAATAATGGTATTCGCGTTTTACATTAACAAAACGCCACCACACGGAATTATTTCAAAGTCCATTCTGGACGTAATATGGTGGCGCCACCAACGGTAATGTAAAACGCGATATTTAAATCTAGCGAAAACGTTCTCTGGTCTTGTGATGAACTGGAACCAGCGATTGACTCAAATAAAGTTTGTTGTTTGTTTGCGTCATTTTTAAATTTGTTCATACCTTCCAAATGAAATGATGTTTTAAGATGTTGCATTATGTTAAATTTCTTTTCGCTGTTTATCTCCTATTATAACAAATATCAAGTCTTTTATTTTTTATGGATCTACTGCAATTTTTTTTTAATTTATCGAAAATGTGCTAAAATAAGCACTAAAAATGCTTAAAAATAAATCTAAGCATAAAAATGTTAAAATAAGCCGAAATAAGCATATAAGCATAAAAAAGTAGTGTCAAGTGACTTATTTTTTTCAAATTCGTGGACATTTATAACAATTAGGCTTCTGCTATCAATATTTATGTATAGCAAATTTGCTAGAAATCCGTACTCTACTTATAACATAAAATGAGGACTTATAGAAAATAATATACTTGTAATAAGTATTAAGTGATAAGTGTGATAGTACGAAATCCGAACTATCAATTAATCTGAATTTCGGATTAAAGAAAACAACAATTCGCTGTAGTTTCAATAATTATAGATATTATTTTATACAATGCTGGTGTTCTGATTATAGAGTATTTCGGATTAAAGGGGGGTCGAATTATCCAGACATTACTGTATTTATGCAATACATTAATAATTTTAATTTATATTTCAGTACAGCCAAATAATTGTGTTAGCCTGCTTCATTTCACGATTGATATCTTCAAACAATTTAATTTTAGAAGAAAGTATATTCCAGTCGGTGATCACGCCTTTAACAAATATAGAACAAAAATCATTAAGTTTACGTGACCATATGGATCGCGAACAAGCTTGGATTGATCTTCTAGATTCAAATAAATTACAACATTTTAATCTTGACGAATTATTAAAAAGTGCATTAGAATCAAGATGCTACAAGGTAGTTGAAAGTATATATGAGAAACAGAACAAATTATCTAGTATTTTGAATTGCTATTTAAATGATAATACACGTCATTTGGAAATTTTTAATTATATTTTACGATATATGGATGATACAGAACGCAATATTCGTCAACAATTTGTTGCAAATTTTAAAAGTCTTGCAAATATTGACATAGAACAAACAGCAAAAATAGCACTAAAACATTTTTTTCATTTAATAGAGCACTTTTGTAAACTACTAGAAAATGATTCGCAACTCCTTTTTATGTTTTTGAGCGATATAGTATACAGCGAATTAAAAGTGTCGCCAGAAGTAGCTGAACACTATTTAAGGTTATTGTGTGTTCAAAATATTGCCATGGTGTTTCCTTACGTCAAGTTAAATTTATGCAGAGTACAGGAAGCTTTAGTAATTACACGACAGAATCAAATACATGCTGCTACTGCATACTTAATGGAACAGAACGGCGACTTTGAAGGTGCAGTAAACCTTTTTCTGAAAATTAATATGCCAGACGCTGCAGTAGCTGTTTGTATAAGAGGAAGTGAACATTTAGATTCAAATGGGGCACGAAAAATATGGCTTCAACTTTTAGAACATCCTACAAATGGCGAAGTTATATCGATGAGGGAATTATTGCATTCAGCAGCTCCACATATTTCTCCAGCTCAGCTTTTAGAATTGGTCACAGATGCCAATTTGGGAGATATAAAAGTTTTAATAAATGGAATGCTAGCTGATTGTCAATATGACACGCAAATGTTGGTTACAAATTTAAATCTTTTAAGTTATGATTTGCATCACAGTAAGTTAAAAATTACAATTGTTACCAGTTTCTTTGATTATATTTATTATTACAGGCCTAACAAAAACTTTATTTTCTCATAGAAAGGGATTGTTGGTGCAACAAAATAAATGCAGTATGTGTCAATACTCGTTAGTAAACACTACACGAGAAATAGACCAAGAAAAAATTATTGTATGGTGTTGTGGACATAGCTTTCATTCAAATTGTATGATAAATTTGACTAATACCACAAATTGTCCCGAGTGTAAAACAACGGCAACCAATGTAATACAACTTAAACATTTTGCTAGTACTAAAAATAAAGAGGAAGAAGCAAGTCTTACAGACGTAAGACCTGACCTGGAAGGCCATTTCTAAAACATTGATATTGTACTAAACAGTATGTACATTTTCTGTCAAATATAATAAATTTTCTTACCTCGACGTTTTATGCTTGTTCCTAGCATCATTTAGGACGTAACTCTGAACACATTCCGGTAAATACCAGCGCCTACAGCAACTTTTGACGCCTATTTACCTATTTTTTATGGTGCGTTTTCACGCTTTTCAAACTCGAACGAGAATCTAGACGAAAAAAGTATAATGTAATTCAAGCTTTAGAACAATATTTAACCAAAAAATTTTTCTAAATTCAAACCCTCGAGAGTTAGGCCTCTTTAAAGTATTTTTTTAAATTTCCACCTTCACGTGGCCATATAGCTCCGAAAATATTGATTTTTCAGTAAAAATGGTTTAGTGCTTTTATAAAGAGCGTGAAATAATCTACAAACTACATTCAAACCTTTTATTGTCTAAAATTAACGGCTTTCGAGTTATGAATTTTAAAGTAAGTTAAAAAATGTCTTTGAGCTTTCTTTTTTTTTGTTTTTTTCAAAACCCTGTATCTTTTAAACGAAATATTTTACAAAAAATCTGACGCCCCATTCCGGATAGGAAACCTAACGAACTACAACTTTTGTCTAGTAAAAATTTTTGAAAAACCAATCTATTTCACAGAAAATCAGAAAATAATAAACACGGCAGCTACAAAATGAAAATTAAATTCACTATATTTTTTTTGAAAAATTATTTTATTAATTAATTTTAAACTATTACATTATTTAAGTAATTGTTGAAAATGACCACCCTCATTTTCAATACACAGTCGTGATTGTCTTAAAAGATGTTTGTCGAAAAAAATCGAAAAAAGTTGATTTTTCGAAACTTTTAATCGCAGAAATTCGACTTTTTGACACTTTCACACCACTGATGGACCAAAATTGGCCTGGTGATCGACCGGTCGATCCCTTGACCTTGTTGACCACCCCCTGCTATAGTAGCTCTTAACAAAAGAGGAAATTTGATAAATAATACTATAAAACGATCACGACTGTGTATTGAAAATGAGGGTTCTTTCTATAGAAAGAATTTGTGTTAGTGAGTTACTAATTAATTTTACTTAATAATTTTGGTTTCGGAATATGTTCAATTCCTCCAGTGGATGCATGTTAAATTATTTACTTTTTTAGATTGCATTAATGTTATTCAGGTCTATTCTGTAACATTAGCAACTTGCTAAAAATAAGCAATATTGCTAATAACAAATTTTGCTCCAATAGATATTAAGCAAAATTATTTGCTCCAATAGGTATTAAGCAAAATTATTATTTAGCAATATTGCTCATTTTTAGCAAGTTGCTAAAGTTACAGAATAGACCCGATTATTAGCCTTTGAGTAGCAAGTCGTTCGGCTTGTGTTTGAAGTCATTGATCGAATTCATTTTCAGTTTCTGCGGCACTTCGAATGTTTTCTTTTTTGTTTTCTTCACTTCTAGCATCGGCCATTCTCAACCTGTTAGCTTCACGTAGAATAAAGGACGCATATTCATTTTCTTTACTTCTAGCATTGGCCATTCTCGACCTATTAGCTTCACGCCAATAACGGCAACATCTTCGTTAGGAAATATTTCCCGTCTTTCCAATATGTGATTTACAATTAATTGCCTCACATTAATACTTTGTTGGCAATTTTCGCACATCAAATAAAATAACGAATATAATAAACATGAACGATCTCCTTAGGTTGTCAGACAGATTATAATCTGTATCCATCTGGATCAGCTTTTATAATATAGTACGTTAGTCGAAACTTACTTGATGTGCAATTCGTTCCCCGGGGAGGTGATTTTAGTTTAGTAAAAAGTTGAATCAATTAGGTTATCGGACAGATTAATAGAGGTGAATCAGATTTCTGGTTTATCTATATAGCTGGAAGGAAGGAAGGATCATCCTCGGACGGGCAGCTTTCTAAAGTTGGAAAATCGATTGATGTGCAGTGTGCACCTCATTCCCAGAGGGTGGCGATTTTAAGTTTGTACAACCAATTAAAGTGCGTTGCGTGCCCTAAAAATATGACACGCTGGAGCAGGTACAAGTGCGTTGGCCGTTTAATATTTTGGATATTATGTTATGTTTGGTTTTGTTTTGCATTTGTTTTTGTGTTGTTTTGGCTTTACGTTTGGGTTTTGTTTAGTTGTGTTGTGTTTTTGCTTCGCTTGGCGTTGCTTTACTATACGAGTACTTTGGTTTACACACACACACACACCCAAACTTTGTGAAATATATATTAGATAAGATAAGTTTTGTGCACACACACACACAAACTTGGTAAATAGTAATTATATAATTAAATAGATTGAAAAAATCAATCAATTGAAAAAAAGAGGCGGTCAGAGCATAGTGGTCAAGTAAGTTGACTATGAACTCTGAATGCCCGGTTCGATTCCGGGTGAAGTATTCTGGCCGTCTCTCCCCACGAAGTGTGGGTTCTTCGTCGGGCTAGCGACTCGGCATAGGTAAAAACATATTTAAAATGCTAAAAAGCAAACGCCAGCATCGGCTAGCGTTTGCGAACTGGTAAACCGCTCAGCGGTATAAAAGCCAGGATAACAGAACAGATTGAAAAAATTTTAATCTGCACATCCCCATCTTATTTCATAAAATAACACACATTTTTAAACGGTAAAAAATTAGCTAATTGCATTAGGTAATACAAAAATACAATAACTATTAAAAAACAAAAACTGTTTTTTTCAACAACAAAATTTCGCAGTATGAAAATCTCTGCTTTACCGTAAAGGTGTCGATTATTATATAATTTAGGTCATAAGTTCAATACTATTGTATTTACTTGGTTCTATTATCCTACAATCCTTATTATCGAAGTAAATGTACTAATTTGATAGTAGGTATTTCAACAAAGTTGACATGTTTCGAATGTGTGAAACAACTTGTCTACTAAATTCAGTTAGTACTACTTTATTTTCAAGCTGCAAACTTCTCAATAAACAGTGTGTTCATTATTAATAATAAAGATTTATAGGGGTATTATTATTTAATATTATAATCCGCAATTAAAGGATATAACATTGCAATATATAAATTTTTGAATTACGTTATGGCACCCAAGGGGTAAGCCGCTGGCCAAAAAACGTACAAAACTTCCATTTTTGTGGAAGTTCTGCAGAACTTCTACAGATTTCCATGGAATTCTACGAACTTCTACAGATTTCCATGGAATTCTACGAACTTCCAAGAAATTCCATGGAATTCCGTGGACTTCCTTGGGTTTTGAGCCAAATTTCGTCAAATTAAATAAGCAGTGTTGAAAACTAAGACCTTTTTATCTTAATTAATATAGTGATATTTATTTAATTTAGAGGCCCTAAGGGCCAGTTGTATAAAAGAGGGTTAACTCGGGGATCAGCTGATCCTGGTTCAAGAGCTGACCCAGGATCGCCGCAAGGTAGATAGATTACAAATAAACCTATCAAGTAAATTTTTTTTATAAAATAAACCTATCAAGTAAATTTATCTACCTTACGTTGATCCTGGGTCAGCTCTTGAACCAGGATCAGCTGATCCCCGAGTTAACCCTCTTTTATACAACTGGCCCTTAGTTGTGTAAGTATTTCTACATTTGAAATTTGATAATATTTTTTCGGCTTAATTTTTTTTTTGTTGGCAGTACTAATTTGACGAAAAGGTAATCCAGGAATGTATGATCCAGGATTCACCTATAATAGTCTTCGTTTAGATAGTAAGTAAAATAAAACAATAGATTGCTAAAAAATACTTTTACAAAAACAAAAACAAGTTTATAAACTAAATAATACTTTTAATTATTTGGGCTAAATAAAAACAGCATAAACTAATACTATATTTAGATCTAAAAACAAAAAAAATATACCGGGAGACCGGCCGCCGCGCCGGGGTGAACATAGGAAATTAACATAGGAAATTAATTTTTCTTTAATTCCTGCTTCCCATCAGAACGGATAAGAATGAAAATGGTATCAATTGAAAGAGTTTTATTTTCTGCGTCTAAAGACATCCAACACTTGATGTTTTGTTCTTTAATAATGTTAAAAATGTAGAATTAAAATAAGCAATTTTTTAAAAATCATACCTGCTTTGGATGGTTGAACTGTCAAAACTTGCGTTTAAAATTAGTTTTCAAACAAAAACAATTGCTATATGAATTTGAACAAGGCATCTAATAATTATTTAAAAGTGCTATTTTGTCATTTTATTTTGAGTTTTTAACAATAATCAAAAAACAAACCATCAAGTGCTGGGTGTCTTTAGACGCGGAAAATAAAACTCTTTCAATTGATACCATTTTCATTCTTATACGTTCTGATGGGAAGCAGGAATTAAAGAAAAATTAATTTCCTATGTTCACCCCGGCGCGGCGGCCGGTCACCCGGTATATATTTATATACCGGGTGACCGGCCGCCGATGTGAACATAGGAAAATAACATAGGAAATAGATTTTTTTTAAATTCCTGCTTCCCATTATAACGGTTTAGAATGAAAAGAGTATCAATTTAAAGAGGTTTATTTTCCGCGTCTAAAGACACCCAATCACTTGATGGTTTGTTCTTAACTATGAGCATGGGTATGAGTATAATTGAAACAAACTCCCCTTTAATAATAATGGACTTGTCCAAACTTCCACGGACTTCCAAGGACTTCTACGAACTTCTATGGACTTCTAAGGAATTCTTAGGACTTCTATAGAACTTCCTATAACTTCTTGGACTTCTACACCAAACGTACAAAACTTCCACCTGCGGTTCACCCTTGATGGCACCTACCTGTTGTCTAAAACTTTACTTGCATCTAGGTAAATATCTTTGAAAATTAATAAATTTCTCATACGTAGATTGCCTTTTATATTTCGGGATTTGAGAACAACAAGAAATATTTTTCAAAAAAAATAACTTTATTGTTTTTGAAAATACCTACTATTCATGAAGATCAATACACTTTTGCATGCGTTAAAACCAATTCTTGAAAGCCCTTTTTCCACTCTGATTGAGGTACCTCCAAAACTTGCATTTTGAACGCACCAGCCGCTCCTTCAGGTGTCGAGAAAAGCTTATCAACACACATGAACCGTATTGCAACTATATAATAACTGTTAGGGCCTTCAAGATTGCATATTTCTTATCCCAAAGATGGAACTACAACATTAATATTGGCTCTGCGCAATCTTGCAAACTGCGCAATCTTACCTAATCTTACCCTAATAATTATTGTGATTGGATCTGATTGGGATTATCAACTTTTAACTTTGTCGAATCATTCAGAGTGGAAGATTTACAAAAATTTATTACGATTTTTCTCGGAAATGATTAAAAAGTTCGTTGTAAAATTTTCTCTCATTTCATTTCAGATCAAAAAAAGGAACCAAATCGGTGATTTGGAGACAATCTGAGTTAGATTGTCAATCATGGCAAACGATTATTAAAGTGGTATCTTTCTACTTTAATATTTGTGGCGAAACAAAAATCACTTCCTGAACAATGGTCAATATTTATTTATTTATTCATTAAATACGGGCAATCACCCTTTTACAACTATTATCATAGAGCACCACAGATTCAAATAAAATTAATTATATACACAGATTATCAAATATGTACCCACAGAAAACAAACATTACCGGTCACCATCCAATCTCTGCCCCAAGAGTTTCCTATAACCGCGCAGGGAGGAACTAAAAAAATAATGAGGAAAGGGAACAATAAGATTAGTAGGTATTTGTGTCATTACGTCTTAAAAAAATTAAGATGATCTAGTTACGAGGGCAGTAGTAGGTACCTATACATAATTAGTAAAGAAACGTCAAAGTTAAACGTCAACTAATAATTTTATTTTATATTTGAAAGAAAATTGGAAGTATGAATTCGTTTCAATGTGGACTTACTGTAACAACTTTTTTTGGAATATTTATAATTATTTGCTATTATTTTGATCGCTATCGCCATCAAGATCCAGATTTTCGTAAAAAGCTAAAAGTGAAGAGACAAAAAGAAAAATCAGAAAAACTACACGAGTTACTATGTACAGCTGATATTTTTCTTGATGAAAACCCTCAATTGAAGAATTGTCCGAATAGAGAATTAAATATTTTACATGAAATTAATTTAGCTGAAAAATTAATGGCAGAAGAACATATTGACAAAGCAATATTGCATTTTGCTATTGCAATTACGGAATGTGTAGATCCAAGTAATTTATTGGGCACGTTAAAACAGACATTACCATCTGATGGATATGATCTTTTAATGCGTATCTTAGTACATAGATATCCTGATAAATTTTCAAAACATAGATAGATGAAAATGTTAAAATAAATTTTTAAACTTTTTATTTATTTACGAGAACTTTATTAATGGATAGCTAAACCTATCATCTACCAGACACTTTTTTTTGCGTTTCATTCTGCGTTTTTAAAATTATACAAAATTGCATTGCGACTCATCAGTTTATCTGACTTGGCTACGCGAGGTCAAGGATATCTTTGTTAGCCCGAATTGTACAATTTCTATACGACTTAGGCTCATTTTCAAGGTTTTTATTATCCTAAAAATTTTGGTTTTGGTTATTTTTATATTATTATAGAAACACTACAATTTATAGTTTAATGTCATAAATAAATAAATAAATTTTCAGTTTTCTAAGAAATTCAAATTTGGACACTTTAGGTTTGTTCGTTTGTATGAACTAACTTGAACTGGGTTATCTTTCGAGACAAAATACTCCCACCACAAAACTTAGATAGTGTTCTAACTTGCACTGCCTACTCCTCCTATGGAGGTCGAGCAAGAAATTCATGTTTGGTCATGAACTGAGCAGCCAAACGAACACAGTACATTGCACTAACTTGAACCGAGCAAGTTAGTTCATACAAACGAACAAACCTATTCTCTATCTAATTTTATATTTTCATTAGCCAGTTCGGGTCTGACGAGATCAATTTCACGTGTAGAATCGTGAATAAGATCGAAACACGTCATGGATGTTTTTTAATTGTATAATTTTTTTTGCTATTTTTGCATTGGATGCTGGATCCGGATTTTAAGACAATGCTGTGTTTAGCAACATGTCTCCATTGGCATAGGTACCAAAGTGCAATGAAAACTTTTTTGACTTGACTTGTTTTTCTTGACACCACAGTGTTATGGTCAAGTAAAGCCTAAAATTTAAGAATTTCTAAAACATTCGAATTTTGACTTTGTTTTTGTATCATAAGCAAAGTCACTGAGAAAATTACATGTTGAGAAAATCTCCTCAGAATACCAATCTCATGGTTAGTGGTAGATCCCTTCTGGTTAGTTTGCTGAGCAGCATAGGCGCAACTAGGGGGGGGGGCTTTGGGGGCTAAGCCCCCCAAATTCAAGTTAGCCCCCCAAAATATCCTAATTTTTCGTTATTTTTACCCCCCTCTTACAAAAATTGTTTGAAAACATTATTTTAGCCCCCCCCCCCCAATCTAAACTAAAATCGGTCCTTTGAGTTGGAAAGTAATTAAGGGCAAAATGAATAAAAATTGCCTTAAACTCTACTTAATCTTAAGATACCTCTCAGCACAGAGACTTGCTATCAAGTTATGAGAATGTAGGTAAGATAGAATCTCAGACAGCGTCAGACAATCAAGAGTAACATTTAATATTTTGTTTGTGTAATTATTATTTTATTTCGTAATTTACAGTAGCGCATGAAATTCGGCTTCAAGTGAATCAGGGTAAATGTTAACAATCACGTAGTGCGAATCTTGCATGACAATAAAGGCATGCATAAAGATAATGAAGATGTTAATATTTAAATAAACCTTAAACCTAAAATTTCTGCTCAAATTCAACAGAATGTAAAGAGTAAAAAAATGACAGCACAGTTTAAACTGTTCCGCAACTGGAGATAAAAGGTGGGTTCAGGCTTGAATAGAGACTGAGGGGGGCCCCCTTACCAAGAGGGGAGATTTTTGAAAATCACATTTTCCGCTATTTTGACACTTGTGAGGTGTATAAAAAATACAAACCACTTTTACCCCAAGAACAAACCACTTTTTTGATTTGGGCCTGGGAAGGTAAGACAAGAATCCTCGGATTTGGAGGGATTTCATTTTTGTGATACAGAGTCTTTTCAAATATAGGATGATACGATAGATAGTGAGAGATCTGAAATCAGAAAAGAGTGGACGTTTAATCCTTGTAAAGAGAAATTCATTTGCTTAAAAACTGCTTAAAATAACAAATGAAAATAGGTAGGGGTCATTCCACGTGAAATCAACACACTTTTTAGACTGACCATCTCCGATTTTGTTAAAATTTGGTATATTGATAGAGTGTACGGAGACTAACAAAAATACAAATTTTTATTTCAATATCTCAAACGGTTTCCAAAATATCGCTATGTATAATTTTCAAAAATTGGCTGCCGGAATATTTTCTAATAATTATAGCAGCTCTCCTAATTAAGCTACAGAGGTGGGCGTGGTGTCATTTTACTCAGTTTTTAATGCCCTTTCCGATGATATACATCACATCGTCCTTTCTTATAAACATACTTTCCAAAACTCAAAATCAAAATTTTGAATTTGATTTTCTCAAAAAGTACGTCTTCAAAATTTTTCAAAATTCTTCTGTGAATAGTCTCTACTTATGGTAAGTGACTGCCAAAATTTGAAAGTGGGACGGTAATGGCTTCATAGTTAAAATAATTTTTAAGTACAATATGGTGTTGAAAGAACGATAGACTTTATATTATAGTAAGTGAAGTACCGCAGAAATTGTTTATGAAAAATGAAATTTACAATATTTTATAAAAAATATATGTTAGTTTTACGGAAATGAGTCTTGCCAAATAATTTGGTGCTTTATGGGAGAGGGGGCACCCCTTGCTGGCAAGGATAAAAAGTCCAACTACTATGTGAATTTTTTCTGAGAAAATGAATGTATTTAGATCAATTTGGGTTTTGACACATTATTAAACTAAATTTTTTCATTTCTTATATTGTAGGTCTAGCGACACCATTGGGAGATTTTCCACCTCATTTTAAGAGCTGTTTCTGGAGTTCAGCTGCCACATCTCCATTTTGTAATATTTTGAATTGAAAAATTTTTTAAATGCTTTTAGAGACTTGTACAATATTGTGTCAAAACCCAAATTGATCTAAATCATTCATTTTCTCAGAAAAAATTCACATACTTTTTATCCTTGCCGGCAAGGGGTGCCCCCCTCCCCCATAAAGCACCAAATTATTTCGAAAGACTCATTTCCGTAAAACTAACATATATTTTTTATAAAATATTGTAAATTTCATTTTTCACAAACAATTTCTGCGGTACTTCACTTACTATAATATATATAAAGTCTATCGTTCTTTCAACACCATCTTGTACTTAAAAATTATTTTAACTATGAAGCCATTACCGTCCCACTTTTAAATTTTGGTAGTCACTTACCATAAGTACAGACTATTCTCAGGAATTTTTTAAAATTTTTTGAAGATTTACTTTTTGAGAAAATCAAATTCAAAATTTTGATTTTGAGTTTTGAAAAGGATTTTTATAATAAAGCATATTGTGTTATATATCATCGGAAAGGGCATTAAAAACTGAGTAAAATGACACCACGCCCAACTCTGTAGCTTAATTAGGAGAGCTGCTATAATTATTAGAAAATATTCCGGCAGCCAATTTTTGAAAATTATACATAGCGATATTTTGGAAACCGTTTGAGATATTGAAATAAAAATTTGTATTTTTGTTAGTCTCCGTACACTCTATCGATATACCAAATTTTATCAAAATCGGAGATGGTCAGTCTAAAAAGTGTGTTGATTTCACGTGGAATGACCCGTAGAGGTAATTTTATTCATCATGGTTGGCACGTGACTGGGGCTTGCGCTGAAAATGTGGAGGGAGAACGCTTGACACCCAATTCCACCAATTGATACAAACATAGAACCGAAATGACGAATATTCGTTTCTGCACATTAGTCACTCCTAAGCACTTATGAATAAAATTACTGGGAATAGTTCGAAATCCGGGACTCCGATTTTTAAAATTTTCAAGCATATTCTCATAAAAAATGGTCCAAAAAGCGCTTCTAAATAGAAATTTGCGAACTATTGCAAATAGGGCTTTCAAAAGCCAAAATTTCAAAATTTGCTGTGTATAAATGCAGCAGTACGTAATTTTCAATCGCAATGAATGTGCCGAGCATTGTTAATATTTTTCGTTGCGACGATTACGCTTGTTACCTGAAACCATGCTGTTGGATATGAAAATAAGTCCTTTTTAGGACAAAAAATACATAAAAAGGGTTTTAATTGATTTAATGACGTTGGATCCGAATAGGCTTTAATTGTGATCCGCGCCTAACTGGGGGATCACCCTTCAAGGGGGTGTATTTCTCTTTTTTTACTGCAAATTTAAGCCAAAAATATCCTTAAATAGTGAAATTAGCTCGATGTTAACTGTACGATGGTGTAGGTACAACTAACAGTACTGCGTCGGTCCCCAACATAACACAACATCTTTCGCATTACAAGGCATGAGTTGGAAGTAAGCTCCCTAGACTGAGCTCCCAAGCGCCCTTTCATCGCTTAATGACTCGTCATCGAGTAAAGTGTAATGTTAATTAGCCAGTTAGGTAATCGCACGCACGACGTCGAAGTTGCTTTATGAATTTAATAAAGAGCAGTCGTTTGAGCAAAAGGGCTGATGCAAGCAATACCCAGAGAACACAACGTTGAAGTTCGAAGAAGGGCAAGTTAGCGCCGTCGACGTAAGAAGAAGGTAGTAGATATCTGTAAAACCGGTGAAAGCGTTGCGGAAAGTTTACTTCTACAACACTTTACCGTAAGGGGTCTCATAAGGAGAATTGATCTAGGTCTGTACCGAGGTATTGAGTAAATGCCCCAGCTGCGACCTCGCGCCCCACACACACACATCATCTTACTGAGTCAGAGCGTCTTGGAGGCGAAGCCTCCATCGTCTCTTTCAACATCTTAGGACCGTCACGTTGATTACTAACAGGCCAGCTAATGAAATTAGCTGGCGAGCGGTGATCGAGCGCAAGGCCTGAACGCGCTCGAAGTTTTTCTGAAAAACGCGAGTGGCATTTAACCAGCCTTCGGGGTGAAAAAATTATTATTTTCATTAAGAGCGAAAATAAAAATTTATTTCCTTTTCTGCAAAAATTCGCTAACGTCTTGGTACTAGCAAGCTAGTACAACAGTGTATTTTCCGGTTCGCAGAACAAGTTGTTCTGCTCCCCATCGAGTTGGTCCCACTAGGGGCTATTCTAGGTCGGCGTCGGTGCGTCAATTTTTATTACAAAATCAACGTTCCAACTGTGACCACCGTCGGTCCCCACTCTCCGCGTTCAAGACCTACTAAATTAACACGGACTGACAACAGAATGTCCAATAAGGTCGAAAATCGAGCGAAAATGAGAAATTTTAAAATCTCCAAACTAATCGATGTGTGACATTCCTCCTCACTTTAATCGCTTCATTTTAATGTCATCTATCTACATAAAAGGAAACTTCACCTCAATGATACAGGAAGCAACATGGGAAGCTACTCCAAAATGCGAAACTTCTAGAAAAAATCAGACCTGCTCGACGATTGTAAAAATTAAAATTGCAGAGAAGCGTAAACTTCGAAAAATTTGACAAACAACCAGATCCCCCCATGATAAAGCAAAGTTCAACAAATCAATAAAAGAACTAAAGAATCTGATTAATGATGAAAAAAATGTAGCAATACAGGAATACCTGGAGAGCTTAAGCGCAACTAAGGCCACAGAGTACTCGTTGTGGAAGGCAACAAGGAAGATTAAACGACCTCAAATGCACATTCCACCTATTCGACTTGAAAATGGAAACTGGGCAAAGAATGATAAAGAAAAGGCACAAAGATTCGCGGAACATCTACAAAAAGTCTTCGAACGCTTTCAATCAGAAATAGGGGAAGAGGAGGAAAAAGAAATCAACAAGTTTCTGGATGTGCCTCTTCAAATGGATCTTCCTATAAAGAAGTTCAAAATAAAGGAAATACAGAAAGTAACACTTAAAGATCTTGGTCATAAAAAGGCGCCGGGTTACGACCTGATAACTGGTAAAGTGGTACAGTTTTGAAATAAACTCCCCATAAAAGCAATAAAAATGATTACCATCTTGTTTAATGCAGTACTACGACTTAGCTACTTTCCTCTGCAATGGAAGGTGGTACAAATAATAATGATAGCAAAACCAGGAAAGAATCCTGAAGAGGTTGCATCTTACAGATCTATTAGTCTGCTTCCTGTAATGTTAAAGGTGCTGGAAAAGCTAATAATGAAACTACTGAGAACAATCCTGCTAACAAATAAAATAATACCAGACCATCAATTTGGTTTTAGAGAACAGCATTCAACTATAGAACAAGTCCACAGGCTTGTCGAACAAATCAACAAAGACTTGGAAGAGAAAAGATACTGCTCGGCGGTCTTCTTGGATGTCTCGCAATCGTTTGATAAGGTCTGGCACTCGGGGCTACTGTATAAAGTAAAGAAGCTACTTCCGTATGAATTCTACCTCCTTATTAAGACATATATTAGTGACAGACATTTCATTATAAAATGTCAAGAAGAATATTCAGAAATGTACCAAATTAAAGCTGGAGTTCCGCAAGGTAGTGTACTGGGGCCAATCTTGTATCTTCTATTTACTTCAGACCTCCCAACAATGGAACAAACTACCACGGCTACGTTTGCGGATGACACGGCTGTCATGGCGTCTCATAAAAACCCAATATTAGCTACGGAAATTCTGCAAATACACTTACAGGGTGTCTCAGACCTGAACGTTATCCCTTGGAGGGATGATAGGCCAGCTCATGACTGACCAGAATATCGAAATATACCCATATTCACGATCCCATATTAAAATATCGTTAGTTTTCGAGATATTGGCACTTTTATGAATTTTGTAAAAATCGACACATTCAATCAGTTATTGTGTGCCACAGGTACGAAATTTCATATTATAAGAATATAATTTTGGTTAAGTAACCCTGAACTAATATTGCCATACTTTTTGAAAAAAAAATGTTTTTGCGAGCCTCAAATTTTTTTTTATTTTATTTGCCAACTTCGACTCTTCATACTGTAAAAAAATTATACTACACTAACCTGGCAAGTTATTTTAAAAAATTGCTCATTTTAGTGTAGTTTTCAAAATGGTATAAAATTTGCTATAATAATACTTTAGAAAAAAAGATATAGCTATTTTACTGAAAAATGAGCTCAATGTGAAATTATTATAATAATCAGGAATTCAAATAAAAATAATATTTTTACTTAAAACTAAACAAAACACTAACAAAACGATACACTAATAAAACAAAACATCAATAAAAATCAAAGAATGTGATTTTGTGTTTGTTGTGCATCGATTCGCTTTCTTATTGTTCTTCTAGTCGTACCTGTATCTCTTCTAGTCGTACCTGTATCGTACCTGTGGCACACAATAACTGATTGAATGTGTCGATTTTTACAAAATTCATAAAAGTGCCAATATCTCGAAAACTAACGATATTTTAATATGGGTATATTTCGATATTCTGGTCAGTCATGAGCTGGCCTATCATCCCTCCAAGGGATAAAGTTCAGGTCTGGGACACCCTGTATAACTTTCACGCTGCGAAGTGAAACATGCTCCCCTGTAATCCTGAATAAAAAACAAGTTCCACAAACAGAGTCAGTAAAGTATTTGGGGATGCACCTGGATCGTCGCCTAACGTGGAAAACTCACATCTGGACCAAAAGGAAGCAACTGAACATTCAATTCCATAAAATGTACTGGCTTATTGGCGCTAAATCTAAGCTCTCATTGGAAAGCAAGTTGATGGTATACAAAGTCATAATTAAACCCATTTAGATGTACGGAATCCAACTGTATTTCAATCAAAAGTTCTTAGAAACATAGTGAACGCTCCCTGGTTTGTCCCAAATGAGGGACTTATTTAATAAGGACCTCGCTATTCCACTTGTGAAGACAGAAGTACGGTCCTGCACTGTGTGTTCACGAATAGTGAAATAGTAATTTGAAGATTAGGGGTGAAATAGAGAATTATAATTGGGAGAGTGCTGCGATTAGGAATATGAGTGACTGATAGAGTTGGGAAATTGTGGAGGATAGATCAAGCAGCAGTGAATAGTGATTTTGTTGCCGGAAAAGTTGACGCTTTGTAGGTTATAGGAGGTAAAAAAAAAGAAAACTTTTTGAATAAGAGTACTGCAGCAGTAGTGCGAATATCTCCTAAGGGTTGACCTGGGTCTTCGTATTGTCGCTGTTGCATTGTAATTGTGAAAGATTTAAAAGTGAGAAAATTTCCATGGTATAAAGTTATAACATCTGATAGAGTAATGTAAGCAAATTGGGTTGCATAAGTGCAAGAAATATAAATGAGTAACAAAGGGCAAACAAGAGAGCGAACGAATAGTTTACCATCGATCAAAGACTATATTAAAAGGGGAAGAGAGGAAAGACTAAGTAACGAGGAGGAGGAGGCTTTCCGAGGAAGCAAAAAGACGGCAAGGTTACCTGATAACGTAGTGGAGAAGGTAAACGAGGGTGAAACAATGGAGAAGCTGAAAGGTATGGTGGCGGGACTGACAGAAATGGTGATAGATGGTAACCAAGTGAACATGGAAATAAAGGAGAAGCTAAACACTATGGAAACGAACTGGAACGCTAAAATAAATGAGATTGAGAAGGCGATTGAAAGTATGGTTGCGAGGGCAGATAGACAGGATGAAAGAGTAACATTCCTTGAGGAACGACTGGAGATGATTGAAAAAGAAAAGAGAAAAGAAGACATAATAATAAAAGGTCTAAAAATTGATGGAAACCTAACCCCTGATAAAGTTGAGGAATTCGTAAAAAATAAACTACAGGTACATGTTGAAGTTGTAGACGCATTTAGTGTGGGAAGAGTTGTTGATAAACAGGTAATTGTGGCTAGACTGAAGAATCAAATGCAGAAACGATTAATTATGGAAAGTAAGAATAAACTTCGAGGTACTTCAACTTTCATAGAAAATGATTTAACCAGCAAAGAAAAACAGATTCAAAACCAAATATGGTCATTAGCCAAAGTTGAAATGAGGAAGGGAGAGAAAGTTAGAGTTGGATACCAAAAATTGATCAAAAATGGTTTGGTATATGTATGGGATGAAAAGAACAATGACCTGAAGTTAAAAGATCCCCAGGATCGAACTTCAAAAAACTGATTCACGTGGGGGGAGGGGTGTCTGGACCTTCCCAGACAGGCACTCCAGAAGGTAAGACTGGGGAACATACAAGGATGAGCACTGATAAAGGAATAATCGAGATGGAAAAATTAAAAAAACAAAGGCAAAAAAATAAAAAGAAAGAAAAGAAATATCACGGTGAAGGAAATAAAACAATTAGATTGGCGACATGGAACGTAAGAACTTTATTAAGACCCGGAAAATTGAAAGAAGTTGTGAATGAATTGTCAAGATATAAAGTTGAGATGGCTGCTATACAGGAAACCAGATGGAAGAATGAAGGAGAAGTAAGAGGAGATGAATTCGTACTTTTGTATTCCGGGGAAAATAGGCAAGGAAACAATGGCACCGGTTTTATAGTTATGAAAAAATATAAGAACGAAATACTCCATTTCAAACCAATGGGTGGAAGGCTATCATATTTGAGAATTAGAATGAAACCAAATAATCTGTCAATAATTAATGTCTATGCACCAACTGAAGAGAGCACTGAGGATGAGAAAGAACGGTTCTATTATGAATTGGAATTGATGTATGATGTGATCCCAAGGCATGATACTGTAATCGTAATGGGAGACTTTAATCCGAAGATAGGAAGGGAGAATCATTTTGAAGATGTGGCAGGAAAATATACAGTTCATGAGGGAACTAATGACAATGGAAGCAGACTGTGCAGATTAGCAGCATCACTAGACTTGGTCATTAGTAGCACCAAATTCGAGCACAGGAAAATACACAAGATTACTTGGATGTGGCCCGGGAGCAATAATGACGAAGGAAACCAAATTGACCATGTGCTGGTGGCAAGAAGGCGGGCCACATCAATAAGGGATGTGAGAACATATCGAGGTGCCAGTGCTGATACGGACTATTTCATGGTGGTAGCGGAAGTGAAACAAAAAACCATGGTAGCAGATACAAGATACAAAAAAAAGGAACGATTAGCAACTGAAAAACTCAGCAATGATGAATGCAAAAACGAATATGCGAGAAGAGTAACTAAGGAATTCGAAAAAGATGAAAGAAGCAATAACATAGACAAAATATGGGACAACATTGCAGAAAAGCTTAAAATAAGTGCTGAACAAGTTTTGGGATATGAAAAGAAAAAGAAAGGGAAGTCATGGTTCGCTAGTGATTGTGAGGAAATGAGTAGAATCAAAAAAGAAGCAAGAAGCAAATGGCTAGAAAGTAACAATGTGGAACACATGGATGAATATAAGAAGAAAAGAGCTGAAGCTAATAAATTGTACAAACAAAAAAAGAACGAATGGGTGAACAAAAAAATGAGTGAAATTGAAGTGAGCAGTATGAACAATAATGTAAGAAGTTTTTATAAGAAGATAAAAAATACGAGAAAGAAGTACGAAATAAGAAACAGAGGAATGAAGAATGAGGAAGGAATACTGGAGAGTAGAACTGAAAAAATCAAAAAAATTTGGGAGAATCATTTCAGAGACTGTTAGACACTCAGCAGTGTGAAGAAGAGGAAGATGATTGGGTAGAGGATGCAAATAACACGGAAGAAGCGGATGAACCAACAAACGATGAAGTAATGGAAGCAATCAAAAGGTTGAAAAACAGAAGAATGCCAGGTTCAGATGAGATTAATGCGGAATTAATAAAATACGGAGGGGAAGCAATGCATGTTGAAGTTTGCAAGCTGATAAAGCAAATATGGAGGCAAGAGGAAATGCCAAATAAATGGAAAAAAGGGGTAATTATAACAATAAAAAAGAAAAGAAACCCAGAGGAATGCAATAACTATAGGGGAATTACACTTTTGAATACTGCTTACAAGATTCTGTCAGCAATCATACACGAACGACTTACTAAGTATGCCAATGAAATAGTTGGGAGATATCAATTTGGGTTCAGAAAAGGAAAATCGACAGTGGATGCATTGCACTTAATTAAGCAAATACAAGAAAAAAGTTACGAGCACGACTTGGACATGCATCTGCTGTTTGTAGACTTCAAGCAAGCTTTCGACAAAATCAACATAAGGCAGATGAAAAAGATTATGAAGGAGTTCAAAATTCCACACAAATTGATAAGAATGACATTTGTTACAATGGATGAATCAAGCGCCACAGTAAGAACACCTGAAGGCGAAACGGAGTGTTTCGAAGTTAACAGTGGAGTGAGACAGGGTGACGCCCTGGCGGCGACCCTGTTCAACTTAGTCCTTGAATGGATAATAAGATCCACCGGCTGCACAGGATCAATAATCAATAAGGAAACACAGTTGGTGGCCTATGCGGACGATGTCGTCATTGTATCAAGAACTATCACAGGAATAATGAATATATTAAAGATTATCAAAAGAGAGGCAATTAAAGTAGGTTTGAGCATAAATCAAGATAAAACCAAATATATGAAGTGCACAAGAGAAAAAGATGTTAACAGGAGCGATTTAATAATTGATGGCTTTGTATTTCAAAATGTAACGGAATTCAATTATCTTGGAGTTCAGATCAACTGCGGAAACAATAGAAATATGGAAGTTACAGCAAAAATACAGGCAGGAAACAGAGCTTATCATGCCAATAGACATCTGTTAAAAGATAGACAAATATCAAAAAAGACTAAAATTAAGATTTATAAAACTTTAATAAGACCTTTAAACTTTAAACTTAAACTTTAGTAAGACATCACGTATGCTGCAGAGGTTATTTGCTTGACAGGAAAGGAAGAGCTAAGAGTTTTTGAGAGAAAAATTTTAAGAGCGATAGTTGGATACAAGAGGATAAATGGTCAATATCGTAGTAAGACAAATTCGGAACTTCTTCAAGAAATGGATGGATATTGTAAAGTATGTAAAGGCGCAGAGAATAAAATGGTGGGGGCACTTAATGAGAGCTGGCAGTGAGGAAATCGGAAGGTCTATTATGTTGTGGAAGCCCGGGGAAGATAGAGCCAGAGGAAGGCCAAAGCTGCGATGGAGTGATGGAGTGGATAGCGACCTAGAGAGGATGGGTGTGAGTGATCGGTTGAGAAAGGTGAAGGACCGTAAGGCATATGGAGAAAGATTGTACAAGAAGCTAAGTCGCATAGAGAGTTATAATGATTTGTTATAATGAGGATTAATCCACCTCAAAAAATGGATTTTGTAAGTCCGTGAGGAGAGTCATATTCTAATGTAGAATGTTGTACTATTAATAATAATAATAGATGTACGGAATCCAAGTTTCAATCAAAAGTTCTTAGAAACATAGTGAACGCTCCATGGTTTGTCCCAAATGAGGGACTTATTTAATAAGGACCTCGCTATTCCACTTGTGAAGACAGAAATCGGTGCCTATAGTGCGAAGTATAAAGACAGGATTAGTATACATCCAAATCAACTAACAATGAACTTGACTAATAAACAAACCGCCAAGAGTAGATTGATAAGATTTAAACCACAAGACCTTACAAATAGATTTAAATAATATATTTATATAATTATAGTTAGTTACCCGGCTTCTAACGAGTTATTATAATTGTCAAATTTCTTGTACAGATTGTAAATTTCTTGGGTTGTTAATAAAAAAAAAAAAAAGTTTCCAAAGATAATGTGTTGTAGCATCCAACATTTATGTGAATCTGAAAATTAAATTTAAAAATTGTTTTCTTACCGTATACGGACCAAGATTCGAACCTGCGACTAAAGCCTGGTTTACACGGGTATAGTAATCAGTAGAGTAGAGTATCTAGTAGAGTAACTCTACCTGTAGAAACCCGATAAAAGCTCCGTAGAGTAGAGTATAGAGTAGAGTAGCGAGTAGCTGGTAGAGTAGAGTACTTTATTGGCGGCGGTAAAGTAACTACACTCTACTTACCCCCTACCACAACTGCCACTCTACTATCCTCCTCACTCTACCCGTGTAAACATCTTCTGCCCTACAACAGCCAGTATCAAGTAGAGTTTAGTTTCAGTGTACACGTTATTGCGTTAAAAATGGTTAAGTTCTCGGAGGATGAAACAATTAAACTTGTTGATTTATTTGTTGAACAACAAATTTACAACAACAACAACAAGTTTCTGTGGAATTTAGGCAGTATACGCTATAAAAACAAGGACATGAGGATGACCGCGGAAAAAGAAATCATCGAGAAACTTGGAAAAACCGGCTTTGATTTGTCTGAACTAAAACAAAAGATTAAAAATTTACGATGTACTTATCACCAAGAATGTCTTGAAGTAAAGAAATTCACTAAATCAGGTGCAGGAGCAGATCATATCTACATTCCACATATAAAATGGTTTAATGCATTTGACAAAACTCTACTTGGTACTCTACTATGTGTAAACGAAAAAAAATCAAAAGTGGTAGAGTATTTAGTAGAGTGAACTCTACTAGCTACTCTACTCTCCTGATTACTATACCCGTGTAAACCAGGCTTAAATCCTTCTAGAGCAGAGTTTCTTAACCTGGGGTCCATGGACCCCTAAGGGGTCCGTGTAATGATCGCCGGGGGTCCTTGGCGAGCCTGCCTAACATAATGCGACTGTAACTATATCACTATAATGTAAAGTTCGCAAACAATAAAACCTGGTAAAAGTTAAATCTTGTTTTTATCTTTTCGGAAGGGGTCCATGGGCTTTTCGAAATTTTGAAAGGGGTCCATGACTACAAAAAGGTTAAGAAACCCTGTTCTAGAGCCATCTACTCTACCCACTTGCCTATGGAGCATACCAATTTACTTAAATTTGTTTTCAATGACTACTAGGTTGTTATTTTCGAGGCATATCTGATTAATAAGATGTTATACAAAATATTATGCCGTTTTGGAAAATAATATTAGTTTTCATTTTACATTTTACTATTTTTTTTTGTTCTAGAAAACAAAGCAATAATAATTGAATAATTTTATTTAAACTTATTAGAGAAAATAAACAAAAATACAATAAGAAAAATACAACTAATAAACCTTAATTAAAGTCAAGCATCATCAAAAATCATAAAAAAATAACTATAAAAAAATATTAGTATTGAAATAAACATTATTTAAATTAAAATAAACAATTGAGAAATATAATTTTTAAAAATTGCATCATCCAGATGTGAGTCATCTCGATGCAAGTTCACTTCGAATCTGTCTCCTAAATTGGTGAAAACTTTCTTTGTACAGAAGACCCAACTTCGTTAATTGCGCCCTCCGTTCTTGTTTGAGCGTCCTCGGTGTTTTCTGATTTAGTGTTAAACCCGTAGCCTCAAACATTTTAACCCAAGACTGAATCACACTTTCGCTGTGACATTGATTTAAGTAATATCATCCATATTCAGAGTGAAATAAACGCCGGACAACTATGCATGAATCGCTATTTTTGTAAAAATGTTTTACACAAAATACACGCTGTTCAGCTGTAAAGCGCTCCATCGTGACCGAATCTCCATTAACTAAGCTACTAATCCCCAGCACCCGCACCCAGCTCCGAAATACCGTTCGATTGCAATGATTCGTACGTCTTTAATGACTCACCCTGTAGTAGGGTAAATAACATATCAGATATAATGGTAACGTGGGAATTTCTCAAACGTGTATCCGATTTGTATAATTCCTTCTGAATGAAAAACTCTTCAATATGTCGAAGGTAAACTAAGTAATTGACTACCTCATATTTGACTATCATTGACATTTCGCATTTGTACAATCCTAGGAATGGTCGTTTGTATCCGAAGACAAAGATGTTGCAAGATTTTGTCTAAATGAAACGGCCAATCATAGATTTGGCTGAAAAGAAACGTCCAATAGCAGATTTCATCAGACTTTGTAAACACAGATACTAAATATAAAAAAAATAAATCTATTTGTAACTATTAAATATTTTTTCATACGTTAAAGGTTTATGTTCATTCATATTTTGCTCATATTCATATTTACTCCATCTTTTTTAATTTATATTCAATAACATTATTTCTTTTCAAATAACATAAAATATTAACCCACACTAGGGAACACAAACCTATATACGTAACTCGAAAAGCTGTAGGTATTATCGCAAAATTGAGGGATTGTGCTGGTAGCCAAAATATACAACTTGTAGTAAATGTGTGTACAAATTTTTCTCGACATTCCATAAAGGCATTCTTCTTCTCCATTATACTCATTGCTAAAAAAATTGTAGTGTAAGCTTGGACAAGTTACTAAAGAGAAAGAAAACATGAATGAAAACGTGAACACGGAAAGGGCATAAAAATAGGTGTACGTAGATTGTAGAGTATATTTAATTTTATTTAATTTATTTTTTATTATTTTCAGGGTAGTGGACTATTAATAATAATGAATGCATTATGTAATACTCTACGTTTCGCTGTTTATTTTAAGCTTCGTCAGGAATACAAAATTAAGTAAATAGGGGTGTCCCAGTAACACCGCCTATTTTGAGTTTAGCGCCATTTTTTAAGTGTCGGTCGTAGAGTGCTGTTTTTTGATAGGTATCATGATGTGTGAACATTGAGGAGTTATGGAGAATTACACAGATACACAACGTATAGAAATTGTGAAAATCCTTTACCAAAATGGTGAAATTTTTTCTGAGACGGTTCGAAAATGTCATGGATTTTTTGGTCACCATAACGCACCCTCTCGCCCGTACAGTGGTCCGATTAATAGAGAAATTTGAGGCGATTGGGTCAATTCAAACCCAGAAGGAACCTTTCCGTGTTCGTGTAGCTCGATTGAATGAAATCATTGCAATAATATTAGTGAGAATGTTGACCAGAATCCTTCCACCTCAATTTGCCATCGGTCTCAGCAACAAGCATATCTTCTTCTGGCCTAAAATTGCTGAAATGGATCTCGAAGATATGTGGTTTCAACAGGACTGCACAACCTGCCTCACAGCGAACGAAACGATGAAATTATTAAAGACGAAATTTGAAGGGGGAGTAATCTCGCGCGGCGGTGATGTGATTTGGCCACCAAGATCACGCGATTTGATGCCCTTGGATTTCTTTCTTTGGGGGTTTTTGAAAGGAAAGGTGTATGCCAATATTCCAAGAACAATTTCTGAACTGAAAAACAAGATTGAGCCGGAACTATGCCAAAATATCATTGAAAATTTAACCAAAAGAACGAACGAGTGCCATCAGACACGAGGCGACCATTTATCATATATTGTGTTCCATACATAACCTCCATGTCTACACTCCTTATTACAATAAAAACATTCGAACTTTTTAAATAAACTCGGCGTTTTTTTCAAATTTCAAAATAGGCGGTGTTACTGGGACACCCTATAGTAAAAATTAATTTCTTTTTAAAAATGGACGAAAACATTAATTTTATTGTTTGCATTTTTGTTGTAGGAATTTTTAACAAGTTGTAAATTACTATTTCTCTCTATCCAGTGGCATTCTCGTGACTGAGGAATCGTGATCCCATTAATATTAAATTTTTAACATTAAGGATTCTCTTGGCATATTACCCTTAGGGCCAGTTGTATAAAAGAGGATCATCCTCGGATCAGAGTTAAACCAGGGATCAAATCAAAGCAGGATCGCCGCAAGGTAGATAGATTACAAATAAACCTATCAAGCAAATCTATCTACCTTGCGTTGATCCTGGGTCAGCTGATCCCCGAGTTAACCCTCCTCCCACTATGCCCCGACCGCCGTATATAAATTACTATACTTGTAAATATATCGCTAAAAATGAAAAACTATTGGATTTGTAGGAATTATTACTAGCGTTAGAAATATTCCTGCCCACCGACACAGTAGAGATTATGTACGTTTAAACAATTTCTGTTAAATAGCAAATTTAGTTAGCTTATTTAGCACTTTCTCTAAACAAGTAAATAAAAAATATTAAAGATTTAACTTTGAAAATTTGCGTGAATCGATTCTACACCTTACCTAAATTAAAAATGCAAAATAAAAAAGTAAAATTTTTTACTGCATTTCTTGCTTCCAGGTGAATTAAAATAATAAAACTAAATCAAAATTAAAACTGTATGTTTTAGCCGACAAAAAATACAAAGAAGCATCATTTCTTCTTCTTCCTCTTAGTTTAAGCAACATCTGCGTCGTTTCCTTGGCAGTGTTGGTTCTGTGAGCATATACAAATTTTACATCCATTACACTCAAAGAAATAGTAGGTATGGGTTAATTCAACAAAATAAAATAGTTACTTAACAATTTCAATAGTTTTGTCGAATCAAACTACATCATTGTTAGTTTAAAATACAAGTTGATAGTTATTACAACCGATACAAAATTGTCGCTCAACAAAATAAAGATCTACATAAAAAATAGGTCGATTTGATTATTGTTTTGTTGGATAACTATTAATTTTTGTCAAATCAAGCCTGAAAGTGTTTAATTTTATTTTTAACTATTATGCAATTTATAAATATAAATTAAACAAAAACTTAACTGAATGTTAAAATATTAGGATTTTAACTTTAAGCAAAGAACTCGTAAAAACTCCACGTTTTTGCACCCCCCCCCCCCTATATTTGCATTCTTTGTCAGATTTTCAAACTATTTTCTGGTTCTACTTTGTCATTTGGAATAAAAGACGTTTTTAAAGTGTTTAGTAAATAAAATTTCTCGTATTGTGTTCTTTGCTTAAAGTTAAAATCCTAATATTTTAACATTCAGTTAAGTTTTTGTTTAATTTATATTTATATTTTACAAACACATACTAATATCACACCTCTATTCTTGAAATTTTCTTGAAATTTCTTTTTAAGATTTACTTCTGTATATTATGCAATTGTTAGTTCTAACATAATAATAGTTTGCTTATTATTATAATTGGTGTTCAAGCAAATATTATAGTTATATTAACCCCTTCTTATGGTTACCTAACCATAAAATAGTTACTTAATTATTTATAATAGTTATCTAGCTATTTATTGGTTCAAAATAACAATTACAATTGTTAGTTTCAAACAAAAGTTGATACAGTTGTAATCACGAATAATGAAGCTTACGTCACAACCATCTGAATTAAGTACAGACAACCTTTTTTTTTTAAATTAATTGTAGTAACATAGGTGAAACAAAAACACACTATATTAAATTATTCTTGAATGTCTGATTTTAGAAATCTTTTACGTCGAAAATTATCTGACACCCAACGTATGAGATAGAAAGAGATAGATACAATAGTTCTTAGCGTGCATAATAATTTTAATGAAAGTAGTTTTTATAGTGACTATTGCTTTAATTTTTTAACAAATTAGTTTGATTTTAGGTTATATTTCCATTTCATTAGAGCAGGGTTTCTTAAATTTTTTGATTTCCCAAACCGTGTTTGGTATGAATTTGACCGTGTTTTTATTTTATTTTAAATTTTAAGCTTATTAATTCTTAAATTTTATGATTTAAATTTATTATATCAAACACTTATGTGACTCACAATTTTTGTCTTATTTCATACAAATGCCATTTATGACGAAGCTTCATCATTCGTGCAAACAACTGTAGTTATTTCATCTAATAAATAATTGTCGCACAACAAAATGAAGATCTACATAAAAAATAGGAGGTCGATTTGATTATTGTTTTGTTGGCTAACTATGAACTTAATAAAGAATATTAGTAAATGATTTATTTCTAACAAAAATGCAGTTTATTGCATACAACTGGGATTACTAATGATATTTTTTTAAATATTAATTTTTATTTTAAACAAAATTTTAAATTTTAAACTACGAATTATTTTCCGAGTGCATAAATTTATTTATTTAAATTAAAATTTGAAAATCAACAACAACCAAAATTTAACAGTACAACCTCCGTAGGCTTGGTAGCTAAGACGGTATACTCGTGCAATGGATTGCAAGTATGGTCACAGGTTCGATACTCCTGGCTGCAGTGTACGTTGGTAAAAAAAACAGTAAGTTATATTTAATATTATTCAGTTATATTTCAGACATGGATGCCAAAGAAATGGATTAGGTAACTTATGATTAAATACAACATGGGACATGGCAAACAAATGGATAATTGCAATAATAGGCATTATTTAAATTATGATTAAATATGTATCTATCTGTAGACACCCAACATAAAATAACAAAATAACAATTAAAATTGTATAGTAACAATTATGGGTTTAACTATTACTTTTTGGTTGATTTCACTATGAAACTGGGTAGACGCCGTTTCATATGCTCTGTTTAGTTGATTCTACCTATTATTTACTATGAAAATAGTTGTCTAACTATTTATTGGTTCAAAATAACAATTAAAATTGTAGAGTAACTATTATGGGTTTAACTATTACTTTATGGTTGATTTCACTATGAAACTGGGTAGACGCCGTTTCATATGCTCTTTTTAGTTGATTCTACCTATTATTTTCTTTGAGTGTAGGTAGCTTGCTAGGCTTGCCGTCAGATGTGCCATGTATCCTGGTTTTTATGTTAATGGTGGCAATTCACTAACCCAGGGGACCACCGGCTTAACGTGCCTTCCGAAGCACGGAGACCAGTCATAAGAAAGTTTGACTCTCCCCAGATTTGAACCCGGTGCCCCGCATTTGCATTGAACTGCGTTAGCTGCAAGGCAATGACCATCTCTATTATTCAGTATCTATCGTCTATATCATTTCTGATCATTTCAGTACTTTCATAATAATAATCCCAAAATGAGGATCTCAAAAATACGATGACATTAAATGCGATGATATTGACCAAATTGGAGGGGGGTCTACGACCACATTCAAAATGATTCTCCCGCGCACATCTGTAATGACTTATACCAGGTTTCATAAAACTTTTAACAACGTTTCCAATTTAACTAACCGATAGAAAACGTCAGTTAGTAGAGTAGAATGGGGTCAAATAGGTATGGGGGTATAATAGGTCATTGGCTTTGACGTCGCCATTTTATTACATAGGCCGCCCGTTTTGCGTGAATTAGATACATAGTGGCGAAAAACGTTCACGGCAAAATTTTGGCTGTCGCCATGCATCTGTCGGTTTAGTTATGGTGTCATTCATTTTGACGCGTGTTCTTCTGTGAAAAAGCATTGTTTTCTCTCTGAAATGCAGTGCATTAAATTAACAATTTGTATTAAGTTAACATTACAAGGTATCCCGAATCGTTTAGGTAAACTTAAAAAAATAAAGAAGTCCACATATTTATAAAAATCAAGAAGACACATAGGAGATAGCGGTCGTTATGAAAAATGTTGATAAAAAAATTGAAAAAATCAACAAAGAGGGAGTTCACTTTTACCGTTCGAACCGGGAGGTCGAGTCAGTTTTGATCTTCCAGAACAAAGTGTGGGGCACTAGATAGTTTACGTTTGTCTTTCCTTACAGGAAGGTGGTGCAACAGAGAGAAATGATTAGTCCTTTAAGGTGAAGGTGGTGCAACGTAGTTCCGTTGGATTGTTGTTAAGAAGAACGGTGTAGCTAGAGAAGTTCGCGAAATTTAGAGAAGGTGTCTGTTAGGAAACGAATGGAGGTATATGCACCACAGTAGGGGCAAAGAAAGCTGAAATGAAGAAATCATTGGTGGATCTGTGAGGAAAGAAAAAAAAACACCTAACCGATTCGGTGTCACAGATTTTATAATTTTAAATATTTATTTGCATGTTATTGAATTTTGTGTGTAATTTTAATTTTTGGGTAAAACGTATGTACATTAATTGCCAAGGACATGGACAAGATAAATTGACTGTTATAAATAAATTATTGATTTAAAAAAATTAGAAATTGTATTATAATTATTCAATCACGTTTTGTCATTCACAAAATTTGAAAATTTGTTTGCACTGGATCAGAAAGGACACGATCTGGGTGTTTCCTTTTGAGGTCGTTGCCGAACGTCAATTGCTATCGGAGATAAAAGAAGTGTTATGTTTAATTTGCATATAAGTTGCGAGACAAATGTAAGTATAGATGGACGAAAGACATTAACATCGCAATATATTATTATACATAATAGTATATAGTATATTTAATATATGACTGTCCTTTCTTTTAATTTTTTTTTACACCATTTCCAGTTTTAATTTAGAAAGCGTCAATTGCAGTTCAGATTAGCCAATACTTCCGGCTTTACGGCCACGCATTTAGATAGCTGCGTGAAGTTGAATATCTTGAAGCTTGCAGCGCAGCAGAGCTTGCAAGAAGCGTTAAAGCTGAAGATCGAACGGCCTCTCAAAGTTAACCAAAAGGGTAGCCGTAAAGCCGGATGCACTGTCTAATCTGATCTGAGAATGGATTACGTTACTTACCTACAAAAAACAACCAAATCAAATGCGGGGTCATTAAAAATTGATCCATTAATACTTTCTTTATAATAATCTTGTATGATTTTCCAATAATTTTACTATCTAGCCATGTATACCTAAATTGAGAACATATTATTCAACATTTTTTATTAATTATTTGTAGAAAACAAAAAAATATATATTATTCTCCTACCATGCTGTTAAGATTGGACTTTGAATAAATGTTCCATATATGGCATATCTTCCAATACTAGCTGTATCCAATGCATGGGTTTCTTTACTCTAAAAATAAATAATAACAAGTTAAAATTACTTTAAAATAAACAAAATATTCTTGAATAACCCAAAATAACTAAATTGTTCGAAATAAAACTCTTAAGAAAAATCAAAGGACACCGAAGTAATTTTAATCACTTCAAATTTATAAACACTTCGAAAAGCCCGTAATATGAGATCTAGTAATTCTCAAAATGTTAAGAAAGATGCAAATCAAAATTTGTCGCTCGAAAAATTAATAAATGACCTTTAGGAAGTCTAATAAGAATCGCAAGTTAATTGTGTATTTAATGCTAGATTGATCACTTCAGTTTAATCTTTGATTTTTTATTCTTTGTGAATTTTGCTAATTCCATTTTATGTAAGTGTTAGTAAAATAAGCTAAAATATTATTAGAATTTTAACTGTAAGTAAAATCAACATACAAAAAATATTCGGATTGCAACAGATTGAAAAAAAGAAAGATTGAGAACAAATAAGCAAAAATTTACATTCAATAAAGCAAAAAAATTTACATGGCATTGAAAACGTACTGATGTCAAATTATATTATAATAAAAAACATTTTTATTTAACCCTTGCATTTCTGAGTTTACACCTGCTTCTCTTATTAAAAAATTTTGTATGTGCCAAATACTTCCCCTTATTATGTGCATCTATAAAAATATTCGCAAATAATGGAATTATAACGTTTACACTTTTATTCGTTATCATTAATTTATCACTATCGATAAAAATAACAATATTATGCAATAATCTCGTGGGACACTTTGCAGAATTCAATTATTTGCACATTGCTTTGCTCCATATCGTATCCAACATTTTAACAGAGCCGCTACAGTATCTATTTCCCGCTATAAAATCACGTCGACTGTTGGCATAAATAATAATATGTTAGTAATAGTAGTTCTGTAATTTGCTTAGAGAATAATATTAGAACAATGGCTTTAGCATGGCTGTTGTTAGAAGAATGACAGAATGTTACACCTTAGAACCTTAGAAAATCGCACTATAAGTTTTTTGAACAAGACCAACTAAAAACACTAAATTAAAAGGAAAGTTTTGTATGAAAATACATATATAAAAATTTTATTACAAATTATTGTAAAGTAGTCTGCACAATTTCATTCAATTCTTTCGCCTATTTGTTTTGAACTTTCCCTCAGATTCTGTTAAAATCATTACATGCGGCACGCACCACTTCGTCTGGTATTTAATTCCATACTTCGGTTAAAACTTTTTTAAATTTCTGAAAATTTATATTTTTTGGATTGCCCAATTTTCTAAGTATATAAATTCAAATACAAAAATCCAATGGGCTTAAGGTCTGAAGATCCTGCAGGCCATTATTCAACACTAAAATCCTGTTTACACTATATGATTTTTCATGTGACATGACTTACATAATGAGAAATTTTTTTACGTTCAGACTAAATTATTTTTGATATTATAGAAGTTAGGTAAATTCAGGTACATTTTCTTGGCACCACTGTTGGGTTACTTTTGCCTTGTGGGAGGGTGCCGAACTTTTTGGAAGCAAAATTTATTAACATCAAATAAGATTTTAGTATGGGGTAGTAGATGGTATATTGTTCAAGTAATAAGAAGCATTAATTTTCACACCGTTTTCAATGAATCGCAGTGGAAGCTTGCCTATTTTGGAAACCTGCCCTCAATATATTAGTCAATATGTTATTGATCAATGATCAATATATTGACCGTCAGGGGTTACTTTATAAGAATGTCCATAATAATCAATACATAAATCGCAATTCTATTTCACTTTTATTTATCAAAGTTTTATAGTAGTAAAAATCACAAAATTACAATAAATCGTACCATAATTTTTCTTGTTATCACTTGTTGCGAAAATTCTGCACCGCAGAATAAACTTCCATACACCACCGCATTTGTAATATACGGATGATTTATAAAAGATTTCCGTAGTTTGAAAAAAAAGGTGCTCATTATAATTGAAATTTTTCCATTTAAGACACAAATAATTAATATAAAAATTTACGCACGACGTGCACAAAGAAAAAGTTTAATAAATATCACACTCGACTAACGCACGAAGCGAGAAAATAATTTAAGGAAGTTCAATTTGATGACATTAGTTTCAATTTATATCAATTAAGTCTTTATATAAAGTGGCAAGGGTATATACAGAGTATTGGCAATGAATTGTAAATATTTGGAGAGGTTGTAATCGATTATTCTAACAATAAGTAAAATATTTCAAAACATGCAAGTGTTAAATTTTTTTTGAATTGAAAATTCAAACACTGAAATATTTTCCAAGCGAAAACGATGATTTCTCGAAAAGATGGGTTCTCAATGTTTGATGCAAATGTTGTTGCAGCTGCCAAATTACCTATTGAGACTCACACCAACTAATTATTGAAGAAATATCAACTGACAAGAATTAGAATTTTTGTCTCAAGATTTAGATTAACTTTGGTTTGCATGATAATGTAAATAATGAAGCACACAATGGATGGTTTGAAAAGACCGATCCCATTTGCCACTTCTTATTTGTGCAAAGAAGATTCATCGTCTAGCTTTAAAAATTGTGAAGAATCTACTACAGCTGTCAAGCCATCCAAGATCTCAAAACTGAACACAAAGGCTAACCGCTCTCAAACAGTAGGATCACCACAAGGCAACTTAATCACAATTTTATCGATTTTTAGCACATAATTAACATAACCCATATAATGGCAAAACATTTGTAAGTTTTATAGAAAGAAACTCCTGAGATACCTGTTAATCAAAGCAATTATAAATACCTGAGACTTCTGCAGAACTTCCCAATAAAAATGTTTACTTCATATCGAGTAACAAGCATTCTATTCATTGACATTCATAGACATTGTTTATGTCTCTCACAATCTCTCGTATGCAAGGTACTGAATTTTGCACATAATACTACATTGAATACATAGTTTTGCTTGTTTCTTTGTTGTTCATTAGATTTCAATATTTTATAATAATTCATATAGGGTGTTTTTTAGCTGTACGAGAACATCAAATTGAAATAAAATATTAAAAAATTGATGGAATGTTTTTTTGTTATATTTTTATGAAAATAAATTTAATGCCATTTTATGATTTGAAAATGATTTCCGGCATGTGACCACCGCGACTAATCATTACCACTTTTTCCAATATTTCTGGCCTTATTTCATAAATGGCTTACCGACTATTGACCTCCAATGCTTCCAGACTTTTTGGTTTGTTCAACTTTCAACTGCAAGAAACTCATGTAACTTTATGAAGTCATCTGAGACTATTTTTATTTTTGTATGAAATAGAGAATCATTATTGATTGACGACTCCACTGTAACATGTTTTGGTATGCTAGAATGGGTGTTTATTTACACCTTTTTTTCGTCATGATAAAGTTTTGTTGCTTCTTCATGGAGGATACATCATGAAACCATCACGGATGGTTTAGATGATAGATAACGACTTTGAAATTTTTTCAGAGACTTCCCCAGAGATAACCAACACACAAATCATTTTCCTTATTAAACATTTTCTTCAATAGTTGTGAAAATTGTTTAATTCCTAAACAAAATACCTACATACTTTAATAATCTTGTACGCGTGTCCCAGTAGATTATTAAACGGTACATTTTAAAGCCATTGTGATGTTAAAATGAAATTATTTTTAATAAATTATACACTAATCGATTCGTTAGAATTATAATTATATATTTTTTATTTTAATTGACTTCATGAGTGGTTAAAATCCGTCCGTGGACGATAAGTAACATTGTTTGATTTGATTAAATTCATGGCACAGTGAAGAGCCAGCCCAATGGCAAGCCTCCTTTAGAAATATTACAAATTACACACTATAATTATATAACAAGCAGAGACATGCCCAAGGGGGGACGAGGGGAGCCAAAAATACTACCCCCCCCCCCAATAATACTAATAACAATAATGATTTATTTAACTATTAATTATACAAATATGTTTTATTATTAATAAAAATAATAATAATAATAAATAATAATAAATAACATTAATAAAATAAAATATAACATTATAATTATTCCTTAATTCGTAATTTATTAATAATAAAACATATTTATTTTCACGAATTAATAATAAACCAATTTTAATTATACAAATATTTCAAACTCCAACAAAACACAAACATATTTTTGTTTTACGAAATTGGGAAAAAGTAGGCAAAATCACTCAAAAATCACTTTGGTCAAGTTGCCAATAGTCGCCAAACCGACAATAGGCAAAATAAATAATTACACAAAGTTGGCAATTTTTAATTAATTAAGTTGGCAAATTCCCTCCCGAAAAAACTTGGTTGGGCACGTCCCTGATAACGTATACGCTCAATTTATCTGGAGCAGGTCCATCGGGTCTTACCTCTTCTGCTCTTCAGTCTCTCTTTGTCTGGAGTCCAAGGAGGATATCGCATATTAATACGTGGGATGGTCCTTAGTCTCAGTTGGTACTTTCTGCTCATATGTTATTTCTTCTTTCTTTATGGAAAAAATTAATTATATGGAATTTTTATTTCCAGTTCTTTAAAAACCGTTCGCCAGCTTGGGACAGAACTTATGACAAGACTATAGATAGAAAATGACAAGAAACAAAAATTGTTTTAAATGATTAACAATAAAAAGTGAACTAAATTAAATAAAATTTAAATTTAAATAATCGTTTTACAACTAAGAGCAGTACAGGTATGCACTGAAAACATACAGTACATTTGAAAAATTATTATTATAAAGGTTATATGTGAAACACAAAAGTTAAATTATATTTCACATTTAGAATTAACTCTTCAACTATAAGAAAAAAATAAAATATTTTTAATTAATTAATTAATTATTAATTAATGTGCAAATATTAACTTTGTTTCGAGGTAACAAACTTGAATGCGTTTTGGAGTTCTTTTCGTGCGGATTTATAATTTTTATCATCTAATTGGAGTTTTAATGACAATTTTATTATAAATCAGCACGCGCAGTATAATAGAACTTATTCGGGATTGTTACCACGAACAAAGCTATTATGTTATGTATTTATGAAATACGTATAAGCAAGTTAATTAATTATTAATTATAACTTTAACTTTAATTAATATTAAACTTTTAATTTTGGTTAATTAAAATCTTGAGTTCTGTAGATTATAACACTTTTAAAAATTCTTTATTAGATAATTTTCTAAAATATTTATTTTTAATTAATAGTTTTTGTTTATATTTTAAAAAGATATTGTCTAATATACTTATTTAATACAACCGGAAAAATAAAAAGAATGAAATAAGAAAAACAAAGCATTATTTCAACAAATCAAATATTAAATTATGGTGGCATCACAAAGAAGTTGGTGTGTAAAAAATGAAATGCAATGAAAATACGTTATGAAGTTAAGGGTATCCAGAATGATAAGTCTAAAAAAAAAAAGAATGCAGAAGCGGCAACAACAAAATCAAGTTAATACACGTAAAAATCAGAAACCCAAAAATATGCAATATGGAAAGACGTGTGCAATGGAAGTTCAAATCATTACCACTAGGCTTCTAACCTTTCTTATCAAAAAATTAAATTTTAAGAAAATGCCCCGATGAACAAATTTAATTGCTTAGGTGGTATGTCTAGATGTATAAAACGTTTTATATACATAAAGAGGACAATGCCCTTATAGGATAATCAATAAGCTTCATTTATGCGCTATAATAGTATAACTGACTTCTATGTTGTAATCTTCAATTTAGTCAGGTTTCATCTATATTATATTAAAGTACAATAAATTATAATTACTTCTATTATTACTAACAATAAAAAAAAATTAGTTTTGTTGGAGGTTCTATTTACTTTATTCAGATTTAAGCACACGGAAACGACTATCAATTTAAAATTTTTTAAAGTATTATAGATCTATGTATAGAGGTTTTGTAATTTGTAATTTTGAGAATTACAATTATAAATTGATTAAACAAAATCAAACAAAATTAAACATCCATCGTCGATTACAGTCGTGTGTTATCGCAAACTGATTTCATCACGTTTCGGCGCATTTTGGTACAGTTGAGTTTGGACCATGTTCTTACTAGTAGCTAATTCATATATCTACAACTACTGAACTTTTGCAGTGAGTATTTACATGTTAACCCCAAGTTACCAATTGAATTACCTGAAAAAATTATACTCTTTTCATTAATGTATTTCAATCAATTTCAATCTTTACTGATAGGTACCAATAACATGAGAAATAGTAAAATTGAAATTTAGATTATTTGCACTTTTGTGTATTTTCGAATATGATTCCTGCGAATGTATCGAGAAATGTATAAAATATTTTAATTTTTATATAAAAATTGCATACATTTTCAATAGGTTAGTGCTTATAAAGCAACATCGTTTTTATTTAATTTCAAGTTAACGCACTCCAATGCACGCGCTGTTTTTTGTATTATTTGCAGAACAAAATAGTTTGTTGTTGGGCATGGCAATTTTCCGTATCTAAAATAAAAAGACATGTATCATTCTTCCATTAATTGTAGGTACTTAGGAATACCAAGTGATGATTTTGGCAAAAAATAGTTAGTACCAGTCTTGCATATTTCATTGTCTTTTACATATATGAATTTAAATTAAAAAATTTAAATTAAAATTTAAAATGAAATTTGAAAAAAAGTTTCACATGTTAAAATCTGTGAGGTTTATAATTTTTGTGATAATCAACAAGTCAAATTACGCAAAACTAAAACACTATCTATAATTCAATCGTTCATTTGGTAATGTTTTACATTGCAGATAAATATATTGTAAATGAAGTGGACCATCAATCCATCAATTGATTGGTTATTTTAGTTGAATATAAAAGTTTTCTAAATTTGCATGGCTGGGATTCGCATTGAATCTTCAATAGTCTCCGAATATAATTTAAAATTTACTAATTTTTGTCGGCGCCTGGAATACAGTGTAATCTATACGCCGTGTAAATGTTCAGCTTTTCAAGTGGTCTAGAAGTTGCCAATTTGCTTTTATATAATTACACCATCTAGCATTCATTACATTATACTTATTATGTACAAAGGAAAGCTTGTAGGATGGGTCACAGGAAGCAGACCCGTAACCAGAAACTAGGCGTATGTTTCCCGTAAAATGGAAAACCTAATTTGTGAAAATTTTCTTTAATTGAATCACATTTTTGAAGAAAATATTTTTGTATTTCCAAATTATACTATAGTTTATACCATTTGATCTTGAATAATATAAAAGAATTTTCCTACAGCTCTTTTTCTATTAATTATTTACTTTTATGAAGAGCTTATTATAGTAAGAACATGTACCAACAAAAATTTGCTTAGGACCCTGCATTAAATTAAAAATTATGATTGACCCTCTTGAAAGAAAAATCTGGCTACGGCCCTGACAGGAGGAACGTATCAAAGCAAACATTTTAAATTTGGAGTTCGGTGGAGGATAAATTTCAATTTTATCAAATGCTATATAACCATCTATCACTTGTCCGTAAAATAGCATACATTATGGAAATTGTTGGTTTTGTTATGTGAAAAAACTATTATTTCGAGCATCAAAAATGAGTAACTTGATTTAAAATTATTCGAAAATGTTTTATAAACAACCGTTCATAAGAACTTCAAATTTTAATTCTACATCATAAACCTGGGCATTGTACATATCAAATTTGCATTGTTTATGGTTTAAAGTTAATTTTTTCCATAAAAATTTATGATTTTGTGGCAAGGATAAAATATAATTTACAAGCAGGAGGCAATTTCAACCAGTGTGCCGCCAGATTTTTTGGCCATGAGGAATTGCTAATTAAATAACCACATTTGGTGAAAATTTGATGGATTTTTTCTTCTATGAAAAGTTATATACTCTGTGACATAATACATTAGGGTGGAACGAAAAATGGTTTTATTTGAATTGATATATGAAACACTTTTACAATTAAAAAAGAGTGTGCAAAATCTGAAACCGATATTTTACCATCTTCAGGTTCCTCACGGCAGTCAAAGTTTTGGATAAACGTTGCTTTTATCGATGCATATATTTTTTTTAGATCTTTTCACTCTTTAAAATATAACTAATGTCAAACTTACCAAAATGTTCCTTTTGTATTTTTGTAGAACACTATGCAAAAAGTGAAAGCGACATTTTGCCATCCTCCTTTCTCAAAAGGCTCCAAATGTGCGTTAAAAAGCTAGATACATTTGGGGCTAATAAAAAGTCCTTTTTAAAAAGATATTTCATTTATTAGTACCAAACGGAGAATAGGATGTATGACTTATCATAAGTCGATTACAACGAATACTGCGGAAAGTGCATGGGTTCAACATGCAGCTTTCCCATGCATGATCAGCTTTTTTAGAATTACCTCATTACAGAAATCTGAGGTGCTGGTTAATGACATAATCTTAACTCCTCCCAACCTAAGAGAAAAATTATAGTTGAATACACTTAATTTTTTAAATTAATATCCTCTAACGGATTCACAATTTCAGATTTTAGTTTTTTGTTAATTTTTTTCTTTTAGGTGTGGATAAAATTTTAAAGTTAAATACACAATTACAATAACAATTATAATGTAACTAAAAATGGTATACAAACTGATATTATCATAATGAAAGGTTAATGTTTTTATTGATGAAATTTTTCTTTTTGAATTAATTAGTTGTTTATCCAATTCTTTTACTGCATCCAGATTAATGTCATCCAAATGAATTGGTTCGATGTTCAAATGAATATGATTTTTTTCAGTAGTTATTTCTACTGTTGGTATTTTAAAATGTTTAACATGCGGGTTTAAATTATGGTATGTCCTTAAAACTAGTTTATCAATTTTTAAACTACAATATTTTGGAATTGTTACAATATATGTTCCATTTAATACTACTTTTTCAACTACGTTTGAACAATTACTAGAAACTAAGGTTGCTTTAACAGTAATAATTAACCATTTGTTTTTTGATAATTTTTGAACTTTAGTTTTTGTTAAGTAACTATCCCGAAATTCACAATTTTTATAATTTTCACTAAAATTAATTAAATCGACTTCACATGGATTATTTTTTGTTATTAAATTAGTAATTTGTTCACTGCACAAATAATTTAACCGATTGATTTCTTTACACATTTCGTCACTAGATCCATATTGTTTATCGTTCAACATTAGGTAAGGGAATTTTGGAATTATAATTTTGTAATAGGATTCTTGCAACACAGGTGAGGAATAAAGTTTATAATAATCATATGAATTTTGTTCTACTAAAGGAATTTCTAAAATGAATATTATTTGTTCTTGACGTATATAACCTTTGATGTTTATAATCGAATAGTAAGTGTTAAGATTCTCTTCATCGAAATCATATGGCAATTTTAAATTTGTCAACCTGGAATTTATTTTTGATAATTCGGCTTTCAATTCGTCGTGCATAATTATCGACGGGTGTAATGAATTTAATTTAGCAAATGTAATAGAGTTTTCCACATTATCTACAATTTCTATTATTATATCTAGAGCTGAAATTAATTGATTAAAAATAGTATTTAGAATTACAAAACTATCAATTTCATTAAAATATAAAGTGGTAACATTTTGCATTACCTTAGCAATTTCGTTTATTCGAGATTCTAATAATATTTGATTATGTTGTAATTTGGTCATTGATTCATTGAATACGTGCAAAGTTTTATCAGTAATACTAAGTTGTTGTTCGGCTATTTCTTTTATTTGATCTTGGTTTTCTTTGATTTTCAAAATGGCAGTATCGTATTTCTCTGCGTCTGAATTGTCTAAATTACCCGTGATGGCTTTCCATAACGAGCCTAAACCGTTTATCAATCCGCGCTTGGGACGTTCATTATTATCCGAACTTATGGTCATTTGCTTAAATTTAGTTTTAACTTGTAACAACTTATAATCTAGTAAATATCTATAAGTAAACATTTCGTTAGCATAAGCTGCTCCATACGTGGTCTCATGAAATGAATTGTTTAACTTATGGTAATTATCAACTAATTTATTTAATTTTAATCGTAAACTGGATAAATCATAAATTTGGATTAAACTCCAATAATCAATCACATTTTGGGCTATACCTAATTTCAGTGGAAGTAGTCCATGATTGTTCGAAATTTGATCTATTTCTACATTGTCACATTTTGAGATGTGGATGGTTGTGGTGAAAATGGTGATTGCGGTGATAGCGATGGTGACGTGTCTGGAACAATTGGTTGTCTTAAATTTTTTAAATGAACTGTTCGACCTTTGTTTTTATCTGAACCTCCAACTTTTTGTATTATCGCTTTATTATTTGGTAACAAGGTTTTTAATATAAATGGACCGCTAAATTTTTCACCTGTTTTGTTTCGCTTATATTTGTAACTTGTTTCATACACAACTTGTCCTTCTTTAAACGGATTACTAACATCTATATTTCTTTTGTTCACAACTCTTTCTTTATTTTTTATTAAATTTTCGTTGACCCTATCATATGTTAGTGCTAGTTTTTCTTTATGTTTTTGCATATACTCACTGTACATTTGTTTGTCATAAAATAGATCGTAAGGATCTCGTAATTTTGTGTGACCTAAGGTTAATTCTAATGGAGTTAAGTTTGTACTGGAATGTATCGAGTTATTATAAGCTATAATGGCGTATTTCACTAGGGTAGTTATTGGATCATTATGATTTGTTTTTAGTAACCTAATATGTTCTGCCAAAGTGCTATGGAATCTTTCAATATTGCCATCCGACTCCGGGTGGTGGGGTGTCGTGAAATGAATTTTTATTTTGTGTGATTCAAGCAATTCTTCAATTATGTGATTGTGAAATTCTAAACCTTGATCCGCACTAATCGTTTCAGGGGTTCCATAAAATGAAAAGTAATTAATTAACGCGTTCAGTATATCTACAGCATTTTTTGATTTAATTTCTATTGCTTGACCTAACTTTGTAAAAGCATCAACTATGGTTAAAAATTTAATGTTTTCCGCCGTGTAAACATCGATATGTAATTTTTCAAAAGGACGGTGTGGAGTATCCGTTAACATCATTGCAATTTTGGGTGGATTTCTTTCATATTTACTTTTCTTGCATTTTGTGCAATTAGCGATAAATTTTGCTATATGTTCTTGCATGAGGGGAAAATAATATTTTCGTTGTAGTTGTTTTAATGTTTCCGAAATACCACGGTGGTTAGTTTTACCTTCATGTTGATTTCGAATAGCTATATCTATGTCGTCTTGCTCATTGAGAATTTCTCGTCTTTCTGTGCAATAGATTAACTCGGGACCCGTTGCATTAAATAATTTTTTAACCACTCGATTAAACTGCTGAAACATATTTTCCGTTTCAAAATAAACATAATATTTTTTTGATTCTGTAGTGTATTCTTTTAAAAATTTAATAATGCTTTCTTCATCATTACTATTTATCTGAACATGATATCGTTTAATTTTACCTATGGTCTCTATTTTGACTGGTTGCATTTGTGAATGTACCTCATATATGAAATATTGATTCGGTTTTGAATCAATTACATCTTGGCATATTTTTATACTCACGATTTCTTTATTTTGACTAACCGAATGAACCGTTTCTGAATCATCTAATCGTTCTACAATTTCATCTAATTGATCTACAGACATGACGTTATCTTCAGAAAGATTTTCTTCCAATAATATATCACGTAATAAATTTTCATTATCATCGCAATTGTTTATTATAGATTCATTTTCTATCGCGTTTATATCTATTGGTAAATTATTATTTTGATCATTTTTATTATTAATTTCAATTCTACTCAATGCATCTGCGTTACTATTTTGCTTACCCTTTTTGTAAATAATCTCGTAATCATACTCTTCTAGTTTTATTTTCCAACGTTGTAATTTTGAGTTTGGTTCCTTTAATTTTGATAAATAAACCAAGGGACGATGATCTGAATAGATAATAAATTTTCGCCCATACAAATAAGGTCTAAAATATTTGACTGCCATAACTATCGCCAATAGTTCCTTTTCGATGGTACTATATTTTCTTTCTGATTCATTTAAAGTACGTGAGGCGTAGCAAATGGGTTTATCTGACCCTACTGGTCCTTGTGAGAGAACAGCCCCTATGGCTACATTAGAAGCGTCCGATGTAACTACAAAGGGTTTCTCAAAATCTGGGTACTGCAATATTGGGTGATTAACCAAAATATTTTTACATCTATTAAATGCTTCCATGAATTCTTTAGTGTGTTCAATTTTATGACCTTTTTTTAAACAAATAGTTAAAGGTTTAGTGACCTTAGCATAATCTTTAATAAATTTTCTATAATAACCTGTCAATCCTAAAAATCCTTTTATTTCCTTTGTCGTTCTAGGAGGTGGGAATTTTATTACAGCTTCTATTTTAGCTGGATTGGGTTTCACACCTTCTGGCGTAATAACATGACCTAAAAATTGCGCTTCCTTTTTCAAAAATTCTGATTTATCCATTTGGATTTTAAAATTTGCGTTTCTGAGCCTATCGAACACCATTTTTAATTTTTCAATATGTTCTTGTAATGACGTAGAAAATATTACTATGTCATCTAAATAAACTATACAAGCTTCATTTTGAATTCCGCGTAAAATATTATCTATGACGCGTTGAAAAGTTGCAGGAGCATTTTTTAACCCGAAGGGCATTCGTTTATATTCGTAATGTCCTCGCGGTGTTGAAAATGCCGTTTTTTCTCGATCTCGGGGGTGCATTTCAATTTGATGGTACCCCGACGCCAAATCTAATGTAGAAAAATAAGAACATTTACCTAGTTTGTCTAGTATATCCGAAATATGTGGGAGGGGATATTTATCGTCAACGCATTTATCATTCAATGCTCTATAATCAATTACCATTCGAAATTTTTGTATTCCCGATGCGTCTAGTTTTTTTGGAACCACAATGACCGGGCTTGACCAGGCACTTTTAGAATGCTGAATAATGTCATTCGCTAATAGTTCTGTAACCTGAGCCTCTACTTCTTTTTGTTGTGCATGAGGCATCCTATACGCTTTTTTAAATACCGGTACGTTATCATTAGTTTTTATTTCATGTTTTACTATATTCGTAAATGACAAGGGTAGGCGGTCACAATAAAAAATGTCCCTATACTCATAACATATTTTTCTAATCGCTTTATTTTCTTCTTCATTTAAATGATCTAATCTAAGATTTTTTAAATTTTCTTTTAATAACCTATCGACTTTATCGTCGCCATTTAATTCGTTTCTATTGGTCATTTCGACATTATCCGTTTCAATTACATTTAATGGTTCTACAGTTACTAACTTTTCCGTTTCATTGCTATTGGTAATACTAATAATGGCTTCACGATTTTTTATTGTAACTAAACATTGTGGGATTTCGACCCCTTGTACTATTTGTTTATATTCAATTATTCCTAAATTTAAATTTGTATTTACGGGAACTTTGATAATTTGTTGTTGACGCGGTTGTAATCGAAACTGTTTCGGTTTCAATTGTTCAAAATATATCGGAATCACATTATTTTTCGTACACAAAATATTCTTTTTTAAATCAATATTCGCGTCCAAATATTTCAATAAATCCATACCAATTAAACCATCGTAATTAGGATTAAAATCAAATATACAAAAGTTAAAATATTCTTTAATATTAAAAATGTTAGGTAATGGTATCCTTGCTATAAATTTATGAAATGAAGTTTTATGTGCTGTTCTAATTTTGAAAGGTGATTCTTTAACATAATCTTTATAATATCTTTTTACAATTTTCGGATGTATCAGGGTTTTCGAGGACCCTGTATCGATCATAAATTTTAAATTTAAGTTAGGAATTTTTATATAAGGTAAAGTGGACGTGTTAATATTAGAAATATCAATTACGTTTGATCGGTTACCGGCTCTGCCATTTGAAAATTTTGATCGTCTTCAAATTCATGTTGAAACAATTCTTCCGATTTAAAATTTGATCTGCTATTTTGAGGTTCGCGCCTCGTATTTCCCGCTCTAGTATTTCCCGACGACGTGTCCATTGGTTCTGGGACAAAACGTCTTGTCACGGTAGTTTTTTGACCGTTATTATTATTGAATTGCCTATTTTGATAATTTGGATAATTTCCATTATTTTGATAATTTTGATTCGGACGATAATATGATTGGAATGGCTTGTTAAAATTATTATTATTTGATCTATAATTTGAATGTGATGCAAAGTTATTTTGCCTTGCATTACCTGAATTATTATAATTATTATTGTTGGGCAATCTTTGATTAAAATTATTATTTGTTTGATTATAATTAAAAGGTTTATTCTGATTATATGATGGTTTAGAGTTACTGTTCTTATCACTTCGTTGATGGTTATGACCTCTCGGTTCATACGAGTTTACTTTATTATTAGATTGCTGCAATAAATTATTTTTTGTATATGAAAAATTTTCTTCCTCTATTACTAAACTAATTGCAATTTCTAAAGTTTCTGGTTTTTGTAATCTGATAGCCAAACTACTTTGCAACCCTCGTAAGTAAGCGTCTAACGCTTGACTTTCGTAAATTTGCGTTTTTAAAGCCCTAATATCTTCATCAACTTCAGTTAACTGTAATTTGGTAAGTAATAAACTTAAAATGTCTTGACAGCGATTGCCAAAATTTACAGCACTTTCATTTTTGTACTGTCTAAGTTGTAATAAATCTCCAACCAAACATTTTTCATCTCTGGAATCGGAAAAGAATCGCAATAATAATGCCTTTATCTCATTCCAATTACTCAGACTACCTCTAGACCCAATTAAATCTAAAGCCCTATTTTTAAGTTTTCCAATTATCGCTCGTAATAAAAATTGATTCTGTGGATTATTTATATTTGCACGATCAGTGAAAGTATTTAATAAATACTCACTAGCATTTATAAAAATTGGCAAACTTGCCGAATTCCCACTAAATTCGGGAATTGAATCAATGTGAAACTTTTCAACTTTCGGAGTTGCCATTGTGACTTCTCTTCTGAGAGGACTCCTATCTCTTACTGTTTCGTTTTCTGGCATGAATTCAAACTTTTTTTTTTATTTATTAGTTACGTACGCAAAATTCAAATAATATTCTTTCTTTAAAAAAAATTAATTTTTTTTATTTTTAATGATGACACGTAGTACGCGTGTGTATAAAATACGATTTTATATTATTGAATCGTAGACATATAATTATTATAAAAAATTATTAGGATAAAAATTTTCACTTACAGGAGTTGAACCATTATTTTTATCTTCGTTGTTGTTTCGAACTCGATGGCCTCCAATTCGGCGATGTCGTCCGTGTTGTGGTCACCAGCTTCGAACTTCAGGGTGGGGTTAGTGGAATTGACGATCTGCAATTCGGCGATGTCGTCCCAATTGTAGTTTCCAATTTCACTTGTTGAATTGTGTGTCCAATCTTCGCGATTTTGTCGTCGATTGAACTTTAACTTTCCGTTGAAACAATAATTTCGACGATGCACTTCGATAATTATTATTTACAACTCTAATTTTGCAGATTCGAATGTTTTAGTTAATCGTTAAAACGAACACAATAAATTCGCGATTTTTGTCGAAAATACTGTACTAAAACAATCCTGTACCGACTGCGCCAGATACATTTGGGGCTAATAAAAAGTCCTTTTTAAAAAGATATTTCATTTATTAGTACCAAACGGAGAATAGGATGTATGACTTATCATAAGTCGATTACAACGAATACTGCGGAAAGTGCATGGGTTCAACATGCAGCTTTCCCATGCATGATCAGCTTTTTTAGAATTACCTCATTACAGAAATCTGAGGTGCTGGTTAATGACATAATCTTAACTAGCTAATTTTGACGAAAATGTAAAAAACAAACAATTAACACAAAAATGTATTCTGCAAACTTACATACATTTAAAATATCAACTAAAACAAAACTCTGTAATAATATCTGTTTATTTATGTTTAAAATAATCCGATTTAGTTTCAAACGATGGTTACGTAACTCTTGGATTAGATACGGGCTTAAATAAATTCCTCACGGTTACCCCACTTACAGCTAGAGATGCTTCCGTTACAAGACGAACGCATCGCTGAACTGCTTGTGTGTGTCATGGAAATTTTGGAAAATCAGGAAAACTTGCTTCTGGAAGCCCTAAGTAAACTAATTTCCATGCAAATATGGAGTTTGCAGTCATTGGTGACTCAGTAACGCTTAAGTCGTTGGTGAGCCGAACCTTCAGGATACGTCGAATACCGAGTTCTCTATATTTTTGATCTTCGTTCGTCAGTAAAGAAAGAAATACATTTTCCGGATGTGCAAAAAACCCATTACGTTGAACAACAGGCTGAATTCCAAAAATATAGAGAACTCGGTATTCGACGTATCCTGAAGGTTTGGCCCACTAATAAGACAACAGAAATAAGCGTTCTATACCTGTAATAAATTTTAATGCAACTCTTTACGCCGATTTAATTTCTTAGAACGACTTAAACGTTACTGAGCCACCAATGACTGCAAACATGGAAATTAGTTTACTTATGCCCGTACTAATAGTCGCGGATCAAGCCGAGATCAAGGATTGAACCTCGGTTTTCTCTCTCTATCTAGTTACCCGGTTACGGTTTAACCGAGGGTCAATCCTTGATCTCGGCTTGATTCGCGACTATTAGTACGGGCATTAGGGCTTCAGAAGCAAGTTTTCCTGATTTACCAAAATTTCCATGCCACACACAAGCAGTTCAGCGATACGTTCGTCTTGTAACGGAAGCATCTCTAGCTGTAGTGGCCGTGGAAACCGTGAGGGATTTATTTAAGCCCGTATCAAATCCAGAGTTACGTAACCATCGTTTGAAACTAAATCGGATTATTTTAAACATAAATAAACAGATATTATTACAGAGTTTTGTTTTAGTTGATATTTTAAATGTATGTAAGTTTGCAGAATACATTTTTGTGTTAATTGTTTGTTTTTTACATTTTCGTCAAAATTAGCTTTTTAACGCACATTTGGAGCCTTTTGAGAAACCGGAGGATGGAAAAATGTCGCTTTCACTTTTTGCATAGTGTTCTACAAATACAAAAGGAACATTTAGATAAGTTTGACATTAGTTTTATTTTAGAAAGTGAAAAGATCTAGAAAAATATTATATGCATTGATAAAGCAGCTTTTTTCCAAATCTTTGACTGCCGTGAGGAACCTGAAGATGGTAAAATATCGGTTTCAGATTTTGCACACTCTTTTTTAATTTATTGTAAAAGGCACCTTTTTAGAAGTGTTTCATACATAAATTCAAAAAAAAAAACATTTTTCGTTCCACCCTAATATACATATTATTATTATTGATACAACTTTTGCAACTCCTAATACTTTATTTTGCAGCACAAAAATTTAATTTTTTTAAATTATTGCAGTTTGGTAGGATGTTTTGACATTATATGAAAAAATCTTCTATTCTCATGTAATTTATTACAGTTGGTTAAATTAAACATGCCAAGTTTAGGCAATGATATTGTTGATAAATTTAAATCGGATGTAGGTAACTAACAAGGGGCGAGCCAATATTGTCACTCACCAATCTGCATCATTTTTAATAATATACCTTTTGGTCATAATTACGTTATACATTAGGTGAAAATTTTAAATTCCTTATTCAGCCAATTTGGAGAAAATTGATTTTGAAGAACGAAAATTGCAGGTAATTTTACATTGCATTACGCATTAATAATATTTTATAACGTAACATATGCATTACGAGTATGTAATCCATCATTTGTTCATAAGAAATACATTGTTAACCTTGGAATAATGCAAATGCAATTTATACAGTAATCATACGAATTCGTTCTTTAAAATCGATTTTCTACAAATTATTTAAAATTTTCACCTAATGTCTAACTAATTATGACCAACAGGTATATTAAAAATATTTTTTTCGGCAACTAAAACATTTAAAATTAAGAATAAATTTTCGTCCATTTTTAAATTAATTTATTTTTATTTCTTCAGGTAGTGGATTTAATAATAATTACTCGATTATCTTACTCCTACGTTTCGCTAATCTATTGAAAGCTTCATCAATCAAAAAAATTTATTTAATCATTTTTAAATTGTCATTTTATCTTAATTTCTGTAATTTGTACTTCCTGATGAAGCTTTCAATAGATTAGCGAAACGTAGGAGTCAGATAACCAAGTAATTATTATTAAAGTCCACTACCTGAAAAAAGAAAAATAAATTAATTTAAAATTAAAATATATAAAAAATATAAAAAATATAGTTTTACCGCCGTATTCATAAAAATAAAGCAATATTTAAGAGAGGTTTACAAACCCTTCTTAACCATAACCTAGTTTTTTTTGCTATGAAAAGCAAGCAAAAAGAAGCTAGGTTATGGTTAAGAAATGTTTACAAGCCTCTCTTAAATATTTCTTTATTTTTATGAATACGGCAGTTAGTTATTAACTTATGAAAGTATAGGTACAGTCATAGTATAATACTAATAGAATAACCGCCGTATTCATAAAAATAAATCAATATTTAAGAGAGGCTTGTAAACCCTTCTTAACCATAACCTAGCTTTTTTTGCTAGTAAAAGCATAGGGAAAAAAGCTAGGTTATGGTATATAAATTGTAAACAAGGGTTTACAAGCCTCTCTTAAATTTTGATTTATTTTTATGAATACCGGTAAGTATTTGCACTTCCCAATTTTGTGACCACGGGTCGTTCTCGCGCATTCTACAGCGCGAAACATCTTACTCACGTATACGATCTAGATCGTGCTCACGTGCACATCTCTTATCAGCTGTTGTTGTCAGCTCGAGTTTGTACCTTAAATAATTTTAAATCTGAATTATATCGCGCCATAAATACTTGCGCGCAGTAGAGTGCGCGAGTTCAACTCGTGGTCATCGTCAACAAAGGAACCGACAGTGGTGAAACTACTTATTCTATTATTATTATACTATGGTACAGTGAATTACATTAAGTTGTAAAACTTATTTTGTAACAAGTTTTTAGGAAGTTGATGATGAGAGTATTAACTACGATAATCTTGTTTCGCTTTCATCAAAGCTCTAGTTACAATCTTATAATAATATAGAAACATACATTTTTCAATTTCCTGTAACTTGTTACGAAATAAGTTTTACAACTTAATGTAATTCATTGTAAAACATTTAAAAGTGATTCAAGTTTGTGTTTATCGTACCATGAAAGGATTTATTCAAGCAGGATCTAATGAAAATCGAAATACATAGGACGAAAAAGATCAGTCAGAATACCAAAAATACCATTTACCAAAAACCATACTTGGTTACATACTTTAGCGAAAAGGTTAAAAAAAGTAAGATGTTCTTCTTATGGTACAATGGTGACGAAATAATATTCTCAGATGAGAGGCTATTCTCAGATGAGAGGCTATTCTCAGATGAGAGGCTATTGTTTTATAAGCAACCTACCATTAGCAGAACGATAGGATGTGTGCTGTTTCGCTAAATGATGTTCTTAACAACGAAAAAAAAAACGTTCTACGCTTTCAAGATCATGATAGGAAAATAGTTTGGGGAGCTATATGTAAAAGGGAGACTCCGCCACTGGTATTCATCAAAGAAGATGTAAAGTAAATGCCAAATACTATTTAGAAGATGTTTTATAAAAAAATATGTTATGAGCAGTCCAAAAAATGTATGGCGATGAATATTATTAATTCCTGCTAGATGAAACCCCCATCGCATACTGCTGGTACACGGTACAGTGTAACTTTATAGCTAAGAATGAATGGCCACCAAGCTCACAAGACTTAAATCCTTTGAAATTTTCTATGTGAAAAAAAAAGAAAAGAGAGAAAAAGAGAAAAAAAGAACAAAAAACTAAGAGAGCACAACGTCACTTGTTTTAAAATTGCTCGTATATACCTGGGGATGAAGGATAACTTCCGTTTTCAGTAATGCAGCTTTTGGAATGAAGTGTGTGCTTTTATTCCTTGTAAAATAATCGAGAAACTGTTCCTCAATCCCTAGAGACATTAATCTAATGAAAAATATATGATTATACTTCGATAAAAGCGTTCATAAATTTAAAAATCTAATAAAAATTGCTGGCTACTCGGACATTTTTACTAAGCAATTACTATGATGTTATCCATCAACAAAAGTTTTGGTACAATCAATGCCAATGTTTCTAAAATAACAAAAAAGTTCCTACAAAATACTTAAATATTTTCTGACAATTTTTTTTATTAATTAATTATTATTAACTAATTGTTATCGTCCATTATAAAATTAATCAATTAATTAAATAGTTTATACGAAAGCCCCTTATGACAACTAATTTTTTGGTCAGTATTTTTATCATTAAATGGTCAGTATTTTTTAAAATAAATGGTCAGTATAATAATAATATTTTGGTCAGTATAAATATTTAAGTGTTAGTATTAAATCGAATTTTGGTTAGTCAAGAAGAAGACTAAGAAGAAGAATAAATCGAATTTTGGTCAGTATAATTTGTTATTTTGGTCAGTATAATTTGTTAATTTGGTTAGTATTATTTTTTATTTTGGTCAGTATAGTAGTACTGTAAGTTGCTTGTTTGGTTAATATATTTTATTGCTTAGTTAATTTTTGTTGTTTCATGCAATAAAATGCAAATAACTATAGAATGATGTTGGAGGGAAAAAACGCGACGAATGAACGAAATAATGGATAAAGGATTTGATCGATGGAAATGAAAACATGAATAAAGGATTTGATCGAATTAATGAACAATTAAATGAAAACATAGAGCAACTGAAAGAGAAGAAGAAAATAAATGAAGAAGTATGCTTGGAGAATAAAGATACTAATAATAAAGTCCTTGAAATAGAAGAAACGAAAGAAGAAAAATCATCAGAAGAAATTATTCCCGAGAAAGTAAACTAAGAAGAAAAGTGTGATGCAAGCAGGATGGAAAAGAAAATCTTAAGAAAGAAAATAAGATGGCGAAGAATACAAAAGAAAAGAAATTTTTACCTTAAAGGAGATCGTGTGCGTGAGCAGAATAAGATAGAAAAAGTGGAAAACGAGGTTACGTCAAAGAAGATGAAGTCTATCCGTGAAGATATGTTCCACGTAGTAACATAGGAGAATGAAGAAAAGGATGAACATGACGAGAAAGAGATACCGCCCAATAAATTGTTTTGGGTTTCTGAAGTGAGGGAGATGTTCATAAAGAAGAAGTTGGGTAAAGATTAGAGAAGAGTGTTTAAAGAATTTTGGAAAAAGAAGAAGTGGTTAAAATCGTAGGAAATGTCAACCTATCAAAATGGCAATACCGGCGTGCAAGGTGGAAAGTCGATGAAGACATCAATTCCCAATAATAAGAAGAAAAATAAGGGAACTTTGATTAATAATTTACATAATATGATGACTGCAAATCTAAAGGAAAACGGTAAATTGATACAATTAGAAATTGAATAAAGATTGGTATGATGAGGAAGTGTTAAGAAATATTGAAGAATTATATGAGTGATGAATTGAAGAAGAGTAAAGGTGAATAGCTATTGGTAGAACGAAGGGTTAAATTTTTATGATGATGACATGAAGAGCAATAATGAATAATGAAGCAATACGAAGAATTAATTAAGTAATGAAGAAAATAATGTGAGAAGGGGCGATGTTTACATATCATAAAGGATATTTACAGCTTTAATGATGATCAGGATTTAGTAACAATTTAAAAATCTTTACAACGGACTGGAACATTCCGTTTGTCAAAATTTTGGAGGATGTTAACCTTAATTTTTTATTTAATTTAACGACATTTTATGTCGTGAGTAAAATCGTTTAAAAATATTGTATAATTTAATTTTTCAAAAAAAAAACAAGGAAGTTGGAAGCTTAAAATTATTTTGATACAAAAATCGGGATAGCGGGATGTTTAATTTAATTGATTAATTGAAAATCAAGTTAGTGAGAAGAAAGGACCCCCTTCTGCAATAAGGCACCAACTGACGTTTTACCTTAAAGTGAGTTAGGCCCATATTATAAATGTGGAGTTCGTACTTCATCAATTTCACACAAAAAATCCAAGTTTTCATTAACTCTGTTGGTTCTAGAACCAATTCAAAAATTCTGAAAATTTCGTAAACTACCAAGTATAATTAGCAAAAGAGAATCACGTAGTTTTTTATGTGTGAATTTAATGCAGAAATATAATTTAATTTAAAAAATATTTAAACTTGGGAAAAACTTCAAAAATGTAATTTTGAGACCAATTTACAATATTCATTTGAAAACAGTTTTTGTCGTTTACTCGAAACTTGATTTATGTCACTTGGTGCCTTATTGCAAAAGGGGGTCCAATTAATAAAGAGTTCACTGAATACAAAAAATAAATAAAGGCTGAAAATTTTATGATAATGATACTATATTTAAAATACTGACAATTTATTTAAAATACTGACAATTTATTTAAAATACTGACCCTTTATATAAAATACTGATCATTTATTAAAAATACTGACCAAAAATAGTTAAAAATACTGATCAAATAAATACAAGCCTTAAAAAATTAGGACGAAATAGACCCAGAAACCGTTAAAATAATATGCTAGCATTGTATTGTATAACTCCTAGTAGGCAATTTAAAATACATTATTATTAGGTTCATATTGTTACTTTTAGAAGTAAACGGTAACGACAATTATCATTCAGGAACCTAATTTTTTTTTATAATAGTAAACGAATCGATTTTTAAAAATTTGAAAATCAATTTTTTTGGTTTAGGAAATATTTAATGTGGAAACTTTTATTAAAATATTATATTGTACACTATCAGCTGCTTCTCTTGCAGGAGGTCCTTTAATCGATATCACGCGGGAAAAAGTACCTTTGAATTTCCATTCGAGTACGCTAACTACTGAGGTGTCAAATCTAAAATTATAAAATTAAAATCAATATTTAGTGTGGTACACCAATAGAGTTTTCGGTTAAATTTTATAAACATTTAAAGCTTCATCGTTAAATAAAGAAATTGTACATCTTTATGCTTATAGCTGATTTAATTACTTTAAATTATTATACAATAAAGGTAGATAGGTAGGTAGAAAGAAAAGAGAAGAAAAACTAACCATGATTTATTGCCTAAAAGGAAAATTTTCCAAAAAGGCAGGAATTATAATATAATATTGCTGAATAGACCAGCAGTCTGGCGTAAATCAAACACGGATAGACTACAGAGCGGGAAACCGCGGTTCTAATCCTGATGATTGCATCGGATATGTGCTGTGATCTAAAAAAGTCCAAAATCGAACTGTGTACTACACTCGCCAACCCGGTTAGCCACCGTGGCGAGTTATCCCTAGTAGCACACATCTGTGCTACTAAGGATAGCTAACAAACCCCCCATAGAAATATGGTGGAGGCTTTAATCCGACTATGGATTGCATAGCTGTCTAAAGAATTGCTGAATTACACTATGCAATTTATTGTACAATATATTGTACGTGTCACTGATTGGTGCGGATTTTGGGCTAACAGCATCATCGGACAATTATTCTTCTTCGAAAATGTGGCTGGTTAGGTAATAACAATTAATGGTGTTCGCTATCACGACATGATAATCCAGTTTTTTGTACCTAAATTGCAAATGAATGTGGACGACATATGGTTTCAACAAAACGGTGCCACATGTCATACAGCCTGAGAAACAATTCAATTACCGCATTCATTTCCTGGTTGGGTAATTGCCGTTTTGACCGATCATAATTGGCCGCCCAGATCATACGATTTAACGCGGTAGGATTTTCTTTTGGTTTTTTTTTTAAGTTTAAGGTTTACACCAACAAACCCACGACCAACCACACCTTTAAGAAGGAAATTTACCGCTGTATCAACAAAATTTAGCAAAACGGTCATGGAAATTTTCAACAAAACAGTGCGCGTATGTGCGTATGTGTATTAAATATAAATTTATATAATATAAAAATAAATTGTTTTGTTCTAAAATCAAAAATATATTTTCCTTTCAATAAATTATAATCCGTACAACATTTCTACACTTCTCGCACATTGCTTTATATTCATTCCAGAGTTTGCTCTAAAATCTAATTTCTCTAAATGCAATTCACTAATCAACACCCGCCAAATGCAATAAAGTTACCATTCAAAAGTTCTAATCACATCAATATATTATTATAATACCATGTTCCCTGTTTTGACAAAAAATGTGCTATATACACAATCTCCCAAAAGTAAATAAAAACTTAACTTTTTAATGTTAATTTTCATATTTGTTGACATTTTTTTAAATTGATTTGAACAATTAGTTACTCATTACTGTTTTATTAATTGATTATAAACATAAAAAAATAAAAGTTTTGCTTTAACATAAGAAACAATAAATTAATAAAATTATTAATAAAATTATCAAACGTTCCAAAAGTAAAATATCATTTATGATCCACAATGACCGCCTTCTTTTTCCGACATGAGTGCTATTCTGGAAGGTAGTGATTTGGTATACTTCTGACACGCGATTGGACTAATTTTGTACCAAATTTTAGTAATGAGAGCCATACTATGACGTCCGTATTTCTAGGTGCTTTGTCTGCTATACGATATTTTCATATAGACCATATGCTTTTAATGAGTGATAGATCTGGACTATGTAGAGCCAAGTTAAAACATTATTTACATAATTTGTAACCACTTTGGCCTTATGTATTGGAGCATTATCTGGTTGCACTATAAATTTTTTTCCAATTAACGTCTTTCTTCAGGTATTATTACATCATTTAATAGTTTTAAGTATACTACAGTGTTAACTTTACCTTCAAAAATTACTACTTTGCCAACGCCAACTGAGCATATACATCCCCAAATATAATACTTTTGTCAAACGACTTTTATGTAGATTTTGTACATTTAAAAGACAAAACTTTGGTTGTTTTCCGTCACACGTACATTCTTCTATGACTATATTTTAATCGAATCATAGATTCATCGATCCGTAGGATCGAATCCCAAACATCTGTTGGCTTTAAAACATTAAATTGCATCCTATTCATTATATATTTATCTTGTTTAAGTACGGTATCTTTTGTGGAACTCAACCGTGTTTTTTATCTGCATAGAGTCGATGTCGTATTGTTTGAGTAGATAAATTAATTAGGGACCCTATTTCAAGTTTAGAACGAATTTTTGGAGCAGATAAATTTGGGCCACTATTGGAAATTGTCTGCATTTTATTATCTTACCTTTCGTGGTAACTTTTTGCCGGTTTTGGAGCTTTAACGATGTTACTTTAACTTCCATTTGAAAAGCATGAATTACTTTAAACATTGAAGTGGTAGATTTATCTAGCAAGTCAGCAATTTCTTGCACTTTTTTTTGTACATACAACTTGATGATAAATTGGCGTTTTTCCAATTTCAAATAGTAATTCAATTTGAAGGAAATATAGCAAAGTTGTATAAAGTTTGTCAAAAAAATTACACTTACTCCTCAGTAATTCAATGTATTCTAAATAAAAGTTTTGTCTTCATAATAAGGTATGATTTAATAAAGATGATGTATTTTTATAATGAATATCGTTTGTTTTCCATATTTGTTATTAACGTTTTTATACACTTTTCTATATCAAATTGTAAAGACTTTTCAGTAAGCAAAAATGTTTGCAAAATATCATTTGTTAGAAATATACGAAAAATATGTTAAATATAATTTTTTAACTAACTTTTGGGAGATTGTGAATAACGTAGTGGCCATAACTGTAAAGCAAAGACATTAAAAATATGCAAAATTGGTTTACGTAAATTCATTGCCTAAAGAAATCTGGTCCTATCACAAAGGAATTAGCTTATGAGATTACAATTTTTTTTAGAACATTATTACACAAACCATATTATATAATGTAGGTATAAACAATTCAAAGTGGAAGATTCATAACAATTTAGTTGAAAGAGCTCAACACTGAAGATTTCAATATTTGAAGTTATCCGTTAAATGTGTAATTTACTAAAATGTAACAATAATTTTTTTCAAGGAATTATTATCAAGGAACTTCAATTATGTAACTTAATTCAAATGTACCTAAGTTATAATTGCTTTTAATTTTTAACATTTTTAATTCAAATAATTTTTTTCAATTGCAATATTACACATTTTTAATAGATATTTATAATTTAAAGACATTATAATATTCATCTCAGGAGCGAAACAAATTTGTCATGGTTTATAGTTTTTCATTTATAGATTCTAATTCCTTTATAACTTGAAAAAAATAATAATTAATTGTTACATTTTAGTAACTTATCATAATATTATTAACTAGTTTATAACCTAAAATATTGTACTGATATTTGACTACCAAAACTTCCTGGAAGGCCGCTGTACTAGATTCACGCCGTAGTAGAGTTTTTCTCTTTCTCAAGGGTCGGTGGATTCAGACAGACGAAATAATAAATAGCAATTCGAAGTTAACATTATTTATTAAATAAAAATATTCAATTACGACACTTTGCATCAAATTACAGTTGACAATAAATTTATCCCAAACCAAATGTGTGCGGTCATGTAACAATTCAAAAGATCCAAGTCATATTTAATTCCTCGAATACAGAAGCTAAACTTGGATATTTTAATCATTCGTGTAAATGTGTGTAAATAACTATCAATTCTACAAATTTTCTAATAAATCCATTAACAACACAAATCGTTGTTCTAATTTGAATTTATTAAAATAAGATAAATTTTTACCTTACAAATTCTCACTTTGGTAAATTTTCACTCGATTGATTACGTCACTGAAGACGCGCTGGCGACCATGTGTTGATCTACGTAGTCCAGTACCCTCAAAGTTGCAAGTGTTCCAGTCCGCTACCGGAATTCTTGTGCTAATAATCGTTTGGAAGTGCCAATTAATCCTGCTTTTCTTGGTTAATCAACTTATTAACTTGTTAATTAAACAATCGTTGCCTCGCTTCATTCGCGATGCACAATTTTCCACTAATTATGGACCGTACGTAATTAGTCACTACGTAATTATGCGACTCTCGTCAATTATTCACTTCCGTAAATCCGCAAATTTCACTCTTTGATTCCTTGATCAAAGAACTTTATACGAGTTCCTTAATTGGGATCCAATCAAGAACTCTACATGTTTCTCAATCAGAATCTACCCAAGAACTCTACGTGTTCCCAGTCTGAGATTCCCACAGAAACTGAACTGCTCTCCTCTCTTTTCTTCCTGGCCCTGTTCCCTCATATTCAAATTTGGTTTTTTGAAGTGGGAATTTTTAATTTTATGAGCGAAATTGACTCTTCCATCCAGGTAACACAAAACCTTTACTCGCACACGCATCGAAATGTTATTAACACTTTGTTTTTCAGAAATCTGGAGTCACTAATTCATTACCAAATAATGTACAGGATGCGACACAAATTTTATATTTTACAAATAAATTAAAATGTATCAGTTTTATGTGTAAATCTGTTACAAATAATGGTTTTTGTAAAATTGATGCAAATATCGCTTTTTATGTCAGTCAAATTAACTGACCACTGATTTCAACTCAAATGTCTTCAAATTACTACCCTATTCGTCTGCTTGCACCCTTAAAATTAAGAAATATCACCAAAATATATTTATATATATATTTAATTTTAAGTTATCCGTTAAATGCGACAGCTGACTATTTTAAATCGCTTAAAGCAAAGAAACGATGCGTCCAAATGAGCCTAGATTTTTTATAAAGAACAATATGGTGTTTTAAATTTTCACTAAATTTTATCTAGTTTAGTGATTAAAAAAAATTATCTAAGGCAGGACCCAAAGTAAATTTTAGGAAAATTAAAAATCAAGTTACTGTTTTAGGAAAAAGCTATTTTCATAGCTATAGAGCTTCAGGAGCTACAGAAAACAAGAAGGTAGTAGATTTTTGAAACCGAACAAAGAGCAATGTGACCCACGCTAGTTTGCGTTAGAGTGACATTCCGAAGATTGAAAATTCGGAAAATTTTTAAAATACGAAAAAGTGTGACTAGTGACAAACCTGTCGATCGACAACAAGTTTGATTCTACTTCTTGGAAAACTCTTGTTGCTTTTAGCTGAGACACCAACGGATGGAAGTAATAAAAACAAGCAACAAAGTTGAACGCTCAATATTTTTCTTCGTTTAAATCACGCCGTGTGTAATTTAACCTAAAATTTTGTAATATTAGGTACTAGCGTAATTTTAAGTGGTGCATTATTGATTGATACTAACTTAATAATTTACACTCGAACACCATTATAGTATTTTGTGTATAATTGTGTATTTTTGAAATCTAGCCACTTGGTTGGCGTTTTGTCACATAATTTGATTTCATTTACTAAAGTAACATCGATTCAGAAATAAAGGTGAGGCAATACGGCACTTGGAGTTTATATGCAATAGAATTTCTCTTCCGTGGGGATATTTATATTTTTGAACAAAAACCATTTGTCCTTATCGGGGTTAGGTTTTCCAGTTCATTATTTTTCTTCTTAAATATAAACTTGATTGCAATAGAGGAAAGTAAAGGGGAGACGAGTATAATATAATACCCTTATTTTATGGATATACTCGTACATATACCGATAATTAATAAATAAATATTGGAAAAATTATATTTAGAAATAATATCAACATTTTTATAACGTAATGTAATTTTGTATTTAATTTCAGGTTACTTCTTACAATTCACATGGACAAAATTATGCATAATCCAATTAGGTTAGAATAAAACATAAGGAATAAACATACAAACATTTGCTACTTTTTTAAAATAAAAATCATGAATAACAATGGGACCACTATGGCAGATTACGAAAGAATTCGACTAGTAATTTTGGGTGGAGCTGGTGTTGGTAAAAGTTGTATAGTCAAGAGATTTTTAACAAATACTTATTCTGACAAATATAAAAGCACCGTGGAGGATTTGTATAACAGAGAATATAATTTGGGCCAAACTACTTTGAAAGTAGATATTTTAGATACGGCAGGAGATATGCAATTTCCTGCAATGAGAAGACTTTCCATTGCTACTGCAAATGCGTTTTTATTAGTGTACGCAGTTACTTCTGCTCCTTCTTTCATTTGTATCAAACAATGTTTCGAAGAAATTAGAGAACAGAGGGCAGATTTTCAAGAAATACCTATCGTCGTAGTAGGTAATAAGCTTGATCTTAAGACCACATTCAAAGAAGTTCAACTTGAAGATGTTTCCGAATGGGTATATTGTGAACTTCCAAAATTAAGGTAAGCTATTATAAAATTTAAGGATTGATTATTGAGTTATGTATACCTACTGATAGCATACTTTTCAAACTAATATGTCATAAGTTCTTACACAAAGTGCAAGAAAACTACATAATTCTTCATTTTCTATCTACATGGGGTCTATTATTTTTAGGACTAAATTTATTAATAATTAGAAAAGCAATGCGTGCGTTTAGACTATCGAAACTTACTAAAGTAACATTGTGGGTTCGTGAGGTCTCCAACCACCTATCAGCTAATTTATAGGTACAAAAATGCTGAAAAATATCTGACAGCTACTTGGCAGTCACCTGACGGCTAAATCAATGTTGGTTGGCTTAGTATGTTTAATCTCATTTAACCTCAGATGAAGTTAGCCTTCGCCTCAGCAGCTAGAAGTGTATCATGTTATTTTATCGAATTAGCCGGTAGCCATAGTCGTACTAATTGGTTACATGTTGAATTTCAAGGTATGCCACAATAATATTATCTTCTTGGATGTGCAAATCATGTCGAGCGCTAATATGCTGCACCACTGCGACAGGAATACCTTGTTGAAATGTTACAAAAATTAAATATAAAGTACCTATATCTATTTTTGTTCATAATTTTCACATGTAGAAAATTTGTTTCCATTTTCTGCAAATCTTTTTCACTTTTTCACTTTTTTTTTCTTTATTTTTCACAATCTATTTTCGTTTCTACAAATCTGTTTTCGTATGCTCCAAATTCTGTTTTCGCATTTTCCAAATTTGTTATAGTTTGCTCCAAATCTGTTTTCTTGAAATACAGTTATTGTAACACTTTTCACTTTTACCTTTCAGCTCTGAACAATATTTGGGAAAGCAAATGTTGTCTTTGCAAGTATACCCAATTGTGGAACAGTAATAAGATCATCCGTAAATTAAGTAATAATTACAAATCAATGTTTAAATTAATGTAATCTGATTAATTTAAATTACAACTTTACCTAAAGTGCAAAACAATCATCTAGACTGATTTAGAAGACGACCAGCACGTAAAAGTCCATTGCAGCAGATTGCAGCCCATATTCTATATAGTAATATTATATGCTGGTACAGAGAGTCTTAAAATGAATTATACTACTTCAGTAGACAGTTGATGGTCTATCAGTAGTTCATAATATGTTTCCAAATTATGAACGATACACTAAACAGTCGCTGTTGTAGGCACATTATTCGATTCAACAAATTATTTAATTTTCTCAATGCCACTGTAATGGGTGATTTTGGTAAAATGTACTTAATTATAGTGCTCCATATTAAATTTGCTATATTTTCACAGTACACTTGTGCTTAACTAACAGTTATCATTATAACCAAAATGGCGATCTCTCAAATTAGTAGTTCGTTTTAAATTGGTTAGTTGTTAACTCGTGATAATAAATTAAATGGCATTTTTAAATAATTTTACGAGTTATAATAAAATAATTAAATTATTTGGCAAAAATCAATAGAAAAATGTACTGAGTGGACGTGCGTGAAGTAACTCTTTGTAGTTTAATTATTTTATATCAATTCGATTTATTTTAAAATATCCTATTTAATTAATATCATGAAAATATCACAATTTGAAAATGTTTCTGATACTTTTCCTGCGGATGGAAAATAAGCTTACTTGCCTAATTTTTTATTAACTTGCTTCCAAATTCTAAAAAGGAATTAGGTTTGTGTCTCATTTTTAACATCTGCTTTGGGCAAAAGCGAGACAGCGGTAGGCTAAAACAAGAAAAATAAATTCATATCACCTTATGGTTTTCTGAATGTTTAGCTTATTAGTAGGAAAAATACGATGCAACTGAAGGTGGAAAAATTCAATAGACAAACCTGGTTTCAACATTTTATTATTCAAAATAGTGAAGATAAAAATTGATACATTAATCGGACAAACCATAGATTTACTCTTCAAAGTAACCTTATCTAAAAAGGTTAAATCTTTATTCCAAGATAATCCATGGATTCACAACAGTACAAAATTTGACTTCAGAAATCTGAATAGGGAACGCCGCATACAGGGCTACGGAATAATTCAATAGCGGAAAGTCCGCTTGCCGGAAACTGAATGAGAAATGCCCATCAAGACAAACATTTTGCTAAACAAAAAATTCAAACAAGATCAAGACAAAACGTCTCTTCTGCGAATTTATCTTTCCCTCCATAATAAAATACAGAATCCAGATATGGTTACTTTCATGAACTGTGTCAATTTCCCGGAAAGAAAATTTCTTTCGTTTCTTTGGCCCGCATACAAAACTATGCCGGCAGCTGAGTCGCGACGGGGTGGATTCATTTGACCAAAGCAAGGAAACGAAGGTGGTAACAGCTCCATAACCTTAAAACGTCGGTATTTATTAGGGAACCACTCTGATTGGTAACTGTGCGTAACGGCCATGATGAGTTTTTTTTATTCAAATCCCGTTAAAGTTCAATTAAAATTAAACTACATAAACTTTTGCATCATAAAAACAATAAACTTTACGAACAACTCGGTGTTCCAAATTAGTACACAATAAATTTAGTAGCTATTAAATACTGAACGCACAAATTTGAGCAGAGAACATCATAAAATTCAGAAAAGCTTCAAATTTCAACCTGGACATTTACAGCATAAAACATAATTTTAAAAAAATGGGATTTAATAAAATTGAGTAAGAAGTATTGATTCTATACCTTATATAAAAATTAGCTTGATGAGGTGGAATATACTCAACTTACAACTTCATCACCCTTAAACATGAAACTTGACCGAATTCTTAAATTGTTCGAATACGGCACTAAATTCTAAAATTGCCAAGAAACGAAATTGGTTTACAAAATTCCAAAAGTAAACTTGAAACTGCATAAATAATTTTGTGGGTGGTAACAGAACAAAACTTAACCGAAAGCAAAATACACGTTATGGGCCCGATGTATATTTTACTTGGGTAAAAGTTAATTAGCAACCAGAAAAACGAAACTTTACTTATTTATAGCTGTTACATGATGGTGATTTTATGACCGACATAATATATCAACTAACTACATGATGGTTATTGGGTGAGTGGTAAAAACAAACTAATTATCACGTTCTTGAAACAAAGGGGGCTGAAGAAAACGTTGTAAAGCGGATGTGACATGGCCAACACACGGAAAGTGCGTAGGCAAATTCGTCCCAGAACATTCCAAAGTAAACGTAAGCTCACCTGATATGTGTAACTGTATTTAAAAACGTAACCACAGTATGACAAAGGAATTTGTTAATTTTAAACGACGCATTTCTTCCTTGACAACAAAAGATAAAATAGTTGTAACGAATTTGAATGGTATTTATCTTAACAAAAGTAATTTATACGAGGGAAATTAAAAACTTCTGGAAATGAAAGGTAGATCTCAAATTCACATCACAATCTCTGACGGTCAACAATTTTAAAAGTCACACATCTGATTTCCTTAATGAGGTGCCTATATTACATGAAAACTAAAAAACTAAAATTAATTAACAACAATAATGGAACCAAAACTTATGCCTAATTCCAAATGTCACTTAAAGCCCTATTTCTTTCAACAAAAGTTTTATTTGATTAAAGCTGCTTATGGAATTTTCAACAAATAATCGTAAATTTGTATGTTAAATTTAAAATTTTGTTTAAAATACAAAATGTAGCGTTGATACACATACATGTATACAATTTTTAGGCATAATTTTCAATCATTTGCAAATTGCAATTTCAAACCTGCTTACCGGCTTGGATGTTTTCGTTTGTCCTCGATTACATTAATTTCTTCAGTGCATACTAAATTTACCAGTGAAAAACATTCAACTCTCAATTCAAAGTTCACCTCATATTTTACCAACAATGAAGTATTTTTTCATCATTTCTTTTTGGTGATTCATTTCAATTGGTCTATTATAGTGTACTATTAAGTTTTTCTTGTTGTCACAACATTTATTTTTGAATTGTACAAGCAGTGGGTAAGCATTTTTGTAATCATTGAGTGTGTGAGATTTGTATTTGTAGCTGGAAGATACCCAATCACTTAATCACCAAAGCGTAGGAGTGAGGAGTCTCTTGGAAGCGCTTTAGAGGATGCCACCTTCCGTTTGCAAATTATGGATGGTCTTACATCTGTGTTAAAGGGTAAGCGAACAAATACAATTTTCGCATTCTTTTGGTTGCACTTTGCTATCCAGCTGCATTTGCTTGAATTCAGTTCAACATTATAGTATATATTGCATTTCTGCTTCTTGACGACTACTTAATACTACAACTGCTTTCAGTAGAAAATATATTGTTATTAATACCATATTTCTGTCCGTTCATATTGTGACAAAATTTTAAAGCGCCAAATGATAATTTAAAAATGTCACATACGTAATTTAATTAACACAAAATAGATGTACGTATCCAGAGCCGGATTTAGACTTGATAAGGCTCTAAGCTATTTGAGATACGATACGGTGCCCTTTATAAGTCCAGATATTATGTGTCAGTGCTTAGGAGGGCCCTATATAAGCTTATAAGCTAAGGGGGCCCTAAGCTAAAGCTTGTGTAGCTTATACGTAAATCCGGCACTTACGTAACTAACTAACGTATCTGATTTGTCCCAGTCCCCTCGTGTAAGGTTACAGCAATTGCATCCATGATGATATCTGGGAGATCTATTTTATGTAAAATTGGTTTATTATTAATTCGTGAAATTAAATAAGTTTTATTTTTAATAGTATATTTTAAGCTTTCGTATATATAATAGTATATTTCAATTTCTTGAAATGCTCGATCGAAAGCGTAAAATATACTAATATTAGTATAATTTCCATAATTCGTAATTTATTAAAAATAAAACTTATTTTATTTAAATAATTTTTATTAAAACTTAAAGCATACGTAAAGTCTGAATTATTACCCCCACTTGAGATGTGGTAAATTTAAATAAATAGGTATTAATTGCATTGAAATATGTAGTCGCTTGCCGCTTTTATTGCTGAATTTCTTCTGGCGCCGATCCGCTACCGAATTTTGGAAACCATCATAGCGATTCTTACTTTAATAAGCAAAATTATAGTTGAGAATGCGGTCATTAATGATCTAAATATAGATCCGAGTTTTACTTCTTACATATCATCATAACATGTACAGCCAGGACCAATGGGATCAAGTTTTTTGAAGGAATTGGGGTGGTAGGTAAGAAACCTCAGCACAGATTTTAAAAATTTCCACTGTCAAGAATCATTAAAAACGGTACAAAAAGCTATTATAAAACAAAATATTTGCGAACCATTGCAAATAGGGCTCTAAAAAGTCAAATTTTCAAAATTTGTATTGTCCGATGCAGTCTTACGAGTTAGAAACGGTTTACAACATTTCATTGGCTCCCGAAACCCCGCCTCTAATATATCCCACCAAAAGCTTATAAATATGAGGTGTGTACATAAAATGCTCTCAGTACGTTCTGGCGATCACAACAACGTGTCGTGTGTTGAGCGTTAAAAAACAGTTCTTTTTAGGGCCAAAAATACTTAGAAAGGGTTACGGTTTTAACGACGTTGAATCTCGCCTTTTTTGGCAACTCTGGCGGGGGTGTTTGTGTTGCCGAAATGGGCCTTTCGCGCGCTACTCTGCGCTCCGCTACAAACCCATTTTTCGGCAACACTAAACTCATTAAAAACATCCCCCGAGGGTGATCCAACTCGGCAAATTGTGCTATTAGCAAGGGGTGAATCTCGCTTTTTTTTTGCTGCAAATTTAAGCCAAAAATACGTTGAAAATGTGAATTTACCTCGACGTTAACTGTACGATGAATTTCCCCGTGTTTTTTAGTCAAAAATACCCCTAAAAAGTGAAATTTTGTCAATGTTAACTGCGCGACGGAGTAGCTACTATTGGGAGCACACGCGTGCTCCGATACACACATACATAGCATCTCTGAGTTAGAGCGTCTTGGAACCGCAGGTTCCCTGAGCTCTTTAAACATCTGTGGACCGTCACGTTGATAACAAACAGGCCGGCTGATTAACAGCCGGCGAGCGGTGATCGAGCGCAAGGCCTGAACGCACTCGAAGTTTTGCTGAAAAACGCGAGTGGCATTAATTTCAGCCTTCGGGAGTTAAAAAGTTATATTTACGTCTTGAGCGAAAATAAAACTTTTATTTTCTTTCAGCAAAAATTCGCTAACGTCTCTTGGTGCTAGTTTAGTAGTACTTTGGTAGCATCCGGTTCACAGGACAACTGGTCCTGCTCCCCATCTAGTCGGCTCCCTGAAGGGGCTGTTCTAGGTCGGCGCTGGTGCATCAAGTTTTAAGACAAACTGGATGTTTCAGCTGTGACCATCTACAGAAATGTGAAGCATTTCTGGGTCTTTAAAATTGTTAGTGAAGCTCGACAATTTTAGCTCATGAAGCTCACATGTGATTCATGTGAGTTTCTCCGGGTAATGACCTTTACACACCTTTACACCTTTCATACTGTAAACTAATCATCGTCGGGTTCAATGAAAGTCGGGCGTTAGCTCTCGATTTTTATTGAACCCGTTGGAGTGCAAGGGAAGAATTTCATCGTCTCCGGTTGAAGCAAATTAAAAAGTGGCCAGCATGGTCTTCTTTTTAATTCGAGATCAAGTAGTTAGGCTTCTTGATTTCGTTGGTGCCGCGGGCGTACGATAGGACGGTTCGCGCCGTCCCTTGCGTGACGCACGCGTGGATTTCGGCGAGCGGCCAAATCCAATCGCTCTGCGAGGTCAAGAGGAATATCAACGTCTCATTTATGCAAAATTAGAAAGTGGAGTTAATTTCCGTCTTTCTAATTCGTGTTCAAAGTGTTAGGCTCTTTGAACACGTAGCGTGCTCCGATTTTTCTAAGTGTTAGAGTAACTCACAGCACACGGACGGACGACATAATGATTGTGACGTTTCAAAATCGAGCTAAAATTGGCAACTTTAAAATCGATTATTGGCCAAACTAATCGATATACGACTTTCATCCTCACCTTAATCGCTTCGTCTATATTTTTTCTATCTAAATCCGTCGAGATTTTTTTAATAAATTTAATATTCTCGAGCTGAACCTCGAGAAGTAAAAGTAAAACTCGGATCTATATTTAGATCATTAATGACCGCATTCTCAACTATAATTTTTCTTATTATTTTAATGGATGGTCAACTAAAATGTTTAAAGATTTTTATATTTTTTGTATATTTCATCTGTTCTTGTTGCTCATATTGTGGGCAAATACTTCAGATTTACCGATTTAAGAATTTTCTTTTCTCATCACTGCTTTACTGTTGCTGTTAGGGTTCCAAGCGCATTTCTGAATCAGAATTGGGTCCCTCCCAAATGCTCTTTGATAACTCCTTTTACGAGCGTGTGGATAATTTTCAGAAACACCTTTAGCAAGTAACTCATAAAGTTATAATAGTCGGAAAAATGATTTGCACTAGCCTTCTTGAGGAGGGGCACAAAGTCGATTTAAAGCACATACGGAGTATTTGTCTATCTTCTCTTCTTTATCGACCATGATTGTTCCGTTATTATCAATCAGTCGTTGCAATGTAGGTATAAAGACTGTACAATATACCAGTGTTTCCCAAATGTCTAGAACTTGCGGACCGCCAAAATTAGACACTAGTATCATGGAGACCCCCAGAAAGAATTTCGTTACAAAAATAATAATTAAAGCAACTAAGCATTTCTATTTCGTATTTCCATATATTTCTCTTTCAACCATTTATGCCTCGCCTTCCGGATCTCCATTCTTCCTCTAACACTTTCAATGTTAGGCTCTTGGTTGCCTATTACCAACAAGCAAAGCTAGCCGGTACAACTTAGGTTATTTATTGTTTATAAAAGTAACTTGTTTTAAATTTTTGATTTTTAAATTTTCGTATTAAGGCAAGTTTGTTTCATTTCAGGGTTTAGGCTTTTTGCCTGTTCCGACTTCATAAGTCTTGTCAATGCTCTCTCGGGTGGCCAATATCCCTTTCCATTTCGGGTTGTAAGACAGTATTTTCTTTGGAATTCTTTAAGTTATATCTTTCTTTATCAGCCTTTTCCGCCCACTGCTGGACATAAGCCTCTCCATATTATGGAGTTTTTTTGGACATAACTCACCACGATGCCCAGACGGGTTGGTGAGTAGTCCGCAGATTGATTTTGGACTATACATAGTTGTTTTACATCCGGTAGCAGCTTGCTAGGCTAGCATTCAGATGTGTCTGTAGCCCTGTTTATTGTTAACGGTGGCAATTCGTCAAGATGTTTCCACGCAGCCGGTTCCCCGCGAAGACTCTTTAGTGCAAGTTAATTAATTTAAGTCTCTTAAATTTCATGCATATATTTATAATTTTGGAAGTTTTTGTTAATTCAAAAATTGTGAGACGAAATGTAAGTCAATAATTATAACTCTTTGGAGTTGAATATTGGTATTTAGTACAGAGAAGTTGCGTCTAAATATAGTAGGTATTTACAACTCTGCAGTTACTCTCGACTGACTTTATAATATTAATTACTAAAATGCTAGCTATCTATCCTTGACTCGGTTCACTTATTCGAAATTTTAAATAACTAGACTAGAAAATATGTTATTCTAAAAGGAAATGACTAAATATTAAATAACACAATAATATGTGATTTAAGTAGTAATACAATAATTTAAAACACGACTAAAGTAAAATGAAAATAGTGACCACAAACTAAAAACCAACAAAGTTCAACTACTAACCTAAGCTTTGGTGTTCCAAATCTATCTATACGTATTCATGGCAACTTTACTGTAAGCATATTCTAAAAACCAAGCAAAATTTAACAAATAACCTAAGCTTTGTCGTTTCAAACGTATCTACATAATATTTCATCTCACATTGACCGCAAGCATGTTTTAAAAAGAAACCGAACTGTCCTCACGCCGAACAATCTATCACTGATAGTCTCGCGACGAAACGGCTTTATTCCAAACTGTACCCAATCTAAAACGTCTCCCACCGAAAGGGCCATATGCCGCTACAAATCGGGCGCAGCAAAATATCCCATTATACACACATGTGTGAAGGTCATTGGGTTAGAGGGGCGCATTTTTTTTTATAACATCCCCTATTCGGTTGCCCAAAGAAAAAACACAGTAATTATATCCAAATGGAAACTGAGAAACAGGGATCATAATAAAAACTTGCATAAAAACTTAAACCAAAAAACGTTAGCGTTTTCAGATATTATAAATACAGTAGAAGCTCGATAACGTGAACATTCGAATTTATGAACATCTCGGTCCTGTGAACGCCCAATTTTTTCTATAGCTACTCGGTAACGTGAACATTATTGCACTCGATAACGTGAACAGCGAGATTAAATATAAAATAAAGGTACCCGTGTTTAGTAACTATAATTAGTAACAAAATAATGAAAGAAATGCACATGTGCATAATATAAATAAGAAAGTCGCCTAATTGTCGACAAATTACAAGGTGGTGATGACGATGACATTGTAACATTTTTATTTCATGATGTTAGTAATTCTTTTCATTTTGCATGCAACTCAGTTCAGTGTTAAGGTTTTGTGAGTGCATTTGTTTCTCATTTCGTTAGATGTATTGTAAAATGGCAAAGTCAAAACAAAAAATAATACTAATAAAAAATGTCTTTCACTGTTAAGGTGCGGTTAGATCTGACTCTAATTGCAAGAATTTTATGTCGGACAGTAAAAGACAATAAGAGTAAGACTCGGAGAATAAGAGACAGTAAGAGAGACATAATTTCTGTCCGACATAAAGTTCATGCAATAAGTGTCAGATCTAAACGTAGCTTTAGAAAAGACAAAAATTATTGAAGAAATGCAAGAAATAAATAAATATGTCTTAAATATAATATGTAAAATACTAGTTTTTCTACACCCCACCTTTAGTGTGAACACCTGCGTTAGTTTGAACATGCCTTTGGATTTTTGTGTTCACAGAATCGAGTTTGTACTGTATATCTCAAATTTCCTTAAGCTTCTAATCATTTTAAATTATAGTTAAAGGGATTTTCACACCTGCTTAATTTCAGGAATCAATCACCTTCTCCAGGAACGTAAATACAATTTTCACCGTATCCAAAACAATCGAAACTTTTTCAACGCTTGGAAATATTATCAAGAAAAATAACAAAAAAAAAAGAATTCTCAATTCACTCAGTTCTCCCCATCTCCAGGATGGTTCCTGTCACTGGAAGAAAATCTAAAATTTTCCGTCATTACGAAAAGTACGCAATTTCACCAACTTTTCAATTAATCGACACTTTTCAATTTTAGGTACCAGCGAGAGTAATAGAAAATTCCTAATTTTGTTTACAAAATAAAAATGAAAATTTCTCTTCCCAAACAGGCTATTTAAATTGCAATATTTTTTGTATTTAATCCCCTAGGTACAAATTCGAAATCTGCTCGTGAGCAATAATCGATAGTTGTGTACAAATCCAGCAGTAATTATTTAGTATCTTACATTAAAGACCTAACATAATTATTACGTTGTTATTTATTTATTTGTTTCAAACGCGTTTATGTCTTTGTTGGTTAACAGGTTTACTGCAAGAGAGTTGAGAGTTAGTGTAGTGCGAGCCGCGATAAATACCACCCACTCGCGCAATTGTTCTCTATAAAACCAAAGGAACACCTAAGCCTTGGTGTAGGGATTTATTAGTTACGAACCACGGGGCATCCGTAATTGTGAGTAGAGTAGATTGAAATCGCTGAAGGATTTCTATGTTTGAAGTACTAAATTTTAATGAAGACAAAAACCGTCTTAGAGTACCTGCTGTGTTAATGAAATTCCTTCACGACAGGAACCAAACTTGAAAACAAAAACTAAACCAACGTAAATTTTTCATTTTCTTACAAAATTTTCAATTATAAAAATATTTAAAAATTCTAAGGGATGCAAAATCATTATTACCACTTTCATAAATGCAAGCTGGCAATATGTACAGGTTGGTTCAATTTCGGTGTTTCTTATGGGGAACTCTGTAACCATAGGTGACGTGAAAAATGAAAATTTCCTATATTTTTCAACTTTTTCGTAAAAACTTCACGTTCTTGCTTGTCATTTGGAGTAAAAAATGTTTTTAAAGTGTTTTTAAATAAAATTTCTCGTATGTTGTTCTTTACTTAAAATCCTAATATTTTAACACTTATTAGTTAAATTTATATTTTAAAACACTTACTAATATCGACTGTATTTACTGCATTCTATTACATATCATTGCTCGGTCATTGACTTGCAGGCCATGCAGTTGGATGCGAACGCGGTACCGGGTTCAAACCCGGGGAGAGTCAAACTTTCTTATGACCAAGTCCTGTGCTTCGGAGGGCACGTTAAGCCGGCGGTCCCCCTGAGTTGACAAATTGCCACCGTTAACAATAAACAGGGCTACAGACACATCTGAATGCTAGCCTAGCAAGCTGCTACCGGATGTAAAACAACTATGTATAGTCCAAAATCGATCTGCGGACTACTCACCAACCCGTTTGGGCATCGTGGTGAGTTATGGCCAAAAAACCTCCATAATATGGAGAGGCTTATGTCCAGCAGTGGGCGGAAAAGGCTGATGAAGAAGAAGACTAATATCACACCTATTACTCTTGAAATTTCTTTTTTAAGATTTATTCTGAAAAATGAATCTTTACCAAATCATTATTGACACCTAAAACATTGTCACCAATTGTTTTTCAGTAAGAAAATGTTTATTTAGTTACTGATGTCATGTTTCATGTTTCAGTCGTGTTTCATGTTTCATGAAAGTCATATTTTTTTGTTATTTACTAAAAAATATATTATTATTGAATTTAATTTTTCGGTCTTTTTTTATTTTTATTGCATTTTTTAATAAAATAGGAAGAGACTGAAATGATGGACCCCACATATTATATAATATCATGAATGGCCGAGATTATAAACGCGAATAAAGTTTTAAAATCTAAAATCTTTTAAATATATATACCGGGTGTTGAATGAGTTAGCCGTAGGATATTAACATGTAAAAACTTATTTATGCAAATTCCTGCTTCCCTAATTATTTTAGAGAAAAATTGAAAGACACAAAAATAATGCAGAAATATAAACTACAAATGATAAGAGCATTAGATTTTATCTAGCTTTACTTATAAGGTCAAAAACTATGATACTATATGATCTAAGGATTTAGCTAATAATCGATTTTAAACTTTCTAATTTCTGAACGAAACCCGACTGTATTTACCGCATTCTATTACCGGTACGTGTGTAGTTAGTTGGGGTAACTACACGTTGTTGTGTTATAATTATTAATTAAAATTTTTAAATTTTATTTAAATTTTAAAATTTTAATTAGTGTAAGTCAAATGTGTCACAAAAAACTTCGTTGATTATGCACAATACTACTACGTATACTACGTATACTACGTATAATACTACAATCGTACTACGAGTGCCAGACTAACGACTATCGCAAATCAAAACACAATGTTTTCATGATTTCAGCATAAATGTTTATTAATTTATTATTTATGTTAAAAAGTATCCGATTGTAGTACTATATTTAGTAGCTTTGACTTTATCGGATGCACCCACACTCTCGCCCGAATTAGTCTATTATAAAGAGGTTTACTATCTATTATCGATATGAATCTGCTAATATTAATATAAATTGTAATTATTTTTAAAATTCTTACTTATTTATTTTAGGGTTAAAATTATGGAGGTTTCGGCAAAAGATGACGTTAATATTAGAGAGACGTTCCGTACGTTTTTAACCCTTTCAAAAATTTTACAAAAAGATACCGAAGACATAACAATCAAAAGAAGAGCGAGTGTATATCTATCTACAAGTAAAGGAAATCGAAGAATTGATAGCTCTACTTCAGATACAGAGCGATCTACATCTAGTACTGATGCAAGTGGGTCCATATCGGATCATCGAGCTAAACCACGATCCAGGTCACTTATCCGTCGCTCCAGTAGAAAAACTAAGCAACAAATACGCGATGCTTCTAATCTTACGGAAGAATGTATCATTTCATAAATTATTGATGTATGTGTACATACTATGTGTATATTTTTTAATTTTAGTTTAAATTTAAATATTGGTGGGTATATGTTCGTCACGTATATTTATGCACTTATATTATTTGCAGTACAGTTGTTTGTCAAAACCGTTTAATGAGCTCGAATACAGTTTTATTGTGATTTATTGATATCACACTACAACAGGGGTCAGCAACTTATGGGGTGATATGAATAAAAGTGAGCATGAAGTATATACTCAAAATTTTGAAATTAATACTCAGATTATACGAATACAATTTAAAGGTAGATGCTCAGTGCAAGTAGGTATGCTTTTTAGAAGAGTAGGTATCTACTGTATGCCTACTTACTTTTTATTTTCATTCATGGAACTCTGAGTAATTTTTCAAAATTTGGAGTATACTTATTATACTACATGCTCACTTTTATTCATATCACCCATAATCCACAGGTCACCAGTGACCCACTTGGCGTTTGCGGTCCGGGACATTAAATGTCCCTTTTTGGTAAAGAGAATAGACATATTATTATTGTGTATTACCAAAATGATTGCCGACCCTGCACTACAGTAATGCTTGAAATTTAGCAAATTACTTGTGTTGAAATTTATCGTTTTTCTAATGTGTAGTAACTAGAACTGTGTTTAGAGTTTTGCAAGTTGTCCTGTGTACTACACAAAAATTCCGTGCAATGTCCGTCTGAAATTACGCTGTTAAAAGCTTTAAAATTATGTAATATTTATAATCAAAAATGTTAATTAATATTGATCAAATTAATTGACAGTATTGGTATGTATTTTAAATGTAACTAATTCCAGACTACATCGAAGTACATTTTAAATCGGGTGTTTACAACAATAAAAAAACATAAAATCTATAAAAAAAATATTACTCCACAACCTTTCCCTCCAAACACAGCGACAACCTTAAGAAATACAGGATATTGTACACAGGGTTTTAAAAATTTGTGGTACTAAAAGTAGCAATTCTGATAAGTAAAAGTGTAATTTTTTATAATAAATTCCGATAATGAAACGTTTTATTTTTCATCACTATATTCACTGGTAATAAAAAGTAAAATATTTCAATACTTATTTGATCACTAATTCATTAGGGTCTTAATATTTTAGTGATTGTTGTTGAATTTTTTCGAAGGAGTCTATGTACTCCCTTTGTTTATGACCATATTGAACCCGGATCACATTCGGAAAGATTGGATGAGAACAGATGAGAAACACTTGTTCAAAAAGATAAGAAACACATATTCTTATGAAGTGATTCCGGATCAGATCCAATCCGTTTATATGTCAGATGATCAGATTAGAATACCGTAAACCGGGGTAACTTTGGTACAATTTTTACAGTTTTTTGGTTATAAAATCGTAATTAGTTATCAAATTTAGTTGGCAGTAGGATGGTATAAAAGTTCTACTGGGACTACATAAAATCTACATAGAATTTATTACTTTATCGTTTTCACAACTGAGAAAATGGGCCTTAAAAGTTACCCCGGGTAGCGGGGTAACTTTGGGACAGGAACTTTTTTTATGGATATCTTTGTTTAAAATACATTTTTATCAATTATAAACCTAACTATGATAAAGTAGATTAAAAATTTGATTTCGCTAGGGAAAAGTTGCATTTTTATAATCGGTAAAGGGACAAGGAAACGGGAAATTAGAAAAATGGTGCTTGAACAAATAATTTGTTTTATTAAAAAACAAAAAACAACATTTTCTTTATTAAAAAGGAACAAATTAGGTAAACTTAAATAATCTCCATTCATTCTGGAACATCGGCCGATGAGTTGTTTCTTTACTTTAAGACATGTACCAAAGTTACCCCTGAAGGTTACGACTTTTTTTCTGTTTATAATTAATTAAATAATAATTTCTCTCAGATTGCATGTCATAAAAATACCTACTTATTGGAACGGTTATAGAAATGTATTCTTTAAATTTTTTTAAATTATCATGTAATTTTCATAATAAAATCGAAAATGTATATCATGATGTATAACGGTATTAAGTTCACAATGATTGTGTAACAATAGAGAACTATATTAGCAAGGGATGTTAACAGGAACCGAGGGATACAAAATATTTGAAAAATAAAAATCAAAAATTTATTTAAAATTTACTTTACAGATATAATTTGTATACTACTAATAAATTATATCTTATATTAAAATCAGACTTATTTGGTTTTTCAATATTTCCGTTTTTATATTAAGCTCTGAATCGCACATGGCCCTGATCTGATCAAAACACGGTTGAAAAGATATTATATAGCCAGCTGACAGCACTATTTGTAGCATTTCACAGCAGATCATGCAGGTTGTCTACTTCCGCCATGTCGGAACTGATCTGATCTGTTCGGATAGGATCTGATTCGCGTCGTGCGATGTCCAATCTTTTTCTAATAGCACCAGGTTATGAAAATCATTATATTCAAAGTACGTATGTGTAGACTAATTTCGGATGTAAAAATAAAACACTTTATGAGTGAAGTAAAACATTGTACACGTTTATCTTTTGACTTGTCAAAAACTTCAATTACTTTAATATTTTAATTTTATTGGATGAAATCATAATAAGTACTTTTTGTGTGATTATGTTGTGTGTGATTACATTTTCCAATATTATTTGAACTTCTTGCACTAGTTACATAAATATCTATTAACGACTTTACCCAATGGACTTTTTAATTATTGTAGATAATATCGGCGCTATATAGGAACTTCCAAAAAATTCGTGGTAAAACTAGAAAGCATGCAAAAATTTTTGTTGGGATATAACATTTTTTTTTATATATTTTTATATTTACGCAATTATCATATTAAGTAACGATTAGCTTTAACTTATAATGCATTAGTGGATTAGAAATTAGAAACATAAATTTTGATCGATTTTGATAACGGAAAACCATATGGAAATCATAATGGCTGTTTCTCCAAAACAGCACGATTGATACTCGTAGATAATAAAAATAGTGCAAAATTGGGCTAATTTCTAATGCACCTACGTAAGTGTAGTTCATTTACAAAATTATATCCCCATAAATATTTAAAACAACCAATGAACCATAATATATTATTTAAATTTTAAATTGTACAAATAATGTTATTTATATTATTATTGCTACAGTTATACTGCTTTTAGTGGTTGTAATTTTCACATCGAAAATTATTGACTTTGACGGTGTGGATTTAATTGGAACTATGACTTTATTGATTAGCATAATATGTAATTTTTATGAAATACTTACACTTGAGTGCAGATAAATCGAGCCACTTTACAACTTTTAGACTTGGTATTTTTTTTTAGAAATCAGAAATGATATTCAAAAAGCAAACATGATGTTTGATAGATTGTTTAATCATCTTTAAAATGAGCCTAACAAATTTTGATGTCATAAAATCAAAACATCATGCAAATATTACGAGTTGCTTTTGTTTTAAGCATTATTGGACTGATTTTAAAGGTTATTAAGGTAAAACACCCAGCACTTGAACACCTCAAGAAATGGAACTAGTACTTGAACAGATTTTTGAAATTGTATTAATGCAAAAACGGAATATTCATAATAAGTAATATCCGTATTTTATAATTACTTGATGATTTAGCAATTGATTTCTATAAGTTTTTTTAAATTATAAATCGAAATAATTATATTTTTGTTAACTTGAAAGTTGGCATGTGGAATAGCCGATAAAAGCATGCTACTTTTGCCCACGATCTAGAGTAAACCGTAAACCGCGCAATCAGTTTTTAGGTTATGAACTTGAACTCGAAAAAACTAACATAAAATGATCACGTTTGTCCATTACGTTTGTCATACATAAATAAATCAATGTTGCCAAATGTATCTTTAGAATATCGATTGGATTTTTGTTTGATTTTGACTGATTTTGACTATTTTCACACGTGTTCAAGTACAACCACCACCGGAGTGTTCAATTACGGCTGCGATTCAAAATAGATTGTTCAATTACAGCTGCATTTGAAGTATATTTTAAAAACCTTGTAAAAATATGATAATTTTATTAATTATTCCTTTTTTCTTTGCTATTATATGCAAAACTATCTATATTTTTATAAATAACATATTTTAATCAAATTAATCGAATTTTATTTGCTTAAATTAGAGTGAAATAGGTTTTACTTTCAAAACTGTTCAACTAGTGGGTGTTTTACCTTAGTAGCCTTTCGAATAACCGAAATTTGTTTGTAAATATGATGTCTGATATCTGAAAACATGTATCCAAAATCCAATGTGTAAAGTGGGTCGATTTGTTATGTACCTACGTACCTAAGTGTTTTTTTTGGCATCTTTACCCATGTTCTAATGAATTAATTGGAATATTTTCGAAAAAATCTTTATTCAACTTCTAAATTTCATTCAATCTGCTTTTTGTAGAATTTTAAGAACAAAATTTTATTTGTATGTAAACGGCATGTATTTTTTAATATTAATTTAAGTTCATAACATGCTGTTTGAACAACCTTACCGAAGAGACACAATATAATATGTTGGACACACTGAAGTTTAATGGCCATTTAACACACTAGGAGGAGAATTTTAATCTGACCGTTCTCCCCTCGGAAGGCAATGGCAACCCACCGAGAGTAATATGCCAAGAAAATCATTAAAAATATTAATGATCTAAAAAGTTCAACATTGATCTGTGGACTATGGGAAAGGGTAACCACCTCACCAACTTTTGAGGATCACGACGCTTCTGTCAAGAAGCAAAATGACTATATGATGATGACACACTGCAATTTTTTAATTTTGAACTGAATACAATGTTAATACCAATTTGAAAATCTTTAGTGTCAACCATTTTTGTTATTTTTAATAGCCATTAAACTTTCAGTGTGTTGAGTGTTTGTGGTGAGCTATTTATTCTCCATTAAACGTGAGCCTTAGTCAGTTTTCGAAAATTACGGATTAAAAGATACGTCCATTTCCGTCCAGTCCAATTTTAACTTCACCGCCTCTCCGGGCGAATTTTCCAGATGTAATGTGACAAAGCCTTTCATTATAAATCATTAGGCTATTCATCATAGTATTTATCAAAAATTGTTCACGTAAATTAAACCAGAGAAGACGATTAGGAAAAATAATAATGTATGTATAGTTAAAGTTAGATTTACCTACTCTCAGTAGGGTCTAGATGTGGATTCGAAAAGTTTCCATCTTACTTTACGTCTTTATGGTATAAAATGCCATCGTTGGGAACTCGGCGCTAGCTTTTATCAGTTTCATCTAAGCTAGCTAGCAGTTAATAGCACGAAAAAATAATATTTGAAATGATAATATTATCATTAAATTCTACGCTAAAAGTGTCGGTCAACACCAACAGCAAAATTTATAAACTAAAATAAAATAATTAATAAATACAATTTTCCAAAATAATCTAAATCTAAATTGAATTTATCGATTCATAATTACCACAGACTAGCCCAGTTCAATTTATCGCTTCACCGCGGTAACCTTGTAAAATTTTTCATCCAAATTATTTTCGTATTTTAAATAAAATTAAAATTTTTTAAATTCTTCCTTTTACAAATCATGCATTAAGAAACAACCACTTCTATCAAATTTTATATTTCCACACTTTTCAAAATACGCAAAATTTACACAAGGAAAATGATAAAAATTTTCCGCTCAAAAATTACAAAAGCCTTTTAACCAGGAATGCTTTATCAAAACCAAACCCCACCTCGGCTATTGCCACCATCAGAGGCGTCGTCGGTTGTCGATCGGTTTCAAAAATTCAAGATTTTACAAAATCATCAAAATTTTTAAAAACTAATCAAACAAAAACTTATTTACTCCAAAAATACCATGACAATATTGTAGGTACCTTTTTTTTTATCGAGTACTCTTGTTCTATTATCACGCGGTATAGTGATCAAAGGTAGAGGGCGATTGAATCCAAGATCATATTGCCTAACCCTTAACTTAAGAACCGTAAAGTTTGGTTTCTATAACAACATTATAGTGAGAAATTCTTCATTAGAATAAAAAAACAATTTTTTTATCAAGATACTACTTGTAGATCTTTTTAGAATAGGTACCTGGTACCTAATTGTACTATTTATATCTGTTGATTCCTAATTATGACCTACCAATTTAATGATGATTTCCCTTGTTAGTGAACATGTTATGCCATTATGAAAAGTTTCATAATGATGAAAATTTTATTGAAGTGTAGGTACATTAAATAAATTTTAAAAATATTGTCAAGTAAACACAAAACCAATTAGGATATTATTTTAACTTCAAAACACCCCTGAAAGGCCGTTCACGGAGAGATTCTTGTCTTGCCTTGCGTGGTCTTGTTTCGTTTTTGCGTATTCGATTTGAGCATTTACAATGCTTTACCTTGTGCGTCAATAGCGATAGTGACATCTATATTTTTACGTTGTTTAGCAAAATTACAAGTAAACAGTCATATTATTATGTTGGTTAAGTTAATGTATATCTACTATATAGAAATATTTATTTAGGTATCTATTTTAAGCTCAGAAAGTAGGTATGCAGCGAGCAAAATACAGAAAGTCACAAAATTTATAAATTAGTTGGACTGTGTAATACCAGCATTTCCTGAAATATTTGTGCAATATATCAAAGAAGGAAATTACAAGACTTATTAGTTTACAGGAAATGAACTTTTACATATTACATACGTATATTTATTATATTTTATAGATTTATATTCAAGTTTGACCTAAAGATAAAGCCGCCAAATAAAATTGTTTAGAATATTAGAATATTGAAAATAAAATGGTGAATTTGATGTATGATTTGTGTTTTGACTTAAAGTACTGTGATTATTGAAACGATTTAATGTGAATTGCTTGAACTAGATGCAGATACTATAATTACAACTATTATATCATATGAGACTCATAAGCCGAAATCCCCCAATTGCCAAAATAAATAAACATTTCTATATTATCTGATGTAACCAGCAAGTGTGGGAGTTAAGCATATACTGGCAAAGTAGAGAGCGGAATTCAGTGGTTCTATTCCTAGTCGCGCCACACACACTGCTGGGAAATAATGTAGTACAAGATCTGATATTTTTATCGACGCTGCATGGAAGTTTCTAGGCCAGATTAAACATAAAAGATCTAGTTGAGAATAGGAAGATATGGGCTAGTATAGCCAAACAAGCCATGGTTATCTGATGTAATAAATTAGTTGATATATCAGCAACAGATCATTAAATCACCGATTGAGTATTCGGCTGTACATATGCGTATGTCGAATAAATACATCTACATAGGTTTACCCATGCCATAAAACTCTGACTCTCCGTGGCTTTCCCGTTTGCATGGGGAAATAGCCTTTGCATCGATTTGGCTTATTTATTTTCAGAGAGTCTTTTTTAAGTAACATTTCATATCTCGAATATTGATAGTTTTCAAAAAAAAATTTTTTTTGAAACAAATAATAGCGGATTCTAATGAAAAACATTTTTCATAACGACTATAACAACCTCCTATTGGTATCTTCTTGATTTTTATAAATATGTTTACTTCTTTATCTTTTTAAGTTGACCTAACCGATTCGGGATACCTTGTAACGTTAACTTAATACAAATAAAAATTGAACATTTAACTATTATGTGCAATGAACGCATATCCTCGATGACGAACCCTTTTCAAAAGAACAATCATCACATAATGGCTTTATTCTTTTCTATATTTGTTTTCAACTATGCTAAATTATTTGTTTAATTTATTATAAAGCCTTTATGTGATTTTGCCTCCTCTGGGTACGATTATGTTGAAGCTGTGATAAACGATACTAGCTGCGATAAGAGCATAGCAGCGATTTGAAAACAATGTGTTAAGGTGTTTATGTTGGGGATCCTAGCAAAGCTTGAAATTTTATAACAGCTGCGACAAAAGCGAAGAAAGCATTTCATTAGTAATTCTCCGCTATTATAGCATGGATGTGTAAAGCTTTATATGTGCAATTTTTGAAAAACCAGCATTGTGGGACCAAAAAAATAAAAATCACCACAATAGATTTGTATTAGTTAAATTATGGGATGAAGTGGCTGATACAGGGTGTCCCTCTGAAAACGAAACATAAAGGCCAGCAGAATCTTTTTTCAAGAAATGCAAAAACAGGTCAATTTTATCATCGAGGGAGACAACTTTTGCGACCAATGTCACTCCCGTATTGTTTCATTCCTTCGCACTGTGATGACAACCCCTGAAGTGTTAATAGGGATGATATAGCAAGTGACACCTCATTTGAAAGGTCTTGCTTTCCTGAATTCAGCGCAATAATTTTTTTGAAGTTTTATCAATTTTTCAACAAAAAAATTGAAGCTGCAAAAATGCGAAATAAATCCGATATTTCAAGACATTTAAGAATAAAAAAGTGAAAGACGCTTGGACAGGTTGATTTTAATTTCAAGAGGGCTACTTTTTTAATAAAAGCGTTTTTCACTTTTTTATTCTTAAATGTCTTGAATTATCGGATTTATTTTGCATTTTTGCAGCTTCAATTTTTTGATAACTATAACCTGCAACTTCTATACCGCTATTGACATCCCCAGTATAAACACAATATTTTCTATGCTCCATCACAGCTAGTATCAGCGCTCTTATCACAGCTCCAACATAAACGTACCCTTAGTCATTGCATATGTGTGCAGACGACCATTTTGATTGGACCCTCTCGTTTGGCCAAATATCATTGCAATACATACAAAAACAGTAAGTACTATAATATTATGTATTTCTTAAACCAAGAATAATATCAATGCACAAAAAACATTTTAAATGATTTACTGAAGAGGTAAACAAAAAGTAATTATACATTGTTAAATCTAATCTTCACATGTCTACATCATTTAACTGTAAAATCTTAAATATTAGCACTCCACCTTTCAATGTGTTACAAGTTAAAACTATATATAAAACCTAACGCAGTTTTTAACTTTATAATAATATTGTTAAAGACCCCGAGGTACAACAATATTTCTAAAACATTCGGTTCTTGGTTGAAAGTTGAAACTCAATTTTGGAGAAATATTCTCCGCTACAATTTAATTTCTGTTTTTTCGGTGAAAAATGATTCTTATTAAAGCAAGCAAAGTGATTAACTCTTTTAGCATCAATTATATTTATCTGTATCATTTGCACAATGAAAACTGGCCATGTTATTGGATAGAATAAAGATTTTGGTAAACAAAGTTTAATTCTATAAGTATTGTTTTATCTTAGGTGGACTTCTTCGTCGAAATATTTGCATAAAGGGGAACAATAAGGTTGGGTTTGATAAAAATAAGGAAGGCAAAATAACAATATAATTTATACCTAACTACATTTTTTGAAAATTTGTTTATTTGTGAAAATAAATTAATGAGGATTTTTAATAATTTACGATTAAAGGAAATTAAATTAATATTGTAGATTTTAAGCTTTCAAATGCGTAATGTATCCTTCATCAGAAATAACATAATAATGATTATTATTATTATTATTAAATCGTAAATTATTAAAGTATCCTTATAAATTGATATGTTTTAGTTATAAAAAAAACTATTTAGGTGCATTTATAGTTAGTCTAAAATACTGATATGTTTACTACCAAAAGTTACACTGCAAAAACCACAAATTAATTGATTATTCTAACGTTTTGTTTAGATACGCAGGTTGCGAATTCTTACATTAATTTTTAATTACCTAATCTTTAAGAAATACTGCATAAACGTTTTTACGAACCACGAAATTGACTGGTTTGTTATTTTGATATATTAATTATTGTTATCCTATAATATCTTAAATTTTTATTAGTGTAATAAAAGTTTATACCCAGAAATTGAATTCGAGCATTTTTTTCTCTACGATTAAAACCTTGCCCCAAAGAAATTGAATAATTTCAGGCAGATGTAGACAAAGAAGCAAACATTGTTTATTATTAATTATGGAAGCAATCCACTGGGGGGTTGCTTCCACTGTGACATTCATATCTTATTATAGACAAATCTATTATTTATTGTTCCATTGGGACATATTGTAATATGCAGGGACGTTAATAATAATAAAAAAAAAAATTAAAACCTACATAAAAGTTGTATGTAAATACATCGTGTGGTACGCACTTTTAAAGGGCAGTATATTAATTAACTTATAATATAAAAAGAGCATAGGAGGTTGGAAATAAATTCGTTCACCAAGGAAAAGTTTAGGCAAAAATTGTAAATACTGCGTTCAAGACCGGAATGCATTTTAACATTGTGCCTTACAGACTCCTCGAGGAGGCGAGGCGGTCGGAGAATAGTGGTCACGCGAATTAACAGACTATAAACGCTAACTAACCGGTTCGAATCAGAGTGAAGTAAGAACTTTATTCTAACCGTTTTCCACTCGGAAGGCAATGCCAACCCACCGAGAGAAATATGCCAAGAGAATCCTTAATGTTAATGATCTAAAAAGTCCAAAAAAAAGAAAGGGTACCACCCCACCAACATTTGAGAGTCACGACGCTTTTGTCAAGAAGCAAAAGGACTGTATGATGACAGACCCTCGCAACTGAGACAAAAAGAGCAGGTGATGGCAGAAAAGTACCTTGCATACCGTGGTTTCATGCTATCACTTAGAATGAAATGATATTCAACATCATTTAACATAAATCCAAGGATTACAATGCCAATAACAATTTAACAAAAAATAAGTTTAAAAACTTAACTACCAAGCAGAACATTCATGTTCCACACAATGTTTGTCTTGAATCCGTAAAATGACTAATGGAACATATTAAACTCCTCGATACCATGCAATCTGTTGATGAGACGAATCATTCTGAGAATGTAAACTATTCAGTCCATAATAATTAGTCCTGTGTCGCCGTATGGTCAAGTAGTATCATGCAGAGGCACGAATAGCTTTAAGCAATTCGACATACGTTGACAGTCAATTCCACTATTGACTAGCCGTAGTGATAGCAATCACTTGGTGTTATAGGCAATAAGAACTGTATAAAATTTTCAGAAGTACGGCCAAGTTTTGATGTACTTGAAAAATGTACGTTCCACTGATTCCATTCTTCCAATATAAGTAAAACGTGTTATTTTCATTTGACAGTTACTTTCAATATAATCTTACATTTTTGGCATTTACTTCAAATTCCAAAACTAATTCGGCAACATCATTCAAATTCAATATAATAATATTATGGTAAGACATTAGTAATAGTAATATCGGAAAATCTTATATGGAATTTTTCATGAATGAATGAAAAAAAAAGATATGTTTCATTTTTGTCATTAAAAGTTTATTGGGTGTAAAAATCTTCGTTCTCCTAACGCCTTTCGAATACGTTACCTTCATAATCTTTGCAGTTTCTCTTCAAACTGCTTGTCGCAGCTTTTAAAAGCAAATTAGGAGTTTAAGAACAAAATTGTAAGTATTAATTCATCAAGGAAGATTCTAACTTCAGGTTTACTAATTTGGATAGAAGAAAATTAAAAATTCGAACTGCAAAGGTAAGATTTACTGGAGTTCCAGAACTGAAGTTCAGAATTAAGTGTTGGATGCGCAATTATTTTTCCTCTAATAAATTTGTGAAATTACAGTTGAGAAAAGATCTAGAATAATCCAACAAGTAGATTTTAAATTTACTTCTTACAATCCATTAACACAAAAGCACCAAAAAACCAGAGCCGTCATTAGGATACGACGTATATTCAAAAAATTAGCAAAAAAAATTCTAAAATCAAAGAACTCCTTAACGGATAATGCATTTCAAGATTGGTTACGTTTCTACACGTAACATTTCTATCATCAGATCCGTACTGGTTTTATGAAACGTTTTTCAAAATTTTGGGGTTTTTTAAATTAAAATTTTGGAAACATTTATTTATCAATCGCCTGAGCAGTTGGCAAAACTTGCACGTCCACGCTCTAATACTAAAAGAGTTCGTGTAAACTTCTTACATTTCATTATCAACAAATTAACCATCAGGATCTAAAGGATTGGAGTATTTTTGGACAGTTGGTGAGCAAAGTTGTATTTTCATAAAACCAGTACGGATCTGATGATAGAAATGTTACGTGCAGAAACTAACCAATCTTGAAATGAGTTAAGGAGTTCTTTGATTTTAGAATTTTTTTTGCTAATTTTTTGAATATACGTCGTATCCTAATGACGGCCCTGGTTTTTTGGTGCTTTTGTGTTAATGAATTGTAAGAAGTAAATTTAAAATCTACTTGTTGGATTATTCTACAGTGTGAACGGTATGAAATGCCCGCTCATAAAATTTTAAATCAAAGTTATTTTTTTCATAGATATCAATTTAATATGGAACTAATATTCAGGTTTTACAATCAACTAACTATAATAAATGTAAAATTAGTAAATTTGATAATTTAATATATGTGTAACCATATAAAAACATCCCTGCAAAATAAAGTACGGTTTTCCAGTATAATTTTGCATATCTGTAAAGACACAGATTTTAATAAAAAATACACTTTTATGAAAAATAATGTTGAAAATTGTTTATTAATTAATAATTTTGTTACATCTAATGCTGTTTAAATTTAGTTGAACCACTTTCAGCCCCTAATTGTCTTGTAAACGTTTATGGAAACCGTACGACCCCTGGGCCAGGTAGTCGGTTCGTACATTTTTATCCTAAACGAATTTTATGACTTTTTACACTCTTTGGCAATTTTTCAACCATGTATAGTTTTATTATGGCCCACAGATTTAAAATTGGATTCAGATCGGGGCTGTTTTCATGTCGATAGATCACATGGATATCATTATTTAAGAAATAATTCGATACTTATAAAATATAAAAGAGAAATTAATTTAATATTTTTCAATATTTTTTTACTAAAATATATTAACAACAAAATGTCATTCATAAATTTCGAAATAAAAATTTTTTTACAAAAATATTACTTCATGTTTTTGCAGTATGGTAGTTAGCATTATCGTTCTGAAAATACAATTTCTCGTTTTCAGCGTATAAATTCGTCACATATGATTTCAACCTTGCATCTAATATCTCGATATATTTTTTGGTGTTTATTGACCCTAGTATAATATTTTGGTTGCCTAATCTACACTAGGCAAAGCTAGGCAAAGCGATTCCACTTCATAACCGCACGTTGTTTAAACGTTACATTATCAAGCCTAGAGTGAGTCTTTAAAGCGATGCACGTCTCTTTTAACATAGGACCCAAAATGTAAAAATTTCGACTGATCTGAAAAAGTGACCCTACCCCAATCGTCAAATGTCCATTTTTCATACTTTTTTGTAAATTTTAATAGCCTTTGCATTATTTTTCTTGCTAAAAGCGTTCGTTTCATAGGGGTGCATACACGTAATTCGAATTTTACCGAAGATTTATCAATAGTTATGATGTTGATATTTACACCAAATTGATTGCTTAAATCGGCATTTAATTCACAACGTGATTTAAATCGATTTTCCAATGCCAATTTTCGAAGAACACGGTCCTTAACTGCAGGTGTTTTTCTTTTTGGTTTTCCCCATGGAAGTGGTTATGTACTGCCACTAATGGCACTTTTTGCCAAAAATCCACTTTCAGTGATTCTATCGTAACCCACTTTTTCACTTATTTAAGTAAAACTTTTATTTTCTGCATTCAAAACTAAAATTTTCTGTTTTTCTACACCTGACAGGTGTATACCTGAAAACCGTACTTTATTTTGTAGGGATGTTTTTATTTGGTTACACATATATTAAATTATCAAATTTACTAATTTTACATTTATTATAGTTAGTTGATTGTAAAACCTGAATATTAGTTCCATATTAAATTGATATCTATGAAAAAAATAAATTTGATTTAAAATTTTATGAGCGGGCATTTCATACCGTTCACACTGTAGATCTTTTCTCAACTATAATTTGTTTTATTTAATTTAAGATCAACTATATACGTTTTTCAAAATTTTTTGGAAACATTTATTTATTGTGAAATTACGTTTAAGTGAAATTTTGATTTTCTTTAATTCAGTGGCGTTAAAAGGAATAAATTAAAAAACTAGATTTAAACACCTCCTGTACCGATAGGTTGGTCATATTTAAAATAGGGTTGTTACAAGCAAAAAGGAATACTATCTGAATGAGCAATCCGGAGGCTAATCTCGTTTACTGTTGTAGTTCAGTTAATACTTTTCGAGTAGCAACTCGGGGTCCTCAGTCCTCACCTAGGTCGTCGGAAAATGGGTATTTTTGGCAATTTTTGTGTGGAACAGTGTATGAATATCTTTGTACAGCAGTTTAAGTATTTAATTTTAATATAATTATGGTAATTTTTTTGTTACAAAATATTAATAAATAACAAAGTTAAAACGTTTATCTCAAAACTACGTTTTCAATCCGGTGAGCAAGATATTTCAGAAACCTGTTCACCAATATATCTCAAATTTTGAATTTTAAAATGTGTGTGCTTTTTAAACATTCAAAACTAGTCTTTAATCAAAGAATTTTCCAAAAGACCTAAATTTGAAATAAATATAGCAGCCATTCAAAGTCAAAATTTCAATTTTCGTTAAAAAGAAAATCATGTTATGAACAAAATTACTTTCTTTTTATTTTTTATACTCTTTAACTTTGTTATTTATTAATATTTTGCAACAACATAATTACCAAGCCCCCACTAAATAAAACTCTTTTATATACTTTACACTGTTGTACAAAAATATGCATACACCTTTCCACAAGAGAATTGCAAAAATTGCCCATTTTTTCGACGTCCTAGGACTTTAAGAAATCCTTTAGAACCGTAAAAGTTTGGTTTACACTCACAACTGAATTAAAACAACCGGTAATCCGGTAATCCGACGAAGGAATACGACAGAGTTCATATGAAGCTATGTTTGTAGTTAAACCAAAAAGGGGGATAGCATCGTCATCTCTCCCTCGCGGGCAAATTGCTAACATTGACAACGAAGAACAGCTAGAAGCCTATGTTAATACTTCTGAAGAACATATGGGTAGTGACCATATTAATGACCACGTGTCAGATGAAAGCGACGTGGATAACCAAAATGCCATTGGAGCCCAGACTGATCCACAACCTAGCACGCCTTCATCTCAACCATTGACTGAACAACACGAGCTAATTTCTTCAAAAAGAGTAGCCGCAAAAGAGAATCTTCTACTTCAAGCAACAAAAATGTTGCGAACCTCAAAAAAGAAGTTTCATCCGGCCCAAATTGGCGATACCGTAAGAATTCAAGTCGACCTGATGTCAACCGTGGTTGTACAGACCCCTGAAATGTGTTAGCTGTTGTTGTTGAAATAGAGGATTCAGACTTTTATAAATTAGCAAACAAAAATGGTACTTTGAAGTATCTTTTCACCCGTAATCAGTTCGTAATTTGTAAAGAAAAGTTATTTTCCATGGATGAGGTTTCAACTTAAGAAATGTCGCTAGAGAAGCAGCTTCTGCTGATTCAAAAAGTGGAGGGCAAGGCTGGCTATACACGTTGTAACTGCAAAAGGAAGAGTTCCACGGCTAAATGCAGCTGTAAAAGCAAGGTCCTTTTGTACAATTCGAAGTGCCATGGTAGTTTAAGTTGTTGTCATACATTTTCTTCTTCTTTTTTATATTCTTTATATTTTTTACATAACTTAATATGCATTTGCACCTACGTTTTATTAATAAAAATAACCAATAGAGTTTTATTGTTGTATTCATTGTGCATGGTGAATGCCGACATTCGCCGGTGTAAGTAGAAATAATGATATTCGATCGATATTTCGAACATACGCCAAGCAACTTAGGGAATGTTGACATTCACCGGTGTATCTCGACATTCACTGGATTTCGGTCTTTCACAGTAACATATGAAGGGTCCACTGGAAGAACGATGAGGGTCACATTTTTAAATAGTCGAGTAAAACGAGGTTTAAAGTTTCACAACTCTTCAAAACACGTAACGTTACATTATGCTGCCTATTTTCAACCGCAGTTTTTAGTGGAATTTCATTGTTTGTTTCCTGTGAGGATTGGTATGTTCATAGCTTATGTTACAAGCTAAGAGATTCCGATAAAATATCGATTTTGAAAAAAATGGAGTCTCATCGTTCTTCCAGTGGACCCTTCATATACATGTATAACTAAAGGATTTCAAAAGACATTTTCCATTCGACACAAAACTCAAAAAATAGAAAATTTTAGCATACCGACTTTGTGAAATAATATTCTTCAGAGTTCACGCTACAACTGGAATCCAAATTTGGGAATCCCACTTGTAACAATCATACATAACACCTTCATAACTATATTTTATTTATATCTTTTAAATTGTAGAAACATTTTTGAGCTCTTATTGCTAACATTGGATGGCTTATAACGTGCTTAAAACTATATTGCATGCACACCAGTAGTACTTGGTTATGTTTTAGAGGAACTGGAATCTTCTTTTAAAACGTAACACTTTTTGCGTTGCATATATATGTGCTTAGGTGAAACTGGTGGACTACAACGAGGCGTAACAGGAGCAGATGCACTTTCATTTGAGTCAGGTGTAGATAATTCAATTCGGGATCCTGTACGTGATGGCGGTGCTGAACCTGAAAGAAAAAAGTGTAATTTTATTTTTAGAAATTTTGAAAAAGGAAAAGAAAACCACTCTTGAAAGAATGGGAATGAAATGAGCTATGACTGCACTATGGTGGTGGACATAGAAGCGTTTCAAGCCTTTTCTTGATTAACATTTAATTTTCTTTTATTAATACTTTCCTGTATTAATTTGTATTTCATTGAAAATTAAAAGTTGATTATTGTGTTTCAAACATGTCGTATGCAATGTCAAATGATTTACTATGACTAAAACAGATTATAAACATTAACTGAATATTTCTATATGATAATGCATCATTACATAATAATCTAATAAGACCTACTACGACATGATGAATATTTCCACAAGTTGTAATAAAATTATCTTGGGAGCTTTTATTTTGTTTTATTTTACGTATATTTGTTATAATCACTTATGTTGAAGAACAATGTTAATTCTTGGTATAAATTTAATAAACTTAACTGAAAAAGCCTCAAAATACACCATTGTGAACCAAATTTTCAAAAAAATCTCCGAGGAAGTGCCCCCAAACCTGCGTTACCTTTTTTCGACTACCGACTAATACCTTGGCCGACTACTTGTTGGCCTTTGGCCAAACGCTACTCACCCCCTAATATTTTTTTGTAATAAAAGGGTGGCAAATCGATAAATCCGACCCTGCACACTAACCTAATATATTATTATGAATTATGATTAACTTGATAAATTAGTTTTTTTAAAATTCCTGATTCCCTGATTCCCACTTAATGCATTTATACTATTTTCATTATTATTATGAAAATTATTATTATTATGAAAATAGTAACAAATGAAAAATCTTTTTATTCTGCGTCCTAACGTACCCAAAATACTTGCAATTTGCTTTTGAATTATTGTTAAACATTCATATACAATTTTTGAAAAATTAGATTTGCTAACAACCGGCTGACGTCATTTGTAAGTTTCCAAAGTAAATTGGCATTATTTTAAAATTTTATTTGCAGAGCAGGCTTGATTTTGTGTAAAATGCTGATTTTCGGAGCAAATACCGATTGTTGGATATATTCAGACGTAGTAAGAAATCTCTTTTGGTTGTTACTATTTTCATTCATATCCGTCATAACGGGATGCAGGAATCTTAAAAACACTAATTATCAACTACAATATACCAAGGGCGATAATAATCACGCAACAATTTTGGTTAAAAAGGATTTATCATTGACCGAGGTACATTCGGTGAGATAACTTCCTAAATAAACAATGTAATGTACAATAATTTAGAAAAATATAATTCAATAGTTACCTATGAAATAAACTTTTGGTTTGTCAACGTTACTTTAGGTACGTTATTTTAGGTTGAGTAAAGCGAGATAGTTGGACCACCTTTTCAAAAACAGTCAATTTTAATTGATTACAATAAAAGCATGTTTTTAATACAGTAAATACATTAAACAATGCTTGTCCTTTTGGCAATCATTAATAAACTAAAATTGATGCCGTAAAACTATAAAAATTAACAAACTAAACAGTTAAATTGGCAACCTCATTTACACTCATATTTAAATATTTTAAATTTTAGAAGTCCAGTGCCCCTCGGCATTGTATTCTTTTTACGAATGTATTATATTCTAGGTATTTTTATGATAACCATTGGTCCTTCTCTCCTTTTACATGTCTGGTCCTCTCACCTCAAACGAGAAGATAGACGGACCAGGAAATACCCTTATACTTATTTATATTTACTTATTTTATATTTACTTTTTATAGGTTATATTTACACTAATACACACCTAAATCCCCAAGTTAAACTTACCTGAATACACAAAAACTCAACAAGGAAAATACAGGTAAATAATTTTTATGTAAAATCGTACTATAATGTACATATTCACATATACAAAACAATACTGAAAATAGCTCTTCTACTACAGATATGTGACTTTTTTACTTTCTAGTACAGATCTGTCATATAATCAAGATCTGTCATATTAATCATTAAAATTTATATACAGCTCCACCAAGCTTAGAAAGGACGCGGCAAATATGCCAACTAATTTGATAAAAATTTGAATGAACCAATGAACGTTGAGTTATTTCTCAAGCACATTCTGTTGTAAAAGTTACAAATCATTGCGTGTGTTTACATTTGCGTGGTTTTTTGTGTTATTCGGTTTCGTGTTATTTTATAATTTATTCCACAAGTGCTTTATTTAATATTTGCGGGAACATTTTTTACGTATTTCGTGACTGCAATTTGACAAAATAATTTATGGATTTTAAATATTCGCGCCGAGAAATTTCTTCATTTGAGTGTACATTTTTAATTTTAGCAGCGCCTGACACGCCCCTAAAGTCGGTTCTGACGTTGGTGGAGCTGTAAAACATTTGAAGTGGTGACAGATCTGTAGTAGAAAGTAAATATTGACGTATTTTATTATTTTATTGCTACCAACTTGATCATCTCGTTAAATTATTCCGTATTCGCGTTTTACATTAACTAAACGCCACCACACGGAATAATTTCGAAGTTCATTTGGAAAGTATTTTGCTTTGTTATCATTGGTTTACACAATGAATTTGTTTACATAAACGTATTTAAAACGTATGGTTTGCAGCGCCACCAACGGTAATGTAAAACGCGAATAACATATTATTGTACATATTTTGTAAAATATGTGCATTTTATTCTAATTTCACATAAAATTGTGTTTGCACCTTATCCTTAAAGTGCCTTTTTGGCATTTACGTGGTTATAGATTTCGGCTACGCCTCAGTTTATAAATTTCCACGCTCATACCAAAAAGGTGTACTTTCAGGACTAGGTACTATGTACTAGGTACTAGGTACTATCACGTCACTTAAATCAATTATTTATAATATTTCAAAATTTACACTTTAATTTCATATGCATTTATCACTTTCAACTGATGCAACTACAGATAGAGAGCTGAACAAAGCACTAATTACTGCAACAGTTTCGGAGATATTACGAGTGGTCCGTCTCTCCTCCTGGAGAGACTCGCTTACTCGCTATACTCGCTTTACCCTATGTTTGACAGTACAAAATTTTATTTCATATGCAACTATTGAATTGTAATATCGCGGGTATTTATAGGCTTTTAACAAATCGCCCGCATTTAGCGGGTACTTATCGCTTCGAGTGTGGTTACCATGTAAATAGTAAAGTTTGGTTGAAGTAGTCAATGTAACTCACGTGATCAAAAATGCATTATTCTGATTGGTATAATATTAATGTAGGAAGTTATCATGTTAAGTTACTATGTTCGGATGTAAGGCGAGCTACCAAGTAGATATACTAAAATATATACAAATTTGAGATAAATTGGTTTTGTAAATGTTTATTTAGACAGTTTATTTAGTTTATTTTTTTATTTTTTTATTATTTTTTTATTTTTATTTAGTTTATTTAGACAGGACATATTAAGTAAATCACCAACCTGTGTAACTTCTAAGTCCAGCTGGACTTGATCTAGGACGCAAATTAGTGGTACTATACGTTCTCGAAACCCCGCACGATGTAGATGTCTTTCTGTTTCTACATCGAGACTGATGGACCGGCGTTTTTCTACAAACACCGGTAGGACAGTCTTCTCCATATGTACAATTACCTTCGCAGATATTGCGGGCTAATAATAGTTGATCGTAATTGTTAAGCATGAGTGCGCACTGTACTTCATCTTGTTTAATTAATGCAAAACTTGGAAATCTTTCTTTCAATCGACGCCTTTCCTAAAAATTTAATTAAATTTTAATTAAATTTAACTTAACAGAAACCTCTGGGAAACGTAAATTACACCACCATCAAATACTTGAGCACCCTCTAAACATCCTTAAAATAAACAAAACCAATAAACATCTTTTTAATAAAGTACTTAAAACGATATTGGCTTTATTTCTAATAAACCGCCTGAGGCGCTATTACCTCGCTGCGCTAGGCTGGAGTATAATCCTGCCACCTTAATAAATGAATGAATGCAACTTAATTTCAACGAACTATATAATTATGATTTTATTATAAAGAATGCTAGCAGAACATCTCGTTTTGAACAAGTGTTTATTCAGAAAATGAAATGGTGCAAGTAGAAATTACTAACTTTATACCGGGTGGCCCACCTAGACGCGAACATACAACATATGAAATTAGCATGGTAAAAGATTCCTGCTTCCCTTCTTGTTTTCAATGTAATTTTACTTCCAATGTTAATGAATGTAACCAAATACAAACTAAAGGAAGTAACCGGGCAGACATTTCAATGCAAAGGTCGAAACGGGTCAACTTCAATTGCTGATGGATATGAACTATTATGTCTTATTATACTTTACCGACTCTATAAATGCGTTTTTGAACAAAATCAACGGCAGTTTAAGGGTTAATTAATACGGAATATAATGCATTAAAATTATGGTGTATAAAGTAAAATAATAATTTATTCTACTTACTTCTAGTAGTCTGTTATCTTCAAAATCTTGCAATTGTCTTTGAAAACCCATGTTTGGATTGGCAACAGATCTTCCGGCGCGAACAACTTTTAAAGCCTCTTTCCAATTTAAAGTTGTTGCAGTCATTATGTATGCCACAGCAACTGTTACACTACGTGACATACCTGCAAGGCTAAATTGAGTTCAAAAAATACTCGAATGATAGTTTCAACACTAAAAAAATAATAACAAAAAAAAATTGTTAAAGCTTAATGGTTATTTGTGCTACAGGTAAGAAAAATACACATTTTCTACGCATTTCAAGCAATACTTGGTTTTCAAATAAATATAAAATATACTAGACGGAATCCAGTTCACTTCCGATCCTAAAATCACAAGTCTACATTATTCAGTCTACGCATGCGTTAGTAGCATCCCAAAATTGGGTAAAAAAAAATTGTGTAAATACACAGGTGTACAACATCAAGGTCATTATGCGGGGTTGTAAATGTTTATTTTATTAAGGGTAAGTTTCCGTCCATGTTTTAATTAAATTTTTTTTTTTTTCAGGTTGTGGATTTTAAATTGTCATCCACTTTATTTTATTAACTTTGTAATTCCTGACGAAGCTATAAATAAATTATCGAAACGTTGAGTAATACAATCAAGTAATTATTAATAGCCTACTACTTGAAAAAAAGAAAAATAAAGTTTATTTTATTATTAATAATATTGACTTAGCTGAGCTAGAGTAAAACCATAAATTAACATTGAAGTGTTGAAAGCATTCCAATCATGTGTACATAAGTGTGCATACATTAAAATATGATATGGGATAAAAAATTTATATCATAAGCATACATTCAAGCATTCCTTTAAAGTACTGCATTCATTTATTTTTAATATTACAATAATGTAATAGTACTAGTTGGAAACATTTCTACAGCATAGGGGAAAAGTAGGACACTGATCATTTGCTTTGATTTCGCCCTTTAATGATTTCTTATAATCTTAAGTTACCATGTGTGTTTGTCTATATGTAGTTTATCTCCACACAAAAATTTACATCGAATACGCTGAAGGACGCCTTGTTAAATCCAAACAATAAAACTCCTAACCGCTATAAACAAAATTTTAATGATTAAGAAAAGACAACTTTTATGCATCAATTATACTACAATACCAAAAGATTATTTGATTTAATTATTGAACTGCGGAACCACTATCTATGCATTAACCACTTCCCTCGTTAATTCAAAATGATATTTAATAAAAACAAGTATCCCTCTGCACTTTGCATACACGATGCGATTTAAAAATAATAAAGTTTAAAGCTTTGGTACCTTGTACAATTTTTATCGGTGTAACTTTCATATCCAATGGTATACCACCGCGATCTTCTTTATCGATAAACCAAAATTTTAATCTCTAAGATTTTACTAATCCAAAGTGATCTGGAATAATTAAAAAAATAACCATCCAAAATACTGATCCTTCATCAAAATAACGATACATAGATGTTTATCCAAAATTATCAAAATTTCACGACTGGACGACAAAATCTTCCACGAATTTATCAAAATATCGCTAGAAAACTAACTCCAGAACTTCCCGTATCCAGAAATAACGCAAACTAATTGCTCCAATACTTCCAGAATCAATCCTAACTCCAGAATACTCAAAATATCGCAAATTATTTAATATCGGATGAAAAATAAGCCAGTCCGCTTTTCCAAAATGGTCGCCCGAAAAGACCCTTTATCTTAATACCACACCTAGAACATCAAACTTTCTGCACCCTTATCTTGCTTCGCGGGTAAAATCAAATATCGCAAAAAGTCGCATTGTAATTTATTAATTTATAAGCACCACATCGAGGAAGAACCTAAAAGACAATTCTAAAATTGTTGAACAAAATAACTTTCTTCTGGGGAAGGGTTTGATCGTTCAATTAACTAGAAAAGAACAAATCTCCTTTTTATAAAAATAAATAACTTGTTGGTAGAGCTTCCCCATTGGAAACTCAATTTAACACAAAATCAAGCATACAATTTACAAAACTTATCTTTTCTTCAAAATTCACTATAAAATAACTGAAATTTTTCAGTGGCGTCCTTCATCGTATCAGCTACCGTCCCTTATTTCAATTAGAAGATGGCAATACGCATAATATCATACCATATTTTAAAAAATTTAACGCATTTTAGTGGAACGTGTACACATTTACCGGCAAATATGTACCTATATTAATAAATTTTCGTTTTGATCACGTTGTATTAATTTATTATAATAATATTTATATAACATAGGAAAATAACATGGAAAATTGATTTTTTAAATGAAAATAGATTAGATATAATAAATTCAAAAGAGATTTTTTTCCAATCTGAAGATACCAAACACTTGAAATTTGATTTTTAATTATTATTGTTGAAAAAGCAAAATTAAAACAAGTACTCGTAATTATCAAAATTAAATGCCGTTGCAAATTCGGGTCGGCCCATTGGGTGCCAGAAGTTTGGGCGCAAGGCCTTGAATTTACTTTATTATTATTAATAAATAAATAAATAAAAAGAGACGGTCATTGTCTTGCAGCTAACGCAGTTGGATGCAAATGCGGGGCACCGGGTTTAAACCTGGGGAGAGTCAAACTTTCTTATGACTAGTCTCCGTGCTTCGGAAGGCACGTTAAGCCGGTGGTCCCCTGGGTTAGTGAATTGCCAACATTAACATAAAAACCAGGATACATGGCACATCTGACGGCAGTCTAGCAAGCTACCTGATGGATGTAAAATATTTATATGCTCACAGAGCCAACACTGCCAAGGAAACGACGCAGATGTTGGTAATAACAAACCATAAGGCTTAAACTAAGAAGAAGAAGAAATAAATAAATAAATTAATACTATAGTTTCTTTTGGATTATCGTAATTTTATTATAAAACTGTGATTACTGTGTAGTGTGTACCTATAATATTTTTAAGGGTTTTGAAAGATTAAAAATAAATTAAGTGGAGGATTTTTGGTGTAAATCTTTTTTAATAGCAAAGATGAAAGAAATTTTAGTTGATTCAGAAAATTTTGGATAATTGAAAGAATGAATAATTTGAGTTGAGAAGATAAATTGGATTGAAAGTACGAGGACGCAGTGCCCATAAGGCGCAATTCCACCGAGGCAACACTCAATGGGGTGAAATAATGAGATAACAGCTTCATTTATAGAAGAATACCATAATTTACCCGTATTATGGAACAATAGAATAAGTATTTATAAAGATAATCGAATAAATAATGAGAAATTGAATAATTAAGTTAATTAAATTAATGTACATGCCTCATTTCGTACAGTGTTGCCTCAGTGGAATTCCAGCTTAAGAGTAGCTGGTTCTATTGTGCAAATGACCAGTTTGATCCCTATGAAGGTATAAAAATTTATTTAGATGATGTATGAATTTATTCAGAATATAATTATAAGAATTAATTAATTACGATAAAAAAGACTGGCGAGCGGCCATCGAAGCCTCTAGTTAGATTATTTATTTGATGTGAGAAATAAATGTTGTAGTTTTAAAATGAATAATTATTTGATTTATTTTAAGCCTAAAAGTCGTGAAATAATTGGATATCGAAGCAAAAAGAAGTTTTTCGGAAATTATTAACAATTGTGAAAAAAAATCGCATTAGAACCATATAGAAAATTCAGAGCGACGCGACGTAAGAAGATAATTATTTTTTTATCGACTGAGCTGGCAACCCATGAGAAAATGGGGAAAACCAACAGGTTTATTTTTATTTGGAAGTTTGTTTGGAAATTTTTAATTTGAAAGATCAGTGGGTTGGATTTTTCTACTGCAATATACTAGATAGAGTAATATGAAATACTATAGTCTCAGCGATAGACTGACCTTCTGTCAGCGGGCAAAAACTGCCCACCGTGTTCGCCTAATTTTAATCGCAAAATTAATTTTTTTTATAATAAATAAAAGTAACTAAATAAATAAAAATTATTTTCCTCCTTGAAACAATTTTGCTTTGTTGTCTTCATTAAATTTGTTTACATAAATCTGATCAATTGTTATCAACATACGGTATCCGGTATCACCATCACCAGCCGCTCCAAGAAAGGTGCTATAAAATATTATAATAATTACTCTAATAATTCGGTATACTATCGACACACTGCCAATTTAATGATTATTAAGAATCTATTTAGGCGGAATTTCACAAATGGAATACACATTCATTCAAAAATAAATTCTTGAAAATGTCTTTTTTTCACGCCTCGACTGCACGGAACCCCTTAATTCAATAAGATCTGAGGTTATATCAAATTGCTCAGTTATTATTTATTACACATGATCTCAGATGATTTGTGTCATTTATCATCTGCACATAAATCATTTTTAATAAATTGGGAATGATATTGTAGCTAAGTTTTTTTTAAATTAATAAATAGCTATTAAGTTACTTACCAGTGAATTAAAACATTGCCATTTCTTAGACGAGCAGAATGTATGTAATCATTACATAAAGCAAAATATTGCGTTAAATTCTGATCAGGTGAATCTGAAGCTAAAACGCATAGATAATGTTTATCCTAAAAAAAAAAGGATTACAATGTAAAGGAAGTTTCTAAGTTTATATTAAACCATAATTAATTTAACAGTCAATTAATTATGTTTGAGTAAATGGCATTGAGTTGCATTATAAAAACCATTAATTATCTAGAAACATCAATATTTTTCAATTTTATTAAAAAAAGTATGATAGTTTTTATACTGCAATTTAAGTAGCTGCAACAAATGTAGCTATATTTGAAAAATGCGAAGGGGTCCTGAATAACCCATAAAGTAATACAATGTCAGTTAATTTAAATGCTAAATTTGCATTCGCTTCAAGTTCAATTTTAAATTAAAATATGAAATTAACCTGTTTGTAAAATGCATTCAAGAGTCTTAATAAACGCGTTAACCATCTTACGGCCGAAACTAAACGACGAACAAATTTAAATATTATATCAAATTTTTGGTACGTAGCTACCAAATTTAATTTCTATCAAATTATAATCTCTATGAGGCGGTCGGAGCATAGCGTTCACGCGAGTTGACTATCAACGCTAATCACCCGGTTCGAATCCGAGTGAAGTAAGAACTTTTTCTGACCGTCTCTCCCCTCGGAAGGCAATGGCAAACCACCAGGTGTAATCTGCCATGAAAGCCTTTAACAAGCATTGTTAAAGGTCACGACGCTTCTGTCAAGAAGCAATACGACGGAGAAGAAGATAATCTTTACCAAATATAATCTCGAACAAATTACATTCGCTTACAAGGGGACATAAGAGTGAGGTACCCACCAATCGAGATCCCAATTTTTTTTTTTGTGATTCTAGGAGCTAAAAAAATTATCACTTTCTCGGCGTTTCGTACAGTGGGGCCTTAGTTTTTGAGTTTTGAATTTTTCAAATATACATACAAAGTGTTTTAACTGCTAATAATAATGATGCTTACGGACTGATCAATTGTGACGTAACGGGTCAATAAAAACCTAAAACGTGCAGAAGAACAAGATGAAAAGAATACCTGGTGGTCTTCTAGAGGTAGTGTACTTGGAGTGGTAATTAGTAAGTCCGTGGGTCGTATCCCATATGAAGCAACTTTTGTTTGAAAATTATGTAATTTATCTTTATATCTTAATAATAATAAATTATATTATTTTAAAATTTGTATTTATTTTTTAATACTACCATCGTCCTTAGCTATTAAGGCAACTAGTGTTTTATAGACTGTTTAAAAATCGATGTCGTAGTTTAAATCCGAACGACTGTAGGGAGTGAGGTTTTTTAATAGGCAAAAATTTTTAATCTGTAAAACACGCGTTGTCTTCAATATTTTTTCTCCCTACGGTCGTTCGGATTTAAACTACGACATCGATTTTTAAACAGTCTATAAAACACTAGTTGCCGTAATAGCTATTTTACTATTATACTAATCTGATAATATCAGCCAATATATTTTATTATAAGTAAAAAAGTAAAACATATTTTTGAATGAAAATCAATTTAAAAATTTAAACTCTTGCAAATATTTAATATTGCATGGAAAATTAACAAATACGTTAACAGATCGTCACCTCAGAATTATAGTGTTCTATGTCCTAAAAAGTAAAACGTGAGATATTGACATTTTAATATTCAAAAGATGATTGTAGTGAAATTCTTTAATTTAGCTAAATTTATTATTTTGCTTCTGGTAGATTACCATACTAGACACCTTAAATTTGTACAGTGGTCATAAAAATTCTAACAAAATAACTGTGTAATTAATTATTAAAATTTTGGATATAGAACAAAAATGCTAAAAAAGATTTTTTAATTTTTTAAAAAGGATATTGAACATTTCCATTGGATATAGAACAAATGACAGTGGATTAAAGATTACGTGGTATTTAAGTTATTTAGAACAATAATAAAATAAACACTAATTATTTTTAACGTTTTTATTTTATTAATTAAATTATGTTTTTAAATTTCATAAATAATAATGAACAAAATTAAGAAAAAAATTAAAAGTTTGAAAATGTTACTTTGACAATTTCTTGGTTTTCTTTAATTTTTTTGCTTTTGCTTCATTTGTATTCTCATTATTATCATCATATATCAACAAGGCATTGTAAAATCCCCTTTCATCTTCAGGCATCTGTACCATCATCGATTTTAGGTGGTCTCTTTTTTGTTCTGTAATAACTGCTTTAAATTTTTGTAAATGTGTACATTACATTAAATGTAAACATCAGGAAATGTTGTCACCAATGTTTTGCCCACCTGCCTTTTTTTTGAATATTGAAATTTAATTTAATTTACAATATAATTTCGAAATTGTAACTATTTGTTTGGATATAGAACATTTAAATCATGGATATAGAACAGTGTTACAGAAAAGTTAAAATACCCTTGTGGCATAGGATATAGCACACTTTTAAACTATTATATACAGATATGGATATAGAACCAAATAAGAAGCTAAAGAAGTTCAAAATTTCAAGATATAGAACATTAAATTACTGAAAACTTCGTATAGAACAAAAATTTACACGCAATATTTGGGATATAGAACAAATAAAGCATCCTGAGTTTGAATGTGCAATATCTCATTTTTTGCCAAAAGTGGATATAGAACACTATAATTCTGAGGTGACGAGATGTAGAACGAATTGCAGACACCGGCATGGATTAAATATATATAGTTTACTACCAAGATAAAGTACAAAAATTATAATAGTAAAATGTACTTTATATTACAGCTGAAATTAATAATATCTTATTAACCAAAACACATCATATATAACATAAAAATGTGTTTAAAATTATTAGAGGTAAATAAATTCCCAAAATAAGTTCTATTTTATTAAAACCAAATTTAATAATGAATTTAAAATTTAAATTAACATTTCGTTTTCAACAGGGTGTCGTTTGAAACTCAACTAATCATGAACAAAATAATTAAACATGAATGCATCACTTACTATGCGAATGTCATTTGTTCGTGATTGTAGTTATCTAAAATTTGATATCTAATTTTATTCAACGTTTATGGTCTCTTAATCATTCAATAAAATATATTATGCATTTCTGCATATTATTAAGTTATGCCCGTATTCTAATTTATTTTTATTAATTTTAAACAAACATTTCATAACATCGTTTTAACGGAACGTTATTTTTATGACGACCCAAATAACTCTCGTTATTATTACGATTGATTATGAAATAAAATATGAGTATTTAATGGTCCGTATACGTTACGATAATATATCGTTTAACCGATCGTTAAATTCAGTTACAAACGTTTGTGAATACGGGCATAAATATACTACTTATTACATTGATTGTTGAAAGTCATTAAGTCACAGTTTTAAAAATTAAATAAAATACAAATTAGTGAAAATAAAAATAATTTCTGTAAGGAAGCCGATACATAACTAACTTTCCTACAGACACTGATTGCATTTATCAATAACTCAAATATCTCAGAAATTACTTTTATGAACTTAATACCCTCTCAACAATCACCGATTCAATTTTTTTACTACATCAAAACTACCGACCCGCAAACTAAATAATTTAAAAATTGTTTGTCAAGAACGAAAACAATATTTAAAAAAAACATTATGTTAGTTTTAAATCAAACTTAATACTAAAACCCGACCAAGTTAAAGAAACAGAATTATTTGAAACAAAGTAATACTGTAATATGATATTTTGAATAGTTTCTTAATATTCAGAACTAGTTTTTATTATAGTAGGTACCTCTTTCTCTCTTAAGAATATAAAATATATATAGCGCTTATAAAATTGTAAATTATTACATCAATAATTATTAACAATATTCACTCGACATATATTATTCAACAGAATATTATATTATAATGGGAACTACGCATGTGTACAAAATTTCAAAAAATATCGGACATGGGAAAGCTGGTCAAAATTGGATTACAAGATTTGTTGCAAACATCAGCAAACACGATGCGAAGTTAAGTAAGTTTGTAAAAATGAATAGTATTAGAAATCAGAAATTAGAAAAAAAATGAATATTAGAACAGAGTAGAATGGAAACACACGCAACTACTTCAGATAATGAAAAAGTACAAACCTTAGGGAAATAGAGACGTCAAAGACAGAGGCTGAAAGGGCTCTGATAAATTTACCTAATTAATATCTATTAATTTCCCAAGTTTTCAGAATTTTTGAGTCCTTCCAAAAAAAAGTTCTCCACTTACAATACCTGATTTCGAGGTTTCTCATTTTAACCCCATCTTCAGTTTGGGGAAAGATTATAAATTAGTCACAAATATAATAAAAAGTACTTCGATCGACGGACGCCAACGACCGAAGTGCATATATTACTAATAAAACAAGATTACCTACTTAAAAAAGTTTCTTTAAAAAGTAGAATTCTTAATTTTAATTCGGCACATCCTATGAACCAAAAAATAAGCATGGCCAGAACCTTAAAACATAGAATCCTAATTTGTGTCAGTCCTCAACTTATAGGTGTAAGATTGTATGACTTTAGGACCTAGTTGTTATTAACTAGCAACTACCCAAGGAAACTGATTGACGGAATATTATAATGGAGGGATGCCCAAAATACCAAGATGTAGATTAAGTCACAATCCGGAGAGAGTAGCTCACCAGTTTATGTTGCCATGCATGATGTTGTATACCAGCCCTCGATGCCAATGCGGATTGCTAGATCGTGAATTCAGAAAGAAAATGTAGTCTGGGGTAACTTCTCCAAATAAAACACTGGTATATATAAAAGAACAGGTTTAATAGCAGATAAGAGAATAATTGCGAATATGCAAATAATAGACACAGGTGTTGAAGCAATCTTTACGCTGCGTTGTCAAAAAATGTTTTCACAGATCCACCATTTTCTAAGCGGATTTTAATTATGTAACTTTATGCGATTTTTAATTGAAACTAGCTGACCCGGTGAACTTCGTACCACCCAAAAGTAATTTGATCGCGATTTGATCGTTTTGTGAAAAGCTATTGATTGAACTTTTCCATTATCCAATTGGAATTCAATTCATTATGCAATAGGATTCGTTGGGAATAATTTGTTTTGCCGACATAGCAGGCAGAAGACTGATCGGCCTGTATGAGGCGGTATTTTTTTCGCTTTATTTATCAGAATGACGTCCGCCACTTTTCATCTGGAAGGAAAGTGCTGCTAAGCAGTCTTAGCACAGCGTTGATAATTGTAGTTATTGCTACTAAGCCCCGCTTAGGGAGCTGAGACAATGTACGATTGATGATTCCGTCAGGGTCTGGAGCCTTCTTCTTGTTCAGGCCACTGTTCCTTCACTTACACACTTACCTTCAATTGTGATTTTAACAAGCAATTAATAACAAATAGGTCGCAACTCAATTGAAATTAGATCAGGGGTTTACATCAGACGAAATACCGGTGAAGACAAACCAATTATGAATACCTCTACCACTCATGGAAGTTCGGACAACAAATAAAAATTTATTAATAACAATAAAACTTTTGGTTTTCATATGACTTGATACATGAACGTTAATTTTCCAACGCCACCTGTTTTAATTTTAAACACATTTTATGAAATTATCTAATCTGTTACTATGAATTTTTGCAGTAAAATAACTTACATTTTACTGTTATTAATATTTATTTTCTAACGTTGTCAATGGCAACGTACTTTATAGAATTACAATGTAACGTTGTCAATGACAACGTACTTTATAGGATATAAAATAAGTAAAAATTCTAATTTTTCTGTTAGTTAGAAAAAATATTGAAGACAACGCGTGTTTTATAGATTAAAAATCTCTCTATTAAATCCTCACTCCCTACGGTCGCTCGGATTTAAGCTACGACTTCGATTTTTAAACAGTCTATAAAACACTAGTTGCCTTATTAGCTATTAGCTAATAATACAATTTTTATATTATGAGATAATCAGGCCTATTCTGTAACTTTAGCAACTTGCTAAAAATGAGCTATATACTAGAGCGCAGATTAATATGCACTTATTTTTAGGAAATAAGAGCTTATAATAAGCACTAAAAATTGAACAAAAAAGCACAATAAAATCTTAAATATGCAGTCAAAAAAGTTACATAAAAAATATTAATTTTTAATCTTCACCAAAAATAAATGTATTTTTAATACATGAATGGCCTACACAAAATAGAATTAATCAGATTTATGGATGTTGCAAAGAAAACAGTAAATAATTAACTACTTTTCTTAATTTTCTTCTTCTTTCTACGTCAACTGACTTTAAATACATTTGCTGGGAATACTGAGAGTAATATTCTCGATCATTTATCTTTTTAATAATTTTGCTATGTTAGCAAGCACTTGAAAACCTTTACTTTTACAAAGAAATTCTACAGAACCTAGCAGTAGAAGGAACAAGTGGAAAATGTAGCTTTATTATTTCGGCTATTCGAGGTAATCCATGGGCAAGGCACGTATAATGAATTATATACTTTGACGAAAAAATGTTAAGGTGGTAGCCGCTTTAACCATATACCCATCATATGTATATGTACGTATATGATATGGGTTATTTTCCCATGTGTTTAGGTGACTAATGTTGAAAGACGTTGTAAATTTGCAAGTTTAGTTTAAAAATAAAAAGATTACTTGCCGCACAACTTTGTAAATAATATGTGACAATTTAAAATTAAAAAAAAATATTCAAAATGCCAAAATCCATTAAAAAAAGCTCAAATATGCATAAATATGCGTTTTATGCAAATTATTAAGAAAAAAGCAAAATATGCACTATCAACATTACGTCAAATCACCGCAATTTTTTAGAACCGTAAAGATCCAAAAGGAATATCTTCTGCATATAATTTACAGCAATAAGCAAAATGCATAGAATCCGCGCTCTACTAATAACCATGGTTATGCAATTTTGCTAAAATGCAAAATTATTATTTAGCAATATTGCTCATTTTTAGCAAGTTGCTAAAGTTACAGAATAGACCCGAATAATTAATCTGACAATTTAAAACATATTAATTAATGTCGCTCGGGCAGATGCATGTGCACCTCTGATTTACATTTTGACACCCCTAAATTCCAAGTTCTAATCCTGGCTAGGAATTATTTTTTTAAATATTTATTTAAGTATGTGACATAAAATAAGCAACGTTACACCTCTATAATAATTTTACGATGTGGATGTCGATATTAAATTAACAATTTAATGAATAAGAGCGCATCATAAAACTATGTGTGTTTAAAATTATTATGAGAGCTGTGTAACGTTGCTTCATAAGAAACATCGAAATTGAGCCATCCTGTACAATAATTAAATAATTTCTTATTTTTGTGTTACTAATAAGTTGTTTTACATAGTAGGTGCAAATAGGGTGGCTAGAGGGAAACTAGCCTTCCAAAATCAAATTACCTCCATAAAGTTATTTGCCTGAGGTAAAAAATATTCTTTATCTGTTTCAAAAATTCAGAAAATGACGGTTAGGAGCAACTTTTTGTTGTTATTGACAACCCAATCTAACTACCTACTTCGTTTTCTGTGGGAAAACGGATCACTTGAGGAATTCCTTGATCATATGGATGGTCCAGCGTTGCGTAACATCTCCAACACCATCTCTCATTGGTCCAGTTCCAGCTACAGATCTGCAATCAGTGTTTTGTGTTCGCGAGCGATCAAATGTTTTCCTGTGTAAATATTAACAAGTTACAGATTTTCATCTTTTAAGCCGCACGTTGAACAACGATAAGATGCGAACACCTGTCACCACTATAAGTAAGCTTATCCGAGATCGAGGTAAGAAATTTTAACGTTTCTAATTCGTATGAATCGACGTATTTCTGGGCTTTTGTGTTCAATTTTGAATAACCGTTAGAGGTTACTGGTTTTATTGGGTAGATACTTGTTTATATTTAAAATGGGCACTTTTTTATTGTTAAAATAATTGGCTAATACTGTATCTATATTTTTCACAACCATACACATTGCAATTATTGGAACTGTGATAGCATTTTTCAAGTTCAGTGTGTCAATGAAAGCATTTGTTTATTTGCGTTTTTTTAGTTTCCCCAAGCTACCGGTCTTTTTTAGAATCCACGACCTACGCCTTCACATGAATAAGGAGCTGGTCTATTAACATCGTGGCAAACAAACTGGAGAGGCTATCTCCAGATTGTGACGAAAGCTTGTCTCTGTCTGGGTTAACCCTTTCATTAGGGGTTGCACTTCAGAGGGTATTGTATTCGTATTGTTTCAACGGGTGTGGCTCATTTAATCCACCTGCACTGAAGCAAATTAGCTTATTGTACCCCGCTCCATACTGAGATCTTAGATGGATTGTGAGGTGGAGACCTATCAGATAGATCTCGATGACTACCTCGGTCACCAACAGTGTGGATGTCCTCTGGAAGGCCGAGCTTTAAGAAATTCTGTTCTGTTCGGTTCGCGTTGCTTCCCGTTCAATGTCGCCCATCTCTCGGTTCGGACACAAACCCGAAGGTGTAGGTCCACCTACGTTCCCCGCCACCCGAAGGTGTAGGTCTACCCAGATCCCCCGCCGCCCCGGTCGCATCGACCCTGCAAGGTGGTACGACACGGTGACCGGGACCGCCTGTTCGCGATTCAAACCCAGAATTTCCGCTCTGAACTCAACCAGCGATCACATCAAGCCACCACTGCGGCTACTTCAGAGGGTAGTTTTAGTTACAGCTTGATATACATTATGTGCACATATTCTTAATCTGTGAGAATCGGTATAAATCGCGGTCCAGACTTAAACGTTTTGTCGACAGTTTTCGTGTCAGTTCAGACCTATTGTCGTAACGTTTTACTCGTTAGTTCTGTACGTTTTAGGTTTGGTGTTTTCTTGCCTGAACTGACGCGAAAACTATAACCTGGACCGCGCTATTAAGTGTATTTTCCCGGAAAATGTGCACTTAGGTAAACTAATCTCTCAATAAATTGTTATCATATTGTCCCAATTTACTATAAATAGTATCGAGATTTTTATTGGTTTAAGAAATATTTGCGATTGACACTTCGGAATCTTTATAACAAAGCGCCACCGCACCGAAACCCAAAACCGACATTGTTATTTTTTTCTAGATTTGATTTAACATACGATGGGGCGATATATCATATATCACAAGGGTTCTAAAGTAAAGCCTGATTTTGCTATCAATACTTACCGGATGTAGACGTCGAGCTGTATCGTGAATAGCTAATATATGTGTAATATTGTACTTCGTTAGCTGACCTACGTCTTTGGAATCTCTGTAGTTTCCAATGTATAAGCCCGGAAGGACCTACAAATATACAACTATTTTTTTTATAATGAAGTAAATATCAATATAAACACCTGTTATCTCTAAGCTGCAAATGATTAAATTTTATAATATTTCTATTATTTGTATATTTTTTTATTTTATATTTACATTCTTTTATTATGTAGTTATGGATAAGTGTAGTTATGGATAAGTGGATGATGGCTGCTTGTGAAAACGCCCAAGGTGTTTGAATAATGGCAATGAAAGTGATTTACAGAATGCGTTAATTCGCGTTAAGATAAAATGCGTTCAGTTGTATAAATGCTTAATGTGGGAGGCTTATTTTGCAAAAAATTATGTAGTGTCAGAAGAAGCAATACTATGGTGAATTATACTATGGTATAAAAGTGTATTAAAGTCAACTTTGTTGTATTGGTGTTTACACGGGATATGCTAATGCCAGCAGAAACACAGAAAACATGTTAAATACTATTGGAACGAGATATAAAAACTGGGATAACAATGAAGTAGGGTCTTGCCTTGCTTCGGTAGAAAGCAAGCAAGAGCGAATTTTTAATCATAGAAAAGGATAGAAGAAAATACTTTAATCTAATTGGCGCTTGCTAGCTTTCTACCGAAGTAAGGCAAGATCCTACTTCATTGTGAACACTGCTTAAATCTTATAGACCAATGTAAAAGAAGAGTCATCCGTTGGTTTCAGTATGTTGGGAGAGAGAATGAGTTCGATCCATGAAATAAATGTACCGAAAAAGAATGTGCTGATGAAAAGGATAAAACGAATGTATACTAATATTAGAATAAATTAAGAGTTTTAAGGATAAAATAGTATTATATTATTATGATTTGGTGTACATGTTACAGTTAAAACCCGAAATCAGTTAAAACCCGATGTAACTAGTAAATTCTAGTTTTAACTGATATAAGTTTAGTTAAAACTAGAATTAACTGTTTGGTGTTAGTAAATTCGCGATTTATCACCGTTACAACTAGATTTAAAGTAAAAGTAGACGTAATTAAATAAAAATTCTAATACTTTATAGTTTAAAAAAAAAATGGAAGGAAACACACGATAATTTAGAATTTTCTTGTATCTCATATTTTGAATTTAAAATAAAAATTTCAAAATCGTTTGCAATTTGTACTTCTCAAGTACCCGAAATAAGGTTGTTAGCACGAATAACGAAGCTTCGTCATAGACGGCATTTGTATGAAATTAGACGAAAATTGTGAGTCACATAAGTGTTTGATATAATAAATTTAAATCATAAAATTTAATAATTAATAAGCTTCAAATTTTATTTTTAACAATCTTTATGACTTTTATGAAATAAGTGGGTCCACGGTCAAATTTATATCAAGAAAAGTTTGGGAAATCAAAAAATTTAAGAAACCCTGCGCTAATGAAATGGAAATATAACCTAAAAATAAACTAATTTGTTAAAATTATCGCATCAGTCACTATAAAACCTACTTTCATTAAAATTATTATGCACGCTAAGAACTATTGTGTCTATAGTTTTTAATTATATTCCAAACTATGGCAGTTTCAAAATATTAAAATGCGTTAGAATTAATAGTTTAGAGTAGGGACGGAAGGGAACGTAATGTTCATGCCCTTATTGTTGAAATGCGGCAACCGCTAATCCATAATATTAAAAATTATAATTATTGTTAATGACATGGCATGTGCCGCCTATATACAAAAACTCATTTTACGGTTTCACACGGTCGCAAAACGTGCATCTCTGATTCTATGCTTCTCTGTCTAATAAGGAAATTATTTAAAAACAATTTTTTTATTGTTTAAAAATGAATTGTTTAAATATTTTTGTAGGGAACGTCTTTTAATAAATTTATTAAAGCTATTAACAAAAATTCGTTTAAATTGAACAATTATGTACAAAGAAAATATCGACTTATAGAAATCGACTTTTAACAGCAATTTGACAAAATTCCAATACAATTTTTATATTGCTAAAGAGAGTATACTTGTATCTATGTACTACATAAATTTCATGTAATTTGAAAAGAAAATACGATAGTTGTAAGTATTTGAAGTTGCAACTTTTCGTAATGAGTGCTAAAAACTACACTTTTTTGAACATTTTTTAAATAATTTTAAAAGGGCGTTAGTTAAAAGTATAAAATTTTAATATGATATTTAGCACTAATCAATTGATATCATATATTTTTTTCAAATCTTTTGGCTGCTAACTTTTGATTTTATTTGACTTCAAACTCAGGGGTCAGAACTTTTTACTCCGATAGTAGTTACATCGGGTTTTAACTGATTTCGGGTTTTAACTGTAACATGCATATTATGTATGATGGCGAAGCACAAGATGAAATCGAAAATATAAAAGTGTGGAAAGAGTTTGTAAACAAAGATTAGTGAAATAGTTTTTTGAGCTCTATGTACAGTTTTTTGCCTACTCTATAAGACAGGAGTCTCAATTGGACCGAGAGCTATTTTCAATATAATGTATAGGGGAAAATAACGTACCTTGAACAGGTTCGTACCTTGAGCCACCTTCAATTTTGACGCCACTTTTAGCCGCACACCATCCATGCGTAGGTTTTAGTACTCTTATATTTCAGTATATGGCCCTATCCGACAATCAGTTAAATGTAAAGCGTAGTTTGTGAAATTTTTGATGAAAACTGTTTTACTGTCAGAAAAGTAAGAAAAAAGGAGGTAAGTGTTTGTGTAACTACATGTTAATTGTTATTTAGAGTTGTTCCGCGATGGCAATCTTAGATATTATGTGGTCTTCGCCATCTAACCGTAATATTACATTTATTCATCTCCTAAAGCTAAACATCCCCATCTTGATTTATTTCAAGATACTACATGTGATGTACCTTGATCCACGCTTGGGTACTGTACCTTGCACCGGTTCAAGGTACATCACTTTTGGAGTATAATATAAATAAAAATCACGAATCCTTACCGACACTCCCGAAAAAGAAGAATTAGAAGAGGCTAATCGGTTGGAGGATTTGAAATAAATAAATAAAGATAGTGGAGACAGTGCAAAGAGACTTTTTCAAGAAAAAACCTGCACCAATACTGACAAAAAACTTAAATCAGTTCAGACGAATCAAATGAGTTAGAGTTGTCGTTCAATTCTTATGACGATATTAGTTTCATTGACGAGGTAAATGCCCAACAACTGGAAAAGCAATTAGAGACTGAAACTATCAGCGAATACCTATTGATTAAGCTGTCCGGTAAAAAAAGCTTCAAATATTATGTGGCCAAGGTTTTGGCAGTGAAACCGGAATTCTATATCACTTACTTAAAAAAAGCTCTGGGATAAACAAATTCTTGTTAGATAATTCAGTCAAAAATTATATGGTTGATGAAAGAGATGTGATTTTGAAACTAACCTCTCCAATGACCACAGGAGGATCGGCTCGTCAGCAGTATATTTCCGATTTCCAGTAGATCTTAGCCCATATGCTTTGAAATAATCAAAACAATAAAATTGTATTTTTAATTGATATTTTTATATCCTGGCTCAAGGTACATTACTATATGGATCAAGGTACAACCCCATGTTGTACCTTGAGCCATTTTTCACGTTTTTTAAATTAATTTATAACATTTTTCCCCAAAATATTTTTCCACAAACCATATTATCATAGTGTAGACAAATAGTCAAAGTTATGATAACAACAACCATATTAACGAAATGTCATTTCAAAGATATTTTAGGAACACTTTTGCAAAAATGGTCGCAAGGTACGTCACCTTCCCTACTATCCAAGTGTCTTGGTGCGGCCAATAATTAAAAAAAGCTCTTTTTAGTGTAATTCCCAAGTAAAATATTTTGCTCTCTAACAGAAGGCTGTCGACCCCTGATTTAGAAGGCTAAGTAGTACTCCAAAGTGGTGTGGGAATATAGTTAACGAAGGTTAGTTTTTTTTTCGAAAAAAATGAAAATTTTGGCCATGCAGTTGAATTAGGATTGTTCTCATCGACACTTCCTTGTTATGACACCACGAATAATAAGCATTTAGAAAATCTATGTATAGTTTTCGTGGCTTAAGGCCGGTTTTACAATTGGAGGTTTAGCATCGGCTCAACTAAGCCGATGCTCAAGCTGAACCGCACCTATACAGACCAGTAAAGCTTCAAGTTGAGCTCGGCTCAAGTACTAAGCGCACATTGTAAAACCCATAATTTGTAAAATTTGAAGCTCAAGGCTGGTTCAAAGTATTGTAAAACCGGCCCTTAGTTATATCATGCTACAAGTTAGTATTTTTTGAACTATTTTTCATGTTTTTTCAAAATGTAAAAAAAAATAAGAAAAGAATGTTTAAAATTATCAAAATAGATGCGCAAAAACTTAAAAAAATAGAGGATATTATATAAAAACAATTCTAGGTCACATTACCCATGAGAAAATGCATGAAGCAGAAAAGAAATACATTTTATGATTGACACTTCTTAATTCATAGTTTTCTAGTGGAATTTTTTAATAGTAGTGGGGCTATTGGGATAATAGGTCTGTTTTAAATTAGAAAATACATAGGAGTTTAAAATAGTTATAGTTTATGTTTTATACACTCAAATTCAGTTTTCTAGTGGTACTTTCTTTAATAGTATTTTTATTGATTATTGTTATTATTATTATTGATATAAATATACAAAAAAATAAAGTAAAAGGTCAAAGTAAATTTAAAGCAAACAGTTTAGTAAGATTATTGCATTGAACATCAAAGAGTTTAGCTCCTACAAGCCACAAGCAAAGTATCTCGAAGAGCAGACTTTGACTACGAGACTGAAAGTTTAGAATCACGGCAGTGAGGAGTTATCGAGTGTAGCTAAATTCTACTTATATGCAACATAGAGTTAGTGTGATGTGATATAGTCGGTTTTGTCCGATTCCCAAATACCAACCTCGCCAAATTGGCATTTGGTTTGTTAGCATTTTACATTTTTTACCTACGGCTAGGAGCAAGCCAGACGCGACGTAGAACTCCCAACCTAGAGGACCAGAGAGACGGTCAGAATAAAGTTCACCTTGAGTCGAACCGGGTATTTAGCATTCATAGTCAACTCGCTTGACCGTTATGCTCTAACCGTCTCTGCATAGAGTTACTTATTGGTTCGAAGTTTATTTGTTTTATTCAACTTCGGGGTGGGCGATGAAAGCTTGGAGGCCAGATGCGGGAGCTGTGAGGATACTGAAAACATGAAAGCTGAAAACATACGGGCGGCCAAAATCAGTTCAAGGGGCAGCGATAAGCAAGGGAAGAGATGCATGAGAAAGCAAAATGCGGTAGAAATGTACATAAGGTAAAACATTAAGAGTAAACCTGTAAGGAAAAAAATGTCATAGCTGTCCCCTATAAAAGAAATACACAATTGGGCCGAGAAAGTGAAATGTTTGTTTTCCGCAATATTATGATCTCGTATAATAAAAATTTAGAATAGGGATAAAAAAGGTTATTTTTGGCCTGACGCCAATGAAAAAATAGAAACATTTATGTTAATTGGTAGGTTTTCTGTAAAACCAAATATTAGTTCACTAATATAATTATGTATCCAGGTTCTGAGGAAGAGGAAACAATAAACCTCGTTTATTTAATTGTCCACTAAACCCGCAAAATAATATGTTTATTAAAGTCTGGACGCAATAAACGAAATTTATTATATTTATATGAAACATCTCAATTCTCATAGCTATTGACGAAAGGTAAAATATTTCATTACTGTATCTATAGTATTCATTATGGTCATAACTTCTTATTGCGTTTTTATTGACTGGAATTACAGAGAGTGATTTTTACAGGGTCTGTTTCATAGAAGGGTGCTTTATATGAAGTTTGATTTCCTATGTTGTTACAAATTGACCTATTGGTTTCAAAAGCTCAGTAAAATTAATGATATTTCTTCGATAATTTGTATCAAAATTTAAAAAAAATCTTCTATGAAACACATTATAAAATGCAGTTTTAACTCGCTGCTGTGTCCTTTAAACATCCACACGTTACAGGAAACCTGCCGTAGTCAAAAAACTTCAAGCATTTTAAGTTTTTTTATTTTTTATATTGCCATTATTGTTTACCTACTTTATAATTTAGTACTTCATATTTTATTTGTTGAAATAGTTTGTTTCTATTTTTACACCTGTAGTGTAGATTTCAATTTATTTTGAAGTTCAGTGAATTGGGATGTATTTTACTTTTAATTTTACTTTTAATTTTTATTTTACTTTTACTCGTAGATAAATCAAATCACAACTCGCACAGTATTATAATATTATGTAATTTCAATTTTTAGCCTTACTGCACGTCAATATTAAGAAGTCGTGAAGTCGTTTTGGTCGTAAAACTGGCCACTTTTGGGAATTTTACTTTGGTTTCACCCACGGGTTTCACCTGACTCGACCCTCTTTCGTTTTTGTAACAACTAGTAGTACTGGTAAGTGTTTCGACATTGATTACTATTAAACGGATTACGATTCTTTATTTAGTATTTTGTGGTCGCCGCTCTTGTTCCTTAGCACAAGACTCAAAAGTATCTTTTAGATTTATATAATAATATTATATTATATATAATATATTTATTATATAATATTGCGGTGATTAACCGGGAACACCGGTTAAACGCACGGTCTTGCAGACTGTGCGCGACAAAGAGAGGATTACTCAGTTCAGGAATCAGGACAACTTGGAACAAAATTCATAATATGACGAATTTAAGTTGACCTGGGCTGAGAAAAAGTAACTAAGAGTAAAAGAGTAGTAATTGGACATGCAATTATTTCAAAGATTGCATGTTTCCATAATTAAAAGATAATAAAATGGATCGGGTATACTGTGTATAAATAAAATCAAATTGTTATAAAAATGTAAGATAAAATGTTAATTGTAATGTGTAGTTGTTGTCATGAAATCAGATAGGTATCCTTTATTTACGGTAGTCGACAGCAAATAATGAACCAGGAAAATATGATAACAGGAATTCAAACATAAAAACATGTGAAGAGGAGAGTCGAGATGGCAACGAGGAAAAATAAACAAGTTAATGAATATAAATCACCAGATGTGAGCAGTCGCATTTTGGGAGAGAAGAAAATATAATTGGAATTTGGAAGTGTTGAACTCATGTTAAGAAGAGACATAATTAATTGGATACATCGTAAATGATTTGGTGGTTTGGTAATTCAAGTTTGCACGGAATCGAATCAAGTGGATACATGTTGTAAATGATTGGACAATTGGTGAATACAATCATTATTTGGATTATTATTGGAAATTGGATGTGGTGTTTGAACAAGTCAATGTAATTAAGTGGTTTATATTTGGACAAGAATTGGACCCAAGGTTGGTACAACTGTGGTGTTATATCAGAGAAAAGGGGAGAACCATTGGCGGTGTTGGTGTGAAGTTTATTTGTTCCGAAGTGGATATGCCCATGTGGGAAGACTACCGTAGATGAGGATACCTAGGTAAATAGTTTTGTAAATAATATTTTGGGGGTAAATTTAATTGGTGTACATACGGGGTGAATATTGTGGAATTAATAAATCAAGTCGAAATTAACATTGTAAACGTAGTGTTATTTATCATTTTGAAACGAAAGATATCAACTCCAGGTTGCTAGTAAAAATAACAACGTTCTTTGAAATTGAGACGAGCTGCAGGATCGGGGCGAACGAGTGTTGAGCATTCTTATCTCATATAAGTTGAGATTTAAGAAGGTAAGTGTGTGGTCGTTCTTCGGTGACACGAGCAAATCCCGGAGAACACTACAATATATTCTATTATTAGTAATAATAATAAATAATTATTAATAATTAAATAATAAATAATTATTAATAATTAAATAATAAATAATTTATTACTATAGAATTAAGATGTCTGCTGATAGATCGTTCCCTTCCGATTAAGTCACTAACCAATAAATAAATTGATGGCATTAATGGCCGAGACTATAAAGGTCTTTTAAAGTTTATTCAACGATTAAATTTTTTAAACGTGACTTTTCACAACATGACACCATAACACTTAATTTTCAAACGCCATCTGTTTTAATTTTAAACACGTTTTATGATTTGTTAATATTAATATGTTACTATTAATTTTAGGAGTAAAATTAAAGGAAAAAATAAAAAAAAACGATTTTAAAATTTAATCGTTAAATAAACTTTAAAAGACCTTTATAGTCTCGGCCATAAGCCGACTTATAAGTTATAAAGGTTCAATATCTTGTTATATAAATTATAAGCCATTATTTTTTTTTATTAATTTTGATAAGTTTTGATTCAATTTCTTTCAGTAAGTTATGTTGTACATTAAAAAATATACATTCTATTTACCTCTGGTGCAGTTAAAGAAAAATCACTAAAAATACAGTTATGGTGACTTTTTGCAGGAAGGGGACGAGATTACCTTTTTTATACTTAAAAATGTATCAACGAAAATTAGAAAATTAAATAATATATAGAAAAAAATATGGTAAAGAAAATTCCAAAATAGAAAATGGCCAACAAAATAAAGACAACAAATCGACTTCAAAAAACGTGCAAAACACCAGCGAAGGCAAAGTGGAACGATTGATAGAATGGATTACAAATAAGCTTTCTTTTAATCGTTTACTTATAACACCTAGTTATTATTTTAAAGAAAAGTTGAAAATTTAAAACTTCGATTAAGCAATTCAAAGTCCAATCCTTTCCAAAGGAAAGTGTTTCACAAAAAGCTGGGAAAATTTTCGCTATCTTTGAAATCGAGTAGGACCAAGTTCGTCGTACGATGACCAAAGCTAAGTTGAGTGGTCTACTATGGCTTTGATATAAGTTACTTCGATTTTTTTCTGTAGGGTACGAATAATACCCGGGTGTCACCAATATGACAGCTATATTTGATCAGAAGTGAAAGGTGATTAGAAATGTATTTTTATAAACTTAATTCAATTCAACGCCATAAGCAAGTATTTTTCAAAATTAGTCACAATCGATTTGAAAATGTTAAATTCATAGTAATATCAAATAAAAATAATTAAATAATAAATAAATTATATAAATAATTTACTCAATAAAATCTAATAACTGTACCATACAAAGTGCTAATAACCGATAGTAGTTGAAGCACGTTAAACTATAAATAAAAAAAAAAAAAAAATTATTTCAATTTTACTTATTTTAAAATTATTATTTTTAACATTCCGTTATCAAATTTTTAGAACTAAGATATTATATCAAACAAAATGATAAAATTTCAAAGCATGTCATTGGATCGTAATTTTAAAATAAATAAAAGTAGGTAATCTGTTACAGAATGCAAACAAAATAGAAAATCTAAGCTTGTTCGGTTAATAGAAAATCAATTAATAATAAGTGGTGCATAAAAAAGTGATTTTGAAAGATTTTAATTTATAATTTTAAAGTATACAAAATATTTGCTATTGATTATTATTGTGTATTAAAATAACTGCAAAAATTTCCAAATATCCACTAATTATTTTACTTGCCTTGTTCATTCCATTCCCCATGGCTGGGGCCAAAAATGTGTGTAAGACAATAATCACATGTTGAAGCTTGTTCTTTCTAAACTGTGAATCCGTTGCGACGTTATTATTTTTGCGACGGCGCGGATTCTACTTTTACCGGTCGATAGAACCACCGCAAGGAACCTGAATAACTAGGTTTGAATTCGATCCATTTATAATTGCCTTTTTTTTCACTTGTTGATAAATATTTACTAAATTTCTACAAAAACAAATGGCATACAACCATACAAGACCCCAATAATCAATCATACTATTTATTTCTTGTTTAAATTTGATCAATTTATCAGATCATCATCAAAGAGGTCATATTAAATTATCATTCGTGCCGTTTTTTGATAGATTTTTGTTCCTTTGCAAGCCGATGTTTATTATGTTGAACTTTTTGGTTACCTATTTTGTTAGAAGCTTAAAAACAAAGAAGTACCAAATGAAAAAAATTATGCATGTTCTATACTTTCTTTTTAAAAGTTCTGTTGAGTTCAATTAATTTTGAACGCCTGCTAAAGCTGCAGTAAATAAAATTGAGAAGATTCAATCGGTGATTCAAAAATGGTTTTCGTGCTTCAAACTCGACTCTCCAGGAGGGCACTTGATCTTGGATAACTGACGAATTAAACGATCCAGCCAAGAAGAACCTCGCCAGATAATAGTTGAAGAGACTGAAATGATAAAAAGGAGAAAACGTTCCACCTAGAGTTGGTTTAGAGAACATTTTATTGCTTAATTCATAAATCTGACCCTATCATTCTTGCTTGGTGTTTTTTTTGTGAACACGTGGTATTTATCTTCATGAACTACAAATAAGTTGGGCATGTGAATATTAATAGCCTTGCATAATACTTCTTTGATAATATAGTGCGACCTCGATAATCCGAACCTTCATTATACCGGATTCTGCAGTAAACCGGCCAAGCATTTCAATTACATTATGTACTTTATAATCCGGATTTGATAGTACTCGGTAATCCGAATTTGTGTTTGTAATATGTAGAGCTAGGAAATATTATGCACTAAAGTTTCAATACAGGTATGCGGCATAAGATATTATGCACGTTAAGAATAGCGATATTTTTATCATTATTTTGATACACGGGCAAATATGCCGCACACCTGAATTCAACCTTTAGTGCATTATTTCCGAGCTATAAGACGTAGATGCTACAGACGAACATCATGATAGTGACAATGAAGGTCTATAGTTAATAATACAAACCACACTGTTAAGAATGACGAGGCAGTTAAAAGTTTCAATGTGTGCATACAGTGGGCAGAAGAAACTAATATCCCTCTACATGATGTTTTAAATTTTAAATTCTGTTTTAAATAATTTTTGTTTATCGCAGTTGTTTTGTATTAAATGTTTCTCTTTTCAATAAAAAAACTGTCGCTTCAGTAATCCGAATTATTTATTAATCCGGATGACCGCGGTTTTAATTAGTCCGGATTATCGAGGTTGCACTGTACTCACATTACAGTGGAAGTAGATTTTTTGTGATTATAGACATAATTTACTAAAATTACCTTGAAAGTATCGTATACTAAAATGAACATTAAAATACATTAGGAATTTTCTAACAAACGAGAGAAAATTATTTTAATTTATTTATTTTATAATAATACCAACCAAGACTTCTAGTTGTTTTATAACAACTAAATATTATCAGTTATTGAATTTAAGCTTATGATGTATCAATCTGACGGAATTCGGAGATTCTTCTTTTGAAAATTGTGGTTAGTAATTTTAAATTTTCATTTAGCTGGTAAGGGTCTTCCTCAACTAGAAACTTATTTTGGTAATAAATTTGAAACTTTTGGTAATAAAAATTTAAATAATATAAATAAATAGTTTTTAAAAACAAACTTTTCAAAAAGAAAATTAAAAAAAAGACTATAAGAGAAAAAATAATTTTTCGCGTTTCCAAGAGTAAAGTGGTTTCAATCCTTGAAAACATCAATAAAAGCGTGAGGTGCTGTTTGTGGATGATATTATTTTTAAAAATCCTTTTTAGTCTTTTTGTTTTTCAATTTTTTTATTTATTAGAATAAAACTTACTTACTAAATAATGTTTATGTCACTGCTTACTATCTGTCAAAATAGTAAATGAAATAGACGATATGAAGTTAATAAAAAGGTTGTAAAAAATGTATCTTCTTCTTTCTAGAAGTAATTCTCTAGTAGAGAATTCTCTTCTAGTTGGCCAAGGCCTGTCATGATACAATAAACTAAGATATGCTCTTGCGCATATGACCTTCACTGTGACGTACGTATTCTACAGATCGTGGAGCCCGTTTATTGCACATTACTATAGGAATTGCATAGGAAATACAGGTCTTTGACGTTTTTTTGGTTTTAATCTTATTTAAATTTTTATTTCTTGCTAAAAATTCGATTCTAAATTATGAAATGGTAATAAAGTATAACATTTAAATAAATCCTTGCAATATTAAAGAGAAAAAACGGTTAAAACGGTGACATGAAATGTATGATTAGAAAATTAAAGTTAAATAAATCAATATTTACCACAAAAATAAATTATTGTCGGCTGTCTACATCAAATTAAGAAAAAAACAAATTTAGATAATGAATGAAAAGCATGGATTAGTGCGGTTTTTATTACCATAGGACCCTTTTTTATGTTCAACGGTCGAAACAAAACTAAATCAACCTTAGAATTTTAAAATAGTATATATTTTCTATCGAGGAATTATTTCTCCCATTTAACAAATGCGTAAAAACTTTTTTTGTTGTCAATAAATTTTTATTAGGTGTTCGACCTTCCATGAGCGAGAGTGTAAAATTCATATTATGATGTCATTTTAGGAATTATAGCTTTTTAAATAGTACAAATTTAAAAATTTTTTGTCAGACCAACCACGAAAGTACTAAATTAATATTTTTCTATACATTTACTTTATATTTTGTGTTATGTTCTCAAATATACGAAAAAACTCAAAAGACAGCTTATAATTCCATATACACATATGCTTCATTAAGTGGGGACGGTCTCCACGCTATGTAAATGCGCATCGCGTACCAAAGTGGAACTCTGATCTAGCATATCTTATATAATTGTATCATGAAGGCCTGTTATATCCCAACACATGCGTCGTTTCCTTGGCAGTGTTAGAAACTTTGAGCATATAAATATTTTACATCCATCAGGTAATCCATCTAGACTTGCCATGTGCTTGTATCGTGGTTTATTATGTTAATGGTAGCAATTCACTAACCCAGGGGACCACCGGCTTAACGTGCTTTCCGAAGCACGGAGACTAGTCATAAGAAAGTTTGACTCTCCCCAGGTTTGAACCCGGTGCCCCATATTCGCATCCAACTGCGAGGCAAGGCAATGATCGTCTCATAAATAAAAAATTTATGTTAGTTTTAAATGAAGGTTAAAATTAAAATCTGACCAAGTTTAAGAATTATTTCAAACAAAGTCAGACTGTAATATGATATTTAACGATTTCTTGATATTGAGAAGTAGTTATTTAATATTATAGTATGTATCTCATTCTCTCTTGAGTATTTCTTTCTTCACGACAATAAATATAGCACATATTAAAATCGTTAATGTGAATAAATCAATTATCAATGTTAACTCAAAATTTTTGAAGAATAATTGTATTGTCATGGGAACCACGCACGTCTGCAAAATTTAAAGACAATATATGGGAAAAGGTTTCATAATTCAGAATAATAATTTTACACGCAGTTTAGACACCTTCCACATTTGTGGTTTTCTTGTTCTAAAATAGTAGCACCAGAGAATTAAACACATTTTTCTTATGCTGAAATGAATAGACTAGATTGTGACCTATCGAACAGTACTTATTCATATTGGTAAAACATTAATTTATTAATGCACGATTTCTTCACAGTTTTTAAACCGTTGATTATAATCAATGGATAATTATCCATCTATTAGATAAGAACAATAAATCAGTAAGTATTAAAAGTAGTTTAGAGAACCAAAATTTACTTGATCTTACAGATTCATTTTATTAGATATCAAATAAGTGAAGAAATTGGGTATAAAAGATGAGTCTATGAATCTATATCGGTTTTCCTTCATTAGCCATAAAGCAGAAATAACTGGCAAAAACCTTTCATATTATATTGTAAAATAGAATTAAAAGCTTCATTTCAAAAATAGCTGGTTTTTCGCTTTTATTTATTGATTTAATAGACTAACAATTATTATTAAAAATGTATTTTGGAATGAATGAATATACAGTTTATAATAAGTTTATAATATAAAATCATAAGTTGTTAATTTATCATACTTAATATTATTAACATTACATGTGTCGTGTATTTCCAAAATTAATACCCGATTGATTGGCTCCTTTATTGCTACCCATTTGCAGCCCTATAATGGTTTGTCCTGCACGAAGTTTTTCATCGGTAAAGTGACGTTCATTTTTATCCGCTTCTTTTGGACCAATACTTGGTTTACCATATTGACCAGCCTATAAAGTCATTATTGTATATTATAATAGAAATCTAAGTGCTTTGAAAAATGAGTAATTTCGATAAAATTGATCATAACACTTTTTGTGCAGAGGATCATGATGATAATATTAAAAATCAAAATTTCTTGATATTGCAAAGACACCTCTGTTTTTGATATTCCAATTTTTCAAATGTATTATGATCATTTAAAATATTATATACCCATAATATATTAGACTTGGAACATATTAAGGCAGTCATCGCAAGAGCAGGCTCTTTTTTTCGCCTTCCTTGGGAATTTTTTTTAATGAACTAAATAAATACAACTGCGAATTTTTCACCACATAATATTCATACTTTGGTCACACTTTACAATTTTTTCAGCCCGAAATCGTCGCTCATTGTTGAAGTACACGGCAACTTCGCCGTGTATAGGTTTTTTATGGTGGACATGATTGCGGGCATTCTGCTTATCCGAAACAGAAAAATTAAACGGCATTTTAATCAGTGAAGTATGTTAATCGGATTAATAAAAAATATTGAAAAGTACATTTTTGGCATCTTGTTGAAAGCTTTTTCGTGAATTTTGGTGCTTTTTCACGACTTCTTCAACATGAAAATAACGGCTTGATGAATCAGAATTATCCTAGTCTACATGATGCGATACCTGAGTACTGAGTATGTCAATCAAATTTCAAAGGAATTCGTTTGATAGAATTCGACAAATCGTGCCATCAGTTTTTTTGCCTATGCACTGCTAAGTTGCCATGTACTTCAGCAATGAGCGACGATTTCGGGCTGAAAAAATTGTAAAGTGTGCTCAAAGTATGAATAAACATGTGGTGAAAAGTTCGCAGTTGTATGTTTATTTAGTTCGCCAAAAAAATTCCCAAAGAAATTTTCAAATTAATTTAACATAATGAATCATTTCATAAGTTTCTTCTTTCAAATTATCTATTTTAAAATATGTAAAAGCCGGATAAGCCCGCCGTCGTTTTAAAAACAGGCTTCACCAACTACCGTATAAAATTAAAAATTTTTTTTTAATAAAATGGTCTTGGATCTTTCCGGGTTAATTAAACCAGTTTATGTTGATTTGATATTCAATATACTGAAGGGAATTTATAATTTAAAAAAAAATTACAGTATTATTTTCCCCCATAGTAAATCAGTTACGGTATTAACCCATATAAACCTACCGTCCGTCCTTTTAAAATGACAGCAGAAATAAACTCTGGCCAAATTAATATATTTTAAGTGAATACAATAATAATTATTAAGTTTATACTTGATACTTGGAAGTATTGAGAATTTATTAGTAACAGTAGTTCGTTAAAATGTTTGAATTTAATTATTATACTTTTTTATTATGACTGTATTAGCTGTCTACTTTACATGTAGTAGGTAGTAAATATTGTATTGAAATTTTATTACCAGTTTTGATTAGATTATGTTAAAATTAAGATACACAAAGATCCAATAAAGGTATTTTATGCCTAAATATGAAATTATTAGTTAAAAATAAACTGATCAACAATCAAAAAAAAACTTTAAGATTTGAAAAAAAATAGTTTCAGGTTTATATGGGTTAATTAATTAATTTTGAGAAAACTTTAGTAATAGTTACTTTGCATTCGGAAGTGTTATGTTTCATTTTGATTGCTTGTTATTATGTAATAATTATTATTAATAATTACCTTTCGTCCAAGTGATTGCAAACAGATTACTACAGAGTTAAGATTTTGTCTCTCCCATAAATCGACCGTTTGAAATGTTTCTTGGGCAGGAACTCCCAGTTCTTTGGCCGCTTCCAAAAATGCATTTATGTTTTCCATACATTTAAAAGCCATTTGACTTGCATTTATTTTTTTTACTATACCATCCCGGATGTTATTTACAAGCCTGAAAAGAGTTATAAAAGGGTATTATATATTTTAAAAACTATGTAAATTGCAATTATATCGAAGTTTAAAAATCATTATGCTAAACACAGTAAAATTCAAATTATTTTATAAATTAGGTAATATTCAGCAATTGGTTTATATTATATAGTTTTGTTTCAATTTGTAAATTAATTATTGTTAAAAATCTCCTTATTAGTACAAATAGACTAATATATACAGGGTGTCCCCGCACTCACTTTACATAACTTGGTGGTGATAGAGGACACTTTTCTAAAAACAATATTTAACAAAAATTTTTTTCTAAATTCAAACTCTCGAGAGTTAGGCCTCTTTAAAGCATTTTTTTAAATTTCCACCTTCACGTGGCCATAGCCCCGAAAATATTGATTTTTCAGTAAAATATGAAATAATCTACAAACTAGATTTAAACCTTTTATATTGTCTAAAATCAACGTCTTTCGAGTTATGAATTAAAGTAAATTAAAAACTGTCGAAAAATTTTAGATTTTTTATTTTTGGTTTCTCATTTCAATACACAGACGTGATTGTTTTAAAAGATGTTCGTCAAGAAAAAATCAAAAAAATTTGATTTTTCGACAATTTTAATCGCAGAAATTCGATTTTTGATAATACTATAAAACATCTTTTAAAACGATCACGACTGTGTATTGAAAATGAGGGTGGTTATTTTCAACATTTACTTAAACAATGTACTAATAGTTTAATATATACATATATACAGGGTGTCCCCGCACTCACTTTACATAATTTAGGTGGTGATAAAGGACACTTTTCTAAGAACAATATTTAACAAAATTTTTTTTCTAAATTCAAACCCTCGAGAGTTAGGCCTCTTTGAAGCATATTTTTTAATTTCCACCTTAACGTGGCCATAGCTCCGAAAATAATGATTTTCAGTAAAAATGGTTCAGTGCTTTTTAAAAGAGCGTGAAATAATGTACAAACTAGGTTTATACCTTTTATTGTCTAAAATCAATGGCTTTCGAGTTATGAATTAAAGTAACCTAAAAAATGTCGAAAAATTTGAGCTTTTCTTTTTTTTGTTTTTTTTCAAAACCCTGTATGTTTTAAACGAAACATTTTACAAAAAATCTGACGCCCCATTTCGGATAGGAAATTTAACGGACTACAATTTTTGTCTAGTAAAAATTTTTGACAAACCAATCCATTTCACAGAAAATCAGAAAATAATAAACAAGACAGCCACAAAACAAAAAATTAAATTCACAAAATTTTTATTTTTTTTGAAAAATTATTTTATTAATTGATTTTAAACTATTAGATTATTTAAGTAAATGTTGAAAATGACCACCCTCATTTTCAATACACAGTCGTGCTCGTTTTAAAATATGCTTTATAGTATTATTTATAAAATTTTCTTTTTTGTTAAGAGCCATTATAGCAGGGGTGGTCAACAAGGTCGAGGGATTGACCGGTCAATCACGAGGCCAATTTTGATCAATCGGTGAGTGTGAAAAGTTTCAAAAATTCGAATTTCTGCGATGAAAAGTGTCGAAAAATCTATTTTTTTTGACAAACATCTTTTAAAACAATCACGACTGTGTATTGATAATGAGGGTGGTCATTTTCAACAATTACTTTATTAATGTAATAATTTAAAATTAATTAATAAAATAATTTTTCAAAAAAAATTTTATGTTTTGTAGCTGCCTTGTTTGTTACTTTCTGATTTTCTGTGAAATGGATTGGTTTTTCAAAAATTTTTACTAGACAAAAGTTGTAATCCGTTAAATTTCCTATTCGGAATGGGGCGTCAAATTTTTTGTAAAATGTTTCGTTTAAAAGATACAGGGTTTTGAAAAAAACCAAAAAAAAGAAAGCTCAAATTTCTCGACATTTTTTAACTTACTTTAATTCATAACTCGAAAGCCGTTGATTTTAGACAATAAAAGGTTTGAATCGAATTTGTAGATTATTTCACGCTCTTTAAGAAAGCGGCAAACCATTTTTACTGAAAAATCAATATTTTCGGGGCTATGGCCACGTGAAGGTGGAAATTAAAAAAAATGCTTTAAAGAGGTCTAACTCTCGTGGGTTTGAATTTAGAAAAAAATTTTTGTTAAAAATTCTTCTTAGAAAAGTATCCTATTACCACCTAAGTTATGTAAAGTGAGTGTGGGGACACCCTGTATATTGGCGAGTGTTTTACGGACTTCTCTGTATCTCGCATCTTGCTCTCCAATCCACTCTATCAGTCCAGTCCCCCTCTTCTAGACCTCTGACTTCCATCGCTTCTTTCACTTCCTGAGCCCATGTAATAGTTTAAAATTAATTAATAAAATAATTTTTCAAACAAAATAAAAAATATAGTGAATTTAATTTTAATTTTGTAACTGCCGTGTTTATTATTTTCTGATTTTCTGTAAAATGGATTGGTTTCTCAAAAATTTTTACTAGACAAAAGTTGTAGTCCGTTAAATTTCCTATCCGGAATGGGGCGTCAGATTTTTTGTAAAATTTTTCGTTTAAAAGATACAGGGTTTTGAAAAAAAATAACCAAAAAAAAAGAAAGCTCAAATTTTTCGACATTTTTTAATTTACTTTAATTCACAACTCGAAAGCCGTTGATTTTAGACAATAAAAGGTTTGAATCTAGTTTGTAGATTATTTCACGCTCTTTAAAAGAGCACTAAACCATTTTTACTGAAAAATCAATATTTTCGGGGCTTACTCAAAACTCGTAAGTCATACATGTATTTGTATTCATTGATTTGGTTAACATCCAAAATTTTAATGGCCACGTGAAGGTGGAAATTAAAAACAATGCTTTAAAGAGGCCTAACTCTTGAGGGTTTGAATTTAAAGAAAATTTTTGTTAAATATTGTTCTTAGAAAAGTGTCCTCTATCACCACCTAAGTTATGTAAAGTGAGTGCGGGGACACCCTGTATAATAGGCCAGTCAAATTAGACTGAGGTTTTTCAAAACTTTTTAAACTAAAAGTCTCTTAAAATTGATATTGAGGAATGTTAATTGAATCTAATCACTGGTATTATCAGTCCTAATAATTACTGGTTGTCCCAAACCCACACCTATAATCCTCGATTTATACAATAATCTGTGTATATAAACTCGATCAAATGCTTTAGCAAAAAAATAAGTGAAGATGCAATCAACACTAGCACCTGATTCCATTGCATTTACATGAAAATCAATAAATATGAATAAATTAGTTTTGAAAAATCCATGTTGTTTGGACGATTTTACATCAAAATTTTATCTTGGGAAATGTGAATTACCAATATTATATAATAAATTTGAAAAGTAAACGAGTTTCAGCGAGTTTTATTTTATTTTTATTATGTTTTATATTGATACATTTTTCTATTTTGAGCCAAAATATTTAAAAAAGTAACAACTTTTAGTAAAATAAGTTGATATAACAAATCAAAATAAAAAATGGGTAATTAAAAAAATTAATTTTGTATGCTTTTCCATGAGTAGATACTTTCCATATATACGATACTATAAGTTCCATTAAAATAGGAGAAAGTCAGGTTGAAAAACAGCATTTGATTTAACTTGGAATGACCATTAATCAATCACTACACCTCAAGTCAGATAAAACCTACAGAGGTGAGACACACTGTTCCTTTTACTCAAAAATTATTGTTCAGTCTGTTTTACACTAACATTTTTAACCACAAGTTGTTACTTTTTTATTTATATTTCGGTTCAAGATATGAAAATTGTGTTAAAAAAACTTAAAAAAAAAAAGCTTTTATTTAAAATATAAAAATGTACTTTCAATAATACCATAGTAGGTAATTCACCATCAATAATAAATCCTTGAAAACATCAGCAAAAGCGTGGGGCGGTATTTATGTATGAAATCATTGTGTTGTTGCTGTTATGCGATTATTGAAATTAATTTTCTTTTGTGCATTTGATTTATTTTAAACAATAGCTTTTTTAAAAGTTTTTTAGCTTTTTTTATTTTCTACTTTTTAGTGTCACAAAATTTCGTTAACTACTTCATGAGTAATTGTGGCGTACACTTCCACGCACGTCGCATCCTTGTTTCAAGTTGACCATCTACAATACATTAATGTATTAGGGTCATTCCACCAATTAAAGTCCAACTCAAAGTCTCACCCCCGCGGATTTTTTTCAAATTTTGTGGAGTTATTCTCTGTATAAATATAATGACTGACTGAAGATTTTGGCTCTTAAGATTAAGTACTTTCGTCGTAATGATTTTTTGAATTTTGACAAAATTTTTTTTTTGAACTTTTTTATTAATTTTTTTGAAGTAGAAACATTTTTCATAAAAATTCGAACAGTACAGTTTCTTTTGTCAAAAATTCTCAGCTTTTCAATGAAGATATTCATTTTTTATTATAAGCAACAACAGCCCCTTAAAAATTCAATTAAAGTCAGAAAAGCGATTTTTCTGACAGTGCGGCAAGTTTTTTGTCAAATTTGATATTATTTTCTGAAAGCTGAGAATTTTTTACACAAGATATGTCATTTTCACGATGTGCATATTTTTTGTTTAAGTACAAATGAATAAAATATACTAACATTTTTTAAACAAAAAATACTTAAACAAAAAATATGCACATCGTGAAAATGACATATCTTGTGTAAAAAATTCTCAGCTTTCAGAAAATAATATCAAATTTGAAAAAAAAAACTTTCCGCAATGTCAGAAAAATCGCTTTTCTGACTTTAATTTAATTTTTAAGGGGATTTTGTTGCTTATAATAAAAAATGAATATCTTCATTGAAAAGCTGAGAATTTTTGACAAAAGAAACTGTACTGTTCGAATTTTTATGAAAAATGTTTCTACTTCAAAAAAATTAATAAAAAAGTTCCAAAAAAAAATTTTTGTCAAAATTCAAAAAATCATTACGACGAAAGTACTTAATCTTAAGAGCCAAAATCTTCAGTCAGTCATTATATTTATACAGAGAATAACTCCACAAAATTTGAAAAAAATCCACGGGGGTGAGACTTTGAGTTGGACTTTAATTGGTGGAATGACCCATATATATTATATCCATATAAGAGGATATTTTTACATTGTAGAATGTTACATTTATTTTTTTATTTTAATTTTTTTTAGTATAATATATTAAAAGTTGAAATTCGAAAAAAAATGTTTCGACCATAACAGCGTCACTTAAAAGGTCATCAAAAATTTGTGAGACAAAAATTAAAGGCATTAAGAGGCAGACTAGAAAAAACATATTATTAATCTAAATTTTTTAATTTTTTATGTTGTAGGTCTAACGACACCATTGGGAGATTTTCCACCGCATTTTAACAGGTGTTTTTGGAGTTCAGCTGCCACGCCGCCATTTTGTAATATTTTGATTTGAAAATAAATGGGTTTTACTTGCTGAAATTCGGTAAAATTAGTTTATTTTTCGAATTGCACTATATTGCATATTGCACTTCCAATAAAAATGACATAAGTGTAAGATAATAAATTGTGCAGGAAATACTAATTAAATAGTATTTCTTTCATTCCATTCCATTTTAGTGATTTGAATCTTATAATCCACGTTTAAAAGACGAAACACTACACTTTTGGAGAATTTTTTTTGTAAGGACTACAAGACCTTTTTAAAAATCTATTGAATCCATTAAACGGAGTAAGATTTGACTCACACAACATAATTTTTATAACAAAAAATTTTGAGTAACAAGATAGATATGGCCATTCTCCCGAAGGTTGTTTTAAAAACGGTGTCCTAAAATTTAGGACAAAATGGCATTCGTTCAAAGTAGAAAGTTGGATTTTTGATGAATATTTGGTTCCTTTTCCGTTAATAAAACTAAAAGTAAAAGTGTAAACCAAAATTCCCCCCGATAAGTACTAAATTATTGAAAATTATCTACAAAATTTGAAACAATCGATGCAGTAGTTTTCGATATATCGTGGTCACCGATTTGAAAATGTCAATTCGAGATAAATGACTTCAAAGTTTCTAGACACTGTACACTTCGCACGGTGCTCACTTTAAACAGCGATAAATTCGAGAATTTCATTTCTATGCTTTTAAAACTTTTTGGCAATATTCTCCAACTGTTGTATTTACGGTAAATGTGATTAACAAAAGATTGGATTTTTTGAAATGTCTACTGTAGCAGCCTAACCCCTTAACTAATATACCTATCAATATTGTAATCTTTAAAATGTTAACAAAAAAATTAATTAATACGCAATCCGTGCTACAATAAAGATTAGTTGAATTATTATGCTGTTATTTGTTTTCAATTAAGTTTAATAAAATTAATTTAAAATTAAGTGGGTATTACGAATTATAATAAATTATTTAAATTATAAAAATTTAAATAAATAAATTTTAACAAATTCTAATCGTTGTTCGAATGTGTCGCTTCCATAATGTATACTGAATTATTAAAATCTAGCTTGTATCAAGTTATCAGAAAATGAAATCAATTTATGAAAATATATAAAATATGACAATATTTTCCATGCTTTATTGGCGAATTCTTAAAAAAAATTTAATTCTATTAAATTATTTATTTAATTCTATTAAATTATTTTTTCATCATTTAGATTTCAATTAATTTTATAGATTGATATTTATGTTTATAATATCTGAAGAGCTTAAATGAGAGCAAAACAATATTGTCATAGTTTATATATTTTCATTAATTGATGCCATTTTCCGATAATAATGATATACTTACAATTACAAGCTAAGTTTTATATATTAAAGTAATTATTTGTATATTTTCACAAGTTCTTCTTCCTTTCAGGGTTTAGGCGTTTTTGCCTGTCCCGACTTCATAAGTCTCGCAACGCTTTCTAATAATTTTTTTTCCGACATAATATATTTATGTCAGCGTGAAATAGTGAAAAGCGGCAAATAGTGTAACGAAAGTAAGATTTCAGTAATTTAAAACTTTTCATGTGCTAATTAATGACTTTTAACGTTTATTTTTGTTTACTATAATTTATTATTAGGTATGTTGTAATAAAATACTTTTTTAATTTAAACTATTTTAATTTAACCCTTTCATAGCCGGTTTCAGCAACCTTAACTTAAATTTAATCTCAGATTAAATTAACCCATGTTAAATATGAACCAATGGAAAACGACTAAAAGTCATAAAACCGATTTCTATTGGTTCATATTTAGCCTGGGTTAATTTAATCTGAGATTAAATGTAAGTTAAGGTTGCTGAAACCGGCCATCAGTGTACTTGTCCTCTACAAGGGACATTGCAAATTATGCTTGATTTCAACCAAGTGCTGCATCTGTTGGCACCATATGAAACTTTATCACTTTTTTATATCCCTTAGTAACCACCAGAGCGCTGTATAATCATGAATTTACTTGTTGATATGAACAAAATATTCAAAATACAAAAAAAGAAAAAAAAATTTTTAAAAACATAAAAAATTAATTAGGAAAGTTACAGAGTAAAAAATTTTTTATCTCCTCCACGAAAAAAGTTGGACTGAAAGGGTTAAATTATATAAGAATATTGTCATGTTTCATAAGCTAAATAAGAAAATACGTAAAAATTATAAACATTTAAATTTAAAAAGTATTCTATTACATAATAATAATAAATTATAGTAAACAAAAACAAACGTTAAATCATTTATTAGCCCACGAAAAGTCTTAAATTACTGAAATCTTACTTTCGTTACACTATTTGCCGCGTTTCACGATGTGACGCTGACATTTATATATTTTAATTTTCCATAATTTAACCTCAAATGTTTACTAATGACATCAAATAAAAATTTCTACGCTGACTTTGTCTCGAAATGGAATATGGCAAATTTAAATGGCTCTATTAAAATGTATTCTCATATTAGTGAAAAGTTGTAATTACTTGCATAAAAGCTGTCCATCTTTTAATACATCGAAGAAGTTGTCCATATCACCAGATACATTAATGTTTTCTTCTGTTATTATTTTAACCCACTCCAAGGATTCTTGGGCCAAATCTTCGTTGTATTTAGCATTAATCTGAAAATTAAAAAAAAAAATAATTGTAAATTGATATAAAGTTACTATTAATTAAATTATCTTATAAATTATTTTAAATCAACTGCAAGTTAATTTAAATTAATAATATTGTTTTCACATGTTAAAAACTTCACATATGTTATACTTATAAGTAGACCTTCTCTTAACCGACACAAACGGAACCGATTTCCTGTCGGATGAATGAAAGTGTCAGTTAAGAAAGGAAAACCGCGATTGTAATAAAAATATCAAACGTGTAATATATTCATAGTCGGCAGTGTTGTTATTATACATATTATTCTCGATTATAATAACAATGTACATTATTGTCTTCGCGAATTATAAATAATACTTCCTTCGTCCGTATTGTTTAACACTTTGGCTACTATATGTATCACCGGTGATACATTAAAATGGGTTCACCCATGTACTGCACTTAATTGTGTATAATGATTAATGAGTTCTGAGGGTAGGTATGATCACAGGTGATACATATCGTACCACAAGGCAGATTCGTCGAATTCATCGGTAGTAGCCAACGTGTTAACAATGCCAATGCAATAAAATATTTTTGGATCATTATAAACTTGTCCAAAAATTCAAAAACAAAAAGTTAAAAACTCAAAATGTATGGGTTCCCTAATGAAATATGTTCATGGCTAGTATATATTACAATTTAAAATTGTTATCAAATTAATTTTGTGAAGTTGTAGGTATTATTTTTCAAATAAAACTTTTCTTAAAATGCAATAAGGTACTTAACTCGATCGTTGTTATTGCAATGTAATATAATAGCAACAAAATAGTAGATGCACCTGTTCATGAGATGATGTAAGCATCCGCCCACTTCTGTTATGGATAGTACCACAGTAAATTTCTGAGAAGTGTCGGATAATACAGTGTCGGTTAAGAGAGGGTCTACTGTAGTATATATTTACAAACCTAATCAGTTTTACGATTTTTGAATTACAAAATTACAATTAAAGTTTACTGCCATGAAATTGACTAAACCGAATGAAAAATTAACGTTTTCTGAAATAAATACGACGCTTTCTGATTTCAAACTGGATTAGGGTTGACAGTGATAATAATAATAGCTTTGTTCGCGATAACAATCCTGAATACAATTTGGAGTTCTACGCATGAGGATTTATAATTTTTATCATCTAATTTGAGCTTTAACAATAATTTATTATAAATCCGCACGCGCAGTATATTAGAACGTACTCAGGATTGTTACCGCGAACAAAGCTATTATGTAATAATAATAATAATAATAATAATAACTAATAAATATTATAATATGCACAGATGTCTCAACATATAGCTCCATTAAAATAAAATAGAAAAATAAAATAAATAAAATAGAAACAAAAAATAATAAACTTTAGTTTTCCGCAAAAACAGTAAAAAATGTGGAGTTTTAGGAAAATAAAAAAAATAAATTAATTCAAAAATTTTGATTTAAAAAGTTAAAAAAAAATGAATACGTGGCCACTTAAAAGTATTTAACTAAAATGTCGGTCAATTACGTAACTTGATTGACATAATACAAATCCGTAATGAAGATTAATAATAATTAAGTTTGTATTGAAAATTCACAACCAAATAAAGAAAATAGGTCGCTATTTGTGATTCACGCAAGCACCGCGAGAGTCGAGCAATATAATAATTTATTATTGCATTATTGTCGATTTTGAGTCATTCACAATAATTTTTAATTTATTGCAATTATTGCAATATAAAATTTATATTTATTGCATAAATATAATTTATTGCGAATTGTATTGTTCATATTAAAAATTTTGTCAATTTTAATATTGTCTATCACCTGCATTCTTAGCAAATGAGTAATAGCAGGTAGCTAATATGGTTAAAATGCATTTTAAATTAGAAATAAAAGAATGTATTGAATTATGTTTTAACGTACGAGTAAAGCAATTAATTATTATTTAATATTGTATAAAAATTTTTTCTAACCGTTAATTTTATAATCAAAATCTGTTTATCACAAGTTTTGAGGTTTTCGTATTGACGCAAGATTTTCTTCTGTGGGTAACCCATTTTTGAAATTGATTTCAAGTTTGAATGAATTTTATTCTTTTTAGCATGAATTTTAAATAGTAGTACCTATTAGTAAAATATAAAGGTATGAATCTTAATCCAATTTAGCGGTGACTTCACATTTTCATATAATTATTATTATTAATGTACTATGTTACCTTAACGCTGTGAATGTACCTACCGATCGGAACCACCTGTTTTTATGGCACAGAATAATATATAAAATATTTTTAAAAAACTTACTTTTCTTTGTGCTTCTGCAGCAAATCCACTTTTAGTTGCTCTATTGGTGGCCATATTTTACACATAGATGGTATACAATAATTATTTAAATAAATATTTTGTAATCAAGTAACCCTAATTTCTATTGTACAACTCTGCGACTTGACACGAACGAGTATGCGTATCAACTTACCAACGTTACACCCCTGACCCCTCACAAGCAAACTCACCGCCGGCCGCGCCGTTCCTATTTACTTGTAAGGCAAGAAACTGACCAAGAAAGACCTTCTTTTCATTCCATTTAAGGATTTACTATAATAAATATTATATAATAATAATATGTGTACATACATAGTATGTATCTACTATAAATAATTTAAATTTAAAAAAATATACCAATTTATTTTGTCAAAGAAATCCAAATTATTATTGAAAACATTTTAACATTTCAAAACATATCGGTAACTATTTATCATTGACTCATTGATTACACATCACTTATCAATTATTATTACTAAAGCTATAATAATAAATTATTACTCATATGCAGTGCTGTGCTGTGAATATTTTATCAATAATTATTGGATCACAGGTTTGCCTCATAAAACTGATCCAGGATCCATGTAGTAAATTTAAAAAATGCTAATTGCTAGTGATAATGAATTTTATATTAATACAGTAAATTCTGTTTAATCGGGACACAAAATTTCATTACTATGGAACTAGAATATTTTGGCCCAAATATGTGAAGTTCAGTACAAAATTAACAAAGTGTTCGATAAATAAATTATTGAAAAATAATTTTAAAAAGCACATTTCAAGTGCTGTTATCCACTGCATTTCGTAAAGAACACATCATAGAAACTGCTTGTATATTATAAATATTATCTACTCATCAATCAATTACATTAAATGATGACGGAACGGTCTCAGTAAGTTAGTAATAAAGATAAAAATTAATAAACCAAATATGAAATATGCCTACGCCCGCTTGTCCGGGTAATGCAGCTTTTAATTTTTCTTCTTTGCAAATTTCAGTTTGAACCCTAAAAGTTTGGTTTTATATAAAATTTCACTGAAATCGTGGAAACAATAGTTTTAAATTAAATTTTGTACCATAGTTAATAATAGGTATATTAGTAGGAATATTCTAATAATTTACGAATTAATGGAATTGAAATAATATTATATTTTTAAAGCTTTCAAGTACATGATACACTCTTCATCAGAAATTCATCATTATTATGTAATTTCTGATGAAGAGTGTATCATGCACTTGAAAGTTTCCAATTCCATTAATTCGTAAATTATTAAAATATTCACTTGTCTTGTAATACCATTAGTAGGTACACATTAGTAGTCGTAGATATTATGTCGAATATTTTGTCGTGATATCATGAATATTCGTTGCGCTTGCAAAATGAATAGCATGAGTGCGTTAGCTCGCTTTCGTGATTATAGATGATCAAATTTTCTAGAGCTAAATTTTAAAAGAATATTCACTACATTTGATTTTGGTTGGCCATGAAATCTCGTATCTAACATTTTTATTGGTCCACTTTTGACAGATGACAGGAGAAAAAAATAGTCCTACTAATTTATTATCACGAATTAAAAACTAACCATTTTAAATAATAGGTAGGTGTAGGTATAAGTATTAATTTTAAATTAATTGGTACCTATTATATTAAATAATTTTACGAGTTAATTAAATTAAATTATATTATATTTTTATCTGTTAAATTATAGGTAATATAGGGTGTTTTTTTAGCTGCATGAGAACTTTCAATAGGGATAACAATTGAATCAAGATTGCTATGGAAACAGTTTTTTGACATTTGTGTTTAGCAAGATTTGGCATTTGATAATGCATAGATTGACCATTGAACAACCCTATACCAAATTATAGAAATATATTTTAAAAATCAAAGCTCTGTTCGCCAAACATATAGAGCCCTTCGCCCATTTTATGATAGACATTTTCGACCTTCTGAGCAAGCTATTCGTGCGGTGGTAGACAAATTTCGTACCACTTCTTCGTTGCGTGATATAAAAACACCAGCAAGACGAAATATGTGCGTACCGAAGAAGCTATCAGTTCTGTGAGTGAAAGTGTGCAACAGGACCGAAACACTTCAATTTGCCATCGTGCTCAACAACTTGGGCTTTGTCCGTCCACTACATGGAAAATTTTACGGAAAGATCTTCATTTACTACCTTATAAAATCCAGTTGGTTCAAGAACTGAAGCCTGATGATCATCGATTGCGTCGTGAGTTCGCAGATTGGGCTCACAACCAATTGGAAGTGGATCCATTTTTTTACCGTAAAATTTTGTTCAGTGACGAGGCACATTTCTGGTTAAATGGGTATGTGAACAAACAAAATTGCCGTATATGGAGTGAGACCAATCCGGGACATTATCTTGAGACTCCATTGCATCCATTAAAATTGACTGTTTGGTGTGGAATACACGCCAACGGCATCATTGGTCCATATGTCTTTCGAAATGAGGAAGGAGCTACCGTTACGGTGAATGGTGTGAGATATCGACACATGCTCAATACATTTTTGTTTCCAAAACTTCAAGAGCTAAACATTGACAATTTATGGTTCCAACAGGATGGTGCTACGTGCCACACAGCCAACGAAACCATCAATTTATTGAAAGGACAATTTGGTGTCACATTATTTCAAAACGTGGTCCTATCAATTGGCCTCCAAGATCGTGTGATTTGACACCTCCAGATTATTTTCTGTGGGGGTATGTTAAATCCATGGTTTATGCTAACAAACCAACAACTCTAGAAGCATTGGAGGCTAATATTCAGCAAGCCATTTATGAAATAAAGCCAGAAATATTGGAAAAAGTGGTCAAAAATTGGACTGAACGGATGCGCTTCGTAACCATTAGTCGTGGTGGTCACATGCCGGAAGTCATGTTCAAATCATAAATGCCTTTAACTGTACTTTCATAAAAAAATTATAACCAAAACATTCCGCCAGGTTTTTAATGTTTTATTTCATTTTGAAGTTCTCATGCAGCTAAAAAAACACCCTATAGTATTATTTATAAAATTTCCCTTTTATTTAAGAGCCAATATAAAATTTCTGCGACTTCTCTCGATTATTTCTCGACAAATATCTTTTAAAACGATCACAACTGTGTGTTGAAAATGAGGGTGGTCATTTTCAACATTAACTTAAGTAATGTAATAGTTTTCAATTAATTAATAAAATAAGTTTTCAATAAAAACAAAAATTTAATGAATTTAATTTTTTATCTTATAGCTGCCTTGTTTATTATTTTCTGATTTTCTGAGAAATGGATTGGTTTCTCAAAAATTTTTACTAAACAAAAGTTGTAGTCCGTTAAATTTCCTATCCGAAATGGGACGTCAGATTTTTTGTAAAATATTTCGTTTAAAAGATACAGGTTTTTGAAAAGAACCAAAAAACAAAAGTTCGAATTTTTCAACATTTTTTAACTGTAATGAATAACTCGAAAGCCATTGATTTTATGCAATAAAAGGTTTGAATCTAGTTTGTAGATTATTTCACGCTATTTAAAATAATAGAGACATTGTTGCAAAAGGTGGCGTAGAAGTTTTTATTTTTTTAACTTGTATATATGGGTGCCAACGTGTAAAAAACAAAAATGCTAACACGGGCGACCTCGGGAGAACTTTTGGCCTCAAAAAAACCTCAAAATTTTAGGACTTTTCTTCCTTTTTGTCCATAACTCCTAAACAGTGTATCCTAGCAAAAAAGCAACAGTATAACAAATTAAAGATTATGTAATTCTGCGTCGAATGAGTACCACAACTTAATAATTCGGTTAAGTGATATGGTCGAAAACGACTGTCAAAGAACGACTACTTTTTCCAACATTGTCGAAAAGTGAGATAGAGTATTATATATGAGTCTGTAATTTGGAGATAAGTACTCTATGAGAAAAATTCATGAATAAAAGTTATAGAAGATCAAATTCTACGTACAATGAGTACCAACATTTTTAAATTCGGACAAGTATACCTCTCGAAATTGGCAAAATTATAAATACATAACAGGCTTAAATTTTTTCAGATGGGCCAGAGGTCGGAAAAGAAAAAGTCAGAAAGGAACGTTTTAAGAACAAAAATATTAAATAATGAAGAGGTGGACAGGGATTTAGAGCCCGAAGATGACGAAGCGGGTAAGATGACGAATTGGTTATAATTAAGTAATTCTGATAGGTGGTGCAACATATATTGCAAGAAGATGTGATTTGACCAGTACACCACTAAAGGTCAACCACCAACATTCAATCAGAAACTGCATCGTCATTTTAAATAAAAATTAACCTAAAACGTACAACGTGTTATAAAATCGAGTGCTCAGAAAATTGTGTTTATCATTTTGTTGATAAGAATTGACCTAAATTTACTGAATGTACTTACATGATGAACTGTTGTTTTTGCATAACTTTATGTAATTTGGTTTCTATCATCATAATATTTGAAATAGTATTTGTAGCTAAGTAAAAGAGGATAATAAATCGCCTTATTATGTATAAGTCTCTAACATCATTTTGAGCTACAGAAGTAGAGTAAAGTTGCCATATATGGAATAGGCGCCTAATGTGGAATACCATTAAATTTTCGAAACCACTGCATCTTTCTAGCCATTACTAGGATAAATGACAACCTAGTAAGAGTAGTTGACCACCCCAAACTTTACAGCGCTCTATTACCATGAATATCCTCATGGTGGGACATTATCTTTTTTGTGCACTTGTAAAAGTTTATTGTTAGTGGTGCAAATTTTGATCTACAACGTAAGTATTAGTAATTTGTTAATTACGCTACATTTATAAGCATGCAGAAGGATGACCGATAACATTACGTATGTTACTTTTAAAGAAAATATAACCTGGCTTTCAATAAAAAAACATTATTCTTAAGTGAGCTTAGTTCCTAATATGGAATATGGAAAATTATATGGAAATCTTATGTAAGGAATGGGCGCCAGGTGGTGACGATAGTATTCACTTGGTGTGTGATTTTTGCAGATAACTAAGAAACAACTTTTTTTTTATCATTTAGTTTGTATGTATCTATATTTTGTTTTTATTAAAACATTTCAAGATCTAACACTGACTGTAGTTATATGATTTATGTTGTATTCCATATTAGGCATAGAGGAGAAGGTAGTAATATGGAACCGCCTATGGTTTTTTTCGATTAATTCTACAATTTAGTAAAAAAAATGAAAAGTAATGATATGTACTGAATCCTACACTAATAACCTATCACATTATGAAGATTGCAAAGTAATAAAACAGATATTTTTCTAAATAAAACGTTTAATTTAAAATATGAAAATTGACAAGGTATTTTTTTTATGCCTTTAATATGGGACACAGGTGTCTTTAATATGGACCGGGGGAAATATAATATAATATAAAAATAAATGAGTTCATAGATGTATCCAACCTTTGTGGTTGGATACAATGACTAACCCTAGCTGAAAAAAATATTCTAAATGTTCCAATTTTATGTGTTTTAATGCCTACAGTAGTTGGCCTTCACGCCTTGCCCTCGTAAAATGCTCATACATTTTTTAACATAAAATTCAACATATTTTTATTAAGAATTCAATTTATTTATTCATAATTCGATATATTTTAAAATTTCTTATTTATTTATTATCAAAAGTTAATTGCTATGGATAAATGCGGTTCTATAATAAAAGCACCAATGTGGACCATAATAAAAGCAACTTCATTTTTTATTGTTTTCAAATTTACTTCAACAATCTTCAACAATCTTTTATACTTCGATTTCATTCTTTCTTTAACTGAAAATGTTTATTTAACACAAATAAAACGATCACAACTTATACACGCACAAATCATTGAAACTGTGGGTAAACTAAAACTTGTTAGACGAGCCCTATAAACAAGTGTGGGTACACTGTTTCAGTTTACTTCACCCTTTTAGTATCGCTTAACATTTATTTTGTGATTTTTGGGCAGGGGGAATGAATAGGTTCGTTGTAATTAGGGTGGTCCATATTAAATGCTGGTTCCATATTACTACCTTCTCCTCTACTAGTATTCCATTATAGGTTACCGTTTTTTTGAAATGGCAAAAACGCAATTTTTACATTTTTACTAAAATCGGTTTTATTTTTCAAGCAATTTTTGCGAAAATGCTAAAATTGCATATGTATAGTAGTCTGTCTTAACACGTTATGCAGTTTTTTCCAGAATTTTTTAAAAGAACCAACTTTTATTGCCAAAAATGAAAGTGGTATTCCATATATGGCGACTTTACTCTACTAAGGCCCAAGACTATAACGGTGGGAATAAAATTAGTCTTGGGGATAAATTTATCTATGAGATTAATTTATATTCGTGCAACTTCGGATTTACATTTATTTTTGACACATGAGGTGAATTAAATGCCATATTTTTAATTTTAAACACATTTTCGTATTTGTTATGTTTTATTATAATAAGGCCTTATTATTATATATTATATAATATATTATAATTATTATAATAAGGGCCGACCTAAATGTATCTACTAGACTAATAATTAGTTTTTTTAATTGATGAATCTCCTAGGTAAATTTGTACGTAGGTAAAGCACCATTCACAAACTACAAATTTAACTAGGAGATTCATAAATTAAAAAACTAATTATTAGTCTAGTAGATACATTTAGGTCGGCCCTTATTATAATAATATAATACTTAAATAAAAATTTAAATAAAAAAATATGATTCTGGTGAGGATCGAACTCGCAATGACAAAATGAAAGCCGACTTGCTAAGCACAAGGCCAACGGAGTCATTAATAAATATATTTTAATTTGTCATATAAACTATTAACTAATAATAATATGATTACTATAAATATTGATAATAGTAAAATGTACGTTATCTTACAGCAAAAATTGATATTATAATTAATAACAAATACGAAAATGTGTTTAAAATTAAAAATATGGCATTTAATTCACCTCATGTGTCAAAAATAAATGTAAATCCGAAGTTGCACGAATATAAATTAATCTCATAGATAAATTTATCCCCAAGACTAATTTTATTCCCACCGTTATAGTCTTGGGCCTAAATTTAATAGATGAACTTAGCGGTTTTTTAGCGGCAATAATTTATTGGACTATCGATAAGATTTTTTTTTACAAGTAGACCTTGAGTAGACGAATTTTTTGAAATATCTAACTCATAAAGTCACTTTTTAGTCATATACCCTTTATTTTTTCTGAGAGTGCGATATATCTCGTTAAATTACCCACCTATTGGGTGTCAGATGACGAAAAGTTCATTTTTCTTTAAAGTTCACGAATTTTTGACAAGATGTTAATTTTTACAAAAAAAAAATGTAAATCAGTTAGAGTATATACCAATGCAATTTATCTACAAATATATAATTAGTCATGTATCCGCAAATCGCCAAAATTATAGATATAACCTTAAGTTCGTCAACTTACCCGCCTTTCCCCTACTTTTCTATACTGGAAAAACAGCTGAGATTTAAAAAAATTCAAATGAAATTGAAGTTAATTTTTTAAGGAAATCAACAAAATTTGAGGGATATTTTATATTTCCTCCTATTCCGGATGATTTTATTATAAACTAGTTGACCCGGCGAACTTCGTACCGCCCAAAAGTGATTTAAACGCGATTTGATCGTTTTGTGAAAAAGCTATTGGAAATGTGTAAACAAAGTAAAAAATGAATTCGGTAATTCGAGGTTTTTAGGTGGTACGAAGTTCCAATTTGATTGGCAATACAACTTCTCCATTATTCAATTGAAATTCTATTCATAATGTAATTTAATTTGTGTGAATACACAAATTCGATTACTTCAAGCAAGCGTTAATTTCATCAGCAGCTGTTGATCTTGGGATGACTGGCAGGGTTTGGCGAAAATCGCCGGTAAGCAGAATCATCGCACCACCAAAAAGGTCCTCGTTATTGCGTAAACCTTTGAACCGTTAATCGAGTGCCTCCAATGCTCGTTTGTGCGCCATCGTACACTCATCCCAACTGATTATTTTGCAATTCTGGAGTTCGGTTAGGTTGTTGGGTGGATCTAGGAGAGAAAATGAATTACTGGTCGCCCCCTCTCGCGCTGATGACTCTGTCTGAGGGTGGTTTGAGTTGAGGGCCAGTCGGCCGCCAAGAAGTATGACTTTAGGTCGGGGTGCATTTGGGGTTAGGAGAGGGTCATATTGCCCTAGTGATGAAATGAGCGGGTTAGAAGAAGTGATCGAGTTTTTCTAAAGATTGGTGGTTAGATCCAAGATTGAATCTTCCATCGATTTAGCCCCAGTGGCCTCTCGGATCTGGCGGTTCGTGACGAACCATGGAGCTTGAATTGCCTGTCTGATGCAGGAGTTGTGAAATGAGTATAGGTTATTCATTCCCGTTTTACTGGCGAAAGCCCAGGCAGGGGACGCATAGGTCAGGACAGGCTTGATGACACTTTGGTAGATTTGAATCTTGCTCTTCGGACGAAGTTTGCTGTTTTTACCTAGTAGAGGGTGGAGGGCACCGTTTAGTCCTCTGGCTTGGCTTTTGATGTAAGCAGGATCACCATACACCATTAGGCCGCTTATCGTTAGGTGCACTAAAAACATTACAAAGTACGTATCTCATTCGCGGCATCTATCGATAGGTAAAAAATACCATCCAAATTTCCGACCTTTTCGGTGGATTTCAAGGAGTGCAACGAATACCTGGAGCGGACATGTAAGGATCTGAAGACGATTTTGTTTGTATTTTAATATCCTCCCGTTTAGTTGTGATTCTTGGCCGTCCTTGTCTCTTAATTGCCGTAACTTTACCTCCGGTTTTGAATGATTTTATAACTTTAAAAACCGAAGTTGGTAATTTATTAAAAAATTTGCTATCTCGCGAATTTTTTTTGCCATCTCCATGCATTTTTAGTATTAATGTATACGTTCTTCTAAGTTAAATATTTAAATTTGGCCATATTGGTACTTTAAATTTTGATAATTCTATAATAATGAATGTTAGCATTTAGCAAAATAATTTGACATGAATTACCTTGTTTCATTTCTAACCTTTTTGAGTTTTTCAAAAAAATTTGTACTAAAAAGCTTGAATTAACTTCAATATAGGTATATTATAATTTCAATAAACTCAATTACACTTGTGCTGATAACTAAAGACTGATATTTAAAGATTTTGTTAACCTACTTTTGTGACATAAATTTTTATGGGTGTACTGTAGTTTTTATATTTAGAACTGGAAAAGTGTGAAAATTTATATTTTTTTCTTTTAATATTCACAAAAATAAACTATATTAAGATTATGTATTTTATTTTTTTGATTTCGATAATAAGTAATCATGAAAATTAAGATTATAATGAAAAATATACTTTGTTAACCTACTTTTGTGAGATACTGTATATCTAAGAAATGACTCAACGTTCATTGGTTCATTCAAATTTTTATCAAATTAGTTGGCATATTTGCCGCGTCCTTTCTAAGCTGTAGTTTTTCCCTTTTTTAAAAAGAATATACTTGTTCCATGTTATGGAATATGTTAATACTTCAATAACTGTCCCAAGTTGTAACACCCGTGAGGTAACTTGGGACACCTAGTTTTTTTTAAAAAAAAGGGGTGAAATATGCAAAATTTTCAAAATGTCAGAACGTATCGTTAAAGTACTCAAAGAGACCGGAAAAATGACCATCTCCGATAACTGAAGGGAAGAGTACAAGAAGAATGGCACATCGTTGAATGTCAAATCAAAAGTGTCCCAAGTTGTAGCATGTTACGGTAATAATTAAGCAGTTTTTTTCCAGATCACAAATTTAGTAACTTATTTGTTTGATTTTTATGCCCACCTTCCGATAATGATGCAATGTGAATGTATTTGTACAACACATCTTTAATAGCGTTAATATTTCCCGCAAATATGTTTCCATCGGCGATTTTGTCTATTCCCTTTTAATGTAATTTTGAAAAGAGTTCAGCTTATTGACACCTCCATTCCATAGACACAAAATGATCAAGAAATAGTGATAAATCAGATAAAAGAGAAAGATACCTAGTTATTTAAAACTTAAAATAATTCTTTACGTTTTAGAATTTCATCAGCTTTTGACGAAGAAAAATATATAATAGTAGTAGTAGTAGTAGTACCTACACTTTAACGAAATTATTTTGCTTTGTAACACTAATAAAATAATAAGTATGCCTTATAAAGATTATTCTCTATTATGGTGTATGTATAATGTCATTAAAGTATGTGATATAATATTTAATAGATTTTGTAAAATTATTAATAAAGTAGATTGTAGAAACGTCTAACTTCACAGTGGTATTTCCGACAACCTGTTTATAGGTGCGGGTGAGCTGGCCAGGTAAATGTAGTTGTCAATTGACATGTAACCTTAATGCTTAATATCCAAATCTATTGAATATTTAGCTATATGCTAAATAATGTTGAATCTGAAATCTACAAGAGTAACAAAAAGAAGCTAGTACCTGATATCTACCATTACCTATATCGATATTTTTATTAGGTACACCATGTAAGTTACGTTTATGTAATTATTAATTTAACATTATATTACTATAAATTAGGTATTAACCTGCCAGACCTTAATCTTATCGTGACATTAATGTATATACCTATTATAATATTACAGTAGTTATAATGTATAATATTTTATTCTAAACAATATGCATGTAGGTACTGTTCCCATACATACATTACATTCAAAATACCCACTTAAATTTTCTTGCAGTAGTACATAGTCTAGAAAAGGCAAGTGGGTCTCTAGTTCTTTCTGTTATCGTTCAGATTTACTTCCGGATTGTGTACCAGAAATTAATTTTAATTATCAAAAGCGGGGTGAAATTTTCTGAAACTTATATTATAATGGGCCACGAAATACTTAACAATTTCTTTTATTTAAATCGATATTATGTATATTAACAATAGAAAATTGATTCTAGCCCTTATTATGCTGTAATACAATTTAATAGTCACCGATACCGCAAAATTAAGGTAAATTGAAAACTTTGGGAAATTAAAAAATTAATCAAATTTAATTAAATATAAGTGGGTAGGTAGGTATATTTTAATTATTCGAAATTTAATTATTTTTATTTACTATCGCACTGTCAATGAAAGACTTATATGTAGAAATAATATAGGGTAAACTTTAATTTTTATTTAATATTTTAATTTTTAGAGTAAAAATTGGACAGTTCAGCAAAAATTTTTTTATAAAATTCATATCTCTTCTATTTCTTATTATTTCTTCACCAAATTTCATTTGACGTTAATTCGTTCTTGCTTGTTAACGTTGCGTATTTAAATTTTTGATTCTGACAACCCGACTTAAGAAAAGAAATTATAGTAAAAGTATGCAAATATGTACAGTTACCGAACGGTTTTTATAGTTATAGGACAGGTTATGGCTCAGTGGTTGGACAGACTTAAAGATGACCAGAAACATTTCTTTCAATGAAAATATATATTTATTTATGCACGGATGTATCATAAATTGACACTAATACACGAATTTATTTGTCATAAACGTCTCTTTATAGCCAACGGACCTCTTTATACCCACGGGCTATTATGAAACGTCAAACAACGATATCATAGGTACCTAATAGAAACAGTTTAAATACTTGCAAAATGAAAAGTTTTTATTAAAAACCGAAAATTGTAGTACTTTTTATTGATAATTTCGTGTGGGTAATTTATGTGAACAATAATAATTAACCAAATAAATTAGAAATTCTGCAGCCTCATCAAATTCGTTCATTTTTCACCTTTAATGACAGTACCGGTATTTACTCGCTACCATAGTTACGTTTCAAAACTCAAATTTAATCAAAGCAACACTAGATTTGTGTCAAAAATTCTATTTATTTTAGAAATACTTTTAAATTAAAAAATCTTCATCCATGCATCAAGTTGTGTATGTACCACGGGCGTAACTTGCTTTTATGGCCTTCGACGTCTTCTTAGCCCTCGGCTACCGCCTCGGGCTAAAAATTACGTCTTACGCCATAAAAGCTTCTTATATACATAAATAACTATTATAACACAATCTTGAATTATAAAGGTACAATTTAAAATAAAAAAAGTTATACTAGTTTAAAATAAAAAAATATGTTTTATTATTAATAAATTACGAATTAAGGAATAATTATAATGTTATATTTGAGCTTTCGGTCTTGCATTAAGACATTCGTCAGAAAATTACAAATAATAAGTGGGTAAACATGGAAACATATATATGTACATAGTATTGCCATTTGACCGGTAACTAGATAAAATCCAATAACCGTGAGTTAGGAAACACCTGGATTGTGTTCCACCAAAAAAGGAAAACGTATCCCCAATACGTAAAAGGTTTTACACAAGTAAGTGGCTGTATATAGTACTTAAGCCCTCTATATTGGTTTGACGGTTCATAGTGTTCTTGGTCTTCTTTATGCAAATCATCTCATGTAGCAAACGATCTTTGTAATTGCTAACCGATTTAATAATTTTTGTGTTCATAAAATTAGCATCGTGCCCGTCGATAAGAATATGTTTAGCAATGGCAGTACTTTCAGGTTTATTACATCTGATGTTAGAGATGTGCCCACTAATTCTTTTCTTAAGCCATTGGTTAGTTTGTCCAACATACACTAAGTTACAAGTGGTACAATCTACTTGGTATATTAGGTCGGATTTCTTTTCTGTTGGGATTGGGTCTTTAAGTTTAGTATATAGCATGCCGACGTTGTTTGGGGATCGGAAAGCCATGTTAATGTTGAATGGTTTTAATGTTCTCTGGATCTTCTCACTTAAACCATTAACATACGGCATCACACAGAAGGTGGTTGGTTTTGCTCGTTCTGATAAGTGTCCATTGTATAATCTGTCGATATGATCTGCGATTAGTTTATTTATAATTGTTAAAGGATAGCTATTTCTTATCAGAGTGGTTTTGACTACTTTCAATGTATCTTTTCTGTAGTCTCCATGAGTAAGTTTTAATGCTCTATCAATAAGTCCAATGGCCGTTCCAATTATTTGGCTTTTATGGCGGTAGGAGTTATAATTTAGATATCGTCCGGACCACGTAGGTTTTTGGGTCCATTTATATTTTATACTGTTATGGTCGTGTATGAGTTGGATATCTAAAAATGTTAATATATTGTTAACTTCGCTTTCCATTGTAAATTGCAGACGGGGATGAAACATGTTGAAGTGTGCAAGTATAAAATCTTCTTTGTCTGTTGGAATAGCCGTAATGATATCATCCACATATCTTTTGAAGAAAGGTAGATTGTACCACTTGTAACTTACAAGGAGTCACTACAGTGACACTGAAAAAAAAATCAATGAATATTTCATCACGATGATGAAAATAAACCGATGAAATAAAATTCGTTGTATTGATGAATCATTCATCATTCTTTAAACCTCATCGATGACTTGGTACAGCACATTGATGATAATTTCATCTCCATGATGAAAATAAATTGATGAAATCAAATTCATTATTTTATCTAAGTTTTCGTACATCATATTGATAATTTCGTCATCATTACGATGAATTTCATTAGATGAATGGTGTTCATCAATATGGCGTACCTTTTTTTTTCAGTGGAGTATGTCGCCAATCGAGATCCCAATTTTTTTGGTGATTCTAGTAGCTAAAAAAATTATCACTTTTTCGAATTTTAGTCGATTGCCTCTTAGTTCTTGAGTTATGAATTTTTGAAAGGGCAGATTTTACCATAAGCTTATACCGTAGACAGACTGCCACTAACGATCATCAATTCTTCATTAACATTTTCATAAATTGTAAATCCGCAATTAATTTAATTTATTAAATGGCGTAAATGATACTTAAGTAAATAATACAACAAGTGGTAATTCGAGTATTTTTATTATGTGTATCAGATTCGTGGAATTCTGGCTAAAAGAATCGTTAACGAAGATTAAGAATAACGAAGTTTCAGTGTGTCGAGCGTATTAGCATTATGGACGTTGTAACGCGTAGGTCCTGGGTTCTAATCCCAGTCCAGGCAAATTTTTTTTCTTTAAATTATGTAATTTATTATCGGAATTAAAAAATTAATGACCTACGAATTACCATTACAAATTATTAACCGCTAAACCACCACGGTTTTTTGTAATAATAGCTAATAATAATAGCAGTTAACTCACTATAGTATTTTTAAAAATTCATAACTCAAGAACCAATAGCCAATCGACTAAAATTTAAAAAAGTGATAATTTTTTTATCACCAAAAAAAATTGGGATCTCGATTGGCGACATACTCACTGTAGTGACCCCTTGTTAGTGTATGTTGGACAAACTAACCAATGGCTTAAGAAAAGAATTAGTGGGCACATCTCTAACATCAGATGTAATAAACCTGAAAGTACTGCCATTGCTAAACATATTCTTATCGACGGGCACGATGCTAATTTTATGAACACAAAAATTATTAAATCGGTTAGCAATTACAAAGATCGTTTGCTACATGAGATGATTTGCATAAAGAAGACCAAGAACACTATGAACCGTCAAACCGATATAGAGGGCTTAAGTACTATATACAGCCACTTACTTGTATAAAACCTTTTACGTATTGGAGCTAGGTTTTCCTTTTTTGGTGGACCACAATCCAGGTTTTTCATAACTCACGGTTATTGGATTTTATCTAGTTACCGGTCAAATGACAATACAATGTACATATATATGTTTCCATGTTTACCCACTTATTATTTGTAATTTTCTGACGAAGGTCTTAATGCAAGACCGAAAGCTCAAATATAACATTATAATTATTCCTTAATTCGTAATTTATTAATAATAAAACATATTTATTTTCACGAATTAATAATAAACCAATTTTAAATAAAAAAATATTTAAAACTGATTACTTGTTAATTCGTGATAATAAATTAATTGTTATATTTTAATAATTTTACGAATTAATAAATTGAATTCAATTAAATAATTATGCATTATTCTAACAAGGGGTCAGGAGCACTTGAAAGCTTATAAATATATAAATTTAATTCAATTAATTCGTAAAATTATTAAAATGTAACAATTACAATAAAAAAAGGTTATAGTTTAAAATAAATAAATATTTAAATGGGTTAGTTTTTTATTCGTGAAAATAAATTAATAATGTATATTATAAGCTTTCAAATTTATGTAATTTTGATGAAGAATGCAATACGCATCAAATAAGTAATAAGTAAGTTAATACAAATAAGAAATAAGTAAATTAATCTAATTTTTTTATAATGTTTTTTATACCTATCAAGAAGTTATCGCTATCTGAATTATTTAGCTCTCACTATCATCCTCATTGTAACAATGATGAATGATGACATACATAAATTTCATCATCATCTTCGTTGAACATTATAATAATGTTCCTTATGTTTTTTTTTATACTTTTACAAATACGACAAAATACTTTTTGCATTCATCCCATGGTATTTCATCTTTAAATAAAAAAGAATGATTGGAAACTTGATACTATTTTACACAAGGTGAGGATGAAATATATTGGCCATGATGTATTCGTAAAACTTTAAAAGGTTATCCACCTATTATCTCTACGGCGATTTTATAGATTTTACAATTTTTTCGGGGGATTCTTTGATAGGGGTAGATTACCATAGGTACACAAATGTTACCATTAGCCGAAAAAATAAACATAACATTCTTTAGAAGGACATTTTTGTCTACTGCAGGCCTTGTCTACTAACATTTTTTGAACCTCTTTGAAATTACTGGATGGGCGTCCGATAATAGAATTTCAATAATATTTTTAATACAAATTATTGGACACTTGATTTTAGGTTAGCATTTTGAATTCTATTAAAAACTTTTAAATTAGCATTTGCAAGATATTCATAGCTCTACAGGGTGGCCCCGCACTCACTTTACATAACTTAGGTGGTGATAGAGGACACTTTTCTAAGAACAATATTTAACAAAAATTTTTTTCTAAATTCAAACCCTCGAGAGTTGGGCCTCTTTAAAGCATTTTTTTTAAATTTCCACCTTCACGTGGCCATAGCCCCGAAAATATTGATTTTTCAGTAAAAATGGTTTAGTGCTTTTTTAAAGAGCATGAAATAATCTACAAACTAGATTCAAACCTTTTATTGTCTAAAATTAACGGCTTTCGAGTTATAAATTAAAGTAAGTTAAACAATGTCGAAAAATTTGAGCTTTCTTTTTTTTTAGTTTTTTTCAAAACCCTGCATCTTTTAAACGAAAAATGTTACAAAAAATCTGACGCCCCATTCCGGATAGGAAATTTAACGGACTACAACTTTTGTCTAGTAAAAATTTTTGAGAAACCAATCTATTTAACAGAAAATCAGAAACTGATATTAAGCATAGCAGCTACAAAACAAAAAATTAAATTCACTAAATTTTTTATTTTTTTTTGAAAAATTATTTTATTAATTAATTTTAAACAATTACATTATTTAAGTAAATGTTGAGAATTACAACAGAAGGTGTAAAATTTCTTTTGTGTAATGTATTTCTTAAGAAAATATTAAGAAAACATACCGAGCTGCACCCACACATCTTTTAATTATTCATAACAATGCTGAGAGTGACAATAAATTCTTGCGGGCTTTTCCAAAACACCTAGTCACTACACATTTGTCGTCTATCTACTATTTGTTTAATATACAGCATTAGTAATAGTCTTATTTTTAAGGTTTATGTGTGCAATGTCCAATAACTGTATGGCGTCCAGTAACTATATGGTTTACCCTAATTTTGGGATGAAGGAGCTTAAAGTCTTCATTATACGAAAGAAAATTATCAATATCCCATACGGGCCCAATTACAATAAATTATTGTATCTTGATATTTTTTTACATACCACAAATACAGGTTTACAATACCTACATCATCTTTTTGTCAAAAAGAGTACTACAATAAGCAAAATTGGTCGATAAGCTACATAATTTCATGAGAATTTTATCATTTTAAACTTTAACACATTTTTCTCAAAATGAAGGTTTCTCAAATATCTCAAAATGTAATTTATTAACAGTTCAGAGAAATGGCAATTTTCTGTTAACCGACTATTTTTTTAATAACAGTTTTTGTTTATAATATAAAATTTAATGTATAAAATATAACAAAATATTATAAAAAAAAATTAGGAAAGTTATTAGGAAGCGAGTTCGATGTTTGAAAAAATTTTGTAGTCAATTTCGAACAAACCAATTTTGGCAACGTTCGGGGAGTCATAACTTTTACATATTATTTGAATATTTTTTAATAAAATTTTATATTTACATTTCATAAGAGTGATATTAATAAATGTTAATAAATGGTTGATGATGTCACTGTTTCACACATAGTGTAAATTTTACCAATTAATTCCGGAAAAACTACAAATGCGATTTATTAATTTTTTGGGTATGTTTTTTTTAAGTTTTAAAATTCTTAAGTAGAAAATATAAAATTGTAGTAAAAAGTAATAAAATCGTACAACATTATAAATAAACGATAATTAAGTGATATAAAGTTATACTTTATAGTAGAAGTAATATTTTCGAAACTAAAAGCATGTACATTTTTGGTATTTGTAAAAAAAATTAACAGCTATCAGTGAAATTATGGCATTCAAAGCATCACTAAACTTATAAATTGAATTCCAAGGTTTTTCATTCCAGGATTGTAGCAATAATACTTTGGTTTATCCTTATTCTTGAAATATTTTTCGCAATAGTTTGGCCATTATGGAATCCATGAACATATTGGAGTCATTTAGAAGTATTATATCAAAATTTGAATTAGGTCATTTGAAATTTGAATTGTTTGATGAGGTTTGTTGTTATTAGGACTTCTAGGGAGCCACCGATCGCTTCGCGCCAGTTTCAAGCATCTGCCAAATTTAAGAATTTTCACATAATATTTATTTTAAGAATCAATATCGTTGCGTCCTCTTATTTATTGTAGATTTTCTAGAACTTCACCTTCTTTAACCATAATAGTGAATGATTTAAAATTCAGCAGCTTTATTTTGAAAAATGCACAATAAATAAATAGCATGTGACGACACATATTCCAGTAAGCTCACCTGATAGTACGTTGTATTTCTCCAAGCCTATCATTATGTCACACCTTGATCTCATGATGAGCAACTTCCAATCATTATACCGGGTGACCGGCCGCAGGTGTGAACATAGGAAATTAATTTTTCTTTAATTCCTGCTTCCCATCAGAACGGATAAGAATGAAAAAGGTATAATTGAAAGAATTTTATTTTCCGCGTCTAAAGACACCCAATACTTGATGTTTTGTTCTTTAATAATATTAAAAATGTAGCATTAAAATAAGCGATTTTTTAAAAATCAGACCTGCTTTGGTTGGTTTAACTGTCAAAATGCGTTTAAAAAATTAGTTTTTAAATGAAAACAATTGCAATGAATTTTAAACAAGGCATCTAATATCTATTTAAAAGTGCTACTTATGTCATTTTATTTTGAGTTTTTAACAATGATCAAAGAACAAACCATCAAGTGCTGGGTGTCTTTAGACGCGGAAAATAAACCTCTTTAAATTGATACTCTTTTCATTCTAATCCGTTATAATGGGAAGCAGGAATTAAAAAAAAATTAATTTCCTATGTTATTTTCCTATGTTCACATTGGTGGCCGGTCACCCGGTATATTATGAGCTTCGTTGGTAACAATGTCCCATGATGCATTATGATCTATGGATATCTAAACAAAATGTGACGTTTATCAAAAAAATAGCCTATAAAATTATTTTACCTTTTTTTGCTCTAGGAACAAAGGTCTTCAAATTAAAATCGGGAATTTTAAAAGTAATTGATTGAAAGACTCGCATATTATCTACCCTATATATATAAAAAGATAAGACATATTATGCAACGTTTTTATGCAACGTTAAGCAAAGCAAATCAAAGCAAAGCTAAATATAAATAACAATAAATAAATCTGAAGGGCAGAGCTTTAACAAAGTTAGTATATACATCGATAGGCCTTTGTTTAGTCATGGACAATTATATGTAGCATTATCAAGATGTCGAGCGAAGGATGGAATACAAATTCAAAGAGAAGGCGACATAAAAAATGTTGTATGGAAAGAAGTTTTATAACTTGAAGTTATTAGGGCCGCTTCATCGGATAAACGTTTCATCGTTTTAACGTTTCAAGTGCAAGGACCTTTATAGTAAGTAGAGTAAAAAACAGCAAAGCAAAGCTAAATATAAATAAAGATAAATAAATCTCAAGGGCAGAGCTTTAACAAAGTTGGTATATATTGCAATGATATTCACCCTTAAATGAATAATCACCCCATAAAAGCCCCAAAAACTAACGTTACGCCGGAGATGGGTTTTTCTCTTCCTTAGGGCTGATAGGTTCGACGAACGAAATAAAAGGGTGTAAATTCGTAACAAGCATAATTTATTAATTGAACGTAAAATTTTTATAAACAATTTGCATCAAATTTTTATAAGGACAATAAATTTGTCTCAAACCACAAGTATTTGGATGTAATGGCTCAGACATGCACGTAACATTTAACGTTTTAAATTTTAACACTGTACGTGTAAATCTGTCCATTCATGTAATGGGTGTAATTTTATAAAAACAGTAAATACAAGTTTCATTAATAACTCACTTATAAATGGTAAATTTTTACTGAAGTTAGCGTGTTGCCGGATCCATGTGGCCAAACTCCCGTCAGCAGTCGCCAGCTGTTCCAATCTATCCCAATCCACCAAACGTTCCACACAGCAGCCAGTATTCCAAAAACCAGCCAATTCTACAAATTTCACACACGTGCGTTTAATTTTTATAACCAAATTTCTGTTGTAGGTATCCAATTAACTGATACCTTAATTCGTCGAAATTACACAACTGCTCACTAATTAGTGAATTCACAAAATTACACTTCCCTGATCTTTAGATCAACAAGAAGTCTCGCGAGTTCTTCCTTCTTTCAGGATCACGAAAGAACTCCTCTCCGCTTGGAGGTCACTTAGGAACTCACGTGTTCCCTCTTTGAGTTTCACCCGGGAACTGGCTTCATTCTCACTCGCTGGCCTTTCTGTCCCTCTCCCAGTTTTCGAAATTTGGATTTTATGGTGGGAATCGATATTTTTGATCACTAATGTCGCACTTATTTATAGGTAACATGGTGTTTATAATTGTTTGTTCACTAAATTTTTATTTTACAAGAAACTGTCGTCGCTTTAAAAGTTTAATAACATTCACAGGATGTTGCAAAATATTTGTATTACATAATTCACTTCAAATTTGTATTGTTTTTTGTGTAAATTGTTACATGTGGTGGTTTGTTGTTAATTTGATGCAAAAGTTTTTATATCAGCCAAATTAACTGATTATTGACTTAAAAATTAAATAAAACCTAATCACTACCTTTATTTGCTTGCTTACACCCTCTAATGGTCAAAATACCACCACAATATGTTACTGTGAAGGACCGAAATTAGTGAATGTCAACATTCGCCGGTGAATGTCGACAAATACCAAATGTCTTGGAGAAAGACCGAACATGTGTTAATTTTATTATACATTCGAACTTTCACCGGTATATGTCGACAAACACAACTGAGCTTCGGTGAATGTCGACAATCGACTTGTTTTGCTTTGCTTTGGTTTCGTCAGTCTGGATCGTCATCCAATCAGGACATACAGAATATGTTAACTGCATGGATGCAAGATAATGATTCAAGTAAAAAATGTCCAATTTGCCAAAAAGACAACATATCACGAAGGAATACGCCAGAGTCCATATGAAGCTATGTTTGGAGTTAAACCAAAAAGGGGGATAGCATCATCGTCATCTCTCCCTCGCGGGCAAATTGCAAACATTGACACCGAAGAACAGCTAGAAGCCTATGTTAATACTTCTGAAGAAAATTTGGGTAGTGACCATATTAATGACCATGTGTCAGATGAAAGCGACGTGGATAACCAAAATGCCATTGGAGCCCAGACTGATCCACAACCTAGCACCTCTTCATCTCAAGCATTAACTGAACAACACGAGCTAATTTCTTCAAAAAGAGTAGCCGCAAAAGAGAATCTTCTACTTCAAGCAACAAAAATGTTGCGAATCTCAAGAAAAAAGTTTCATCCGGCCCAAATTGGCGATACCGTAAGAATTCAAGTCGACCGTGGTTGTATAGACCCCCGAAATGTATTAGCTGTTGTTGTTGAAATAGAGCATTCAGACTTTTATAAATTAGCAAACAAAAATGGTACTTTGAAGTATCTTTTCACCCGTAATCAGTTCGTAATTTGTAAAGAAAAGTTACTTTCCATGGATGAGGTTTCAACTTAAGAAATGTCGCTAAGAGAAGCAGCTTCTGCAGATTCTTCAAAAAGTGGAGGGCAAGGCTATACACGTTGTAACTGCAAGAGGAAGTGTTCCACGCCTAAATGCAGCTGTAAAAGCAAGGGCCTTTTGTGCAATTCGAAGTGCCATGGTAGTTTAAGTTGCTGCAATATTTAAGATTGTCATACATTTTCTTGTTCTTTTTTATATTCTTTATATTTTTTACATAACTTAATATGCATGTGTACGTTTTATTAATAAATATAACCAATCGAGTTTTATTGTTGTTTTCATTTATTAAAAAAATGTTTCTTTTCAACATACACCATGAGGGCATGGTGAATGCCGACATTCACCGGTGTAAGATAGAAATAATGATATTCGACCGATATTTCGAACATACGCCAAGCAACTTAGAGAATGTTGACATTCACCGGTGTATCTCGACATTCACTGGATTTCGGTCTTTCACAGTAACATTTACATCAATAGGCCTTTGTTTAGTCATGAACAGTTATATGTAGCATTATCAAGATGTCGAGCGAAGGATGGAATACAAATTCAAAGTGAAGGCGACATAAAAAATGTTGTATAGAAAGAAGTTTTATAACTTGAAGTTATTAGGGCCGCAAAGCGGCCCTGGAGGGTTGGGCCGCGTCAGCTGCCAGGTGGGCGAAGCCCCCCTATTGTCACAATAATAAAATATATAATATATATTATCAAATTTTTGCTAGTTAAACAAATTTAATTTGCCTCTAATAATTTATTGTAAACACATAAAATGATGTTGTGTTTTTGTTAATATATTATTATAAATAATCAGGTTTAAATAAAGTTACAGAATAGACCCGATTAGCTGTAAAGCGTGGTCCAGACCTAACGTTTTATCGTACGTTTTACTGTCCGTTCTGAGATTGTCAGGTAAAACGTTTGAGCTCTTTTGCGTCCAGACCTAACGTTTTATCGTACGTTTTACTGTCCGTTCTGAGATCTTCAGGTAAAACGTTCGATCTCTGAAGCGTCCAGACCTAACGATTTGTCGTACGTTTTACCTTCGCATCTCAAATTATTAAATATTTAGTCGTGAATCTAATTATAGTTTCCCGAATGATTTCGGAAGTCGAACATACTAGGGTAGATGCACCCGATGCACTTGGCAGCATTATTATGATAAAATAAGGTAATTAATGTGGTAAAATAATGCTCCAACGAAAATATAATTTGCAATACGAGATTATAACTACATACAAGCATAAAAAATATTATATGTGCACTTTTCTGTCTGTGTCGGAAATTGATAATAGAGCATGGATGTTAGGACGTAAAAAATGTTTTAAAAGGCACAATTATTTTAGGCTATAAAAATCGTTGAAATATGCGCAATAATTAAGAATTTAGGGGTTTTTAAGCAATATTATATTTTTCATTACAGCAACTTATAAACATAATATTTAAAAAAATTAGTTAAATATTTTTTAATAACGATAAACTATAAAGATGGAAAATACTATAAAAATTTTTATGTAAGCTTCTTTCCCTCCTAAATAGATGGTGTTTATTTTATTATCTATTAATTTAGGGGGTTACTATTTTTTTAAGTTAACAAATAAATGTACGATTTTTTTTGAGTTTTTGAAAAATCACCTCCCCCCTCTCAAACCTAGAGAACCTCTGCCATTTACGGTTTTGTATTTAGAGGGTACCTATCTGACTTAAAGCCATTCAGGATTTCTGAAATCTGTCGCACCTTTTGAGCTAAATTAACTTCCACAGTTTTATTAAGGTGGCCGAGAAATTGTTTTTTTTTTGTTCGACACAAATCTTAAAAACGAATAAATTTAAAAAAATTCTGAAAACAGATTCAAAAAGCCTAAGTTTGAAACTACAAGGTGAGTGATTTTCAAAAAAAAATATCGCAAACATATTTTCTTTTTTAGAATTTTTACCTATATTTTTTTCATCCTAAATTTTTAAAGCCCAAATTTGGATTCTAGTTGTGGCGTCAACTTTGAAGAACATTATTTCACAAAGTCGGTATGCTAAAGTTTTCAATTTTTTGAGTTTTGTGTCGAATGGAAAATGTCTTTTGAAATCCTTATAGTAACACTTGTATGTATGTTTTTTTTAAATAACCTGCTGGATCCCTAAAGAAAGGGATTGTTTCAAACTATGGGTAATTTCAAACCCTCAACTGCTATGGGGAATTCGCGCTACAGTCGCGGCACCTAGCGGATTTAGTGTTTTTAAGTGAATTTCTCGGCCACCTTAATAAACGTGGAAACGAAGCGCTGACTCAACGACCACTGCCAGTTCTCTATCTATGCTGACTTCACCGAGCACGCCTGGGGCATCATAAATTAAGGGGGCCTCAATATTCAGCTTTCTTAGATCACTATAGTGTGAAAAACATAGTAAAACGTGCACGTAGAATGCACACTGTAGGGTGTAGGAGCAGTGAAAATATTTAGAAGAGGACCTTAAAATTGAATTGCGCTTCAATTTTCCTCTCAAGTCCTCTCAAGTGCTAAATCAGCCACTGCCTGAGAGATCCAAATTTTAAAAACATAAAAACTTTCTTTTTAACTTTTAGTAACTAAACGGGATAAATCATTGGTTTAGGCTTTTGAGGCCTTAAACATCTATTTTAGGTCAGTAACATCGAAAATAGGCATTTAGGCAAATAAAAGTAAAGTTCAAAATTTTCAAAATCGTTTGAACGGCATTTCTGTATTTATAATTTTGAATTGCCTAAATACAGGACAAAAAGGCAAATTGCCTAGAATCCGAAAATTAATTAATCTAAAATTAATCTTTAATCATTGATAATAAATAATTTGTGTAGGTAGGAACGTAATTTGATTAATAAACTGCCTTGTACAATAAAATTAATTTATTATTAACATAGGTAAGCAAAAGTAGATTATTAAGGCTGCCGTCTTACCTATGTTAATTATATGGGACAAATCGCTCATTTGTATGTACTAGAAGTCGAACAATTTTAACTTTTAGGGAATTATTTTGCAATCATTTTAAAGATAAAACTTGGCTCTTGGACGTGATCTAATTTTTATTACAATCGGATGATTAGAAATATTGAAAATTTTGCTGCAAAGTTACTCAATTTTTAAGATAGCAAAAATAGCCATATTATAATTTTTATACTCGTTACCGTTAATAATAGAAGTACTTGAACTAGATCACATCCAGGACAATTATTTAATCTTACTTGTGAAAAAAAATGGTTGAATTATATCCATTTTTACAAAAGTTCTAGTACATACAAAGTGATGGTACAATTTTTCTTGTTTTGATAAAATAATTTGAAATGGCAAGTAGGGTTCTATCGCTTTCTTATGATTATCTTGCCCCTTTTGCATAAAATAGTTCAACTATTATGTACACTACGGCGCTAATTTGCAAATGGTTGCTGTGGTTTCGTACTTTGCTTGATAGTATTGTAAATGCGTGATTCAGCGAAACGTATGGTGCGATAAAAATAATAGTAGTATGCACATTTTTGTCTTTGATATCTCATAGGTACATTTTTATACTGTGCAAATATAACATTTAAATTCAATCTACAAATTTAACATTTTTAGTTTTATTTCAAAATTTTCTTTGCTAATTTTTTTTTATTTCTAGATAAATTCTATTGTAAGTTGTAAATAAATTTGTTGCAGTTGACGTTGTTAAAACTTTTAAATTTTAAAATTCTTTACAATTTAGATTTACAAGAAGCCACATTGAAAGCACTAAATGTAGTAACTTTAATGTTGCTGAGCCCGTAATTTTTTGATTTTCATGATAAGATATCAAAGTGTAAAATTAGATTTTTTGCCAACAAAAGTCTTCAGGGCAGGTATGCTTTGGGTAGAGTGAATTTTTTCCTTAGTGGTTGGGAGTGGCTAATGTGCATATTTGTTATTTCGGTTCTATGTTTGTATCAATTGGTGGAATTGAGTGCCACGGGCATTCTCCAGATTTGCCGCGCAAGCCCCAGTCACGTGCTAAACCACTAAGGAAAAATTCACTCTACACTGATTAAATAGGATTAAATAGGGGAGACTGGAGAGACTTGAGACAAAAATTGGATATACATAATTTTTTAGCTCATTGATTGAATTACTGTTTTATTAATTTTATTTTGAAATACAGTACAGTCTCGATATAGTGAACTAATTTATTAAGGAACGCCTTTGTTAGTCCACCGAGGTTGTTCACTATTTAGAGTGCAGAAAAAATACACAACAATGATACTTACAGTGCATTTATTACATTAATAACCTAATATTTCAAATAAAATAAGGAAACACAAATTCTTAAAAAGATACAGTATCCGACAAAAAGAAAGCGACGCATTCATAATTGTTAATTTTAGCAATGTTATTAACACTAAAATGTAGGGGAAAGGGATGTAAGTTGATCATGCATGTAAGTTGACCACCCTGCCTTATAGAAAAAACTTTGAGGTGTAACACCTCTATTTCAAATGTCATCGTGATTATTAACACAACCCTCACTTTTTATGTGGTTTTAAAGTGAATAGACGCGTTGCTGTAGCTTCTACAAACTTTGTATAAAAAGATTTTTCTTTTTATAAAAACTCAAATTTTTCGTGTGCTGATAAACTAAACAATTTTCGTTGATATCGCAAGGTAAATATATGTGTTGAACTCTTATTTCATTGAATTTTACTAATCCAAAGTGAATTTCAAACATATCGTGTATACAACAATTTTTTTGCGAGTGTTTCAAAATAGTGTCCAGAATGTAAGTTGACCACCCCTATTGTTTCCATTGCGAAACAATTTGTTATTACATTTTTATGATTGAACTTTACATCAAATCAACTTCAAACAACTTTAACTAGTCTTATTTGAATTGTTCTTTCTAATACTGCAGACTCTCCTAATTCTGCCAAAATTTGATTTGCTGATAAAAAAGGATTCGCCGATGATAATCTTTTTACTCTTCTATCAAATTGAGGGGTAGTTTTTGTTGGCCTTCCTGTGGATTTTAAGTTTACTACAACTCCCCGATGTTTGTAGTTTATTTATAGTTTTTGACACAAAAGGTTAAATGTGGCATATAGCCTTGTTATCCCAAGCCTTTAAATTGAATAGGGGAGGTTGCCACAAATGGACCGATTTTTGCTTTTTATTTTTTTCTGACTGAACAAAAAGATTTTACAGAACCATTAAAAAAATTTAGTTAATGCAAGTCGGGCAAGAATAAAATTTTCGCAGAGGGCTTATATTCCTTCAATATTTGTTTGGCAGCAAGTTCGTCCTTATAATGGACTACTTGTAATTTCACAAGCTTATGACCGGTTCATTCGAGGAAACCGAGCATGGTCCATTGGAGGAAACTGACTGTATTCGGAAATAAAAAGGCGCAAACAATTTAAACATAACTTTAGCTGTTAGGTGAGAGAGAGGTTTGATTTATTGTTACCGCTTATATATGACCTGTTTATTTCCTCTTACAGTCCCGAGGATGGCATTTAGTTAATAAAGCCGAAACGTCGACCGACAGCTTACTTGTTTTTGTTTTGCGTATCCAATATCCCGAAAAGTTTTCGTATAAAAACTGCGAATGCGTCTGTCAGTTTGCAAGCGGTTTCAAACTGCTGAACGAACAGATCTAATAGTCCAGTCATTATAGACATTGTTTGTTGCAAAAGGTGGCGTAGAAGATTTTATTTTTTTAACTTGTATATATGGGTGCCAACGTGTAAAAAACAAAATTGCTAACACGGGCGACCTCGGGAGAACTTTTGCCCTCCAAAAACCGTCCACATTTTTGGACTTTTCTTCCCTTTTTGTCCATAACTCCTAAACAGTGCATCCTAGCAAAAAGGCAACAATATAATAAATTAAAGATTCTGTAATTCTGCGTCGAATGAGTACCACAACTTAATAATTCGGTCAAGTGATATGGTCGAAAACGACGGTCAAAGAACGACTACTTTTTCCAACATTGTCGAAAACTGAGAAAGAGTATTATATATGAGTCTGTAATTTGGAGATGAGTACTCTATGAGAAAAACTCATGAATAAAAGTTATAGAAGATCAAATTCTACGTCCAATGAGTACGAACATTTTTAAATTCGGCCAAGTATACCTCTCGAAATTGGCAATCAGAGATTTTGAAATGACCGATTCAGCTTCATGGGTCCTTATGCCAATTGCCGGACATTGGGAGATTGCCAATTTGGAGAGGTCTACTTGTCCGAATTTAAAAATGTTGGTACTCATTGGACGTAGAATTTGATCTTCTATAACTTTTATTTCATAAGTTTTTCTCATACGGTACTCATCTCCAAATTACAGACTCATATATAATACTCTATCTCAGTTTTCAACAATGTTGGAAAAAGTAGTCGTTTTTTGACGGTGGTTTACGACCATATCACTTGACCGAATTATTAAGTTGTGATACTCATTCGACGCAGAATTAAATAATCGTTTTTATTATATTGTTGCTTATTTGCTAGGATGCACTGTTTAGGAGTTATGGACAAGAAAGAAAGAAAAGTCCAAAAATTTGGAGGTTTTTTGGAGACCAAAAGTTCTCCCGAGGTCGCCCGTGTTAGCATTTTTGTTGTTTACATGGTGACACCCATATATACAAGTTAAAAAAATAAAATCTTCTACGCCACCTTTTGCAATAAACAATGGGTGATATGAATAAAAATGAGCATGAAGTATATACTCAAAATTTTGAAAAATTACTCAGAGTTCTATGAACGAATATAAAAAGTAATTAGGTATATGAGTAGATACCCTTATAAAAAGAATACCCACTTGCGCTGAGCATCTACTTTTCAATCTTATTCGTATAATCTGAGTATTTATTTCAAAATTTTGAGTATATACTTCATGCTCATTTTTATTCATAACACCCAATGTCTCTATAACAATGTGCTCATAGGCATATTCATTTGCCAATTGGGAGATTGCCAAATTGGAGAGGTGTACTTGACCGAATTTAAAAATGTTGATACTCATTGGACGTAGAATTTGACGCTCTATAACTTTTATTTCATGAGTTTTTCTCATAGAGTACTCATCTCCAAACTACAGACTCATATATCGTCGCATGACAAGAAAAACTCATTAACTGCAGTTTTCGACAAAAACGAGATGTTTCACTAAGTGCGTTATTTTATGGTTATGCTTGCATGAAAAAAAATTATGTCCCAATTTATAATATGAATGAGGATTCATTAGCATTTTAAATATCAAAACAATTGCTGTTAAATACGATTTATCAGATATAAAAAATGTTTAAACTTCATGATCTCCGGTTACTTGAAATGTACTTAATGAGTTTTTCTTGTCATACGATGATATAGTACTATATCTCAGTTTTCGACAATGTTGGAAAAGGTAGTCGTTTTTTGACCGTGGTTTTCGACCATATCACTTGACCGAATTATTAAGTTGTGGTACTCATTCGACGCAGAATTAAATAATCTTTAATTTATTATATTGTTGTTTTTTTGCTAGGATGCACGGTTTAGGAGTTATGAACAAAAAAGGAAGAAAAGTCCTAAAATTTGGAGGTTTTTTGGAGGCCAAAAGTTCTCCCGAGGTCGCCCGTGTTAGCATTTTTGTTTTTTACATGTTGGCACCCATATATACAAGTTAAAAAAATAAAATCTTCTACGCCACCTTTTGCAACAAACACCCCTATTTTGATGCTATAATGACTGGACTATAATGACTTTTGCTTGTTTTTAGTTGATTACGCATATTATGACACGTACTTTCAAGGTGCTTACTGATAATCTTGATAAGATATAGTAACTTTCTTACCAAATTATAAATTATTTATGTATAGTATTGTGGGAATTACAACAAAACCTTTTCAAGTGAAAAATATAAAAGTGTGCAAAAACAAAACATTGTAAATAGTTGTCATATAAAAATAATAAGCATTACATGTTATTGATATTTTCAAACGTTAATAAAATAAACATAGTGTTAATTACTGACGATTCTATTATTTAATAATAGGGAACACAGCATCCCTATATTGGTGACCCTCGACTAAACTAAAACCGCAACCAAAAAAGACATTTTTTTTCAATTTTCGGTTATTAAGTTAAATATGATGTAACAAGAAGAAACGCAAATGGAGAAGAGGGTGGACGAACTTTCGATATTTGTAGAAAAGTGTAGAAATAATAATCGCTACAGATCACGTTCACGACAATGCAGCAAATCGCACTAGTTCTCCAACATCCTGCTCTAGTTCCTTCAATATCCCGCTCAGGAATATTCCTCGCTAGGAGCGAAAACCAGATCCTACAATCTGAATTCGTAAGGAGCTATGCAACAAAACACAAATTTTTAATTTTCGGTTATAAATTTAAATATGATTATACGCAAATGGAATTCAACCACTCTCAGAAAAGGTACACATAATCACTAATTTTCACATTATCAAAAGTGGCAAAGGAGCTAAAGCGTTTCCGAGCCATGATTAATTTATACCGACGTTTTATTCATTATACAACCAATCTCTTCGATGCTTGCTCGCAGCAAATGGAACACAAATTAGAATATTCGGTGCAAAATGATTAAAATATAACTTGGTACTACGCCGTGAATTTTAATGGAATTTGTTATAGCAGATATCAAAGAACCCATGATCGGCGCAAACTTCTTGCATCATTTCGACCTTCTGGTGGATGTCAAACGAAGCCAGTTAATCGATAAGAAGACCAATCAAGTGTTTAACGTCAATCCTCCGAACTTCTAACGGAAAACCAATGTTGTTTCAATGGTGAAATGACAAACTTTTCACCTCATTGTAACAGCAAGAGCACCAGCATCAAACAAAACAACAAAAGCATCCAGCTCCTTCAATATCCTGCTCAGGACAATTATTCCTCGCTCGGAGCGAAAACCAGATCTGGATCTGAATTCGTTAAGGAGCTGACAAGCAACCAAACAAACAACCACAGCAAACCATAATTTTCGCACCAACATCACTACAGCACTTGTTCGCATGTTTTCGGCGAAGGAAAGATAAACTTGCAGACCGATACTAACATTTTATCCTGCTCTAATTTCTTTTATCGTTCAGACACAGTCTTCACTAGAAGGGGAGTACTGTGGGAATTACAACAAAACCTTTTCAAGTGAAAAATATAAAAGTGTGCAAAAACAAAACATTGTAAATAGTTGTCATATAAAAATAATAAGCATTACATGTTATTGATATTTTCAAACGTTAATAAAATAAACATAGTGTTAATTACTGACGATTCTATTATTTAATAATAGGGAACACAGCATCCCTATAGTATAAATACATAATTTTAAATATTTGTAGTATTTGATAAAATGTGGTTCTCATTTTTTATTAATTAATAATTAATTCGATAAAGTTAATCGTAACACTTTTTGGGTAGAGCATGGTAAATTAAAATCAAAAATTTGTTGATATTGAATATCAACAAATTTTGGATTTTAATTGATAATAATTAAGGCAATCAATCCTCTAAAATTGACTTTTAGATAGAGGTTGAATTCTTATTAATTTTTGATATAAATAAAGTTAGATAGTTTTTGCATTATGTGCAATTTGTTCATAAACGCTGATACTCATAAAAAATAATTATCTTGTGTGTAGGTGGGTCGGTTAAATGCATAGTACCTATCAACGTCGTGTCGCATTTAATTATCAAACGCTGTAAAATAGCATAGTAGCTGAGGATTAATAGTTTTACTTCTACTCACTACGTACCGCTACTTTATAAATGAATTATTAAAAAGATATTCGCCCACGCCGAATCCGGCCACCTTAATGTAATTTACAATTTTGAAGCACATACTTGCGGGTAGAAAGCACCAAAAAAGCATCAATAAATAAAATTGCATTTTGGATTTCGAAAATAATTCTGGAAAACTGCATAATATTATTTTATTCGACTTATTATAGTTTGTGATAAGCTGCACGTTTTCTTGCATTGGCGTTTTTTAATTTCTGGCGCATAACTCAACATTATGTACAGTGGCTCCAGAAATTATGAATACACCTTATAAGATTTCAATAATTTGATTAAATGTCTTAGTAATTTTTATTCAATTATAATTTTTCTTTCTTTATTGTATAAAATTATAATTTAGGATTGATTCTATAAAAAAAAAGAACATAAAAATCTTTATGCGTAAGTGTACAATTCGAAAAACAAAACATTTAACAAAAATGGACTCAAACAATTATAAATACACTACACTTTGAATGAATAGAACGAAACAGCATACGCTGCATTTTAAAAATTTTCTAATGCAACAGGTAGCTCTTTATTAATAGAACACATTTATAAGAAGTCATTCAGTTGAATCATCATCCTGATTAATATTTTGTAAAAATGGGTAACAAAAAAAGTGAAACAACAATTAGTGAACGACAATTAATTTTAAAATTAGGATGTGAAGGAAAATCTTTTCGGGAAACTGTTAAAATTGTTGACAGATCATTTGGTGCAGTGCAATATGTCATTAATAAATTTAAAAACGAAGGCAATCTTCAAAATAAAACCGGATAAGGGAGAAAATGGATTCTCACACCAACGGACCACCAATATATTATTAGACAAATAAGAGTTAATCCAAAAACAAGTGTACCTAAATTAACGGCCGAGGTTTCAACAGGTATTGGTAAAACTTTATCCACTGAAAATGTACGAAAAGTCTTACGTAAAGAAGGGTATAACGGCCGAGTTGCTCGTAAGAAACCCATTATAAATTAAGTTAATCGTATTAAAGACTACAATTTGCTAAAAAATATATTAAATTGACTTGAATTTTTGCAAAAAAAGTAATTTTCAGTGACGAAAGCAAATTTAATATATATTTGGTTCGGATGGGAAGCAAATAGTGTAAAGGAAACCTAATACAGAAATAAGGAAAGATAATTTACGTGGAACCTTAAAGCATGGCAGCGGAAATGTTATGGTTGGGGCTGTATGTGGCTGTATGTCTGCAGATGGGGTAGGGAAATTGCAATTTATCGAGACTATCATGTCTAAGTTTGATTATATGAATATCTTGCAATCAAACTTACAACCCAGTGTTGAAAAATTAGGGTTGAAAGACGGATATTTGTTGCATCAGGCAACGATCCCAAACATACATCGTATCTTTGTGAAGGAATGGCTTTTGTATCACGTTCCAAAACAACTCCACACGCCAACCCAATCACCGGGCCTTAATCCAATCGAAAATTTGAGGCAAGAATTGGAAAGGCAAATCCGACAGCATCATATTTCAAGTAAATCCACATTAAAAACTGTATTATTGCAAGAATAGGAGAAAATATCAAAAATTGCTACCCAAAATTTAGTTGAATCAATGCCAAGACACTTGCAGGAAGTAATCGAAGCCGAAGGATATCCCACAAAGTATTAATAGTTTTCAAATTAATAATTTTAACTTCATTTATGGAAGTGTATTAATAATTGTTTGAATGTAATTTTTGTAAATAAATTGTTTTTCTGTAATTTTAAGTTAATAAATTTCATTTTTCGATAGTTTTTTTTTATCATATCAACTGTTAGTTATCATTTAGTATAATATTTTTAAATTCAGAAATATTGAACTATAATTAATAGGTTTTTTCGTATTATTATTTGCACTTTATAAGGTGTATTTATAATTTCTGGAGCCACTGTAGGTATTTTATCAAAGAATAATTATTATAAAAATTCATTAATATCGACACCTAACAACAATATTTATGAACATATCCTGAATTTTTATTAAGATAAAAAAGAAAATATTCTTTAAAATTTTCTCATTTTATTTTAAAAATAATGTTAAAAGATTTTACATCTAGTTATCATCTATTTATCAACTAGTTATCATCTAGTGATTATTTGAAACATAAAAACCTACGCTTTTTTGCTGCATATCTGCACAAAACTTCGAGAAATGATGCGAGAAATGAGAAGTTGACTTCATTTTTAAAATATCGTTTCAGTTCTAAATCGTTCGTCGTTTTCCTGTCCACACCTAACGTTTTACCTGACAATCTCAGAACGGACAGTAAAACGTACGACAAAACGTTAGGTCTGGACGGGCTTCAGTTTTAAGATCCTAGGACTTATCGTTTCAGTTCTAAATCGTTTGTCGTTTTCCTGTCCACACCTAACGTTTTACCTGACAATCTCAGAACGGACAGTAAAACGTACGATAAAACGTTAGGTCTGGACCACGCTTAATATAAAGTACTACATTTTACTATTATAATTTTTGTTCTTTATCTTGCTGTTAAACTTTTCCGCCGTATTCATAAAAATAAATCAATATTTACGAGAGGCTTGTAAACCCTCCTTAACCATAACCTAGCTTTTTTTGCTAGTAAAATCATAGGGAAAAAAGCTAGGTTATGGTTAAGAAGGGTTTGCAAGTCTCTCGTAAATATTGATTTATTTTTATGAACACGGCGGTATATTTATACGAGTAGTATAACTAATAATACAAATTGATACATTTTCTTTAGTGTGCTTTAGTGGACATACGGAAATACCTTCGGTATTACATCTTGTCACCTCAAAAATTCAAAGTATTTTACAAAAGGTCTGTTCGTTTGTATGAACTAACTTGCTCGGTTCAAGTTAGTGCAAATGAACTGTGTTCGTTTGTCTGCTCAGTTCATGAACCGAACATGAACTTCTTGCTCTACCTCCAGAGGAGGAGTAGGCAGTTCAAGTTAGTTAGAACACTATCTAACTTTTGTGGTGGGAGTATTTTGATCTGGAAAGATAACCTAAAATTTACGAACAAACTATGAATTTTTACAAGATCTATTTAATTTTGTGATTATTATAACAGTTTTGCTTTATTAAAATATTTGCGTACTTAATTATGAATTTTATTTGTTGATAATCTTTTTAATAGGAAAATAATTTTTATAAATACTTAAAAAAAATTTAATTAAATGATATTTTCTATGAAAACTACTACTGTAAAGTGCATAATAGAAAATATCCATTAAATACATTTTCAGAAAATAGAAAAATAAAGTTAAAAAAGTTGAGTTTCAAATCGACGCGGAATTCAAATTTTAGGTGAACTGAAAGCGTTCTTTTGCACTTTTAAAAATGCTGCACGAATTTTGTGATTATTATAACAGTTTTGCTTTATTAAAATATTTGCGTACTTAATTATGAATTTTATTTGTTGATAATCTTTTTAATAGGAAAATAATTTTTATAAATACTTAAAAAAAATTTAATTAAATGATATTTTCTGTGAAAACTACTACTGTAAAGTGCATAATAGAAAATATCCATTAAATACATTTTCAGAAAATAGAAAAATAAAGTTAAAAAAGTTGAGTTTCAAATCGACGCGGAATTCAAATTTTAGGTGAACTGAAAGCGTTCTTTTGCACTTTTAAACTTTTAACACTTTTGCACTGGTGACGTCATAATTTTCGAGTTCAGTTCATACAAACGAACAAACCTATAATAAGCAACGTTATGCCCGGGATACACGAGGCTAGTGTTTCAAGCCCGGATAGAAAGCTAGTTATTTCCAGCCCCTATCCTGGCTTACTATCCTAGCTTGACACAGGCTAGTATAGTAAATTCAGTGGTGGGAGGTGTTACTAGCTTGCTATCCCCAAAATAATAGAACGCAATCCCTGGCTTGACGTACTAGTCTACTAACATTTTCACTAGCTTGCTGGCTTGAAAACCAAGCTAGTTCTGTCTACACGAGGCTATAATTACTAGCTTACTAGCATTAGTTTACTATCCTGGCTTGAAACACTAGCCTCGCGTATCCCGGGCATTAATAGGCGAACGGTTTAAAGCTATTTTCAGTTCACTAACCGACCAACTAGCGTTCTAGTGGCTGGAAATGATTTTATTCGATTTCTTATATTATCGCGAGAAAAAACTTCTATATACACTTTTTTTTGTATGTCGTCCTTTAATAGTTATTAACAATCTTTTGTTTTATAAATCTAAATGTCGAGAAAAAAATCTGAAAAAAATATATAGGCTTAATCGGAACAATATAAACATTTTTTGTCTCTTTAACTTTTCTCGTAAAATCAGTGGTTCTTAAGATAATATTCGATAAATTGCGAAAAATGCCTAACTTTATGAATTTTTTTCTCGGGAACCAATTGTCCAATCAGAATAAATAAAAAACAAAAATATTCACCCAACCTTAAGCTATCACGACATATTTTTTTCTTTTTGATTTTTAGTGTTAGTAACAGTGAAACTCTACTTGGCTCTTATAATTTTAATTCTAAATTCAAATTCAAAATTTTTAAAAAATGTCCGGACCTTCGGGTGAAACCTCTCCATCAGCCCTTGGCTTTGTATAACTAAGGAATATGTTCACATTGATTCTAATTTTCACTGTGATCATATCGACGCAGATACACGTCTTGTTTTTCAAGTCCAAAAGATTCAAGAACATGGACCACAAAATCAAACGATCATCGTAGAATCTCCGGATACAGATGTTCTCGTTTTACTTTTAGCACATTACCGTAACTTCAAATCACATCCTCAACTATGGTTTTACACAGGCAAAACATCAGCACGTGTCGATCATCATCGAGATATTCCAGTATATGTTCTCGGAAATACACTTGGTTTCATTAAATGTTTGTCCATTTTGAATCTCCATGCACTAACAGGTTGTGATACGACTAGTTCAATCTTTGGAATAGGTAAGAAAACAGCATATTTAGCAATGGAAAAACTAAACGACGAAGAACTAGAATATTCTTTGTAGCAATTTTTTCAACACATTTGTAGGTACAAAACTTTTAAAATTATACCTAGCAACCCTATTCAGGACCAAAAGATTTATGGCAATAAAATAGACCATAAAACCTAACAGTATTTAGAATAGTGTGTAATGTTTGAAAAATTTAATTGCTGTTTCTATTTTTAAAAATTTATATAAATTTAATATTTACCATTATTGAATAATTTTTATGCATTTATATTGCAATAAATGAATAAATTAATGTAGTCAAAATTAAATCTGAAAATTAAATCGAAATAAGTAAATGCGAATTTTATTGCAAAACCATCCATGTGCAAAACTAAAGATTATGTATATTAATTATTTTAAGATTATATTCGGAGACGACTTTAAATAAATATTGTATAACTACTTTTCATAACATAACAGGTAAACTACTGTTAGATCTAAGGATTTGGACAATGAAGTCTGTGCACATAACAAGGCACCGCGCTAATTCATTGTGACCGCTATACGGTCGAAAGCAAATATCAAGCAACAAATTCTGCAAGGCAACGAAAGCAAGGCGCCGCAATAATTCTATGTGAACGCTGCTTAAACCGCTCGCCTATAAGTATAATATATAAGTAGTATGAAATAGTAGTATCTTCATAAATATAAATTTTCTTTATGGCCAAAACTATAAACGATGAATAAAATTAGATGTATATATTTACATACCTATATCAAATAATGTTTGTTAGCCAAACAAATTTAATTTCTATCAAATTGTATAATCTCGACTATTTAATTCACCTGTCATCTGTCAAAAGTGGACTAATCACAAAGCAGCATTCGAAATTTCAGAGCCAACCGAAATGAATTGTAATGCATATTGCACTAGTTGAATAGAATCGACTATTTGCACTAGTGGTTTTAGCGACTATTTTAAACAAATGAAAAAGTTTATTGAAAAATTATTTTGCAACAAAATTAATAGTACAATTATTTGAAAATGTTACATTGCTGCAATTATGTAAAAATCCAGTTTCTTTCGAAAGAGTTTCAAGCATAGAAGTTTCACCTTGAATTGGATCACTCAATTCAGAACTTGAAGTAACTATATTCGTTCTCATCTTTTTTATAATCTCTTGATGATGCTCACCATCTAATTGCAAATAAGATTTTATCGAATTGATGTTGCTGTGACCTGTAATGTTCATAAGCTGATGTTCCCCCACCCCAGCTTTTGCCAATGTCGACACGGCAGTGGATCTAATAGAATGATTAGATATTTTTCTTTTTTTAACATCTAATCCCGTTTCTTCGGCCGCAATTTTTACCCACTTTGCAATTTCATTAATACCAACAGGCGAGTTCTTATACCAGTTGCTAGATTCATTCAAATTCCAGAATTTATTAGGCGTAAGAAACATTTTATCGCTTTTCACATTATTACCCCTCTTGGAAATAACTTTATGGTACAACCTATAAACGAAATAATTTTAATGCAAATAGATATCATTATTGAGAGGCGAACTTTACCTTATTGGACAGATATCAACGTTTTTATTGGTTACAAGCCATTTGCTTTCAGTGAGCTTTTTTGCACCTCCTTGTGCAGTCTTTGAAAAAATAGGATTGTATTCAATGCGATTTGTAAACAATCCGTGATTGTCAATTTCTTCTTTGAAATAGTAAACCATACATTTGTACCCTTCACCACCTCTCCAGGCGAGTTCGTATGAAGCAACGAAAAAAAATTTCTTTTGAAGACCCTCGGGGTTAGTTTCCTCGAAGGTATTTAGAATTGTTGAGAATTCTTTTACGGTGATTGCCGCTGCGCTATTAGTTCGCTTTTCTGGGAGCGCTTGCAATATTTTTCTTGTAGCGTCCCTAGCTTCCCTTGCGGATTTAAATACAGCGTCACTAAAAGGGTTGAATTCAATATTCCAGGTATTGTAGTACATATCTTGAAGCATTTTTGCCGTGGTGTTAAACATGTGCTTAACTACACCTTCTTTGTAATCTGTTCCATCTTTTTTTTTCATGTTGGAAGCCCAACTTTTTAAGATAGTATTTAATTCCATATGAGATGTAGATTCGTTTAATTCAAAATTTTTTTCTTTTAAAAAATCCAAAAATTGTCGCCATACCGATAACTGTGATTTTCTCGTATTTTCGGGCACATTCTTAACAATATCGGCGTTAATTTCTTCATCCGATTTAACACCAAATCTCTCCGAAGTATTTTGCATTATAGCGTTTACAAAAATCACAACAAGAAAACGCGTTCAATTTAATAATTTATTATGAATTTCATTAATAACAAAATTTGTTTACTGGTAGTCACAGAAATTAATTCATGTGTAACTCAATTTTTTTTGAATTTTATTTGAAAAGTAAAATTTGTTCATTAAATAGTCCCTCGAATACCATTCGTAGTCAAAGTTAAGTAGATTATTTTTGAGGTTGTATCACTCATGTTCATTGCACTTGTGAATAGCACTCGTGCTAACGCACTCGTGCTATTCAAACACAAGCACAATAAATATTCGTGTACCACCTCAAAAATAGTCGACATAACTTTGACTACTTGTGGTATTATAAGTGAATAAATTACATTTGCCTAGTAAATTGACAAGTGATACCTTCATATATTACCTCTAATAATAATTTTAAGCACATAACTTTATTTTATGAAAAAGCAACGTTAATATACAAAACATAGCAAGGATGTCGATATAGCGATGAATATCGCTAGGTGTATCGATTATACAATTTGATAGAAATTAAATTTGTTTGGCTAACAAACATTATTTGATATAGGTATGTAAATATATACATCTAATTTTATTCATCGTTTATAGTTTTGGCCATAAAGAAAATTTATATTTATGAAGATACTACTATTTCATACTACTTATATATTATACATATAGATTAAAGATAATAATAATTTAAAGATTAAGTAAACAATAAAACTCATACTTATCCTTTTCTTATCAATAATTAAAATAATAATAATCAGTTTGATTTCCAACACACAAACCCAATTATAGAAAATATTATTCTTATTGTAGAGAATATTATTTCAACTTCAATAATTATTATTATTGATTACTATAATAGTTTATATTAATCGCAAATTACCTCCGTCCTTCCCGGCTGCATCGAAAACCAAAGGCGCCGCTCAAATTAAAAAATTTACGAATTTACACCAACTTTATAAAAAAAAAGCTATCCTTACTAAAACTTTCTTCACCCCAAACGGAATACGACAATATATAATAAGTAATTATTATAATTAAGTAAATTTACATATTATAATAATATGCTGAAATTGTAGTGACTAAAATAGTACTGTAAAAACAGTATTTTATTACAAAACGGTGTTATAAAAATTGTACCTTCAACTAATAAAATACTTGTAGGTACATATTGGACCGGTAATGAAATTATAGTTACATAAGAGTACTGTTTACACAGTACCTTAACGATACTATCAGCCGTATTCATAAAAAATGAGCTCTTTAACCCATAACCAAACTTTTTTTTGCTTGCATTTCGAATTTTATTAGGTTAAAATACAAACTTATTAAACTAAACGCGCTAAACTCCCTATAAAATAGTTTCATTTAAACCTTTTACTTTGAACTATTACAAAATTACGAAAATTAATATTAAATTAAAAATTAATAACAAATTAATAAAAAATAATAAAATTCTAAATATTTCTTTAGTTTTCGACAATAGTTTATTGCCTTCCAATATTTTTATTTAATAATTGAGGCGGTCGTGTGCAAGACCGGTTAAATTCATTCTTGTAAAATGTCCAGGAAAGCAAAAAAACGTTTCTCTTCTGGCCCAAAGGAATAATTAAACAGTTCAAACGTGGAGTTGTTGGGATTATGGCTGCGCATGGTATGTCTGGAATAATTTTTATAAATAAAATTGTCCAAAGGTTTTCTCTTAAAAGTAAAAAAACAAATGGATATAACCGGTTTTGCACGCAAATCAATAAATTCTTTCAAAATATAAATTTATTCTTCTTTTAATTACAATAATTAGTTTAACAAAAGGCATTACAAAGTACCTACATAAAAAAGCAAGAACTTAAAAAGAAACCCATAAAAATTTTACTTCTATATAAGGATTCCTAATAAGGATATAACCGGTTTTGCAGTAAAATTTGGGATATAACAGATTTTTTCCCAAAACACCAACTTTGATACGCTTTTTAACCAAGATGTAACCGATTTTTCTCACAAATAACTTCAGAATCGTGTAGGCGGCACAAAATTTATATATAAAACATGTTTTACTCTATTTTTGGTAAAATATGGATTTAACCGGTTTTGCACGCGACCTCCTCAATTATTTTCATTACTTATATAGACTATGTATATTTTAATCAATTTTTAAATAGGATATTTTAAAATACTTATATCGAGTTCTAATTAAAATAATTAAATTATTTAATATAATTTTATTACATTATTATATTCTGACGAAGGACGTACCCACATCTGAAAGCTCTATAAAATTATATTAAATAATGTAAGTAATTATTGTAATATAATTATTATAGCTCGATATAATTTTAAAACATCCTATTTAATTATCACGGGTTAATAACTTAATAATTAATTAATATTTTTATAGTTTGCAGAATACGTACTTACCAATTCCATAAATTACTACAATATGGATCATTCAGAATTAATACAAGAAATGTCTCATATTGAGCAACTGCCAACCCAAGAACGGTTAGCATTAGCAAGAAGAAGAAGAACACAACAACTTAAACTATGGCTACAAAAAGAAAAAGAACATAATCGAAAGCCTATTCAAGATTTTGAATCAGTAAAACCAAACTTACAATTTAAGGATAGTGTAGTTTTATTAGAGGCAGCTGCGAGAAATGATATCGAGGAAGGTAATTATTATTGTTTGTTTGTTATAATCTAGTCCTGAGTTTTGTTATACTTATTAGTACAAACATCAAAATCTATCATTGAGCGAAATAATTGACTAGAACACATTCTGGACTATGCTAAACATCTAGAAAGTGAATTTCTCATTGTGATCATTATTAAGGGGTTATGTCTACTTAAATTAGGGGATTTTCATGATTTTTTAAATCCGCTTGTTAACAAAATTTCAACGAAAGAGTATCTATACGGAGCTCGTGAAGGAAGGTTTTAGCGAAATTTTGAAGTAAAAAAAAATGACGATTTTCCTAAAAAGCTTGATTTTCGTAGCGAACAAATTCAGTTCTTGGCCCAAAATCATAGTAATTTTGATCCAAATGAAAATCCATTCGTTCACGAGCCCCATATAAGAATGTACTAATGAGATCTTTACTACTACTAGAGTACTACGAGAGGTTTGTAAACTCTTCTTAACCATAACCTAGCTTTTTTCCCTATGCTTTTACTAGCAAAAAAAGCTAGGTTATGGTTAAGAAGGGTTTACAAGCCTCTCTTAAATATTGATTTATTTTTATGAATACGGCGGTAAATCTTTTGATTATCCTTATTTCAAGCCTGTGTTACATTTCTATATGATATTAGCTTTCAATTGACACAAAAATCTAAATATGGCATACAAATTCCTTACCTCCTTTTTAGCCTGTACTCTTCATAATATGTATATGTAACTCAGGACGTGTTCTGGTCGATATTTTTCACTCAATGATCTTATCTAAAAATTTCAACCTCGTAAAAACTATTTTGTTTGGGACCTTTCAACACAGCCAGTTCGGCTCGAATTTGATCAACTATGCCAATCCCTATTTATCCTATCAACAGGGAAGTAACAAAAAATTATTCATAAAGAAAATTGTCTCAAGATCGCACTTTAGATATTTTCACTTGTCGTAAATGCAATTCTTAAGGGGTTGCTCTGATTTTTCATGCAAACATTATTTATTAAAAAATTATTATTATGAAAATAATTTTTTTTTTCACATAATAATCTAGATTATTTTTTACAAAATATTAGGCAACTCTTAAAGTTCACAAGAATTTTTTTTTTCTATATTTTCCTCATAAATAAGCAGCACGAGCTAACGTTGACATGTACAATTTTTTTTCAAAAGCTTGTTATTTTTATTGTATACCCCATTTTTTACCCGTTTTTGCACAAAAACTGGCATTGTTTTGTTTCACTAAAATACGGGTGGAATTTTTTGTTTCTTGAAATTTTGATTCATTTTGAGATTAGCTAAGTAAATGATGATATTTTTAACAGGACTGTTTTTGATTTTTGTAATTCAGTTCAGACCAATGGGAGCGGAGCTATTGCTGGAACTGTTTTCCATGTTATTTTTGAGATGTCAACTTCAACGCATGCTGCACTTATTGATGACGATAAATAGAAAAAAAAAATTGGAACTTCAATGCCCGTTTTCACCAATATTTATTTAAGAATTTCTTAGTAAAGAATTCCTTAGCTACGTATTCCATAAATTTGATTGATCAAATTTGACATAGTATTGACCAAACTAATTTGTTTAGCAATTAATAAAATTCTATATTTTTTAATCGATATTAACGTTTCGAGGTTTGTGTTTCCTCTTCGTCAAAACTTGAATATATTTTATATTAGTGAACTACATTACATTACAATAAATTACAGAAAACCTACCAATTAACAATATGTCATAAGTTCCACATTCAAATATTTATAATTAGTAGCTAAAACAATTAAAAATAATTAATGTAAAGTACCTAGTTCACTAATATAAATATTGTAATGTTTTTTTATATAAAACACTAATGCCTGTTTTCACCAACAATTTATTTAAGAATTTCCTAATAAACTAATGCCCGTTTGCACCACCTATCCTTAAAGGTGCCATTTAGCTAAGTCTCCCTTAACTTTAAGGTGGACCAATGAAAATCAGTGGTGCAATGAAAAAGGGTGGTACTTAGGTGCAAACGGGCATTAATTACTTAGCTATTAGGATTCCATAAATTTGATTGGTCAAATTTGAATATGAATTTTTTATGTCAATACTATATCAAATTTCACCAATCACATTTATGGAATCCTAGCTAAGTAAATCTTTACTAGGAAATTCTTAAATAAATTGTTGGTGAAAACAGGCAATAAACTTAAATTCCTCGACAGCTATTTTGCTGGTAGAGCATAAAGTAGACAATCTCAGTTATCGGGTTCCAGTGGTGGATATTTGCAAACCAGCTCGATCAGAAATATTTTATCGCTCGCGGCGATTACCCTACAAAATTTTCAACTTTTCCAACCTCCTACCGAAGCAAGGCAAGACCCCACTTCATTGTGAACGTCGCTTAATCCTCTTAACCCTAATGAAGCCATACCTAGTACCCGGGTACTATTTTGACTTAAAAACAGCATAACTTTTTTTCTACCGGCCCGATTTTTTTGACCTTCGGTGACATCTCTACAAAAACGATTCCCTGCACATAAAAAATTAGAAAACGGAAAAATAGTGATATCAAGTCAAAACTTTTTGAGATTTTCTAAAACTATACGTAATCCAGCCATATGTAGTACCTGGGTACCACATCACTTTTATCGTTTATATGGGATATAAATGCTACATAATAGCTCCATTCATTCAAAATTCTTATAATATTTATTGATAACAATTTAACATAGTTATATTTAAAATATAACTTGTTTCACATTTTACTTGAAATTAACTTTAGAATAGAGGCAATTTGAAATAAAAAGGTAAAACAAGTTATATTTCATTATATTATTATGCTCTACAAATTGTTTTAGTGAAATTAATATGAGGTCACACAGGTTTCTGATATTTGTGGCAGCTTTTTCGGGCCTCTGTTTGCCTTTTTGAAACATTTAATAAAGATAAAAAGCAGTATCATGTACTTTCAAGTGGTTGGTATGGTATGGTTCTGCGTTCATGTCGATGCGGAAGTGGAATTACTGGTGAAAGAAATCACGAATTGCACCAGATAACAAATTATTAAGATTCACTGCTACTTTAAAATTAGCATTTATTATGTTATTGAAAAACCACCTACTGCAATCGAGAAGGTAACATCTACACTTGACTAATGAGTTTTACTGGAGAATATTGCTTACAATTTAATAAAATTTTGCCAAAAACCGTGAGTCACAATCACAATATGCATAAATGTAACTTGATATAAGTAAATGTAATAAATTGTTATTAAAAAGTAAAAACGCTTTATATGAATATAATTAAAAATTCGCTTGAAGAGTGAGCACAACAGGAATTACATATTATAAATACATCGTCCCCCTTATGCCAAAACCACGAATGTGCAAAAATTGCGAGTTTGACCTAAGTGCACAGCGGAGGCTAGGATGCATTATCAAAACAATTTCAAACTTTTTTAGTTGGTTTTCTTGTGCAACATATTCGGATAACAGTAAAAAAAACTTGAAATTAATTATTTTGGTGAATTTTACATTAAGCGCGCTGCAAATTTTGATGCAAAAACATGTTTCGACAGATGGCGTGCCCTAAAATATTAATCTTTTATAGTTATCTTTTCACCAAAACAGAATTCTAATAATTTATAAAAGTCATATGAATAAACGATAACTAAGCTAGGCAATAAGGAAGTTTGAGCTTTCAAAGATAAATATTTTTAAATATATTCAATATTTTTACATGTGCATATCTTTTTGGAATATACTTGTAAATATTCAACATTGTTAATATTTATGAATTGCAGTATAAGTAGCCCCCTTGAAATTAAAATCAACCTGTCCAAGCGTTTTTCACTTTTTTATTCTTAAATGTCTTGAAATATCCGATTTATTTCGAATTTTTGCAGCTTCAATTTTTTTGTTGAATAATAAATTGATAAAATTTAAAAAAAATTATAGCGCTGAATTCAGGGAAGCAAGACCTTTCAAATGAGGTGTCACTTGCTATATCATCCCTATTAACGTTTCAGGGGTTGTCATCACAGCGCGAAGGGATGAAACAATACGGGAGTGACATTGGTCGCAAAAGTTGTCCCCCTCGATGATAAAATTGACGTGTTTTTGCATTTCTTGAAAAAAAATTCTGCTGGCCACAATCCCGTCTGTTTCGTTTTCAAAGGGCCACCCTGTATATTGAAAACTACACTAAATGAGCAATTTTTTCTTCTAAAAGTAAGACCCTATTAGTTCTATTGTAATCTGTGATCAATAGCAGGGCTATTCAAAGTTATTTAACCAAAATTAGAATTTTATAATATAAAATTTCGTACCTGTGGCACACGTCGAAAACTAACGATTTTTTAATAAGGTCGTATTTTGTTTTTCTAGTCAGTCAAGAACTGGCCTATCGGCCCTCCGAAGGATATCGTTAAGTTCTGAGACACCCTGTATAACCATAACTGATAATTGATAAATGATGCTAACGTAATGCAAAATACTTATCCATTTTTGAGTTACTATAATTTTCCTTAGATGAGTTGATATGTTGTCGATCATCCTTCTAGAACGCGGTGTTTTTACTGTATCTTATTTTAATAGTTTTAGGGCCGAGACTATAACGGTGGGAATAAAATTAATCTTGCCGATAAAATGTAGGAGATTAATTTATATTCGTGCAACTTCGGATTTACATTTATTTTTGACACATGAGGTGAATTAAATGCCATATTTTTAATTTTAAACACATTTTCGTATTTGTTATTAATTATAATATCAATTTTTGCTGTAAGATAACGTACATTTTACTATTATCAATATTTATAGTAATCATATTATTATTAGTTAATACTTTATATGACAAATTAAAATATATTTATTAATGACTCCGTTGGCCTTGTGGTTAACAAGTCGGCTTTCATTTTGTCATTCCTTTCGGGTTCGATCCTCACCAGAATCATATTTTTTTATTTAAATTTTTATTTAAGTATTATATTATTATAATAAGGGCCGATCTAAATGTATCTACTAGACTAATAATTAGTTTTTTTAATTTATGAATCTCCTAGTTAAATTTGTAGTTTGTGAATGGTGCTTTACCTACGTACAAATTTACGTAATATCGTTACGTAATAACGATATTATTTAAATTAATCTCCTAGATAAATTTATCGGCAAGATAAATAGTTTTATAGTCGTCGGCCTTAATGGCAAGAGTCAGTGAAACTAACTAACAAGTAGTGAAAGTCCGAAATGAAATGTATTGAAACGATTTTACAAACTTACCACACTTGACTGGTAAAACCAAAATTTATTTTCTTCGATCTTTTACAATTTACAGTAATAACTATGTAGTATTATACAGGGTGTCCCCGCACTCACTTTACATAACTTAGGTGGTGATAGAGGACACTTTTCTAAGAACAATATTTAACAAAAATTTTTTTTTAAATTCCAACCCTCGAGAGTTAGGCCTCTTTAAAGCATTTTTTTTAATTTCTACCTTCACGTGGCCATAGCCCCGAAAATATTGATTTTTCAGTAAAAATGGTTTAGTGATTTTTTAAAGAGCGTGAAATAATCTACAAACTAGATTCTAACATTTTATTGTCTAAACTCAACGGCTTTCGAGTTATGAATTAAATTAAGTTAAAAAATGTCGAAAAATTTGAGCTTTCCTTTTTTTTTTGTTTTTTTTCAATAACCTGTATCTTTTAAACGAAACATTTTACAAAAAATCTAACGCCCCATTCCGGATAGAGGTTAGGATAGAGAGAAATTTAATGGACTTCAACTTTTGTCTAGTAAAAATTTTTGAGAAACCAATCCATTTCACAGAAAATCAGAAAATAATAAACAAGGTAGCTACAAAACAAAAAATTAAATTAAGAAATTTTTATTTTTTTGGAAAAATTATTTTATTAATTCATTTTAAACTATTAGATTATTTAAGTAAATGTGGAAAATGACCACCCTCATTTTCAATACACAGTCGTGGTCGTTTTAAAAGATGTTTGTTGAAAAAAATCGAAAAAAGTCGATTTTTCGACACTTTTAATCGCAGAAATTCGAATTTTTGACACTTTTTCACACTCAGCGATCGACCAAAATTGGCCTCGTAATCGATCGGTCGACCCTTCGACCTTGTTGACCACCCCTGGTATAGTGGTTCTTAACAAAAAAGGAAGTGTTATAAAGAATAGTATAAAACATCTTTTAAAACGATCACGATTGTGTATTGAAAATGAGGGTGGTCATTTTCAACATTTACTTAAATAATCTAATAGTTTAAAATTAATTAATAAAATAATTTTTCAAAAAAAAATAAAAATTATGTGAATTTAATTTTTTGTTTTGTGGCTGCCTTGTTTATTATTTTGTGATTTTCTGTGAAATGGATTGGTTTCTCAAAAATTTTTACTAGGCAAAAGTTGTAGTCCGTTAAATTTCCTATCCGGAATGGGGCGTCAAAGTTTTTGTAAAATGTTTCGTTTAAAAGATACAGGGTTTTGAAATAAACCAAAAAAAAAAAAGCTCAAATTTTTCGACATTTTTTATCTTACTTTAATTCATAACTCGAGAGCCGTTGATTTTAGACAATAAAAGGTTTAAATATAGTTTGTAGATTATTTCACGCTCTTGAAAAAAGCTCTATACCACTTTTACTGAAAAATCAATATTTTCGGGGCTATGGCCACGTGAAGGTGGAAATTAAAAAAAATGCTTTAAAGAGGAATACCTAAAGAATACCTAACTCTGGAGGGTTTGAATTTAGAAAAAAAATTTTGTTAAATATTGTTCTTAGAAAAGTGTCCTCTATCACCACCTAAGTTATGTAAAGTGAGTGCGGGGACACCCTGTATATTATATACCACAAGTCTTAAAAATGTACTCATTTTTTTATAGTTAAGAATTTACTTGTACAAGATGTTAGTCCGGATTCATGCAATGAAGATGGTCTTACAGCTTTGCATCAATGTTGTATTGACGATAACGAAGCCATGCTGCAATTACTGTTAGAATATGGTGCTAACGTTAATGCAGAAGATAGTGAAAAATGGACACCTTTACATGCTGCAGCTACTTGTGGTCATCTTAGATTGGTTAGGTAATTAATTTAGCCTCAAATTTTTTTATTGTTTAGTGTACTATAATACTCTCTGTTATGTTAAAGCTTACAACTGCAGGTGATAAATATGTATGTATGTGCACAATGTGCAATAAAAGTCACTCTTCTGCAAATTTATTTATTTTATTTAGCCTATGACATAAGAGACAATCAGTTCATTGAGAAAGAGTTATTACCAACTAAAGATTATATCGAAAAGACAGAATTGTTTCTTAACAATTGCAAAATTTTAAAGCAAGAACCTAAAAATTCTTTACAGACAATAGCAAAACAGATAATTAATGATAACATCACAACTCTAGAGAAATATACTGGAAACCATTAAAATTGGACACCCGTAAATCCAAAAGCACTACAGCTATATTTACTACTATATTTACGAAAAAGGAGTTCTCGATCAGGCTAATTATCTCCTTTTGTAACTCTTGGAAGTTATTCGACGGAACTGAAACAAGGTGTAATTACACAAAGGTACCTGACAGTCAACCATAGAATTCGTAAGAAAATTTCTGAAGAATATAATAAACGACCAGGAAAAAATAGACAGCTCATACAACTTCCATCTTGTGCCTATGGAATACATATGAACAAGAGTTAACAGTGTGTCACAGTCAAATTAATCAAATTCACTATAGAGAGAGAAAAATGGAAGAACTTAATTTTTTAGACTTAACTATAATGAGAAACTATCGAGAACCAACACAATGTTACTCTTTAATACCATTCCATTTGAGGAATTACACGACTCGGAAGTTCTCAGCATTTCACTACTTAATTAACAGTAGATACATTTAGCAATATCTAATGGATGCCACACAAAATTAAAAGAAAAGATTAGATATAAAAAGAACCGTCTAGAAAAGAACAAGAAGAACCGTCGAGGACACCATAATGTCAGTGCACAAAATTTAAGTCAAACAGAAATTTGTTTTCTGGACTTATGACACTGTTGCTTTCCAGGTGCGATATCATTGTGCTAACAGCGTTAAAAAGTTTTAAAAAATACATATTTTAACACGAATTAACTTGAGCAGGCGGAAATTTACCTGTAACTCTAACCCAAGCTAACTTGTGTGGCTGTATTAAGCTGTTAAAAATACAATATAATAGTTTCTCACAAAACATCTAACAAATTAATGAACATCTTGAACAATACAAGGGATAGGATGATGTTAAGGTAGTTGAGGCCGTACATTCCAGTAAGAAAGTTATGGCTTATTACCCATGTTATACGAAGCGGCTGCACTAACGTAATAGGCGAAGTTTTTTTAACGTGAGTGTACCCCCCACAATACTTACGTCTACTTGACCCGGTCTAACATATCATATCTCTCGGTCACTCATATCTAAGCTCATATCCCTCCACTAAAAATAATAATCTAAACATGGAATTACTTTTAAATTTTTATTAAAACTACACGGTAAATAATTTTCATTTTTTTTTTAATTGTTCAAATTATATGTTTCTTCAATTTTACTAGTTTTTCGTCAGAATGCCAATACTCCTTCGAGGAAAAAAATTAAAAAACCTGTCATTTTCACTCGCTTCTTCCATGCTACATGTACAAATAATGTCATTTTTAATTGCAATTATTTCTTATTAGACACGGTAAATCGCCTTGAAATTTTAACAGCGTGTGTATGCTACATTTAATTACTTATATTCAAAGTTTAAAAGATTTCTCAATATTTTGTTTGCGCGACCCTACTACCTTAAGAGGATGGATGTACTAACTACTCTGTGTAGACCAGTGGTTCTAAAAGTGGGCAATTTCTAGTTCGGGGGGGGGCACATAAGAAGCACAGTAGAGACAAAGAGAATTTCATGATGGAAAAGCATATTAAGAATGAGAAAACACAATCTAGATTGCAAAAGAATCAAATTGTTGCATAGAGGTAATATTGGTTTTACTTCCCACAAATTTATGTTGGAGCTAAAAAAAATTGAAGGAAAAACCCAGGAATATGATTTTGTTAAACAAGCTGATCTGCGTGCGTTTTATTCATCTTGCAATTTTAACTGTTACCTAGTGATTTTTACAGGTTAAGCCAAACTTTTGTGTATTTTGCATTTGTTATAATTTGTAGTATTTTCATGTAATTTTTCAGTAAATTGTTCATGAAATAGTTCGAGTCCCATATTTTTGACGAGTGAGTTGACTTGTATGCCTCTGTATATAATGGTTTGCAATTGTATTTTTTTTTCTTTGTAGCTGCCCTGCTGATGTGCATGGTTGAGTGCATGAAACTGGGCGGCTAAATAAAATAAATAAATCTTCAGAAGAGAAAAAATGCTAAATAAAATAAATAAATCTGCAGAATAGTGTCTTTTATTGCACATTGTGCACATAATATAATGAAAATATAAATACTCTTGATCGTATTATTATCAATAGCACTTAAATACTCTATTAACTTCCCGGGAGTATTAGGTTTGGGGTCATTTCAGGGTAACTCGCGTTACATTTAGAGGACTTTTTACTAGTTATTAGTAATATTTGTATTTATGTTATGGCCAATGATGACAATTCTGGTATTATTATCATTTGTCCCGTATACATGCACGCGTTAGATCGATCTAAGCAAGCTCGGTTTTAAATTTTCCGTACGAGTATACATGCATTTCGTTAGTTCGAAGTGAAAGCAGTGTTCCCAACCCTGATTAGTCGAACTAAGGCGTTACCAAGGTTAAACTACCCTTACTTCGAATTAGGGGTGTACATTCAATTTTAGGATCGGCCTAAGCGCCTAGCGCTCGCTTTTAGCTCGATCTCACTCGGATCGAGCTATAGGTACTGTTGGGTCGCCTTACCTGGGCGTATACATGAATGGACTAAGAAGCATGAACTGAGTCAGCCGTGCAATGATGTTATTAGCCAAAAGTGAATGGTAATAATTATTATGGTATCAAAATAATATCGACACTGGAAAGGTCAATGCTGGGCGTAACCCTCACTAAAAATTTTTCATTTTTTTTGCCAGGAGAAACTAAATTAATTATTCATGTATGCATTGTTATGGTTGAAAACTGCAATGTTGTTTGTAATAAATTTTGTTTTATCAATTGCAAATTATTGTGAAATAATACTACCCTCTTGGTTTAATAGATATCAACCAATATTTAAAAAAAAAAATTTAATGTGGGTTACGCCTATTGACCTTTCCAGTGTCGATATTATAGTGGTGGGAAGCAAAACTAAATAATATGTCTAATTTAGCTTATTTTGCTTTATTTATATTTACAACTCGTTCATAACTTCAAAAAGAGGTTTTCAATACTTCAATTAAATAAGATTTTTAATGATAATTCAAAAAGGTTTTACATGTTTGTAATATTAACAATATTATCTATAATTGTTTGATATTATCCAATCGGACATGGCGGAAGAAATCGAATGGTGAGCGTAATAAATAAAAACTCCTCCAAAATTACAAAAGAAACAATAATAGGATACCTTTGGCTTTGCATCCAGTGTTAAAAAAATACTCTAGTAGAAATCCAAGGAAAGCTTTAGTTTCGAGACCCATTCTGCATTCTAATTTAATTCACGGCTTGGGTTGATTTCATTGATATCCAGTCAGAAAGCTACAATGACTTAACGCTTTATTATGGTGTATCAAGATCATCTCACAAAGTTTGTGTTGCTGAAAGCTTGAAAAGGCAAAGGAGCAGAAGAAGTCGCATTTCACTTGCTGCAAATGTATACTACTTTTAGAGCATCACTTATTTTACACTCCCAACAATCGGCGAGAGTTCGTCAATTCAGTTACATAAACATTTCATTATCACAAAGGTAGTTTTACAGGCAATATCAAAAGGGATCGAGCTTTTTTGGAAAATTGTTGAGTAAAGTTAAAGTTGTATTTTCATAAAACTAGTACGCGTCTGAAGAAATCAATTTCACGAGTAGAATCGTGAATAAGATTGAAACATGTAATCCGGCAAGGTGTTCTTTGATTTTATAATTTTTATTACTAATTATTTCAATAAACGTCGAATCATGAAAATCCTGATTATGGCTACTTTTGTTACAATGATTTATAAGAATAGTACCTGTAGATTATTATTTATGACCTATTCTTAACTGTGCGAATCTTTGTTAAGTTTTTACATCTTTTTGTTTTTTATAATTAAGTAAACAAGATAATTTTACTGGAGAAAAATTTTGAATTTTGAAAATCTTCAAAAAAATTAAAATGCATGTTTTTCTAACACCATGTACAGAATAATTTTAGTTTTTTCACAAATAGCCATGGGTGTTCTTATGCCGCTTCTTCTTCTTCTTCAGGTGCCTATCCGAGTCCGGATGTTGGCGATCCTCCTGGCTAAGCCAAGAAGACTATACTAGGGAAATGTTAATGGGGTAGTTTCCCGTTGCCTTCCCCATATTTCTCTTCCCCTTCTTATGGGGCAGTGGTGCAAAAAGGCAGTTGACCCATTGGTTTCTGGTTTTTGCAATTTTTTTTTAAATTAAAATATTGCGTCATAAATTTTAGTAAGATTTTAGACTTTCAAATTTTAATTCTTTTATGTTATCTCCAATTTTTACATTCAAATTCAAACATTAAATAATCAGGTAGGTGCAAAGTTTTAAAATTCGTCTCGAATTCTTTACTCTTTAGAGTTTAGATCACGGATGAGCATGCTCATTGCAACACGCGGCCCGGCTCACTTTTTCATGCGGCCAGTCAAAGCTTTACATTTTGACTTTTTTTTATAGTATTTCTATTTGTTAATATGCGACCTATGCAAAATTATTAAATTTGTAATAGACGTGGTAAAAAAAAGGTTGCTCATCCCTGCTGTGCATTGGGGACCAATAGTTTAATTATTATTATACTATCTGCCTTTTACTGTTGTAGTTTATTCTAATCTTTATAATAATGTTATTAAAATATTTTGAAACATTTGGAAAATGTTATTGTATTTCAATAAAATTAAGATAGGAATTTTTTTAAACTATTTATCAATTTTCCTTTATAAATCCAAATTTTATTGATATAGTTCACTTCAAATAAATTTGCTTCCACGTCACGAAATTCTGGTTAAGAAACAATTCTGTTTTTATAATGCACAATATTGGTAACGTACCATTTTTATTGCTTTCGGCCTGCAAGACTTATAAATATTTTTGTACTCTTTTAAATAAAGCTGAACGACATCCTAAATTACATTCAGTATGTTATTTCTTTCTTAATCAAAATTTCGTGACGTAAAGGCAAATTTATTTGGAGTGAACTATAAGATTATGATTTTACGAAATTTATATAAAAAAAATATTTTTTCTATTAATGTGTTTGAAAAAGTCTTACTTTGTGATATTAAAAAGGGTGAGGAAAAGTACTACTTTTTCGCACGCTGCGCTGTGCGGAAAGGAGAAGGGAAAGTTCAGAAACATAATTGAAGGGCTTGGGGCAATAAGGATACTTGCCACATTATGTTAATTATGAGATATGTACCTTTAAATATTTGATTCAAATCCTGAAATCAAATTATGTGATATTTTTTAAATTTAACTCACTAAAAACATCTGTTAATAAAATAAATTTAAATAAATAAACATTTTTTTATGAGTAGATAACTTATTTATCTATTGCCTACATAAATATTGCGAATTTTTTGAATATGTGGCATGTATCCTTGTTGCCCCAAGCCCTTCAATTCTACTTTATTTGGAAAAGTATGTTATTGGTTCTTTTTAAAACACTATTAGAAAAAATATTGTTCGATACGCGTCGAAAAGTACCTTTTTCTAACTTGTATCGAAAATATCTCTTTCTAACTTGAGCACATAGTATTTGCCGATATTGAAGAGGGAAGAGGTTCTTCGTAATATCAACAAAATTTGGATTTCTAATTTATCTTGCTCTGCACAAAAGTGTTACGATCAATTTTATCGAATCATTTTCCTTTGGAATTTTAATACTGCATATTGTTATTTTTTCTAGCATAAACTTCATATTTTCGAAGTACGAGTACTAAATAAATAAAGACTAAATCTCCTCCAGCAATAAGTATAGATAACAACGATTATCGGGATATTGGAGACGCCCAAATAAAACAAGTAATTTGTCAGTCGACGTTTCGGCTCTATTTACTAGAAAACCATCCTCAGGACTGTGGAAGGAAAAAATTGATTAGTATAGAAAACGCCAACACTAAAAATTAAACAATCACTCTCTCACCTAACAAATACAGATCTAGAATGTTTTTGGCGTGGTAAAATCCACGAGAAAAAACAAATGGCAAGATCAGGTGACACTCCTCAACCAGGTCACATAAAATAACGATTAAATAGTATAACATGAGTAAATATAAATATCTGAATAAAATTTTTAACAAACAGTAAATGTAACGAACATAACCCGATCACAATAAATTATTAAAAGATAAAGCAACGTCCATACCGCCAACATAACAATAATTAAACAATTCAATGTATATGTTACAGTTAAAACCCGAAATCAGTTAAAACCCGAATTAACTAGTAAATTCTAGTTTTAACTAACCTCTTTAGTAAATTCTAGTTTTAACTGGTTTAATTTTAGTTAAAACTAGAATTTACTGATTTCTAATAAATCTTTTTAGTAAATTCTAGTTTTAACTGGTATTGGTTTAGTTAAAACTAGAATTAACTGATTTCTAATAAATATTTTTAGTAAATTCTAGTTTTAACTGATATAAGTTTAGTTAAAACTAGAATTAACTGATTGGTGTTGGTCAATTCGCGATCTATCACCGTTACAACCGTAAAAGTAGACGTAATTAAATAAAAATGCGAATTCTTTATACTTTTACAGGGGAGGCCAAATACATTTGTGTTTTGGATTGAAAAAAATAGAAGGAAACACGATAATTTAGAATTTTCTTGTATCTCATATTTTGAATTTAAAATAAAAATTTCAAAATCTTTTGCATTTTGTACTTCAAATACCCTAAATACTACATCTTTCAAAATACATTTCAAATACGAAATTTGAATTTTCCAGTCACGATTTCACTTAATAGTTATAATTTTTTAAATTTTTTAAACAATTATTTTTAATAATAATAATTAATTTTAATAATTTATTAGTACAACACGGCCTTTACCATATAAAAAGAAATGAAAAAAATTATTAAACAATAGTTATCAACAAAAATTTTAAAAATTATAACAAGTGAAATCGTAACTGGAAAATTCAAATTTTGTATTTGAAATGTATTTTGAAAGATGTATTTCGGGTACTTTGAAGTACAAATTGCAAACGATTTTGAAATTTTTATTTTAAGTTCAAAATATGAGATACAAGAAAATTCTAAATTATTGTGTGTTTCCTTCCATTTTTTTTAAAGCTATAACAAATTAGCATTTTTATTTAATTTTTTCTACTTTTACTTTAAATCTAGTTGTAACGGCGATAAATCGCGAATTTACCAACACCAAACAGTTAATTATAGTTTTAACTAAATTTATATCAGTTAAAACTAGAATTTACTAAAAAGATTTATTAGAAATCAGTTATTTCTAGTTTTAACTAAACTAATACCAGTTAAAACTAGAATTTACTAAAAAGATTTATTTGAAATCAGTTAATTCTAGTTTTAACTAAAATTAAACCAGTTAAACCAGCAGTCTGGCGTAAATCAAACACGGATAGACTAAAGAGCGGGAAACCGCGGTTCTAATCCTGATTGCGTCGGATATGTGCTGTGATCTAAAAAGTCCAAAATCGATCTGTGGACTATGGGGAAGGCAACGGGAAACCACCCCATTAACATTTCCCTAGTAAAGTCTTCTTGGCTTAGCCAGGAGGATCGCTAACATCCGAAATCGGATAGGCACCTGAAGAAGAAGAAAACCAGTTAAAACTAGAATTTACTAAAGAGGTTAGTTAAAACTAGAATTTACTAGTTAATTCGGGTTTTAACTGATTTCGGGTTTTAACTGTAACATATATAAAAATAAATCCTGACATGAATCACCAACGCCAAAAAAACAGTATAATATAACATAACAGGAGGGAGAGTGATGCTCAACTGACAAAAGCAACAGAATAAATAGAAACCATTAAGAGGAATCTGCTATACCTTTTACAAAGCTTATAAACAGACCGCCGTAAAGTGACGATTGCATGCTTATTATTCAAAAAATGTGTACAAAAGTATACATTTTTTGAAAGAGGACACTTGAATGCATCCCGCCTAGTCAAGATTTTTTCAATATACAAAATAGTTTTTTTGTAATCTTCGAACAAAGTTACCTTTACTTTACTAATTAATTACGGAGAAATAAAATTAAAAATTAAAAAATTAAAAACAGGTCGGTGTGACTTGAAGCTTTTTATATTTAATTTCAAAATTTCATGCATTTTGCTACTGCTGTTTCTTTGTAATTACCACTTTACAAACATGTGTATTTCATTAAATTTTAGAATTAATTTTAAATAATTATGCAACCAATATCACACGTTCAAACAAAATATTAATTCTACATTTATCCATGTTGTTGAAGAGAGACAAGCACAGACAGTAATAAAACATATTGCAAAAATTGCAAGTAAGCAAGTAAAATGATACCGCTTCAAAGATTATGTTCTTATCAGTTACATTTATTAACATTATATCACTATGACATAATAAAATTAAGTATGCACTTTGCGTTTAAAATTTCAATAAATCTACATTACTTTTTTACAATTTTTTAAAATTGCAAAAAACATTCGATCAATATTATTAGTAGAAATTTACAACATATTTATTACTCTACTAAAAGAGCCAATGTACATTTTTGCAACATTTTTCGAAAATCCTTATAAAATTATCATTTTCATGAAGATGGCAATTTTATAGTGATTTTCAAATGTTGCAAAAATGTAACATACATTGGCCTTTTTAACACCATGCCAATCATAAATAAAGTTTTATGTACCCAGGGAAGGACTCCTCGTTCCTTGGCCTACTCGTTATGGACATTATGTTGGCCCAAAATGCTCAATAATTGAGTAGTACACCCTAACATTTTTTACTTATTTCCACTGGGCTCCAATATAAGTTGGCCCGATTTTAATCGTCATATTATACAGGGTGAATGAGAGCACCCGTATCAGCAATTTTTTTCAAAAACGGCTAATAGTCGTAGAGAGTTGGGTTAAAAAAATTTATTATATAAGCCATAATAATTAATAAAGAATCGAATGGTGATATTATTATTTCTCGGAAAGGTCGGCGTCCCGAGTAGTTTGCTCCAGAAACTCCAGAACTCCAGAATTTTAAATGGTCGAAAATTGTATCGTTGAAAAGATCTTGCAAAAATAAGCAAGTTTTGTAGGAAAAATTATTTTATTACTCCCTCTCCTTTTCAGTAATATTCGATTGCATATGGGTGAATGAGACCACCCGTATCAGTCTTTTTTTCAAAAACGGTAGGTCGTAGAGAGTTGGGTCAAAAAATTTATTATAAAAGCCGTAATAAAGAATCGAATAATGATATTATTATTTCTCGGAAAGGTCGTCATCCCGAGTAGTTTGCTCCAGAAATTCCAGAACTCCAGAATTTTAAATTTTATAGGTTGAAAGTGGTATTGTTGAAAATATCTTTAAGAAATAAGCAAGTTTTGTGGGAAAAATTATTTTATTATTCCCACCCATTTTAAGTAATGGTAGTCTCAGTCACCCATATGCAATCGAATATTACTGAAAAGGGGAGGGAGTAATAAAATAATTTTTCCTACAAAACTTGCTTATTTTTTATCTATCTAATTATATATTTTCAACGATACCATTTTCGACCTATGGTGCCATTTAAAATTCTAGAGTTCTAGAGTTTCTGGAGCAAACTACTTGGGACGCCGACCTTTCCGAGAAATAATATCACCATTCGATTTTGTATTATGGCTTTTATAATACATTTTTTTAACCCAACTCTCTACGACTAGCCGTTTTTGAAAAAAATTGCTGATACGGGTGCTCTCATTCACCCTGTATATTATATAAAAATCATCTACTTCGTAATTTTTGTAAAAAAATTAAGAAATTTATCAACTGATAGTAAATTTCGAAGTGGCGTGTTAAAACAATTTATAAAAAAACAATATTTTAAAATTTCGAAGAGCAATTACATCCGCAGTAAAATTTAGGAAAAATTGTGACGGGCAAATGACAGAAAAAATTACATTGCTGAAAAGTGATATTGAAAATAGTGTTTGTCACATAATTTGGTGAGCACAGTAAATGTGATGCTTATTTTTGCCAAAAAGCAGAGAATGCAAATAATGATGACAGTCAATTTAAATTATTAAAAAGTTATCCCGAAATCCTTAATAGAATAAATTACATAATCAGAAGTATCTCATTGCATGCAAAAAGTTTATTGCTGCATCTAAATAGTAACATAGTGGAACAATTCCATTCAATTGTGGCAAAATTTGTAGGTGGTAAAAGAATAAATTATTCCAAAGGTAGATCGTACCAATCCCGCTGTTTAGCTGCTGTGGTGAGTTTCACCGCAGCATAGTGGCGGTCGCAGCATAGTGCTAACGCGAGTTGACTATGAACGCTAAATACCCGGTTCGAATCCGAGTGAAGTAAGAACTTTATTCTGACCGTCTCCCCTCGGAAGGCAATAGCAAACCACCGAGAGTAATATGGCAAGAAAAATCCTTAAAATGTTAATGAACTCAATAAGTCCAAAATTGATCTGTGGACTAAGGGGAAGGCAAAACCACCACCCCATTAACATTTCCCTGGTGCAGCTTTCTTGGCTAAGTCGTGGGGATCGCCGTACATCCGAAATCGGATAGGCACCTAAAGAAGAAGAAGAAGAAGAAGGTGAGTTTCAATTCAAAAGGTAGAGCTCACTCGGTATTGCATAAAACAATACTTGGGAAGAGCCCGTCAAAAATTAAATCAAAATTTGAAGTAAAACGATTGAAGAAATGCAAAAGATCTTTAAATTTTAGAAAAGTTTATAAAGCACCAAACAAAGAAATTGACCAAACTTCAAAAGATTACGTTCCTGATTATGGACTATTTAGTCAACAACCCGACATGCCAGAGGAACATTACGAAAATAAAAAATTGATAGTTTTAAATGGATTAAGAAAAACCGAAGAAGAGAGAACCATTTTTGAGAGAAATACAATTTTGCAATCCGAATGTGCCCTATGGGTCGAATAGAGACGAAAGCTGCTGACTGCATCACATTTCTACGACGTGTGTTCAAAGAAGAAAACCACACATCGTGGAAATTTGGTTAAAAATATTTTATATGGTATTCCGTTAAACACTCACTCACCATGGCAAGTGTTACGAGGAAGTTGCTATAAAGCAGTTAGAGGCACAACTCGATGTAAAAATTAACAAATGTGGAATGTTCATTGACGAGATGGCCTTATTGGAGAGGACACAATCGTAGAAATTAAATGCCCGTATTCTTCCTTTAATAAGCCGGTAGATCAATCAATCGATAATAAAAAAGTTACTTTCTGGAAAAATGTAAATGGTGTTTATGAAGTTAACAAAAAACATAAATGGTATTACCAGATTCAAGGTCAATTCATCATCATACAGTCTTTATGCTTCTTAACAGAAGCGTCGTGATCCTTAAATGTTGGTGGGGTGGTTATTACGCTTCCCCATAGTCCACAGATCAACTTTTGGACCCTTTAGATCATTAACATTTAAGGATGCTCTTGGCATATTACTCTCGGTAGGTTGCCGTTGCTTTCCGAGGAGAGAACGGTCAGAATAAAGTTCTTACTTTACTCGGATTCGAACCCGGTATTTAGCGTCCATAGTCAACTTGCGTGACCACTATGCTCCGACCGTCTCCGTAAGGTCAATTACATATCGCCAAAAAGAAAAAGTGTGTTCTTAGAGTTTGGACTTCCAGTGATTGCAAATTAAAGACAGAAATCATTTAAAGACGATTCTTACTGGTCGAAAAAAATGGAAGAAAAACTATGCAATTTTTACATGAGCTGTCTTCTACCAGAAATAATTGATCCACGGCAATCAAGAAACATGAAAATTCGGGATCCTCCTGATTCTTGCTGATGGCCAGAAAACGAAAAATAAACCATAACATTTTACTGTCACTGCTCGGTTATTCTTTTCAAAATGACTTCTTTGTCCACAGCACACCTTTATTAAGCCAACCTCCAAGTTATTTGCTAAAACGTTGCAAAGACTGAAAACCAGTAAAGAGATACTACTACACAAATTCTTCAAATGAATATTATCCTTCCAAATCTTTGTATTTTACAAATATATTTTCATAAATACTTTTTTGAAGTTTTTTATCTTCCTTTTACCCGACTGCAGAAGGACGGTAATGTATTTTACCTAACAATTATTATAATAATTTTATTATTATTTTCAAGCAAATTAGTTAGCGAATTAAAAAAACGGATGAATGGTTAGAAAGCCTAGTTTTATACCTTCCGTAGATTATAATAATATAAGATATTATTACTTTACAGTTAGTAATCGTTTGTTTAAAAATTCTTATCTTGAAATGGAAACTTATCATAACAACTGCATTATTTTTATCGCATTCTCTATCCCAACCGAAATAGTCTACCCGTCTACGATTGCTGCAACGGTTGTATTTGCTATTACGAAAGCTAATATTCTATCTTATTCCGTGCTATTGTTGTCTCTTTCCTCAAAACGAGATTATTTTCAACGATTCGTCTTAAGCAAATGCCTAACAGTTTAACAAACAGTAAACTCAGTTACTTTATTTTATTTTTATATACATTGAATTGTTTAATTATTGTTATGTTGGCGGTATGGACGTTGCTTTATCTTTTGATAATTGTGATCGGGTTATGTTCGTTACATTTACTGTTTGTTAAAAATTTTATTCAGATATCTATATTTACTCATGTTATACTATTTAATCGTTATTTTATGTGACCTGGTTGAGGAGTGTCACCTGATCTTGCCATTTGTTTTTTCTCTTGGATTTTACCACGCCAAAAACATTCTAGATCTGTATTTGTTAGGTGAGAGAGTGATTGTTTAATTTTTAGTGTTGGCGTTTTCTATAATCAATTTTTTCCTTCCACAGTCCTGAGGATGGTTTTCCAGTACGAGTACTATTCAAATTTATTTTGAATGGGGTGAATTTAGTACGTATTTCACGTAAATATTTCCTTTTAATATTTAGTGCTTTTAATTTTTTCGGAAGTCTTACTAGTGAAATTTTTAAATCACTAATTACACAAGTTTACAAATTCGGCTCAACTTTGGACCAAAGCAGATGAGAATGATTTTTAACGTTATTTGATGCCCTGAACTCAGATCTTTAAACCGTGTGTCAAGATTGGTTCTAGTTTTCGAGTTCTCCATTAATTATGGCGGGGGTACACCTTGCCGGCAAAACTAAGAAGTCCAACTTTGTGAATTTTTTATGAGAAAATGAATGTATTTAGATCAATTTGGGTTTTGACACATTATTGTACAAGTCTTGAAAAACATTTAACAATTTTTTCAAGTCAAAATATTACAAAATGGCCGCGGGGGGCAGCTGAACTCCAAAAAGCAATTCTTAAAATGAGGTGGAAGATATCACAATGGTGGCGTTAGACCTACAACATTGGAAATAAAAAAATTTAGTTTAATATATGTTTATCCAGTCCGCCTCGATCCAGATTTTTTATATTTTAATATTTTTTTTAAGTTATACAGGTACAAAGTCAAAAAACAATTTTTCGACCACAACCTCGTAACTTAAACGGTCATAACAAATTTTTGAGACAAAAATTTAAAAATCTGGATCGAGGCGGACTTGAAAAAGATATATTAAAGTAAATTTTTTTATTTTCGATGTTGTAGGTCTAACGACACCATTGGGATATCTTCCACCGCATTTTAAGAGGTGCTTTTTGAATTTCAGCTGCCACGCGGCCATTTTGTAATATTTTGACTTGAAAAAATTGTTAAATGTTGTTCAAGACTTGTACAATAATGTGTCGAAACCCAAATTGATCTAAATATGTTTATTTTCTCAGAAAAAATTCACAAAGTTGGACTTCTTAGTTTTGCCCCCGCCTTAATAGATTAATTTATAATTTTTATTAATTAATTAATAGATGCAAAATTACTACAAGATTGGAGCTCGAATGTCTCTCAAGATATATTTTCTGCATTCACATCTTGATTTTTTCCCACAAATCTTGGGCGACACGAGCGACGAGCAAGGAGAGCGGCTACATCAAGATATAGCGAAAATCGAAAGCCGATACCAAGGATTTTGGGACGAAGGCATGATGAGCGACTACTGTTTAACCCTAATGCGTGAAACAGATCCCAAGCGGTATAAAAGACTCAGTTCAACCTCTGTTCATTTCTGAATTATACTTTTTAATTCAATAAATGGTCGTTAATGGTCAAAAATAGTAAAATATTGAATTTATTGAATATTTCGAAAACTAGAACCAATTTCAAAAAATGGGCTGCTGATTTGGATTCAGCCCCCAAGTTTACCTTACAATCAGCTTTTGGTTGCTCAGGTCCAAAACCGTGTAAACTTGTGTTATTATCTACAACAAATATTTCTTTGAAAAAAAAATATTTCTTTGAAAAATTTGTTGTATTTCAGTAGAACAGCATATAAGCACCACTTTACTGTTCGCTTCTTAAAATAAATACATATTATTATACCGGGTGACCGGCCGCCGATGTGAACATATGAAAATAACATAGGAAATAGATTTTTTTTAAATTCCTGCTTCCCATTATAACGGATTAGAATGAAAAGAGTATCAATTTAAAGCAGGGGTGAGCAACCCGCGATCCGCATGCGGCCCGCCACATCTTTTCGTGCGGCCCGCCAAAGACTTTTAGGTTGAAAATTTTTTAAATTGATAACATATTTTCCATAGATATATCATTATAATAAAAAAAGTAAGCACTATTTCTTTTGAAAATGAATTGTATCGACCAAAACTTATTTTTTTATAATAATTTTATAGACACTTGCCCTTTGGGAAAATTTTTTTCGCCCCCCCCCCCCTATGTACGGCGCTGCATGCGGCCCGCACAACATTTTTTTTATTGATAAGTGGCCCGTTGCAAAAAAAGGTTGCTCATCCCTGATTTAAAGAGATTTTCCGCGTCTAAAGACACCCAATCACTTGATGGTTTGATCATTGTTAAAAACTCAAAATAAAATGACAAAGTAACACTTTTAAATAGATATTAGATGCCTTGTTTAATTCATTGCAATTGTTTTTGTTTGAAAACTAATTTTAAACGTAAGTTTTGACAGTTCAACCATCCAAAGCAGGTCTGATTTTTAGAAAATCGCTTTAAAGAACAAAACATCAAGTGTTGGGTGTCTTTAGACGCAGAAAATAAAACTCTTTCAATTGATATCTTTTTCATTCTTATCCGTTCTGATGGGAAGCAGGAATTAAAGAAAAATTAATTTCCTATGTTTATTTCGGCCGGTCACCCGGTACATATGTCAGCGTCAAGTAGTGAAACGAAAGTAAGATTTCAGTAATTTTAAGACTTTTCATGTACTTATTAATGACTTTTAGCAATTATTTATATATTAGGGTGGCGATGGGGACTAGGGCTGTGAATTAATTTCGATTAATCGATTGAATACTCGATTAATCGATGATCGATTAATTATTTTGAAATAATCGATTATAAAGAACGAATGACCTTTATTTTTAGGCTCTTCGTAGTAAAGTGGGGTTTGTTTTTATAAAAGTGTATGAATGAGCTTTTTTTTTAAGCATATTCTAGCCATAAAAAATAATCGATTGTTCGATTATTGATTGTTCGATTAATCGATTGTTTTTACACAATCGATTTTCGATTGTTAATTTTTACAATTGCCCAGCCCTAATGGGACACCAATAATGTACCTACTATATTCTAATTTATAATTATTGAAGTGTTTATTTGAAAAAGACCACATGGGTGCACATGTAGTACAACTGCTTTAAAATTTAAAAAATTCTGGTAGAGATGAGTAAATGGACATCTATTATTTTTCAAATAAATGCGCTTATAAAGAAAGCTTCTTGACAGAAGCGGCGTGACCTTTTTTTTGACAGAGGCTTTCAACAAAAAAATTAATATCTACTTATAGGTATAGTAGTACTACCTATACATACAACCTATAAATATGTTTTGTTTAAGGATACTAATATTCAAAGGGGCAAATTTATTAGCAGTCAATGCTGATGGAAATATGCCCTACGATATATGTGAAGATGAAACAGCTTTAGATTTTATAGAAGGAGAAATGGCTAAACGAGGTGTAACGCAACAACTTATAGACAAAACTAGAGCGCTAACTGAAATACAAATGTTAAATGATATGCAAGAAATTGTTAAGTTTAGTGGAGATTTAGAATGTTATGATGGTCAAGGAGCTACCCCCGTAAGTAAATTTGAATAATAAGCAGAATATTCAGATAATGTGAATATTAATTGTTTTATTTTAAATCATTTTACGAATTAATTAATAATTAAATTATAATATATTTTTAAACTTTCAAGTTCTCACGCACCCTTCGTCAGAATAATGACAATAATGAAAATTCGTAAAATTATTTAAAATGTAACAATTAATTTATTATCACGATAATTAATAACTAATCAATTTAAATATGAATATTATACTGTATTATAGTTAATAATGAAAATTATTTATGCTTTCCTAATTGAAAAGTTTTAAATAATGGAATCGTTATGGGGAAGCGTTTGATTTTTTCAAGTCACGGTAAATTTTCAAATTACTTGTATAAATTTATTAAATTAAATTTTGAAAATTTTAGCGAGTTAATTAAATAATAAATTTCCAATAAGTTTTTTAAATTTAATTTAATAATTTTCTAGAATTTATATATTTTTATTGATATTAACCATACTTTTATTGTTCGAAATTAAGTTACGAGCCGTGAAGTGGATAGGTTAAATTCGCGATTTTATTTTCATGTTGCGATTTTTATCGTGATCGTACAATAAATTGGATCTCGCTAAAAACGGGATCCAATTTAGCTTCTGCAACGTTTTTAATTTCTGCAACTCCAACATATTGGGCGGATTAGGTTGCCAATATCGTCCGCTGCTGCCTAAATCGTACCTTGCTTAGCGACGCCGGCGCGGCGGTAGGATATCGGTAACTTTCTTCTACTATTTCCAATTCAGTTGAAGTACTTCAAATTTTGCAAAAGCAATTATTTTTAGAATGCAATAATAATAACTTTCAAATTAACAAATACTATTAACATTAATTTAATTAGTTACACATAGCTGCTGCCAATGGATACACATCTGTTGTTGAATTTCTTCTTGAGCATAATGTACGAACTGATGTTAAAGATCGAGATGAATGGCAACCTGTTCATGCTGCTGCTTGCTGGGGCCATGTAAGGATCCATTAATTATTATTATTGAGCTTCGCATTTCATAACTTAGAAATTTTACAGCTAGATGTATTGGAAATATTAGCTCAATATGGCGCAGATCTCAATGCTAAGAATAAAAATGATGAGACACCAGCAGGTATGCATAAGAATAATTATTTACAGATATGCAGACATCAAGTGCGCACCCTTGTTCACTTTGTAATAATATGCCGTTTTATTTCTTAACAAATAAGAGGTTGCTTATTATGGCGCAAAAATAATTAGCTATATATGCAACCAGAGGAAAGGTGAAAATTCACGCTTAATTACAAAAAATCATTTTAACTCGTGTTTCATACAAAATTTTATCTAATTATTTTGCAAAATGATATAATATTATTTCGTTGTATTTATACACCATAGTATTTATCCTAGTAATGCCTAGTAAAGCTGTCAGACGTTGCTAGGATAAATACAACGGTGTATAAATACAATGAAATGTACAAGGGCGTGTGGATAACCTTAATATTTTTAATAACATCTTGATGCTTAAAAATAAATGTAATTTTATAGATATTTGTGAAGATCCTGAACTCAAGGAACGAATATTACAACTAAAAACAGAACAAGAAAATAAAAAACAAGCTGAATCCCAAAGAAAACGGGTGCGGCGTTCTCAAAGTAATAATACAAGAGCTCAGTCAGTTAGAAGAACTTCTCTTCGCGATAAAGGCCTCACTGCAAGGAGGGATGCAGTAGAAGAAGCAAGGTTGCGAATGCAAGCTTCTGCCACTAAAGTTAGTATTAATATAACTTGATTTTATAATACTAGTAGTATATAATTATTATTAATTTATAGTATACGTATAATCAAAAGCGTTATAATATATTAATTTGGAATTTATTTAAATTTAATTTAAAAGTTTTTTTTTCTGAACAAATGTTCAAACAATAATTTTTTTAATTTCCAATAATTAATATTTAAATATTTTTGATTAGCAAAAATGTTCCCGAGTCATATTCGGGTATGAAAGTCTTGATACTTCCAAGGGTGAGATAAAGGTGCATAATATAAGGTTTATTATGCTTATATTTATTACCTATAGGTGTAATTAAGTTACATCAGCTTTTCTTCAATATTTCAAAACCATGAAACTTGAAGATTGCCGGGTTTGATATTAACCCCACTCATATATTTATGTACAATCAAGAACGATAATAATCTAAAGAAAAGGTAAAGTCTCTCGCCAAGGTAAAGTATGCAAACCCTGCATACTTTGTAGGTATCACTTATTATGCAATTTTATCTTGTAGTTCACGTTTTAAGATAGTACCTAGGATATCAAACTAGATGTTCACGTTACCGAGACTCCACTGTATATTATATTCTTTTTTGTACTTAGTGGTATTCGCTGGGTGCGTGACATCTGGCCACCTTTTTTGCACAATTTGTCCGCAGCGGACGCTGTCGTCGTTTATGCACCCAGCCAATGGGTGCGTGCCATCTGACCAACTTTTTTGCACAATTTGTCCACAGCGGACGCTGGCGTCGTTTTTTAATAACCACTACACATTATTTTGTTTTTGATCGATCGAATCGTTAAAAAGTGTAAAGTTTGGTTTCCAGGTATAATTAAAGCCTTATTTAATTGCTTTAAATTGTAATTAAACCTAACTAATGTTAACTCAACAGTTCCTAGTGGTTCTATCAATCGAAAACAAAGTTAGTGAACAGAGATTACCTACCTACTAGAAACTCCTCGGTAAGATTTATACAAATCGTACATTTTGCAAGGTTCTATAAAAACCGTAAGAATGTACAATGAAACAATATATTTGTAACATACAATATTATTTTCAAATTAACATCAAGATTTCTTGATATTGCGAAGATACTTTTTCTATATTGGCTAATATTTGCTCATGCTTATGTATTTGTTGAAATACGACAATATTGTTTCGAAGGGATAAACACTACAGCGTATCCCTTAATCCTCTACGATCAACGACTAAAGTCCCTATATAGTATATAGATTTAACTTTTACTTATTTTATTTGTAGTTTTGTACACTTGATAATGAAGTGGTTTATCACTTCGAAACAATATTGTCGTATTTCAACAAATACATAAAGCATGAGCAAATATTAGCCGATATAGAAGAAGTATCTTTGGAATATCAAGAAATTTTGATGTTTATATCATCATGCTCTGCCCAAAAAGTGTCACATCAATTTCATCGATAATATTTTTTTTCTTTTTTTTTAAATAATTTTGTAATATTATTCTCGTAAATATTAAAAACTCAAACACTTTTCAGCTTTTAATTTTTTTGTGCCTAACTATTTTGCTCCTTATAAAAAAATATACAATTATTATTATCAAACTTTTTTAGGACAATGATCAAGTGGATTTCGTTAATGGTAAAGATAATAGTTCAAGTACATTGGCTCTTAACAATGAACCCAATATATATAGCTTAAATACTAAAGAAGTGGAAAGTGACCCTCAAGCAGAATTACCCGAGTGCAGAAAAGCACCTGAAGGAAGAGACAATGATTTTATGGAAAACGGTGAAGTAATGGAATCTAAAAATGAAGCAACTTATACAACAGATGTCAATGGAAAAGTTACGGTTGTGCATGTAGTCGTTACTATTAATGGAAATGGAACTTTAGCCGATTTAAAAAAGCAAAGAATGCAAATTCGAAACAGTACAAGCGATATTAGTAGTTTACATACACCTACTATTACTTCAGATTGTGAAGCTATTCCAAAACTGTCTTCTAATGATATAATTAGATTTACAGGAGATACAGATGAAATTGTAGGGTATTCTAAATCAAAAAGATGTTGCATTATTCAATGAGTCCTTAAATGTATAGTTATAAATTGCCAGACTTAATAAAATATTTTTTAATATTCAGTTTTTTCGATAATATCACTTCCTGTTATGTGTCTAGTATAGTGTAAGACCCTGGTACTTTAGGGTTGTCTTTGATTATTTTCTCGTCCTTTGAATTTGAAATACTTACTATTCTGCTTTAATATTTAATCGATTTTTTTCTGCCACCAGTTAGAATTTTATTCGAGATTCTAACAAACTCCTTCAAGTTTATTTATTTATTAGTAGACGTGTTTATTCAGAAGCGTAGGAAATTTAACTTATAATTTGTCACTATAAACTTTTATGAATAAAAGAATTGAAATTTAATTTACTCAATTTATTTAAAACAAAACAATTAAATTAAACATACACAAACAAAACAAAATAAAGTAATAATCCAGTTCACATTTATACAAAATTATTAGGTAATATAAATAGTAACTGAATAAAATTAAATAATTCTTATTTATTTAATTTTACCTTTGTTAAAATATAAAAGTTTGAAAAAGTTAAAAATTGTTAATATAAAAAGAAGGTGAAGAATAAAAACATTTAAAAATTTACTTACAAATAAGTTGAAAAACAAACTACACTGAATTTAATTTAAATGGAAAATTTGAACTCCTCTGGTTCAAAGGCAAGACACAACTGATTTTCTAAAATACATTAAGTTACTCTCTTCCCTTAAAATATATCTTATCATTTCACTTAATTATGGAAAATTTCCAGTATTTTGTAATATTACATATCCCATATGGTTATCAAAATCTATAATTGAAATTTATGGCTTTGTTTTTCTCAAAAATGACTAAAAGTTACGTAAGTGTCACATATAATTCAATCATCGCCCTCAGGATTTATCTTATCACTGGTTACGCTGTACGTTACCCAAAAATATTTAACATGTGGAAATGATTTTGAATCGTTAAAATAATATTTTAAATAACTAATAATTTGATTAAATATTTTTGTTAACATAATATTCTAAATTAAAATACAATTATAATTAAGTAAGAAGTTTAATTTGAGTTTCAAATTAAATTTCTTTTCATTCAAATTTACCAACTTAAAATTTATATCATTTCAATAATGTGATAACAATATAAAATTATACAGGGTTGGCTTTAGAAATATAATTTTTATAATAACTAAATTTAAAACTTTTGACAATTGATAATTATTTATATCAATATTTAATTTATATGCAAAAATAATTATAGTCCAGTCAAAATAGACATTTCACTTTGCAAAAATTCGCATCCAGCTGAAAATTGGCATAAACCTTAAATGCACTATTACAAACAAAATATCAAAAGTCCCCACCGATCCCACGTCTGCTAAAAAAGTTATTCAAGGTCAACGGTCAACAATATCGGATTTTTACATTTTTCTCGTAAATGATAAGTATTATCGTAAAAATAGGTTAGACAAAAATTATAGATCATGAAATTCTCTACAAAAATTATTCTTATACTTTTTTTTCGTACGAATCGTTATTCATCAGATATCACGATTCAAAAGTTGGGAAGTTTTATTAGACAGTGTCCTATTGATTGAAAAAATGGTAATATTGGTAATAATTAAGTGATTTTCGAAATCGCGATATATCCGGAATAGCGATTCGTACGAAAATAAGTATAAGAATAATTTTTGTAGAGAATTTCATGATCTACAATTTTTGTCTAACCTATTTTTACGATAACACTTATCATTTACGAGCAAAATGCAAAAAATCGATATTGTTGACATTTGACCTTGAATAACTTTTTTAGCAGATGTGGGATCGGTGGGGACTTTTGATATTTTGTTTGTAATAGTGCATTTAAGGTTTATGCCAATTTTCAGCTGGATGCGAATTATTGCAAACTTTGCACTTTTTTTTGTCTATTTTGACTGGACTATTATATTTCCAAATTAACGGTTAAAGGCGGGTTACTACAATAGCAGCGATTCTCAACCTGGGGGTCGCGGATCGATTTTAGGGGGTCGCAGAAAATTTAGCGATTTCTTTACAAAATTAGTTTTGAATTTGAATTGGAAATTAATAACCTGAATTTCCACGTCCTATTTATGCGAGGCAGGATTTTCAGCTTTATGCATAACTAAAAACAAAGGCAAAAAATCGACTTGAAGTGGAACCCGTAGGGTAAGGTAAGGTATATTGGTGATAATTTTGTTTACATGGATACAGTTTGATTAATTTGAAAGTTTTTCCCGATTTTTGCTGGTATAATAATAGCATCACTTTATACCTGCCCATTGAGAGGTTTTTTGTTTTATTTGAATTCCATTTTCTTAATTAAAAACGAACATATTTCTTTTTAAAAAAAGGTAGGTAAGTTGGTGATAGGATATTTAATTTGGTGATATAGGACATTTAATTTGGTGACAACTAAAAAAACTAAAATTAGTTATAAAACTTAATTTAAAACTTAAAATACTTTAAACATAACATAATTACTCGAAATCTGAAAGAGAACAACCATCGCACATAAAGATTTCGTCTTCATTTGCCTGTGATTGACAAGTGATGTGGTATGGAATAGAACAGAACGGAACAGAAGGAGCATTGAATCCATTTGGCACCATTATTTTCTTGTACATCCTCATCATAACTTTTATTACAGACACCACATTCCCAGTCATCATTTTTCTTTAAACCTTTATTGAATTTTTTTCGCTTCTGATCTTCATGAGCCGTAGAACATCCTGATTTCTGAAGATCCTGTAGTGTTGTTAATAATTTTGCCTTTGAATATCTCTGCTTTCTGTTTGACTTTGGTATTCGGTGAACTGATGTTGCTGATGGTAGTTGTAGTCAGAGCCTTTGTGCACAATGTGCAACACAGGGGCGGATAAAATTAGGGGCGGCCAAAAACTCAAGCGCCTCGCAAATGGAAATAAAATGCCTAAAAAGTGAACTAGGGTTTAAAAAAATATAATTTGCGTTGCGACAAGGAAAAAGTAATAGAAATTTAGAAAATCGTATTAAAAATCGAAAATTAAAAAAAATCCTTGTTAGCACGATTAAATAATGCGTTTTAAACGAGGTCCAAAGAATAGTTACTTGTGCTGCAGCTTTCTAAATTGACATACCTTCCTGTAAAACCATTTTGGTTTGTTCTCACCATATTTTCAGAAGTGTATGTACTATATTTTTGATTACTAGTAATACTTTGAAATTTGGTAATTTGAAGGACAGGTAATTTGGTGATAGCCTGAAATGCCAAAATAAAATTATTTTCAAAAAGTACTCTCTATTGACCGCCTTTTTTGACAATATTGTATATATAAAAAATTTATATTAACGCCGTAAAAAAATAATTTAAATAACATAATCTTAAATCAGTAAAATTGCATTCGCACATGGTAAGAAAACACCGTTACAACGTAAGGGTTAATTTAATTAATAAACAATAACATGTAATTTTATTTATGCCATTTTGAAAAGTAGGCTTTACTCTAAAAGTATAATGTAAAAACACTATATTAGCTTATTTATTAATTGATTTAGAACACATTTACTACCTAGCACGTATAACACTGAAGTAAATATGAAAAATAACACCATATTATATTAAAAGTTTTTTTGGCAGGTAACTACATAAGATAAGAGCCTGTAATCTCTTGAATAGTCAGATGAAACTATATGAAGTATATGATAAAAATTTTAAATTATTTTGATAATCGGTAAGCTGTTGGTGAATTTTTGAAAAAGTATCACCAAATTAACTATATCACCAAATTACCTTGCTTTACCCTACTTAGGATTTCCCTTGCTCGAACAATTGAATATAGGATTGATAAACCAGACTCGTAACCAGGGGGTGGCAAGGTCGGGCAACGCCCGACCTTTAAAAATAAAAATATGTCAATTGGTTAGTTTTTAATTCGTATGATAATAAATTAATTGATATATTTTAATAATTGAAGACTCTGATGCAAGAAGGGGATATGTGTAATACCAATTTGTAAATTCTTCAGAACTTCAAAAATAAATATCTCATTGTTGCAGCATCTTATGGGAGGGGAAGACATGTGATTTTCACTGGTAACTCCGCTTCTATTAACAATAAAAATTCCAGCTTTATACCAAGTGAATAAAGGTCATTTTAGAACCTAAACCAGCAATAACATCATTTTTATATATTTTGTACTTATCCCCTTCGTGCATCAGGGTCTTCAATTTACAGAAAATTTGTCAATTCCACATTAGTCCTTTTGTCTGATTAACGTTCAATATTGAACAGAAAGTTGCAACTTTATTAAATACTTAATTATTTGATGGATATAGGTACCCAGCAAACAATTTACTGATGGGCCGGCAACGGCAAAGCGTCGAAACGCCTGAAGTGACCGTGCTGGGCCAGTGTCTGTTATCTGCACTGGGCCGGTACCTATAGGAGAATGCGGCCGTCAGCCGGGCCAACGCTGGCTGTCTGCCTGTAACATGCACCCGCCCGGCAATCTGCCGTACATTAATTTTGGTACTTTTCTGGGGTTCTAGACACAATAAAATATATATATATTTCTGTATTATATTTTTAATTACAAAAAACAAAAATTACAAACAGAAATTAAAATTCCTTCGAAAAGAAAAAACGGAAATAACCTCGCTTTCTTCTTTTATTCCGCCCACCTCTGTCAGGTGCATTTCGCAGCCACGTTTTAATTACATCTTCGACTTGGGTTTGTATGGCATCCTTAGTCCTTACAGAGACGATTCTTTCTGACGACTCCTGAAATTAAAGTGTATATAAGTATAATTTTATTGAAACAATAGAAATCGTAGAACTGATGTAACTTTATGATCAAGTTGCATGACTTGCAGAAGCGCATATAATACATAATATTTACTATTCATACACACGCAATAAATAGACGATTCATGTAATAATAGGATTCTACTTACGTATTTTCGATTTTCGGAATCCATTCCTGGGTGGGTGATGGTGAAATCTTCGCTTATTCTTACACATACCTTAGACACATACGTAGCGCATTAAACGACATAAGACAGTTCGTTGAAGCGCAGCCAACCTGAGCTGTATAACCAACATAAAAGTAATAGATGACAAATCTTACCAAAATCCAAAAATAAAAAGACAATATCATATTTTTTATTATAATTGGTGCTTCCCGGAGCCCGTAATTTTTGAAAATACAAAAAACACATAGTGATCTGATCAACACAATAATAATTAGACGTAAAAATTATGCCTGTATTGAGATGATGCTGGAAACCTGTTGAGGGCCTACCGGCGGGCCAATGCACGTATTCAGACAGCGTTTCCATGACTCTGGTCCTGCAGCGGCCCGGTAACTGTAGCCCGTGGCCGCTTTGCTGCCAGCACTGCCGGCATAGTGCCGCCTTACGGCCGACGGTGTAGTGTTTGCTGGGTATCTACATTTTAGTTTTTTAATTATTCCTATTGAAAATTGTTATTTTTAATTTTTTAAGAATTCTTTTAATATTTTAATGTTACACATTCGCATAAAACTATCTTTATTCTTTATGTATACCGTAAACCGGGGTAACTTTGTTACAATTTTTATAGTTTTTTGGTTATAAAATCGTAATTAGTTATCAAATTTAGTTGGGAGTAGGATTGTATAAAAGTTCTACTGGGACTACATAAAATCTACATAGAATTTATTACTTTATCGTTTTCACAACTGAGAAAATGGGCCTTAAAAGTGTCCCAAAGTTACCCCGGGTAGCGGGGTAACTTTGGGACAGGAACTTTTTTTATGGATATCTTTGTTTAAAATACATTTTTATCAATTATAAACCTAACTATGATAAAGTAGATTAAAAATTTGATTTCGGTAGGGAAAAGTTGCATTTTTTTAATCGGTAAAGGGACAAGGAAACGGGAAATTAGAAAAATGGTGCTTGAACACATAATTTGTTTTATTAAAAAACAAAAAACAACATTTTCTTTATTAAAAAGGAACAAATTAGGTAAACTTAAATAATATAGGTAGATACAACACCTAGGTAACTTAAATAATCTCCATTCATTCTGGAACATCAGCCAATGAGTCGTTTCTTTACTTTAAGACATGTACCAAAGTTACCCCTGAAGGTTACGACTTTTTATAAAATTATTTATATTTAACATGTGTTTCGACTTTTAAGATTTTTCTTTATTGTAAAACTGTGACAGAATATTGAATTTTTCGATCCTCTTATTCGAATTTAATTAATGTTGTTAGTTTCACTCCACCGATAGAAAATATACACACTATGCACTAAACACCTGTTTCTGTGAAGGTCAGTTTTACACCTCTAGGGGATTCCTGCTAAAAATAAACTGTTGCTAAATCACATAAATTAAGAGTTAATACTCTACTTTTGGTGATAAAATGATAAAAGGGCCGATTCGTACTAGAATTACTGGTATATAGAGGGGGAAGTAAAAAATAATGCGGGTGTCCCAAAGTAATACTGCAGTCCCAAAGTTACCCCGTTTTACGGTATGCCAAACTGGTAAATTTTTTAACTATTCTTAAACTGCGTTGACCTTGAAATTTCAAAAAATTTTGCCTGCGGCGCTTGAAAAACTTCCCCCTCGCGCACCCATGGTACTAAGATTTGCCTCACCATGCAAACCATTTGCCCTACCTTCATTTTCTGTCTGGCTACGGGCATGTGATAAACTCGTATAAAAACATCAAGATGAAGGAATAAGTCATTAATAAGTAAAAAAAGTACAAGTTGAGTATTTGTGTTTGTTTTTTAGATATTTATTTTTTTTTAATATAAATTTTAAGTAATTTATAACTATTTTTGATTACTGAAATTGTTGGGGTCGCGGAAAATAAGCATGACAATTTGGAGGTCGCGTCGTAAAAAGGTTGAGAACCGCGGCTGTAGTATAGAATGAAACAAAAATTTTTAAAAATTATGCAAGGAGTAGTGGAGACGGTCGGAGCATTTCTCCCTTCGGAAAGCAATGGCAACCTACCGAGAGTAATATGCCAAGAGCATCCTTAAATGTTAATGATCTAAAGGGTTCAAAAGTTGATCTGTGGACTATGGGGAAGCGTAATAAGCACTCCACCAACATTTAAGGATCACGACGCTTCTGTTAAGAAGCATAACGACTGTATGATGATGATGAGTGGAGACCAGAGTAGATTGTTGCACAGATAAGTTGTTATACTATCCTTTCTTTATAGTTAGCTGATGTTAACATTTGCCATACATTGACCATATATGGCAATTCTAAATTGTACAAATACAATGTTCCATAGCTCAGTAAGTGCCACTTATTCTGTTGCATAAAAAATATATTAAATCTAAAAATTCTTTTTTAAAAGCTTTTATTTAACTTGGTGTGACCGTTGTCCGTCCCTTGGACTTTTTCGAGGCCGTTTTTAACCAACTTCCCGAAGTCCTAGAGAGCTGAAATTTGGAACATAGCTTTCACTTGCAGCGAATTTTCATACATTAATTTTGTGTCCCAAAATTCCGCGAAATAAGCGAAAAATCGGGAAAAAACTGAAATACTAAAGCGCATGCGTGGCTGCGCATTGTACAATTTCAACATACAGGGTGAAAAGTAACATTGGGTGCGTTTAACGAGCGCAGCTGCTTAAAGTCATCAGTCAACTATGTTGAGTATGATGACATTCAAATATTTGAGTTTCGCTAAACGGTATGCTTACAGTCAGCAAGTCAACTTAAGGTGACTAGAAGGGTTCGTCGCAATATGCATTGTATATGTGTATAATCTTATAATGTTATAATTTGTAATTAGTATGAACTGCTTTTTTACTATGACTGTACGAATAATAAGTTCATATCTAAAGATGAGTGAGGGCAGCACCTTACCAAGCTAAAACTGGATAAAACTTTCTGACAATTTTTTTCGGAAACTGTAAGGAATAATCATTTCAAATTTTGGGTATGTCTTTATAATTACATTGTCTAGTCTAGGGCCAACGTTTTCCGTATTAAAAAAAAAATTAAAAATAAACATATTAAAATTTTTTTTTTCTCAATTTAAAAAAAAGGGTAAACGTTGGCTCTAGCTAATGTGCTTTTATGTACTTCTGTAAATTTTGGTGCCATTCTGACAATTAATAGCTGAGAATTATTGTCTTAAAAATTTCCGCACATGTCACTTCCCCTTAAATACATTAAAGGTGAATTAAAAGTGTGAGGTTAAGTTGTGTATATTTTGCTGCTTAAGCTAAAGATATTAATAAATTAAACCCAATTAATTGATTAAACATAACATAAACACCTGAACTAAACATACACATAACATTTTAAGGTTAAGGGATGGGCGGGGAATGGCGGGGAAGGTCCTTTTAAGGACCGCATTCAGGGTGAAATTTTTTGTTTTAATGATGTATACAGGGTAAAGCATCAAACATCAAAAACACATACCAGAGGAATTCTGATAGGATGAAGCAGGAGCTGTATTTGACAAATATGACTAAAAAATTATTTATTCATTACTTACAGGACGTAGACACGTTTCCCCCTCTGTAAGTCGAATTTTGGGGTGTAATTGCTATCATACGTTAGAACCTAAATGAACATTCATTATTGGTTTAGGATTACATTTTGTAATCGAAATAAAAATTTTACGAACCGACACCAATTTCACCAAAAACTTCAAAAATATAACGAAAATAGAAAAACACATATACCCCCCCCCCAAAGATTTCGCGAATAACTCCGCCACAGTTGAGGCTCAAACGAAAAAATGGAAGCTCAGTTAGACTCTAACGATGCTTTAACGTTTGACACCAATTTCACCCCAAAATTCAAATAAAGAGGCAAAATTGAAAAACAAGACCCCCCCCCCCGAAATTACCAGCAAGAAGTTAATCGTTTGTAGAAGGAGGCAAAGCTGAAGTTCACCGATAAGAATGGAAAATGGAAACTTCCCGAAGTCCAAGAGAGCTGAAATTTGGAATATAGCTTTCACTTCCAGCGAATTTTCATATATTAATTTTGCCCAAAATTCCGCGAAATAAACGAAAAATCGGGAAAAAACGGAAAATAATAATGCGCATGCGTGGCTGCGCATTGTACAGTTTTACCATACAGGGTGAAAAGTTACATAACTAAATCGCATTCGCATTTTTAAGGACCGCATTCAGGGTGAAATTTTTTGTTTTAATGATGTATACAGAGTGAAGCATCAAACATCAAAAACACATACCAGAGGAATTCTGATAGGATGAAGCAGGAGCTGTATTTGACAAACATGACTAAAAAATTAAAAATAAAAAATTAAAAATTTTTAAAAAAAACCTTTTATTTAAAATTAAAAAAGTGCACTAAAAAATAAAAAATAATTTTAATAAGAATAAACAGAGCTTCTTGGAAACATCAATATAAAAGCGTGGGGCTATCAATTGCTTACTTACCTCTAAATAAATAGCCCCACGCTTTTATATTGATGTTTCCAAGAAGCTCTGTTTATTCTTATTAAAATTATTTTTTATTTTTTAGTGCACTTTTTTAATTTTAAATAAAAGGTTTTTTTTAAAAATTTTTTTATTATCAATTTTTATCTTCGTTCTTTGTCCAATTTAAAATGTCGTTATAGAAATCTTTACATTCATTTTACTTTGCCTATATTTTGTGCTTGATTGTGCTATTGATAGAAATTTTATTGTTTTGACTTAAATTTCTTTTAATTGTTTTAAACAATTAAATTTTTCTAACAATTTAAATAATTATAAAATAAAAAAAGTTGAATTAGTCATTGTTTTTTGTAGATTTGGTACCGATGAAAGTTACGGCGCGTATCTACGGAAGCGCTCAGGTGTCACGTATTTTTTTTTTGTATAAATCTGATATATCAGATTTAATATTTAGCTGTTATATCGGTTTTGTAAAATTTAAATTTTTCTACCGAGACCTAGTTTCGTGCAGTTACTCTTCAATGAAAATATCGAATGTTCTTTGCTCAAAGCAGAGTTTTGGCCCCTCTACAAATTTACCAGCAGAGGCTTCAACCTCATTCATATCCCTTTGGATTTTTTTCAAATTCACTGTGGATTTCTCAACCATGCAATTGCATTTCAATAGATTTAGCTCTTTAGTTTGCAAGTACCTTGATATAGGGCTAGTTACCAGTTATAGAGAATAGTTTGAGAAATATTTGCACAATCAAAACATTTTCGTATTTTAGTAACTCAACTTTGTATCCCGACCAAACTCCCCACATGCTAATTACTTTGTCTTTGTCCAGCACAAACACAAAACCAGATAATGATGCTTTACACCTCAAACACCACATAAACACAAAATACACCGACGTATTATTTACATCCGCACATAACATTACCACCCTCTTCTCCTACAGAAAATGGGGCCCTCGTCACTGCCAACCTATCCCATAAAGACAACGGAGCTAACCCAAATGGCGTGTTAGATCCTATTCTTCCCCCCAAAACATTGTTCTTGTGCCACAAATTTCATACAATTTCTAATTTCTTATAGACCGGCGCTCCTCCAGGAACACAAGCCTAAAAGCAATTAACCCGGGCATGCACAGCATCCCCGGGTAGCCACGCTTAACGGCTAGCCCCCGAAGAAGCCCCGCCCTCATCACATACTCGGAGCTAAAATGACTCACATTTTAACCTCCATAAAACTAAGGTCATATCGACTGTCGCTTGGCCTTAATTTTCGCTTCAGATCGGCAGCCTCACTGCCACTCTCTCCATCGCCAGAAATGCCACACATCTCCGGGAGATGGTCATTTGAGAAAACAGGCAAATGAAATGTGTGCAAATAAATATGTTTGAATTGAGCGGATGAAAAAGGTATCCTTGAGTAGTTAACTTAGATGCCAGTTGCCTCTACCTCAATAATTATGTTTCTTTACAAGGGGACCTTGTCGACGACTTTTCCCCGATTTACACAATTTTTAACATACCTTTTAGGAAATAATTTTTTATACTTCAGGTTAAAATTTCAGGACCCGGATTTGAATAAATTTTGATTAAATCGATTTTAAAAATCCAATAAATTCGTATTATAAATTAGGTCTAATGCGAACTGCGTCCAAGATATTATCTAATTTAAAAAGGTTTGTTCAACTATTTAACCTCACTTTTTGTTACATAATTTTTAATAATAATTCTCGTAAAATCACGCAAATAACTAGTTAATATGTTACTTAGACATGTTACAATTACTGAGAATTAATTCATAGCATTTTCTGTACGTTTCATATGTACATTTACACAGTTTAATAGTTAACATAATGCTTTCGTGGGTATTCAAGATTGCGACAACTGCCAAAAGGAACATTGCAAGTTTGTTTTAATTTCTGAAAGATTTCAAACAACAAATTAGATTAAAGGAACTTCTCATATCAGAATTTACTGCAAACGTTGGATTTATAAAATATCAGATTAATGAAACTACTAAGAAAACAAATTCACAAGGGTGAAAAGCCTTGTGAAATAAGAATAAATGCCTTTAGGTATTATTGTTACTCTTATTAAAAAAGTAAAATATAATTATATAATAATATACATACTTCTATTTGTTTAAAGAATTGGCTAAAGTTAATAATTTACAATATTTAATTAAAAAAAAATTCATTTCCTTTCGATTAAATTCCTTCGGTTGATTCCGATTATCGCTTTTCTTCTTCTACCTCCTTTATTAATGGGTTTTACAAATTTCTAAGTGCCCCAGTTACCTGTAAAAGAAGTATCTAAATTATTTATAAAGGATTCTTAAATTCTTATTGATTTTCAAATTTAAACTTACACGGCTTTTCACCCTTGTGAATTTGTTTTCTTAGTAGTTTCATTAATCTGATATTTTATAAATCCAACGTTTGCAGTGAATTCTGATATGAGAAGTTCCTTTAATCTAATTTGTTGTTTGAAATCTTTCAGAAATTAAAAAAAACTTGCAATGTTCCTTTTGGCAGTTGTCGCAATCTTGAATACCCACGAAAGCATTATGTTAACTATTAAACTGTGTAAATGTACATATGAAACGTACAGAAAATGCTATGAATTAATTCTCAGTCATTGTAACATGTCTAAGTAACATATTAACTAGTTATTTGCGTGATTTTACGAGAATTATTATTAATAATTATGTAACAAAAAGTGAGGTTAAATAGTTGAACAAACCTTTTTAAATTAGATAAGAACTTGGAGGCAATTCGCATTAGACCTAATTTATAATACGAATTTATTGGATTTTTAAAATCGATTTAATAAAAATTTATTCAAATCCGGGTCCTGAAATTTTAACCTGAAGTATAAAAAATTATTTCCTAAAAGGTATGTTAAAAATTGTGTCAATCGGGGAAAAGTCGTCGACAAGGTCCCCTTGTTAGTTAGAAGAGCCGTGACTACGGCCCATGGCCGTCATCGCCACCGACGGCCTTGACAATTTTTTTTCCATACTGTTGCCAAAAGTTGGTGATATGGCCCCACAGACCGACGGCCAACCGGGAAATTTCCCGGTAGTCCGATGGGCCCATCCGGCTTAAAGGGAAACGTTAAATAACTTCAAATCTACAATTTAGAATTCAAAAAGTTTTTAAAGTAATTGCCAGCTATTTAATACTTTAAAGAAATGTAATAAAATTTTTTGTGTAAGTAAAAATTTTGTGGCAAAATGATACCAAGGTTATAAAAAAGTACTTTAGTTTTTCACAGTAGTGCTCGTGACCAGTTTAATTCAATAGAGTGGTTTCAATATAAACCGCTACAACTGCATTTAGGTGAAAAAGTTTAAGTACAATATTTATGCTCCTTATACATTTCTATCACAAAATTTATGTTATAATAATTGATCACAAAATTTCATTATAATGAATAAATATTAACCAATCACGCTACAAATGATAACAATTTAGTTAATTTTAATTTAGTTTTATAATATATATAATTCTTAAGAAAAATAAACTACATCACTTTTTCCTTTGACAGTGTCAATTATGGCAGTAGTAAAACTCAGTACATATGAAGCTGTGATTATTACCTAAATTTAGTTTTTACTTAAAAAACATAATAAAGGCCGGTTCTATAATAACTGTAGTCTTAGACATTTATGGTATAGTAGTTTGGCTTTATAATAAGCTCTGAATCCCACAAAGGTTAACTGCAAGGGGGCTGCACGTAGCAAAATGTATCTACCTAAAGGGGATTTAAAATATTTCTTTGATTTTTGTAATTTTATTCAAATGTAAATGCATTATATTTGAATAAAAAAAAATTATTATAAAAGTAGGTTAGGTTATTAACGCTTTCCACTCCTTAATTATTATTTTTTTACCTAGCATCAACTCACGATACACTTACACCGGTATGCTATTAAGCATGGTATGTGACATCATGTGGATTACAAACGAAAATTAACCAATGACCTTATTTACCTATTTCATAAAGCAGTGATAACACATCAAATATAAAAACAGTACCAATCACGATGTTCCATTTGAATTTATTTTGCCGCGTGACGCCATGCACAGAAATTGTTTATTTTGGTTCCACTATATAGCATACCGGTGTAAGTGTATCGTGCACCAACTCCTTAATTAATTAGCAATTGTTTTATATAATGTCTAGCTCAACATTGGAGTTGGTATATGAAATATGATGTCGAGCCATACTCCACATATGAGTGCAAAGGGTTAATAAAAACAAAAAACATTAAAGTAAAATAATTAAGAAAATCAGACATTTTTAAGAAATATTTAAAATATTTTAAATCCATTTTAGGTAGACTAGTTGTTTTCACACGTGTAACCCCCTACAAAGTTAACCTTTGTGCGATTCACAGCTTACTATAAAGCCGAAGTATTAAAAACCAAAAATCTCCACTACAAAATGTACTTTAAAAAAATTAACGTTTGAAATAGGACCTGAAAATTGTTCTCATACTTCTTGAAAATAAAAATATGTCAACAAAGGTCTTTTTATTAACTATGTATATGGTAGTCATAAAGTATGATTATGGTTTTTGTAAAGTACATTTTAGCTTATAAATAACTGTAAGCGTTATTAATTGGTATATGTTAAACAATTTTACGAGTTAATTAAATTAAACTATATTATATTTTTATCAAGCTTTCAAGCATTTGTGTGTTTAACACATAGACCGCCACGCTTAAAAATAGCCTATTATTTTTAATTATTAGTGAGATACATTTAATGCAGGTGGCAGCTAACATTATTATCATCATCATCCGCAGGTAACGTATTAAAATAATATAATTTAATTAACTCGTAAAATTATTTAAAATATACCAATTAATTTATTATCACGATTTAACAACTAACCAAGTTATATTATAAGCATTATTGTATAACTGGCCTTTAATTATTATAATTTTGACAGTCCGCACTGCCAAATGTTGTTTTTAAGTTTTGTAATAGTACATAATATTACTCCAAATATTATATAGTAGTATTAATAAAGTTAAAATCAACATTTTTATTATTTAAAATGAATTACTATTTCCAATACATAAAAATATAAAATTAACTAGTCGACATTTTTTCATTCTTATTTAAGGATAACGTGAGTCTTTTTCTCACATTAGAGTCTCCAACAAGTGATTTACATCTAAGAGATCCATCGGACGGAGTCGGTGTGCCTTTCCTCCTTTGGGCGATATTTGAATTTTTACGTATTATTGAATTTTTAATAGCACTCTCCGCTTTTTCTGGTAAAGTAGTTGCAAGTTTGGTCCATATATCCATTTGGGCTTCTCTAGATTCTCGTAAAACATTTCGGATAGCTCCCGTTTCGCCTACCATTTCTTGTAATTTTTGAACAGTTTGATACACACACACTGCACTAACTAGTCCAAAGTCAAATAAGCTGCACAAGTGCAACACAAAATTCCTATACAAATTTTTAAGAAGTAATTCTTTACCTTTCTGTTGTACAAACATTATACAAGCAAGAGGAATTTGACAATCGCCAACAAAACCGTGCCTCATCACATGAAGATTCCACATTTTCATTAATTCCTTTTCGCCCTCATTAACGTCAGTAAATTCGTCTATCATCATAGTAGTTTTAGTTCGCAACCATTCGGGATCATTTTCTCCTTCCGAATCCACATCCATTTCTTTAGGATGAATTGGTAAACAAGTGATGGTATGATGATATAAGCGATTGTGTCCCGTTATAAATGGCCTTTGTCCGTCATACTCACAGTCATCTAACTCTAAGAATTCCGATAAACTAGCTTTAGGTCGTTTAGGATGGCAAACCAGTATATGTGTGACAGTAGCGCGACGAATTGGTCCGTTTCTAGAAAATGCACACATCGACGGCTGAGAAATTAAATCGTGAGGAGATCCCGTATACGATCCATCATATAGCTCGTTTATGGCAACATCTATTCGAGCCCCTTGTGGTAGTGGAACATAAGTAAACGTAAAGCGAGCATGACACAATTTTAAATGCTTCATTAATGTATAAAGTGCGTAACAATTCAAACTGCACCAAGGGCAATGAAAATCTTCGCAAGCCTCGGTTTGCTGACGTGAATTATTGTTATATACAAATTGATAAACTATTTGTAATTTTTCTTGACAATTATTGATAATACCGTTAACATTATTATCGTTGTTTGAATTGCAGTTAACAGACATGTTTTCTTTATTATCCCCGATTATGTACGGCTTTGGTATTTCCATAAATTGTTTACAAGGCTCTTGAGACCACGTCAGCTTAAATCTAATAATTGGACCTTTTTCTAAAACATCCAAGTTAGCATTTCCTAAATCACTAACTGATTCCCAATTTGAATATTTCTTTGGAGATGTTTTAAGTGGAGCAGTAACTTCTTGTAAGTATACATCATAATCTCCATCAGTTAGTACACAACGATTGTGCTTATCATATACAGTCAATTCGGAAACATAAAACTTGGAGTCTTGCATATCATAAAACTTATCTGCATTTAAAATAGATTTACGCCGTTTAGCAATCGGTTCTTCACTCTCCGTACTATTGCTAGCTTGCTCTGGTAAACATGATACATTTAACAATAAAATGTACGACTTTGCCAAAGAACCATCGGACAGACTAAAGGATTCTCTAGATATGCTTATCGATGGAACTAAGGAAGTTGAATTATCGGTGGTGGGGTTGACGACAATTTCTACTTTCCCAACTGACATTCGCATCATAGGGCATGAACTATCTTTACGTTTTTTATGACTGATATTTAGTAAAAACATTTCGACTTGAACTACTCGCAAATTAGGATCTACCAAGTTATTGAAAAAACCCAAAAATGTAATATTCATAAACGCTGGAAGACTTGAAATAGGATTATCCCTTTGACGAGAAGTTATCTTGTTTAACATGGTATCTATGTTAAATCCACTACGCAGTTTATGACTTCTCGACATTCGTTCCTTCATCATATAGGATAGAGTTCTGTATAAAAAGATGGGCTGTGAAAAAATAAATCAATTGAGGAAATTTAAATTACTAATTTCTTTTACCGAACACATGTTTCTGGTCCTCAAGTAGCGATATATTTGCGTTGGTTCTGTAAAAATAATGATACATTTACTTGAAAAATTAACAAACAATTTATAATAGGTACAACTTACTTTCAAATGCTTGTAAAAATAATTCGTGATCGGCTTGTATATGATCCATTCGAGGATTTTTTGTAGACTCGACATCTTTTTCGCGTTTTTTAGGGGGCATAATTACATTTAAAATCGAAAGTTAGAAACGAAATTGACCACTAAACCAATAAAATGCAACAAACACCAACTACCCTCTCACAAAACAATTGAACACAAGCACGAAACACAAGCGAATCATAGAATTATTTCCCACCATCAAATAAACCGATATTATTTTCGGTATATTTTGCCTCCGTTGGCGTCGCCGACAGAATTGAAAAATTTACTCGTTGCCGGCCAGTGTTGCCAATCTATCGGTTTTTCCGCTAGATCTGGCTTGTCGCAAACTTGTTTGAAGTTGGTGTGGAAGACGAGCGACTAACGGCAGCCGGGTCTCAAAAATCTCCGTCCAATAGGAGCGAACTAACGTCGCGCGCATTCGTTTTAAATTTGACGTTTAAAAATGTAGAAAGTTAACCTATAAATTAATGTTGTCTGTAATCATTAAATTTTGACCTTTATTATTTAGAAATTTTAAAATTTTGTTTTAAATTCACGATGAAAACAAATCAACACCGTATTTACTAAATATAGTAAATTTATTTATTAATTATTAATTTCCACTTAACTGTTAATAAACAGTTTATCTATCGCTTTTAAATGTTCAAGTTGTTGCAATAAAAGCGTTTGATGAATATTTCATAATTTTTATTAAAAAGTAACAAATAATAATTTACAAAACAAAATTATAATAGTAACTTATGTTTTATTATGAAGAATTTTCTTATGAAAAAGTTTTCTATTAAAGAAAATCTTAATATATAAGTAATTTTAGGAGTATTTTAATTTTATTTTGTAAATTATTTGGTTTTTTTAAATAAAAATTATGTAATATTCATCAAATGCTTTTATTGCAACAACTTGAACGTTTAAAAGCGATAGATAAACTGTTAATACAGTAAATACGGTGTTGATTTGTTTTCATCGTGAATTTGAAACAGAATTTTAAAATTTCTAAATAATTAAACGACAAAATTTAATGATTACAGACAACATTAATTTATAGGTTAACTTTCTACATTTATAAACGTCAAATTGGAAACGAATGCGCGCGACGTTAGTTCGCTCTTATTGGACGGAGATTTTTGAGACCCGGCTGCCGTTACTCGCTCGTGTGTGGAAGTTGGTTTAGCGGGAAAAATTACCATCTAGCGGCTAGCGGGAATTTTAGCTTAATTAAAGAATATCTGACGGTTTTTAAAAATTGCCGAAAGTCAATTAAAATTTTTTTGTCTTATAAAATGTAAAATTTCACCGCCTTAATCTTACCCAGGTCCGTAGCCAGGATTTCATTTCGGAGGGGGCACTTGCTAGGGTCAAAAGTTTTTTTTTTGGGGGGGGGGCTAAAAAAATGTTTAAAAATGTTTTTTTAAGGGGGGGTAAAAATAACGAAAAATTGCGCCGCAGGCCAAAAAATTGATATTTTCAAGGTCAACAGAGCTTTTAGATTTGAAGTTAGAAATTATAAAAGATGCTTTCGTACTAATTTGTGGGATTTCAGGGGCAGAAAACTATTTTTTGAAAAATTATAAGCTTCTCGAAAGCCTGGCCTTCGACGCTAACCTTATCGTTTGCTAATCAATTCAAGTTTCTTTCTCCACTAAACTGAAATATCATAACAAAAATAATTTTTGCACATAATATAGCATATTATTCGGTAGTAATTAAAATTTGTTAATATTTATTTATTTTCAAAAATTACCACACTATTACTTCAAAAATCAGTTTTAAGCATAGAAAAATAAAGGGGCAGTTCTTAACATTTCTTAAGAAATCAACTAAATGGGTGATTGCCAACTCAAAAATAAATTAAAAACCTAATTTTCGGGCCCCAAAAATTACGGGCCCTAGGCACGTGCCTAGATGGTCTAGGCCTTAGTCCGCCACTGGGGTTTTAGTAAAAAAAGATAACAAAGTACCATCTCTTTTTTCCACTCATTTCACACACACCTTGTTAAATTTTTTTCCTTTTTTTAGAATTTTCACTACAATAATCACTACAGGTTTTTGATTTGATTTTAATATAACAATTTTTTCTATAGCTACTCGGTAACGAAAAATATTACATTCAATAACGTGAACCGCGCAAGTTAACAGTAGTTGTTAATGTTGGGAATTAAATATCTAATATCTTGATGATGTCTACCAGTCACTTCTTATCACTTGTACGTGTTTAAATATAAAATATAGGTACCCATATTTAAATGAAAGAAATGCATATCTGCATAATAATAAGAAAGTCGCCTAATTGTCGACAAAATAGTGATGACATTGTAATATTTTTATTTTACAATGCTTACATTGCACATAGAACGTACCTATTTTATTTTCGAAACTCAAATCTTTTACTTTTACATTTTTTACTTTAAAATTTTCTTTTTCTTTTCAACATTTCGGGGGGGGGGGGGCACGTGCCCCCAAGTGCCCATTCCTGGCTACGGGCCTGATCTTACCGCTCTATGATCTATGAAGGATCTATGAATTTTGATGATGAATGATTATTTGATGAATGATATTTGATGATATCTTGGTTATGTTGGTACTTAAGAGCAGCGAATTTTACGCTGCGAATTTTACCGCTACGAGCGCCACATGTACAAAATTAGACAAATTTTTGTGGATGTCCAAATGTTCAACACTTTAAAATTTTTTGCTTCTGATTGAAAATATATAAAAACAACAGATCTATTTAGGTCATGAAGAAATTTCATTACAAAATTCCGTCGTGGTGTATTGTTTATTGTTAAATGAAATTTGAAAATTTACGAATTTTTTTGTTAATAAAGTAAACTTTTTTTATTTCGCACCCAAGCTATCATTATAATTTATAAATGTGCTAATTTAAAAAAATAAACGTTAAAATTTCGGTAATAAAGTTTTTCCATATGTTTTTGCGAAAATTAAAATATTTCAAATTTAGATCATAATCTCGAGTAGCACATCCAATTTTTCTAGTTCGTCCATTACTTCATAGGGTAATAAACAGAATTCTGTACTTTCGGCTGTTGGTTTTTATTTTAAACGACTTGTTTACATTGCGAAATTTTGACAGTTCGAAATTTTCATATTATAATTTAACGGTACGTTTCAAATATTTTATTTGTTAATAACAAATATTATAATAATATCGACGGTTGAATGGAGAAATGGCTAATACGTGATATCAAAAATACCTTACAAAATACACATTTTGTGTAAAAATTCAAAGTTCGTTTAAAATAAATACCAACAGGCTAGGGATGCGCATGCATGCATAAAAGTCATATGCCGCCGTTTGGCTTAACGTAGCCTAAAAGATAGGCAGGTATTTTTTTTACAATATTGAATATAAAAAAAAAACAAAGGGCCACTTTTTCAAAGTATAAAATAAATAAACACAATTTAAAATTAAATTCTTTATTAATAATCGTATGTTCGCGGATGAGAAGCAGCCCAAGTCAACCCTTCGGAGGCCACACAAAATGAAACAAGGCGATTTTTTATAGTTGTACTACCTTGCATTATTTTCTGTAATTGTTTTAACACTTTTTGGTAATTTCCTTTTATTATTTTCAGCAATAGCATCTTGAATGTATGGTGGATCTACACATTTTTTGTTTTTCTTTAAATTATTGCGAATTAATTCAGGAGCTATTCATTCAGTGTAAAATTGTTGTAATTTGGGCAACATAGAATTATTCCACAACTGTTCATTTCTGTAAATTTCTTCTATGAAGATTGGTATTTTGTCGTTGATATAAACAACGAAATAACATTTTTCCTTTTTGGTGATATTTAGTTGCCCTTGAACCTAGAAATATTTTATTAGTATTGTGACATCTATAAAGTTTAAAAGTAATGTTGTACCTGATAATAATAATTGTGATTGCGATTTAATTGTATCTCATTGTTTTCGTTTTTTTTTAAATAAATCTTTGATTTCTTTATATCGATTAGCTCTAACAAAGAAGTAGCTTGTGTATCAGGTGAGTAAATGCATTTGATTTCTAAAATTGCATTTTCTCCTATCAAACCTGTTATAATAAATTAAAGTTATGTTATTTCTTTGAATAGCTAATACTATTATCTATTTTTACCATCCGGTGAAGCAGCTAAGAAACCATGATCTTCATCAATCCAGAGACCCGATTTATGAACTTTCTTTCCAGTTGCTTTCTCAAATAGTGATGCAGCCACAGTCTCTTTTGATATACCATATTCGGTTGCCAGAGAATAAAATGAATTGTGATTTAAGCACGATTTGACTAAGTTATGGCACGATGTATGTTGCCGACGTTTTACAACATTTCCAAATATTGATGCCGTTAGTCTGGGATGTCTTTCGTACTCATACAATTTGTTTCCAAATTGCCCCACAGTCTCACTTTGGATACGATTTTTTTCTTCCGTACTAACCTACAAAATCAACAAAATCAGAACTAGCTTATAAATTTTATTATGTTAATATTTTTACTTGTAACCGTAGTGTTTGCTGTTTAGCTTCCTTCAGAATAAATTCTGAATCCTCAATATCCTCCGGTTCATTTGCGAACTGTCCATAATCTGTGTTTTTACTCACACTTGGTGTTTTACAGCTCCATTTCCTTTTTTTAATTGCAGGAAATACATTTTTTCGGCAAGTAACCTTTTTTCGTTGGTACTTTTTAATAAAGTTTTTAAAGTGACGGCCTGGACTACTTCCAACGCATTTCTTCCACGGACTCACATGCCACGCAAAACTTTTATTGTATCTCAATCCTGATAAATTCACTCTTCGTTCATATGAACCACGTTGAATTAAATTTAACCTTTTTCCCATATTAAAACGAGCCACAATATTCATTAACCTTTCAGCACGATTATTGTTTTCATTTTGTATTAATAAGTGTGCCTTCCTAACTAGTAAGTTGAGTACACCTACAAAAAAATAGAAAATTAAAAAAATATTGATGTAAACGAAGAAACTGATGACGTACCGTATAAATGATTAAATATGCCCGTAGCTTCTAGGTCAGGAACTAAATTATGTTCTGTATCACCACTATTATTACATGTCCCTTCAGTGCACTGCAAATGATTTCCAAATAGGGTAAAGTAAGGTAATTTGGTGATATAGTTAATTTGGTGATACTTTTTCAAAAATTCACCAACAACTTACCGATTATCAAAATAATTTAAAATTTTTATCATATACTTCCTGCAGTTTCATCTGACTATTCAAGAGATTACAGGCTCTTATCTTATGTAGTTACCTGCCAGAAAAACTTTTAATGTAATATGGTATCATTTTTCATATTTACTTCAGTGTTATACGTGCTAGGTAGTAAATGTGTTCTAAATCAATCAATAAATAAGGTAATATAGTGTTTTTTACATTATACTTTTAGAGTAAAGCCTACTTTTCAAAATGGCATAAATGAAATTACATGTTATTGTTTATTAATTAAATTAACCCTTACGTTGTAACGGTGTTTTCTTACCATGTGCGAATGCAATTTTACTGATTTAAGATTATGTTATTTAAATTATTTTTTTACGGCGTTAATATAAATTTTTTATATATACAATATTGTCAAAAAAGGCGGTCAATAGAGAGTACTTTTTGAAAATAATTTTATTTTGGCATTTCAGGCTATCACCAAATTACCTGTCCTTCAAATTACCAAATTTCAAAGTATTATTAGTAATCAAAAATATAGTACATACACTTCTAAAAATATGGTGAGAGCAAACCAAATGGTTTTACAGGAAGGTATGTCCAATTTGCAAGCTGCAGAACAAGTAAATGTTCTTTGGACCTCGTTTAAAACGCTTTATTTAATCGTGCTAACAAGGATTTATTTGATTTTTCGATTTTTAATACGATTTTCTAAATTTCTATTACTTTTTCCTTGTCGCAACGCAAATTATATTTTTTTAAACCCTAGCTCACTTTTTAGGCATTTTATTTCCATTTGTGCCTCTTCCCTCGTTGCGTTTTTGGCCGCCCCTAATTTTATCCGCCCGTGTTTGCACATTGTGCACAAAGGCTCTGACTACAACTACCATCAGCAACATCAGTTCACCGAATACCAAAATCAAACAGAAAGCAGATAGGTATATTCAAAGGCAAAATTATTAACAACAATACAGGATCTTCAGAAATCAGGATGTTCTACGGCTCATGAAGATCAGAAGCGAAAAAAATTCAATAAAGCTTTAAAGAAAAATTATAACTGGGAATGTCGTGTCTGTGGTAAAAGTTATGATGAGGATGTACAAGAAAATAATGGTGCCAAATGGATTCAATGCTCCTTCTGTTCTATTCCATACCACATCACTTGTCAATCACAGACAAATGAAGACGAAATCTTTATGTGCGATGGTTGTTCTCTTTCAGATTCCGAGTAATTATGTTATCTTTAAAGTATTTTAAGTTTTAAGTTAAGTTTTATAACTAATTTTAGTTTTTTTAGTTGTCACCAAATTGAATGTCCTGTATCACCAAATTAAATATCCTATCACCAACTTACCTACCTTTTTTAAAAAAGAAATATGTTCGTTTTTAATTAAGAAAATGGAATTCAAATAAAACAAAAGACCTCTCAATAGGCAGGTATAAAGTGATTCTATTATTATACCAGCAAAAATCGGGAAAAACTTTCAAATTATTCAAACTGTATCCATGTAAACAAAATTATCACCAATATACCTTACCTTACCCTACATGCTGTAATCCATTCTTTAATTGTTGTCTAAGTTCTTCAACATCATTGCTATCAGATTTGGCATGTTCATAAATGCTACATTGTGCTCTTTTTGTAAGCAATTAAAATTATTTATTTAAAAAAATAAATAATAAATAATTAATTTTAAAAATTAAAAATATTTATCTTTGAAAGTTCAAACTTCCTTATTGCCTATCTTAGTTATCGCTTATTCATATGACTTTTATAAATTATTAGAATTCTGTTTTGGTGAAAAGATAACTATAAAAGATTAATATTTTAGGGCACGCCATCTGTCGAATATTGTTTTTGCATCAAAATTTGCAGCGCGCTCTTAAATTATAATATGAAAATTTCGAACTGTCAAAATCTCGCAATGTAAACAAGTTCGTTTAAAATAAAAACCAACAGGCTAGGCATGCGCATATGCATGCATAAAAGTCCGTAGCCTGAAAACGGATATAGAATAATTAAAAATTTTGTTAAATTTCATTTACCTCGCACTTTCAGTATTCAAATTATCAGCATTCGTATTAGATGTTCTATTATCATCAATCACCTCATCACAATCATCAAAAAGTTGTGAAGAATTCCCATTTCTTTTTCCTTCCCAAAGAAGTTTCGAAATTTTAGCTCGCTTCGTCCTTTTAGCAATTCGGCATAAACTTCTACCCATTTTAGTCAAGTTTAGAAATTTACAATAAAATACTTTGCGATGTTAACTAAAATAATTTGATTAGAAAATTATAATACCAAATTTTACTTACTGTATAATGAATGATGTGGTAATTATACTGTTCTTAACACTTTAAATGATCAAATTATAATTTTTTTTATCAAAAAACTATAGTATCTTATAGAAATTTTATTATATTTTGTACTGCAATAATATCTGAAATATCACCAGACAGAACAAGAGAGACAGATAATGTTTGCTATAATTAATAGCTCAAATTATCTCAAATATATTACAGTTTTAAAGTGTATATAGTTTCCCCCTTGTGATAGATGGCTTAAGGTTGGTGGTGATCCTAGCTAACCTCGTTAAAAACTTGGCTAAAGTCGTCCTCTTAAGACTAAACTCCGTAATAGAATAAAACTGGACACTTTAAATTCTATATTATTAATTCGTAGTGGTTTAAGAGGGTATAACAACTGTTGTCATATTATATATTCTACCATCTACCTAGTGCATTGAAAATTTTCGAAAATTTACTATCGATTGCACGAATTGCTTTTTGTCGTGGAAATCGGTTGGAGCCGTAGGCGAGGGCCGATTTCCCAACGGCGAAAATGCACGAGTGGTAGCGATAAGTAAATTTACGAAAATTTTCAATGCACGAGGTAGATTCGACGAGAAAATCGCTTGAACAAAAATTTACACATGTAATTTACTCAATTGTTATAGATTATCATTCATAAAAGAGTGCTATGATGAATAAAATGACATTTAAAATATCGTTATTTAAACGTCAACAATTTCCGCTAAATGCACACGTGCGATTTCCGGAATATTACACACTACCACAATCCAGAAAACAAGGTCTGTGGCACAACTGTATGTGGCTCCTACTATATTGCCCATCGTTTTCCGTGACCGTAAAAATTTTTGAATTTTCGAGGTCGGGAGCATAGAATAAAAGATTACAATAGAAGGGAAACTTCCATGTTAAAATTGTAGACAGTCTTATACTGTCTTTTCGTTGCGCCCCCTGGGTGTCATAGGTCAACTAAATCAGACTAAACTAAATTATTCCACTATATTTCCATTCAATTTAACTATTTTTCACTATTATAATTTATTAATCGTCTTACAATTCCAACTTATAGGATATTTTATGATATAATGTTATGGTATTGTTTACTTTTCTAAATAAATATTGAAACAGCGCCATCTTAAGAAAATCCGACAACTAAAATACCATTAAAATCAGGGTCTAATATTTTCCTATGAAGTTTCTACACCGTGGTCGGGAGCCACAGACGCACACTACGTGCGTCAACTACGTGTAACAATTTCCGAGGTATTGGACCCAATATTTAGGAGGTTGGCAAAAAGTTGACAAAATCACTCAAAAGTTGAAAGTCGCTAAACCGATAATAGGCAAAATACACAATTACAAGAAGTTTGCAATTTTTAATTAATTCAGTTGTCAAATTGGGGATTGCTCCCCCCTGAAAAAAGTTGGCTGAAAAGTGAATGGGACTATCGAATAAAAACTATCGAATTATTCGATAATTAGTCTTTATATCAACTATCGATAGTTGGACACTTTTTAGTTACTAAAAACTATTGAATGCATTTTTAGTTACTAATAAAACTATTCGAATAACTTATATATAATATAAAAATTATAAAAAAAAATATTAGTGTTTATCTACTATCATTTAATAATGTCAAACTTTATGATGTTTCTTGAAAAATCGTAATAATAATAATAATCTTTATTTAAACAGAAATAAAATTATACAATACAAAAATATTTTGTTTAAAACAGTGGAGATCAGCTGCATATTATGCTGCTGGTTTTCATCTCAACTCATTGGAGAAATTCCGAGACTTCATACAGAGCTTTTCCGATCAGAAGTTCCCTGATTCTCCTTTTGAACTTTTTATTTTACTATTTATTACCCCTATTTTACCCCACTAGTGGGGTAAAGTGTTAATTTACCCCACGGGAAATTAAGACGAAATTATAATGCATTTAAAGAAGAAACTTATTTTATTATCGAAGTTGAGGATACATTTTACAACGAAACAATGAAAGGCACTCTCCTCAAGTGAGGAATAATCTTCAACTTACTATGAAAAGTGTATTTCATTATTTCATTATTAATTGTACATTTTTTGATAGGTAGGGACCTATTTGATCATTTTAATTTCATTTACGTCAAATTTAAAAAAACGCAAAATTTCAGAATAAAATAAATTATTAAGGTAAAACACCCAGTAGTTGTACAGTTTTGAAAGTGAAACCTATTTAACTCTAATATTTGGTATAAATTTGTTAACATAAAAGTTTTCCAAAATAGCAATCTTGATTTCCCAGCTTTTTGATCTTAAAATAATTACAATTTGGGTTTCTTTGGGAGTCCACACCACCAAATGGCAATATTTCTTGTTTAAAATGTACGACAATGATTACCTGTAAAGAAAAGCAAATTACAAACACAATCATCTACATTATTTATAAAGCATTCTTTACTTCAACTTTCACATTCAAATGGTTTTTCGCCGGTAGGTGTGTTTTAAAATGGTTTTGCAAAACTGTAATTTCTGATGCTTCATATCGCAAAGTTCGCTGTGAAATCTGATCTGAAATGTTTTTTCCGTCTCATTTGTTGAATCGGTGTTTGAATCGGTGGGAAATTAAAAAAACTTGCAAATTTCCTTATCGTAGCAATTTGTAACTACGAAACCATTATGTTAACTAGTTAGTATTTGTAAAACGTACAGAAAGTACGATAAATTAATTTTCAGTAATTGTAACATGTCTAAGTAACATATTAACTAGTTATTTGCGTGATTTTACGAAAATTATATCTGTAACAAAAAGGGAGGTTAAATAATTCTAACATTCAAATCGTAATCATTTAAATTTGAGTTTATCTACTGTATTGAAACTTACCAGTTATATTCCTTATTAGTGCATTGTTGGTGCTATATGAATCTCATAGCTAAGAAATCTCTCGTTTTCGAATTATTCGTTGCGCTCTGTATTTTCCCATGTTAATTTTGCAATGTTTAGAACCCAGTATTTCCCGCCATTTGCGCTTTGTGAGCGCTTACCTTTGCTTCGTCATCACTAATTGCCCGTATTCCACATGCCAACTTTCAAGTTAACAAAAATATAATTATTTCGATTTATAATTTAAAAAAACTTATAGAAATCAATTGCTAAATCATCAAGTAATTATAAAATACGGATATTACTTATTATGAATATTCGGTTTTTGCATTGATACAATTTCAAAAATCTGTTCAAGTACTAGTTCCATTTCTTGCGGTGTTCAAGTGCTGGGTGTTTTACCTTAAATGATAGTAGATAAAGCATTGTACAATATTCGCATCGTAACATAATACTAAGATACTCGATGGGTTGACCAACTCACCCTTCGGGCTCGTTGGTCAATTTTCCCATCTCATATCGTAATATGATACGTTATGATGCTTATATCGTAAATAGCTATTATCCGAAAGTTTTTATTTGATAGTTTTTATTCGATAGTTTTTATTCGGTAACTAAATTTTTAGTTACTAACTATCGATAGTAAAAAATAATTAGTAACTAACTATCGATAGTCAAAAAAGTTTGATAGTTCCCAATTCCCATCACTATTTATAAATAATTAAAACAAAATTTAATACCTACAATGAAGCCTGTGTGGTCCGACACAAATTGAACTCATTTCCATTTTAAAAATTGCCAGATTTTAGCGGAATTCCCCAGATTCCCAGGTTTTTAACCACTTCAAGCCCACATTGAGAGCCCGATCCTATCATTAGGGCTTAGAATATTATATAGGTAAGGAAGGAGCAAATGCATAATACCATATTATGCATAAAAAGCGAGTCAAAAATCGTGGATAGAAGCTCCGCCCAGAAGACCAACTTCTAACTCTAACTTTAAGCTTACCCACTATAAAATGATATAATCGCACTTTGGATTGGGCATATATTCAGTTTTACATAAGCAATAAATATGTATGAAATAGTAGAACAATAAATGTCAAGGAAATATTATTATTGAACTATTAGTGCCTTTTTTGCTTTGGTTGGCCGTCCTCTCTTCCTTTTCGTTCCAAGAGGTACAGTTTTTGCTTCCATGGGCACCTTTGTCTGTTTTAAAATTACTAACATACCCAAAGAATGCTTGCAAACATATTGCTTTAGAAAACTTGAACAAGTGCACTGAGATGTAACTTTATCATTTTCGGAATAGCAGGTTACTTTTATAATTTTCTGAGCTTTATGAAAACTGTCAAAAGATTCCCATTTCAATTGAGTATCTTTCCAGCTTTGTATGTCCTCTTGGGTCAAGACGTCTGTAGTATTCTGTGTTGATTTAGCATAGAAGACAGACTTTTCATGTCCTGGAAGACAGCATCAGATTCATTTTTCAGAAATGAATCTGAATAGTTGACCAAATGATTAGTTGACCACAAAGTGACAACTTTTCTACAAAACCACTTTTTTTAAGAATTATTGACTTTTTACACTTTAAAGACATAAATAAGGTAAAACTATATTAAAATATTGAAAAAAAATATTGATTAAGTATAGTATATTTATCATTGGTATATTATTACTTTAGATATTATTAAAACGCTCACATAATCGCTATACAGACTACCTTAGGAGCATGATCCTACGTTTATATTTTGCACAGGGGAAGCTTATAGGGTTTTACATAAAATATATTTCAGACACACAAAAATTCAGGGGCCTTCGGGGTTCCCCGGCTCCCGAAAGACCGATATTTGCAAATTTTCTCACATAATCGCTATACAGACTACCTTAGGAGCATGATCCTACGTTTATGTTTTGCACAGGGGAAGTTTATAGGGTTTTACATAAAATATATTTCAGACACACAAAAATTCAGGGGCCTTCGGGGTTCCCCGGCTCCCGAAAGACCGATATTTGCAAATTTTCTCACATAATCGCTATACAGACTACCTTAGGAGCATGATCCTACGTTATATTTTGCACAGGGGAAGTTTATAGGGTTTTACATAAAATATATTTCAGACACACAAAAATTCAGGGGCCTTCGGGGTTCCCCAGCTCGCGAAAGACCGATATTTGCAAATTTTCTCACATAATCGCTATACAGACTACCTTAGGAGCATGATCCTACGTTTATATTTTGCACAGGGGAAGTTTATAGGGTTTTACATAAAATATATTTCAGACACACAAAAATTCAGGGGCCTTCGGGGTTCCCCGGCTCCCGAAAGACCGATATTTGCAAATTTTCTCACATAATCGCTATACAGACTACCTTAGGAGCATGATCCTACGTTATATTTTGCACAGGGGAAGTTTATAGGGTTTTACATAAAATATATTTCAGACACACAAAAATTCAGGGGCCTTCGGGGTTCCCCGGCTCCCGAAAGACCGATATTTGCAAATTTTCTCACATAATCGCTATACAGACTACCTTAGGAGCATGATCCTACGTTATATTTTGCACAGGGGAAGTTTATAGGGTTTTACATAAAATATATTTCAGACACACAAAAATTCAGGGGCCTTCGGGGTTCCCCGGCTCCCGAAAGACCGATATTTGCAAATTTTCTCACATAATCGCTATACAGACTACCTTAGGAGCATGATCCTACGTTTATATTTTGCACAGGGGAAGTTTATAGGGTTTTACATAAAATATATTTCAGACACACATTAGGATTAGGAGATGGGTTTTTCTCTTCCTCAGAGCTGATAGGTTCGACGAACGAAATAAAAGGGTGTAAATTCGTGACAAGCATAATTTATTAATTGAACGTAAAAATTTTTTATAAACAATTTGCATCAAATTTTATGAGGACAATAAGTTTGTCTCAAACCACAAGTATTCTGATGTAATGGCTCAGACATGCACGCAATATTTAACGTTTTAAATTTTAACACTGTACGTGTAAATCTGTCCATTCATGTAATAGGTGTAATTTTATAAAATAGCAAATACAATTTTTAATTAATAAACTCACTATTAAATGGTAAACTTTTATTAAAGTTAGTGCGTTGCCGGATCCATGTGGCCAAACTCTCGTCAGCAGTCGCCAGCTGTTCCAATCTATTCCAATCCACCAAACGTTTCACACAGCAGCCAATATTCCAAAAACCAGTAAATTCTCCAACAACTTAATTCGTCAGAAATACACAATCGCACACTTATTTTAAATTGTAATAAGCAATTACGCGAAGACTCGACTTCCGCAAATTATTCACTTCTTAGTGAAATCGCGAAATTACACTTCTCTGACCCTCGGATCAAAAAGAAGTTTTAGGAGTTCTTCCTTCTTTGAAGACCACCAAAGAACTTCACTCCGCTTGAGTTTCACCGGGGAACTGGCGTGTTCCCTCTTTGAGTTTCACCAAGAGACTCCTCTCTCCTTGAGCTTCACTAAGAGACTGGCTTCATTCCGGCTTGTTGGCCGTTCTGTCCCTCTCCTAGTTTTCAAAATTTGGATTCTGTGGTGGGGTTTGACATTTTTGATCACTAATGTCGTACTTATTTACTGGTAACATGGTGTTTATAATTGTTTGTTCACTAAATTTTTATTTTCATTTTACACTTTTATAGAAAACTGCGGTTGTTTTAAAAATTAAAATTATACACAAGATGTTGCAAAATACTTGTTTTACATAATTCACTTCAAATTTGTGTGGTTTTTTGTGTAATTTGTTACATCCAGTGGTTTATCATTAATTTGATGCAAAAGTCTATTTTTATCAATCAAATTAACTGATTATTGAATTTAATTAAAGAATTTTCAATTTATCACCTTAATAATTCATTTATAGATTACTTAACTATTGAAATATCACAACAATATATTAAATGTAATTTTGACAGCTGTCAAATTTTGTCAAAGAACGTTTATTATTTAAATTATTTCCTTCTATAATAATGGACCGTAAACGGTAATACTTAATACTACTAATTGTTTAGTAGTTTCAGTGTGAAATTTGTGATTACAAATGTGCACATAAAAGGACAATTAATAAAATCTCTTAAAAACTCATACAGGCGAAAAACCGTTTTTAAGTAGAGTAGCATCTACAGAAGTGGGCCACCGTGAGAAGTGGGCCACCCGCTATTTTTGCTGACGCAAGTGACATATCTGCCAACCGAATTTTTTGTTTTCGTTTTTCGATAAGACCTCACTTTTCAGTAGGTATTGAAGCGTGAAGAGGTACATTTGTGTTCTCCAGCAATTAATGTAAAAAATATTTACGTTTTTCTTTTTTCTCATTGTGAAAGTTATCGTGATTTCCATAAGTTCTTCATCGAATTCAATCGGGCAATTAGACCTTATTATAGTATTAGACCCGACCTTCAAAAATTTCAAGAGAATTTAGCATAAGTAGGTATTCTCGCGTGGTGTTCTCGCCCACGTTATTTTGCGTCAAATTATGATTGTGGACCACTGTGGGCCACTGCATTGACGTCTTTTTTGTTTGTTTTATTTTGTGACTCTGATCTAGATTGGACGACAAGGAATAATTTTTTCACAATTGCGATACTCTAAAGTGCAATTTAGCCCCGCATTTGCGGGTGTAAAGGGGCGTTTTTTATACCTGCATTCAACATGCATTTTACGACCTGCAGTAGGTCGTAAAAATGATTTTATTTTTTTACACCCCGGTGCAGGTCGTAAAAATGGATTTTACACCCCGCAGCGGGGTGTAAAAATTAAAATCCGTTATTCTAGTAAAATTATTTATTTCTATATATTTACATTAGAAATAGAATTTTTCATCGCAATTGTGAAAAATAGTATATACAACGTGGGAGTAAAGTTGCTTTTCGTCCCTCGACTGCTTGTTGCACCTCGGCCTACGGCCTCGGTACAAAATTGTCTCGGGACTGAAAAGAGTAACTTTACTCCCTTGTAGTATAATATACTATTTTGGCCTTTTCTTCACATTTTTTTCACTTTTTGTGTATTTTTGAGGCAATATAATAAGCAAAATATAACACATGAAAAATGGTTTTTATAATACGATTTATTTGAAAAATTAATTATTTAACATAATAAATCATAGTGCTTGATCCTTTTACTTATTTAAGCTGAAAAATTTAGCTGGCCCACTTCTATCTGCAAAATCGTGAAATCGCAAATTTCCCTTTTTTTTACTTAACGCTGTAAAACAATATGTTAAAATTAAAAATTTTAAAATATGTGTGTGCCGAAAGTTAGATAACCCCTCTCTCTACAAATAGACGCAATTACTGTTCAAAAATATTAATTTTATTTGTGACAATAAATGTGCACATTAGGGAAGTTTAAAAATTCATACATAATAATTATAACAGATTTACTTATTTTACTTTATATCATGTTAATGAATTAAAAATGTAATTATATTTTTGATCCTGAATCCCAAGAATGCGCATTTGTTTCTGTTTTGTACTTTAAAATAGGAATACCAAATGTAATTTCGACAGCTGTTCCTTCTACAATAAACTGGCGTTCATAATAAAATTCAAAAAATCAAATGTAATTGATTTCCGATCACGTTGATCCGAGTGTCAAAATTAGACGGGTTTCATAGGGTTTCATAAAGCATTGACAGTTAAAATCACGTAACGCAATGTCACTAGATTGGTGATTCAATGTTACTAGATTTTTCTAGTAACATTGCAGTAACATTTGACTTTACACTAACTTTATGTTTATTTTAGTGCTGCAAGAAACCGTCAATTTTAAAAACCGGTTAACCGGTTTGTAAAAAAACCGGTTCGGTAAAAAACCGGTAAACCGGTTTACCGGATAGATAAAAAACCGTTTCTTACCAAACCGGTAAAAACCGTTTACCGGTAAAAACCGTGCCGGTAAAAAAACCGTTTTACCGGTAAAAACCGTTCCGGTAAAAAAAACCGTTTTACCGAAAAAAACCGTTTTACCGGTAAAACCGTGCCGGTAAAAAAACAGCATAAAGCCCGGTAAAAAAGACCGGTTATGAACTATAAAGACCGATAAAGAAACCGGCATAAAGAAAATACAGGCAAAAAAAGGTAAGAAATGCCGACAAATAATCGGTAAAAAACCGGCAAAAAACCGATTAAAATAAAACCGATAAAAAAACCGGTAAGAAAAAAACCGGCAAAAAACGGTTAAAAATGCCGACAAATATCCGGTAAAAAAACCGGCAAAAAACCGATAAAAAAGCCGCTAAGAAAAAAACCGGCAAAGAAACGGTAAGAAATGCCGACAAATAACCGGTAAAAAACCGGCAAAAGACCGATTAAACAAAACCGGTAAGAAAAAAATCGGCAAAAAAAACGATAAAAAAAACCGGTAAAAAAACTGGCAAAAAAACCTGTAAAAAAACCGGTAAAATTTACCGGTAAAAAAAAACGGCAAAAAACCGGTAAAATTTACCGGTAAAAAAAAACGGCAAAAAACCGGTAAAATTTACCGGTAAAAACCGGCAAAAAAACCGGTAAAATTTACCGGTAAAAAAAACCGGCAAAAAACCGGTAAAATTTACCAGTAAAAAAACCGGCAAAAAACCGGTAAAATTTACCAGTAAAAAAACCGGCAAAAACCGGTAAAATTTACCGGTAAAAAACCGGTTCACCGTTTTTCCGGTTTTCGATACTAGTAAAAACTAAAACCGAAAAAACCGGTAATCGCTGACAGCACTAGTTTATTTACATTGATCTGACAGTGTAAATTTTAAATTGAATAATAAAATTTTAAATAAACGAATCAGAACGTTAACCTGTTATTATAAAATTGAAAATTGATAAGGATAAATATATCCTTATCATAATTAATTTTTGTAGTTATTGTATAATTTGTAATTATTCTTTGCTAAAATTTAAAAATATATTAGAAATTACACTACCACTACCTTATATATTATAAAATTATAATATGTTGTACTACTTTAATAAGCTCAAAGATTTCAATAATTTTTGAAATTTTTTCGAAATGGGATGTTTACATTACTAAAATGTTAGGTTAGAAATCTCTGATCAAATGCTTGATTCTAGAATCAAGCGCTTGATCCTAGAAATTTGGATAATCAAGATTTGACAGCTGATCAAGTGTTGACAAACCTTTATGAAACTCAAATGTGCACTTAACAGACGATCACCGGCTGATCAGCTGATCAAAAGTTTTATGAAACTGGCTATTAAGTACAAATCAGAAACAAACGCGCATGCGTAGGGATTCAGGATCAAAAATAAAAATACTGTCTGTAGACACGAGTCATATTTTGCGCCCAAAGCAGTGGCAGCAGTAGCACTTACGGTCCTATTAAAAAGGATAGCGCTTTAAGAGCCACCACCACCAACGCACCAACATAACCTTCGTTACACAAAGTTAATTTTTAACCAAAATGTTTTAATAATAAATGTATTAAAATTTAATAAAGTTGTGATTACGTTTGCTTAATCTGCATCTTGCAACCATAAAATATGAGTGTTAAAAAAGTCAAGTTTTTACAATATCAAGAAGAGTTTTTAAATTTAAATAAGGAACTTTTGGATTGTGGCTTCGCGATAAAGGAATTACAGGATGCGATATGGAAAAAAGATGAAGCAATCATTAATGACAATAATAATAATAGTAGGACGTATATAATTGGTGCCCTAATTATAGGTGTCTTATGTATTTTTTGCAAATTTGGTTTATTTGATCTTTTATTAATAAATTCTCTAGGAGTGCGTTGCATTATACCAAATAATTATTTTATTTGGGAAGCCACTAGGCCAGTGTCGGATTGTCAATTTTGCATAAATGTAACAGAACCGATAGTCTTGTACAATGCTACCCAAAAACAGTTTAGTCAATATAGTTACAGTTCAAAACCGATTGTTGTTAAAAAGGCTTTTCTTCATTGGAAAGCTGTCACCGTATTTGGCTTTGACTTCTTTAAAAATTTATATGCTTCTATAGATACAGCTTACAAAAGTGTTGATGATGAGTGTCAATTTTTACATTTTCAATCTAATTTTATAACTTTGAGAGATGTATTCGAGATGAGTAAAGCTAGAGTTAATCAAGACCTAAAACAAACTTCGTGGTATGTCGGATGGTGCGTTTCTATTTTCTTTTAATAATAATAAAACATTAAAATAAATCACTACATGATCCATTTTTTTTATGGTAGGGGAAATTGTGATCCACGAGTATTATCAGAAATGCATAAGTATTATTCAAAACCACACTTTCTTCCAAATGATTATGAAATTCCACCAAAAGAATACATATTTATGGGATATGATGCTGGTGCCACAATGCATGTAATTTATTTTTTAATATATTACATGATATATACGTACTAGAGCTCCTGCAGTCTAACGTGACAGGGTGTGGCTAATGTGCAGAAACGAAAATTGGTCATGGCCGGTATTCTGAGGTCCTCGCTTTTAGAGGAGCGCAGCGATATAACTGTCATATGGCTGGAGCGGCACATGAGAATCGATGAGAATACAAAATTACCACTCCACTCGCAATTAAACCACTCACTCGCTCACTTGGAGTGGAGCGAGTTCAGAATACCGGCCCTGGTCCGTTTACATGACAGCATTGGTACGTTCTCCCTCCACCTCTACTCAAGAAATAGGCCAAACCCTATTACGTTAGATTGTGGGAGCTCTACCTATTTATCATTATACTACATTGAATATTAAATTTGATAATGTATATTTTAGCTTGATTTTATTAATCGTTTAATGTGGCAAGCCCAATTACAAGGTACCAAAACATGGAATCTAAAGCCTTCACCCGAATGCCAAAGTGTTTGTAAATCTATCACATTTTTTGTTGAACCAGGTGATGCTAGTAAGTAGTAAGATACTGATTTAAGTTTTAAAAAACCTGAAAATGTTATAATTATAGTATTGATCGATACAAGAGTGTGGTATCATGGAACAACAATAACTCCTGGTCAGTTTAGTCTTGCAGTTCAATCTGAATATGGGTAATTTTATGAAAAATCTATAATCAAAACTTGCAATTGCACATTACCATAAATTGTATTGCTGCATCCAGATAGGAATTTTTGGTTTATTACGTTTTTAGTAGTTTGTATTATAAACAGCAATTTATTTTTTACACGCCCGGGAGTAGAAGTCAGTTTCTAGGTGATAGAAATTGTGACAGAAGTAGCTCATTTTACCCTTAGGGAGTATAATATGAACAAATCTCCCCTAGGGAGTTTTCATTATACACATTAATAAAACGAATAACAAAGAAAAATTTAAGAACTTATTTATTAATATTAATAGAAAATTATACATTATAGTTTTCCTTTAGAAGGAATATCAGTATTTTTTAAAGTTTTGATCGTACTTGCAGGTTCTAGTATTCGATTTGTTATTTCCGTCTTATTTTCGTGAGAAGTTAGGCTAATGATGTACCAACATCTTCAATATCATCAAGTGTTATGTTTATCAATAATTCTTCTGAGCGACATGCGCCTGCAATACCCAGAATCAATGCTACCTGCAATGTATAGAAATTGTTAATACATAATAAGATCTACGTAAATAATACAATATATTACCTTAATCATTAAATATTCATTATCATTTGAATATGTTTTTACTTCTTTTTCCGTGCACCACTCTCTTAAACGATTATATGCAATATCGTACAATTTTTTCGATTTCGGTGGTAATAATTCTGAAATTGCAACACATTACGGTTCTTCCATTTTAAAACTGAGTTTGTTTACACAATTTTGTCATAGTATTCGTTATATTACAATAATTCAAAGGCTACTAAAAATACTAAATAAAATAATTTCAATTCTCTGTCATGATTTCTAAATTAGTTTTTTATTTACTTCTTGGTTTCGGGCATGTAAAAAATAGTATATAGTACACTGCTGGAGAGAACGCCATTATTCCCTCGGTGCATTGTAGCCCTCGGGCTTCGCCCTCTGGCCACAAAATTGCACCTAGTGAATAACAGTGCGCTTCTCTCCCTTAATGTATAATGTACTATTTTATATTTAGGGCGCTCTCTCGTAGCTTAAAATATAGAGTTTGAACAACTCAAGGTTGTGCTGGTAATAATAAATATTTTTAAATAATTTAAAAAAAAATTATTTAGGTAAAATAGAAAACTATTTCGGGGCAAATTTTAGAACCGCCCTGGGCGGCAAAAGTTCTAGCTAGGCCGCTAAAAATATTTATTAATAGTACAGTTTTGACTTGTATTGTTGTATTTTTAGCATTAATTTTAAGCCAAGAGAAGCGCATATAAATGTATAAAATAATATAATGTAATTATTGAGAGATTTCTGATTAACGTAGTATTCTATTATTTATATTATTATCCCTATCCAAAATTTATAAATTTGCATTCGCAAGTTTTATCCATGGTCCAAAAAATTATTATTATCGTAGAATTTGATGTTGTATAAGGGTCATTCCACGTGAAATCAACACACTTTTTAGACTGACCATCTCCGATTTTGTTAAAATTTGGTATATCGATAGAGTGTAGGGAGACTAACAAAAATACAAATTTTTATTTCAATATCTCAAACGGTTTCCAAAATATCGCTATGTAAAATTTTCAAAAATTGGCTGCCGGAATATTTTCTAATCATTATAGCAGCTCTCCTAATTAAGCTACAGAGGTGGGCGTGGTGTCATTTTACTCAGTTTTTAATGCCCTTTCCGATGATATACAGCACATCGTCCTTTCTTATAAACATACTTTCCAAAACTCAAAATCAAAATTTTGAATTTGATTTTCTCAAAAAGTACGTCTTCAAAATTTTTCAAAATTTTTCTGGGAATAGTCTCTACTTATGGTAAGTGACTGCCAAAATTTGAAAGTGGGACGGTAATGGCTTCATAGTTAAAATAATTTTTAAGTACAAGATGGTGTTGAAAGAACGATAGACTTTATATTATAGTAAGTGAAGTACCGCAGAAATTGTTTGTGAAAAATGAAATTTACAATATTTTATAAAAAATATATGTTAGTTTTACGGAAATGAGTCTTGCCAAATAATTTGGTGCTTTATGGGGGAGGGGGGCACCCCTTGCCGGCAAGGATAAAAAGTCCAACTACTATGTGAATTTTTTCTGAGAAAATGAATGTATTTAGATCAATTTGGGTTTTGACACAATATTATACAAGTCTCTAAAAGCATTTAAAAAATTTTTCAATTCAAAATATTACAAAATGGAGATGTGGCAGCTGAACTCTAGAAACAGCTCTTAAAATGAGGTGGAAAATCTCCCACTGGTGTCGCTAGACCTACAATATAAGAAATGAAAAAATTTAGTTTAATAATGTGTCAAAACCCAAATTGATCTAAATACATTCATTTTCTCAGAAAAAATTCACATAGTAGTTGGACTTTTTATCCTTGCCGGCAAGGGGTGCCCCCCTCCCCCATAAAGCACCAAATTATTTGGCAAGACTCATTTCCGTAAAACTAACATATATTTTTTATAAAATATTGTAAATTTCATTTTTCACAAACAATTTCTGCGGTACTTCACTTACTATAATATAAAGTCTATCGTTCTTTCAACACCATCTTGTACTTAAAAATTATTTTAACTATGAAGCCATTACCGTCCCACTTTCAAATTTTGGCAGTCACTTACCATAAGTAGAGACTATTCCCAGAAAAATTTTGAAAAATTTTGAAGACGTACTTTTTGAGAAAATCAAATTCAAAATTTTGATTTTGAGTTTTGGAAAGTATGTTTATAAGAAAGGACGATGTGCTGTATATCATCGGAAAGGGCATTAAAAACTGAGTAAAATGACACCACGCCCACCTCTGTAGCTTAATTAGGAGAGCTGCTATAATGATTAGAAAATATTCCGGCAGCCAATTTTTGAAAATTTTACATAGCGATATTTTGGAAACAGTTTGAGATATTGAAATAAAAATTTGTATTTTTGTTAGTCTCCCTACACTCTATCGATATACCAAATTTTATCAAAATCGGAGATGGTCAGTCTAAAAAGTGTGTTGATTTCACGTGGAATGACCCATAAGATATTCCACATCAGAGTATTTAGATGTTGTTAAAATAATTATTGTCAGTGAATTTTGGATGATGTAAAAAATACAAAATTCCTTGTCGGAGAATTTTAATGGTGTCAAAATATCTATTCTGGTCCAAGAGAATTTGCCCCTACGAAACGGATTACCATAACTGATACACAAATATAGAAAACTACAGGCCAATAATTCTCAGGTGTTAGGTATAAAGGGCTTAAGTCATAAAACGTAGTTTTGAGAAAATGAAGAAAGAAGTTTGTAATGCAAATTGTAATTCGGGTAATTATTTATATTAAATTCCAACTAGATAGGTTATTAAATATAGTTTTTAATTAAAGATTGTATATTTTAGAATTTTGGAATTGTTCATATTTACGCGAATTTCAATGACTTATGCCCTTAGGATAGTGTATTTTAGAATTTTAGTAGTATTGATGCCAGGTATAAAGGGGTTAAGTCAGAAAAGTAATGACTTATGCCCTTAGGATAGTGTATTTTAGGATTTTAGTAGTATTGATGCCAGGTATAACGGGGTTAAGTCAAAAAATTAAACGAATAATAATTTATTATAATGAAATATTGTAATTCAGGCACTTATACGTCAATAATAATTTATTTTTAAATAATATGTATTTATTAAGTAATTATAAAAATGAAATTAAAATAAAAAATACAAATTTTTCGTATATTTAGTCATCTAAATCGCTTTGCAATAAATCAGGGTCATTGTCAATCAGGGTGTCTGACGTGTTCAATTCTTGATAAAAACTATGAAAAACTGGCGGAATTAGACTTAACAATGAAAGTAAATCTTTTTTCTTCTCAACTGATATTAAAAATGGACCATTGTATCTGTTCTTCAAAGAAGTGTTTTGTAAATTGGGAGCCTTACCTCTTCTTACGAAGCTCAAAAGTTGAAAATCGCAAGTATCAGATAAGGATTCTTTATAATAAATCACACCCTTTTCTTTATATTGGAGCCACTGGGCGGAATGCCATTTAAATAGATCGCCAGTAGTGTTTTTCTTTCGACAGACTAATACTGATTTCAGTAAGGCAGCAAAGTCGAAAAAATCTTCACGACGCATTTCATATACACAAAATTTTCTTTTAACCCCCGTCTGTCTCACCAATTGATACCAATCGTGAGGATGGTAAACAGCAGTTTTCATCTTCTTCTTCTGTTTTTCTATCATGGAATGGTCAATATCGCATTCCATGTGGGTGTGGCCCGGAATTAAAAACTTGTGGTTAAAAACGCGGTTAGGGTATTCGGACTGTGCTTTTATAAACATTGCTGCAACATGGCTATTTTTATTCTGGCCTCCACATGTGTCTGAATAATAAGTTATTTCCAATACAGTTTCAGGTAAGCCTTTCAAATGATGGTATAAACACGACGCAATTTCATTTGCTCCTCGGGCAGCCAGTGCTTCATGCCACATATAATTAGTAGAACTTCCTGTTACATTGTCATGGATGGTTAGATTATACGTCCACAATTGCCTTTTATAGAAAGCAATGGACGATCCAATGTAAGGTGTCGGGAGGCATTGCTGAAGGTCGAAACTAAAACATCGCTTTGAAGAATCGGCCTTAGCTTCCTCCTTATCCTTCTTCTTAGCTTCATAAGCTGCGTTGGCCTGATCTTGATGGATTGCAAGGTCTTCTTCTGATCGTGTTCTACGCTCTTCGTCACCAGTATCCCTTTCAACTTTTACTTGCATATTTAAAAGATCGCATTTGTAACAAGTATCAACATTTGGTTTCTTAAAACATAATTTGAGAAGATGAAATTCTCTTTCATAAATTGTCCTACCAACAGGTGTGGTGTTTTGCGCCATGTATAAATCGTACATAATACGTAAGTTCAAGTAAGATGAAAGGTATTTCTTGTCATTAGTTTTTCTTGTATAGTGACTTTCATAGGCAGGGAAGGATTTAAGATGTGCTCGTACTAGTTCCAGTTCTTCTTCACTTTTCTTATTCACACTACTGTTCTTACCACGTTGATCAACCACAGTTATCCCTGACATACTGCGAGATTTATTTTTCATAGCGTTGCTTATAAACTTGGGAGTTTCATCTAAGGTTTTACAAAAACAATCTTTGCAGACCAGGACTCGTATTCCATTAATTTCGAAAAAGTATTCATATGTTACTTCTCTTACTTTATCGCTATCAGCCTTTCTTTTGATTAGCATTAGCCAATGATATTCAAGCGCATAGTCGACTTATGCCTTTTGTACCGAACATAATAAAATTATGTGTAGATTCAAAAGGCATAAGTCAACTTAATCCCTTTATACCAAACGGAATATGTAGCGGAATATGGAATATGCAGCGGTCTCAAAGGCATAAGTCAACTTACGCCTTTTATACCGAACGCAATATATAGCGGAATATCGAATATGTAGTGGTCTCAAGAGGCAAATTTCAACTTACGCCTTTTATACCGAACGGAATATGTAGCGGAATATGGAATATGTAGTGGTCTCAAAGGCATAAGTCAACTTATGCCTTTTATACCGAACGGAATATGTAGCGGAATACGGAATATGTAGTGGTCTCAGAGGCATAAGTCAACTTACGCCCTTTATACTGAACGGGATACAATTATTTTTGACTTAATACCTTTAGACCATTCCATTACTGCGCTTATAAAACGAAATTTACTAAAAAATGTATACCAGTCGAAAGAGCATTCAAAATAGATTTCATTCCAGCAATAAAAAAAAATTTCCATTTTCTGACTTAAACCCTTTATACCTAACACCTGAGAATTAGTCTGCTGTCACAACTCTATAAGATTCTTAGTAAAATAATAACAAACCGCTTACTTAATGAATAAATTCGACTTTTACCAACCCGTAGAACAGGCGGGATTTCGCAGGAGTTTTAGTATCTACTATGGAACACATCCAAACCCATAGGGGTAAAAATAACGAAAAATTGGGATATTTTGGGGGGGCTTAGCCCCCCCCCCCCCTAGTTGCACCTATGCAAATACAGCTCCTGATTCATCCTATCAGAATTCCTCTGGTATGTGTTTTTGATGTTTGATGCTTCACCCTGTATACATCATTTTAAAAATGCGAATCCGATTTAGTAATGTTTCTTTTCATCCTGTATGGTAAAACTGAACAATGCGCAGCCACGCATGCGCTTTTAAAAATCCTTTTGGGCTTTTTAAAATAGGGCTATTTTGTCGGGGCGGTTTTGTCATTGGGCTATTTTGCCGGAGCTATTTTGACGGGGCTATTTTGCCCGGGGCTATTTTGTCGGGGTACCTAGTTCATATTTATGTTTAGATTTTGTCGGTATAGTTTTTCTGTAATCTTTGCAGCAGCTTGGTCAACACCAAAAAAGTCACCCATTACAAAAAATAATAATTGTTTACGTGGTTGTCAAGCAATCGAATAAAAATAATTTCAAAATAAGCAACCTGATTCAGATAATGAAAAAGAAAACAAATCACATGTCAATCAATTTATTTTAATATGACATTTGAATTAATTCATTTGTTTATATCAATCCTATAACATTAAACGAGCAATTCTTGTATATACAGGGTGAATGAGAGCACCCCGTATCAGTCATTTTTTTCAAAAACGGCTAGTCGTAAAGAGTCGGGTTAAAAATATTTATTATAAAAGCCATAATAAAGAATCGAATGGTGATATTATTATTTCTCGGAAAGGTCGGCATCCCGAGTAGTTTACTCCAGAATTTTAAATGGCACCATAGGTCGAAAATGGTATCGTTAGAAAGATCTTTAAGAAATAAGCAAGTTTTGTAGGAAAAATTATTTTATTACTCCCTCCCCTTTTCGGTAATATTCGATTGCATATGGGTGAATGAGACTACCATTACTTAAAAGGGGTGGGAGTAATAAAATAATATTTCCCACAAAACATGCTTATTTCTTAAAGATATTTCGACCTATAAAATTTAAAATTCTGGAGTTTCTGGAGCAAACTACTCGGGATGACGACCTTTCCCAGAAATAATAATATCATTATTCGATTCTTTATTTCGGCTTTTATAATAAATTTTTTTGACCCAACTCTCTACGACCTTCCGTTTTTGAAAAAAAGACTAATACGGGTGATCTCATTCACCCATATGCAATCGAATATTACTGAAAAGGGGAAGGAGTAATAAAATAATTTTTCCTACAAAACTTGCTTATTTCTTAACCCTTATGTCAATACCCGGGTACCCTTTTGCATGTTCTTACTTAAGTATGCTATGTATTTAAAGAGATATCTTCAAATCCGGTCAGATCCTCGTTATTTGAGTCAATTGACGTCGATTCATATAAGTTTTGATATTTAAATATTCAAGCAAGTAGAAAAAATTAGGCGCTAAAGTTGAATACCCAGTTGATCAATACCCGGGGTACCCGGGTACCCAATATATGTAAAAACTTAATACTTCTACAGATTTTCAAAATAATAAATAATTTAACTAATTTCTAGGGGTCAGAAATAATATTTTATATACAAATAAACGTAGACATTTAACTTTTAATTATAAATTAATTACATTTAACTATAAATTATATGTAAAATATCCTCATATGAACGATGAATGACGATATGAATGACAACGGAGACTTTACTGTTTCCCTTCCTCCTTGCCCTTTATTATTCCATAAATTAACAGGTTTTGTGGCAGTAGGTGTGACTCCCAACAACATAGAATTTGAAAATAAAAATTTCCCAAATCCAATTCCTTTTGTTGACGAAATATAGCATAGGGTACCCGGGTACCCCGGGTATTGAACAACGTAATAAAGATTGGGTATTGACATAAGGGTTAAAGATCTTTTTAACGATACCATTTTCGACCTTAGACCATATATACCTATAGACCCGCCGTTTGCTATCTCTTCTTTAAAAGAAACTGAGACAAATCGCACTTAGGCAACACACTGAGCATGTGACGTCAAGGAGCGGGGTAAATGTACGTAAAGCATAGGCTTAAATGAAGAAAACCGTTTATTTTAATTCACAGAAAACTTAAATCTGGATGTTTGAAGAGTATTTGATTAAGAAAATCACAACTTTCATACTTTAAGAATATTTGTTAAACAAAATCTGAATATAAATCCGTGTATTTCGTTTATAATCTTAATTTTTTAAAGACCGCTCAATTCCATTTACTATTTCCTAAATTCAAAAATAAAACTAAAATCAATTTGTGGTACACATTTATTATTAAGAAAAATAAATTGGATTTCAATAGGAAATGCGTACCTAATGAACAAGTTGCAACGAAAAATAAAGTAAGAATTATTATTGAATTAAAAATTTGTATCAAATATCACACAACAAATTAAAAGAAAAGTATAATGGTTAAATTGCAAATAAATGACACATCCAAAATAAACAATTACCTATAAATTTAATTAAAAATTACTATTAATTTTAATTATTGGAAAATTAGATTAAGTTGTAATATATCATCTAGGTTCTAAGTAAACAAACATTAAGTTAAGATGTTAGAAATAAATTAAATGAAACAATTTTGTTTACTAATGCAAAATAATTATTTTATATTTTTAATTATTGACCAGAAAACAAATTTTTTTTGTTTTAATTTGTTGGTTAATTAATTGTTGTTAATTAATTGTTATGAAAAAATATACCTAACTGCAAAAAGTCGCTAAAATGTGACCAAATGCGGCTGGATTATTGGATTATTGTAAGATGAAGCCGCACTTTCACAATTTCAGCAAATGTGTTTTGCACTTGGACAATATTAAGCGACAATAAATTTAATTGAAAATTAATTATTACTGTTAAATATTGTAAAATTATATTAAGTACTTGTATCATCTAGGTGAATGCATGAACAAACATTCAAATAAATTAAGAAATAAATTAGGTAGGTACATAAAACAATTTTGTTTTCTGGTCAATAATTAAAAATAGAAGATAATTTTTTTAAGTATTGAATAAATCAATTTATTTTTCTTAATAATAAATGTGTACCACAAATTGATTTTAGTTTTATTTTTGAATTTAGGAAATAGTAAATGGAATTGAGCGGTCTTTAAAAAATTAAGATTATAAACGAAATACACGGATTTATATTCAGATTTTGTTTAACAAATATTCTTAAAGTATGAAAGTTGTGATTTTCTTAATCAAATACTCTTCAAACATCCAGATTTAAGTTTTCTGTGAATTAAAATAAACGGTTTTCTTCATTTAAGCCTATGCTTTACGTACATTTACCCCGCTCCTTGACGTCACATGCTCAGTGTGTTGCCTAAGTGGCCTGAGTTATGTTTGGCTCACTCTTGGATAGCAAACGGCGGGTCTATAGGTATATATGGTCTAAGTTTTCGACCTATGGTGCCATTTAAAATTCTGGAGTTTCTGGAGCAAACTACTCGGGATGCCGACCTTTCCGAGAAATAATAATATCACCATTCGATTCTTTATTATGGCTTTTATAATAATTTTTTTTACCCAACTCTCTACGACTTACCGTTTTTAAAAAAAATGACTGATACGGGTGGTCGCATTCACCCATAATATTCAATTGAATATTACTTAAAAAGGGTGGGAGTAATAAAATAATTTTTCCTACAAAACTTGCTTATTTTTGCAAGATCTTTTTAACAATACCATTTTCGACCTATGGTGCCATTTAAAATTATGGAGTTCTGGAGTTTCTGGAGCAATCTACTCGGGACGCCGACCTTTCCAAGAAATAATAATATCACCATTCGATTCTTTATTATGGCTTTTATAATAAATATTTTTAACCCGACTCTCTACGACTAGCCGTTTTTGAAAAAAATGACTGATACGGGTGCTCTCATTCACCCTGTATATGCAATGGCTTTCTCGAAAACGGCTCCAACGATTTCGATGAAAATCACGGACTAGGGGTTTTTTGGGTCTAGAAATCGATCTGACAGGGTCTCATCTTTAGGAAAATTCATTTTCGCGAGAAAAAGCGACTTGAATAAACCACGATTTAGTAGGCCCTGATTTAGTAGGCCGGTAGCCTGAAGCTACTAAAAATTTTGCTTTTTACCTTTTTCAATTGTTTTTCGCGTTGACAGTTCAACAAATGTCTAAAGTTTTAAATAATTTAAAATAATTTCGTGTTTAAGCGTAGTTGTGAATATTTTAATCAATCAATTTATTAATATGCCTAGAGGACGACCAAGGAAATCACGAAATTGTAACTTTTCTACTTTGCGCGAAGAACCTCATCATTCCAGAGATAATCTTTCTGATAGTGAAGAAATTACATTAAACGACCATTGATTTATTCGCATGTGAAAGTGGCGAAATTTGGCTAATGATGGATTGGTATTCTCGAGTAATCCAATTCGAGTAAGTTCAAGAATAGGGCCCTAGTGACGTAAATACCGGGTAGCAAAGGGAGCAATGGTTCCATGACCCAATTTTTGGCCCTCCCTAAACTGCATTATAATGCTACCAATTTTGTGTTTTGACGGGTAAGTTCTAGTTTACGGTCACAACACCGATCTTCTTTAAATTTGGTGTGGACATGCTCCATGATGTCCTGAACACGAATCACTAAAAATTTTTACGCGGAAACAATTTTTTGCCCGTAAAAATTTTTTTTTTTTTTTTTTTCGATTTTTGGTATGATTCTAGAAGACGGTCATGGCCCAGAATCGAAAATTTTTGAGGGGGGGGTCTTAATCGCCCCATAAACAGCCAAAATTTTCCGCGGAAACATAAAAAAAGGGGTATTTTTGACTAAAAAACACGGGGAAATTCATCGTACAGTTAACGTCGAGGTAAATTCACATTTTCAACGTATTTTTGCCTTAAATTTGCAGCAAAAAAAAGGGAGATTCACCCCTTGCTAGTAGCACAATTTGCCGAGTTGGATCACCCTAGGGGGATGTTTTTAATGGGTTTAGTGTTGCCAAAAAATGGGTCTGTAGCGTGCGAAGCGTAGCGTAGAAAATTTTGGCTGTTTATTGGGCGTTTACGACCCCCCTCCAAAATTTTCGATTCTGGGCCATGACCGTCTTCTAGAATCATACCAAAAATCGAAAAAAAAAAAAAAATTTTTACGGCCAAAAAATTGTTTCCGCGCAAAAATTTTTAGTGATTCGTGTTCAGGACATCATGGAGCATGTCCACACCAAATTTGAAGAAGATCGGTGTTGTGACCGTAAACTAGAATCATACCTTATAAGCTAAATTTTAATGCTCAATTACTTATTTATATTAAAATGAAATATGGCTTGTTGAAAATTACAATTTAGAATTCACTTTTACACATACGTTTTTTCTATATTATGTTTTGAGAAGTACGCACATTTAACTTTATTTTAAAACTTTAATGTCAAAATTTCATTACATATTAAGGCCGTGTTCTGGTTTGGAATGAAAAAAAATCAAGGTTTTGTTTTTTTTGCATATTCTTAAAGTTTAGACCTTTAAGAATATATTCTCAAGAGAAAATTTTAAAATTCCAATAGTTTACCACGTTTTAGCTATTTTAGTGACGCAGCAGCTGAACCTAGAAGTGAGTAACTTACCGAAGGTCGTAGTAATTATGGATTTTAAGACATTTTAACATTTTTCAACATGGTTGACATAATATCTCAAGTTCCATTTGACCGATTTACTTCAAATTTTGTACAAACCTGCAATATATAACTGTCTATCGCCCCTACGACTTTTGTATCAAAATTATTTGTTTTACGGGTTGAAACTTTTGCTTAAAACTTTAAACGTGTTTTCCTCAAAACAACATTTTTCAACCTGGTTGACATGATATCTCAAGTTCTATATTACTGATTTGCTTCAAATTTTGTACCAACCTTCACTATATAACTGTCTATCGTCCCTACCACTTTTGTATAAAAATTATTTGATTTACTATTTTAAAAACTTAAGAATTGTGAAAAAAACAGTCAAAAATTGAATTTTTTTCTTCAGACAGCCGCCATTTTGCGAAAAAAATTTTTTTCGTTTTCTCTTTGGTAGGGACGATAACGACATTCTTACTAATTAAGAATCTTTTTTGAAATCATGTCTCCGATTACCAGAAGGGTTGCAATCGTGTCAACCAGCACACCCTCTATTTTTTTACCCCCAACTTTACCAGCTTATAGCTTGTTTAATTTTAATTATTTTTTTTCAAAATTTTTTATGTATATTCTCAAAATATCATCAAATATGTTGTAAAAATCTGAATGGTAAAAATATCTTTTGTTTCATTTTTATTGAGCTCGACAAATCGCCCATAATTTATACTTTTAAACCAGAACACGGCCTTAACGTCTGCTCAAATGGTCCCTTTTTGTCTGTAAAATTTTCAGTATTTTTTTCCAGTGTTTTTCTTTCTTTTAGTAATATTACTCTTTCAGTATATTTGAAAATAGATATTTTCGATACTAGTGCGGAAAAATATACTTTTCCACGCGTATCGAACAATATTTTTTCTAATAGTTTTTGAAAAAGAACCAACAACATACTTTTTATACCTAATTTAAAATAATTTTATATACTTTATGAAAATATATATATAATATTTAAATTTGACGGTTGGTAGCCGTGGTATTATTGACTACCAACAGTACTTTGGTATACTATATTAATGATCATGATCAATGTGATCAGTTACAAAAGAAAATAGGTTAGTGATCGCAGGTTTTTTTAAATTTGGTGCAATGCTCAACTTTATGGAGCTGTAATTCCATGTTGTGATCGACATTGTCGAACTTTTTCTTTTCCGCACTAGTTTCCCTTCTCTTTTCTCTTTCCCACACAGCATTACTTTTCCACACTCTTTTGGATATCACAAAGTAAGACTTTTTCAAACACTATTAGAAAAATATATAAATTCTTAGGATAACATGTCCTTATATAAAAATAAAAGGAGAACCTACGTCTTTCTCTTGTAAACAAAAGTAATAATAGTTACGATCGGAAATCGGTCACCCAGGTACTGTAACCCTTTATTTTTTATCTAACTTTTTTGGATTAGCTGTAACTCGAGAACGACGCTAGATATCGAAAAACTGAGCAAAAAAATCTCCCCCCCCCAACCCAACTTACTACTTACTCCCCCCAGGGAATTGTCGGTAGGAAGGCATATGCAAAAAATCAGATCGATCGTGCGCAAAAAAATTTACTCTTAGTTTACTCAAGTTTAACATATTTAGCACGGAAGTAGATAAAATAGTATATTAAACTTGGGAGATAACGGTGCATTACCGCACTCGTGTTTCAAAATCCCTCGGGCCTTCGGCCCTCGGGCTTTTAAAACCTTCGTACGGGTAATGCACCTCATATTTCCCGTAAATAATATATCTACTATTTGATTTTGAAAATTTTCATTTTACTTGCAGGTTTTGGATAAAATGTTGTATGTCACCCTTGAGTAAAGATATTTTTATCCACTTACGGAAGATAGCACACTCGGCGTTGCCTCGTGTGCTATCTTCCGTTTGTGGATAAAAATTATCTTTACTCACTTTGTCCCATAAATTACTATTATTGTCACAATTGCGAAAAAAAACTTGTTTTTGAAATGAGCCAAAGTTACCTCATGGGGTAACTTTAACCCAAACATGTTTTTCGGGGCTTGAGTTAAAGATAGTCTGAAATAAAAGCTGAAAGTTGATTTTGTAAACAACTAGACCATGCAGGTTCACTCGTAATTAAAAAAACAGCTTTATGTGATTAGTAAGAAAACCATAGAGAAAAAAGTCAAGCAAACTGTATTTTCAAGAAAACTTTAGAAATAAGTAGAGGAAAGTGACCAAATATGGAATAGTATCCCTAATGTGGAATACCATTAAATTTTCGAAACCACTGCCTCTATTTAGCCATTACTAGGATAAATGACAACCTAGTAAGAGTAGTTGACCACCCCAAACTTTACAACGCTCTATTACCATTAATATCCACATGGCGGGACATTATTCTTTGTACGCACTTGCGAAACTTTACTGTTAGCAGTGGCGGTGATATAAGTAAGCTACTGTAAGCAATGCTTAGGGGCCCGGGACCATAAGGGGCCCTACCACCCCACCTTTTATGCAAGCAAAAAACTTATGACCTTTTTTTTTAGGGGCCCGTTTTGTATATTTACTTACGGGCCCTAGCTATTCTTGCACCGCCGCTGATTGTTAGTGGTGCAAATTTTGATCTATAACGTAAGTATTAGTAATTTGTTAATTACTCTACATTTATAAGCATGCAGAAGAATGACTGATAACATTACGTATGTTACTTTTAAGGAAAATTGAAAATATAACCTGGCTTTCAATAAAAAAACATTATTCTTAAGTGAGCTTAGTTCCTAATATGGAATATGCGAATCTTATGTAAGAAATGGGCGCATGGTGGTGACGATAGTGTGTGATTTTTGCAGTAGAATAAGTTAATTTTAACGGAATAAGTCACTTTTATTTTTGACCAAAGTCTCAAGATCTGTTATAAAAAGACGTTACTGTTTTTGTTAATTTTTGTAAAAGAAACTTGGTTCTTTATTTCCATATTCCATATTTGGGGGTCTATTCCATAAATAGCTAGAGGAGAAGGTAGTAATATGGAACCGCCTATTGTTTTTTTCGATTAACTCTACAATTTAGTAAAAAAAAAATGAAAAGTAATTATATGTACTGAATCCTACACTAATTACCTATCACATTATGAAGATTGCAAAGTAATAAAACAGATATTTTTCTAAATAAAAACGTTTAATTTAAAATATGAAAATTGACAAGGTATTTTTTTATGCCTTTAATATGGGACACAGGTGTCTTTAAAATGGACCGGGGGAAAAATAATATAATATAAAAATAAATGAGTTCATAGATGTATCCAACCTTTGTGGTTGGATACAATGACTAACCCTAGCTGAAAAAAATATTCTAAATGTTCCAATTTTATGTGTTTTAATGCCTACAGTAGTTGGCCTTCACGCCTTGCCCTCGTAAAATGCTCATAAATTTTTTAACATAAAATTCAACATATTTTTCTTAAGAATTCAATTTATTTATTCATAATTCGATATATTTTAAAATTTCTTATTTATTTATTATCAAAAGTTAATTGCTATGGATAAATGCGGTTCCATAATAAAAGCACCAATGTGGACCATAATAAAAGCAACTTCATTTTTAATTATTTTCAAATTTACTTCAAAATTATTTAAAATCAACTGAGCTTACCATCACTGTAGTCTAAAACAATCTTTTATACTTCGATTTCATTCTTTCTTTAACTAAAAATGTTTATTTAACACAAATAAAACGATCACAACTTATACACGCACAAATCATTGAAACTGTGGGTAAACTAAAACTTGTTAGACGAGCCCTATAAACAAGTGTGGGTACACTGTTTCAGTTTACTTCACCCTTTTAGTATCACTTAACATTTATTTTCTGATTTTTGGGCATGGGGAATGAATAGGTTCGTTGTAATTAGGGTGGTCCATATTAAATGCTGGTTCCATATTACTACCTTCTCCTCTACTATTATGTTAATTGAGATTTTTAAATAAAAAAAATTTGTTGATTAATATTAAAACACAAGACTATGACTAATAAGATAAGCCAAAATGTATGACTGAACTGTGTTTATAATTAAAGGGTATAGCGGAGTAAGCATGCAAAAAATGCCCCCAGCGATTTTTAAAAATCTAAATAGGCGATCGATTCGTAATCAGAAAAAAACATTTTCTTGAAAATTTCAGCTTTCCAACCCGAAGATTTTCGCAATAATAAGCAAAAATGTGTTTTTTTGTTTTTATTTTTTTGTGGCTATTCTACTGAGTATTTTTTAATGAAATTTTTTTTGTAAGAACTACTGACAAGGGGCTTTGAAAAGTAATTTTTTTGAAAAGTTACAACTGTCCGTCTTTTTTTTTAAAAATAATAAAATTTTGGCCCCTTAATTTGAACATGTTCCTTACAATTGGCAATCACGAATTTTTTACAGAAAACTTCCCTTTGACCTTTCTATATACGGTAAAATTTTCAACTTGATCGAGTTGGTGCAACAGGGTGAAAAAAAAAATAAGTAACAACATTATTACATAGAGTATTTTATACATACACATACATTATGATATTATAGAGTATACAAGTATTTTATTACACTTTTTTGAGATTAATCCTGCTAACAAAAAATGCGTGAAGTAAAATATTATTCTATGGAAAGCAATAGGCTTTTTAATAAAATAATTATGACAATCAATGAGGCAGATATGGAAACAACAAAAATTGGAAAAAAGTCAATGTTAATGATATTTTCTGTGGTAAATGGCGAGTTCATTTAACTAGCCAATCAAAATATGAGAATACTGATTATTCATCTGTGGAACAAGCAAATACCGAGCGCCAACGAAATTCTCAATCATCATCAGTTATTTGGTCTGTATCACAAAAAATGGAAGAAAGTTTGGAATTTGTGGAACTTAGTTTTCCGTAATTATTGCTACTCATAAATACTGTTGTATTTGGGGATTTTCAAGAAATGTTTCAAGAAACAAAAACATTGATTCCGTTTGAAGCTCGCCAACAAGTATTTTCTAAGAGACGACTCTGCATTCCTCAAGGAAATCGGTGCTGTAAAGATCATATCTAATAAAACAACGATTTCATAACAAACCTTCGCATTTATTCTAATAATTTTGGTTTGGACCGTGAATAAGTCGAATCTGACTACTTTACTGAAGTGATAACCTCGTTCTAAATAAGATGTTTTGCTGGTGCATTTTGGACTAGTTCCATTTGTCGTATTGCTTGCTTTTTGCACAAAGAATTCGGAAGAGGATTAGATTCTGATGTTGACCTCTCTAAAAAAGTTATTACCGCGATGAACTTCAAAAAAGATCAAGATAACACTTTGGCTTTGAAGGTATTAACAATAACAATAACAAGTCGTATGGCGAAACGAAAAGTTTCAATTATACCGATAACTTCAAATTACTTAATGGACTTTCCAGAGTTGACGGAAGAAGAACTCAAAATTTTTCTTACGGGTTCATATCAAATGTTTCGAGCAGTGTCATATTTGGCCGAGTTGATGAATGAAGACGGCACTGTTACACTTCAATATTATGTAAAGATTTCATCAAGCTACAAGTGAAATCTCGGTACATTAATTCAAAAACTTATCGTTGTTTTATTGATTATATCATGAACCAAATACGAATGAAATCTTCGGCATTACTCAATATTGTTGTAATGGTGCTAATGACAGGCGCACTCTCGGGTGCTGCTTTCACATTGCAGTTATTCTATATTATCTTTCTCATGCTCGATATTTGGCTAAAATAATAAGATCATCTGAGGCACTGAGTCGCTTGTTTACAGAAATAGTAGAAAAAGCAGTAGTAACTGAAGACAGTGACGAAGATTAACTGATCTTATTTAAAACAGTTTTATTAAAAAATTTTGTATTTTGTAATCAGTACAATTTACTATATTATATTATTTACTATCCTATAATTATTTAATTTTTCATCACTTATGTTGAAAATGAATCAATATATTTTTGTGAAATTATTTCATTCCGTATAAATAATTATTAAGAACTTTTCTAAAAACATTATAATTAACATTATAATATAATTTATAAAATTTAAAAAACTTTTTTTATTTTTTTAATGGAACAATGCTTCCGAAATATATAAAAAAAATAGATCATACTTTTGATATATTTATAAATAGAACAAAAATAATTTATAAGTATCTATTTAATGAATAATACTATATTCGAAGAAAATATGAAAAAAATATACTTTATTTTTTTTCACCCTGTTGCACCAACTCGATCAAGTTGAAAATTTTACCGTGTATAGAATGGTCAAAGGGAAGTTTTCTGTAAAAAATTCGTGATTGTCAATTGTAAGGAACATGTTCAAATTAAGGGGCCAAAATTTTATTATTTTTTTAAAAAAAGACGGACAGTTGTAACTTTTCAAAAAAATTACTTTTTAAAGCCCCTTGTCAGTAGTTCTTACAAAAAAAATTTCATTAAAAAATACTCAGTAGAATAGCCACAAAAAAATAAAAACCAAAAAACACATTTTTGCTTATTATTGCGAAAATCTTCGGGTTGGAAAGCTGAAATTTTCAAGAAAATGTTTTTTTCTGATTACGAATCGATCGCCTATTTAGATTTTTAAAAATCGCTGGGGGCATTTTTTGCATGCTTACTCCGCTATACCCTTTAAATGATTTTTTTTTATAGACGGTATCACTTGAATTCATAAACTTTAATGAACAATTATTGCATTACATCCGTCCGTATTTCCGTATTTAGTTTGGAATTCAAACAATTCAAAATTCGTACAAGGATACAGAGGGAATTTCAGAATTAATTGATTAAGAATTTCATTCGCGCAACTAAATACTAAAGTTAAAAAAAGTTAATGATTAAGGAAACGTTTTCGGACCACTGTATTTTTCTATTTTTATTCTAAAACATGCCATTAACAATCTGATAATTTGGCACAGTTTTACTAAACACCCTGTATATTGAATTTAAAAATATAATAAAAAAATACAAAATACCAACCAAAATTAAATAATTTTTTTTAAGTATATAAAAAATATAATATAGGTAAGTTCTTTTTATTTTTATTTATTTTTTATTATTTATATTTTATTTATATTTTATTATTATTATTATTTATTTATTTATCCCTTTTATTTACATACGGAATAATATTATTGTATACTTGTTATTGTTGTTACTTATTATTGTTGTTACTTGTTATTGTTGTTATACTTGTTATTGTTATACTTGTTGTTGTTACCTGTTATTATTGTTTAAATAAAATAAAATATCACTGAAAAAAAAACGCCCTAAATATAATGAAAAATTTCATAACATTTATTACAGTTTTCATAGATTCTCAGCCAAAGAAAAAAATTATTATATTTACAAAGAATCTTTATAGGTCCAATAATCTAATTTCATAAATATAATGCAAAAGTTTTATAAATGTAATAAGTTACTTTCATAGATTTAATAACATACTTTTATCGATATGATTAAATCCGTTTTATTAAATTTAAAAATTATAAATAATAAATGTTATGAAGGTTTATTAATAGAATTTATTACAGTAACTAATTACATTTATAAAACTTTTGCATTATATTTATGAAATTAGATTATTGGACCTATAAAGATTTTCATTAAATCTATGAAAGTAACTAATTTCATTTATAAAATTTTTGCATTATATTTATGAAATTAGATTATTGGACCTATAAAGATTTTCTGTTAGATTTAATGAAGTAATTTTACAGATTTCATTAAATCCGTTTTATAAATTGTAAAGATTAATTCATTAATTCTGTGAACAAAACCCTCATTATGTTTATTAATTCGAATTTTTAAATTAAAAAAATTATTGATAAATTCAATTATTAAATTCTTATTGTACTTATTAATGAATTGAAATTTGTAAATATAATAATTTTTTTCTTTGGCTGAGAATCTATGAAAACTGTAATAAATATTATGAAATTTTTCATTATATTTAGGGCGGTTTTTTTTTCAGTGTATACTACAAACAAACATTTTCTGTCAGGTGGGCCAGTGTTGTTCTTAAAGTAAAGTGACCACACGTCTCGATTTTGGCGGGACAGTCCCGCTTTTTGGTGGACTGTCCCGCGTCCCGCTGATTTTTAAAAATGTCCCGCTTTTTAGAAAATATCTGCATTTCCCCGGTATTTTTGTCAAAAATTCCAAATTATTACCTTATTATTTTTTAGTTTACTAAAAAAAAAACGTTGACCACGCCCCCTTTTAAAAAAATTTTCGCCGTCCCGCTTTGTCTCAATGAAAATGTGGTCACTTTACCTTAAAGGGCCAATGTTGCCCCATCTTACGGTACGCTAAAGATTGCTCTTTGACTGCCGTCAATTTTTGAAGCTATTTGAAACTGTATGACGACGCGAATTACTCCAGCATCACTAAAGAGTAATTTTTTTGTAAACATCATCAACTCTCGACCCTTCGCATACTGCTATTGCAGTAGCTGGCCGGATGATCATCGCAGACAACGTTTTCCTTTTGGGGAAGATTAGGAATACGTTACAAGTTAAAACGGTATTACTACAGTTTTTCCCGTTTTGGTTTCCTGATCTGCCGTTTCTTGTAAAATGCATATTGTTTTATTATTTTTATAATTAAAAACCAGCAGTCTGGCGTAAATCAAACACGGATAGACTAAAGAGCGGGAAACCGCGGTTCTAATCCTGATTGCGTCGGATATGTGCTGTGATCTAAAAAGTCCAAAATCGATCTGTGGACTATGGGGAAGGCAACGGGAAACCACCCCATTAACATTTCCCTAGTAAAGTCTTCTTGGCTTAGCCAGGAGGATCGCTAACATCCGAAATCGGATAGGCACCTGAAGAAGAATTTTTATAATTAAAAAAAAAGACAGTCGTGTGCAAAATTTCAGCTTCTCAATTTAATTCCTGTAGACTTTAGAAGGAAAAAGCTACTTTTTCACATTTCTTCTTCTTTTTGTTTTAAAGGATTATTATCCTATAAGAAAACCAAAATATTTTAACTAGTCACTATAGTGATTGAACATTCATGTCGGTATGCTGCCACAAACAGCAAGAGAAATGGTCTTCGATGGCCTGCATCCCAATTAATATTTTTATAAAGGAAAGGAATCTTATTTGGAATATGTGTAAATATATAGGGTAAGGAGGGGGAATGGCGTTCACTTAAGGAAAATACGCTGTATTTTTCAAAATATTAATTTTACTTCAAATTTAAAAAAAATAACATGTTCTTGAACTATTCAGTACCTAATCAACATTTTAACACCAAGCGTATTTATCTTTGACTTATAAGTATTGGGAGAACATTATAAAAAAATCAGGTTTGAGCGCCATTGCCCCTGACTTTGGGTAATGCCGCTCAGGCTAAGAGGTTCAAACATGTTTCGGAAAACATTAGAGGTAATCACAATAAAAAATAGTAAGATTCTATTGTTGGGTACATAAATCACAGATGTATCCATCTGCAGAATCCCAGCCAGAACATATAGCACGAGACCACTTTCCGCAGGTGATTACAGCGATACCACATCTCGTCATTTTTTCCGAATTCTTCGGAACACTTAACCGAAAATTAGATCAGCGAGGCCATATACTACAGAGAAACGCACTTCACGGTCATGTGTCGCGAGCGGACTGCTCAAACGTGTTGCTGCCTGTTAGAGGCCCCCGCGATTCACGCGACGCGGCGTGTTTCTGTGCCATTTTGACAAAGTTACAGAGATGAGCGCCATTACCCAGTGAACTTCATTCCCCTGCCTACCCTTCCTTTAATTTTAGATTTAAAAAAAAGTGAAATAGTAGTGTAAATGATAATAGGTTTGTTTGTGCAGTCAGTTTGAAGAGTTTCAAACCGTCAGACGCATGCGCAAATCAAAAATTATGACGTAAATTCCAAACTACGCATGCGTCCGATAGTTTATAACAATCCTGGGTACGTTTTATCTACTGCGTCTGCGGTTTTATACTTTTTATCATCTAATTTGAGCTTTAATGACAATTTTATTATAAATCCGCAGACGCAGTAGGATAAAACGTAACCGGGATTGTTACCGTGAATAGAGCTAATATCGAAGTTGAAATTAAAAATGTAAATGACTATTTATAATAGTTTCAAATTAAAACGAAATTGTTTTTCGCCATTGTTCTTAAGATATTTTATTACTACTTCCTATAAAAAATTTCGTTTTTGAATCACAACCACTTTGAAGCCCTATGAAGTTAAGCAGGTGTGATTTTGAGATGAGATAAATAGTTTCAAGTAACTCTAAGTACATAGAATAAAAGTCATTATGTTTAGTTATGCTAAGAACTTTAATAATTTTTATATATAACAAATGGTAAGTGATAGTACTTATAGTAGGTATTATAGGTACATATTTTTATAATAATCTTTGACAATAAAATAAATACATAATATTAATTAAGCAAAAATCAATAAAGCCACGTTTCACATTAGTGTACTTATATTTTGTGAGTTACATAATATATTATTATTTACATTTATTTTGTTTACAAAAAGCTGAACTACTATATATACGTAACCTATTATCAAATAAAATATAGGTGTTATTGTTATTAGTACCCATTGATTTTTGCAAAAATAATTCTATATAATATTATTAAATAGTTACATATAACATTAAATATCTACATAGTATAATCAGTTTCTTGGTAAATTTATGCAATTTCGAAATTCTGTGCAATAAATTAATAATAATTACCCACTAGACTAAAGCATGACTTGGACATACTTCCAAACAAGAAACATAATGAATATTTTTAAATTCAAGATTGGATCACTTTATCAAAAAACTGACAACATAATCACTGTGTTTACATCAACACCAACACATAACGAGTGGCAATTGCACGAAACTAAGTGAAACATCTTTTGTAGTAAATTATAACAAAATAACAGGTAAATGAAATTACGGTAATAGCTTGAAAAATATTATTTTAAAGTTTAATCTTTTACAGCTCCAAGAATAGTTAAAATGTAAAGGAATATATTGACGATGTCTACATATAAATTTAAAGCTGCAAAAATGTACTCCTCTGGTGAAATAGAATACTTATGTTTTCCACCCATCATTAACTGAGTATCATAAATAAGATAAATAGAAAATAGTAAAGCACCCAATGATGCATATACTAAATACACAATAGAATTTTTTTGTCCATATTTTGATAATATAGCAGCCACAATTCCAAAGACCATCAACAAAAGAACTGCAATAAATAAGAAACCTCCACATAATGTGAAGTCAATTTTTGTTTGGAATGCAAACAGAGTTAAACCAAGACATAATACAGCAGTAATTCCCACTGCCATTAAAACTGTATCACCTTTATATGTAGATGAAACTAAACCAAGCATAAATGATTCTGCCAGAGTAAACAAACCTAATAAAATAAAGTTCATAGGCGCTTTTCTTCTAACTTCGCCACAGCACGCTAATGCTATCATTGTTGAAATTAAAACGATTATAGCAACAATAAAAAGCCAAAAATGAGATCTTGCATATTCAGCAGCTGGTTTATGAAAAACAAAAAATGAAATGAAACCTGCAGTAACAAGTAATTGCAAAGTTAAAATTGAATAAACTTTACGAATAAAACCTCGTCGAATGCTTTCATCGGAAAATCCAAATCCTTTCACCTCGGGGTCTTCAGGAAAACTTGTTCCATACATATCTAAAAAAATATCAAAATTAAAGAAAATGTTAATCAAAATTTTAAGCTGCATGCACACATAACTATAAACAAAAAATTTACTAGTGCGATATTTATATATTATATAAAAAAGTTAGTAAAATTTAAACTTTTTTGCTATTTGAAGTTAGTAATTACATGAAATTTTTAATTATGATCTTTTTAAGGATAATTTAATATACCGAAAGAATATTTTAACTCCCGTGCTTGCATATCATATAAGCCGAATGTGAGATTATATAAAAAAAACATAATATTTCACAATAATTAAAAATTATTTTATTTATAAAAATAAAATTTTAATTGTTATTTAGACATATTGCTTGGCTAGAAAATAGTAACTTGTTAGTCATTACCAGGGCTCGGAAGTTCTAGCAAATGCATATTTTTTCTGGAGAGTCCTAGAATATTCGAAGTAAGACACAAATTTGTTTCACACTTCCCTGATGCCGTATACGAAATTTTTGCATATTTAAGGTTTTTAATGCTATTTTGCTATTTTTGCGTTTTACGTGCTATTTACAGGCATATTTTTACATATTAATTGAAGGAATAAGCAGAATGTTAATGAAAAAATTTTTTTGACCGCATACGAATAGGCCAACGAAAACAAACATGTAATAATTTTAACACGTATTATGATTTTCAAATAATAGGTATTTATGTACATATTCCAAGAATTTGCTTATTTTTAAAATTATATCAGACGTATCGTATAATCGGATTCGAATCGGTAGAATCGGAAATGTTCCAAAGTCGGACCAAGTACCTACGTGTAGTAGTTCATAAAATCCTTACCATCATATTATTTTATATAATACAATGTATTCTATAAAAATTGTTAAATTGAGAAAAATCTAAAATTCATTTAACCCTACAGAACATACGTGAGGCTTGACAGGCATACGCTGTTTCATTTTTGTGCACTTAGTACATGCGCATGTTACGTAATAATTTGTAGTTACTTTATCACAAATATTTTATATAAATGTCAATTATCGATTTCTATATAAAAAATGTTTGAAAAATTCTCAAACTATGAAAAGAAGGCCTGTTAAAGTATGGGCCTGACAAGCCTCACGTATTCACTGGTGGGATTTTTTCACGTGTGCTCTGTAGGGTTAAAAATAAACAAAATTTTTATTAATTTTTATTAAAATTTTTTGAAATTTTGTTGGTTGACAATTTTATTTCGTATATTTTTTATTTTTTTAGTGCTATTTATAGCGCTAATTTTGGTGTTTTTTTTAGTGCTATAACTTCCGAGCCCTGGTCATTACATTACTATTACAATAAATTATTTTATTAAAAATAATAATTTATAAGACTTTAATCATATTGAAAAAATTATCCAATGTTTTAATTTCTGAAATAAGCACCTGCGGTTGAAATAGTGATATGATAAGATAATGACGACAGCCACTTGTGTGAAACTATATTATTTTCATATAGGATTGTATTAATATCCATTATGTCCAATGTAGTTAATAAAAAATACTGTTAACAGTGAAGCTTTTAATACTTTAGATTTCCAGTTTCCCCAAATTATTTACTCGTGGATCACCATTGCTTATACCGGGTTACTTACCGGCCGCCGATATGAACATAGGAAAATAACATAGGAAATTGATTTTTTTTTAAATTCCTGCTTCCCATTATAACGGATTAGAATGAAAATAGTATCAATTTAAAGAGATTTATTTTCCGCGTCTAAAGACACCCAATCACTTGATGGTTTGTTCTTTGATCATTGTTAAAAACTCAAAATAAAATTACAAATTAGCACTTTTAAATAGATATTAGATGCCTTGTTTAATTCATTGCAATTGTTTTTGTTTGAAAACTAATTTTAAACGTAAGTTTTGACAGTTCAACCATCCAAAGCAGGTCTGATTTTTAAAAATTCGCTTATTTTAATTCTACATTTTTAACATTATTAAAGAACAAAACATTTACAGCCGTATTTATAAACATTTACACGCGTATAGTAAAGCGTGTAAACAACGTGTAAAATTTCATGACAAAATCTGTAGTTTCTTATGATAGAGTTATCAACATTTGCAATGTTGCCATATAGTAATCATGTGTAAAGAATAATGTAACTACACGTTTTGAAAATGCGTGTAACAAAATTTATAAATATGAAATTTTAAACAAGCGTTACACGCGTGTAGTTGTACGCGTGTAATGGTAGGTTACACGCCTGACTATAAATACGGCTGTAAGTGTTGGGTGTCTTTAGACGCGGAAAATAACACTCTTTCAATTGATACCTTTTTCATTCTTATCCGTTCTGATGGGAAGCAGGAATTACAGAAAAATTAATTTCCCATGTTAAATCCTATGTTCACATCGGCGGCCGGTCACCCGGTATAGGCAAATGTTAGATTATTATTGTACTTTTCTATAAATGTCGATATCTCGGTTGTTTTTGAAGTTACTGAAAAAGTGTTGACACTTTCTTAAGAAAAATTAAATGGACCAAAGATCTTTTAAATATTATCAGGATTAGTTTCGTAGTTACAACATAAATTTTTTTTTTAAATTCAACTATAGTTGAATAATACATTTTTAAATAGCGTTTTTAATCCTCTTTTCAATGACTGTGGGGTCCATTATTTCAGTTCCATCCCATTTTAATAAAAAATGTTATAAAAATTAAGAAGACCGAAAATTAAATACAGTAGAGTCTCGATAACGTGAACTAATTACTGCATGGCGTGTTGACGTTTTGGAGTTCACCTTACTGAATATGTAGAAAATAATGTTTGATATAATTTTTTAAAAGGTACATGGTTTGAAAATACGTACAAAATAGCTAAATTAATATTTAGCTCCTCAATTGTACTGGCAAATTTTTGTAAAAATGGAAAAACTAGCTCTCATTGTGAAGATAATTTTTCACCCGATATTGTTAAAAATCGTATGCCATACCGTTTCTTGAATTATAGCAATTGGCTTTTTGTTTTAATACGTCACCACTTATAGGAGCGTTTCTTTCTCGTTGTTGCAAAAAACATTTATACAATGTTATTGTAAAAAACATAACGTCGGCTAAGAGTGTTAACCTGCTAAGTCCACTTTTGGCAAAATTTGTTTTTTGATACCATTTATTACCATAGAATATTTGTTACATTATAGGATAAAACAACTTACTTCAAATTTTATTTTAAATCGTAAATTTTTTATGATACGTAATACTAACATTTCTAGAATGCTATGTTAACTGCAGTAAAATTGTCATATTCAGCAAAACAGTTACACGGTGTTTCTTGTCTCCTGTAAAATTTCACTTTTGTGACTTAGCAGGTTAACACTCTTAGCCGACGATAATAGTAATATGATATAATAATACGAGTTGTATGCAGTTTTAAGCTGGGTTGACATGGGATGTGAGCCACGGACGTGAGCCATTAATAAGATTTGATATAGAACTTAAAACTAAAATATGAAAAAAAAAAAAATGTAAACAAGTCCCAAATAACAAAAAACATTGATGACATTCAGCATTTTAGTCGTGCAACCGTTTTAGAAAAACTCGATTTTCTCGGGACACCCAGCGATTTAGTCAAGTTTAAAAAGGTAGAAAGTTGCTACATGAATAAAGCTATTAAATGCTATACTCAGCTACTAATGTGTAATTTTGGACATTCATCACTCTTGCAGTGTACCCTTCATGTGTAAAATTTGTTAAATTTTTCTAATAATTTTCTTTTTGTTAAAGAAAGTGGTTAAATGAAAATTTATTTTAGAAAACGTGCATGAAGAAAGATGCAATACTACACACATTCGCACTAGGACTGTAGTAGTCTCGGTTCGGAAAGATCCTATCTTCAAAAAGAATTAACCATATTATCATTAAATACATATATTGCAGTAATAAGTACTTGTGCCGTATTGTATAGGTCATTTTATTCATAGTGGTTGGCACGATGGCACGTGACTTCAGCTTGCGCGGAAAATGTGGAGGGAGAACGTTTGACACCCAATTCCACCAATTGATACAAATATAGAACCGAAATTACGAATATTAGTTTCTGCACATTAGCCACTCCCAACCACTATCAATAAAATTACCTCTACAACATTCATCTGGAACACAATATAATAATTGTAGTTGGAGATGTTGAAATACATGATGAACGATGAAGTAGTACCAGATGCCCTACAGTCTTCTACACAATAACAATATTGGGTTAGCCTTTAGGCAAGAATTTATAATACGACATTTTTAATAAAGAAATTATTTATTAATAATTTGATCTTTAATCACTGTTTAGGATATCGCAATTGCTGATGAACCATTTTATCTATATGGTCATATCATAATGCACTGTATCATGTTAGGTTTTAGTGTTTCAAGATTATCTCACTGTGGCTTTCAGGTAGCGATATAATAATTCAACTTCAAATAAACTTAGGTTATGCCACAGATGTTAAACTACTACTATGTTATAGTTTACAATCTCTGCGTAAAGGCGCGTTCTCACGATTTAAGTTTAGTTGAACGATTTTAGTTGATCAACAGTCGAATACGACTTGAATGGGTTTTTGTTCACACGTATCAATAAATACTATTCAAGTTTAGTTGACCGATTATAGTTGATCAACAAAAGTGGAATGGGTTTTTGTTCACACATGTCAATAAATACTGACTCAATTAATGACAGCTTCAATTTCATATCCAGCCTGTGGTTCCACAGATACTCATGATTTTGATACACTTCCAAAAAATTTAACATCACACTTTCAGACCACTTGGGACTCATTTTTGAAATTTTAGTTGAAAGCGAACTTTTTGTATGAATTTTCAACTGACGTTCACACTTGTCAAGTTCGAAAGCGGTTGCCAAGCGACGCATTACTTGAACGATAAAGTTTGACTGGGTCAATCTTTTGTTGATCAACTAAAAAGTTGTTCAACTGTATTGAAACAGCGGTTCTCACTACATATCGACGCCCCCAACGAAAACTATAGTAACTCAAAAAATTGATTTTATCTTGATATCTTTTAGATTGATAAAAAAATCTATTATATCGGTAAGATTTGCCTAGAAAAATATCGTAACTTTGTAGCAACTCGAGACGACCAATAGTATATAGACACTGAATTATGCAATTCTGCAATTTATAGTGACTATTTAAATATTGAATTGCGTTTTTATCAAAACTGTAATTACTGAGTTACTATAGTTTTCGTTGGGGGCGTCGATATTTCATTCGATATTTGTTGATCAACTAAAATCGTTCAACTAAACTTGAATCGTGAGAACGGGGCTTTATGCACGGTATTTTATGTCAAATAAAACGATAGCACGAACATAAAATAGATAATGTTCAAGTCACTAAAAAATATTACCCTTCGAAATTATCGGAATCCGTCACCATGAAATGTGACAACAAGGAACTTCAATCCGAAAATACCAATATTGTAGGTACATTATAAAAACACATAATAAAAAATTAGTATGTCGTAACTGTACTATAGCTGTATTCTTTTTACCTATTTTAAGTGAGATTGTATTGAGATACTCAGTTAAATGGGTGTTCTTTTTACCGTTGTGATGTAAATGCTGTGCCGTGCCGAACTGAGTTTTAACTGACAAAATTACCTCCCTCCCTAACTCAACTAATCTTGCTGTTTCAAAGCGTTACAACTGAGATAAATTGGGAAATAGCCCTAATTGGTCGATTTAAAAAAAATATATCCTAGGTAATTTATTAATTTAATATAAAAGTGACATATTATTTTAACATGCAGGGAAAAAAACGATAACCTTATTTACTATAACCAAACTATGACGTTTCTTAGTAGTTTGAAATTATTCCGCGTGGTGGCTGTTGTTAATGTAAAACCAGAGTATATATAATTCTAATTCTACTAGTAGAGACACTCTCTAAAATCCCATTCATAAATGTGTTCCAACAATTTTTACTCTAAGATTAGTTCATCTGAAGTACCCTAAAGGGCACACTACTTGTTTGTGAATTTTAATCCAGTGGCTTTCAACCTGTTTCAAGTATTTCGCGGAATATATTTAAATAATCGTAAAATTATTGAATAAAATTGATTATTTTAATGTAAAAATGTTTTTTTGTTTTGTAAATAATATGTTAATAATAAATATTTTGACTAATAACATAATAAATCGAGTTTCCCTACTAGCAGTGTTGCCAATCTAGCGGTTTTCCCGCTAGATCTGACTTGTTTTAAGTTGCTTTAGCGGGAAAAATTTCCATCTAGCGGCTAGCGGGAATTTTAGCTTAATTAAAGAATATCTGACGGGAAATCTGACGGTTTTTAAAAACTGCCGACAGTCAATTTAAAATTTTTTTTCTTTTTAAATTTAAAATTTCACCGCCTTCAAATTAGTACACAATCTTACCGCTCTATAAATAGCATGAGTTATGTTGGGTTATGTTCAGTCTTCAGTTATGTTGGTACTTATTACAAAAAAACTTACAAGCTCGAAGACCACGACGATGTCGATGATTTGTTTTTAGATTTATAAATGTTTTTTAATATACATTTTTTTTTTTTTAAATAAAATAAATAAAAATTGTGTAATTTTATTTTAAAACATCTAATACGCTAATCTTAAATTATTAAAAATGGTATTTCTGGCGGGATCGCCGTGTCATCTAGCGATTTCTAGCTATTTCGTAAAAATGTGATATCTGGCGGGTTTTTTGGCGGGACCGCCGTGTCATCTAGCGGTTTCGCAAATTTAAGTGCTGGCAACACTGCCTACTAGTAGATTCTATATACTCTGGTAAAACGCGAATAAATAATAATACAGCTCCACCAAGCTTAGAAAGGACGCGGCAAATATGCCAACTAATTTGATAAAAATTTGAATGAACCAATGAACGTTGAGATATTTCTCAAGTACATTCTGTTGTAAAAGTTACAAATCATTGAGTGTGTTAACATTTGTCGTGGTTTCTTGTATTTAATATTTACTAAATTTATTCCAAAAGTGCTTTATTTAATATTTGCGGTAACATTTTTTACGTATTTCGTGACTGCAATTTGACAAAATAATTTATGGATTTTAAATATTCGCGCCGAGAAACTTCTTCATTTGAGTGTACATTTTTAATTTTAGCAGCGCCTGACACGCCCCTAAAGTCGGTTCTAACGTTGGTGGAGCTGTATTTTAGTTGTTCTTTTCATCTTATGTTTTTCTCACTTTGACTCAGTTCATCTCTGTTCGGCTCACCTCACTTTGTCTCAGTTGGGTAACTGAGATGGAAATAAAATAGGTAAAAAGAATACGCCTATTATAAACTAACAAAAGTGTGATTCATTTAGTGACAGCACATTATTTCAAATTGTGGTGAAGAGAGAAAGTTATATTAAATTAAAAACAAAAGATGAATGAAAAGTTTTTGAAATGTGTTTCTAGTAAATTTGAGATTTAATTTTGAATGATTCATGCTAAATATGTTTTACAACACTTTCAAAAGTAACATGTCCTTGGATAAGAACAATAGTTCTGGTAGCATTAATTGTGTGAATAAGACTGTGGTGTCCAACATTTAATTTGGCTCGGGCTAGTTTAGAATTAAAAATTTTCAGATAAACCAAGTATATTTTTGATTTTAATACAGTAGAGTCGCAATAACGTTAATTTATCAACGACAGATTTAATCAGTTTTGAAAATTTCACATAACACGTAATTGAATACATGGATGAAAACAATATGCGGTTGATGCATACCATTATTATACAGGGTGAATGAGAGCACCCGTATCAGCAATTTTTTTCAAAAACGGTAGTCGTAGAGAGTTGGGTTAAAAAAATTTATTATAAAAGCCATAATAAAGAATCGAATGGTGATATTATTATTTCTCGGAAAGGTCGGCGTCCCGAGTAGTTTGCTCCAGAAACTTCAGAACTCCAGAATTTTAAATGGCACCATAGGTCGAAAATGGTATCGTTGAAAAGATCTTGCAAAAATAAGCAAGTTTTGTAGGAAAAATTATTTTATTACTCCCTCCCCTTTTCAGTAATATTCGATTGCATATAGGTGAATGAGACCACCCGTATCATTCTTTTTTTTTCAAAAACGGTAAGTCGTAGAGAGTTGGGTCAACAAAATTTATTATAAAAGCCGTAATAAAGAATCGAATAATGATATTATTATTTCTCGGAAAGGTCGGCGTCCCGAGTAGTTTGCTCAAGAAACTCCAGAACTCCAGAATTTTAAATTTTATAGGTCGAAAGTGGTATTGTTGAAAATATCTTTACGAAATAAGCAAGTTTTGTGGGAAAAATTATTTTATTACTCCCACCCATTTTAAGTAATGGTAGTCTCATTCACCCATATGCAATCGAATATTACTGAAAAGGGGAGGGAGTAATAAAATAATTTTTCCTACAAAACTTGCTTATTTTTGTAAGGTCTTTTCAACGATAGCATTTTCGACCTATGGTGCCATTTAAAATTCTGGAGTTTCTGGAGCAAACTACTCGGGATGACGACCTTTCTGAGAAATAATAATATCACCATTCGATTCCTTATTATGGCTTTTATTATAAATTTTTTTGACCCAACTCTCTATGACTTACCGTTTTTGAAAAAAATGACTGATACGGGTCCTTTGACCTTTGACGGCTGTCACGCAGTGACAAGGCTTTCGCCCTTTAGAACTGCTTCATCGTATTGACTTTGGTCGTGCATGTTTCTCGAGGGGTGCCTCGGATTGATTAATGTATAAGGTGGTAACATGTTATACATTAATCAATCCGATACGGGTGGTCGCATTCACCCATAACATGCAATCGAATATTACTTAAAAAGGGTGGGAGTAATAAAATAATTTTTCCTACAAAACTTGCTTATTTTTGCAAGATCTTTTCAACGATACCATTTTCGACCTATGGTGCCATTTAAAATTCTGGAGTTCTCAAGTTTCTGGAGCAAACTACATTCGATTCTTTATTATGGCTTTTATAATAAATTTTTTTAACCCAACTCTCTACGACTAGCCGTTTTGAAAAAAATTGCTGATACGGGTGTTCTCATTCACCCTGTATATAAAATTATTAATTTTATTCACGTATTTATTTGTGAAGTGACGTTTTATGGTTCCAGTTATCACGATTCTAATGTATTTCAATTTTGAATGTACAAACAATAAAAATTTGTAATATGTTGTACTTAAGGTAGTACTGTCGGTCATAGAATTTCCGTTCAGAATTTAACGAAATTTGGCATATTAGTAGATTATGATAAGATAATAATCCAGTTAAATTTTTGAAGAGCTACAGAGAACCAGTTAAAAAATATAGACATTTCAAATTTTATGCATTTAGCATTGAACCTTATGGGAAATCACATATTTTATCGAATTTTACAAAAAGTACCGTTCAGATTTCAATAAAAAATTAGAAGAAGAGAGAAAGTAGTATGTAAAACATTTTAGACCCTTAAAAATATAGGTTCAGAGCATGGTATAGTAGTAATTAGCAAATAAATATCAAAAAATGTACTTTTTGTATCGTAGTTTTTAGATGTGGCAACGTCGTAAAATATCACAACGCGCGCGAAATTTAAAAATTCATATAATATGAGAATGTAGTAGGTTTCATAAAAGTCTTTATTAAAATAAACTCGAATGAGATTTTAAAATATTTTATCTTCTATATTATTATAAAATATCTATATTTTATTTAAAAATGCAGAAACTACAACGACTAGCGTTTTTTGGTATAACAGGGGCTATGCGTACAATCTCAACTGCGGTTATGGAGTCATTTTTAGATCTGCCACTTCACCTACGAGTGAAAATGGAGGGCTTACACACCCCCATAAAATAACCCAAATTAAGAAATTAAAACCGGGAAACAAAACAGGTCACATAAAAATACTGGACTTCTAGAGTCAAATCTGCTTGAAAAACCTTTGGAATTCATTCCGAGAACTTTTGACTTTTAGACACTGTTTGAGGTTGTCATTCAGGATCACAACATGGCTAGAAGTCAAACAATGCAAGTGGATACAAAATCTTCCAACTGAAATACAGATGGATCAAAAACTGACCAGGGAACAAGGTATGATGCATCTACAGCTTTAGAATGCCAATATAATGTCTGACAGCCAAGCTGCGATAAAAGCACTGAAAGCCAATAGCTTTGAATCTTTATCCATATAGGAATGTATACAATCTCTCAACAAAATTGGCCAAAGGCAACAAAATTGCACTTCACTGGAGGCCAAGTCATGAGGGAAATGAGATAGCTGACAAACTAGCTTGATCAGGTTCAAAAGCGCCCACGACTGGACTTGAATCGTTCTGTGAGTTATCTAAAACACAGGGGTGGAAATCCATAAGTGGCAAACGGAGAGCAGGAAACCCTCTGGTACAATTCACCAGGACAAAGACAGGCGAAGAAATTATTTATAGAGTACTCGACTGCAGATCATAAGAAACTTCTTCTTTTTTCAAAGAACGAAATTATTATACTTGAATGTTTGCGTCAGTGTTAAGGGTAGTTAACATGAGCTTTCCAGGATTGTTTTTTAATTTATTAGCTAATGCAACCTGTTGCAGTCTTTTCTCGTAAATTTTTTGTGGTACTCTTTTACCTTTCCAATGAAAAATGAAATTGAAATGAAAATTTTGACGGTGAAATAATTTTTATACACACGTATGATGCCGGCAACTGGTGCTGTTTACATTTAGAGTGAAACAGAGTCACTGTACACGTGATGAAGCCAAATCGTTATGATTTAATAATTTGTAGCTATCTTTGTTAAACACTATAGTTCGCTATCTTGTTATCTCTCTCAGAATTCTGAAACCGACGACGTATGTGCAATTTTAAAAATTTAAATTGACATAACCAAAAAATTAATTTGATATGTCAGATAGCTCTACAACTGTCACACCATCGCGACGTTGCCAAGTCTAAATACTGCTTAAGTCAAGTAAGACTGTAAATACATTTGACTCTTGCAGTATCGACAGTACTACCTTAACACAAAAAAAAGTAAAAAATATGTAATTTGGAAAAGAAGTTAAAGAATTCAAATACAAATTAAATAAACAAATATCCATGTCCAAGTTGATAAAATGAGTAAAATCTAGAGTTAGGCACCACTGGTATAAGGTGTAATAATTATTGTACAAAAGCTAAATTTCTTTTACATGTTATTTCCACAAGTACATCTGTTTTTTTCCCATAATTGAATAAACAATGGTTAAAGAATTGCGCTTATTTAAATTTTGTAATACCTATTCTGAAAATAAAATTCAAAAAATACAGATAAATGATTTACCCTTAATTAGTGGTTTATATTCATTGCTTGCATACATGCTTCTAATTAAAAAATCAGAAAATAATAAACCACACAAACCGGCTCTATTAGATAGAGGTGTTCCTTCACCTGGTTGATTATAGCCTCCGCTTCCTGGCTGACCATAATTAGCACCTGGTTGTTGTCCGTATGGCGCTCCCACTGGTGGCCCATATCCTTGTCCATAAGGCGCTCCCATTCCTGGTGGTGGTGGTGCACTACCGCCGCCATAAACTGGTGGTGGGGCATTAGGATAGCCTGTACCAGGATAGGGTTGTTGTTGTTGAGGAGGATATCCACCTGGTTGGCCACCATAATAGCCTTGATTGGGATCTGATAGCAATGTTAGAAAATTGTTTCAAAATATTACATTATAAGTTGTACACTTTTAAATTTATCATTAGCAGTATCTAAGTTATTGACAGCAACAGTAAGTTGGTAGGGTAGACTGAGGTCGAAAGTAACAACCTGAATATCTTGTTACATATTTACATTATAATAAATAAACGACAAATAGGTTAACAGTTTAAGTGAGCAATCTGTACAAGTTAAGTTTTCGAAATATGTTAAATTGTAAAACAATTATTTCTATTGGAAGTATGTTTTTACATAACAAATGGCAAACCACCGAAGTATAATCTGCATAGAAACCTCAAAAATGAAGTGTAATAATAAAAAATTTTTTAATTTATATTTAGGTACAGTTTAAAATCTCTAAATACTCTCCGTAATTCGGAAACCACGTTAAACTGTAGATCCTCTATGTATGTTACCATACAGATATATCGGTAGCTCCAAATAAGAGAGCGTCCATTAATTACGTAAAGACGATTTTTGTAAATTTTAACAGCCCCCAACGTAAAAGTACATAAGATTGTGGCACCCCCCCCCATCTTATGTAAGGATTATTAAATAAAAACTAATTTTGACGCCCCCTTCCTCCCCTTATATTTATAAAATATGAATAATAATAATACCTAATATTTTATAGGTAAAGACAAAAATTTAAATTAAATTTTATTTATATAGAAAAATTAGTTGACAGAAGAACGCGTCTCAAACAACAACATATTTTTTTATCACATTAAAAATGTCGAATTTCGTGCCAAATAAGGAGCATCTGCGGACATCATTACAATGTTGCTTCAAAGACATGACAGGAAGTCTTTTTTGCATCGAATTGTGACAGGTGATAAAAAGTAGATTTATTTTGAGAATCCTAAACGCAAAAATTCATGGGTTGATCCAATCCAACCATCAACATCCACTGCAAAACTAGATCGATTTAGAAGAGAACGCTCTGTATTTGGAGGGATCAGAGTTTGGGAGAGATCAAAGTTCTGTTTTGATTTAACAAGGGTTTTTTAAAATTTTTTTTTAAATGTGAGAATTTCACACCCTTAATGCTATTCTCTTTCAAAAAAACTTTATTCATTCCGAGTATTTTTGGGCTAGCCGTGGCTAGTTCAAGTTTGTTACTTACTACTCGCTAAAGAATTTATTCCCATTTATTTTAAATTTTTTATAATAGCGGTAGTATAGGGGAATATAAATATTGAAGAAAAATAAAGAATTAAAGAAAACTCACCTGGACCTGGTGGAGGATAAGGACTGTTATTCCATGTCGTCATTTTTGTTTGCTACAATAATAATGTTTTAATACAAATAAAATTTTACTTTATTTCATTTTTTATTTAACACGTTAAGTACGGGTGTACAGCAAATGTACGATCCCCAAGGCTGGGTACTTTTTATTTGGGTATCATCTCAATATTGTATAGACTATAGACATAAGTGTCTCGTCGTCCAGAAGTAGTTACCAGTAAGCCACACGTGATGCCCCATGCCGTACTTAACGTGTTATATATAAATCTTATGGCCGGTTTCAGCAACCTTAACTTAAATTTAATCTCATATTAAATAACCCATGTTAAATATGAACCAATAGAAATCGGTTTTATGACTTTTAGTCATTTTCCATTGGTTCATATTTAACATGGGTTAATTTAATCTGAGATTAAATTTAAGTTAAGGTTGCTGAAACCGGCCATTAGTAAGTACTAGGCAATCAACTATTCGTCCAGGCAACAAAGCCGAAAAAACATCGGGAAACATGTGTATTTAAGTGTTCAAATAGCTTTTTAGCTTAATTTTATGGACAAAATATTCTAAAACCAAAATTGCAGTTTATTTAAAAATAATTTCTATTACGAATAAAAATGTCTTGCACTTCGTGTTCGCCATTAGAAGTGAATAGGATCCTTATATGAAATTCTAGTTTTATAATGCAAATTCAAGTAAGAAGTACGTTAGGTAAATTTTGAAAAAATGTCCCACTCGAGTGTGACGCATACCTAAAAACTATCCAAACGATGTAAAATATTTATATTGGTACAGACAGTATTCGCTTCGGAAGTAAGTAGTACAAATAAATATTATTTCGAGTTAATCTTTTTGCAGAGAATTTTTTATACTTCAATTTTGGTCTAGTTTTCCGTAACGTGAAATTATGAGTTATAAACGAAAAATCTTGCCAAGGGGGGCTAAAACTTCTAATTGGAGGAAAAGCACATAGAGGATTTTAGGAGACCTAATGTTATAATATCTGCTTGTACTGCAGAATAACAAAGCTATTTTTCTGCAACTCAACTTACTGCCTTTAGTGCAGTTGCAAAAGATATTAGTATTTATTAATTAACCGGGAACCGGCGACAAAAGATTTTGAATGGGTTCTAATCTATTGTTTTTAATTGTACATCCCCAGTCTTCAAAATTTAACTCATTTCATTATCAAGCCATTTTTGGAGGGCGATAGTAAACTCAGCCGCTTAACAGAAAGGCTACTAATCCTACTAGGTAAACTCAGCCTGCTAGAAATTTTCTGCCTTAATCTTCACAGGTAAACTCAGCCGGTAAATACCTAAGCCTTGCCATACAGGGTGGCCCCAAATATCAGATGGCTGCTTATTCCAGGACCGTACCTACCTTAGGTTAGGACGGTTAGTTAATTAATAATTGCCATACAGGGTGGCCCAAATATCATATGGTTGGTACTTTTACGCAGTACTAGCAACGGTACTAGTATAATGTCATACGTATAATGTAGTGTAAGGACTAAGAAGTTAGTAAAGTTAAAAGTTAGTTAGAAGTTTTGTTTAAACCGAAATACAGTTCATCACATACAATGGAGATTGTCAAAGAGATAGTTAGCCAACGAGGAAAAGTTATGCTATTGAAAAGCGCATATTACATTGAAAAGAGAGATCCACTGGCCGAACTTAGGTAAGTGTTAGCTAATGATTTATTTTAATGAGGGAACCGTGAAAATAAGCTACATCCATCGTTCGAGCTTATGTTAGTGTAAGGAAACGATTTTTTTAATGAGGGGACCGTTAAAAACTAGATTCACCGGTCGAGCTTAGGTTAGTGGTAGGAATCGATTTTTTTTAATAGGAGGGCCGTGAAGAGAGATTCACTGGTCGAGCTTAGGTTAGTGTTAGGAAACGATTTTTTTTTTCATGAGGGGACCGTTAGAAGAGAGCTCGAACAGTGCGAGCTTAGGTTAGTGGTAGAAATCGATTTATTTTTAATAAGGGCACCATTAACAATCCACGGTGGAGCTTAGTTTATATAGAAGGCTAGATACGCGACACCTAATACATGCAATGTTATAGAAGTGAAGCCTGGCGGCCATTTGTTGGGTTGGCAAAACCATAATAATTTCGTACGTAACTTGTTGTAACATGAGTAAATTTATAGTATTCAAGCAGGAATTTAATATTAAATTTATTTATTTATTAAATAATACAGAAAAACAGCAATAAAACAATTTAAAATATTTTATTGTTTTAGGTTAGGTTTTATTTATTTGCAAATAATACTAATTTATACTAATTAATTTAATTTAATGCATTTTGGCATAAATAATTTATCTATAATCCTATAAATTCACACAAAACAAACACTGTAACAAGCATTTTCTTACATTCCTTGCCAACCTGACAAATGGCGAACCAGGCTTCATTTCTGTGTACGAGTTAGTTATCTAGCCTTCTATATAAACATCTATGCTTAAAACTGAATATAGCCAATAACCTTCAAATTACAGCATATCATATATTACTTTCATTCCTCGGAGCAAAGCGCTCGTGCATGTTGCTCGGAGCTAAAAAAATCTTGTGGGCAAAATGTGCGCAATATATAAATTCTTTCGATTTCATATATTACGCACATATATATCATGTCATTTGCAAATTTGCTCACGTATGTTGCTCGGAGCAAACTCGCTCCCGCATGCCAGCCCAAAATGCGAACCATCAGTTGATAACTGTAATAATGTACCTAACTATATATTTTTTATCAATTTTTTCATTTTTGTTTTTTATGAAAGATGACTTAAAACTGAATATAGCCAATAACCTTCAAATTACAGCATATCATATTATGTAATATATTATATTACTTTGTTAAATCGTTGATTGAAGAACTTAAAAGATACGCAGCCTTACGAATAAAACTGTGTCGAGATGTAGGTGACGTTAACATTAATTATCCTTCAGCGTTGATTGAATGAATATTTATAATTATTCTATTCTACCAATCAACGCTAACGTCCACATCTCGACCCATTTTTTTCGACACGTTTTTGCTCGTTAGGTTGCGTATCTTGTTAAATTCTTCAATCAACGGTTAAATTCTTCAATATTTTTAAACATTTTTAAAAACACTACGTTTTTAAGATTTTATTATAAAATTGGTAGTATTGATTAATCTTAGCCGCCATAGGCGCAACTAGGGGGGGCCAAGCCCCCCCAAAATATCCCAATTTTTCGTTATTTTTACCCCCACCTTAAAAAAATTGTTTGAAAACATTTTTTTAGCCCCCCAAACTTTTGACCCTAGTTGCGCCTATGTTAGCCGCTTAAGACTACCAGGCTGAGTTTATCTATACAGATTAAGCCTAAGCTTAATCCGAGAGGATTAAAATACCTTAAGCGGATTAAGACTTCCAGGCTGAGTTTACCTATGCAGATTAAGCCAAAGCTTAATCCGAGAGGATTAAAATATCCTTAAGCGGCTGAGTTTACCACTGCCCTTTTTGGACATGGAGATGGATTAAATATATTCTGTTGTCATGTACTGAATGTAGGTAGGTAGGTAGATTGGTCAATTTTACTGGTTTATTAAACCTGGTTGCTTTTACAAATGAATAATATCGGTGTTTATCAATCAATTTTTCATCAATGAAGAATTTACATTGCCAGAAGTATGCGAATTCCATTTTCAATAATTAATTCTCTTGAAATTTGTGGCATTTTAAAAACTTCGGCACACTCCTGTAAGTCCTCGTAATTTGAAGATGTAGTAACACCTTCTGAGACGGTCAGAGCATAATGGTCAAGCTAGTTTACAAGTGAAGTAATAACTTTATTCTGCCCATCTCTCTGCTCCTCCAGGAGAACCCTGGATTTAAAAAATTAAACATAACATTTTGCGGACCATTCAAAAATTTGGCCAAAAATCGTAAAAATAATATGCTAGTATTGTATTGGCTGTTTCCAGAAATTTTGCGCAGAAATTTGACCACGCCGGCCCACAGTAGGCTGAATCCCTAAAAAACGAGAAATTTGCTTTTTTCTCTTTTGCTTTTATTCACAATTTCTTATATACTGTTTGTTTGCGGTTGGTAAATTTTTAATTGATTAAAAAAAATGAAGTCGAAAAAAAGCTTAAAAAGGCATGTCCTAACAGATTTTTTGCGTGCAAAGAACATATTTATACTAAACATGCTTAAACGAAATGAATAGCACTCATTTTAAGAGTCGCATTATGGATTTAATACGTAAAATGATGATTTTAAAATTTATCTTCATATGAACTTTTCTCGAGTTGTAGGAATATCATACTCGTGAAATTTTGTATATGTACTTCTTAACTACATATCTACATCATATTAAAATTTCTCTCACAAATGCCTGCCACCTTCCGAGATATTAACATTTAAAAAATTGCTCTTCCTAATCTTTTAATCTTGGTTTAATTCTAGTTTTTAACATAAAAAGCCATGTTCTAACAGGTTTTTTGCGTGCAAAGAACATATAGCTATACTAAATACTCAAATGAAATAAACAGCAGTAATTTTAAGAGGCCCATGATGGATTTAATACGTAAAATGATGATTTTAAAATTTATCTTCATATATGAACTTTTCTCGAGTTGTAGGAATATCATACTCGTGAAATTTTGTATATGTACTTCTTAACTACGTATCTACATCATATTAAAATTTCTCTCACAAATGCCTGCCACCTTCCGAGATATTAACATTTTAGAAATGGTCCCTCATAATAAGATACTGTATACAGGGTGTACAAAAAATTTAAGTATCTTATTATGAGGGACCATTTCTAAAATGTTAATATCTCGGAAGTTTGTAGGCATTTGTGAGAGAAATTTTAATATGATGTAGATATGTAGTTAAGAAGTACACATACAAAATTTCACGAGTATGATATTCCTACAACTCGAGAAAAGTTCATATATGAAGATAAATTATAAAATCATCATTTTACGTATTAAATCCATCATGGGCCTCTTAAAATTAGTGCTGTTTATTTCATTTGAGTGTTTAGTATAGCTATATGTTCTTTGCACGCAAAAAAAACTGTTAGAGCATGGCTATTTTATGTTAAAAACTAGAGTTAAACCAAGATTAAAAGATTAGGAAGAGCAATTTTTTTAATGTTAATATCTCGGAAGGTGGCAGGCATTTGTGAGAGAAATTTTAATATGATGTAGATATGTAGTTAAGAAGTACATATACAAAATTTCACGAGTATGATATTCCTACAACTCGAGAAAAGTTCATATGAAGATAAAATTTAAAATCATCATTTTACGTATTAAATCCATAATGCGACTTTTAAAATGAGTGCTATTCATTTCGTTTAAGCATGTTTAGTATAAATATGTTCTTTGCACGCAAAAAACCTGTTAGGACATGCCTTTTTAAGCTTTTTTTCGACTTCATTTTTTTTAATCCATTAAAAATTTACCAACCGCAAACAAACAGTATATAAGAAATTGTGAATAAAAGCAAAAGAGAAAAAAGCAAATTTCTCGTTTTTTAGGGATTCAGCCTACTGTGCGGCCGTCACGATTCGTTTCGGGAGGCATACCCATTTAAAATCGCACTGACTCATCTTTGAATGCAGTGAGATCTTATCTCTCTCTGAGAGTTACCTTTGTCATAATACTTACACAAAGTATCTATTAGTGGGGTAAAATTATTTCATTTTCATTTTGTAAACAAACATTTGAAGTGTAAGCGGAAAGAAATATCAGTCACATTAAATAAAAAAATGAGATAATGATTTTAAATAAAATATTGTGTATATTATTTTTTTTTTAAATAAATATTATTAAAATAAGGCGAAATGTATATTAGTATGTAAACTAGGTTTAAATTTTAATTTAATACACGTTATATAGCAAAATACGATCTTTGTAATTAATTACAAAAATAAACAATTATTTCTGCAATATCTTGAATTTAAATTCAAAATAAACCACCAAACTAATGTCGAAATCTCAAAATGTATTTTGAATGAAAACAATGTCTTTTTTCACCACTGTTTTTGACGTATTTTGTGCACCGTTATATCCAGTCATCACTACCCAACAATAATATCTGTCGCAAATGGTATGTTTTTTTCACCATCTAGTAAGATTTTTGTTACAGCACGTTTCGTGGTTTTGGTACGCAAGTTTCGACGACCTTATCCGACCACACTCTTGCTATTTACGTTAATGGGTTTTATTGTCATCAAAGAACCATGCCATCATCTCCAACTTCCGTTTTACTTGGAAATACTGAGTTCGCCACTTTGGGAAGTTCCTTTACATCTGGATGGGTTGATATCACCACTTGCTACTACATCAACAGCTACTCACTCGATGGTTCTAGGAAATCTAGTGCAGTATTTATCAGTGAATCTCGTATGATCAGTCAGGTACTTTCGTCAGCTGCAGAAGCCGCATGTCAAAAACGACTGGAAGAAATATGCTGTCACCTTATATTATGTAAACTTACTATAAGCTCTATTAAGTAATTTTAATTTCTCCATCGTTATTTTAATTTCAATTTTTGAAAACCGTAGTGGTTATAATAATTTTATTAGAGGCTTGTTTCATATTGTTGGGAACACTCTTTAACTGCGTTATGCTTCATTCAGTAACGGCGTGAATTGTTTTGCACATATCAATACATTGAAATCTTTGAATTATGCCACGATTTTCTATAAATCATTATTATCTTTTATTAAACCTGTATGTTACCAATACCAGTATTCTATTTGATAAGTTGCCCTCCAAACTACATTTTATTTCTCCACAATTATCATAAAGGTCTATAATATAGACTCTATACCAACATCGTGGCAACACAAATTGAAGAGTTACCCTCTCCAGATTGCAACTCATTCTAGTATCTTTGTTTTGGGCAACCCACTCATTAGGGGTTGCATTCAGAGGGACAATTTGTGTTTCAATTTTTGATAAATCATTAATTTAAGATAGAATACAAAAATTGATGCTTCGTGACACTTTTATAGTACAGTAGAACCCCGATTATCTGTGGGCGCGTTATACATAGATCATCCGTGCGGCGCGACCGATGTATCCGTGAGCGTTTGCAACTTTGATAGTATAATATGTAAAATCAAACGTCTAGAATTTCTGCATACTTCACAGCTGCATTTGGATTACATACAAAGATGTTTAGTGTATGTTTTAATAAAAAACTTCAATATTATTATTATCCGTGCAGAGCACGGTCCCAGTCAGACCGGATAATCGAGGGTGCTACTGTAATTAGAATTAATAATAAACAATGTCTCTGCCGTAAGTTTTTAAAAAAGTGGCTAAGTTCGTTAGCGTAATTCTCAATTCCACAGATCCAGACTGGCTTTAGCAGAAGTTTATTTTCCATGGATAATGCTGACTTCGACCCATTAACCAATACATATCTGTCAACTTGAGTACGAGCTGCTTATATTTCGTCCAGATATGCTTTTTGTATGCAAGTCAAGTGAATACCCAGATATTTGACACCTTCTGTTTGTAGCAGCACTCTATTGTTCATAGTTACAGATGGACTGTAGATACTATATCTACGCATAGTAAATATTACGTGTACAGATTTAACCTAGTTGGCTTTTATGTCATATTTTCAACCATGCTTGGATTAGATTAAGGTTTATCTGTAAGTCTTCCGATGTTTGAATAGAATTTATATGTGATACCATGACGACTGTATCATCCAGGAATGTAGCAATTGTTATACTGCATTTCTCACGTGTGCTATTTAGCCGACTACAGCTGTATATTGAACAATACAAAAATGTTCGTTTTTAATTTCAATAAATTATTAGAAGGTTTTGGTTTTGATTATAAATAATATTTATGCTTTCTGAGATAGATCATCGTATAAAGAAGACTAATTCTTCTTTCTACTATGAAACTAGATATTATCATGTATGTAATTAATAATTGGATTTTTTGTATTACATTCCTACTAGAAAAGATAAGAGTAATTGGTACCCACGTAAAAATAATGAGTCATTATGATAAATTATAATTTATTAAAATATTGTCAAATTGCACCATGAATTAAATACTACTTATGTATTAAATATTAAACAAATATATAATATAAGTTATTGTAGTTTACTTTTAAATAAAACTAGTACTTTTATAAATTTTTTAAAATTAAAGATGACTTACCAATAATTCAAAGGCAAACAACCAATATAACAATTTATTATTCCTTATAAATGCGTAGGTAAGTGTTACTATGGTGCTATAGAGAAATGTTAACAATTCTAATCGATATAGGTATTAGGTAAATATGAAAATGTTGTTGAAAATTATTTAGTGTAGGTTCATTAACCACAATGATGTTGTCCGATACAAACTAACGTAACTAGATCAATACCAACAACAACCAGAACAACGATTTAAAATTTCCCTGCAAATCATGACAATGTACAAGGTTCAACACAAAAACCATTCCAGAAAATGAAAGTAAAAATTCTGACGTGAGCATCAACAGGACTTTCTAAACTCTTTATCTACCTATGTCATTTTGTTATATTGATTTTGAATGTTACTTTTCAACCGCCAATTCAACAACTTTAAATAAAAACTTTTACAATCAAAGCTGACTTTCATTCACTAGTTAGCGAAAATTCATTTTAAACAGAATCGATTAATAATGGTCAGCAACTTTTTAAATTTTTTACAGTAAATCATTACTAACTGCGTGCAGTTAGAATGAAATTCTGATCTTCAAAGAGTCGTTAATGTAAAAAAAAAAAAATTACAAAAAAAGGCGAGAGGGACCTCCTTCTACAGGAGGATTCTCCCCAAAAACAAAATAAAATACAAAGTAAAATTATGTCTGATGGACTTAATCTCAACAGTTTAAAAAGCTGTCTGAAGGACATGTTTTTTTATGATATCATCTTGGTTGTCATCAAACTTGATTCCTATGGCCTGGTTTAGCCAATAAGTGCAATCAAATACTTGTGCAATCATAGGGGAGATTGGAAGTTGTGGTCTAGAAAAAGGTCCCCTTGTAATCTCCTAAACTAATATAAATTTATATTATTTATAATTTATTTGTCCTCCAGGCGGAAATCATCATCGCTATAATGGTCTGTGCAGAAGAGATGATGGGGAGGGCCTATGTAAATAGGCGAATCTGCATCATGTCCGACAGCCAAGCAGCACTCAGGGCCCTGGAAGCGGTATAAATACAATCCAGGGCCGTGAAGCAATGCCTCAAAGCACTGGGTGGGCTGGCACAACGCAACAGCGTAATGCTGAGGTGGGTTCTGGCTCACACAGGCATAAGAGGTAACGTACAAGCAGACTTCCTGGCAAGGAAAGCATCTAGTAGGTTCAGAACCAACGTGCGGGTTAGCTTATTTGACCGCAAAAGGGATAATTAAAGAACTACCAAGTAATCAACACCTTAAATACTGGCGGGGCCTCCAGGTACTCAGGCAGTCGCGGATGTTCATGGAGGGCCCCTCCAGTGGACAAAGGAAATAAGATAGGACTGTTTAGTTTAGTCAACTTTATAGAGGATGCGGAACTATTGGAGTAAAACACGAAACAAGGGGTACGATAAGCCAGGAGCTTCAGTGCAAGTGGTTTGAAAGAAACACACCCATTCAGCAATAATAAAATAGCCGCCGCGTCACATACATTAGAGCACATGCCTTGCCAAGTAGTCATGCGCATTTTATTATTTATCCATAAGATTTCATGTTGCATTTTTATGCTGTTTTATTTTGATTATTATGATCTTCAATAATTGTTTGTTTCGCGCCGATTCCAAATTAGTTAATAATTATATTATTATTAGTTTTTAATTTTTTATTTACCTACTTACTTACCTGCCTTACTTGAATCCTATTTTTCTATCCTTATGGGCGGCATATTAACATTTTACCTCTCTCGCAACCAAAAATACTTTATTATAAATAAGGTAATAATTATAATAATGGTTGTACCTACACCATCGTTGATATCGACCTAATTTCACTTTTTAGGGGTATTTTTGGCTTAAATTTGCCGAAAATAGAGATCCATCCCCTTCCCAGTAGTACACTTTGCCGAGTTGGACGGCCCTAGGGGATATTTTTAATTGGTTAGTGTTGTCAAAACGGCTCTGGAGCGTCCGCAGCGGAAGTCATTTGACAAGACAACTAAATCCTATTCGAATCCATCAACATTAAATAAATTTGCAATATTAACCATGAATCTTATATATTGGTTCAGTAGCCCCTGCTAGTAAAACGTTTTCTCCAACTTTTGCTCAAAATCTGTTTTGGTTTGCAATTGTTCAAAATAATCAGTATAACAGTAAAAAATTTTTTATACTGTTATATTTATCTACCAGATGCTATATTTGCAATTTTATGACACAACCTCCCATAATTTGTTTTATTTTTATGTCCTCGGAGCACACTGGCAAGGGGCGAGCCAACACTGGCACTCACCAATTTGCACCATTTTTAATATACCTTATACTATTGGAGTAAAACACGGAACGCGGGGTACAATAAGCCAGGAGCTTCAGTGCAAGTGGTTCGAAAGAAACACACCCATTCAGCAATAATAATAATAATATACCTTTGTCATAATTAGTTAGACAATAGGTGAAAATTTAAAATTCCAGAAATCGGCCAATTTGGAGAAAATCGATTTTGAAGAACGAAAATTGCAGGTAATTTTATACAGCATACATCACGTGTATTATTTTATAACGTAACATAATGCATTAAGATTAGACAAGCCATGATTTTCCCGTAAGAATTACATTGTTGGCCGAGTTTTGGAATTTTAAATTTTCACCTGTTGTATAAATAATTATGACCAAAAGATATATTAAAAATTGTACAAATTGGTGAATGCCAGTGTTGGCTTGCCCCGTTAGTGTAATAAAAATCAGATACCAATATGCCAGCACAACATAACAGAACGCACGGACGTGGTGCACACTGAATCTACTGGTGAAAGATGTCTTAATGGTCAGTGTGCATTAAATTTATCAGATAGAAACGCCATTACATTAATTTGAAATTGGCCTAATTAAAAAATTTCACTGAATAATATAATTCTATTGCACATACACACATTTATCTGTTTAGATTGCTTTTCTCCAGCTGAGAAGGAAATTAATAAAATTGCAAATTTCTATCCTATATTAGAAGAACGCTGTACAAGCGAAAACAATTATTGCATAGTAGGTTACCATTTTTAACTTTGTTCGTATTATGATACCTAGCCATTTACAACAATTTTTCTTATTTGTTGATACAAATTAATATACATCATAATTACACTAGTGTAGTTTCAATAGGTACATTAATTAATTAAAATATAAATATAATGCAATGCAAATGTGCATGTTGTCTATGAAATGATTAATAAGAAGAAAAAAAAACAATAATTTAATAACGTTTAAATAATAAAGTGTCAATTAAAATTGTTTTTAACTGTGATCACAAAATAAAATGCTAAGGATACAAGCAAAATATTGTATTATATTTATTTTTATAATTATAGAGATTAATTTGTAAATTTTGATGAGTATTCTTTGAGGTAATTGTATGATACAACAAAAACATTAATAAGTGTGTGCGTTAACTGAAACTTAAAATTATTACAATTTATAAAATATCTAATTGTTACAACAGGATCTAGAAGTACTTGCTTGTTGTCTTCTGTCAACCATAACCCTATCAATATGTTCACCAGGTTCTCTACCTGCTGTTTTATCTAATATGGCTTCTGCTAGCTCGTTAAATGCTCTTTCTATATTTATGTTTGCTTTAGCTGATGTCTCCATAAATCGTATGCCATGTTCACGAGCAATCTATATAAGTAAAAATATAATCAAAATCAATTAATAATATTAAAATGTTGATAATCAAAAACATAATAACGTCATATTTCTACAAAATGGACTTACGCCTGTGTAAAAGCAAAAGGTGGTCATTTTGAATCAATTAAAATGTAAAAGATTCTGTGGAATTTATTTAATAAAATGGAGCCAAGGAAACACGATATAAAAAAAAAAAACGGTTTTTGCGGACACGAGATTCTACAAGACTTTTGAGCTAACTTTAAAATGTCAAAACAAAGATTTACACTAGCTTATAGCTTACTATCTTTCATTCCGAGGATAAATGCTTACATACAGTATTTTTAATTTTAAGTTGTTTAAATTTACTTGCAAACATTTCAAAGAATATAGTGGCACAACTAGGTATGTGTCATAAAATCGACACCCCCAAGGAACAAAGCCGTAACTCGAGTTAGGCCATATTTGAGTTAAGACTACCGCTGTAATCCTTAGAAAACTACCTTTTTTTTTGTAAAAAAATTTTTAATTTACGACCAATAATTCCAGAGATAATCAGTGGAACATAGTTGTATCTCAATGTTATTACATTGGAGAAATAAATTTCAAATGACCCTCCTGAAAAACAGGTAAAAATGAGTTACGGCTTTGTTCCTTGGGGGTGTCGAAATAATCTTTTATATAAAAGAAATTGGATCCAAACTTAATTTATGTGTCTTATTTCAATTTCAAGTTCTCTCTAAAAAAATAATTCCCCTTTATTTCTGCCCCCTAAGCTAAACTAGAGAGGCGGTCGGAGCATAGCGTTCACGCGAGTTGACTATGAATGCTAATCACCTGGTTCGAATCCGAGTGAAGTAAGAACTTTATTCTGACCGTCTCTCCCCTCGGAAGGCAATGACAAACCACCAAGGTGTAATGTGCCATGAAAGCCTTTAACAAGCATTGTTAAAGGTCACGACGCTTCTGTTAAGAAGCAATACGACGAAGAAGAAGCTGAACTAGACTACTTTATTTGAAATTTGATAAAAATGAAAAATGGTTTGGTTTAGCCCTAATACTTCATAGATTATTTATATGGGATAAATTTATAAGAATATTCTTCAATAAGTGATTGATTTGCAGAAACAAATTTCTTGCCATACCGCTTTCAATAATATTCGTTATTGTTCATACATTACAATCGTGGGTGACTCAGTTTCAATAATCGTCGAAGCAGTAATATGATACAAGTAAATTACATTTGCATGTGGGATAGTTTTTGTTTACATTTGAGTTGCATAAGTGATGGTTTCGAAGAAACACACAAATAAGCTTTCACACATGAAATGTGTAACTACCTTTAACCTTTAAGAAGTTTTAACAGGCTCTCTTGATCTATCACATTTGCATGCGACGATAATTTGACAAGTTTTATAAAAAAATCATAGTTTTGCAGTAAGCATAAACTTACCAATTCTCCCTTATCTTTGCTAACACAACGTTTATCTTCCATATCACACTTATTACCCAAAATCATTTTTTCAACGTCTTGATTGGCATGCTGCAAAGCAATCGGTACAATTATTAGGACTTTCTTTACTATATAATTAATAAAATACCTCATCAATATTTCGTAGCCATTTAACTATGTTTTCAAAACTCTTTTCATTCGAAATATCATAAACTAACATAATTCCCATTGCCCCTCGATAATACGAAGTAGTTATAGTATGGAATCGTTCTTGACCTGCGGTATCCCATATCTGTAGCTTAATTTTTTTACCGCGCAGTTCGACAGTTTTTATTTTAAAATCTATACCTGAAAATTAATTTTAAAATTACTGTTCCTGATGACCTCACCTTCTATTTATAATTTGATCTTTTAGATATTATAGATGTTATAATGATATGCAATGATGATAAAACATTGCTTTTTTAAATGTTGACAAAATTCAGAGGTGCAATTAATATTTCCATTGCATACTGCTCTACGACGTTATCAATTTCATGAATGTGATTCAAAAGGTTATCTTACCTATTGTGGATATAAATGTAGTAGTAAATGCATCATCAGAAAATCTAAATAATATACACGTTTTGCCTACACCAGAATCGCCGATTAATAATAATTTGAATAATAAATCGTAAGTTTTTTTTGCCATTCTTAAAAATTCTAACTAAAAAAAATAATCTTGCTGTTTTCAGTCTAGCGTTTAGGGTAAACGAGTTTGAGTTAGACACCCTAAGAATTACAAACATTAAAATATAAAATAACCAGAGTATGGCTAGTGTGGCCACACACGAGCGTTCTTTCGTGAAGGACATGGATCATGGAATAATAGTAGCAATTACTAAACATCATTTTTATCGGTGACCTTCGGCTACTAAAACAGAGAAAATTGACTCCAAATAGGGATTTTCAATTTCGTGTAGTATAAGTAATTCGCCTACGTTTCGAAGTTACACTAATCAAATACGAATGGAGTCGATTAGTGTAAGGTAACCAGATTAAATAACTACATTACCGACTGAAAAAATTACTGCGAGGTTGTCAGATGCATTAAAAAAGTAAGTGTGACGTCATACGTGGCAAACTGATGGTTCAAAATAAAAATTTTTTAAAAAATGTTTTTGAGAAAATTAAAGTCCTTATAGACTTTTGATCTATGCTATGGTGTTTAACAATAGCCAAACTTTAAGAAAAAAAATACTTCAAAATTCATGCAACAATTCAAAATTTGAATAATTTGTGTTTTATGTAATTTATTTACAGAATTTATTTTATTATTATTACACAATCTTTCAACACTTTTTTATGTACACATGCTAAAGGAAATTGATTTACTTATTTCAATTTCGCATAATTCGTAAACTGATTCCCACATTATTGATATTTGAAAATGATACTTCCAGATGCCGAGGAACCCCGAAGGACTCTGAATTGTTGTGTCTGAAATATGTATAATATTAAGGAGCATAATAAGCTTCCCATAATATCGATACTTGAAAGCTACAGTGCGATATCCTTTGAGAAAAGTATTGAATAAAATTGCTGATGAACTTTTCATCTAATGTCAGATCGAAATAATTTAAAATAATCTTGGGGTTTTGTAAATGGTCATAATGCACTGTATCATTTTTGTAAGTTTTGCATTGATGTTTAAATGTAGCACTAGTATATAACTTTTGGTATTCTGCTGTCTGTATGCTATAAAATAAAAAAAAACTAAAAAACAAAATATTCATCCGTCGAATTCTAACTGCAATTTAAACCTTTAACTTGAATTATATCTCAACTTGCCATTTTTCAAGATATCGCACTGTAGCTTTCAGGTAGCGATATGCAAAATATAAACACAGGATCATGCCCCTACGGCACTCTTTCCATATTTAATTATAGAGGTATTCTACTTCATCCTAAATGCGATTTAGAAATATTACTTTCCACCCTATATGGTATAGGTTGGTATTGGTCGTATTATTTATAGTAGTTGGCAAGTGATTTGGACTTGCGCGGCAAATGTGGAGGGAGAACGTTTGATACCAAATTCCGCTAATTTACACAAACATAGAACAAATACTTTACTTTACATACGGGAAACTGATTCAATTTTTCGGCGACACATAATTGCAGCTGGAAACGTGAATTAACGCTACTTGACGAAGGTATATAATTTAAATAAAAACTCTAATTATCACCAATACGGTTAAAATCATACTGATGTTTCATACTACTTTATCACCCACCAAATCTCGACAGTTTCGTTAGTATACGTCTTAAGCCAATAGGTGCGGCACCCTTAAAAATGTCGCCGAAAATAACAATAGAATTTGCAAGTTTCCCGTATTGTAAAGTAAAGTATTTGCATATAGAACTTAAATTAAGAATATTAGTTTCTGTACATTAGCCACTCCCAACCACTACAACCTCTACAACTGTTCAACGCATAGCGAGGACGTATGTGCTTTATTATTTTCAGTTTTGTTCCCAAGTTTTTGCTTATTTTTAGAATTTTAGAAAAACAACATGAAAATATGAAAATTCGTCGCAAGTGAAAGCTTTGCAGAAAATTTCAGCTCTCTATAGGACGTCGGAATAAGTTGGTTAAGAATGGCCTCAAGAAAGTCCACCCACACGGACGACGGACAACGCTCACACAAAGTTAGATAAAATCTTTTAAAAAGCCAGGACGCTGATCCATCTGTATTAATTTGTCCGACAACCTACTAATTATTGATCCAACTTTTTACCAACTTAAAATCGCCTTTCCTGGAATCGAGTTGTACACCAAGTAAGGTTCGGCTATGTATAATATAGATAGTATATAAAACGCCAGGACGCTGATTCACATGTATTAATCTGCCCGATAACCCAATTTTTTCTTCCTTTAATAATTCATTCATTCATACATGATGAGGAAACTGACGGTGTAGTAACCCACCTTTAACCATAAATTGGAAATATAATTATTTTTTTTTATAAATTAAATATTGATATAAATAATTATCAATTGTTAAAAGTTTTAAATTTAGTTATTATAAAAATTATATTTCTAAAGCCAACCCGGTATAATTTTATATTGTTATCTCATTGTTGAAATAATATAAATTTTAAGTTGGTAAATTTGAATAAAAAGAAATTTAATTTGAAACTCAAATTAAACTTCTTATTTATTATAATTGTATTTTAATTTAGAATATTATGTTAGCAAAAATATTTAACCAAATTATTAGTTATTTAAATTATTGTTTTATCAATTCAAATTATTTCCACATCATGTTAAATATTTTTGAGAACCTTAACATAGTAATTTTAAAGATAAGGGTAAGCGATGATTGAAATATGTAAAGCTTACGAAACTTTTAGTCATTTTTGAGAATAAACAAAGCTATAAATTTCAATTATAGATTTTGATAAACATATGGAATATGTAATATTACAAAATACTGGAAATTTTCCAAGATTTTCCAAAATGGTAATATTTTTAATTTCTTCTTGTTTTTCGTCGGCTTAATTTTTTGTTAAAAAGTTTTTATTTTTTAATTTTTTGCCGCTAAAATCTACTTACTTAATTTTTGATTACTTTTTTAAAATACTTACTTTACTTGAACCCTATTTTTCTACCTTTGTAGAATTTTTACAGGATTCAAATGAGACCAACTTTGAATAAAAAAAAGAATCATCACAATCGGACTACTCTGTGAAAAGTTATGTGTGCTGATCATACATAAAAAACATATACTACGTGTCGACTTGAGAACCTCTTTTTCTTTTCGTCTGTTGAAAATTACCTTAAATGAGGATAGTTCGGGTAGCACTAGGACTGTGATACCAAACAAAGCAATATTATACCCCCCCCCCCCACACAGAATGTATTCCAGGCTGCACCACTATGGGTACTATTCTAGTTTGGCATGAAGATAATCCCACATTTTGACTATCAGTTATCTTGAAGAATTATTTGCCATCTATGTTCCTTTTTTTGTTAATATTTTTAAATTTTGATTAAAGGTTTATTTATTAACATCTTATATTATTTGTGTATGCCTCCAGGCATATTGAATTTGTACTTAAATTGTGAACAAAGCACAGCTCGTGGGCTTACTGCAAAAACTGACCAAGTCAATATTAGGACCTTAAAGGACTGCATTGCATGGTCAGTTTTTAATTCTCATTTGTAGGCTAAAATTTTAGTTAAAATTAAAAAAAAAAAGAATCTTGCTAGAGGGGCCAAAAGTCGAACAATTTAATCCCATTCTTCTTTTTAATTAAAATTTAAGCCTAAAAAGAGAATTAAAAACCGACCATGCAGTGTAGTCCTTTAAGGTCCTAATATGGACTTGGTCAGTTTTTGCAGCAAGTTCACGAGCTATGTGAAGAAAATGCTTACCTTGCAAGATTTGCACTATGTGATTGTTACCATTCATATGAAATACTTCCCTTTCTGTAAAATGTTAAAATCATAAGATGGAACTTTTTCTCCAGTCCAATTATCCACTGGATGATTGGACTTTGTCAAAACTATGCGAAATGATGTATAACTCAATTTCGACCAAATTGTTCAGTACTTGCGTTTTTGTACCAAACCACTTTGTATGTTTTGGTTAGAAAATGAGACCCCGAGCTTTTAAAATAAAATTTTATCCAAAATCTAAAAATGCATTCTATTTAAAACAAAAAACCCACCATACAGAACATTCGGTATCATCAAAAATAATTCTTTATTATAGATATATATATATATAGAGAGACTTTTGTAACCTCAGTAGGTGTTTAATATTAACCCTCCAGTACACGCACAGTTTTTCTCGCCGTGAGTAGTTGCAGTGATCTGTCAGATTGAATGTGTAGCATTTTGTTTTAATTTATAATTTTCTAATTACATACATATCCTTTTAGAAGCATAACTGTATTAAAATTTTGTTTTCAATACATTAATGAACTACATACATTTAAGAACAATCACAAAGATTCAGGAGTTATGATAAATTTTATTAAATTATGATGTTAGATCATATAATGTACTGGAAGGTTAAGAAAGTTAACAGTTTGTCTGTGGCAATTAAGATCTGGTGTATCATAAATAATGATACACATGGATAGGTCACAACAGCACTAGCAAAAGTTTGCTACTGCATACATCGACATCAAAGACTGTAAAAAAGTCATATTAAAATGTTCAATAATATAAATAAAACTTACAATAAATAATGAATAATTATAATACATCCTTATAATACATAATATTAATTATATTATTGATAATATACCTAATAAGTTTAGTGTTCTTTGTAACTCTCTCCGTACACCTCAAATGCCATACAAATCACCAACTGTACCGAATAATACTGCTGTGGATTGTATACAATAAACATGATATCTTAAATAATATAATATAGGTAAATAAAATAAAAGTTTAACAACGTAACAACCTAAGTAAAACCGAAATATTTTATATTAGAGGTATCTAGGTACTTCTATTTATAGTAGTTATATAAACAGTGCTAAAATACTATGCTAGAAAGCCCTCTTTTTTATTATTATTCTTTGGTGATGATTGCAATCTCTCATTTCCATGTGTGTTACTTGGAATTACATTAGTTGTTGTTATATTTGGTAAAGTTTCCGCTGCAGCAACTCGTTCTGCTAGAAATTTTTCAAATTCACTGCTGGTCATTGATTCTTCTGTTTTGACTTTCTAAAATTGTATTAAAAATAATTAAAATAACAAAATAAACAGGACATAATACACAGTAATAAAAATATTTATTTCTAATCATTTAGCAATAAATCTCTAAAAGAATTTTCAAAAATGGGCGTGATAATAATAAATTATTATTAGTCTGTATTCTAAAATAATTATAATTTTTGACAACGATTTAATGTAAGCGTTAAATTATTGCAATTTTAGCTGCAAGCAAAGATATTATGTAGAAATCTTATTCAAAAACACTTTGCCTTTCGAACATCTCATTTATTGTTCAAAATGTCATACTTGCTAAATTTCTCATTTGTTCATTCATTTATTTATGTATTTATAATTTATTATAACCAAGATAATACAAAGCTTGAATCACATTATACTTTTTTCGTCTAGATTTCTCGTTCGAGGACATCTAGTATAATGTAAATCAGAAAATGTCATTCGATTTTCGTTCGAGTTTCTCGAATAAAAATATGCAGCCCGTCCGAGTTTTCGTTTGAGGTCGGTCCAAGTTAGGTAGTGCCGTGTAAGAGGTCCGTGATAGGTAGTCCTTATTGGGGCCATCTATACTAAAGCAAATGAAATAAAAACTCGAAACAAAATCGAACGTAAACTCGAACGAAAATCTAGACGAAAAAAGTATAATGTAATTCAAGCTTAATGTAGTTCACAAAAATTCCTGCCTTTGGTTTCATTCTCTATAATATAACGTATAAGCATATAACTGAAGTCCATCAACTAAAATTGTTTACCAATCGAATGGTGGTGGGTGGTTAGCAGTAGCTCATTAAAAGATTTTGAATAGATACAAAAATGGTGACTTTTAGGAAATATTTTTAATTACAGAAAAATGTGCAAAAATATAAATGATACCACATACCGTTTCTTGTAACCATGCAGCCATTTCATCAAAATCAGCTTCTCTTGAATTCTGCACAAAAAATAATAAATCAAAAGCAAAATATATATAAAAAAAAACATAATTACATACAAAATTTGAGGCTAAAGCAATATAATTTACTTAAAAATTAGCACAAAAACATACCAGGAACTGAAAATTTAAGTCAAAGAAAAAGTAAGCAATAAATAAAGGGTATTTAAAAATTATAAAACATAATTAATTAATTAAGCTATCGGATAATGAACAATGAACCATAGATTTTCCAAACAGCCTGACAGAATTGAAATGATGAATCGGAAGAGTTGTTAGATAGAGGTTAGTTGAATTGCAATTGCTACACTTATTATGACTTAACGATAACTTTTGTGAATATGTAATTTTCTACTAATCTCTGAGCTATTTATTTACGAAAATCTTTCTGGTAGATACCGCTTTAATAGGTGGCATTCGAAAATTCAATTGATACCTTGGAAGGTACGATTGAATTTTCAAATGAAACTGGTAGATGTGATATATACCGGTACAATTTTAGTAAATGTTTATTGAGCTCATTTGTGTTGTATATATTTAATAACTTTTATACATTTATAATAAGGGTATTCACACTCCCTTGTAATTATATACCGTAGTGCAGGGGTCGGGGAGGATGCATATCCTAGCCTAGTGAAGTTGTGTTAATGTTGCTAGGATAAATACAACGAAATATACAAGGGAGTGTGAATTCCCTTAATGTCATGATATATGGATCACTTGATTGACAACAATAATAATTATCTATAATTAAAATGACACAATAAAGAGTTTTTGAAAAACAAAACTTATGAAAATTCGCCTCAAGTAAAGTCCTTGCCAAATATCTGTGCGTTTACGTCACTAATTTCTGATTAAGAAATGACGTACTGAATATAATGTAGGACGTCATTTAGCTTTAGTAAAAAGAGTACAAAAACATTTACATGTCTTGTTGACAGAAACTAATAAAAGTCGTACGTTACTAATATTGCACATTATAGAAACAAGCAATAAAAAATTAGTATGTCTGAGCTATTACCATAAATAATGGGTAAAAATTTTTGATTTACGTAGTTGTTCCGTCTACGTGTCTATGGTAAGAGAGAAAGTTACATTAAATTAAAAAGAAAAGATGCATTTTAAAAAGCACTCGTTTGACTCATGTTTTCCAGCTTGTTTCATACCATTTTCAACTATGACGTAGACGCACAGATATTTGGCAATGACTATAGAAGTTGTGTACTAAATATCAGCTCTCTAACAAGGGGAAGGCCAACTTTGGTCGTCACAGATCTGCACCACTATCTTTATATCTTTACAACCCAATTAGAACGTCACTTCATGAAAGTTTAACGACCCGGAATTTAGAAAATTTTGTGAAAATAATTTTAAGGAGCAATGTAAAATTAAAGCATTGGTAGTTCAAATGCATTTCATTATTATTTCCTTCCTAAAAAAATCAGTCGACAACTGCTCAACATAACCTTAGATTTACCCATTATTTTATTTAATAATTTGAGCATTATATCTTTGCTTTGTGATGTAACAGCTTGCAATCCTTTTTGTAACAGCACAAAGTTTACAAATACAACATGTAATAATGGTTACAAGATAAATGAAAAAAGAAATTTAAAAACTCATACTGGTGAGAAACCGTTTGCCTGTCAAATTTGTGACTATAAATATGTGCTCAAAAATCATCTTTAAAGGATCATTTAAGAACTCACACAGGAGAAAAGTCATGTGCTTGTGAGTCTTGTGCCTATAAAATGTGTACACAAATCAAATTTAAAACGACATTTAAAAACTCATAATACCATAACTGCGATATAAACAATATAATCAGTAATACTTTGATTGTAATTATAATTTGAACCTCGTTCTTGAAACATTCCACTTCTTGATTATCAATATCTTTAAGTGTGCATTCAGATTGTATGCAATGTGCATACAGTTAAACCAAAATTAAGCATTATTTATGTCACAAATCTCACAGGCAAACGGTTTCTCACCAGTATGAGTTTTTAAATTTCTTTTTTCATTTATCGTGTAACCATTATTACATGTTGTATTTGTAAACTTTGTGCTGTTACAAAAAGGATTGCAAGCTGTTACATCACAAAGCAAAGATATAATGCTCAAATTAATAAATAAAATAATGGGTAAATCTAAGGTTATGTCGAGCAGTTGTCGACTGATTTTTTTAGGAAGGAAATAATAATGAAATGCATTTGAACTACCAATGCTTTAATTTTACATTGCTCCTTAAAAATTATTTTCACAAAATTTTCTGAATTCCGGGTCGTTAAACTTTCATGAAGTGACGTTCTAATTGGGTTGTAAAGATATAAAGATAGTGGTGCAGATCTGTGACGACCAAAGTTGGCCTTCCCCTTGTAAGATCATACCAAGTTAAATAAAAGCTTTTAAAAAATCAAACTTACTTTAATATCTTACAAATGACGTTGACAGCCGGTTTCTATCTAAAGTACTAGGTCTGATTTTTCAAAAATTGTTAATTTTATTTTTAAATGTTTAACTAGAATTTTTATTAAAGAACGAATACCAAATGTTGATATCTTTAGACGCGGAAAAAAACTCTTCAAATTGATACTACTTATTTTCATTCTTATCCGTTACAATGGGAACCAGGAATTAAAAAAAAAATCAATTTCCCATGTTATTTTTCTACGATCGGGTATCTGGTCGGGCACCCGGTATACAGAACAAATACATAATTTAAAAATTAATAGGTACATATATATTTTACGGAGGTAAGGTAAAAACCTGCTACTTACTTGTCTCTCCTGTGTAAGTGTACTTAAACCACTCAATGTTTGATCTGGATTCAAATTGTCCTGGTATGAACTTCCACTAAAAAATTAAAAAATAACTTATACCATTGATTATTATATTATGTAAATATATCAATCAATATATTATCAATTTAGCAGGGTTGGACAAAATCATGAGTTTACAAAAGAAATCAAGATTTTATTGATTATCAAATATCAAAAGGAAATCAGCTTTATTTTGAAAAATTCTGATGTACACGACTTTCTCATTTGAAAAAGGTAAACAAATTAAATTTTGTAATACACCCTCAGGCCTTTATTGGCATTCCGTAGGTAGGAGCCTGCTTTGTTTTCATTATGTTGTAAAAATTTGTTATAAGAAAATGTTTTGAGACGAACGGAATCTCATAATTCACATCTTCGATGAAGATGAAACATCTTCGAATAAAAGAGGTTTAAGCGGTGGAATTGCAACTAAAATCTAATCAGTTATTTACATCGTTTGTTCAAACTAGTGTACAAAATTTCAAGACGATTGGTGCACGAGTTTGTTTGTAATTGTAGCCGAAAAGATATCCACACACATCCAGATATTGTTTCAAAAATCGTTCACGATCAAATGATACCTTTGAATCGAAATTCTAATGTGCCTATGCAAAGTTAGTTTTTGACTCAAATACAATACTAATAAAGCTAGAGAATTTTAATAGCGAATACAGCCTTAATTACAAATTATTCATCAAACCCTCGTTAGGGTAAAAGGACCGAGAAAGATCTGTCCTTGGATTTGGAGCACAGACAATGTGGCTAGTATGAAGTATTCAAGCAGTGTATGCCATTCTCAAGTCATATTTGTATTTTGTCCACAAATTATTATCACTTACTTACCTAATTTTATTACTTTCATATGTAACTTTTCGAGATTGTGCAAACATGTCAAATTCATCACATTGAGGAGAACCATTTATAGCAGTTCCCGATCCCATTTTTACCGACGGTGCGGTAGAAGAGTTTGCATTTGTAGAAACATCTGCAAAATATTACATTAAGAACATTTAAAACAATAAAAATTTTAATAAACTATACTTAATGTGCTAAGCTGATCAGTGACATCTGGGAGTCCTAAATCAATTAAACTATCATTGGTTTGTGATAAAGGTAACAATTTTGTTCCTGGACTAACCGCTTTAGCAAGTACAAGGGAAGCAGACTGTCCTCCTGCTTCATGATTTTTTTCCCACCTACTATAGCGTAAAAATAAATTATTGAGATCGTCATTAATTCGTAAAAGCTCAGCTGTAAGCTCGTCATTAGACAATTTGCTAATTAAATCGACCATTCGTTCTTGCATTGTACGGCACGTCAAATTTAATTCCTGTAAAAAATATAAAAATTGTAATTGCTGGTAAATTTGACCTACCGCATTATAAAAGTTTAATTCACTGAACCAATTAACTGTATTATAGGATGGTTGATACTAAAATTTTTACCTGTAATAATTCCAGTTCGTCTAGATGTTCGTTTCCGGGTTTCAGTTCACTTAACATCTCGCCAAAAACTGACATATTCGATTGAACAGCATCCAATTCAGATTTTAGTTTTGATCTTTGTTCTGCAGTTAAAATTGCACTAACAGGACTAGCCATCTGTGCAATAGGTGAAATTTCAAGTTGATGTTCGTTTACTACAGCAGCAGGAATACTTGAATCAACACTCTGAAAATATTATTACAATAATTGGCAAACTTAAGTCAATTATATAATTTACTTTTTGGGGTGTAAATATTGGAGCCATCGCATCTAAATCAGTTGCAGGAAACTCAATTCCTTTATTGAGTAAATCTTGATAAACTGCGACAACTCCTGATAACTCTGCTTGGTGTCGAAATGCATCGGACCAAGTTTGAATTAAATTTAAAACCTTTTCCTGCACGGCTGTTGGTGGGTCATTCTTTGGCCCAATTAACTTAACCTATGTACAAGTATACATATTTATTATATTGGAAATTTTCAAGCATCAACCGTTTAATGAGGTTTAATGCATCAGCTTTTTTCCAAAAGTCTGTCAAAAATTTTCCTTTCATTTTTATAAAACTTTTTAATAATTAATAATTAAAAATATATTTCAACATGAGTTAACTCTGGTTAATGGTTAATATATTTTTAATAAATTTTATTTTATTTGTTTAATAAGACAATAAAAGACATCTTTTTGGAGATCCCTGTATATGCAATTCTAACATTGTCTTACCAGTTCTGCTATAAAATCCTTATTGCAAGCCAATAAATGAAAACGTCTTCCACAGTTTTTTACGCATGTTTCTAACACGGTAAGTGTATACATAACAATGGTATAATTTTTTCCTGCATTTTGAGTAAGGCGCTTTCTTATTGATCTAATAGCATCCTTAGGACCATCTTCAGTTTCGTTAACTAAATCACAAATTTCCATATTCATCGCCCAATTCTCAGAAGCAAGGCTTCCATCTGTGGCTAATTCTAAAAAAAATTGTACGTGTATTTTTACCAGTTAAGCACACTAGCTAGTTAACATAAAACGTAAACTGCCTATATTAATATTCTACTCGATAATTCTAAAATATTGATATAATATCTTTAACAATAAAATAAATTCAAATTCACAGCTATACGTCACTGATGAGATCTAACAAGATCGAAACATGTCTGTCGTTGTTGTATTTTGGGTATAATTTGACTTATTTTCGAATTTATTTTACAATTTCTTAGCAACTAGTTAAGTTGCGCCACTTTGACCTCGCGAAGGGTCTTATTGATTGATGGTTTATCCTCAACATATTTAGTACTGTCGTAATGACATGTCTTCACGACCTCTCGAAAAGTGCTTCCACAACACCTCCGTGTGTTTATTGTCTTTAACAATAATTGGGATATGTACCTAGTAATTTTAAAGGTGCTTTCAGATAAATCTACTTTTACTGCAGATTTGAACTGTTGAACCTGCTACTTTCTACTTTCGCTACCAAACGCTACCAAGTATTTCTTTTTTTCCTTCTTTCGATCTTCCAGTCGCTTCCAAACGCTTTGGCTCCGCTCCATTCAGTCGCTACAATCGCTACAAACATTTTGATGGGGAGCCAAAGCGTTTGGAAGCGACTAGAAGCTCGAAAGACGGAAAAAAAGAAATGCTTGGTAGCCTTTGGTAGCGAAAGTAGCTTCTCCCCGAACGCAGGGATAATATACTGGCTGTAGTATTGTAGTGGAATTCGGATGACAGCAGTTCTTAAGCTTTTATAATATGATTTAATGTTATCAACAGATCATTAATAATGATGAACTAATTAATTAACTAGATTAACATGGGAAGGATCAACTTTCTTGTGGACCAATTTATCATACATGTTCATAATCCTCACCTCACTACTACCATTATACGTTTGAATTATCATTACAACTTACAAATCGATTCCGAAAAACGAAAAATGTTCATAATTCTATTAGAATACCATAATATTCTAACATAATAATTGAATCGTTTATTTGAGAAACGACAATATTCGACGCAAATCGTATTAATTTTCGTATTAATCGCAATATTTTTTGTTTTCAGAAACGATTTTCTCCAAATGGGGTATTTCCTCAAATTTGTTTAGATTCTCAGCCAATCCAACGCTGTAGTACAATGCCATGTACCCTTCGCATGTACCTGTAGTTTTATGACAAAAGGAATTTATCCTTTTCTGAAATTTTGGTTCTTGTATATTTATGAAATATGAAAATGAAAGAAGAAGAAATTTTCTTACGGCACGTAATTCGTTTTAGGTGCATGTCGCTGCCCCCCCCCCAAATCGAATTTTGGGGTGAATTTTGTGTCAATCGATAGAGCTTCGTTAGAGCCTAAATGAGTTAATATTTTTTTCGTTTGAGCCTCAACCGTCGCGAAGATATTCGCAAAAAAGGTTGGGGGGAGGGGACTGTACACACGTTGGCCCCCAGTCGAATTTTGTGGTGAAAATGGTGTCAAACGTTAGAGCTTCGTTAGAGCCTAAATGAACTTCCATTTTTTTCGTTTGAGCCTCAACCTTCGCGGAGTTATTCGCGAAATAGTTGGGGGGGGGATGTAGACACATGCCAAGCACCCCCAAGTCGAATTTTGGGGTGAAAATGGTGTTAAACGTTAGAGCTTCGTTAGAACCTAAATGAGCTCTAATTTTTTTCGTTTGAGCCTTAACCGTCCCGGAGTTATTCGCGAAACAGTTGAGGGGCCCACAGACATGATATTCTATTTTCGTTATTTTTACGAATTTTTGGATGAAATTGGTGTCAAACGTTAGAGCTTCGTTAGAGCTAAATGAGCTTCCATTTCCAACATCCTAATTTCATTTTCTAAAAACTTACGGGCATTTCAAATTTTCGATTCCTCCGAACAAGTTACGTCCGATAATCCTCAAATTTTATATTGTTTTACCAGATTAAAACTTTTCTTTAGATTAAAAAAATTAATCCTGCTTGCCATTATAATCTTCATAATAAATAAAAATGGAGTCCGCGACGGATGATGCTCAAACGAAAAAAATGAGAGCTCATTCAGGCTCTAACGAAGCTCTAACATTTGACACCATTTTCACCCCAAAATTCGAATTGGGGGGGGGGCAACGTATCTACAACCCCCCCCCCCAACTATTTCGCGAATAATACTGCGATGATTGAGGCTCAAACGAAAAAAATGAAAGCTCATTTAGGCTCAATTAGATTAAAAATTAAAAGGTGCGAAGTTTTACCTTTACACACACGCTCCAAACCCACCCCTTTTGAAAAAATGGAAATTAAAACTGCTTTAGTATCAAAAATAATCTTGTTATCCCCACTGCGATTAATACTGCCGAATTTATTGGCATTTATGCAATTAACAACTGCAACTAACTAACAATTTTTTAAATTAAATGTATTTGTTAGCACATAATTAGATACTTATTTTGATAAATAAAGAATAATTTATTTATTAATAAAATATTCAGAATAAAATGGCTTAATAAAAGAATAAACCGAAAAAAAAATGGCTTTTACAAGCGTATAGAAAAAAGATCAAGTTTCAGGTAAAACATCTTATCCATTAGGGTACGAGAACTCATGTCTACAGACAGTATTTTTATTTTTGATCCTGAATCCCTACGCATGCGCATTTCTTTCTGTTTTGTACTTAAGAATATCAAATGTAACTTTGACAGCTCTCAAATTTCGTCAAAGTACGTTTATTATTTAAATTATTTCTTTCTTTAATAATAGACCGTAAACGGTAATACTACTAATTGTTTAGTAGTTTCAGTGTGAAATTTATGATTACAAATGTGCACATAAAAGGACAGTTATTAATAAAATCACTTGAAAACTCATACAGGCGAAAAACCGTTTTTAAGTATATAATTTGTGACAATAAATGTGCACATTAGGGAAGTTTAAAAAATTCATACATAATAATTATAACAGTTTTAATTTTTTACTTTATAAAATATCATGTATACATATTAATTAATTAAAAATTTAATATATTTTTGATCCTGAATCCCAAGAATGCGCATTTGTTTCTGTTTTGTACTTTAAAAAAGAAATACCAAATGTAATTTTGACAGCTGTAAGATTTTATGCAATTATCATATCATAATCATTTAAATTATTTCCTTCTACAATAAACTGGCGTTCATAATAAACTTCAAAAAATCAAATGTAATTTTGACAGCTCTCAAATTATATTCACAAGTACATAACAGAAACAAATGCGCATGCGTAGGGATTCAGGATCAAAAATAAAAATACTGTCTGTAGACACGAGTGGGTACGAGAGGGTACTCTACTAGGTTTTTAAAATGGTTGCGAAGAGCTGACAACACTGCAAAATTTTTGAACGACGATATACATTTAAATTATTTTGAGAGAATGAGTGGTTCCTATTTTTACCGCATTTTTACATCAAGCGGTAGGTGACAAGGGCTACTTTACTTGTAGAATAGGGAAGGGGCAGAAAATAAGGGAGCACACATTTTAACACAGGCATTGCGGATCTTGTTAAACTCCTTCAATCAACGGCCAATCACAGAAATGGAACAGGGTAAGCAACTCCCCCTAACTTAACCTTTGTAACAGGTGACAACTGTAATATTTGACAGTCTTCTTCTTCAACGACAAATGTCTCGCGATAGTAATAACCTGGCTGTGACTGTGGCGCCATCTGTGTATAGGATGATCCTGCGGAGAGGAATTTTATATTTGACTAGCTGTAAGGCCCATCCACGGACGGGCAGTTCGCCTAGGTTGAAAACTCGATTGGTGTGCTACTCGATCCCAGGGGGAGGTGATTTTAACTTTTAAGTTGGTACTACCAACGACCAATCAGAATGCGTTGTGTGTCCTAAAAAATTGACACGCTGGAGGCGGCGGAGGAGGCGGCGGCAGAGCGTGCTAGTCTTTTATATGTTTGATCCTGAATCCAAGCATGCGCATTTGTTTCTGTTTTGTACTTTGAAATAGGAATACCAAATTTAATTTTGACATATGTTAAATTTCTCCTTTGTAGCTTGGATGAATGTACATGTACAAAAAAATTATATTACTTTACGTTAACAATATTATGGTATGGTATTTACTCTACTACTATTTAAGTTATTGAATAAATTATTTAAAAAAATTATGATCATTAATTTATTATTATCAGTCGGTTGAAATTATTCAATTTTTAATTACTATTAATATTAAGGTAAAATAAGTAAAACTGTTGTATATGAGTATTATAATGTATGAGTTTTTAAATGAATTTTTAAACTTCTCTTATGTGCACATTTATTTTTAAATATATGCAAATTACATACTTAAACGGTTTATCGCCTGTATGAGTTTTAAAATGATTTTTTTAAAAACACAGCACATTTGTAATCGCAAATTTCACACTAAAACTACTAACAAATAGTAGTATTACTGTTTATGATATATTATTGTAGAAGGAAATACTTTAAATAATAAAAAATGTACTTTGACGAAATTTTACACCTGTCAAAATTAAATTTGATATTCGTAAGTACAAAACAGAACCAAATGCGCATGCTTGGATACATAACACAACTTCGCATAACCTCACTGGCAGGTCAAATTTTCTAAGAGTTACATCACCGTACCACAGATGGCGCCACAGTCACATCCAGGTTATTACTGTCGCGAGACATTCGTCTTCAACGTAGTTTAAGCTTTAAGGCTTGTTATTACCAACATCTGCGTCGTTTCTTTGGCAATGGAATGTTAGTTCTATGAGTTCTTAATATATTAGGTATGCTAAAAAGTTTCGGGCCTAATTAGACAATAAATGACATTAAAGTCGTTTATCTCTAAAACTACTTATCTGATCGCATAATCATATATGTCATTGGAAAAATGACACTTTTAGCTAAAAAACAAAAGTAGAATCATTCGATTCGGCTCATGCAGTTGTGAAGAATTGCCGATTAAAGATGGAAGTAAATAAAGAAAAAATTCGCTACATTTTACAATTTTTCTTCGATTAAAGAGAAAGCGCTGCGCAGGCTTGTGAAAAAATTTGTGCTGTTTATGGTCCAGATGCTCTATCGAAAACAGGAGCAAAACAATGGTTCGCGCGTTTTCGTTCTGGAAATTTCGATGTCAAAGATGCACCACGCTCTGGTCGGCCAGTCATTGAAAAAGTTGAGGAAATGCTAGAAATTGTAGAACAAAACCGTCATGTAAGCACTGTAGAGATCGCCAAGAGTCTAAACATCAATCGCCAAACGGTAGCAAGCCATTTGAAAAAAGCTGAATTCAAAAAGAAGCTCGATATTTGGGTGCCGCATGATTTGACGCATAAGAATTTGCTCGACCGAGTTTCCATCTGCGAATCGTTGCTGAAACGTAATGAAATCGAACCATTTTTGAAGTGGGTGGTTACTGGAGATGAAAAATGGATTACACACAACAACGTTGTGCGCAAAAGATCGTGGTCGAAGCGAGGTGAAGCTCCCCAGACGGTGGCAAAGCCCGGACTCACCATTCGAAAGGTGATGCTGTCTGTTTGGTGGGATTAGAAAGGTATCCTCTATTATGAGCTGTTACTAACTGGTCAAACGATTGATTCTGCACGCTACTGTCAACAATTAACCAGATTAGAGCAAGCAATTCAAAAAAAGGCCAGAATTGATGAATAGGAAGGGTGTTGTGTTCCATCATGACAACGCCAGACCACACGTATCTTTGGTGACCCGAGAAAAACTGGAAGAGCTTGGCTGGGAAGTTTTGATGCATCCACTGTATAGCCCGGACCTTGCACCATCAGACTATCATTTTTCGGTCTCTCCAGAATTCCCTCAATGGTGTAACATTTGCTTCAAAAGAAGCCTGTGAAATTCACTTGGCTAAGTTTTTCACCGATAAACCAAAGAAGTTTTACAGTGATGGAATAATGGTTTTGCCCGAAAAGTGGCAAAAGGTTACCGAATAAAATGGAGCATATTTAGTTTAAATAAAGAATTTCAAAACATAAAAATTTGGTGTTTGAAAAACTATCTAATTAGGCCCGAAACTTTTTAGCATACCTAATACATATTTTACATCCATTAAACATTACACATGATTACACATCCAGTCTTCGTTTTTTAATATGAATATTAAACTTGAATTTTATTGTTAGTTTTGGTATGTATGGTAAAGTTATAATGTTATAATTTAGAGCGAAATTACTTTGACTTGACTAGGCGGAGCTAATGCGCATAAATGCGAATATTCATCTGGTCGGGTCCATGTAGGTGTCAATCGTTCTCCCTCCACATCTTCTGCGCAGAAAGTTGGATCCGCTTAATTAAGTCAAAGTAATTTCACTGTAACTTAATCTTTATTAATTTACTTCTTTACTATTTTAAAAATATAATCCACTATATTATAATCAAATAAGAAAAAATAAGATGTTAGCTGCAGCAGCTAACTTCCCACCCCCTTCTAAACCTTTTACAGAATACATGAACCGTCCCTAAGTAAGGGTAAAGTGATCAGTGACTCCCTAAAAGTCCTATCAAAAAACCTGTTGAAATTTGAAATTAAATTTCATGTTAATTTAAATTTTGCCGTTACGGATAACTCAAAATATTTTTGATGCATCATGCAACTATGGAATGGAACTATGAACCATTTTAAGGCCACAAACAAGCATGCGATATGCACATTAATTACATTAAGTACATTAAACAAAGACATGGCAAACGTGGGAGTAGACGTTTCAGATGCGACGCTGTGCCTCAAGTCTGCTAATGCTAATTTCGTCAAAATCTGTTAATTTCATTTATAATCATTGGCATGTCTTGTATTACGGCGCCACCTGTTGTTACTTACATACAACCCACAGCGATCGTCCTCTTTTAAGAATTTCTAATCACCATGGTGCATTATCAATAATAGAAAGTTTCTGGTTTACAGATATTTTCCTAATGACAACAAATAAGGTTTGGAAACAGTTTTAAGAGAACATTTGTAAAGGTTCTAAAATAGGCACTGATTAAATGAGTGATAAGAGCTGTCCTTAAAACTAAGTAAATAGTAAGCATAATAGGTATTTACATGGTAAGCATTTACCATACACGGAAAACAATAATCACTTATTATAGATACCATTATTATTTAATATAAATTAACCGAAAGAACGAAAGATTATAATATACTGTAGTACCTAGTAATTAAATTTACATGTCAAAATGGATTTCACGAAAAGTAACAAAGTAGAAATTATATACCTACGTAAAAATTTTGGATAAATCACATACCTATTTTATTTCCAACAGGTGTCGAAAATGGATTGCCACCTAGTGCACCTCCAAAAAATGACATGATCAATGGTAATGTCTTCTTTACAATTATTTCAAATACAAGTAGGTACTAAACGACATAGATACGTAAATTGTTTCTGTCTGTCATAATAATTCGATCGTATTTTGTTGACATGGTGCGCTTGCGCTTGCTCAGTCTATAGACAATACGGGCAATTAGTGATGACGAAGCAAAGGTAAGCGCTCACAAAGCGCAAATGGCGGGAAATATTGGGTTCTAAACATTGCAAAATTAACATGGGAAAATACAGAGCGCAAAGAATAATTCGAAAACGAGAGATTTCTTAGCTATGAGATTCATATAGCACCAACAATGCACTAATAAGGAATATAACTGGTAAGTTTCAATGCAGTAGATAAACTCAAATTTAAATGATTACGATTTGAATGTTTGAACTATTTAACCTCCCTTTTTGTTACAGATATAATTTTCGTAAAATCACGCAAATAACTAGTTAATATGTTACTTAGACATGTTACAATTACTGAAAATTAATTTATCGTACTTTCTGTACGTTTTACAAATACTAACTAGTTAACATAATGGTTTCGTAGTTACAAATTGCTACGATAAGGAAATTTGCAAGTATTTTTAATTTCCCACCGATTCAAACACCGATTCAACAAATGAGACGGAAAAAACATTTCAGATTAGATTTCACAGCGAACTTTGCGATATGAAGCATCAGAAATTACAGTTTTGCAAAACCATTTTAAAACACACCTACCGGCGAAAAACCATTTGAATGTGAAAGTTGAAGTAAAGAATGCTTTATAAATAATGTAGATGATTGTGTTTGTAATTTGCTTTTCTTTACAGGTAATCATTGTCGTACATTTTAAACAAGAAATATTGCCATTTGGTGGTGTGGACTCCCAAAGAAACCCAAATTGTAATTATTTTAAGATCAAAAAGCTGGGAAATCAAGATTGCTATTTTGGAAAACTTTTATGTTAACAAATTTATACCAAATATTAGTGTTATTTCTACAATTGCTAGTTAATTTGTTTTTTAAACTTTTGTGTTTGTTAATAGTAATTTATTCAAAACATGCGACTCGATGCGAAATCGAAAGATCCTAGTTTTCCCTAACTGCATTTTTAATTAACAATTAATAAAATATGAATAACAATAAGAGTAAATGTCTATTATGTATCATTGTTCCTTTTATTAAAAATTTGTATATAAATTGGCAAAAGTTAATTACAATATTTATTCAAAACAACATTTCATTTTTACGATGAATCGCTATCTATTGGAAGAGGTTAGCAGTAAATAAAAGAATAATAAGTAGCAAACAATTTAATAACAAGTAATAAACAAAAACAACATAACATCTTAATAACACTAACCTTAATGCCAACGGGTGTTGACATACAAGGCTTACTGTTATGGGTCCTTATCTTCACCGGTGGTAAAAGGATGGCCAGCCACTCGGAATAGTCACGACATCTATTGGATATCGAAACTAATATTCCAACACCTCCACTAGTTACGATATGACTACAACGACAGACCCATCTTGTTTGAACAATATTGGTGCTTTTCTCTTGCCAATGCTTTTGTTAACGAATCGGCCACCATCTCCTCTGTTCCAATATGTTTGACTTCTATTTCCTCCAGTTCCTGTCTTTCCCGAACAAAATGATGCCTGATGTCAATGTGTTTTGTTCTACATCGATAACCTGCGTTTTTGCTGAGGTCGACTGCCCCTTTGTTGTCATCTCGTGGTTTTGCACCACCGAAAATTATCGACGTCTGTGATGTCTCGGCCATTGAATTAACAGGAGCTCTAACCGTTCTCGGTTTCACCATCAACTTTGGTCTACCTGATGTATCTGCTGGTGCATTATTGGGAAGGTCTTCTGTAATAGGTCTACGTTCCTGTCGCGGTCTACCGCCACCACCGCCAGAAGCACCGTTACCAAAGGAACCTGGTCCGGATCGATTTCCACCACCTCGATTCCAATCACGTCCACCTTCTTCTCCAAAGTTACCATAGTTACCTCTATGACCGCCACCTCTTTCGCGTTCATTATAGCCCCTATTACTACCTCCACCATCACCGGCACTTCCTCCTCCGGCAGCATGCCTTCGGTCAAAGTCATCAAAACCTCTGTGATCACCGCCTGATCGGCCACCTCTGAATCCACCTCGGTTACCCCTGTTTCTATCAAAGCCACCGCCTCGGTCATTTCGTTTACCTTCGGCAACGTCCACTTTAACACGATTTATGTGTCCCAATCTTCGATGCCACAATGAATGATTGCCGCCCACTTCCACAAGATTAACTGAACGATTAGTCGGCTTATTTAGTTTGTATACACCATTTTCCAATTTTGCACTACCGAGAACATTTTTGTTAGCAATGTTTATATTTAGATTGGTTATTCTGCAACCATGAATTTCGTCAAACACTAATGTATTCCCGTGTTTCACCATTTGTCCAACCGAAATCAAGTTCTTTTTAACACCAGGCACATGAATAACTTCTTGGAGCACTAACGTTTTATCACCTAAAAGATTAATTGCGACTTTTCCTTTACCTGCACTGTACATCGTTGCACCGTTTGCAGCTTCGATGCTACATCGATCGAAATTCTTGTAGTTATGAAAATTGTCAATATTCGGAGATAAATGTACTGAAGCACCAGAGTCCAAAATCCATTCACTATCATCATTACACTTGTCACTGCACATTCCCACAAATTGAGTTGTTTCAGATTCATGCTTCGAATTAGTCTTCTTCTTTTCTGGACACGAATTATATTTATGACCAAGTTCTTTGCATTTATAACATCTAATGTTTGATTCTCTTGATCCTTGTTCTTGATTTTTCTTCTTGCTGTAAAACACGCCCGATTCTGTATTTCTATGAATTTTTTGGACATTTGGTTGTAGCAGCAAGTTTTTGACAAATTCTACTGTTGTGGATTGTTTTGAACCTTGAATACCCAACAATAATGGTTGATATTCTTCTGCCAACCCAGCCAGCATCAAACCACCTATCACATGGTCCTTGAATGGTTCACCAATTGTTTCTAATTGATCAGTGATATGCAACATTTTATTGATATAATCTTGCATATCGTCACAATTTTCTAATCTTATTCTAAATAACTGGGCATACAGACTAATCAAATATAACGTACCCGATTTTTCGTAAATTTTATTTAATTTGTCCCAAGCTTCTTTTGCTGTTTTTACATTTTTTATTTCAGCCGCTGCTCCTGGCTTAATTGACAAATTAATTTTGGCAAGTACTCGTTGATCGAAATCGAGATCCAATTTTGTATCAGGTGCAGGCTGCACATGTTTCCACATACCAGCATCTATTAAGAAGTTCTTCATGGTGTGCTTCCATTCACTGTAATTTTCACCATTCAAGTGCTTGGCTTCAGGCAGTCCTCCCATCGTTACCACAGTTGTCGGAGCTGATTGGTTCTTCAACTTCGATTGCAACTGTTCGATCTGTTTTTGCAAATCTTTCAATTGCGCCTCCATAATTTTTAATTTACAAAATTCGGAACGCAATAATTTGCACAAATTTCAAATCAATCGGTAAATTGGTAAACAAATAAACACTACTTTATTCTCTTAACGTTACTGGGCCCATAACCTATTGGAAGAGGTTAGCAGTAAATAAAAGAATAATAAGTAGCAAACAATTTAATAACAAGTAATAAACAAAAACAACATAACATCTTAATAACACTAACCTTAATGCCAACGGGTGTTGACATACAAGGCTTACTGTTATGGGTCCTTATCTTCACCGGTGGTAAAAGGATGGCCAGCCACTCGGAATAGTCACGACATCTATTGGATATCGAAACTAATATTCCAACACTATCTTCACGATACTTGTCTTCTACTTCCTTTATTAAGGGGTTTTACAAGTGCCCCAATTGTTTAAAATGTACGACAATGATTACCTGTAAAGAAAAGCAAATTACAAACACAATCATCTACATTATTTATAAAGCATTCTTTACTTCAACTTTCACATTCAAATGGTTTTTCGCCGGTAGGTGTGTTTTAAAATGGTTTTGCAAAACTGTAATTTCTGATGCTTCATATCGCAAAGTTCGCTGTGAAATCTGATCTGAAATGTTTTTTCCGTCTCATTTGTTGAATCGGTGTTTGAATCGGTGGGAAATTAAAAATACTTGCAAATTTCCTTATCGTAGCAATTTGTAACTACGAAACCATTATGTTAACTAGTTAGTATTTGTAAAACGTACAGAAAGTACGATAAATTAATTTTCAGTAATTGTAACATGTCTAAGTAACATATTAACTAGTTATTTGCGTGATTTTACGAAAATTATATCTGTAACAAAAAGGGAGGTTAAATAGTTCAAACATTCAAATCGTAATCATTTAAATTTGAGTTTATCTACTGCATTGAAACTTACCAGTTATATTCCTTATTAGTGCATTGTTGGTGCTATATGAATCTCATAGCTAAGAAATCTCTCGTTTTCGAATTATTCTTTGCGCTCTGTATTTTCCCATGTTAATTTTGCAATGTTTAGAACCCAATATTTCCCGCCATTTGCGCTTTGTGAGCGCTTACCTTTGCTTCGTCATCACTAATTGCCCGTATTTAAACTTTAGCTGCGTCCAACTTAACTATGTCTTGCAGATTTTCAATTTAATAGGGGCGAATAATAGCGCTTATTAGCGGCTTACTTCAGAATCTAAACAATTGAAAATTAACATCGGAAAATATTATATTTGAAGGAATATCGAAAGCAAAAGTTGCCATAAGAGAATTTGTTATTAATTTTTTTATATGGGCCTCTGCTCTCATAGTTGTTTAAAATAAACTTGTTGCTCTTTTCCTTTTGTGGGCTTATTAGTGGACAAACTTTTTTTTTTAATAAGTCTACGTTTCGAGGATTTCTTATTTCCTATTCGTCAGAACCTGAATTTATTATTAGTGAACTACATTATATTAAATTAAAATTATTAAAAACCTACCAATTAATAATAATAATATGTCATATTATTATGCTACACATTCAAATATTTATAAGTACTGAGTAGAGTGGGGTCAGGTCGGTAGGTTTTTTTTGAAGAGCCCTTACGACGGTGTTTTTGCACTGATTTCGAAAAATAAGCATTCTTTGGAAAGGTTATTTATCTGGCAACATTTTCGAAAGCTACATTCGATAAGGCAGATTTCTATTGATACTATTGGAATAAAAAGTTCTGACACCAAATATCCAAACAAGTATGGCAAAACAGAAGAAAGAAAGAGTTCTCAATTTTTTTAATTTGTTAAATTATATTTATATATTTATTCTACATATTTTTTTGTCAATACTGTCTTATCTTGTCAATACAATAAAGCAAAATGCTGTCTATAAACGCAAAAGAAATCGGTTATAACTTTCTTTAAATATTTAATATAATAATTGATTTATATTGTGTTTAAGTCTAATAAATAACAAATTTTAAACCGAAGTAAAAATTATTTTGCATTTTTTTATTATGTCCATCAATTCAATGCTGCACTTAAGTCTGGATCCATCATCGTATTTCCAATTGCGAAAGAGTGCAATTCGTCAAATTCTTCTCTTTGAATGTCTAGGAAGTGATTAATTTCTAACACTTTACTCCTATTTCTTTCAATTTCATCTCTGTAATTATATTAAAAGGTAAGTTATACGTTATTTGTATATTTTATGGGGCTAGGGGTGGTTGGGGGGAATTAATTTACCATGATAAGGATAACATATTGTCATCTACCCATATTAAAAATTCTAATTCTTCAAAGTTTCAAGGAGATAACATTGTCCTTCGATTACTTACTTGGTTAAACCTCCGACTAGATTAGTCAACCACGTTTTAGCACGCCCTACAAGTCTATCTTCTCGAGTATCAATTGCCAGCATATGGGCATCATGTGTTGCTCCTAACGCATTCGCTAATGCTTCCTTATCTGACATTATCTAAAAGAAATCCAATAATAAAAACTATAATAAAAAAGTGAATAAAAAAGAAATAAAATAAGATATTTTAAATTATATCATAGGTATTCAGACTCTATTGTATATTTCTTTGTACACACCGTATTATTTATCTTACTTCTTACATTAGTAAGAAGGATGAGTTAGGAGTGGAAATTGCCCCGCTGGGAGTCTTTCAGATAGGGAAGAGTGAAGAAGAAAAACCAATAGTGGTTAACTTGCAGACCTGGGAAAAGACGATGCAAGTGATGAGAAAGAGGAAGAAGTAATGAAGAGGAAGATGAAGAAGTAGAAAACAAGATAAGAGAAGTTGCAAGAAATGAAATCAAAAAAGGAAATAAAACTATAGGGGAAGGTGTTCCACAATGAGACATGTTCCACAATGAGACAAGCGGCTTTTTTTTTAAACTTACCGCCACATCAGATTCATGTTTGGTGTCCTTAAACACCACGTGCGGAGTGACATTTTCAGACATTGAGGCAATTTATTTCGCGCCTTTGTGTCAGTTGGTGATAACGCAGTCACATAAAAGGTATGTATTTTTTTGATTGGCCATCTTTGAAAATGCGTAGAAAAATAAACTGATAGATTTATACAGTTTTCATAATTTGCTATACTTAGTTCATACAAGATGAGGTTATATTGCTTTATTCACGGGCATAGCATGTATGGTTTACTGTAGGGGGATTTTTAAAATATATGTGTGATTGTTCCACAATGAGACACAATTTTTGTTCCACAATGAGATTGTCTTATTGTGGACACACTTTAACGGCTTTCCTTAAAAACGCAGGATATGAGGAGGCGCAGAAAAATAATGAAAGCTAAAATGAGACTTTTTGAATCATCAAGTGATGACAATGACGATTATTTTCAAGACGATGGTAGAACTTCCGACGACCTGAGCGAGGAAAAACCCGTCAAGAACCTCTTTGAGTTCACCGAATTGGAAAGAGAGCCTAATATTAACGATTTTGTCTTGGTTCAATTTACTGAATCGTTAAAAACAACTATTATACTATATTGGAAAAATTTTAAGGAAGGAGGAGAACGAGTTTGTGATTACTTTTCTACCAAAGAGTAACAAATCCCTGAATGCCTTCACGTTTCTGTTGGAAGAAGACGTAAGTTCGACACCGAAGAAGGACGTAAAATTGATTCTGTCAAAATATTTAGTGGTGGGTAAAACTAAAAGACAGCAAAATATCTTTCGCTTTGAGATAAACCTGAGTTCCTTAAATATTCGTTATCACATAGTAAGTCACTTTTATATTATATTTGTAGTGTTTATATATAGTTTATTAGTCAAATAAAGTTAATTTTTGACTTACAGACGTGTATTTTTATGCGTAGACTAATTTTTTCTTCAATATTCTTATCGTAGCACTAAATAAATGTATGTCTCATCGTGGAACACGATTGTTCCACAATGAGACAAATGTAAGGTTTTTTAATAAAAATCATACTTTATTAGTCAATGAAAAATTCCACTTTTTTATTGATGAATAAGGTAGAGCATATATTGAAGTAAGTGCTTTGACCATTTACGGTTTTAAAATTGATTTGAAAATATATAAAAAAAAATCGAATGTGATTTTTGTCTCATTGTGGAATACTTTCCCCTACTTGGATACAAGAAACTAACCATCAACGTCCATCAATAACAAGGTACCTACATGAATGGAGAGACCTAAAGGCCCCTTCAGACGATCAATATTATTGTCAATATATTGATATTGTCAATAAAATATTGTCAATACTGTCAATAAATATTGACAAAGTGCATTTGACTCAGACGATAAATACTTATATTGACAATACATTTAGTTTCGGGTTGGCATTCAATGATGTGTGATTACTAAATTTTTTTTTATTTTGTCAATACTAAAAATATTAATAATATTAATAATAAACCAATTTTAAATACTAAAAATATTTTGCTCTTCTTCAAACCATTTCATCAATATTATTAATATTGACAATAGTCAATATACTCCCTCACACGTTCAATAATATTGACAATATCAATATATTATATTGTCAATAAAATATTGTCAATAGTGTCAATAAATATTGACACAGTGCATTTGATTCAGACGATAAATATTGATTACACATTCAATAATATATTGATATTGTCAATATTATTGAACGTGTGAGGGTCAATCAATATTTATCGTCTGAATTAAATGCACTGTGTCAATATTGATTGAGAGTATTGACAATATTTTATTGACAATATATATTGATCGTCTGAAGGGGCCTTGAGAAACAGAAGATTTGATTTGATTACAATCAAATATAACAAAAAAATTTATTTTTCTTTTTTTCAGGTAGTGGATTATTAATAATTACTATAGATTTTATTACTCCAACGTTTTGCTAATATATTGATAGCTTCATCAAGAACTACAAATTTCATAAAATAAAATAAAATAAAATGACAATTTAAAAGTGTAGTTATAAATAATGGTTGAAAAAATTTTTTAAATGATATCAGAAAACTAGATGAAAATAAAATAAATAAAATAAAATCTATGGTGATCTTTAATGAAGAGGCGGTCAGAGCATAGTGGTCACGCGAGTTGACTATGAACGCTAAATACCCGGTTCGAATCCGGGTGAAGTAAAAACTTTATTCTGGCCGCTTCTCTGGTCCTCCAGGTTCTACGTCGGGCTTGCTCCTCGTCGTAGATAAAAAATGTAAAATGCAAACAAAATCCAAAAGCCAATTTGGCGTTTGAGAACCGGGAAGCTGCGTATTGCGGTATAAACCGGATATATTGTCATTGTCATCTTTAATGAAACAGAAAAAAATAAAAATAAATTAATTTAAATAAAAAATGGACGAAAATTTATCCTTAATATACATGGTGACCCCGCACTCACTCTACATAACTTAGGTGGTAAGTAACTTAGAGGACACTTTTCTAAGAACAATATTTTTAACAAAAATTTTTTTCTAAATTCAAACCATCGATTAGGTTTCATCTGGCAATGACAGAAAAATTTCCAAATTTAGACCTGTCTGGACAAAATGTGGTAGACAGAAGGAGTGCAATAATAAAAAAACAATATTTAAACAGAAATGAATTAGATGAAATATGCAAACAGGCTGGCAACGCCATTTATCAACGAGAACATTTTGATGAAGAAGAAGTAGAATAGTAGAAATACAAACTGAAAGAGAAATTGAAATAATTCCAAATGACAGTTTAGCCGAAAATGAATTAATTTTAGATGATACTCTTATCAACATAATATAGAGGCAGAGTTTTTATCTAATATTGAACTATTTGACGATACTAACCCTCTGAACTAGACCAAAAATTCCCCATTTAAAATTTTCAGTTACTATAAAATTAAAGGTATTTTCGATATTTTGGACAAAATTATAAATTTATTTTTGGAAAGTCATACGTCAATTTATTGGGACTAGTGCAGTTTGAAGCCGTCGCACACTGGGGTGTTAGACCCCAAAACTTGGCATAAAATACATAAATCAAATGCTACATGCATTATCGCAATTATGATTTTTAAAAAATACACTGTCTTCGGCACCACTGTGTAAATTTTTAGGAACATTACTCGTTCCAATATCGGTCAAAAGACGCTAAGAAGTTGCTGATGAGTAGTTAATCCATTTTTTTCAAAACTTAAATTTACTACAAATCATTATAAATTGTAACTTTTTCGTATGGAAACAACAAGTTCAGATATGTTACATAATGTCTGTAATAATAAATCTTTAAATAAATGTAGCACAATCGTATGATTAACTTTTGGAAATTATTATCAGAAAAACGAAGATTTTAATATGAGCTTAGTTAGGCTTAGTTAATTTGTTTGTCTCTGTGGATGATACTGATGCTTGAGGCTTAAATTCTTTTGTTTTTGGCTGCCAACTTTTGCCCATAGTGTTGTAATTCACGTTTTACTTGGGGATACTTGGAGATACGCTTGTGCTACATTTATTTAAAGATTAATTATTACAGACATTATGTAACATATCTGAACTTGTTGTTTCCATACGAAAAAGTTACAATTTATACCGATTTGTAGTAAAATTAAGTTTTGAAAAAAATTGAATAACTACTCATCAGCAACTTCTTAGCGTCTTTTGACCGATATTGGAACGAGTAATGTTCCTAAAAATTTACACAGTGGTGCCGAAGACAGTGTATTTTTTAAAAATCATAATTGCGATCATGCATGTAGCATTTGATTTTTTTATTTTATGCCAAGTTTTGGGGTCTAACACCCCACTGTGCGTCGTTTTGACGCGAGCACGTTTCGACGTCACACGTTACGACGCGAGCACGTTTCGACGCCGCACGTTTCGAAGAGAGAATTCAAATTATTACCGTACGATGGGGCAACATTGGCCCTTTAAGGACAACATTGGCCCACCTGACAAAAAATGTTTGTTTGTAGTATAGAGATCGTAAATGCAACGATAATTTTTGAAGTTTTGCGTCAGCAGATAGGAGAAGACCGCAAAAATTCGGGGAACCACAAATTGGAACAGTACTTGCTGTCTGCTTTCTCGTTTAGGTCGTGAAATCGTCAATCGAGTTATTCATCGGTAATCGACACGTGGCAACTTCTTCCTCAAACGCAATTATTAAAATTAGGAACAACACAGTAAGCATTAATATCTTATTTTAAGTTAGTAATTAGGTGATTTATCAAGATTATTCAAATTAATTATAATCCGGTGGTCTGTGACGAATGAATAAACAAGATAAGGTAACATTGGCCCAGATATTGGGGGCAACATTGGCCCAAGCTAAAATCAATTTAAATTCTGATGAAAAAAGTGAGACATATTCTGATTTGGAAGAAGTGATATAGAAGTGGTCCAAAAAACCCCGAAATTGAGGATAAATCCCAATGGATTAAGCATCGGCGACTTTGTTGTGGATTTGTTTAACGGAAATAAATACCCTGGTAAAGTTATTGCTATTTCAGAACAATGGCCAACAGTTGACTGTCTAGAGAAGAGCCTGAAATTTTGAAGGTGGCCCCAAAATAAGATGCTATCAATTACAGCTGGGATGATGTTATTGACCTATAGTTATTACCAGAACCCATAATGGTTTCCAAAAGAAATTAATATAAAGTCCCGGTTCTCGATAATTATGTTTGACCTGCAGCTATTTTTTGGGAAAGAAATAGAAAAATTATATAGGAAGAAGAGTTTGCGTTTAAATGAAAAATATTTTCTTTTTACTATTTTTTAAAAAACTAGGTACCTATTTAGAATATTAGTTTTAAATAAATATGACTATTTCTAAAGTTTTCTTTAAAATACAGTTTGCTTGACCGTTTTCTCTATATTCTTCTTACTAATCACATAAAACTGTTTTTTTTTTAATTACCTACAGGGTCTAGTTGTTTACAAAATCAATTTTTAGCTTTTATTTTAGACTATCTTTAACACAAGCCCCGAAAAACATGTTTGGGCTAAAGTTACCCCATGTCAAGGTAACTTTGGCCCACTTCAAAAAAAATTATTTTTTTCGTAATTGTGATATGAAAAAAATAAATTGAACTTTAAAACATATAGATATACCCCTACCAATAAATTAAAAAATATTAGATGCCTTGTACAGTTGTTGATGTATAATTTATTACTAAATATTTCAAATAATTTGTATAAAATTGGGCCAATGTTACCCCATTCGACGGTATTTATATTTGAATTTGAATTAAGGGTCTTGTTTACAATCTATTATGATATATGAGTCTGTAGTTTGATGATGAGTACTCTATCAGAAAAACTTATGAAATAAAAGTTATAGAGCGTCAAATTCTACGTCCAATGAGTACTAACATTTTTAAATTCGATCAAGTACACCTCTCCAATTTGGCAATCTCCCAATGTCCGCTAATTGTTTGAAAACATTTTTTTATCCCCCCAAACTTTTGACCCTAGTTGCGCCTATGTTTATAATATATTTTAAAATTGTTCTTTTTAACATTTTTTACGTCCTAAAATCCGTGCTCTAATAATAAATAATTGAATTATTTTCACAAAATAAAAATTTATAGAGCTCTAAAAAGAACTGAATCTCCAAACTTTTAAAATACAACACTAGATCAAATTTGCAGAAACCTGACTTTGGCAAAAACAAAAATACTCTTGTAGTAACACATGTGGTAGGCAGGTCCTTTGGGCAGGCCTACTAAAATGCAGTGGTCAAACTAAAGATTCACATAATGCATCTGCAAAATAGCCAAATGAACTTACCGGTCGACTACTTTGCATATACAAACGTCACAGTAAATACTGAACATGAATTAATAAATGCATTATAAGTGCATAAATGCACATTTGGTTGGTTTACTGGGTGAAAATAAATGCTAATATTCAACTTTGCTCGCTAAAATTTTAGTTAAAACTAGGCCTTCAAAATAGTGATTTCTCATTAAAACTAAATTTTGAATTAAATTTTTGAAAAAGTGTCTCTGTTGTACACATATTGTGACACTGCGCTAAAGAAACAAAATTGCAAAACAAAAATTCTTAAAGCTTAAATTATGACTTAAAAAACGTTAAAATAGAACAACTTCTGGATCTCATAATTACATTTCTCGTTGTAAAATTAATAATTTTTATCTTTGGCGCAAAAGATGAACCCTTTCTTCATTAACTTGTGTTTACAAAAAGGTTATATCTTTTTTAATAACGCCATGATTCGATATTTCTTAGAGCACTGCAAATTGCTCCCGAACAGGACCCTTAAAAATTAAATTTAAATAAAAAAAATATTATTAAACAAATTTAGTAGGAGCCCATTGATGACTAACCTAGACTCAACCTTTTAATCGGGAATTTCTTCTTAAATACAAGTCGATTCCCAACACCAATCTAGACTCTACCGGTGTATCTACATTTTAATGACGTTCTCTTTAAAAAAAAAAGTCGAAAACTAACACTAACCTAGCCTCAACCGGGATCCATCCTTTAATCGGGAATCTCTCCTTAAATACAAGTCGATTCCCACCGGGATCCACCTTTTAATCGGGAATCTCTTCTTAAATACAAGTCGATTCCCAACACCAATATAGGCCCTACCGGTGTATCTACCTTTTAATGACTTTCTCTTTAAAAAAAAAGACGAAAACTAACACTAACCTAGCCTCAACCGGGATCCACCTTTTAATCGGGAATCTCTCTTTAAATACAAGTCGATTCCCAACACCAATCTAGGCTCTACCGGTGTATCTACCTTTTAATGTTCTTCTCTTTAAAAAAAAGTCGAAAACTAACACTAACCTAGCTTCAACCGGGATCCACCTTTTAATCGGGAATCTCTTCTTAAATACAAGTCGATTCCTAACACCAAACTTAAAGTGGTTGGTTTTCTTTTTTTCGGTAAATGTAAGCTAAAGATACCCCTACTAAACAGTGAAGTTTGTTCGACGTTAATTTTTGCGTACTTTTTGTCCATGCGGCGCCGGCGTCGAAACGTGCGGCGTCAAAACGACGGCGTCAAAATGCCCGGCTCCGCAATTTATTACATACATTTGAATCATGTCGCCTGGTTTTTACACTCGTTTTCCAGGAAGTAGCCCACGTATGAGGACGCCAAACATCCAAAACGACCAGATGGACGCTGATGTGCTACGCAGGAGCAGCGAAAATTTTATGTATATAAAAACCGTCTTCTGTAGCAACTTGGTTGCTGCAGGAGACAATTTGTTTGTAAATATGTCAAAACAATAATAGAGTCTGTTGAAATGAACATACATTTGAAATTATATTGTGCTGCTGCATTAATCATCGAAAAAAATGGTCAAACATTACTAACTGAAACTCCTTCCAATAAAGAAGCTAAAGGACCTAAGTATATGGAAAAAATTCGCCTAAACAAACAGTGAATAATTTAAGAAATTATATTGGTATACTCACAGCATTGAAAAATAATTTTAACAATGTCGGACCTAGAAAAATTAACCAAATTTTCAGTAAATTTAAACTAAACAAACAAAAAAACAAAAATTAAAAGTAACTGACAAATGAAGGTTTGAATCTAGTTTGTAGATTATTTCACGCTCTTTAAAAAAGCCCTAAACCATATTTACTGAAAAGTCGATATTTTCGGGGCTATGGCCACGTGAAAGCGGAAATTAAAAAAATGCTTTAAAGAGGCCTAACTCTCGAGGGTTTGAATTTAGAAAAAAATTTTTGTTAAATATTGTTCTTAGAAAAGTGTCCTCATCACCACCTACCTAAAGTGAGTGCGGGGACACCCTGTATAAAAAAAAATTAGCTTGAAAAAAATATATTAAAAATTAATCGTTCTGACCTTTCTGATCGTGATACTACTGGGATGCAATTTACCCTTACCCTTGATCGCGGGACGCAATTTGCCATCTCCGAAGATATCAGCAAAACATATGATGCACCCAGGGCCTCGACAATGTTCATTGGGGGGGAACGAAAAACAAGTTTATCATATTCCATGGGAGGGCTAATCCCCCCAATATATATGGCACTACATGCACCAGCTCATGACTCATGAGATAATAGCTTATATGAAGCCTTCTCCCGTTACGGATACCAGAGTAAATTACTGAGAAGTGTCGGATAACAAAGTGTCCGTTAGAAAGGTTCTACTGTATTAAATTATTTACTTATCAACGTCAAGTTTTTACCTACCACTATTAGTTCTTCGGGTACAAAAAAGTCTTCTTGAGTAATACTCATCGTTTGAAATGCACCTGCTTCTAAAGAAATATTTTCCATATATATTTGTTCTAAACTTCTTAATTCTGTAAAGTATCCTTGTGCTGCCTCAACAAATATATTTATTTGTTCTGTAACTACTTGCTCAAAGTTTTGTATTACTTCTTCCATTTGTTCATAGAGTGTTAATTCAAGACCCATTAAGTCTTTCCAAATATTATGTATAATATCATTGTAATCGTCAGCACATTTCTGTACACTTTCATTGAATTCTTCTAAAGTTAACTTCTCTTCCTCTAATTCTTCTTCTAAATGTTTCATATTTTGGAATGTGTTAGCCTTCTTTATTAAAAATTCTTCCATTTTATTCTAAGAATTAAAAATTAATGGTTGGTTAGTTATTCAAAATATTAAAAAAATTGTTATTTATTAATGAAACTTATGGCCAGTTTCAGCATTGTTATGGAGTCATTCCATATGAAATCATCAAATCGGCAAAGCCAGCATATCTTAGATTTTGCTGAAACTTTGTGGAAATATTCTTTAGGGTTCTAACGACCAGAATAAAGCAATTGAAATTGCATGAAAAGAGTCTGATTTTTATGCTTTGCGGTTTTAGCTGTAAAATTTTTTCTATTAGAGATGTCCACTCGATCAAGGTGGTATTTTGAAGTTGAAACATGGTAGTTTCTAAAAAAAATAAAAATTTACATAATTTTTATATACCTGAAAAATAACATGGTATAAAAATACATGTATTTTATTGATTTTTTGTGATTTTCAGTGGACTCCAGTGTCTGCGATGTTGAATATAAAAGTTTAATCTTTCTCGGAAATTAAAGTGCTTATATCGTATGAGAACAAAAATTTAAAATCGACTCGTTCAATCATCCCGTTTTGAAAAAACTTTGCTTGAAATTCGAAATTTTGAGAATTTGCATATTTCAGGCTACAATTTGGACGTGTTTAGGAATAGACAAAAATTTGAAATTTACAGGATACTTACTTATTTTAACTTCAAAAACCTTCAAGGGTTTTCCTTTCAAAAACCTTTCAACCAAAAAGTCCTGGTTGGTTATTTGTCCTCTCGCGGATATATAGGCGTTAAAAGAGAAAGCTTTGCTTGAAATTTTAAAAATTTGCATATTTCAGGCTACGCAATTTGGACGTGTTTGATAAGAGACAAAAATTTGAAATTTGCATTTAGTTCTTACATTTAACTTCAAAATCTATCAAGGAAATGTTTGATTTCTGTTGTAATAAAATTTCTGGCATAGAATTCTTTTTTGTATCAAATTCTGATGTTTATGCAACAGAATCTTTTTTGTCCAAAGATTTAGCGATATTGATACAATTAAAAATACTAGAACCTACCACAGTTTTAATCCGCTGTCTCATAAACAATTAAGGGTACGAAAGTATTCAGCTTCTGATCATTTTGAAACTGTAAATATTGTAAAACCATGTGATAAATTTATTGCTATTAAGGCAACTAGTGTTTTATAGACTGTTTAAAAATCGATGTCGTAGTTTAAATCCGAACGACCGTAGGGAGTGAGGATTTAATAGGCAAAGATTTTTAATCTATAAAACACGCGTTGTCTTCAATATTTTTTCTAACACTAACAGAAAAATTAGAATTTTAACTTATTTTATATCTTATAAAGTACGTTGTCATTGACAACGTTACATTATAATAAATTCTATAAAGTACGTTGCCATTGACAACATTAGAAAAAAAAAATAAAATAAACTATAAATTTAAAATGATTTTTCGTTATTTTTGAAATCCCAAAAAGGACCTTGGAGTTTTTGAAGCTAAAGGTAAGAACTAAATATCCTGCAAATTTCAAATTTTTGTCTCTTATTGTAGCCAAATTATTGTGTCCAAATTGTAGCCTGAAATATGCAAATTTTTAAAATTTCAAGCAAAGCGAAAGCGTTTAAAGAGAAATCTTTAAACGCCTGTACATTCGCGAGAGGACAAATAACCAATCAGCCCGAAATATGCAAATTCTCAAAATTTCAAAATTTTTAGCAAGATTTTTTCAAAACGGGATGATTGAACGAGTCGATTTTAAATTTTTGTTCTCTTACGATATAAGCACTTTAATATCTAAGAATGATTAAACTTTTATATTCAACAGCGCAGACACTGGAGTCCATTGAAAATCACATAAAATCAATAAAATACATATATTTTCAATACCATGTTATTTTTCAGGTATATATAAATTATGTAAGTTTTTATTTTTTTTAGAAACTACCATGTTTCTACTTAAAAATGCCACCTTGATCGAGTAGACATCTCTAATAGAAAAAATTTTACAGCTAAAACTGCAAAGCAAAAAAATAAGACTTTTCATGCAATTTCAATTGCTTTGTTTTGTGTGGACCGGAAGTGGCGCGTCCGAAAATTAAATCCTTGCGGATTCTGGTCGTTAGAATCCTAAAGAACATTTCCACAAAGTTTAAGCAAAATATGAAACAGTGCAGCAACAATTTTTTCTTTTTTTCGGTGTTTTCACATGCAATGACTCTTTGTTTATCAAACGAGTAAAAGTGTAGTTTAAAGAAATCTTAATTAACAAAACTTTTGCGATTTTTAATTTTTTTTACTTTTATTAAATTTCTCATAGATACAACATCCATAATTCTAGGAATTTTAAGTCTTCAAAGGGCTACCTTAGTTAGCTGTAACCCATATTTACAAGACAAGACAAGAGCCGCTATTGGGATGTGAATAAACGGTTACCAACAACTATCTTACTTTATAACGCTATTAGGCTCTTTACGATGAGGTCCGGTTGCACCACCGCATAATAAGGATTTATTATGGTGCAATTATGTGCAACACTTAACCCTTCACTGCATCGTGATGTTTATAAACAACATAAATTTAAATCACCTGTAAAAATTTAAACTTTTGGATTTATTTAAACTTTTTTCTTTAAACAATGCCACAATATATCTGAGATTCTTGCTATCACATGCAAAAGGTATAAATTTCAAAAGATAAGCAGATTTCAGCAGATTACTCTTTCGAAGTCGTGAATCTAATGTGATTGCTTGTTACTGCATATTTCGCTCCGTATTCATTTATTAATTATTTTTGTTTTAAATTGTTTTTTTTATTGTTGTGAAGTGATATTAGGTTCAGAAAGGTATTGATTAACACATTTATTTAATTTATTTGTAAATTAGTGCAAAAGAAAAATTTTTATAGCAAATAACATAATTAGAAAAAAACATCATTTTATTCGATAAAAAAAATTCTTTGCAAGAAATATTTTTTTTAATATTTTTCCATATATCAGGAAACCACAATAAACAAAATACATTTTTTTAAGGCAAAAAAAAAAGTCGTGCAGTGAAGGGTTAAAGTTATTTTAACTGTTGATGGAGCATGCAGAATCAACCCGTAACCCGTAACGCTTATGAATTCCTTACGGATAACGTTACGTATTACACAGATTGCATATTAGTCTAAAATTCAGTCTAAAATAAGTCTAAAATTAAGCTCCTAATTAAGGAGCTTTTCTCTAAAAGAAAATTTTTCCATCTTCCTGGAACACGTTCTGAGAGAAAAAAAAGCGGAGGAACGAAATTTAATCCCTTCCGGTTTTAGTACGTGCCAATTGTTTGAATTGGTAGTCACGTATCGCAATCTGGCTACGCATTTTGTCTTTCAGTGGCTGGTTGCCAGCGGCTGGTAGTAGCACCAGAAGCAGCGGCTGGTAAACCTACTACTACTAATCGCCAGCTCGCTATTCGCAAACATTTCGTTGTATTTCTCCTTTATGGAATCCTAGCTAAGTATTCTTTACTAGGAAATTCTTAAATAAATTCTTGGTGAAAACAGGCATATCATTCCCATCCTATATCCTTAGTTATCAAGCCATAATTTTTCTTTTCCGATAACCTCATTTACACACATAATTGCATAATAATAATATTCTTTTTCTTCGCTTCGCGGTGTAGGCTTGTTGCCTGTTTCGGTACCCATCTCTGCCTCGGTCTCCCCGCTCTTCTTTTTCCTGGTGTTTTATATCTTCTGGCTGCTAGTGGCAGTCCTCTTCGTTCATCCTTTCGAGGTGGTCGTTCCATCTCTTGCTGTTTTTTTTGCGATTTGGTTATGGAGCTTGTTTACTCCTAGCTTCTGATCTCCTCGTTTATAATATTAGAATCATTAAATAAGCTTTATTTTTAATAAATTACGAATTATGGAAATTATAAAAAAAAGGAAAACCTAGGAACAAACTGAAAGCCTGTCATTGCTAAACACATTCTAATTGACGGACATGATGCTGATTTTATGAACACAAAAGTTATTAAAACGGTCAATTACAAAGATCGTATGCTCCATGAGATGATGTGCATCAATAAGAACCGTCAAACCGATATAGAGCGCTTAAGTTACTATATACAGCCACTTGCTTGTTTAAACCTTTTTACGTTTTAGAGCTAGGTTTTCCTTTTTGCGGTGGACCACAATGCAGGTTTTTCCTAACTCACGGTTATTTTTCGAAGAAGATTGAAATGCTCGATCAGAGCTTAAAATATACTATTAATATAATTTCTATAATTCGTAATTTATAAAAATAAAACTTTTTTAATTTCACGAATAATAATAAACCAATTTTAGAATAATTAAATCTAATTTTATTTTTTTATTCTTATTTTTTCTTAAATCTAATTCAATTGGTAGAATAGGAAGTAACGTGTCGCATTTTGGCTACGATTTTTATCTTTCAGTAATGGAACTCTACCATTCTATCCTATATATTTAGTTACCAACGTTAATCATAATTTTTTTTTTGATAACCTCATTTACACACATAATTGCTTCAATTAGTTTTGCATAGATTAATATTATTCTTCTTCTTAGGGCCGGTCTTTTCACCTTTTATAAACGTCAAGTAACTACTTGACGATTATTTTACTTGAACTGTTTATTGGTTGAGTAAGAAAGTTAGGTCTTTTTGTCTCATTGTATGCAACTAATATGCCAACTTAATATTATGTTAATAAATTTACAAGCTGATTTAGGCCCGATTTTACAATAGTTGGTTAACGCTAACCTAGGTGTTATTGGTGAATAGTTATAAGTTTATCCTTGTTAAACGACTATTGTAAAATCGGGCCTTAGTAGGTAAACAGCTCAATTAAAAAAATCGTCAAGTGTTACTTGACGTTTATAAAAGGTGGAATGATCGGCCCTAGAGTGCCGTCTCGTCACAGAATAATTAAATCTAATTATTATTTCTTTATTCTTATATTTATTTTTAATCTAATTCAATTGGTGAAAATGGAAGTCACATGTCGCATTTTGGCTACGCTTTTTGTCTTTCGACAATGGAACTCTACCATTCTATATCTTTAGTTATCAATGATTAACACAGGCCAACAAGGTTTTTGTGCCGGGTATTTGGAGCTGATTTCATATGAATTTGATGCCTTGAACGCATCGCATTTGAATTTGAATATGGCATTAGTTTTTGCCTAGGATTTCAAATTTCTAAGATATAACGTTATTGTCAAATATTTGTTAAATCTTCGTTGTCGGCCATCTTTAATTTTTTCCACTAATTTTGAGACAAATTACAAGACTGGCTTTTTGAGAGAAGGCAAATATACAGGAATCAATTATTGTATTATATGATTTACAACTGTACAGAATGTTATAGAGGTGCACAGTTCGCCATATCACGTGAAAAATCACATTTTTCACATTTTTCACACACACATTCTGTACAGTTGTAAATCATATAATACAATAATTGATTCCTGTATATTTGCCTTCTCTCAAAAAAAAAAATATCTCAAAAAGTAGAGCTGACAGAAAAAATCTAATTTTATATTATATTCAGACGGCAAATATAGGCAAACAATACTTGCATAATTGATTTAAAACTGCACAAAATGGTGTTAAAACTGCACATTTCGTGCAGATCTTCAAGTCATATCAAACAATATCTACAAAAGTAGAGCTGATGGAGAAAAACTAATTTCATATTCAGATTCAGCGCCCCAAATATAGCTACAGTTGTTTTGCACGAATAATGCTTCGTCATAAACAGCATTTGTATGAAATAAGACGAAAATTGTGAGTCACATTTTGATATAATAAATCTTAAAATATTATTTTTAATAATATTTATGACTTTTATGAAATAAGTGGGTCCACGGTCAAATTCATACCAAAAACGGTATAGGAAATCAAAAAATTTAAGAAACCTGCTCAATGGAAATATAACCTAAAATCAAACTAATTTGTTAAAATATTAAAGCAACAGTCACTATAAAAACTACTTTCATTAAAATTATTATTCACGCTAAGAACTATTGTATCTATCTCTCTATCTCATACGTTGGGTGTCAGATAATTTTCGACGTAAAAGATTTCTAAAATCAGACATTTAAGTATAATTTAATATAGGTTGCGTTCGAGCATTACGGAGCCGGAGCAATCGGAGCAGAAAGTCGGGTCAGCATCAATGCCATCCAACGGATTTTTGTTGAAACAAAAAAATGTTGTAAAATATAACCTTAAATTTAAAAATTATTGACAGTCTAAAAATGAATATGTAAGCAATACGTAAAATGCATTATTATTTATTATTTTTTAGTAAACAAAAGCTTATGCATTATTGAACAAATGTCTTTAAATTTAAATAAATAAATCACCTCAGTAATATAATTCTAACATAAAAGAGCGGATAAAATAATTCAAAGGTTTTAAAATTAAACGCAAGCGCACGAAACGCACCAATCTGTTTCAACAAAAATCCGTTAGTGGCACTGATGCTGACCCGACTTTCTGCTCCGATTGCTCCGGCTCCGTAATGCTCGAACGCGACCATAGTGTGTCTTTGTCTCACCTATGTTACTACAATTAATTTAAAAAAAAGGTTGTCTGTACTTAATTCAGATGGTTGTGACGTAAGCTTCATTATTCGTTATTACAACTGTAAAATCAGTTTTAAAATCTTAGGCACCAACAAAAAACATTTTTTTGTAGGCCTGTGTAATCGTTCAAGCCATAGTTTTTCTCTTTCGATAACCTCATTTACACACATAGTTTCATCTTTCCATAGCATAAATAATATTAGAATAATTAAACATATTCTTTTTTCCTTATTTTTTTTTTGGCTTTTCAAGGATCGTAATTGTGGGGTTCATTGTGATAAAGTCCAAATACAAAATCAAAAAATTACTTTAAACTGAATGTACACTGCAAACATTTTATGATTCTAGATTAGATTAGTTAAATTAATAGATTAGATTATACTAGTTCATGTTTGGAATGTTACAAATAACCGAAGTCTTACCAAGTTTTTCCCTTATACTTCAACCAGTTTATAACATTCTGGTGCCGAAACCTGCTGACCCGCTTGGATGTTTCATTGAATTACCCGATTAATATTATAATAATACTTACTATGCTTATTTGTTGGTTGTCAAGTTTAGCAGTGGTAATACTTTCAAAGAATTCATCCACTTCAGTTCTACGTATAATATATTGTTTCTGTCCCATTTCAAAAATTTGTTTTGTGATATTGACAAATTGCTCTTCATAATCAGTATAGAACTGTTTTACTTCAGGATTCATGGTGAGAAATGCATCACCTTCTACATCACCTTCGAACATTTGATCAAATAAATGTCTAGAACCCAAAAACTCAACAAAACTTCCTGCATGCAATTCAGCTTCAGCAATTTCAGCTTCAATTTTATCTTGAACTTCTTTTTCCTTTGCTTCTTCCAATTCCACAACTCTTAATTGGTCACTAAAATTAATTTAAAGAAAGGTTATACTTTAAAAATCCCAAACTTACTAGATTAGATTAGAATATTATTGTTCACTCCAAATTAACGGATCATTAAGACGATGTCATGAAATGTTTGTTTAAAATAATAATTAAACGGTAAATTTAAAAATTCATAAACGTAAACCAAAACCATTAACAAATTAATTTGGAGGGAACTATACTAGTGCAATAAAGAGCTTGAATGTAAGGAAGAATGTAGATGAAGAAGAAAAAGAAGTCGAAATGGACGGCGCTGAACAAAAGAAGGATTGATCACCCTGGAATTGTTGAAGTATAAATGAAGAACGAAATAAAAACGCATAACGAAACATATGGCCGCCGAACTGCACATATGAAATTAACATGGGCAATAGATTATTTTTAAACTCCTGCTATGGACCAAGACTATAACGGTGGGAATAAAATTAGTCTTGGGGATAAATTTATCTAGGAGATTAATTTATATTCGTGCAACTTCGGATTTACATTTATTTTTTACACATGAGATGAATTAAATGCCATATTTTTAATTTTAAACACATTTTCGTATTTGTTATTAATTATAATATCAATTTTTGCTGTAAGATAACGTACATTTTACTATTATCAATATTTATAGTAATTATATTATTATTAGTTAATACTTTATTTTTTGTTTAATTATTAATAAATTACGAATTAAGGAATAATTATAATGTTATATTTGAGCTTTCGATCTTGCATTAAGATCTTCGTCAGAAAATTACAAATAATAAGTGGGTAAACATGGAAACATATATATGTACATTGTATTGTCATTTGACCGGTAACTAGATAAAATCCAATAACCGTGAGTTAGGAAAAACCTGGATTGTGTTCCACCAAAAAAGGAAAACCTAGCCCCAATACGTAAAAGGTTTTACACAAGTAAGTGGCTGTATATAGTACTTAAGCCCTCTATATCTATATCTTTTTTGGTGGAACACAATCCAGGTTTTTCCTAACTCACGGTTATTGGATTTTATCTAGTTACCGGTCAAATGACAATACAATGTACATATATATGTTTCCATGTTTACCCACTTATTATTTGTAATTTTCTGACGAAGATCTTAATGCAAGATCGAAAGCTCAAATATAACATTATAATTATTCCTTAATTCGTAATTTATTAATAATTAAACAAATTTATTTTCACGAATTAATAATAAACCAATTTTAAATTGTTAATACTTTATATGACAAATTAAAATATATTTATTAATGACTCCGTTGGCCTTGTGGTTAACAAGTCGGCTTTCATTTTGTCATTCCTTTCGGGTTCGATCTTCACCAGAATCATATTTTTTTATTTAAATTTTTATTTAAGTATTATATTATTATAATAAGGGCCGACCTAAATGTATCTACTAGACTAATAATTAGTTTTTTTAATTTATGAATCTCCTAGTTAAATTTGTAGTTTGTGAATGGTGCTTTACCTACGTACAAATTTACCTAGGAGATTCATAAATTAAAAAAACTAATTATTAGTCTAGTAGATACATTTAGGTCGGCCCTTATTATAATAATATAATACTTAAAAATTTAAATAAAAAAATATGATTCTGGTGAGGATCGAACCCGGAATGACAAAATGAAAGCCGACTTGTTAACCACAAGGCCAACGGAGTCGTTAATAAATGTATTTTAATTTGTCATATAAAGTATTAACTAATAATAATATGATTACTATAAATATTGATAATAGTAAAATGTACGTTATCTACAGCAAAAATTGATATATATTATAATTAATAACAAATACGAAAATATGTTTAAAATTAAAAATATGGCATTTAATTCACCTCATGTGTCAAAAATAAATGTAAATCCGAAGTTGCACGAATATAAATTAATCTCCTAGATAAATTTATCCCCAAGACTAATTTTATTCCCACCGTGTAGTCTTGGGCCTATAACGAATAAGAATGAAAATGGTATAAATTTAAAGATATGATATTTTGTTCTTTAATTTCTGTTGAAAATGCAAAATGGCATTTAATTTTATTTAAAAATATTTTAGTTACCTTGTTTGAATTTTATTGCAATTGTTCCTGACCGCGTTCGTTTATCCATAGTCATGGTCCAGAGTAACTTACCCGGAACTACTCCGAACTGTTCAGAGCTATACGAACTTACCCCGGCCAAAAGCTGGCGAAAATAGAGTAAAGTGGTGAGAACTATGTAGCCTAGAAATATCTGTCAAATATAGAAATGAAAATTGAAATGGTAGAAACTGATAGTAATTATATTATAGATAAATTAAGAAGTAAATCAAAATAAAACAATTTTGTTTTCTTGTCATAATTGAAAATACAATAGTATATTACTGGCCGAGCCTCGAAAATGATCCGTTACTGGGCGCACAGCTATATTGAAAAGCGAACGTAAGTTTAGCGCAACACTCGCTATAACACATAAAAATGACAAACGTCATAACTATAGCCCAGATTATAAGCATTTATAATTTCAAAATAATTATCACTTTTATGTGTTATAGCGAGTGTATAGTTATACACTTGCTATACAGTGTTTATGAGTAAGACTGTATTCGATTATTGGACTTTTCGATAAATATCCATATTCCTGTCGGAATATTGTCACTTCTATTGAAGTCTTTACAATCCATTTCACGAAGTGAAATCCTATTTTGCTACTCTTTTTACTACAACTTTTCACTACAGCGTGTGGATGTCCACCGGAAGGCCGGGCTAAGAAATTCTGTGAAGTCAGCGACTTGAACTCAGAATTTCCGCTCCGTAACTCAACCAGCGATCACATCACTCCACACCGTGGTTAATATGTATTTACGGGAAAAAATACAGCGAAAAAATTTTTTTTTGGACCTAAGCTATTGTGTTTTCAACCTCGGTGCCAAAAAAGTGTTCGTTTGTAAATCCCGGTGTACAGGGTGGCTCAAATTCGCTTCTGTAACTATAGGAGATATCGAATAATGGATGACGCATCTTCGATATCTTTTTATTTTGAGAAAAGCTCTTTTTTTGTTTTCGAGTTATAGCCAAAAGTTCGATTATTGGACTTTTTGATAAATGTCGATATCTCGGTTGTTTTTGAAGTTGCCACAAAAGTGTTGACTAGAACTTTCTTCACACACTTTTTTAAGGGCAACAAAATACGGTGAATAGTTTTTAAATATTTAAGTGAGTTGTATTTTTTTAAATAGAAACCATAGTTGAATATGACATTCTTAAATAGCGTTTTTTATTATTTATCCTCTGTTGAATGATATGTAACATGTGGGGTCCATCATTTCACGTAATTCCTAGTTTATTAAAAATGCAATAAAAAGAAGAAAAAAACAAAAAATGAATAACATTTTTAGTAAATAACAATTTTAAACACGACAGTAACTAAACAAACGTTTCCTACTGAAAATCAATTGGTGACGAGTTTCAGGTGTCAATAAAGATTTGGTAGTGTTTCATTTTGAAAAATTATAATATTGAAAATAAGGAACTTCAGTTTGAATACTTAACGAGTACTTTAAATTTTGTAGTTATTGTTTTATTTGCAAATTGTTATTGTTATTTACTAAAACTGTTATTAATTTTTTTTTTCTTATTTTTATTGCATTTTAATGGGAATTATTTATACAGGGTGTCCCCGCACTCACTTTACATAACTTAGGTGGTGATAGAGGACACTTTTCTAAGAACAATATTTATCAAAAATTTTTTTCTAAATTCAAACCCTCGAGAGTTACGCCTCTTTAAAGCATTTTTTTTAATTTCCACCTTCACGTGGCCATAGCCCCGAAAATATTGATTTTTCAGTAAAACTGGTTTAGTGCTTTTTTAAAGAACGTGAAATAATCTACAAACTAGATTCAAACCTTTTCTCGTCTAAAATCAACGGCTTTCGAGTTATAAATTAAAGTAAGTGAAACAATGTCGAAAAATTTGAGCTTTCCTTTTTTTTGGTTTTTTTCAAAACCCTGTATCTTTTAAACGAAAAATTTTACAAAAAATCTGACGCCCCATTCCGGATAGGAAATTTAACGGACTACAACTTTTGTTTAATAAAAATTTTTGAGAAACCAATCCATTTCACAGAAAATCAGAAAACAATAAACAAGGCAGCTACAAAACAAAAAATTAAATTCACTAAATTATTATTTTTTTTGAAAAATTATTTTATTAATTAATTTTAAACTATTACATTATTTAAGTAAATGTTGAAAATGACCACCTTCATTTTAAATACACAGTCGTGATCGTTTTAAAAGATGTTTTATAGTATTATTTAGTACAAAATTTAGTAGTAGTATAAAATTTCCTCTTTTGTTAAGAGCCACTATAGCAGGGGTGGTCAACAAGGTCGAGGGATCGACCGGTCGATCACGAGGCAAATTTTGTTCAATCGGGGAGTGTGAAAAGTGTCAAAAAATCGAATTTCTGCGATTAAAAGTATCGAAAAATCAACTTTTTTCGATTTTTTCTCGACAAACATCTTTTAAAACAATCACGAATGTCTATTGAAGTGAGGGTGGTAATTTTCAACATTTATTTAAATAATGTAATAGTTTAAATTTAATTAATAAAATAATTTTTCAAAAAAAATAATAATTTAGTGAATTTAATTTTTTGTTTTGTAGCTGCCTTGTTTATTGTTTTCTGATTTTCTGTGAAATGGATTGGTTTCTCAAAAATTTTTATTAAACAAAAGTTGTAGTCCGTTAAATTTCCTATCCGGAATGGGGCGTCAGATTTTTTGTAAAATTTTTCGTTTAAAAGATACAGGGTTGTGAAAAAAACAAAAAAAAAAGAAAGCTCTAATTTTTCGACATTTTTTCACTTACTTTAATTCATAACTCGAATGCCGTTGATTTTAGACGAGAAAAGGTTTGAATCTAGTTTGTAGATTATTATTTCACGTTCCACGTTTCACGTTTCTTTAAAAAAACACTAATAGTATATTACTGGCCGAGCCTCGAAAATGATACGTTACTGGGCGCACAGCTATATTGAAAAGCGAGCTTAAGCGAGCTTTTTAAAGCTGTAAGCCCAGTAACGAATCATTTTTCGAGTAGAGGTGAGTATACTATTTTATCGGAAAACAAAAATTAAATATAATTTCAAAAATAAAAAATATTCTTTGCAAAAAAATTAAATATTATGTCAAAATTAATTTCAATAAAGCCATGGAAACATTATGACATGCAGAAGTGACCAGTAATGAAAACCATTACACGTCTCTTGTTCATTACTAGTCTGTTTTTAAAGTGACTAGAGAATGCTGTGTTTTCTCACCTGACAGATCACTAGGAAAGTGAAGTTTTCTTGACGTTTTCCGATAAACCATTTTTACTGAAAAATCAATATTTTCGGGGCTATGGCCACGTGCAGGTGGAAATTAAAAAAAATGCTTTAAAGAGGCGTAACTCTCGAGGGTTTGAATTTAGAAAAAAAATTTTGTTAAATATTGTTCTTAGAAAAGTGTCCTCTATCACCACCTAAGTTATGTAAAGTGAGTGCGGGGACACCCTGTATAATAAAATGGGAATTATTTGAAATGATGGACCCCACATGTTATGTATCATTGAAATAATAAGAGGATAAAAAATGCTATTTAAAAATGTCATATTCAACTATGGTTTCCATTTAAAAAAACACAACTTTGTATTATAACTCGGAAACTCACTTAAATATTTACAGCCGTATTCATAAAAAACTTAAAACAGTCTTGTAAGCCTGTTTTAGTTAAAGAGCTTTTAACCTAACTTTTTACTTTTTTTTGCTTGCATTTCGAATTTTTTTAGGTTAAAATACCAACTTATTACAGTAAACGCGCTAAACTCCCTATAAATTTTATAGGGACTTACTATTTAGTAAACTGTTTTATAGGGAGTTTAGTGCGATTACTGTGATAAGTTGGTATTTTAACCTAAAAAAATTCGAAATGCAAGCAAACAAAAAAGTAAAAAGCTAGGTTAAAAGCTCTTTAACTAAAACAGGCTTACAAGACCGTTTTAAGTTTTTTATGTTAAAATCTATTCAGCCTATTTTGTTGCCCTTAAAAAAGTGTCTGAAGAAAGTGGAAACACTTTTTTGGCAACTTCAAAAACAACCGAGATATCGACATTTATCGAAAAGTCCAATAATCGAACTTGTGGCTATAACTCGAAAACAAAGAAAGATAGCGAATTCCTGTTTTCGCCATCGAGCTTTTCTCAAAAAAAAAGATTAAAAGGATACGCCATCCATTTTTCGATATCTCCTATAGTTACCGATTTACCCATAAGATGAAGCGAATTGAGCAACCCTGTACAATACGCCGGCTCCTCTATTTTACACCGGTTATTTTCCACCCAAAAATCTGGTGTAGTTCGGCGTAGTTCCGAGTAGGACAAACCGACTTATTATGTTGGATTTGCGTTCATTGTTCAACCAAATTTATTGTAATCTGTCAAAGTAACTTGCAAAACTAGCAAAACCAATAGCAATAAAATTCAAACAAAGAAAATAAAATTTTTTTAAATGCAATAGTCAAAACTCCCTATTTGACCTGTCTCTAATAAGAAATATTCTCTAAATCGAATTATTTATTGGAACGTCCAACTAACTTACAATGCAATTTCTACTCTCTAATTCGAACTCCCCCTAATTCGAACAAATTTTATACATTATGAGAATTCGATTTAGAGAATTTTGACTGTATTTTGCATTTTTTAGTGCACAACGGCCGGCAGCCGGATACCAGGTGTAGCCGGGATTTTTTACCCCCTTGAATTATACCCCCCGGGGGTCAAATTTAACGTTTTTGTGTAAGAAAAGGGAGTAGATATGCACGTACTGTTTTACCTATAGAAACTTTTAATAACATGACGGCGAACTACAGCTTGGCCACAATTTTTCATATATGCCCACTCTAAGATGGTCTAATCAAGTACAAATGAATTTATTATTTACAGCAAAATGTTCTATGAAAATGTACATACATAGATAAAAGCTATCTGGTGTGACGAATTCTATGAACTCCTAAAATTTACGAAAATAGTCTAACATCATATAAAAATAATCTTAAGTAAGCAAAGGGTCGTCTACCAAAACAGTCCTAAACAGTTTTCAACTGGTATGGTTCTTTTATACACCTGCACTGAAGCAAGCTAGCCTACCTCTACTAGTAAATCAGTAAATATATTAGATTAGGTCTCGCGTACTATCGCGATTACCAACAGTGTGGATATCTTTTGGAAAACCGACCTAAGAAATTTTGTTCGGTTCGATCATCGATACCCTTTAGTCGATGAGCCCCTCTACCCGTTTCGTTGGACACGCCGGAGGTGTAGATTTCCTGGATGTACCTGTCGCACCGATTGTACCGAGCTCCGCAAAGGCTGTTTCACTCGGTTACTGGTTACGCCTACCGCGATTCGAACAAGAATTTCTGCTCTGTAAACACAACCAGCGGTCACATAACAACAGCTTGAGCTAAAAATCAATCATATACAGACACCCATCATGGAACCATTCAAATGAAATAATATAATAATTCGATATTTAAATTGGTTAATTATTAACTTTTACCTGTTGGGGTTAGGTTTTTTGAAAGCTTAAATACAATATTAACTTTATTACCTTAATTCGTAAATTATTAAAAATATAATACTAATAATTCGATCTACCTATTAAAACAAATCAAATAATAACGTAATAACCTAAGCTACTCGTGTGTAGGTTAATACCATACTATGGTAATCAACGTACGTAAATCAACGTATAAAGCCCCTGATCCGCAGACACAATTGCAAGAAATTATATAACCACGGAATTTACATACCCCGATTTTGTATTTATAATAACTTTATATTTTAGTTCTAAAACTGTTTTAGTGCATTTTGAGTTTGTCTGAAATAATTATACTTATGTACCTTAAAATCTACCTAAGTGTGATGATCCCATCACTCATTAAATTCTTCGACGTCTTGGGAGTTTACATCGAGGATTAACAAAAATATATGCCTCACTATAAGTCGGGTCTAAATTAGGGGAGTTTACAAAACCTCAAATTATTCTAATAAACTTTAATTAAGGATTAAAAATTTTTGTTAAAACTCAACCTATGTTCTTCTAGACCAATGATTCGTTCTTCTTCTGGTATTAATTTATACTGATAATATGTAATTTGAGGTAAAAAACCTGCTACAAAAGTCAAAAAACCATCTGTTTCGGCACAGGGATTTCCAGCCATGTTTACAGATTTCAGTTCACGGAAGCGACGTAAGTATATTACCTAAAAGATATATACCATAATATACAAATTTTATATTATGTAAAAATTCACTCCTCACATTATTTCGATCAGTTATACAGTTATTACCAATGGTGAAAATAACTAATTTTGTTAAATTCTTCATGTCTTCTATGATAGATATTTTATTTTCAAATAAACTTAGAAATTCGATCTTAATTAGAGCATTTAAGTTCATTATTTTAGTTATTTTATTAAATGATAAATCTAATTCCTTTAAATTAACTAAAGCGTCTAAATTTTCAATGTTTTCAATAAGATTGTTACTTAAACTTAATTTTGTTAACGCAGTTAACATCCAAATGTGATCAATTCGTACTATCTCTAAAATCACAATTATTAAAATGTAGAATTATGCAAAAACCAAAGAATTTGATAAATAGAAGTAAGTACAAACTTTGTAATTATTTTTCAAAAATTGAAATTAAAATTAATCACAAAGATCATTTACTAGCTAATTAATATACTATCTACATATTAAAAAAAAGAAAATTTACTTGAAAACTCAATACGTATTTGTTCAAGTTCATCAAATGGTGTTCCTTCCATGCGTGCCAATCGTCCGGCTTCACCAAGTGGCCCTTGCTCATCTATAAACTTTTCAATCATTGCATTATCAATGACTTTTGGTTCGTCTTCTTTACATTTATTCATTTTCACAACTTTAAACAAAATTTTAAACTAAAATATAGTTTATTCGTTGAAGTTTATCAAAATTCGACATTAATTTGCAGGTTGTCATGTCAACACAACAACTACTATCGCCAATACAAATTATACCAGCGCCTTACAAACTTTTTTATATCGGCTTTACAGGTTCTTTTATTTGTAATGTAGGATAGAGTGGGGCACGGTCGGACACTTTTGGCTAACTTCATCCTATAACAACATTTGAAGATTTGAGGATTTTAAACATACCTTAGCAGATTTTTCACATGTTTAGCAACTCATTTCATAGTTAAAGTTTTTGAAAAGTTAAGAGTTTTTATGTAATATAAGTTTTAAAAAAAAGTTGCAATTGTCCGAAAGTGCCCCTGGCGGGGCACTTTGGACAGGCATGGGGTAAGTTTGGACACACAAGTAATAACATTAAAATCAAACGTTAATACATTTTATTTCATATGTTCAGAGAGTCAGAATTAACATTGAACATTTTAAAACTAGAAGAACGTGAAGTCCCTGGAACAGAAGTCGGTTTAGGCAATTTGGATACTATGTCTTTCTAAGAAATCGTTAAAATGTCGTCAACTGGAGGGAAATTGAAATGGTTCGTTGAGTTCCTCAAAAATTTGACTACAATTTCCCCGTGTTCGACAATTTCTATCACTTGACCCAAATAGTGGTAAACTATTTTTTGTGGGAAACTTTACCAGTCCGAAAGTGCCCCACATTTATTTTCCGGATCTGCCCCACCTGGTCAAAACGTATTCTAAATAACTTATTATCTATTTTTCAATATTCACGCCAATGTAAGCTAGGTTATATAGTGCACAAATATGTATTCTTTCACATGCAACACTTAAAACTTGAAATATTAGTTCATGGAAAAGTATGTAATCTTAGACATGATTAGTGCAATACTTATTTTCAAGAATATTTTTTAATTTATGTTAATAACTTTCTAAATATTGAAGCATTTAGTATGAAATTTTCACATGTGACTTTAAATGATCACTGTTATTAACCATTACAATTGCGAATTTCAACTTCTTTGGGAAGGTAGTAAACTTTGAATGTCCGGGGGTGCCCCATGTCCGAATGTCCCCCACTCTACCCTATTTCTGTTTACCTCAACACAACATGTAGATTGTGGATTATGTAACTGCCTCGAGCCTCGCAAATTGGCAGCCTCTAGAAATTTTTTTAATGAATTTTGATGGAAAATCGCTCTTTTAATAAAAACGTTAATAAAAACTCGAAATTTTAATTAAAAACAAAATCCTTCGATCAGGCTAAGCCCAGTTTTGAATGGCTATAATATGCTGTATAAATTTCATCTAAATCGAGTGATGATCGAGTGGTTTTGGGGAATTTTTGGGAAGTGATTGCTTTCAAACGTCCCTGCGTTCAAACGATGCGATGCATGCATGAACACTATTTTTATATAGTGTGTTTTATACCGGGTGACCGGCCACCGATGTGAAGATAGGAAATTAATTCAGGCGCGCATAATTTTACTTACGAGTTTTTTATAAGTATGGTCTACCATCGTAGACCACTCGACGACTGGAAGGTATTAACATGGGAAATTGATTTTTCTTTAATTCCTATTTCCCATCACAATGGTTAAGAAAGAATTTGAACCAATTTGAAAAGATTTGTATTCCGCTTCTAAAGATACCCGACACTTAGATAAAGGTTTAGATAAATTTAGTTCTTTCATTTCGGTTAAAACTCACTAATAAAATTCAAATAGCGCATTTAAAAAATTGTTAGTTGCTTTGTTTAAATTTTATTGCAATTGAAGGGGTTAGAATAGAAAGGGTATAAGTAACATTTCGTCCCCTTAGTACTATTGCATCCATTAAAATTGACTGTTTGGTGTGGAATACACGCCAACGGCATCATTGGTCCATATGTCTTTCCAAATGAGGAAGGAGCTACCGTTACGGTGAATGGTGTGAGATATCGACACATGCTCAATACATTTTTGTTTCCAAAACTTCAAGAGCTAAACATTGACAACTTATGGTTCCAACAGGATGGTGCTACGTGCCACACAGCCAACGAAACCATCAATTTATTGAAAGGACAATTTGGTGATAACATTATTTCAAAACGTGGTCCTATCAATTGGCCTCCAAGATCGTGTGATTTGACACCTCCAGATTATTTTCTGTGGGGGTATGTTAAATCCATGGTTTATGCTAACAAACCAACAACTCTAGAAGCACTGGAGGCTAATATTCAGCAAGCCATTTATGAAATAAAGCCAGAAATATTGGAAAAAGTGGTCAAAAATTGGACTGAACGGATGCGCTTCGTAACCATTAGTCGTGGTGGTCACATGCCGGAAGTCATGTTCAAATCATAAATGCCTTTAACTGTACTTTCATAAAAAAATTATAACCAAAACATTCCGTCAGGTTTTTAATGTTTTATTTCATTTTGAAGTTCTCATGCAGCTAAAAAAACACCCTATATAACTGGGTAACTTGAAATTACTGATATTGAGAAAATTAAGTTTAAAGTTTACAATTTCTATTGGCAGGATATACTTATCTACATTTTGCTAGTGGATATTTAATATTTTATATTTAGTTGTAGTTCAAAAGAAGCGGTTAACATTAGGGGGATACATGTAGCTAACTCAAAATAGCCAAAATACGAGTTACGAGTTACTAAGGGGACGATTTGGATTTTTTGAAGACAGAGTTTAAAGTGATGTGCCTATAAAACAGTTACGAATTTTTTTTGGACTTTTTCCTTCATTTGAATTATTCAATTATTCAACAGGAGGAAAAAATTCCCTGACTGTTTTAGACCGTAGTTTCACCGTGTTTCAGATCGTAGGAACGTATTTGTGATAGTAACGCAATTTTGTGAGTAAAAGTTTCCTCTTCCCCCCGTTGTTGATGATACCGTCGAATTGCAGTTTCGGATCTTTGTCTTGCTTTTCATTACGGTTAGAGAAACGGGGAAAGAACGAAAGAGGTCATGTTTAGTGCTACGGTGGGGTGACCATAGTATGTCCTGTATCCTCATCGGTCTGGGTGCTCTATTCCCGGGTGGTGAAGAGTTGGGATTCCAAAGTCAGCAGTTTGTTATACCCATTGGGCTAATGCGAAATCGAGATCAGATTTGAATGATTCAGACGTTGCTGTCAGCGTCTGGTATTTCTGGAGCGAAGATCTGGCTTCTGCTGTCAGATCTATGATCTATGTCTTCTAGAATCTAGAAGACGTGGAATTGTAGTAAACATTTCGAAACTCAGTTGCCAAAGGCAACTGAAATTGGGACCAGTGCTGAGTTGCTGATAGGAATGGGTGAGCTAGGTGACCGAGACGCAAGTCACAATTGTTGTTTGTAATTTATTACGATGCCGGCATCATATCATGTTCCGAAAAAAAGAAAAAAAATTTTTTTAATTATATCCGTAAGCGTTAAAAATAGTGACCTATGTTGCCTCCAAGCACATGTTTCATGTTGGGGTCTGTATTTTTTTTTAAATCAAAAATATAGAAGAACCAACACAATATTCGTGTTCAGCGTCAAATTCTACATAAAAATAAACTCACTTGACAATTATTTGCGTTAATTAATGCACAGCATTTCAAAGAGAAAACAATGCTTTTTCACTAAAGAACACGCGTCAAAATGAATGACACCATAACTAAACTGACAGATGCATGGCGACAGCCAAAATTTTGCCGTGAACGTTTTTCGCCACTATGTATCTAATTCACGCAAAACGGGCGGCCTATGTAATAAAATGGCGACGTTAAAGCCTATTATGCCCCCATACCTATTTGACCCCATTCTACTCTATACAGTTTCTTTTGTAAAAAATTCTCAGCTTTTCAATGAAGATATTAATTTTTTGTTATACGCAACAAAATACCCTTAAAAATTCAATTAAAGTGAAAAAAGCGATTTTTTTTAACAGTGCGACAAGTTTTTTTTTCAAATTTGATATTTTTTTCTGAAAGTTGAGAATTTTTTACACAAAATATTATGTCATTTTCACGATGTGCATTTTTTTTATTTACAAATAAATAAAATATACTATCTATAATTAAAAACTTTTATTATTGAAATTTATTTCGGATGTTGAAATATTATTTCTTTGATACATTATTTTCAGAAAGCTAATAATTTTTTAAACAAAATATACCATTTTCTCGATGTGCTTATTTATTGTTTAAATATAAATAAATTAAAATTGACAGCAGCGTGTCAATTTTTTAGGACACGTAACGTATTCTGATTGGTCGTTGGTACCAACTTAAAGCACCCCCCTGGGGTCGAGTAGCACACCCATCGATTTTTCAACCTTAGCTAACTGCCCGTCCGTGGATGGGCCTTCCAGCTAGTTATTAATAAAATAACAAAAAGTAATTCTGAATAAAGAAATTTTCTTCCTAATGATTGATTGGTCGGATTGGATTGTCGTGAACGGTTCATTTTATAGATTAACTTGTTGTTATTTTATAGTTTGATATTGAATCAATAAAGAACGGACGGCGGAAAAATGTATTTGTTGTTTTTTGTTTATTATATCGCTAACTAAAATAAATTAAGCTTTAAAAAATTTCAATACTTACTTTGACTTCTGACCGATAAGAATGGAAATAAAATTTTTGTTAAGGTGTACTTCCGTCCCATTTATACATTTCTTACAAATAAAACTGATTCGGTTTGTCGTTCATAATCTAAAATAAGTGTAATTTTTTGCATAATACAATTGATAAAAGTTTTTTAACCTGTTTGTCTTACAAAAGTAAACCCTTTTTTTAAATTAGGCATTCAGTCATAATATGATCTATCAAATAAGAGATGCCATCCCCATAACACTCCTCACAATAAAATCCGCATATTAGGAAGCTCTCTGATCCAAAATTAAATGAGAGGAAGCAGCTCAAGCGTAACTCATGAGTCATGATAGTCGGCATACGTGACAAATACGAATAATACGTCAATTGAAAGAATTGAACTTTTTCGTTAATTTTTTTGAAGTAGAAACATTTTTCATAAAAATACAAACAGTACAGTTTCTTTTGTAAAAAATTCTAAGCTTTTCAATGAAGATAATAGTTTTTTGTTATAAAGTAACAGAAGACCCTTAAAAATTCAATGAAAGTGAAAAAAGCGATTTTTTTGACAGTGCGGCAAGTTTTTTTTTCAAATTTGATATTTTTTTCTGAAAGCTGAGAATTTTTTACACAAAATATGTCATTTTCACATTGTGCATATTTTTTGTTTAATTACAAATAAATAAAATATCTTCTTCTTCTACATCTTCTTTAGACGTAGGCGATCTTCCTGGCTAAACCAGGAAGACTTTACTATAGGGAAATGTTAATGGGGTGGTTTCTTGTTGCCTTCCCCATAGTTCACAGATCGATTTCGGACTTTTTTAGATCACAGCACATATCCGACGAAATCAGGATTAGAACCGCGGTTTCCCGCTCTGTAGTCTATCCGTGTTTGATTTACGCCAGACTGCTGGTCTCTATACTTTTTCTTATTGAATTTGCACATTTGAGGTTTTGAGGGGTCTTGTACGAGTATATAAGTCCACTAATATGTAGACTTCAAGGACAATACAATATAACTCTGTCCACTCGTGCCTATGTTGATTTCATTTTCTATATAGGCCCAAAGTATTGTTTTTTTATCTTAATTTTTCGGTGTAAGTAAAACACATTTTACACACAAAATTTTTAATGTGATAAACTTATATTAATTTATACATTTAAATTAATTTTACACATAACTAATTCTTTAACACGGTTATATTTAAAATATTGGGGAAAATCTAGAAGCACTTGGCTAATTAGTAAGTTTTCATTTTTTATACATTCTAAAAAATATTGATAACATGGAGCCACAGAATCGCAATCGGCTATTGTAAATACGTAGCGTTTTTCTAAAGCCACATAAACCGTAGAAGAAGGATTGCCACTTAAAATGAGTTTAACTGTATACACGAAATCTTCTGTTAATTGATTGTCATATATTACTAAAAACATAAAAGTTGAATATTTTTCTTTTTAAATAAATAATATTAATTATTTAATCAGTATTACAATTTATATGTAAAAATTTCATTAATCAAGTTGGTTGAGTAAATTTTACATTATCCACCGAAATTTCAAAGACTTTATCAATCATACATAATACAGTCAAAACTCTCTAAATTCGAAATATTCTCTAACTCAAATTATTTATTTGACACGTCCAACTAAATAGGGTTTTGTGTGTAAAAATTATTCTCTAATTCGAATTTTTTCTAATTCGAATCCAATGTTAGGCATTTGATCTCAATTTACATGTATTCGCCACTCTATAAATTGAATTTCATTTTAATGAATGTGACTTCATAAATTCAAGAAGTCTTTATAAATTTCCAAAAGTAGAAACATATTTTGAGAAATAAATATATAGGTACCTACTTCAAATTAAAAAAAAAAAAAAAGCAAAATTACCAATTATTTTAAGAGTTTGTAATTCTGTATTTTTAATTTACATTGTCTAACTACAAAAATTTATTTTCATATTACCTGTCATGAAACTACGAGTTTCATTGCATGTTGAGACAGTCGAAACACGACAATTGCAGATCAACGCGACTGTTGGTCAGAAACTAAATTGGTTTCTGCCCTAGGAAAGAAAGCGTCAAGTTTCTGCCCGCTTACTCAGTTTTTGATTTCATTTTAAACCTGTCAGAATTGAATTTATTAATTGTAAACAATTAATGTGACAGCTGACAATTCTTATATTTCATGAAAATTCTCAGATTCATTACAGGTAATATGAAAAATAGTATGTTTGGGCACGGGATGAAACACGATTTCAGACTCGAGGTGATGCCAGCCCTCGCTTTCGCTCGGGAAGGCAATCCACTCTCGTCTGAAATCATCTGGTTTCATCCCTTGCTAAACAATATACTATTTAATCAGGTAGTAGGTACTATGTATTATTTTTCTATTATGTAAGAAAATTAACTTATTTTTCATATTCTACGTGTTTTTTTTATCGTTGATAAACATTTTTTATTATTTTTTCCTATTTTGATTCTTACTCTCTAACTCGAACTCCCCCTAATTCGAACACATTTTAATACATTGTGAGAATTCGAAATAGGGAGTTTTGACTGTAGTTAATAATTAACCCACGTGATTAAAAATGCAATATTCAGATTGGTATAATATAAATAATGTAGGAAGCTAGGAAGTTAAATATAATGTAATTAAAATTATTAATATTATTTTATTTTAAACTTACCATCGGCAGCTAAAATTAATTGAATTTTATGTAGAATAGACTGAATAGAGGTGGGCAATAACCTTTTAGAAAAATCTATTTCGGTTACGTTTATAGAAAATTTAACCAAATGTTGATTTCGGGAAATGTTAGTTTTTATAAGATCCAAAATATCGTCTTTGTTTATATCTAAAATATGAAAGTATAAAATATGGCAATACAAAGAAAGGATGAATTAGTACAGAGTCCGTCGCAAAAATATGACACTCTTAAGAACACTATCGTAGGAGTAATAGGAGATATAAAATTTAAAAAAAATAGTTAGGTACTAATAATGCAATAATTACTATTTACACAAAGAGGGATTTTAGACGTATTATAAAATATAGACGAATTCAAATAAAACAAAATTCTTTGAAAATTTGAATCTCTGAGCCAGTCCAGTCATTAGAAAAATCCCTCAAAAAAGCGTCAATAAGGTCGAAATTTGCGTAAAAAATGTAAACTTTAAAATCAATTTATGAATAAACTAATCGATATTGGTGATTCATCCGCTTCTTAATCGCTTCATTTTAATTTTATCGATTAAATTGCGTTGAGTTTTCTTTAATAAATATAATATCAATTAAATGGTCTACATAATATACGTTTATGCATTTCCTAGACCGTTTATTTCTAGCAGCATCGGCATGCTGAATTTTAAAATATCAACATTAATTTGTAATCGGTAATATTGCATATACCGGGTGTTGAATGAGTTAGCCGAACATAGGATATTAACATGTAAAAACTTATTTATGCAAATTCCTGCTTCCCTAATTATTTTAGAGAAAAATTGAAAGACACAAAAATAATGCAGAAATATAAACTACAAATGATAAGAGCATTAGATTTAATCTAGCTTTTACTTAAAAGGTCAAAAAATGCTTTTGAAATTGTTAAAATTTGCATTTATCAGACTGGCCTTGGTAAACTTGTTTACAGTTTTGCACTTTATTAAATTTTACTTTCATAAAATGGCAGCAAAGTACATAATTAGTGAAAAAAATCAAATTTTAAAACTATATTTCTCCGGAAACAGTAAAATTAAATTGAATTTATTTCATGGCCAGTCTGATAAATGAAAATTTTAACAATTTCAAAAGCATTTTTTGACCTTTTAAGTAAAAGCTCTATAACATCTAATGCTCTTATCATTTGTAGTTTATATTTCTGCATTATTTTTGTGTCTTTCAATTTTTCTCTAAAATAATTAGGGAAGCAGGAATTTGCATAAATAAGTTTTTACATGTTAATATCCTATGTTCGGCTAACCCTGCATATTTTTTATAAATGCAGCAACGGAAAACAGCAAATAAAGGTTTATGTAAGTAAACCACCATAAATAATATCGCTGAAGAAATTGAAACTAATGTACGCATGCGTAAGTAACAGAGGCGAGCAATTTTCATTTACGAATCAAAGAATGTGTTCAACATCCATGGTGAAATTTTTAAAGAATAAATTTTTGTACATAAATTTTATCTCTCAAATTACTTCTACGATAGCGTTCTTAAAGGGGTCATAAATCTGGTGCCAGACCCTGTATAAATTACTATTATATTTATTAATTTATTACCTGTACATATTACTGGTGCATATATAGCACCAATTATACTCGTTAATCCTACACCAGAACCAAGTTCAAGGATTGTAATATCTTTTGGTAAGTTGTCTCCATTGAATAATAACCAATCAGCTAAAAGTAAAGCTCCTCGCCAGATCTGAAGACCTACCAATTCTAATACAGTACTTTTACTATGCTCTAAAAACAAACGAAAAATTAAAAAAATTTGTTAATAACTCAAATAAGTTATGTCTTATGTAAATGTTACAGTTTAGGTAATTCTAATTTATTCTAACATCTTTAGTTTCTTTTAAATTCGTTTAAATTTGGCTTTCTTCATCATTAATTTGAACGTACTTTAGAGTTCGTATGGTTCGTACCAAAGAAGATGATCGTAGTGATCTGATTATTGTCACTGATGTGACAAGTCGAAAGAGTAACTTTTTGTGCAACTTGAGTTGTCGAGTTTTAATACGCATGTTTTTAAATGGTAGAACGAGTAAGAATAACCACTAATCACAATCACTAATTGGGGCCGCGACTATTAAAAGGTTAAAAGATATAGCCCATGTTCATATTGGCGTTGGCATTTGAATTGAATTTATGCATAAATTTTACCTTTTACGCGTTACCCTTTAATTAAAAGTTACTTTATCTAATTACCAATTTCCACCTGATTGGTGATGCATTTTCTCTGAACAATCATATCTCCATCGTTATCCAATTCAAACTTTCCAGGAGGACTTTCAAAAGAAAATTTTGATACAACATCTAAAACAACAAATTAAATTTGTAATTATTATTATTAATTTTAGTTTAATATGATTTGATACCAAAAATATCTGCTAGTTAAAAATAAGTCAAGAAAGTACTAACTATTGTTCTTGAGTAAGGGTTCAAGATTTGTTACATAATCATATTCCTCATATAGTTCCGACGAGACTTGATATTCTTCTTCATTTGTCTGATCTGCATCAAACGATTCTTTTAGTTTCTCCATAATAAGGTTTTATAACATAAAAATATTTATATAGAGAAATATAAAAATCCAATCAAAAATCTAAAAACGAAATTTTGTTATTAAAAGATCCATTATGATTATATAATATATTATGTAGAAGAATCGTAATTCCGATTTTTCATGAATGTTTAAAAAAATTACCTTGTAGTATTGAATTGATGCTCTTGGTCATAAAATCGGAAAAGTGAACCTACTTTTCTATAAGTATATAATGTTAAGTTAGTAAAATGTAACAATATTATTTTTTATCAAGTTATAATGAAATAAAATCTACAAATGAAAATATAATAATCCATAACAAAGTTTCGCTTTTATTTAAGCTATTCAGGTGGATCTAATATCAAGACATAAATATGTATGTATAAGTCATCCAATTTGGAAAATAACGATTTTGAACAACGGAAGTTGCAGTTAATTTTAAATTGCATACATCGCCAATAATATTTTAATGGGTCATTCCACCAATTAAAGTCAATCTTAAAAAAGCGTATTTTCGCGAGGGTCCCGGTCACAGTCCCGGTTAGTACCGTTCGGTTACTTTTGGTCAACTTTGGTTAGTCCCCCACCACAATTTCTAATTTGACATAACCTCAAATCCTCGTCTTTAGAACGTTTAGAACCACTTCCAACTTTAAAATTTAAATTGTGGCGCACATTTGTACTAGCAAAGCAACCGCAAAAAGTAACCACTGATTTTGAGCGGTCGTCTTTGGTTAACTTTGGTTGGGTAACTTTTTAACCAAAAACTACCTTCTCTCTAACCGTTCGTCGCGAAAATGACCCCGGTTAGTTTTGGTCACTTTTGGTTAACTTTTATCCATCGCGAAAATACGCCTAAAGTCTCACCTCTGCGTATTTTTTTCCAAATTTTGTGGAGTTATTCTCTCTTTAAATATAATGACTCAGAAGATTTTGGCTCTTAATATTAAGTACTTTCGTCGTAATGATTTTTTGAATTTTGACAAATTTTTTGTTTGGAACTTTTTCGTTAATTTTTTTGAAGTATTGAAGTAGAAACATTTTTCATAAAAATACGAACAGTATCTACAGTTTCTTTTGTAAAAAATTCTCAGCTTTTCAATGAAAATATTAATTTTTTGTAACAAAAGGCCCTTAAAAATTCAATAAAAGTAAAAAATTCAATTTTTTTGACAGTGCGGCAAATTTTTTTCAAATTTGATAAAATAAACACACGGTTGTGTTGTGGAAGCACTTTTCCGATAGGTCGCGAAGACATGTCATTACGACAGTACTAAATATGTTGAGGATAAACCTTCAATCAATGAGATCTTAATAAGATCGAAACATGTCTGTCGTTGTTGTATTTTGGTTATTTTTGACTTATTTTTGAATTTCTTTTCTTTGATATTTTTTTTTCTAAAAGCTGATAATTTTTTACACCAAATATGTCATTTTCACGATGTGCATATTTTTTGTTTAAATACAAATAAATAAAATGTATGCTCTCTACGATTAAAATGCTCTTATTTTTGAAATTATTTCGGATGTTGAAGTTTTATTTCAAATTTGATATTATTTTCTGAAAGTTGAGAACTTTTTTAACAAAATATGTCATTTTTACGATGTGCTTATTTTTTGTATAATGGTCATTCCACCAATTAAAGGCCAACTCAAAGTCTCACCCCCGCGGATTTTTTTCAAATTTTGTGGAGTTATTCTCTGTATAAATATAATGACTCACTGAAGATTTTGGCTCTTAAGATTAAGTACTTTCGTCGTAATGATTTTTTGAATTTTGATTAAATTTTTTTTTTTTAACTTTTTCATTAATTTTTTTGAAGTAGAAACATTTTTCATAAAAATTCGAACAGTACAGTTTCTTTTGTCAAAAATTCTCAGCTTTTCAATGAAGATATTCATTTTTTATTATAAGCAACAAAAGCCCCTTAAAAATTGAATTAAAGTCAAAAAAGCGATTTTTCTGACAGTGCGGCAAATTTTCTTTCAAATTTGATATTATTTTCTAAAAGCTGAGAATATTTTACATGAGATATGCCATTTTCACGATGTGCATATTTTTTCTTTAAATATAAATAAATAAAATGCATGCACTATAATATTAGAAAACTTTTATTTTTGAAATTATTTCTGATTTTGAATAATAATAATTATAATAATAATAATGTCATCCATTCTAATGGTTTTTCACCAGAATGAGAGCAACCAATTAAATTTAAAAAAAGGTTTGCTTTAAAACTTAAGAAACTTTCTACCATAAAATAGTAGACTATAATAGTAGAATAGTGAATTATTTACATAATTAATATAAGTTTATAACAATTAAATGAATTAAATAGGGTTATGTTGAAACTGTTGACACTTTCCTTATGCGATCGTCGTGTTTGCACATGTTCGTGTTATGTTCTTTTTCAAATGGACGCAAACCACTTAGTCAATTCGCGTTAGACGGTTTGCCAATTTCTAGGGCGTTGTGACGTCACACTAATGGATTCAATTGGTGGAATGACCCATATGCATTATGATTATGCAACCTATGATGATCCCATAAGATTTACATTGCTAGCCTTGGCATAATGTAATTTATACATTAATCATACGAATGGCTGAATTATTGGCCGAAAAGTTATGCCTCCAAAAATTGCATTATGATTATTATAATGGACGAAACAACGTTCCTATACAAAACACAACTAGATCGAAAACTCCAAGAATATAGAAAAACAAAAGACATACAGAAAAATTACGAGAATATGAAAACACCAAGCTGCCAAAGAAGCTCTAGGAATTATGGAAACAAAAGAAAACAGAAAAATGCCCTAATGGTGAAATGACCAAATAGAAAAGGAAATTGAAGACAATCGTAATAAATATATGAAATATCTAAATATGTACAAGAAGCGCAAAGGATAAAATTAGATTTAAAGCAGCGCAGGCAATAGTAAGAAAACACATCTGTCAAATAAAAATGAGAGCTGGGAAAAAAATTGTAATAACAAGATCGACACCGACACAAATAACAATAATTGCTTCACCAATACGAATAAGCATAGTAATCATAGGCGGATCCAGGGGGGGGGGGGGCACGTGCCCCCTCCAGACGGTATATTTTTATGTATATTTTTGTGTGATATGATAACAGTTATTGTTGACTTTTTTGCCCGTCCGCCCCTTTGTGCCCCTCCAGAAAAAAATCCTGGATCCGCCCTTGATAGTAATGGTTAAAAATGAGTACAAAACTCTAAAATCTATTTTAGTCCAAGTAATAAATTGTATTGACTGATGAGATCAAGCTTCCTGGAGATCAAATAATATGTGGGAAAGTTCCCGAAATAGTGCTGCCGCGCGGGAATTAATGACGAAAATAATTCGGCGGAATTGCGCAATTCGCAATGGACGTTGGACATAGAGATAAGCATAAAACCTAATAATTAAAGTTGAAATATTTGAACTTTTTATAACAGAAAGTTCAAATATTTGCGCTTATACATTATGCCTATGGTGAATAGGCACTAAATCGTTCTGTTCATTTAATTCTAAATACATAATATACGCACGGTGCAATTTTTGTAGTGGTACGATTTATCAGCAACCTTCCCCTAATTATTTTCATGCCACATGGCTACATACAATGATATCTGTAATGATAGCTCATTTAAAAAATATATGTAGTAAGTATGTATAATACAACCTTAATACAACAGTGAAACTACAATAACTCGAAATACTACAATGCATTGACATGTGCTACGAAAAATTCGAATTATCAAGACTTTGAGTTATATACTTGAGAAAATGCAGATGTAAATGTTGTAAAAATAACCTATAATGCCAACAAATTCCATTCTGGTTCAACTTATCGAAGCTTCGAGTTATCAAGGTTCGAGTTATCGAGTTGGACTGTATTTTATAATAATGTATGTTTGAAAAATTATCCTCTTTCAATAAAGAAAGAATCGTCGTAAAACCTATAACCTATTTTGCGCTATTAATGACGAAAATAATTTGAAATAGTCCTTAAAGGTAAAAACGAAGCCTTAAATATTTTGTGTGTTCAAAAAAATAACTTGGTTTTTAGAAGATTACAAAATTACAATGCATTACCATATTGTAAGTACAAGTAAGTATTGCAGTGTACAGTATATTATGATTATGTGGATTTTAAAAGGAATCAAACAAATCATAAATATTTGAAATAGGAGCGCAAAGCAACTTAAAGCCCACCTCGTATTTCTGACCTTGTATTATTGGCCTAATTAAGAAAAGCAACTCTCATATTAATATATACCCCACAAGAATTATTAAAACATTATTTATCAATAAATTAATAATTTTATGTAGGAAACATATTTTACAGCTTACCAAGATAAGCAGCTACTAAATTTGGTTAAATAATTTTCGATGTCAAACGTCACAAATATACGTCATTCACAGGCACCAATCGTAGTGCCCCACGATTTGTGCCACGTTGTGAGAACAATTCGTCGATGCACACGTTCGTTGTCGACTTTATAAATCTTGTCAATTGAAGAAGGTACCTAATTGTAGTAGGTAACACATTAGTTTAAAATGAATAAAATTGTGGCCTTTTGTTTGATGCTTGTAACAGTTCATAATGTTTATGGCAGTGAAGAAATTAAATTGGACGAAGGCGTTTTGGTTTTAACCAAAGGAAATTTTCAAACCGCTATTACCGACAACGAATTTGTTCTCGTTGAATTTTGTAAGTACTTACTATTTTTATTCGTACACTTTATAACTTCTAATAAAAACGAATAACTTTAGCTTTAAATTTCATCTTTCTAAATATGCATTTAATTGTAATATCGATAAAACAATCATTTTTCTTACTTGGTTCAATCAACTTCAACTTAAAAGTTATTCACCTCTTAAACCCTTCCTCCTATTGTCTTTTTTCATCTATTATTTTTTATATCTTTGAGAAATCAAAGGAAGATCTTTTTAGTAGATACCATTTGTGTTATATTATATATTCACTTTTTATAATTTTTGTAAGACAAGGGACCGTTTTTTCAATGCTCGGTTAAGGCTAATCAAGCTTAAAATTTAAATTTGTACTTTTCATTGGTGGAATTGATTAGTTAATCTTTCGTTAAGCTAACCGGAGCTCAACGTAGCACTGTAAAATTGGTCCCAAGTAAGGTAAGCTCCCAATTTATGTAATTATCAATTTTGTGGTGGCAAGGCATTTTATCTTAATTAATGTGTAACGTATTAAGATAAAAATTAGCACACAAATCCTACAATTACAAAAATTACGTTTATCTCAAGATCAATCTAATAAATCAAAGTTCTTCAACATCCTCTTATAATCAACAAAATGTCTCCACAAAACATTTTCAATATAATATTATGTAGGTTGTTTTCCTTTAAAAGTTTCCTACTGTGTTGAAGGACCTTTCTAAGATATGATAACCAGGTGTTAATGTTCGACATTTTGTTGGATGCCGTTTAATTCCAAAACATATATTCTTAGTATTACAAAAACACCTTTGGTATTTTCAATTTATTAAATCCAATATTGACTGAATAATGGGAGCATATTTATGTTATTTTCACAGTCAGCCGAATTAGTTACTGTTTAAGAAATTTCGAATAAAATATGGAAATAAGATTCTTTATAGTTTTAAAAGAAAATTTGTACCCCAGAGTCGGACTGTATTAAATTGTTCAGGAGAGTCGATAAGGTTTTTTATTGTTCTTTATAGCAAATATTGCGATGTTTGGATTTTTTAAATACAATAAAAGCTGTGTAAGCTGGACACGTTTGGGATTAAAACAATAATTTGACCTAAGCAGATACTTTTATAAATTTCTGACTTTTGCGGTGTCCAAATTACATAAGTTTCAATGTAACTACTTTATGTGTTCATAAAGTTTTCAGAATCTTAACTTATCAATATTTACTACTCGGATGTTTTTGCTATGCGGTAGATTTTGGTAATAAACATGAAATTGTGTAGTAACTCATTACATAGGAACTTTCTTTGGAGATGATTAAAGGCCTGTTTCTTGTATAGTTTGAAATTTGCTAACTGTTTGACTCATAAGCAGACTAAAATTTGAACGTGAGAGTTTTCAAACCATCAGAGGATTGGCGTTTACATATTATGAATATGAACAAATCAGAGGTTATATAATTATTAACATGAACCAAATTGATTTAAAAATACGATCTCCAATGTAAATAACGCAAAATGCAATGATAATAATTTAACAGATGTACTACAGCTCCACCAAGCTTAGAAAGGACGCGGCAAATATGCCAACTAATTTGATAAAAATTTGAATGAACCAATGAACGTTGAGTTATTTCTCAAGTACATTCTGTTGTAAAAGTTACAAATCATTGCGTGTGTTTACATTTGTCGTGGTTTTTTGTGTTATTCGGTTTCGTGTTATTTCTATTTGAGCTTTATTGTCTACAATAAATAAAATAAAAATAAATCTAAAATAAATTTCGTGACTGCAATTTGACAAAATAATTTATGGATTTTAAATATTCGCGCCGAGAATCTTCTTCATTTGAGTGTACATTTTTAATTTTAGCAGCGCCTGACACGCCCCTAAAGTCGGTTCTAACGTTGGTGGAGCTGTATGTATGTCGTCCATGTTGTTCAATTATAGCGCCATCTATACGTAGTGTAAAACACCAATTGCAGAACAGGACTTAAATTTGTCGGTACTAGGTTAAAGTATTACAGCCGTATTCATAAAAAACTTAAAACAGTCTTGTAAGCCTGGTTTAGTTAAATAGCTTTTAACCTAACTTTTAACTTTGTTTTGCTTGCATTTCGAATTTTTTTAAGTTAAAATACCAACTTTTCACAGTAAACGCGCTAAACTCCCTATAAAATAGTTTACTAAATAGTAAGTCCCTATTAGTGATGGGAATTATTGCTACTTTCATGGAACAGTGACAAACTGTTACTGTGACTGTCTAGGAACAGTTAAAAATACCTGTTACTTTTGTCACTGACTGCTCCTGAAAATACTTTTTCGTACTACGACTAGTACCTGCTACCTGGTCCGTACTATCAAATACGTAACGTAGCAAATCACAGGTCACAGCACAAGTATAAAGTATTTGTACAATTACCAGGTAGCAGGACAATGGCATTATATATTTTATTTGCAGTAAAGTGCAAGTTCAATTAAATTATGAAATAAATTAAAATTTAAAAAACCACGATAACCACGACTAATAATACCAATAGTATAATAAATACACATTGATTAATGATTATTGACATCGGCAAATTTTCATTTACAAAATTTTAATCCACAAATATTTTTTTAATATTGGCGAGACACTTCTTTCATTGGTGTAAAATGTATATCAAAATCGTTTTACCAACCCACTTAAAAAAATAAACCTGCGCCAAAGCCCGAGGCAATTTAAATCACGTGCAATTTCGGCGGAAAGTTTTTTAAATAAATCGCCATCATTCGTGGCCCGGCCGAAGCCCGAAGTAAAATATCTCAATCAAAATATCAAGTTACTTTGTGAATTCTAGTGAAATCTCAACTGTGAATGTTACTAAACTGTTCCATTAAAGTTACTAAACTGTTCCTAACTGTTCCTTTGAGTCACAGGTATTTTGAATATTCAGTCACTGTGACAACTGTTACAGGGTTAGGAACAGTGACAAAGTAGCAGACTGGTATTTCACAACCCATCACTAGTCCCTATAAAATGTATAGGGAGTTTAGCGCGTATACTGTAATAAGTTGGTATTTTAACCTAATAAAATTCGAAATGCAAGCAAAACAAAGTAAAAAGTTAGGTTAAAAGCTCTTAAACTAAAATAGGCTTACAAGACTGTTTTAAGTTTTTTATGAATAATACGGTTAGTAGTCATATTTAATAAACAATTTAGTTTATATAAAATAAATTAAATAAATTTCATATTTAGGCTAAAATTAAAGGAGCACAACAAAAATTCAAAATGAACGTAATTCATTGCTGGACTTAATAATAGTCGTGTTCTAAACACATTGTACTACTCACAAGTACTACTGACTCAGTTCATAAATCGCTATTTCTGTTATTACTTACCTGAGCACTTATTATATAGAACAATAATTAAAAAGAGCGGGAAAAATCATAGATATAAATTATGTATATTACAAATCATCTAAAATGTAATTTTTGCAAAAATGGACTCAGTGTAGTCTGGCTAAAGTGTACAAAAATATATTTGGGGAATATGCATGGTTCTATTATTGTTTTATCATTTTAGATGCTCCTTGGTGTGGCCATTGCAAAGCATTAGCTCCAGAATATATAAAAGCTGCAAAATTGCTTGTTGATCAACAATCGGCGATTAAACTAGGCAAAGTAGATGCTACTGAAGAAACTGAACTTTCGGAAGAAAGTGGTGTCAGGGGTTATCCTACCCTTAAATTTTATAAGAATGGTTCGCCTATTGAATACAGTGGTGGTCGCACAGCTGATGAAATAGTTGCATGGGTAACAAAAAAAACTGGTCCACCAGCTAAAGAGTTAAAAACTCTTGCAGAAGCTAAGGAGTTTATCGAAGCCAGCAATGTTGCAGTTATTGGTTTCTTTAAAGACCGAACTTCCGATGAAGCTAAAATCTTTTTATCAGTTGCTGGTTCAATAGATGATTATCCATTTGCCATTACTTCTGACGAAAGTATTTACAAGGAATATGATGCTAAATGTGGTTCCATAATTTTGTTCAAAAAGGTTAGTATAACTTTTTTTTTTCTTAAAAAAATATTTTTGATACTTATTAGTTGCTTTTAAATTATTGTTAAAATTACATGAGTAAAATAAGTTGTTTTCAAAAAACAGACCTGTTTTGGAAATCAAAGCATAAAATCGCTTATTTAATTTACATATTTTTAACAATAATAAAAACAGAGTAATAAAGTGTTGGGTATCTTCAAACGTGAAAAGAAAATCTCTTAAGATTGAAATAATTTTCATTGTTAACTATCACAATGAGAAACGACAATCTTAGAAAAACTAATTTACCATGTTTCCTACGTTTGGGTCTAAGGTGTTCCATCCTGTATAATCCATGACACGTATTTCACTTTTGTTAAAGCTCCTCATATGGATTTAATATTTATTAACAAGTTAAACCCCCTTAAATTTTTCATTAATATTTCCATTTTTTGTTTTAAACGGATTTTCATCAGTCAACGAAAGTTACATAGTTAATTTGCTTATTTTTATTTTTTAAATACAGTATATAAACGGGGAATATTATTGACTAAAAACATCTTGCAAGTAGTGGCCATTTTATGCTTCGCACAGACATGTTCTTTCCAACACATTGTCCATGACATTTTGCAAAATTTGAGATATTATGGCACGGATTTCATTGCGAATATTGGTTTTCAGATGGGGGATAGTCGCTGGCTTATTGCCGTACACTTATTCTTTCTAATAGCCGCAAAGGAAACAGTGAGAATTGGTTGAATTGAAATTGAAATTGAAAAATTGAAATTTAAAAGTTACAAACTATATAAAGCAATTCAAACCACAACTATATAATATTATACTCCTAAAAATTGAACCTTATTCGTAATTTTATGTAAAAAAAAAAATGTATGTTAATAACTTTAATCGTGGGATCAAAGACTCGCATTTTGAAACTCATTTTTAACAACTGCTCAATGGATTGTTTAGTTGTTTAAATCGGTTTATTGGTAATTTGCTTTCAAGATAAATAGGTAGTAGATATGGAAAAACTTTTCTAGTCTTGACCTTTTTTAAAAGCTTTTATTTAAATTTGATAACGGGTGATATCGTCGGCTTATTGCCAAAACAAGATAACTCCATTTTTGAGCAAAATGAGTTATAATCATGATTGCATTAAAATAAGCGCAAAGTATATTCTGGCAAAACCAGATAACTGCAAGTTCAATGTTAAAGGAGTTATTAAGAAGTTCATTTTTAACTAACTCCAACTTGTTTGTCGTGAATAACGCTAAAATAAGTTAAGTGCAGTTATCTTGTTTAGAATAAAATAATAAGTATGAATTAAATCGCAATTGTAAAACAATCAACTAAGCAAAACCAGATAAGTACTCTTATGCAACTAATCAAACATTAAAATCCGTTTATCTCAAAACTATCATTTTGGAGTTATCTTGTTTTGGCACTAAACCGACGATATGATTAAACCGGAGAATGAAATTTATACTCTATCAATCAATACAATTTATTTCATAGTTAACATACAAATAACATTAAAATAAATATATTCAAAAATAATTAACAATAAGCGAATTGGTAATTGCCCGTATTTCTCATAATCGATATAATATAATTTATTACCAAATACTTATTGTTAACTTGAAATATTTATAAAAATTATGACTTTCGTCATTATCATTAGATAAATTTAGTTACCATTAGTTATTTAGTCATCTATCTATTTATTTTTGATTTTTTTTACTCATAAAACTTGGAGTATTATTTCAAAATTTTGAGAACTTATTAGGTCTGTTTGTTATGTTACTCCGAACTACTCCGAGTAAGTTAGTGTAAAAATTGCGAAAATTGATTTGTATAAAAAGTGGGTTGATGATTTTACACCAATCAATTTGTAGTTAGTATAGTTTGGAAAACTGTTTGAAGGGAAAGTGTTATTGGAGCAATATTCATATCATAAACTTGACCGCCTAGTGAACTTGGTGGTGCCATCATATCTAAGATCACAGTAATTACGAATGAAAAAGATCCGTCAAAATCTGAATTTTTCTTTTTTTCGATTCTGTTACCATACTATCACTCCTATTCACTAACTCGTTTGTTATCGTTAAGAACCGTAAAGAATTATTTCCATTTGAGAGCTCACATCAGTTTAATTTGATAGGTCAAAAACGTTATTAATCACTTTTATTATGAATTTTAATTAATAAATTAATTTCACCTTCCAGAATTTTAATTGTTTTTTGTTTTGTTTTACAGTTTGATGAAAAGAAATCCATATTTGAAGGCGAATTGTCAGAGACGAATATTAAGAAATTTGTAACCACTCAATCCTTACCTCTTATAGTTGAATTTAATCATGAAACTGCTCAAAAGATCTTTGGTGGTGACATTAAAAGCCATTTACTACTTTTTATTTCTAAAGGAGATGCAAAAACTGAAAAGATTGTAGATGGCGCACGTTCAATTGCTAAACCATTTAGAGATCAAGTTCTCTTTGTAACCATAGATACAGATGAAGAAGATCATCAAAGAATTCTTGAATTTTTCGGAATGAAAAAGGAAGAAACTCCTGCAGCTCGTTTAATTAAACTTGAAGAAGATATGGCAAAATATAAACCAGAAAGTAACGAACTCACTGCTCCAGTTTTGGAAGCATTTGTAAAAGAATTTCTTGAAGGAAAATTAAAACAACATTTATTGTCACAATCTCTTCCAGAAGATTGGAATAAAGAATCTGTGCATGTTTTAGTTGCTAGTAATTTTGATAGCGTGGCACTTGATTCAACTAAAGATGTACTTGTAGAATTCTATGCACCTTGGTGTGGTCACTGTAAACAATTGTCTCCCATTTATGATAAAGTAGGTGAGCATTTTGAAAAGAATGATGATGTTGTAATTGCCAAAATGGATGCTACAGTAAACGAACTTGAACATACTCGCGTAACAAGTTTTCCTACCATTAAATTGTATAGCAAAGGAGATAATAAAGTTATCGAATATAATGGTCCTAGGACGTTCGAAGGATTAACTAAATTTGTGGAAAGTGGCGGTGCTGAGGGAGCTGGAGTAGAAGAACCAATTGAAGAAGAAACCGAAGATGATGATACACCAAGAAAAGATGAACTTTAAATTATTAAGTACTTACAAAGATTTTGTTTTGTGACATTGTAAAATTAAAATTTCATTCACATTTATTACATAATATTTTATAATAACAACATGTTGATATATTTATGCTTCCTCGTTTTACAAAGAGCATTTTTGTAACCATTCCTCGTTTTGGAGGATGTATGAGACTGGTTGTGTGCATCTATGTATGATATTGTCTGCCAAATCGACCTTTATTAATATTATTAAAATGTATTAAGTATAGGTATTGTAGATAAAACATTCCCTTTGTACATCTTTTAATTTTAAATTGTCCAATTTGCATTTTTGTTCATTCAATAAATTTTCTAAGAGTTTTTTTTTTAAAAATACATCAAAACCTAATTTATTTAAAAAAATTGCTAATTATATACAGTATGTAACGTAATTGGTTATTTATACATACTTTGTCGAGTTGGACGGGCCAGGGGATATTTTTAATAAGTACAGCATTAGTCAAAACGACTGTGAGCGGAAGAGTCAATTTTGACAACGCAAAGACGTCACAATAGCAATATCATATGTATAAATAGCCAATTGCATATACATACTGTATGTATAAATAGCCTCATCCATTTATTTAATAGGTACCTATGTTATTTTATTACAGTAAAATCTGATGACAAATACTGGATATAGCAAGTAGCGATTGCAGTGAGGATGGGTAGTGGCGGCGAAACCTAATTTTGTAGTGTACGCAAAATAAATTTGCGAAGCCCCTTCCGCCGTTAGCCGGAGGGCGAGGATTCAGGGGTGTTTTTCGGAACTTTTTGAAAATTTGGTGCAAAATGAATATTTTTAAGGCTAGAAAACTTTTTACTAATTATTGAGACCCGAAATCAAACGCGATCGCGTATACCATACGCCGCTACACAGAGTGAATGAGACCACCCATATAAAACTTGCTTATGTTTGCAAGATCTCAACAATACCACTTTTGACCTATGGTGCCATTTAAAATTCTGGAGCAAACTACTCGGGATGACAACCTTTCTGAGAAATAATATTTTTCGTTTATTACGGTTTTTATAATGAATTTTTTTGACCCAACTCTCTACGACCTAGCGTTTTTGAAAAAAATTACTGATACAGGTGGTCTCATACAATCGAATATTACTTAACCTTCTTTCGCTCGCGTAGGCGGCAAAAGGACCGCCTTTTTAAATTTTCTCTCCTATTTTCTTCCAGAGCGTCATAGGAGGGTCGGGATGCGATTGTATTCTCTAATTACTATGTCCTCCACTAGACCCTACCCATTTTCTGATAAGACAACTTCACCAGCCGGCTCAAGACAGCCCCAAAGTATGTAGTGTCGTACGGCGGCCAATTTGCCGCCTAGCGCGATCGACAACGTGAACTTTTTATGAATACTGTTAATTTGTGAAATCGTTTTCAATTTTATTCGAACAAAATTTAATCTGATAAAATTAATTATAAATACAAAGATATATAAAATTAACACAGAACAATAAATTAAAACTACAAATAAAAAATTTCATCTAACCCGGCCGGATTTCCGAAAGTTCCTAAAATGCTGGCCGCATTACCCCTTTGAATTTCTAGGCTAATACGTTGAATGAAAAAAGACTTGGAACGACGATCACCGGATTTTTCAATTAAAATTTTGCCAATCTCATTAGCAAAATTTTTTGAGTCCGATGACCATGTACCAAGTGTTTCCACCGCAAAGCCTAAAAATTCAAAGTGGTCGCGCAAACCAGCATATTTTTTAATTTTTAAATTTTGAGCTGTCAATGCTGCTGCTCCTGCCGACTTCGATGATGATTTAAGGTGACATGGAGCTAGCGTGTCCACACATGTAGCATCCCACACAAGTGCTTTCCCACGGCACCATGGAATTAAAGTCATACCGTCCGGACGCTTCCCGTCGTCGCGTGACATCCCCGGCGGTTCCAACACAGCATGAATATTAGCCGATGTTAAAGACCTCTTTATTATGTTATTGAGGCCGTTGTGTCTTGAGATTCGACCAGCACTTCTCTGGCACGAGAGACCATGAATTCCTAACGAACTCACAATTTGACCGCAAATACACATATGTGATTGACAAATCTTGGCACCCACTCGTAAAGCAAGACAGATGCGTAGTACGCTCTTGTCTAGAAGAGTACCTAGATTTGGAGATGGAAACGCTTGAAGCCAAGCTCCAGCTTCAAATTGAGATGTAGCTAAAATACGAGCACGTTCGATTTCGGAGCCTTTTTCTAATAAGTTTTCATAAATTCTTTTCATGTTCAAGTTATCCCAACTACTCTGTAAATTCGGGAGAGCAGGTAAGTCCAAACCTGGACACAATGTTCGCCAAGCCTTCACAGCAACGTCCATATAGCTGATCTCAAAGACATTGTGAAGTGCCGGAGAAAGAATTTTACCGATGAGATCAAAGCTATTATGAGACGAAGACAGGAAAGCGGGCAGAGCAACGTCAGAAACACGACGAATACCTATTCCCCCAAACTTAATGGGAAGGCTAGCAAGTTGCCACGTATCATTATCGTCCAATTTAACATTTATAATTTTTTCTATTGCATTTTTAATGCAATTGTCCATTTCAAAAAGTAAAGGTTTCTTTTCCCAAAAAGGACTACATCTTAGAAAATATGTTAAGCGTGGAATCAGGAAGCAGTGACGTAAAAGATAAAATGCCGCGTGTGGTTGAATATGTTGTAGTCGTTCTATAAAAAATTGTAATTTGGTCATTTTTTCTTCAAAAAGAGATTTCATTGAATCTTCAAAAACAGGAACACCCAATATAAATAGGTTATCGTTGGAAACAACACGAAATCCTGGAATAAGGTTATTGAGGTGAACGATGATGTCGTTTTTTTTTGCTATGGACACTGATGGGAAAAAAAAAACTTCACACTTAATTGGATTAATTTTATTCACAATTAATTAATTTTTTCTAAATGTAAAATGTATTTCATTTTTATGTATTTTAATTTCGTCTTATAAATGTAGCATTTATAATTAATTAATTTATTAATTATATTATATTAAATAATTAATTAATTTAGGGCCGGTTTTACAATAGAAGCTTAAGCTCAGCTCAACTTTGAACCAGCCTTGAGCTTCAAATTTTACAAATTATGGGTTTTACAATGTGCGCTTAGTACTTGAGCCGAGCTCAACTTGAAGCTTTACTGAATTTATGTCATTTGATTTGGTCTGCATAGGTGCGGTTCAGCTGAGCATCAGCTTAGTTGAGCCGATGCTAAACCTCCAATTGTAAAACCGGCCCTTAATGTATTTTCATATTGGTCTTTTTTTAAATGTAGCATAAACTTATTTTATGTATATTTCTTTAAATAATTCAAATCATGCACTTTGAATGACGAAAAACTCACGAAAACAATAAAAAACAAAGGCGGTCTAATTGCCGCCCATGCGATCGAAAGTGTAACTTGAAAAGGCGCGAGCGGATGAAGGTTAAAAGGGGTGGAAGTAATAAAATAATTTTTCCTACAAAACTTACTTATTTCTTAGATCTTTTCAACGATGCCATTTTTGACCTATGGTGCCATTTAAAATTCTGGAGCAAACTACTCGGGATGCCGACCTTTCCGAGAAATAATAATATCAGCATTCGATTCTTTATTACGGCTTTTATAATACATTTTTTTAACCCAACTCTACGAATAACCGTTTTCGAAAAAAATTGGTGATACGGGTTGTCTCATTCACCCTGTATATGCAATTAAGAATGAATTTTCATTATTTGTGCATTTCAAGCTACGACACTTTGGAAGTATGGATGCATAGCTTGTTATAATCATCTGAATATGTCTTCTCGACTGCCACATACTCTCGCTTAGGAGGTATTGAGGACCTACAGTCTTAAAGTGAGTTCCGAACAACAAATGGTGAAAGAAATTGACATAAATCACTGCCAATATCTGGGTTGGGGAATTGTGCACCCACTTCCACGGAAGTTCCATGTTTACTCCATCAGTTTTATGTCCTCAATGAATTTGAGAATACTGTAGGGTTGGTAGTTCAACTTACCGCCATGTTAGTCAGAAACTACCCCTACCCAAATAATTATATTAAGTTTGCAGGTGGTTAAATGCGTAATTTAGGCGAGTCCTAACTTTTTTATAAATAATAAAAATATTCGAAGATTAAGTTCACGTTTATTTACTTGTGGTCGGTAGGCCCGTCATGTAACAACTTGGCAAACTTACAGTCCTACAATACAACTGATAGGTGCTCGAGTTATCTTCTTAGTTGTCGTAAAAGAAAAACTGAGGTATCTAGCCTGTTTGAGGCTAAGGCAGGGCTTGCACATAGTATGTGGTGAGAAGTTACATTCTCCTTCCCAAACAGTCTACATATATGATATTCAACGACTCTAATAATTTCAAGGCGTCTTTTTAGGTAGCAGTTTCCTGCGTCCTGCCCTATTTATATCCTATCCTAAATGTGTCCCCTACGGGGACAGTGGGTCCGAGGAGATTAATACTTAGACCTTGGTATAAATTTCCTCCATGAGTAACTACTAGATTATACTCCTATATTGTCTAGAATCAACATTAATAGACCATTTCATGAATGAAAGTAAAAAAATTCAAACCCCAATTCCGGACAGGAAATTGAACGAGTTACGACTTTGAGTTTTCAGGTAAGAAAACTTTTATTTTCAAGTTAAAAATGTTTAGGTAGTTAAATAATTTTTGTTTTTTTTTAAATTAAACATTTATTTAAAAAAAAACACTACAAATGCACAAAGCAAATACAAATAATTTAAAAGTATGTAATAAATTAAAGGTGTTATTGTAACAATCATTTTAACATGTAAACAGAAAGTCGACTAGATATGAATTTTGTTGAGAGAACTATTTGTTTTATAGTTTGCTCGGTTAAAGTTGTAACCCGTTAATTTCCTATTGAAAATGGACCGTTTATAAGATAGGATTTGCAAAAAAACATTTCTTTACCGAATAAAAGTTTTTAAAAAGATAAAATTGAATGTGATTTGCAAATTACGTCGATAATATGAACTAAAAAGAAAGTAAAATAACAATTGACTTGATATTATATTTTTTTTAATGGACAGGATAATTTTCCTTTCCCCTTCAATTCTTAATTTGTTAAAATATTTGAAAGGTAACAGTTTGAAACAAAATTTCAGATAGTGGCATCAGATCAACTTAAAATGTTTAATTAAATAATAACAATCCAAATGAAGATATCACGATATAAAAAAAAGTAGTGTTCAAATTTATTATATTCAAAATATTGGAAACATAATTTTAAATTAATCAGAGAATAATAAGTTGTGAATGAATAACTTGAATTCTTTCAATTCTATAACTTCAATATTAAATGTATCACACGTTTGCTAACCAAAATATCACAAAGTAAAACTACGACCATAATAATAATTATTAATACAATATCGTGCACTCTACTAACAATCACTAAAATGCTTTTTTAGGCAATTGGCAGTTAAATAAAATAATTTTGTAATTGACAAAACTTGTATCTATATTATATTTTATTCAATAAAAAAAGAACAAATTAGAAATACTGTTGCCATTTGCCAAGAACGACATCCTTTATGGCATCAATATACTGAGTCGGAACCCAATAAATCCAATAACGTGAAGCTTCTGTTGGTCCCAATTGTAATCCCTAAAATAAACATTCAATTACTTCAATAATAATAATTCTTTATTGAATAATTATTCAAAATTATTTCTTATTTGAAATATTAAATAAAATATTGAAAACAATTTTAGTTGTGTGCTTATTTGTACTGAAATCAGGCGTAAATATAACAATTTGTAAGATGGTACATGTTATATCTTTTGACTATCCTTATTTTTTAGCCTGTTTTCCACATTGTATACGATAGTTTTGTATTGGCTTTCAATTGACGCAAAAATCTAAATATTGCAAAAAAATTACTTTCCTCCTTTTGCCTGTAATCTGCAATTTATAAATTAATTTGACAATATTACACTTACCATTATTTGATACTCTTCGTGACCTTCAATAGGTTCAGAGACGACGCCTTTTATAGAGCCCATAGGAAGTTTTTCAGTTCGCTCTTTTGTACTAAGCCACATTTGATCAGTTTCTAATTTAAATGTTAGTCTAACTTTTCCACCTTGTTTATTGAGCATTCCAGAAAGAGGTAACTGAGGCAACCCTTCCTAAAAATAAAATAATTGCTCAAAATAGTAACGTTTGTTTTGATTTAAATTACCTTTAAATTTTTAATACCTGGCATAACATCTTCTGGCGGCCCTTTATCTAAAACTTTCCTATGTATTTTTTGCTTACATAATGGTTCCTTTGCATTAATCGTTTTCTCTGAATTTGCTACATCCTACAAAATATTATAATTAAAATAATATTGTTAAAAATTAGTAGTAGAGTACAGTGTAGAGTCGAGCTTTTTAAAAGTTTGCATAACTAAATAAAATATATGGATATAAACAGTAATTATCTATCTAATTGATAGGTAGGAGTGAAATTTTTCTTTAATGACTAGGCGTAGTCAAATTTCTGCGTCAAAATAAACTATTACTTTGTCATTTTGTTTTAAGTTTTTGACTTTAATTTTGATATTACATAGGAGGAAAAGTAAGACTGGAGCTTCCTATTTCTTTGCTAAAATAATTACTTACTTTATTTTTTTTAAAGTGGGACGTGGAAAACATTATACACCAGAAAAGCGAGATCTGATTATAAAAAAACTTATTAATGATGGAGAAACAAAAATAATTGCCAATGCAATCAACAATACAACGAAAACCCACTAACTACATGAACCATCTTCTTCTTCAGCCTACCCTAGTTCACTCCTGAACCATAGGCTTCTCCAGTAATGGAGGTTTTGGCCATAACTCACCACGTTGGCCAGAAAGGGTTGGTGAGTACTCCGCATATCGATTTTTGGATTATCGTTGTTTTACATCCAGTAGCAGCTTGCTAGGCTAACCTTCAGATGTGCCTATAGCCCTGTTTTTTTGTTAACGGTGGCAATTCGTCAACTTAGGGGGACCGCCGGCTTAACGTGCCCTCCGAAGCACGGAGACTTGGTCATAAGAAAGTTTGACTCTCCCCAAACATTTGAAACTCTAAAGGTGCTCGCTCACTTAGACCACACGACACGACGATTCAATAGGCGATGTGAAGCGAATGGTTTACATAGAATCAAATGCAAGTCCGAACATTAAGACCATGCGACAGCTTAAGACACCAGGCCATAGCACCAGGCTACAAGAAAAGTGTAGCTAGGTGTCGCGTCGCGTGGTCTAAGTGAGCGAGCACCTTAACTATGTTAGTCACCTCACGGATGTATAATAGGTTAGGTGGAGTGACGGGCTATGCTTTTATAGCAAATTATTGGCACGATTTTGTAGTCAGTGTGCGAGAGAGATTACCCATAAAGAATAGACAAAGAGCGTCACTAGCAGCGTGCTAAAACACATAATGCATATGCTTAAGTGCATTTTATTGCAACTTTAAGTCGAATACAATTGGTTCTGTGTTAATTTTTTATATCATAGACAAGAACAAGAGAAATTAACAAAACAGTCAGCTGTCGATAAGAAAAAATCAAAATTAGATCGGTCATAATTAATTAAATTTTCTCTTGTACGAAATTTGTGTACGTTTTAGTGAATTTTTTCACTATTGATTCGTTTTACTCGTCTTTAAATAGACAAAATTAAATTATATAATTAAATTAATAATTATTATAAATTCCCATGCATATAAAATAATTATTAATTTAATGATATAATTTAATCTTGTCTATTAAAGGACCAGTAAAACGACTAAATTGGGAAATAATTCATTAAAAAGTATATAGTTATATAGGTAACAAATAAAATAATGTAATAAGAGTTCAAATAGTCTTAATTTCATGAAAGTATGTAAATTTCTTAACTTTTTAATATTTGTAATTAAATTGTTCCTACTACCACAATGCTTCAAACACGTTCAAACATATCGCGCCTCGGATATCCTTGTCTAACACAGCCGGCGACGTTCAAGGGCCATGCCGTAGGTAGCCGTCAATTCACCTAACCTATTATACATCCGTGAGTCACCTTATGTACTTACTTTAAAATATTTTAAGAAAATTCATATGAAAGAATTTTTTTTTACCAGAAGATAGATTATGAGAAACTGCATTTAAGAGGGGCCTTTAAATTGGATGCAAAAATATGTTCCAATAGGTGGCGCGCCCTAAAATATTAATCTTTTCTACTTATCTGTTCACCAGTACAGAATTTTAATAATTTATAAAAGTCATATGAATAAGCGATAACTAATTTAGGTAATGAGAAAGTTTGAACTTTCAAAGTTAAATATTATTAACAATATTCAATATTTTCAAATATGAATATCTTTTTGGAATACACTTAAAAATATTCAACATTGGAAGCTCAAACTTCCTCATTACCTAAATTAGTTATAGTTTATTCATATGACTTTTATAAATTTTAAGAATTCTGTATTTGTGAAAAGATAAGTAGAAAATATTAATATTTTGGGGCGCGCCATCTGTTGAAACATGTTTTTGCATTAAAATTTAAAGGGCCCTTTTAATGGTATTAATAACTCAATTTCACAAAAAATGTTAGTGGGTTTTCGTTGTATGGCAACAATATACACAATCTCCCATAAGTAAGTTACAAAGTGATATTTAAAATATTTTTACGTACTATATTTCTAATAAGAAATTATATTTTGCATAAATTTGTGCTTACTGCAAAGTCTTTACAATTTGATATGCAAAAGTGTATAAAAACGTACGGTGGCGATTTAGCCTTATGTTAATTGTAGCATTTTTAGTGCCAAACGGCAGCGTTTAAGCAGCAAAAACTATTGCACTTGTAAGAAAAAGCTGTATAATGGGTCATTCCACCAATTAAAGTCAATCTTAAAGTCTCCTTTAAAACTTTTTCGTTAATTTTTTTGAAATAGAAACATTTTTCAAAAAAATTCGAACAGTATCTACAGTTTCTTTAGTAAACAATTCTTAGCTTTTCAATGAAGATATTTATATTATAAGCAACAAAGGACCCTTAAAAATTCAATTACAGTGAAAAAAGCGATTTTTGACAGTGCGGCAAGTTTTTTTTTTTCAAATTTGATATTATTTTCTGAAAACTGGGAACTTTTTACAGAATTATGTCACACGATGTGCATATTTTTTGTTTAAATACAAATAAGTAAATAAAATGTATGCTCTATACCAGCGGTGGCCAACTTTTATGTACATAAGATCGACTTTTTATCTTAAAGATGTGTCGCGATCGACTTTTTTTTTAGGTCTTTAAATAAAAGAAGCTACCGTATGACCGTACCAAATACTGTTTTTTATGAGTCGAGTCAAAACTGCATACCTGTTGCATTTATCTATGATAAGATTATTCCGCGAATGCAATTTCTTGCATAGTAGCAGTAATTTACATATTACTTACTTTCATTAGTACCGGACGGATTTTCATTTCTGCATATTAGCGCTCAGTCATCTGGGCCGGTATTCTGAACTCGCTCCACTCCAAGTGAGCGAGTGAGTGGTTTAATTGCGAGTGGAGTGGTAATTTTGTATCAGTAGCGTAGCTAGGGGGGGCGGAGGGGGCGGCCCGCCCCGGGCGGCACATTTTTAGGGGCGGCATTAGTTAGGAAATAGGGTTAAAAAAAGGTCATTCAAAAACTTTTAGGGGCGGCATTGAGGGCGGCAAAAGAAATATTTTTGATATTTCATAAATTAGGATGTAGGATTAAGAAAATGTTATTACAAAATATTTTTGGAGTGGGGAGGGGGCGGCAAATTTTGGAACCGCCCCGGGCGGCAAAAGTTCTAGCTACGCCAAGGTTTTGTATTCTCATTGATTCTCATGTGCCGCTCCAGCCATATGACAGTTATATCGCTCCGCTCCTCTAAAAGCGAGGACCTCAGAATACCGGCCCTGATTATAAATGAAATTTACAAATTTAACATATTAAGTCAAAACATATACTCTCATATACTCTCAAACATAAACTTTTGGTAATTTTATTTAGTAATAGGTATATTAAAGAAATCTTTAATTCCAATATTCAGAATTTTCAAAAAAAGGAATGTCAAATTTCTTTTCAAATGTAGTAATAAAGACAATTATTGAAATAGTTTATAGTTTCCAGAAACGATCATTCTATTGCGCTAAAGAGCTGAATTTTTAAAATTCCAAAAATATTTAAACATTTCTTGAAAAACATGTTTAACGAATCTTTTTAAAGGACGTTTTACACCAATATTTAGTCACATTATGAACAGGACCCTTAAGGGTATAGGGCTTTGTTTAAATAATAATTTAAATAAAAACTATAATTATAACCAATACGGTTAAAATCGTACTGTAAATTATAGTAAATTACTAATTATCACCCACCAAATCTCGACAGTTTCGTTAGTATACGTCTTAAGCCAATAGGTGGCACCCTTAAAAATGTCGCCGAAAATAACAATAGAATTTGCAAGAGTTTCCCGCATTGTAAAGTAAAGTATTTGGTGCCAAGGACGATTTTCTTAACATGGCGCCATCTAGCACTATCCCAATAGCGGAAAATTCAAAACTTGCACTTTTTCAATTTTTCAATAGGTGGCGCCGCATGGCGCCAATTGCGCATTCTCAAATTGCCCAAACTGGCAGCACTGGGGGCAATTCATTTTTATTATACATAGAAAATAGATAAACTGTATAAAAAGTATAAACATGGTATAAACCAACGGATCTTGTATTGACTAGATACATAACATGTTTATGTTTACGTTTTATTTGTTTACCCTATTTTAAAGCATTGTATTTTTAATCCATTTGACATTCAGGGACCAGGTAAACATTGAGAGCACCAATCAGATCCAGGGACTTGGTAAACACAAAAAGTACGCCATGCTAAAATAGACCTTATGGTAGGCTTCAATTCAGGTACCTGAATCATGTATCTAGTCAATACATGATCGAAGGTATAAACTAAACTGTAGTGCCATCTACGTGTAACTCAAATGACAAAAAAATGACGCGCCTGAGTTATCCACATTAAGGATTATCGTAAGGGTACCGTAAACCGTAGCGCCATCTATTGGTAACTAAAAATTCATTCCTTCTTTTCCGAATTTTCTGGACAACTTATTTAATTTTTCTTTCCGTAAGAACCATCCTTGGACTATGGAGAACATTAAAAAAAAAAAATTAGTCAAATCGGTCCAGCGGTTATCAAGTGTGGCGATGACAAAGATTTCACATTCATTTTTATTTATATAGATGTGTGTATTATTTTATGAAATAAAGGGGGGTTGCGCCAAGATTAGAGTTTTTTTAAAGGGGGCGCAGTAACATAACATTTGTAAACCACTGCTCTGAAGATAAACAGACATCCATACAAGTTAAATACAATACCCCTTTATTTTGGGTAATATGGTAATAAATATGACCTAAAATATCTTCAGCCTAATTCTATTTAATTTTAATAATTATAATAATTACTAAGAAGAATTTTTAAACCTCGCAAGTCAAAAAATGATTTCAAATTTAATTAGTTATGAACATTTTATTAGTAAGGGCTATAATTTCTACAATATTGCAAAATTTTGTGATCATAGATATTTGTAAAAACAAAATACAAAAAAAAGTTTGTAATTTATTTACTTGAATAAAATATATTAAGACAGTAATGAAGATTTATGTAGTTCTATAAGAACATTGTTACAAATTAACTACATTGCATTTTTTCTTCCAAATTCTGAACCCCAACTGAAAATCCTTGTAAAAGTTTTTAATTGGGACATTCATTTTTGTTCATTATAACCGAGTGCTTTTTTTTTATTTCTAAGTAAATTATATCAGAGATCTACTGTATTATCTGTTGTATATAAAAATAAGTAATTAAAAAGTCACCTGTTTTGTAATGGAAGATACTGCTAAAACATCATTAAGAGTAGATCCAACTAACATAATTTTCGAGCCTTTGGTAATACCTACACTAGATAAAGTTTGACTATCCTGAAGTAAACCCTTAAACATTAATTTTTGCATAGAATCTGGTACACCTAAAACAATTAATTACAATGAAATAAAAGAAAATAGTAAATGGGTAGATGAGTACAAAGAAAATTGCAATAAAAATAATTACCTAAGAGATCCTGTAGTTGCTTTTTAAAATCTGCAATTGTCATTTGTGCAGAAGCACTAACATCATATTTGTTTTTATTATACACAACCTTTACTTCTAAGCTGTCTGGATTAGGCATTTCTACATCATCATTAAATTCTGTTTTAGGAATTTTACATTCGGATGGTACACCACAATCGCTATTGCTTGTTACACTACAATTTCTTAACTCCATGATTGATAATTATTTTGTATCAATGTTAGTTTGTTTCTATAAGTAAAATTCTTAATTATTGTCATCATTAATTTGAAATGGAGCTTGAAAAAATTAAAAGTTAACGTAAATTACAAATAACATCAAATAAATTATTATTATCACAAAAGAAAAATAATATGAAAAATTTTTTTTCTTGAACAAAAGATAAAATTTCTTTATGACGCAAAAGTCGAAAACCAAAGTAATCAAAGTATTGGTTTAAAAAAAAATGCACTATTAATAATATTGCAACTTTATTTTATGCAAAATAATGATTATGTATTATTTCTTTTGTTTTATTCGTTAATTTTTAATTAATTGTAATATAATTTAGGTAACCATAATTTCCTGTGTGGCTATAGATACTTAATAATATAATATTATTATAACATTTAAAGTTAAATAAGGAAATAAATAATTTAATAATTTTATTACTAGAAAAAAGAAAAAATAATTATACTCATCTGTCATTTAATTTTTAACAAAAATAGATGACTGGCAAAACTCAAAAATATAAGTTAACCTAATAAATTCTATTGTTCAAAGAAGGTAAACAGCAAATCATAAAAGATACAAGTCTCATAATTTATTAGACATGAAATAAATAATAGCTACTTACTTAACACTCCATCTTGAATATTAAGAAACACTTTCAAATTGATAACAATCTTTATAGGTTAGATGCATATAATGTATGCATAGACGCACAGAATAGACGATAGGTGGTAGGCACTGCAATTTTCGCAACCTTCGATCACAAGCTCACAGTATACAGGGACATGGTGAATGATCTGCACCATCATTATCAATGTTAGTTTTGATCAGGTTAAATTAAAAATTTGAAATTTTTGTTTGATATTCGTCCCACCTCCGACGACGTTATATATTTAATATTATTTTTAATATTTACGAATTTTTACAGTTAGTTTTTTAATAAATACAGTGCTGTAACAATTTGTTTGATATTCGTCCTTTTTATTAAAAGCTTTTATTTAACTTGGTGTGACCGTTGTCCGTCCCTTGGACTTTTTTGAGGCCGTTTTTAACCAACTTCCCGAAGTCCTAGAGAGCTGAAATTTGGAACATAGCTTTCACTTGCAGCGAATTTTCATATATTAATTTTGTGTCCCAAAATTCCGCGAAATAAGCGAAAAATCGGGGAAAAACTTAAATACTAAAGCGCATGCGTGGCTGCGCATTGTACAATTTCACCATACAGGGTGAAAAGTAACATTACTAAATCGCATTCGCATTTTTAAGGACCGCATTCAGGGTGAAATTTTTTGTTTTAATGATATATACAGAGTGAAGCATCAAAAACACATACCAGAGGAATTCTGATAGGATGAATCAGGAGCAAACAGTAAAAGTCGCTACGTGCGCGCGTGCGCAGTTACTCACGTCGAATGTGCGCACGCGCAAAAATTCCCGGCAAATGTGAAGCGTATTTAAATGTAAAGTGCGCACATGCGCCATACTCAAGTCGAATGTGCGCCGAATGTGTGTAAAATTAAAATTTTAGTTTTATAAACAGGACCGGATTAGAGTATGGGGCCCAAATCTAAAACTTTATTTAACTCTTAACGGTCCTGTCATTAAGGCGAAGCATCACCACGTGACTAAATATTGGTGTAAAACGTTCTTTAAAAAGATTTGTTAAACATGTTTTTCAAGAAATATTTAGAAATTTTTGGAATTTTAAAAATTCAGCTTCGTAGCTCAATAGAATGATCGTTTCTGTAAACTAAAGTATTACAATAATTGTCTTTATTACTACATTTGGAAAGAAATTTGACATTCCTTTTTTTGAAAATTCTGAATATTGGAATTCGAGATTTCTTTAATATACGTATTACTAAATAGAATTACCAAAAGTTGACAGTATCAAGAAACAATTATTCTATTGAGCTACGAAGCTGAATTTATAAAATTCCAAAAATATATAAACATTTCTTGAAAAACATGTTTAACGAATCTTTTTAAAGAAGGTTTTACACCAACGTGGTGATGCTTCGCCTCAAAAAGCTTTTCCTAACATTAATCCAAACTCGACCGGTGTATCTCTCTTTTAACGGTCTCTCCATTAAAATAAAAATCGATTCCTAACACTAACCTAAGACGGACCGGACCGGTGGATCTGTTTTAAGGGTCCCCTCATTTAAACAAAATCGTTTCCAAACACTAACCTAACCTCAACCGATGGATCTCGTTTTTCATGGTCTCCTCAATAAAAAAATGTTGTTTCCTAACACTAATCTAAGGTCCACCGGTGGATCTCACTTTTAACGGTCCCCCCCCCCCATTAAAAAAAATCTATTCCTAACACTGACCTAAGCCCGTCCGGTGGATCTCTCTTTTAAGAGTCCCCTCATTAAAAGAATGGTTTCCTAACACTAACCTAAACTTGATCGATGGATCTCTCTTTTAACGGTCTCCTCATTAAAATAAAAATCGATTCCTAACACTAACCTAAACTCAACCGATGGATCTCACTTTTCATGGTCCTCTCAATAAAAAAATGTTGTTTCCTAACACTAACCTAAGGTCCACCGGTGGATCTCACTTTTAACGGTCCCCCCCCCCCATTAAAAAAAATCTATTCCTAACACTGACCTAAGCCCGTCCGGTGGATCTCTCTTTTAAGAGTCCCCTCATTAAAAGAATGGTTTCCTAACACTAACCTAAACTTGATCGATGGATCTCTCTTTTAACGGTCTCCTCATTAAAATAAAAATCGATTCCTAACACTAACCTAAACTCAACCGATGGATCTCACTTTTCATGGTCCTCTCAATAAAAAAATGTTGTTTCCTAACACTAACCTAAGGTCCACCGGTGGATCTCACTTTTAACGGTCCCCCATGGTACAACAAAATTATTATATCGTGCTCCCTCCCATTAAAATAATCGTTTCTTAACACTAACCTAAACTTGACTGGTGGATCTCTCTTTTAACGGTTTATTCATTAAAAAAATCGTTTCGTAAAACTAACCTTAGCTCGATTGGTTGTTAATTATGTTGATTTTTTCAAGTAGGTACTCGAAAAAATTCGTATATTTGCAGCATAATTCATAGCTTTAAAAGAGAGGCTTTAAAAATTTGTGCAAAAACAAACTGCAGTTCGAGAGCACCGAAAAGAACTGTACCCAAAACTTCCAATTAAGGCGAAGCATCACCACGTGACTAAATATTGGTGTAAAACGTTCTTTAAAAAGATTTGTTAAACATGTTTTTCAAGAAATATTTAGATATTTTTGGAATTTAAAAATTCAGCTTCGTAGCTCAATAGAATAATCGTTTCTGTAAACTAAAGTATTACAATAATTGTCTTTATTACTACATTTGAAAAGAAATTTGACATTCCTTTTTTTGAAAATTCTGAATATTGGAATTCGAGATTTCTTTAATACACGTATTACTAAATAGAATTACCAAAAGTTGACAGTATCAAGAAACAATTATTCTATTGAGCTACGAAGCTGAATTTATAAAATTCCAAAAATATATAAACATTTCTTGAAAAACATGTTTAACGAATCTTTTTAAAGAAGGTTTTACACCAACGTGGTGATGCTTCGCCTTAAAGCTAACCCAAGGAATCATGGCTGGGCGGAGTCAATATCTAACGCAGTAAGATTTAACGTTAAACGTTAGTTTTAAAATTCTTTTAAGTAGGTATTTATTAACAAAATTTATTTTAATAATTTTAAGAAACAAACTTTTTCTAACTTTTTTTAAATAAATTGTTTCGTTTAAATAGCCTCTGCGTTATTCACTGCTTGAAGTTAAAAGTAGAGTAATCTTTGAGCGTATTACATATTATAATGCTCGTAGAAGTTATTATTAGAATTACATGAATGTCTTCATTCGGAAAAAATTTTTGTTTTCCAAACTCTTCGATGTGTTTCACTAACAATGAGTTTGAAAAAACTCTTGAATCGTGAGCCGAACCAGGAAATCCAACAAACACGTAGGTAAATATTTTATCTGCAGAACAGATTCCCATTAAATTAATAGAATGGTTTTGATGCCGATCAATGTAGCTATCTTGCTGGCTGGCATTGATTTTAACGTTTATATGGCTCCCATCAACGGCAACAACAACAATTAAGAAGAAAAAAAGAAGATATACTTCCAGCACGGACTCCGATAGTTCAGAATCTGACGGGCGAAGAAAAAAACCACGTCGTCGTTCCAAATAACATTGTTATATATTTTAATAATAAATAATATTTTTAAATAGATTCTTAGTTACTTTTTTATACCCGTCCACCATTGCTATGTAAATCTATATCAAATTTTAATATCTATCAAACAGATTAGTCCTTACAAGTAATAAATAAAAGCAAACAACTTGAAGAATAAATCATTGTTTACATTATTTCACAAAAGTTTGGTTAGTTTTCATTTCAATTTTTAACCAAAAGTAACTTTTTGCATTTTCGCGACCACAAATGGTTATTTCAAAAATTGTGGTGGGGGACTAACCAAAGGTGACCAAAAGTAACCGAGCGGTACTAACCGGGATCCTCGCGAAAATACGCTTCAAATGTTACTAAATAATACCAACCGGTACAACGTCGCAATCAGGGGTATGCAACTTAATGCTAAATTTTTATTCGCCAATTTATTATTTACAAACCTAAGTCACTTTAGATGGCGGTAGCAACCATTGAAACTGAACGCGGGAAATTTGAATAGAATATTTATTTGATTTAAAAAATATAAAATGTAGTAGATTGATCTAAAATCGAAAGATTCGTTTTTTCCTTTCTTGATAACCAAAATATGAATATCAAGAAAGTCAAAAACAAAATCTAATCGATTTTAGATCGATCTACATGTAGTTGAAAAATCTAAAAAAAAATTTTTGAATGTGGTAAAAATGAAAAACAACAACTTTTTTCTATTTTTTATTCAATCTTTGAAATTATACACTTACAAAATAAAATAACAAACATACTTAATTATAACAAAATATACAGTAATGTCCAACGAAAGAACCCTTTAACAAGGGGGTTACAGAATACCATATCCAAAGACATTCGTTTGAAACTTCCTAACAAATCCAATCTTAACAATAACGAAAAGGTTACAGTATAGGGGAGTAAATCGCCTCTCTATCCAAAACATGCATTTTATCTAATCGAAATGTTCACTTACCGACTTCTTCAAAAAACAACCACCACCAAAAGAAACAATTTACATAAAAAAAGTAAAGTAGTACCTAACAACTACTTTGGTACTATGTGGATACCATGTGGAAACAATCCATGGTAATTCTAATTTCCAGTGTTCCCAATACAATAATGTTCTCATATAATAGAATAAGTACATAGTTAGATACCAGGTTGGAACTGATGCAAAGTAATACAACTTGTCTACTTTATTTTCTTCACTTCCACAAACTAAACAAATGATTTTCCTCATTTTCTTTAAACGATGGAACCAGGTATGAGAAACGATAAGTTAACCTTTAAAATATTAAAAGTTAGTATAAAATTTAAATAAAAAATAACTCGTCATACTTACTAATAATATACAATACATTCGGAGCCAGAGTAAAGATATTTTAGCCTTCAGAGAACCAAAGTTTAGCAACACATGAATAGTATAATTAAGGTTGATTTTAAGGTTTTTTCGTATTCTTTATATCCAAAACAAGCATGTTTTTTATTTAAGAATAATACGTTTGTAGAAAATGTTAACTTAACAATAACCACCAGCAAAAGACACAATTTATTAGAATTCAAAGGTCCATAAAAACATAACCAAAGAAAATTTAGTTGAACCACGTGTAAACATAACCAAGCAATACAATCATAACCTGAGTTGTTATTGACACGATTGACATCACATTGACACCTATTGACAGTTGCTATAATGAAAACCATGGAAACTGTAAATTGCTACTGTGGCGGCCTCTAAAGTGCCTTAGGTTGACGCATGAGAAGGATATACTTATGCGCATAATATGCGTTAGAGAGAGATACATAAAAGCTGATAAAAGCGAACAAATTTGCTATTGGGATCTAATATTAAGATCCCAGCGCCAGTGCGGATAAAATCTGAACTACTCCTGGAGACATCGTTCGTGTTTATGTTAAGGTTTATATGGAGGTTATGCGTTTTAAACTTTGTTTTTAAACATATAAAACAATCATTTTAAACAATTTAAAATGTTGTGTGTCGTAGTTTTGTTTATTGGTAACAAATTAATTTGAGTTTTGGTTATTGATAACGAATTTTGTACGATTTATGATTATGTAAACATACTAATGGAATGTAAGTAAACATTGTATTTGAGTTCAATGTATTATGGATTTGTAGAGATGAAACACATATTTCTGTTGTAGATTAGTTTAAGGAAGTCTATGGCAATAAAAATTCACGAAGTTTAATACAAGGCATGTAATTATGTTTGGTGTTTTAAATGCTTTATTCCTATAAACCTGTTGCAGGTGAAAAACACTTTACTGAGGGTATACAAGGTATAATTTTTGCACTATTATGGTAATTTTTTACTATCATACTGTATTAATGATTTTTAGAACTTCGATTAACAAATTTGAAGTAATATTGCAGACAGACATTCAGTGTTCGTGGTCATGTTTTTCGTCAAATTTTCAAATAAATATACAGATCATGGTTTATAATAAGATCCACATCCTAGAAAACTCTTTAAAACAAGTACTGGGTATAAATGAAGTTATCGAAACAGGACTAGTAGTATCTCCGACTGACTGACGTAGTATGTCTGCTAACGGAGAAACATAATTTCTATGGCCAAATACAATTGCAGATGATATTACTTAATTTTTCAATGTTATTTTGTAGTTTATTGATAGTTTAGCTAAAGTATGAGAATTTGCTCACAAATTAGTCTTTAACGTAAAAGAAGAATATTTTAAAATGTTACGATAACTACACAATAAAAGGCTTTTTTCATTATTTGTTTTTATTATTTATAAATTATTATCATCTACATTCTTGGAACAATCTGGGCTCACATCTTGTATGGGTTCTAAGTTATAAAAGCATTCCTTTCTTGATTTTTAGTATCATTTTGAAGTTGACGATTGATGGGCCAGCACCTGGTCTTAAACTACATGGAAGATGAAGTGATTGACAATAATTATATTGTGGGAATTGCCAATGGTTTTAAAAAGTTTTTATGACCAATTGTAAAACCTAAATAAAATAAGAAATAAGTATTTTTGATGTCAATAATTAGAATGTGCTTACCTTTATTGAATAGGTTCTTTATCAAAATTTGACAAACTCTCATAAAAGGGCTAATCATTTTCGTAACTTTTAAAGAATCTGGATTCTTTGTCCTCCAAGTATTGCATTAAGATTCGTAACAATAAGTAGCAAAATTAAAAGAAAGGTAACCCAACCTATAACTAGCTGGTATGTAACTTTTCTTATTTTCACTTTTTAAAAACTTCTTTGGCAAATAAATTACACTAAATATACGCGACTACAACTGTACTATATACTAGTAATTTAAATATTATCATTACTATACGTAAAAACATAAATAATCAAAAAAAACGGTAACACAACCTATAACTTGCATGTAATTTTTGTTTGTTTATGTCTCCAGGAGTAGTTCTAAAATTCTCCACAAGACGGCGTAGTCCTTAGCTGGATATCCCAATAGGAGTTAACAGTGCCTGGTCGCAATCGCCGAGAGTAACTACGCACGCGCGCACGTATCGACTTTTTACTGTATGCATGAAGAAGGAGCTGTATTTGACAAACATGACTAAAAAATTAAAAATAAAAAATTAAATAAAAAATTAAAAATTTAAAAAAAAAACCTTCTATTTAAAATTAAAAAAGTGCACTAAAAAATAAAAAATAATTTTAATAAGAATAAACAGAGCTTCTTGGAAACATGAATATAAAAGCGTGGGGCCATGACGTGGGGCTATCAATTGCTTACTTACCTCTAAATAAATAGCCCCACGCTTTTATATTGATGTTTCCAAGAAGCTCTGTTTATTCTTATTAAAATTATTTTTTATTTTTTAGTGCACTTTTTTAATTTTAAATAAAAGGTTTTTTTTTAAAAATTTTTAATTTTTTATTTTTAATATACTTCTTCCCATAGGCGCAACTAGGCGGGGGCTAAGCCCCCCAAAATATCCCAATTTGTTTGAAAAATTTTTTTTAGCCCCCCCAAACTTTTGACCTTAGTTGCGGTTCTTCCTCTTGGGAACGAATTAATGATGATTGATGACTGTGGAATATGTACCTACTGTGAAAAAAAGACAGGAATAGATACTATATAGTTTGTTTTGTAACACTCACCTGTATCCTTTTCTTCACTTTTATTTTATTTGTTTAATGATTGTTTCATTTTGGTGATCCAAAGACGAATTAACAATTAAAAATTACTTACTGCCACCAAGCCCTTTATTATGTCGTTAATCCGCGTTAAAAAAATCGTTCCATACTTTTTTTATGTAAACACGCTAAAGGAAATTGATTTACTTATTTGGACATCGAATAATTTGAAAAATACATCGGTTCTGGCGAGTGAGCCAAATTGTGAGCATAGAATAATTGATCGTGCACTTGTGTGAGCAGCCGTGAGCAGTTGTACTACGGGTAATTAGTGATTACTAAGCGCTCACAAAGCGCAAATGGCGGGAAATATTGGGTTCTAAACAATGCAAAATTAACATGGGAAAATACAGAGCGCAAAGAATAATTCGAAAACGAGAGATTTCTTAGCTATGAGATTCATATAGCACCAATAATGCACTAATAAGGAATATAACTGGTAAGTTTCAATGCAGTAGATAGACCCAAATTTAAATTATTTCGATTTGAATGTTTGAACTATTTAACCTCACTTTTTGTTACAGATATAATTATCGTTAAATCACGCAAATAACTAGTTAATATGCTAATTAGACATGTTACAATTATTGAGAATTAATTCATCGTATTTTCTGTATGTTTTATATGTACATATGTACATTTACACAGTTTAATAGTTAACATAATGCTTTCGTAGATATTCAAGATTGCGACAACTGCCAAAAGGAACATTGCAAGTTTTTTTAATTTATGAACGATTTCATGGCAAAAAAGTAGATGGAAAGAACTTCTCATATAAGAATTTACTGCAAAATTTCCACTTATAAAGTGAAATTTGTCAGAAAACGGTTTAAAATTCACAAGGGTGAAAAACCTTATTATTAAGGCCTATTAAATATTTATTATTATTAAAAAAGTAAAATGTAATCAATTTCCTAAGAAAATGTATTCTAAAAATAATATACATACTTCTATTTGTTTAAAGAATTAGCTAAAGTTAATATATCTATAATATTTAGTTACAAAATAAATTTCATTTCCTTCCGATGAATTTTCGGATGACTCCAATGAATCGCTTTTACTTCTTCTAACTCCTTTATTAACGGGTTTTGCAAATTTAGATGTGAACCAATTACCTGTAAAAGAAGTATCTACATTATTTATAAAGGATTCTTATTGATTTTATATTTTCAAATTTAAACTTACATAAGGTTTTTCACCCTTGTGAATTTTAAAACGGTTTCTGACAAATTTCACTTTATAAGTGGAAATTTTGCAGTAAATTCTTATATGAGAAGTTCTTTCCATCTACTTTTTTGCCATGAAATCGTTCATAAATTAAAAAAACTTGCAATGTTCCTTTTGGCAGTTGTCGCAATCTTGAATATCTACGAAAGCATTATGTTAACTATTAAACTGTGTAAATGTACATATAAAACATACAGAAAATACGATGAATTAATTCTAAATAATTGTAACATGTCTAAGTAGCATATTAACTAGTTATTTGCGTGATTTAACGATAATTATATCTGTAACAAAAAGTGAGGTTAAATAGTTCAAACATTCAAATCGAAATAATTTAAATTTGGGTCTATCTACTGCATTGAAACTTACCAGTTATATTCCTTATTAGTGCATTATTGGTGCTATATGAATCTCATAGCTAAGAAATCTCTCGTTTTCGAATTATTCTTTGCGCTCTGTATTTTCCCATGTTAATTTTGCATTGTTTAGAACCCAATATTTCCCGCCATTTGCGCTTTGTGAGCGCTTAGTCATCACTAATTACCCGTCTTGTGAGCAATCGTTTTCGTTGATGCTGATGTTTGTTTTGTATGTTTTGTGGTTGTGATCAGTTGTGATTTTGATCATTTTGATACGTACCTAACCTAACAGTATAATTTGATTCAGTGATTGATTTAAAAATGTTTAAGTATTTAACTTCTTATTTTTGGGGTAGTAGTTATGATGAACAATCATTAGATAATGCATATGCTGTTTTAAATAAATTAAAACGTGATGAACGTCAAGAACATAAATATTCAAATGAAAATTTTGAATCCTTAAATAAGAATTTACGCAGAAAGGGAATCATCACAGCTATTAAAAATGGATGTTATATTATAGATGATATATATAAATTTGAATGTAAATTTGAAAATCTTCAAATTGGTGCCGAAATTTACTTTACTGCTAATATACAAAATGGTGTTGTTGAAGTAAGCGATATTTCAATTGTCGATGAATGGAGTTGCAATAAGGATAATGAAAAAAGAGCATGTTTCAGAACTTTTGTTTGTAAAGTAAATTCACGAAATGGTAGACTATTATCTGTAATTCCTGGAGATATTAATATTAACTTGGATCAAGTGTCGTCAGAATTTGTCCCGATTATTGGAGACTGGATGGAAGTAGAAGCTAAAGTCGAATTAGACGAAGATTTCACCGATTTATTTGGTAAAATACTTGAAATTGATTCAATTCGACCGTTACGTCCACGCATTTTACAAGGTTCAATACGTACATGGTGTGATGCCACAAAAAGTGGATCAATCAATACTACAGTTTTTTTTACGGATGATGCTATAACCGCCGGATATATTCCAGTTATTGGCGATAAGGTAGTGACGGAAGTTATTGAGAGTGATCAAGGAAGATATGTTTGTCGATCTTTGAAAGTTATTCCTGAACATCAAGCAATTGCCAAGAGTAAATCATTGGAAAATAATTCTACCGTTGATTTCGAATCAAATGTGGAGGGTATTTTTATTACTGACAATATTAATATCAATGCAAGAGCATTAAATGAAAAGCACCCTTTTTCACTGCAAATCAGTAATAATTTAACAGAAGACGTGACTTTATTGTCCATCAGTTTACCTGTGAGCAATTTTCAGTGCAAGATTATCCAACCAACATTAGTGACAAATATTGTAGTTAAATCAAATGAAACTATAAATCTCGATTGTTTGTGTATAGTTAAATGTGTAGGAATTACGAAGGAGTTAATTATATTTTCATTTGAAAATTTTAAAATTGGCCGTTGGGTAACAGTAAATGTCAAGTTTAATTTGGCCAGTAATACTAATTCTGGAAATTATATAAAATCTCATACGGCGAGTAAAGGGTATTTCAAACAAAATAATAAAGATATCATTCGAGGTCAAACATTTTCATGTCCGCCACGATTCACTACCCATCTACCTAGTTACCCTGTTCCCGAGAAACTATTAGGTCTGTTTAACAAATGCACCAACTACGAAGATATGAATAAATTAATAGAGGAGTTACGTTTCATTAGGCCTTGCTTGGGTATGCCTGTTACATTTAATATTTATGAAGATCGTTTTCATGCCTTACTACATTTAACAGAAATTGATGAAATTGTAGCATTGCAAAATTATAGACAAGATGAAACGTGTTTAATTAAAAATGGCGAATTTCTAATGTTAGAAATTGAAAATTTGGCAGAGAAAAGACCATCTTTGATTTGTGGTGATCAAATAATTGTAAAAAATTCTCGTGACTGCGACGCTGACGAATACGAGGGCATTATTCACAAAATTGGAGCTAAACACATTTACGTCAAGTTTTCACCCACATTTCACAATAATTATAATGGTGAACGAGTAGCTGTAATGGCAGTAGCTTCGAGAGCAAAATTTCGCAGAATGCATCAAGCTGTTGGATTGGTCATAAGAAATTTGGGTAAGCCGTTTTTGTTTCCCTCAAAACTCGTAATTAAGAATCCTCAAATAAATTTTACTATTAACGACGATCTTGATGTACAAAAAGAAAGACAAATATGTCACGATATATCCAATAGTAGTGCATTACCATTAAATAATGTCAATAAAATCTGCAATTCAGAATCTTCAAAACATATTTCAAAAGATATTAACAAGAACAAGAATAAAAATTTTGTTGAAACTTCAAATTCGACTTTAAAACTGGAATGGTATAATAAAAATTTAAATTTTTATCAAAAGGAGGCGATAAGAAATATACTGATAGGTGAAGCTCGCCCTTTACCTTACATCATATTTGGTCCACCAGGAACTGGAAAAACTGTTACTTTAGTAGAAGTCGTTCTTCAGCTTATACGTTTAATTCCTCATTCGCGTTTGCTTATTGCAACTCCTTCCAATAGTGCTGCAGATTTAATAGCGACAAGATTAATAGATTCTGGAGTATTAAAACCAGGCGATTTAATACGTCTTGTGGCACATCATATTGTTGCCGAGGATGCAATTCCAGTTCATTTAATTCCATATTCTGCTGTAGCAGATATCGCTCGTCCAGGAACAGGAATGCAGTCTTGTGATGTAAAAAATAACAAATTAACCATAGGTAAGTAAAATCTATTTTTTGATGATCTATATCATGGCTCTCTAAACTTTTTACCACGCGGGCCACACTGACACCTCTACTAAGTCCCGCGGGCCAAGACCTAGTTAGCTTACCATACTAACATAATGGGAAGCCCCCTTCTCTTTATTTTTTGTGACTATAGTTTCTTGGCAGTGGCGTAACAAGACGGCTTAGCGCCGGCGTGTAATTTGATTCATATTTTTTCTGATTTCACAGTGAGTGACTTTTTCTAAAACCTAATAATTTTCAATTTTTTTGAATTACCATTTTTTAACCCTATGTAGCACCGGCGTCGATGTGCATTGCACTCCTTACACATGGTTAGTTACGCCACTGAAATAAACTGTAGCGGGCCGGATTTTGGGTATATCCGTCCCGCTACCGCGGGTTGATTTAATTTTGTCAATGAAATCAAAATAATAATCCCATTTCATCGAAACAATCAAAACTTCCTGCTTTTAATCAATATAATAATTATTGTATAATCTAAAGGGTATTTTGAACTCCTATACCAAAATTCAATTGGTAGAATAACGGGATTATCAGAAATAATTTGAAAAGATTAAATCCATTAAAAATCACAAAATAAGCAAAACTAAAGATACTAAACTTTTATTTTAAGAGGTCCATAGTTGCAACTTATGAAGTAATTTAAAAGATTTTCGTAAATAAATTTTCTAATTAACGATGTCTGCCTAATACCCCAGACATAATTTATTAATAATGATGCCCAGGACCGACATTAGTAAATAGCAAATATAAGATTCAATTATAAGTTTAGAATTTAAAAAAAAATTCATCTGAAGTAACGGAGCAGTAAAATTTTGTGTGTTCCGGCTTCAGCTCTGGGAAAAAACCTATTATTCTCTCCAGCTTTGGGCTCCACTCCTTGGAGCTCCAGCTTTGGTTCTGGTTCACAATACTTATTAATGTTTTAAATATTAATCATAATAATTTTCAGGCTATAATTCATCAGTAATAGGTCGACATAGAATAACTATAGGAACTTGTTCGGCACTAGGAGTTTTATTTAGTATGGGTTTCCCTAAAGGACATTTTACCCATATTATTGTTGATGAAGCTGGACAATTAATGGAACCTGAGATTATGATTCCGTTGTCATTTTTAGATACTTCCTCAGGGCAAATTATATTAGCTGGTAAAACATAATATTATGTTATTTTGTAAAATATGATTTTAATAATTATTCTTTAAAGGTGATCCATTACAACTTGGACCAGTTATTGTATCTGCAGCTGCAAAATTATATGGATTAGAAGAAACCTACATGGATCGTATGATAAGCAGATTTCCGTATGTTCGTGATGTTGAAGCATTCCCTAATACCGAAGGTTATGATCCTCGTTTAATAACTCGATTGTTGTATAATTATAGATCATTACCGCTAGTTTTGAATTTATTTAATAAGTTGTTTTATGGGAATCAATTAATTTCAACCGTAAAGTAGTGTCTGTTTGTTTATTTTTTAGCAATTAAAATATTTTGTTTTAGATATCTTCAACTGATAGCTACGAAGCTTATTTGTTAAATAGTGTAAGAGAAATTTTACCTTGCCAAGAAATGAACATACCACCTTCCATAGTATTTCACGGTGTATTGGGTGAGAATTATCAAACACGCGATTCTCCATCCTGGTTTAATCCAGATGAAGCTAGCCAAATATTTTTTTATGTCAATGAGCTGTACAGATTAGGATTGAAAAGTTCTGATATAGGCATTATATCACCGTACATAAAACAGGTTTGTTCTATTTCTATATTTTTGTTTGTTTTGGTAAAAGTGACCAAGTCCAATTTTCTGATCAAATGGATAAAATGAGCTTAGAATAAATGTGACAGCTGTCAATATTACATTAGGTACCTATTTCAATTTTACTAAAAGTACAAAACAAACACCAATGCACATGTGGGAGCAAAAGTAGTATTCTATTCCTAAACGTAAGTAAGAACCATAGAATAATTGCAATAACCCAGTACATGTAACCTACTTATCTACTTGGTATACTTATGCCCATGTGCACCAACGTTCCTTAACCTTAAGCTTCACCATAAATCGTTAAGTACCACCCTTTTTCATTGCACCACTGATTTTCATTGGTCTACCTTAAAGTTAAGAGAGACTTAGCTAAACGTCACCTTTAAGGATAGGTGTTGCAAACGGGCATTAGCTACTGTTAAGGCATGTTCACAATTAAGTGGAGTCTTGCCTTGCTCTGATAGAAAGCTGGCAAGAGCCAATCAAAATGAACAATTTATAATCATAGAAAATTCTATTCACACACACACTTCATTGTGAACACACCTTTTGTTATGTCCGAATGAGGTTGGCCGTAATGTTTCGGAACAACAGAACTATGTAATGTAAAATGTAATGTTTTATTTATGAATGTATAAATTTGTAATCATGTAATTTCAGTGTAACTCCTTCTTATTCTTCTTCTACTTCTAGCGTGTAAGACGCATTCTTATATAGTATAACGTTCTCATAATAGAAATACCAACCGTAATATAATATATCTATTTTACACAGGGTAGCCGTAAGGACATACATAACACCTTTATATTGTAATTAAAAGCCTTAAAATGGTATTTCTTAATTATTCTGATAACAGACTTGGTCAATTTTAACATGAAACTGATTATATGTGGCGTAAAATTTATTGTTATAAATGTATTTATTTTTAGATAAAACAAATTCGTTCTTTATTAGTTGAGGCTGAATTTCAAGTTCCCAAAGTAGGCACTGTTGAAGAGTTCCAAGGTCAAGAATTTAATGTTATACTTTTATCCACAGTAAGATCAAGTTCTAATCTAGTAGAACAAGACTCCAAATATAAAATAGGTTTTATTTCAAATCCTAGAAGAGTTAATGTTGCAATTAGTAGAGCAAAAATTTTACTTATAATTATAGGAAACCCGTATCTTTTATCTAAAGATGTTCTTTGGAGAAGTATACTCAGTCATTGTGTTGAAAATAAATCTTATTGTGGATGTGATTTAGAAAAATAATGTTAAGTTTACTTCTTTAAGCAGGTATAAGTACAGTGTATGTTTTATCACCAATAAAATTTCATTTTCTTTTTCAATTAAAAATAAGTATTTTTCTTTACATGGATAATGGGCATCATATTTTGATTTGCTCCATTTAACAGATTTCATTTTACTGCTCGGTTATTAGCACTTTTTTATGTAGGTACATATTTATTATAGTTTATGGATTATAGTTATTTTTTTGAAGATGGTATTCGTGGTGTTTTTTCTTCTGAAATCTTGTTCAAGTTTTTTTTTAAAATACTGCTCATATCTGGAACACTCCATCAACATAATGTTCTACATGCAGCGGTTGGCAACCGGTGGTCCGTGGCGTAATTTTAGTGGTCCGCGAAAAAATTCTGATATTATTTAAATCTGCTAAGCTCATTTAATAAAATTTTTAATTAAAATAAATCTTTAAGCTGTATCCAGTAGCGGATTTTCAAAGAGCTTGCGCTTGCGCCCTCAAAATTCAGCTCTCAAATTACAAAAAATTATTTAATTTAATTATTAAAAAAGTGATATATAGGGAAGTAACGTTGAAAATTAACCAATATAAAATTACAACTTCTTGGCTATATTTAAAGGTTTGCTGATGTTCAGGTTGTATTAATTATGACAATTGAAACTCATTGGTACAAGAATTGTCAAGGTTCATTAGGTAAAAAAATTTAAAAAAAAACGACATTAAAAGTTCCTGAGGAATTTCTAGTTAAATAGCAAACATTTGGTGAAAATTTGATGAACCTAATTGTATATAATAATTATATAGCTTGAGTATTAAAACAAGGTCTCAGGTGCAAAATGTTCTTACATAAAATAGATAGTATTTTCAAAAAAGGCATCTGGGCCCTAATGAACGGGGTCTCTCGCCCCGTACACTGGAGGTTGAAAATCATTGTTGTAAGTTGTAGAGGTAGTGAAAATATTTAGAGGGTGGCTTCAAAAGTGGTAAAACAGCCATTGGCTGTATTATACGCAAAAATATGTTGCTCGGAGCAAATGTAAGCGTGGGATTCAATATAAGTTTGGTTAATTATGATAAAGGGTTAAAGAAAAGGTCATTCAAAAAAATTTAGTGATCAAAGTGAACAATTAAAAAATAAAATTTGTATTTGAATTACATTTTTCCTACCCTGTGTGTAATGAATCAATAGATTGATATGTCAACTACAGTTGTAATCACGAATAATGAAGCTTACGTCACAACCATCTGAATTAAGTACCGACAACCTTTTTTTTAAATTAATTGTAGTAACATAGGTGAAACAAAGACACACTATATTAAATTATTCTTAAATATCTGATTTTAGAAATCTTATACGTCGAAAATTATCTGACACCCAACGTATGAGATAGAAAGAGATAGACACAATAGTTCTTAGCGTGCATAATAATTTTAATGAAAGTAGGTTTTATATTGACTAACGCAATAATTTTAACAAATTAGTTTGTTTTTAGGTTATATTTCTATTTCATTAGCGCAGGGTTTCTTAAATTTTTTGATTTCCCAAACTTTTTTGATATAAATTTGATCGTGGACCCACTTATTTCATAAAAGTCATAAATATTGTTAAAAATAAAATTTTAAGCTTATTAGTTATTAAATTTTATGATTTAAATTTATTATATCAAACACTTATGTGACTCACAATTTTCGTCTTATTTCATACAAATGCCGTTTATGACGAAGCTTCATTATTCGTGCAAACAACTGTATTAATCGATACATTATACTATAGTCTGTTTACCCAACAGGTGCACCGAAGCTCCTCCCTAAAAACACGCGGGATATTCGAATAGAATTTTTCTATTGCTCGAATTTTGAAACTCCCGTTTACAACACTAAACGTCATAGTTATTTTAACCTATAAATTAGTTTTTAATGTCATACAATAATTTGAACTTTTAAGTAAATTTTTAGCGTGTAAAACTGGTTCATGCGCTCATTGGCTTAAATTTTTGGGGAGGAGCCTTGGTGCATCTGTTGGATAAACAGAGTATAGTAAATACACAACACGTTTATTACAATTACAATTACGGATATGGTTATAAAATAATTTTATTAGGATATACAGGATAATAATAATCTAACATTTTAATAAATTTTACAATTTTATTAAAAGTTATCTGGGGGAATGTATTTTATTGTAGTACGCAAATACAATATTTCGGACAATTGGATGGTGCTAGTGCTTCGTCGTCTTCCAATGTTTGTGGAAGATCTTGATTTAAAGTTTCTGGAAGTAGTAAAGAACACGTTCCACCGACAACAAGCAATGCACCCATAATAATTAATGGCATTGTCAACATGTCCGTTCCCTAGAAAACACACATGTATAAGATATTAATTGCATTATCAATGAAATCAAGATTCACTTTCATTTGTTGCTGTATAAATAATTACTTACCAAGTAATTTATAAGAGGAATAAATACAGGACCAAACATTCCCATTACTGAACTGAAACTCATTCCTATACCTCGAACTACAGTAGGATATAATTCCGAAGCCATTAATGGAACGACTACAAATGCCGAAGATATTCCCATTTTTCCAAAACAGTAAAGACATAATGTCATCAGCATATCTAAAACAGCGCTTAAGTTAGTTAGTTATACTTATACTACCCTAATTCTTTAGAATAGATGCTTTAGATTTCACGTTGAAAAATTTCAATATAATGCCAAAATTATACTAAACATAGTAGGTACCGTAAAATGTGGTGAATAGAAACAGTGGGGTGAATAGAAACAGAACTTCACTTAAATAGAAAAAAAATCAGGGCACCTATATTTGTTTAAATTTACCACCAATATTATATTTTTTGTGATTGTCTATGGTTTGTGGAAGGAATTTAGCTTGGTATCAAGTTGATAACACTGTTTGTTTCTTCTTCTTCTAGTGCCATATCTTCTTTAGACGTAGGCGATCTTCCTGGCTAAGCCAGGAAGACTTTACTAGGGTTATAATGTTCATGGGGTGGTTTCCCGTTGCCTTCCCCATAGTCCACACATCGATTTCGGACTTTTTAGATCACAGCACATATCCGACGCAATCAGGATTAGAACTGCGGTTTCCCGCTCTGTAGTCTATCCGTGTTTGATTAACACCAGACTGCTGGTCTCTACTGTTTGTTTAGTCTAGGTTAATTAATAAACATTATAGTAATTTGTTGTCATTTATTACTCTGTAGGAAACTTGTCATCCACAAAGGTCATTTTGACACTTACTTTTCATCACACTCGAATAAGTTGCTTATCTGTACCTAATTTAAAATAAACACACGGATGTGATGTGGAAGCAATTTTCCGAGAGGTCGTGAAGACATGTCATTACGACAGTACTAAATATGTTGAGGATAAACCTTCAATCAAGACCCTTCGCGAGGTCAAAATGGCGCAACTTAACTAGTTGCCAAGAATTGTAAAAAATTCGAAAATAAGTCAAATCTTCACGACCTCTCGGAAAATTGCTTCCACATCACATCCGTGTGTTTATTTTATTATATAAACGGGTCGTTTTATACTTATTAGCATTGCGCGAATTGTTGATGTCATTTTTTGGATTATCAGATAATTCAATAATCTTGTCGACAAAATGCTATATAGGTAAAACCTTAAAGTCAAATTATAACCAAATCCATAACTGTAAGTCACTGATGAGATCTAACAAGATCGAAACATGTCTGTCGTTGTTGTGGTTTGGTTATAATTGACTTATTTTCGAATTTTTTACAATTCTTGGCAACTAGTTAAGTTGCGCCATTTTGACCTCGCGAAGGGTCTTGATTGAAGGTTCCTAAACTATCTTTTTATATTTCTTAAAAAGTCTGGTCTCCCTCTCCAGAGTCCATCTCTACCAATCGTACATAAATACAATGTTTAACAGGGTCGTTTTCGTAAGGGGTGTGAGATGTACGCCACTATATATTGTTATGATCTTTACCCTTAAAAATCTTTACTTCAAAAAGACCCCAAAGCTAGTTTTATGCCGGAGTAGAGTTTTCCTCTTTTACAGGGCCGATGGATTCAGTAGACGAAACAATAAGAGAGTAATTCGAAAACCACATAATTTATTAAATGAAATAATTAATCGTGAGAATTTGCATCAAATTATCTTGGACAACAAATTTGTCTCGAACCAATGTGTAATATTAAGTGTAATAATGTAACGATTCAGAAATCCTCACCACATTTAATTTTTCAATTCAGAAGCTAAGCTTGGATTTCGAGTCATTCGTGTAAAAAATGTGTAAATAATCAATTATAATCAATTCTAATAAAGTTTTTTAATTAATCCAATGACAACACAAATCGTTGTTCTACAATTAGATTCATTAAAATAAAAATTTAAATTCTCTACCTTACTACAAACTGGTAAAATTCCACTAAACTTTGTGTGTTGCCGGATCCATGTTTTTAATTCCTTGCCAGCAGTCGCCACCTGTTCCAATTTGTTTAAATCCACCAAACGTTCCACACAGCAGCCAGTATTCCAAACACAAATACGCGTCACCAAATGTGAAGTCAACTTCCAACTCGTTGTCTTCGCAATACACAACTTTTCACTAATTATCGAACGTAATTATTAATTACGTAGAAATACGACTCTCGTAAATTACTCACTACTGTTAATTTACAAATTTATGCTTTGGTTTTCGAACCAAAGAAGCACATTTGAGTTCCTTAATTGGAATTTTATCGAGAAATCTACGTGTTTCTCAATCAGCATTTCCCCCAAGAACTTTAAGCGAGTTCTTCTATTGGAGGCCACAAAGGAACTGCCAAGCACGAGTTCCCGCTTTTGTCTTCACAAAGGAACTCCACGCGAGTTCTCGCTTTCGTCTTCACTAAAGAACTGCCAAGCACGAGTTCCTCGTATGGGATCTACCAGGCAACTGGCTGCTTTTTGTCCTCGCTGAATTTTGTGTTTTTAGTTTTCGAAATTGGATTTTTGTAGTGGGAGTTTTTTCATCCTTGTTCGCTAAAAGGGCCCTTCTAGCAGGCAACACAACGTTTCTAATCGCGCACGCACTGAATTGTTATTAACACTTTACTTTTCTTGTACTTTGGCGCTATTTTCAAATGAAAATCATACACAAGGCGTGTCACAAACTTTGTACCTTACAAATAAATTCAGAAATGTTTTGTTTTATGTGTAAAATCTGTTACAAATAGTGGTTTTCATGTAATTGATGCAAATATCACTTTTCTATCAGTCAAATCAACTGACCTATTGAATCTAAAGCAAATTAATTCAAATTACCACCTTATTAATCCATGCGGACTAATAAACCTGGAAATATCACCACAATATAGCACTTATAGCCGTTATAGGGAAAAAAATTTTTCGTTATTCCGGGAGCGAAAGTACCCTTTCACTCCCCGTTTTCAGGTACGAAAAGTACCTTTTTACGCCCTGATTTTGGCGAGTCTTTACACTCAGGGAGTGTAAAGACTATTCAGCCAAGTGAGCCATGTACGCCAACATCGTGTCCTCGTTGACGTCATTCACCTCCACATTTTGGACTTTCAAGTAGTCCATAAACTTTCGATACTCCTTCATATGGTTCGATTTTTGCGGCAATAATTGCAATTTGGCCTCTTTGGCTCCTTCTTCGATGGTTTTCATCTTTTCTCTCGATTATCTTCACTAAACTTTCCTCACAACTGACTCGTACACGTTTAAAATAAAAATGAAAAATTACCGTAGTATAGTACTACGTAACAACTAAAGCCGTTAATACCAACCGTTTACACCAATCAAAATTGGACCCCCTTCTGCAATAAGGCACCAACTGACATTTTACTTTAAAGTGAGTTAGGCCCATATTATAAATGTTGAGTTCGTACTTCATCATTTTCACACAAAAAATCCAAGTTTTCAATAACGCTGTTGGTTCTAGAACCAATTCAAGAATTCTGAAAATTTCGTAAACTACCAAGTATAATTAGCAAAAGAGAATCATGTAGTTTTTTATGTGTGAATTATCAATGGAGAAACATAATTTGATTTGAAAAATATTTAAACATGGGAAAAACTACAAAAATGTAATTTTGAGACCAATTTACAATATTCATTTGAAAACAGTTTTTGTCGTTTTACTCGCAACTTGATCTATGTCACTTGGTGCCTTATTGCAAAAGGCGGTCCAATTGATTGGTACGCAAGTACTACCAATTTTAAATTTTTAAATTTAAATTTAAATATACACCAATCAAAATTGAAATTTAAAACGGCAATTAAACTGGTGTAGTTCCGTAACAACGAAAAGCCCTTTACACAACTCGGGGGTAAAACGCTTTTACACACTCGGGGGGCGTTCGGTCGCCTCGACTCCGCTGCGCTGCGCTCCGCTGCGTCTCGGCTTTGCCTCCCCCCCTCGCTCGGGTGTAAAATGGCGTTTTACGCCCTTGTGGTGAAAAGTACTATTGCGTAAAACCGGACGAGAAAGTACTATTTCTCGACCGGCTTTCAGGTCGGAAAGTAGCTCTTTACGTCCAGTAAATAACACTTATTGCGTTATACCCGGACGCGAATGTACTATTTCACGACCTGAAATAATATGTGTATTTATATATAATTGGGTACGCGCAAGCCGCCCTAAAAATTATAAATACACTATGAGCAGGTCTCGGGTCAGTGCAAGTCTCCTCCGGCGTAGGGTAATTCTCATATCGCCTCGAAATAATGTAATCGGACGAGACGACGACTTTCCATTTTATATAATATACGCTATTCTGCTTTTGCCGTCGTCTCGCTTGTATTGTCCGAAATAAAACCTGCGGACGAGACGACGACTGTCCATTTCATATAATATACGCTATTCTGCTTTTGCCGTCGTCGTCTCTTTTATATATAAATATATCCACAATAAATTATGCGATAATCCAGCTACCCGCTCGACATTTGTACTAGCACCCCTATATACAGGGTGGCCCTTTGAAAACGAAACAGACGGAATTGTGGCCAGCAGAATGTTTTTCTCAAGAAATGCAAAAACACGTCAATTTTATCATCGAGGGGGACAACTTTTGCGACCAATGTCACTCCCGTATTGTTTCATCCCTTCGCGCTGTGATGACAACCCCTGAAATGTTAATAGGGATAATATAGCAAGTCATACCTCATTTGAAAGGTCTTGCTTCCCTGAATTCAGCGATATAATTTTTTTTGAAGTTTTATCAATTATTCAACAAAAAAATTAAAGCTGCAAAATGCGAAATAAATCCGATATTTCAAAACATTTAAGAATAAAAAAGTGAAAAACGCTTGGACAGGTTGATTTTAATTTCAAGGGGGCTACTTTTACTGCTATTCATAAACATTGACAGTTCAACCTTTAAGGTAAAGGTCAAACCACCCTTACAGTCTTGAATGCAATGAGGAATTGAAACAATTCTTCCATTGAAGAAGCTGGTGGTGAACAATTTGAACATTATAATTTGATTAAACTGATCTTTTTATCAGACCCATATTTTCATTCAAAAATCTAAGGGTGGTTTGCCCTTTACCTTAGGGTTGAACTATCAATGTTTATGAATAGCAGTAAAAGTAGCCCCCTTGAAATTAAAATCAACCTAATCAAGCGTTTTTCACTTTTTTATTCTTAAATGTCTTGAAATATCGGATTTATTTCGCACTTTTACAGCTTCAATTGTGTTGTTGAATAATTGATAAAACTTGAAAAAAATTATATGGCTGAATTCAGGGAAGCAATAAGACCTTTCAAATGAGGTATCACTTGCTATATCATCCCTATTAATATTTCAGGGGTTGTCATCACAGCGCGAAGGGATGAAACAATACGGGAGTGACATTGGTCGCAAAAGTTGTCCCCCTCGATGATAAAATTGACGTGTTTTTGCATTTCTTGAAAAAAAAATTCTGCTGGCCACAATCCCGTCTGTTTCGTTTTCAAAGGGCCACCCTGTATAATCGACTCCAAAAAGGCCGAGAAAATCTTCCACGCAGGAGCCAAATCCGCCTCGAAAGAGCCGGACCACCTAGCGTAGTCTCAATCGATGACGATTTTACGCAAAGCGCGTTTCAACAGCTTGTCCGTAAAACGCTTCTACATCCTCGGCGAGCATTCGAAGCCGCGGCTCCGCTCCGCTATCGCTACGCCTTGGCTTCCAAACCGCCCGCCCCGGACGTAAAAAGGCGTTTTCCGGCCTTGTGATGAAAAGTACTATGCCCATAAGAATTATAGAATTTATATAGTGTTATAGACCCTATAAGTATGAGCAGAATACCATTTCGTACTGAAGTCTATAACCCTTATAGATTTATAGTTTTATAGCGCTATAGGGGCCTTATAGGCTTCAAAATTACTAGCAGAATAAGCACATTAAAGGGCCCTCAGTAACTTACCGTTTTTAACTACAAATGTAGCTAAACATGCTGTACCGCCCAATACCATGCTTATACATAACGTCCATCTTCTTCCCAACCGTTCCATACATGGCGATAAGAATAAATAAGTTGGTAATTCTACAACACCTGCTAAGAAAAAATTTAAAAACTGATCACCACCTAGTACTGGTGCATAATAAGAAAGTCCAACGTAAACACTTGTGTTGATAAACCAAATAAAGGTGATGATAATTGTTTTAAATTTTAAATTTTTATTTTTAAATAAATCAGACACACCATAATACTTTCTCGATGAATTCATTGCGTTTTTATTTTCATAATTTTGTTTTAAATCATATATATACGATTCCCGATAGGTTTTTCCATTTATTCTATTATGAATAAATATAAAGTAAATATTCGTGATATTTGTAAATTACAGATAAATACTTAGCCATAGTTTTTAAAATTTTTTCTAATTCATTAAATTTTCCTTTGGATAGCAGCCACCTTGGACTTTCTGGAAAATATGTATAGCAGGTAAATAATAATAAAAATGGAGCAGTTGTTGCAAATGAGAGAAAACGCCAATCTCTTATTATCCAGACAATTATAGCTAAAGTTATTAACGATAGTGAATATGCAATATTTATTAAAACTGCAACCTTTGTTCTGTAACGGGAACCAACCAATTCAATAGCTACAACAACGATTAATTTTATTAAACATTTTTTAAATATGTTTATGTAAAATAATAAAAGTTGGTTGGGACAATTTATTGAAGTTCTATGGCGAAAAATTTAAATATTAAAATCTTATTTACCCGCCGACCAAAAAATATCGCATTATCAATGAAAAAAACTTTTCTTTTATTTTTATGTTAAAGTCTTCCATTGATAGTGCGTTATGTTACGTACATAATAATATTAAAGCGGCGTTCACAATGAAGTGGGGTTTGTCTTGCTTCGGTAGAAAGCTATCAAGAGCCAATCAAAATGAATGAATGTTTAATCATAGAAAAGGATAGAAGAAAATGCTTTAATCTAATTGGCGCTTGCCAGCTTTCTACCGAATCAAGGCAAGACCCCACTTCATTGTGAACGCCGCTTTATATGTATATGCTAAACCAGTAACCTCTTACTAATACCGGGATTTTGCTACTGCGCACCTACCACTTGTGAACGTTCTCACTGGTTAACCTTTACATCTACCTATGTAGTATGTATGTTTTGTATGTTTCATAAAAAAAAGAACCATTACAAAAAACTATCGATAAGAAATACTGATGAGTATTTTCAGACATTATACATAATATTAGTAGGTTTTACTATACCTATAGTATACTTACATAATACACACGGAGTAGCTAGTATTGCTGGTATAGTAAATCCAACTCCTACGCGAAGAAAACACCAAACATAGAAATTGGTAGCAAATGTTGTAGCAATACCGAAAGCACATTGTATAAATAAATAAATGTAAAAAGACTGTTTTCTACCTAAACCATCTTGAAGATATCCAAAAATATAATTTCCTATTAAACCACCCATTCCAAAAAGTACTAAAGCTATTGTTGTTAGAAAATCTTTCTCACACACCAAATTCCACTACGATAATACTTAATTACTTCGAATTTAATCGATCTAATAAGTTAAAAATACAATACTTCGGTTACAATAGTTATTCTATCGTTTGGCTTGTAAATCCATCCATCTTTGCATGAAATTTGAGTTACAGATGACCAGTTTAAATAAATTGAGTAATTTTCGTAATTCTTCTTCGAGAAACTATCAAACTGGGAATAATTATGATCGTACATTAAACATTCACTGAATTCCCAATTTCCGTCAATAAAATTTAATGGAATACTACGGTAGACATAATTAAATTATTATAATATTATAAATATTATAGTTTATCAAGGGCGATTCACTCAATAATTTTGACTAATAATTATTTATTATTATCGAGAGTATGTTACCTACACAACAATTGTTATCTAATTACGTTTACGTTTACGAATTTATACTGACTAGAGTCAGTTAACTTCTAGTTATAGGAATAATTACATTACGAAATACAAGCAGAAGACATTCTATTCGATATGGTAGTATCAATCGCAAAATTACCAACTAAATAGTTTTCAGATCTAATTAACAGAAGGTCAGAAAATATACAGACGGCCTGATCTGCTAGTAACGATTCCGTCTACTTTTACTTTTATCTAGTTTTAACTGGATAGATTTTATTTATAACTAGAATTAACTGAAGAGGTTTGTTAGAATTTCCTAATAGTTAGGGTTTTTACCGATTTAGGATTTTAATATTGTAAAAAGCTCTTAGGTATATCATTGGGCTGTTGGTAACATTGTAACGAATTTCAGTTCTGTTGCATAAACTTCTCCACAAATAATTACTCAAATATTCTGAGTACGGCCCAGTCTTAATTTTCCAGATATTTTAATATCTGCCTTGTGTTACTGACCTTCGAATTAACATTTGGTTAGGGCTGTCATGTGACACGCGCTTGGAGGTAGAAGGGACACGAGGTAACGGGAGTGAGTGCCTGGCAATCATAGAAAACGGTCGAGAGAATATTTAAGTGCGTAAAAACATCATTTTTGGCGGAAATCTTTGAGTGACGTCATTGAAATTTATATCATTGTGACCAGTGATTTTTTGCGGTCCTGTATGTGTATTTGGGATACCACCGGTACACAGTAGCATTTTTTCTGTATCCACATCTGGCCGACGCTATCGTGCTCACGCGCATTTCTCTCGACGCAGGCATTTTCTGATTCGTATCAGCTCGAGCTCACTCGTGAAGGCTCGATTCTGTGTTGACAAACACGGACCAAAATTTTACTTTTTTGGGTTATGGTCAACTATTTCACCATTTACATCTATACTACATCTATCCAACTTTACTTTAACATCATTTCAACATCATTCCAACCGTTCCAGCAACTGTATCTGCACTTTTTTATAATCGAGGCCAGTTTGACAAGTGCGTCTGGAGTTGCGAAGCTGTCCAGGTGCTTCTGTGTTAATTGATGCGAATGCCAGTCCTCATTCTACCAGAGGACACGTCGGTTGCAAGTGGCATACTTGTCACCATTTTAAGATCTTCCAAGAGCTCTTGGGGTGAGTCATCATTTTTAGTATCCATTTTGTCTCTGACGTGTGTTGTTGTCAGCACCATTATTAATACAGAACTGTGTATTTGCATTTGTTGTTGCGAACGCTTGTTTGACAGTAAAGTCAGTGGGCTGTGTTTTATTAATAACCAGCCGCACACTGGGCTGAAAAATGATGTAAAAATTTATTTTCCAATTAATGTTTATATAAAAAATTTTTTTAGTTGGTAATATTAAAAAAATCGCACATTACAATCGCAAAATTCGTTATGTTCTGGTGGATTGTTTTGCGTTTAAATGCTTATGAATATTAAATATGATTATATTAAACAGATGATACTCATAGCAATGCGTTTATTTTAAAATTTATAGGTAAAATAACGATTTTAGGGTTTATCTTAACTTGAACTTTTCGAGCGTTCTATAAAATTGTGAACTTTAAAATTTAGACCTGCGTTACTGTTACCTAAACATCTATATCGTGTATCAATTTCTCGCTGGAATGTTTGCCTATAAGGAAGATATTGTCATTTCAAGTTTTAATCTCTTAATTTTATGTACCAAATCCGCTCATTTTCGCTAAAATATGAAAGCTTTCATGCTTCAGAATCCATTGATCCATATATACGATGAGATAATATGCCTATAAAGGTTTTGAAAATCGAGAAAATATAAATAAAAAAGGAAATAGAATAGAGAATTAGAAAAAAAGCAAATCAAATCAAGATGAATTATAATTTAAGAACAAATTATGATCTTTATTTATTACTTAAAAGCTCCCCTGACACACATCTTGATGATTACAAGAAACTTTTTGAAATGGTTACTTCCAGACTTGATATCAATTTTTGTGAATCAGAACTGAATACTTTAAAAAATAGTATTAGAATGCTTTGTTTGAAGCTGCGTAGGAAGTGGAAACAGTCCAACCGTACTGAAAAAATTTTTTTGGAGAACAATAATTCATGGTTGCATTCTGAGTTTAATTGGCCTCATTGTATAAGACTGAAAATTAAAGATATGGTAGAAAAGACCGAATTTATTCAATATAAGGATACGCAGGAGCTCATGTGTTCTACAATCAGGAGTATGTACAACAATGGACTTAACGATGTTGCAAGGATTTTAGAACATTTACAAGAAAATCCTGAATTTGTTATAAAAATAAGAAAAATTCTTGATGATAAATTTAAACCTGTCGTGTACTCGAAAGAGTACTCGAAAGAGTAGAGAAACCCGATCTAGAAAGTTTTGCAGGGAAGCATCCAACGAAGATATTTTACATAATATGCTAATATCTTCAGATCCTTTTATATCAAGTATTCGGCCATTTCAGAAAAGACAAACAAAAAATCTTTTACCCGAAACTTTGGAATTACTGGAATTAACTCCAGAAATTGAATTAACAGACGCTACTGAAAGCGATACAAATTAATAATTATGTAGCTACTAATAATTTATTTTCATATATTAATAAAAATTAATTTAAATTAGTTTAAATCAAATATAAATTTGTTTAGGTGGGTTCTGGTAACAAAACTAATTTTAAATTTTCGCTGATAGGTAACTCTTTTACGCTATGTATAATCAATGCAACAATAATAAATTATTATAGTATTTTCTAACTATAATTGGTTAGTTTTTAATACGTGATAGTAAATTAATTGATATATTTTAATAATTTACTAATCTAATTCCTTTTACGTGTTACAAATATATTTGATATACATTTATATTTTCATTTTTTTCATATTTTTATGATGAAAATGAGCGGATTTGGTACATAAAATTAAGAGATTAAAACTTGAAATGACAATATCTTCCTTATAGGCAAACATTCCAGCGAGAAATTGATACACGATATAGATGTTTAGGTAACAGTAACGCAGGTCTAAATTTTAAAGTTCACAATTTTATAGAACGCTCGAAAAGTTCAAGTTAAGATAAACCCTAAAATCGTTATTTTACCTATAAATTTTAAAATAAACGCATTGCTATGAGTATCATCTGTTTAATATAATCATATTTAATATTCATAAGCATTTAAACGCAAAACAATCCACCAGAACATAACGAATTTTGCGATTGTAATGTGCGATTTTTTTAATATTACCAACTAAAAAAATTTTTTATATAAACATTAATTGGAAAATAAATTTTTACATCATTTTTCAGCCCAGTGTGAGCCGGTTCGGTTATTGTTTGTAAGCAGAGAGCACGTCTCTAATTTTGTAATTTGTTTTATTATACACTTGTTAAGATCACTGTGTTTTTTTCTACCCCTGGCTACAGAGTTTATTTCAGAACCTACGGTCCCCGCTTTCCACACGAATTGCGAGCGAGCCTACATTTACCATCGTGGCCAACAAAACCTGAGAGTTTCTCGGGATTGTTTCGAACGCGGCACTCCGATTGGGTTAACTCTCCCATTAGGGGTTACCTTTCAGAGGGTGGCGTTTGTCACATTGGCGCCCAACGTGGGGCCATTTGTTTTTGTAGCCCAGGGGTGTATTTTTTTGAATTTGAGAGTGCTTCTGTTTGTTCAAATAATTGCAACCGTTTTTTTCTTTTATCGATCTTGGTGTATTTGTTTCAGCTGGTTAGCGATTATAAGAAAGTGCACTACGTTTTCTACTTTCCATCAATTCAAGGTTTTTGTGTTTTGCAGGAGGTTAATATTCGTATTACACTGGCAAATTTTATTTTGCAGTGGTGCTCTGCAAACCAAAGAACTCAACTCCCAAGCTTGTGTTTTACAGTAACGTTAATGTGTGAATTACGCTGGCAAATTTTATTTTGCAGTGTTTACTATACACTTGCTTGTTTTATTAACACAGTAGAACGTGTGTTAAATTTTTTTCGAGTTTTGTTGTGTAATTCTGTGCATTTTTTAAATTAGTAAGATGTCCTTGTCACCTTATGTGAAATCCGGGTTAGATAATGCTGATTTAACGAATCTTTTGGGTTCACTGATTAGTCAGGTTAATTCTAATAAGGAATATGTAGGGGTGCATAAATGGCATTTAACTTTTGACGGGTCTGGTGGTTTTCAACAGGTGTTCGACTTTTTAAATCGATCCCGTGAATTATCATTATGCAGAGGCGTTAGTGAAAATGAACTTTTTAATAAAGCAGCCGAATTTTTTTCTGGTGATGCTTTAATATGGTATCGGAGTCTAGGTCCACACATAACATCTTGGACTCAATTAGTTGAAGAGTTAAAAATTCGCTTTTTATCTCTAGACTTCAACAGAGAGTACGTGGACCAAATTCGAACGTATTTTCAGCAACCTCAGGAATCGGTACGCACGTACATCGAGGCAATGTTTGCCAGATTCTCGCATGTTTGTCCTATACCTGACGTGGAAGAACAGCTGTGGGTAATTCGTAAAAATTTGTTACCAAATATTTCACTTGCTATGGGTACCGCTCCTATTCATACTAGGGTGGATTTTATTACGTCAGCCCAAGCAGCTGAAAGATTAATTAAGTGGACTACCACACCTGAACCAACCACCTGGGTTCTTATTGCGGATCCCACAGTTGTTGAACCTACTAGGAAGATCCTTAAGACTCCTCGGTCACCGAAGCGAACATTTTGTTGGAATTGTTCCGAGCCCGGACATTCTTTTCACACCTGCACTAAGCCTTTGGGTTTTTTCTGTTTTATTTGCGGTCAAGCAGGTTTTACCACACAAACATGCACGGAAAATCACTCAAGACATCGCAGAGCCAAGCGGCGTCGCGGCGCGTCGCTTAAAAAGGCTATTCAAGCCGATCTTTTGTTGTGGAAGAGTTGGTTGACCCGAGTTAACGCTTTCTGCGGATCTGCTCCAACATCCAACAATTCTACTTTATTTTCACATCCTAAGTCAGACCAACGACCATATGTCAACCTGTCGGTGCGTGATGTGCAACTTACAGCTCTTCTAGATTCGGGAGCTAATATTTCGGTATTAGGCACAGCCGGTCATTTTTTAATCAATCAACTTGATATTCAATATACCAGTGGCAGCTCGTGTGTCTTGCGATCTGCTGACGGGACCTCGCAGGACGTCATAGGAACGGTGTCGTTGCCTGTAAATATTTGTGGGGTAGTCCGGTCGTTAGATGTATTAGTTTGCCGAAGCATTACTACCGCTTTAACACTGGGAATTGATTTTTGCAAACTGTTTGGGATCAAAGCAGATTTTGGTAGCGATAATTTTTTCGTCGAAAAAATTCATTCTTTGGAATGCATCCGGTCGGCTTTGGATCTCACTATCGAACAACAAGTTGCACTCGCTGCACTTAGGGAAAATTTTGAAATTTTGTCAAAAGATGGGTTGACGAAAACTCATAAGGTTGCTCACGACATCAACACTGGGGATGCTCCACCCATTAAGCAAAGGTTTTATCCTCTTTCGCCAGCAATGCGCGTCATTGCTCATGAAGAGCTAGACGATATGCTTAAAAACCACATCGTGCGCCCTTCCAACTCCCCGTGGTCATCTCCGATGTTGCTGGTTAAGAAGTCTAGCGGTTCCTATCGATTGTGTTTCGATGGACGCAAGCTTAACCAGGTGACTCGGAAGGATGCTTATCCATTACCGCGATTGGACGATATCTTGTCGCGTTTGCAAGATGCGCGTTTCTTGTCTTCAATTGACTTGAAGAAAGCTTTTTGGCAAATACCGCTCACACCGTCTTCTTGTGAGAAAACAGCGTTTACGGTACCGGGTCGTGGCTTGTTCGAGTATGTTGTCTGCCCCATGGGTATTTCTAATGCTCCCATGACATTACAGCGCTTGATGGACCATATTTTTGGACCCCTTCTGGGCGAAAAAATATTTGTTTATCTGGATGACATCATTGTCATATCCAACACCTTCGCTGAGCATTTAGAACTGCTCGAACAAGTACGTGCGCGTTTGCTGGAAGCGAACCTGACAATTAATTTAGATAAGTGTGAGTTTTGTCGCTCGAGTTTGACCTTTTTGGGTCACATCGTCGACAAGACTGGACTGCACACTGACCCTGCTAAGGTTGAGGCCATCACAAAGCTTGCTAAGCCTACTACTACCACCGGCGTTAAAAGTTTTTTGGGTATGATTGGTTGGTACCGTCGCTTCATCCCCAATTTTTCATCTTTCTCCGCCCCTATAACAGAGTTGTTAAAAGGACGTGGGAAGGGGAAACCAATCACCTGGACTGCTGAAGCTATTGAGTCTTTTGAAAGTTTGAAAAAACTTTTAGTTTCAGCTCCCATCTTGGCAAGTCCAGATTTTACAAAAAAATTTTATATACAGTGTGATGCCTCGAATTATGGTTTAGGTTGTTTATTAAGTCAGGGGGAAGGCGATGAAGAGCGCGCGATTGCTTATGCTTCAAGAACTTTAAATCGAGCGGAAAGAAATTATTCGGTCACTGAGCGGGAGTGCTTAGCAGTAATTTTTGGGATTGAAAAATTTCGCCCTTACGTTGAAGGGACGGAATTTACAGTAGTAACAGATCACTATTCGCTTTTGTGGTTGTTATCTATGCGGTCTCCGGTTAATCGCTTAGCTCGGTGGAGTGTTGGACTATCTCAACACTCATTTAACATCCAACACCGAAAAGGGAAACTGAATGTAGTACCAGACGCTTTGTCTCGAGCTCCATTGGAGATTTCATCTCTTGTCTTGTCTGAGGAAGACCTGGATACGTGGTATCGACGCATGTTGACGCAGGTCAGTGACGCTCCTGCTAGTTTTCCTGACTGGCGCATAGAATCAGGGTTTTTATACAAGCTTATTCCTAATCATCATGATCTTACTTCCAATCTGGTAGAATGGAAGCAAGTTGTTCCAAAGTCTCGTCGAAAGGAAATCCTTCAGAGATGTCGCGACGATCCGACTTCTGCGCACCTAGGAACATTTAAAACATTTAACAAGATTAACGAGCTGTATTATTGGCCCAGGATGCGTGCTGACATTGGTCGATATGTGCGGCGATGCACCGTGTGTTTGTCTTCCAAAGCTTGTCAGGGTGGAAGATTTGGGTTGATGGGCAAAGAAAAGAAGGTACGGTTCCCCTTCCAGTGCATTTCAGTCGATTTAATGGGTCCTTTTCCGCGTTCATCTCAGGGAAACACTATGCTCCTTGTAGTTTGCGATTGGTTTTCGAAGTTCGTGCTGGTACAACCATTGCGTAAGGCCACTTCCAAGAAAATTTGTGAATTTTTAGAAAACCAAGTCTTCCTGCTGTTTGGGGTTCCCCAAATATGCATGGTTGATAATGGGCCGCAGTTTATCAGTCACGAGTTTCGAAAACTCATGAGTGACTACAAGGTGGAACATCTGTGGTATGCACCTGCGTATACACCACAAGTGAATTTTGTGGAAAGGGTCAATAGGGTAGTGGGTACGGCCATCCGTTCTTACATCAAAAACGACCATCGGACATGGGACGTTGAAATTTTTAAAATTGCGCATGCGCTGCGCTCTGCCACTCACGAAGTAACCGGGTTTACACCCTCTCTTTTAAACCTTGGACGTACTGTTCCCGCGAGGGGAGACTATTACGGTCGTGTTATGGATTTGAAGGAGGAGGATTTAACTTTGGGAAATCGCGAGCGGGTTGCTGGGGAAATGAATCGACTAGACGAGCTTTTTAGGAACGTTACTCAGAAGTTAACAGAAGCCCACCATCGAAATGCTTCGCATTATAACCTGCGCAAGCGCACCATTCACTTTAGAGTGGGTGATGTCGTTTGGCGTAGAAATTTCGCCCTTTCGAATGCTGGAAAAAACTTCATGAGTAAACTTGCACCTAAGTTCCTAAAATGCAAGGTCCGCGAGGTCACCGGTCCATTGACCTATCGGCTCGTTAACGAGCGTGGCAGAGACGTAGGCGTTTTCCATGTCAAAGATTTGAAACAGCATCCTCAGGATGATGCCGTGGGAGAACAACCTTAGAGTCTTTGAGTGTTAGAGCATTACATGGGTGGTAGGATGGGTAATGTTGTCACTGCTGGTCCGCAAACAACTAAGATCAGACATTGATTCAGGCTTTTATCTGCGCGCCTGGATCTCTCTATTAAGTCGAACACCTGACTTACACTTCCTTGTTAGTACAATGAACGTAGTTTTGGAGGCGGACTACGCGAGTTTTTTAGGCTTCCAATGACCTTCTGTCATTCCCCCAACAATGAACGCACCTCGGAGGCGGGCTGCGCGAGTTTTTAAAGCCTACCATACTGACCTAGGTCAACATTTTTTTACGATTTGGAACAGTTCCATCGTAAGTTCTAGATTGTGCCATCAGAGATTTTTCTCTCAACTTTTAATAGTCATTGTTAGATAACTGTAGAGGGATTTGTAGGTCATTTTTGACAAATAAGTAATTTTTTAGTTTTGATAATTTTTCCGAGTTTCGAGGACACTTGATTGCCTCGACCGGAAACCAGATTTATGCTGGGTGAGTGCTGTTTTGTTCGCAAACACTTTGCCTTCAGCAGTGAGATAGGTCCTAGGTGGTCTATCCCGTTGATCCCGACTGTGTGATCACGGAATTTTTTTGTAGCAGTTTTGCATTTTAGATGCAATTTGCAATTACCATTCATTCTCATGGGTCCTATGGGGTGCCGTGACTGCGCTGCAGGCTCCGTGCTGACGTCCGCACTGGAGTACTTAGTATATCTGATATACGTTTTTTTGACTTTTTAAAGCGACTTTGCTTTGTCATTTTGGTTTCTCGCTTTATGCGGAAAGAGTAGAGTAACGCTGCGTTATTCTAGGGGAATTACCACCTTGTTTTTAGTTTTATGGTTACCATTTAGTTGATTTTAGGAACAAACCTTTTTATTTTTGACCTACAGTTATCGAGCTTTGACTACAGTATCTTTAAGTTAGTATTCAACAATGCATAGTATTACACACGACCTCAGTACCATCAGAGTTTTTAGTGAATTCACATCACGTTCACATCACGTTCACTTCACGTTGCCATTGCGTCACCTTCACGTCCGTTGCACCGTACGCGTCATGTTACCGTCTTACCTCTTGTGTTTCCGGGGTCAGTTTTCCATCTTCATCGGCGTGAGATGATTTGAGGAGGGGGCTGTGTAACGAATTTCAGTTCTGTTGCATAAACTTCTCCACAAATAATTACTCAAATATTCTGAGTACGGCCCAGTCTTAATTTTCCAGATATTTTAATATCTGCCTTGTGTTACTGACCTTCGAATTAACATTTGGTTAGGGCTGTCATGTGACACGCGCTTGGAGGTAGAAGGGACACGAGGTAACGGGAGTGAGTGCCTGGCAATCATAGAAAACGGTCGAGAGAATATTTAAGTGCGTAAAAACATCATTTTTGGCGGAAATCTTTGAGTGACGTCATTGAAATTTATATCATTGTGACCAGTGATTTTTTGCGGTCCTGTATGTGTATTTGGGATACCACCGGTACACAGTAGCATTTTTTCTGTATCCACATCTGGCCGACGCTATCGTGCTCACGCGCATTTCTCTCGACGCAGGCATTTTCTGATTCGTATCAGCTCGAGCTCACTCGTGAAGGCTCGATTCTGTGTTGACAAACACGGACCAAAATTTTACTTTTTTGGGTTATGGTCAACTATTTCACCATTTACATCTATACTACATCTATCCAACTTTACTTTAACATCATTTCAACATCATTCCAACCGTTCCAGCAACTGTATCTGCACTTTTTTATAATCGAGGCCAGTTTGACAAGTGCGTCTGGAGTTGCGAAGCTGTCCAGGTGCTTCTGTGTTAATTGATGCGAATGCCAGTCCTCATTCTACCAGAGGACACGTCGGTTGCAAGTGGCATACTTGTCACCATTTTAAGATCTTCCAAGAGCTCTTGGGGTGAGTCATCATTTTTAGTATCCATTTTGTCTCTGACGTGTGTTGTTGTCAGCACCATTATTAATACAGAACTGTGTATTTGCATTTGTTGTTGCGAACGCTTGTTTGACAGTAAAGTCAGTGGGCTGTGTTTTATTAATAACCAGCCGGTTCGGTTATTGTTTGTAAGCAGAGAGCACGTCTCTAATTTTGTAATTTGTTTTATTATACACTTGTTAAGATCACTGTGTTTTTTTCTACCCCTGGCTACAGAGTTTATTTCAGAACCTACGGTCCCCGCTTTCCACACGAATTGCGAGCGAGCCTACATTTACCATCGTGGCCAACAAAACCTGAGAGTTTCTCGGGATTGTTTCGAACGCGGCACTCCGATTGGGTTAACTCTCCCATTAGGGGTTACCTTTCAGAGGGTGGCGTTTGTCACAACATAATATATAAATACTACTATGATGATAACATTGTTACATTAAAAAATTGTTTCCAAACTTATATATCACTGATACAGTCATTAAAAAAAAGTTTACTTTACTACCGCGACGGTCGTCTGTCGTTTAATATTGTACATTATAATTTTTATTTTATTATGTATAATTTATTGTAATGTAGGTATAATAATTACGTTTATTTATAGAATTTAAGTAAAATTACATATTAATTAAATTTATTTGTCCACTATCCAGAAAGTAGTACCAAATATAATTAGTAGATACATATTACTAATGATTAGTGATGTGACGACTCGAGTATTACTCGGGTTAAAACTCGAGTAAGGTCTGTACTCGAATAAATCGAGTAGTTTTTTTGTGCAACTCGAGTTGGCGAGTTTTAAATGCGCACGCAAACTGCATAAGCACAAATAATTTTATAAACGAGACGAATGCAAAGCAAAGCAAAATTATTATTAGTTTTTTACTAACCGATTTGCCTTTTCAAATACTCACAAGTTTTTACTTTACCATACAAGTATGAGTATACGTAGTATACCATACAGTATGGGAGTTATAAAATCGAAAAAAAAAAAGTTGAGATATGCACGGATTTTTAATGTTATTTTAATTATTATTAATGATACAAAGTGCGCGCGCAGCCGAGTAAAATAAATTACTCGAGTATTAACTTGAGTTGAAAATATTTCGAATTCGAGTTACTCGAGTTTAAAAAGTATTCGACTCGTCACATCACTACTAATGATGGATGAAAACATATCTGTAATATTTAAAAATGTACCTTAAATTTTTTACTATTTCTGCATCTAAATTATTGAATTTTTGTAGTTTGCACCAATGCTGAGTTTTAGATGCCATAAACAATTGATTATAAGCATGAAATCCACATGGAAAAACTGCCGGTAATAATATGATCCACAATACTAACTTTTGATAGTTTCCAAATTCTCCAATTTGAAATAATATTTCTTCAAAGTTCATTATAATTATTTTAGACTTTACAGGTCGTTAGTAAACTAATTTGATAAATAAAAGTACTCAACATAGAGAACTTGATTCAGTTTAATTTTAATTAATTAATCAAAAATTTAATAAAAGTAGTTTCAAACAAGGATGCGTTAATTAAAAAAGATTAAGTTGTTTATCAAATAAGTACTACATGATTTATTGTTTATTTTCATTATTAAAATTACATAACTGAAATAATAATAAATTAAACTTTAAAAATTGACAAGCTAGTAAGTAACCAATAAAATATTTAAAGAGAAAAATTTTGATAGTTATCTTGTTAAGAGGAATCCTCAGAGTTGGAAAACACACTTTCGTAATTCATTGATATTTTGCTTATTACTCAAAAAAATTGCACAAAAGTAGGTATATATTTTTTAAAAGAGGGCACTTGGACGCAGGCCGTTGTTGTTTTTAATTTTTTTAAATTTAAAGTTTTGGAGTTATTTAAATAATTAAGTGGACATAGGTTTGATAATTAAAAATTTTATTTCATAAGTATTGAATTATATTTGACAGTAAATGCTTGTAGTGCAAGATCATAAGTATTATTATTTATTTAATCTTATTTTTCTAATTATTGCTCCACTACATTATATATTTAGGAAGCTCTTATCGAATGTACCTCGGTTCTTATAATTTTGGCTAATAATTTCCTCAAGTGTGCTGCTTTTTTGCAACACACTTTTGATAATTTTTTGCGTAATTATCATTGCCCTTGGTACATTATAACTGATAACATTAAAATTATTATTATTATTTTATACTTACTTAACTATTAATAAATTTTATTTTACACAAAATTTAATTTTTTTACTTATGTTATGAAATTTTATCTATTTGTAGTAATAATTAACAATAAAATAAACTTAAATATGGCTCAAGTAAATGGCTGCATCATTAATAAAGGCGTATTATCTGTTTGAATTTTTTTTCTTTTTCCATTTTTTCTTTTTTGGCTTAAATAATGTAAAAATCTTTTAAGAATAATATCCATATTATTTTTTGATGAAATTTTTTTTTAATTCGCAACTAGGAGTTGCGAGCATGTACCACTGTGTATGCGTTCTCTATTTGTAAAGTTTTATATTTGTAAATAGTGCGTTCTCAGTTCGATTTTGTTGTTGAATTGATTTTAAAAATGAGTAATAAAGTGTATGTGAAATAAAATTGAAATAAAACTAATTATGTGACGCGTACAAGAAGTAAAACTGGAAGACTTCATCGAGTAGCAAAATAGTGCTCTACATAGCCACTGATATCGCTGTTATCACCTTCAATTTGGTTTATCGGACCTTTTTTATGTTCTGGACATACTTGGATTTGCTGTGGGTCGAAATATTTATTATTTTTGTATAGAAGCCAATGCACTACGTACAAACGGGTCGAGCGTTCAATTTCGGATGAAGCAAAAGTCGCTAGACGCAGCACTAAATCGTCCAGAAAGGACCTGGAGGTAAATTATCTTAACTTGGAAGGGCAGTTATATGGTGGTGGCAGAGCCGAATAAAGTTAAAAAAATTGGCTAAGCGATATCTTTAAAATTTCATATAGAAAATTGGTTTTAAATTTTCAAACTCATTTTTCTCGATATCACGTTTTTACAATTGGCACGCAGTAGAACTCAAACATTTTTTATTGGATTGACTTGAAATTTTAACTGTAGCTTCTCAGATAGATTTTTCAGCGAAGTACATACGATTTTTACGATTGATAAACAATTACAATTTTTATAAACAAATTAAGGTCGATTTTTCGTTAAAAATCGAATTTTTGTTACAAACTAGTTACCAAATTTACCAAAAATAAACTAGTGCCAAATTTACAAAAATCAATATTTCTTTTATATCCGTGTGTACTTCAGTGACAAAACTCGTGTAGATTATAAAAAAAATTTTAGTCTTGTTCCAGATGCCGATGTTCGTGACTTCTACTGCGTGCCGTGGGACGCCTTAAAAAAAAGTAGCCTTGTTCTTATGTTCTGTACACCGCCATTTTCTTTTTAAAATAAAAACAAAAAATATTTTTATATGCTCCAATGCATAGTTAATAAATGCCTAAAAGGATTTTTTGATTGATTTTATAGTTTCTCCAAAAAAAAATTCAGAAGAACCTCTGTATTTATAGACTTCAAACAGATAATACCCCTTAAGGGGAGGTTCTCATGAAACTACCAGAAAATAAGGTGATTTTCTTCAATTTTTTTTCATGGAAGGAAGTAAATAAGCAACTTCAAATTTTTGACACTTATTTATTGAATTACTACAAAAAAAAATTTTTTTTAAAGAAAAATGACGTCACGGGAAATGTCTAGAAGTGTTGTAAAATGACCGTCTCTAAAAAAGGTGCCTTCACTGCAGCCACTCTAGCACTCGTAAAAATTATTTGAAATCAAAAAACAAAATAGTTTTATAAACTATATAATATTTATTGGGGGATGAACTACAATCATCAAAAAAAGTCGAAAATTAAAAAAATGGCGGACATGCAAACTTTCGATACCGGTTTTTCACTAGTTTTTCACTCTTTAAAGTGGTATAAAACAAACAAAAGCGTATTTTCGCGAGGATCCCGGTTAGTACCGCTCGATTACTTTTGGTCACCTTTGGTTAGTCCCCCACCACAATTTTTGAAATAACCATTTGTGGTCGCGAAAATGCAAAAAGTTACTTTTGGTTAAAAATTGAAATGAAAACTAACCAAACTTTTGTGAAATAATGTAAACAATGATTTATTCTTCAAGTTGTTTGCTTTTATTTATTACTTGTAAGGACTAATCTGTTTGATAGATATTAAAATTTGATATAGATTTACATAGCAATGGTGGACGGGTATAAAAAAGTAACTAAGAATCTATTTAAAAATATTATTTATTATTAAAATATATAAGAATGTTATTTGGAACGACGACGTGGTTTTTTTCTTTGCCCGTCAGATTCTGAACTATCGGAGTCCGTGCTGGAAGTATATCTTCTTTTTTTCTTCTTAATTGTTGTTATTGCCGTTGATGGGAGCCATATAAACGTTAAAATCAATGCCAGCCAGCAAGATAGCTACATTGATCGGCATCAAAACCATTCTATTAATTTAATGGGAATCTGTTCTGCAGATAAAATATTTACCTACGTGTTTGTTGGATTTCCTGGTTCGGCTCACGATTCAAGAGTTTTTTCAAACTCATTGTTAGTGAAACACATCGAAGAGTTTGGAAAACAAAAATTTTTTCCGAATGAAGATTTTCATATAATAGGTGAAACGTGGCTCATGAAACCGTTTCCTAGATCCTACAATATGACACACGTGCAAAAAAGTCATAACATCTGTTTAAGTTCAGATCGTGTATGTATTGAAAACGTATTTGGTTTAGTAAAAGGGAGGTGGGCAAGACTCCTATATAGACAGAGGCACAGTTTCAAAAGGAATTGAAATAACTACTGCTGCCTGTTTTGCATAATTTTTGTTATTTATGCCACGATGAATGGCAAATGGAAGACAATAATAATAACGATACTATAGCTAGTGATGTAGGACCACCATGCAGAGAACTACATGAAAACGAAAGAGCAGCCTACAGAAGAGCGGAAGCAAAAAGAAATGCGATAGCTGCAAGATTAATCTAAATATTAATAATTCAATTGTTACAATTTTTATTTACAATGGTTAATATAAATGTTATTAAATAAAAATAAATTTTATATCAGAGTGTGTACTACTTAAAATAATAATTATGTTTTCACATTTTTTCGTTTTCTTAATTTTCAATTATTCTATGGTGTTCCAACCTTATTGTAAAAATGCATATCCGCAGCTTCATAATCAAATTAATACTTTCTTCCAACACTAGGATATTAGTAATCGATCACCTTGCTTTTTCCATCGACCTGAAAATTAATAATCAATATTATTCTAGCAAAAAGTTACAATATAAATTTATTATAAAAAAAATATTAAATTTTAAACACGTAAAGAACACAAAAGTTACCTTTCTAATATAACTGATATGCAAAATATGATATAAAAATAAGGTAAATCAGCCACCGAGTAATCTCTAGCTTTGTAGTTCATTTGATTGATCCATTACCGTAAATTGTAACAATAAATTAATTAATACTCATTAAAGTATATTTATCATTATCAATTTCTTCTCAAGTTCAACTTCAAACTACAACGTAGGATATCTACCTACTTGTAAGGTCGATTAATTATCCCTGATTTTCTGAATACAGTTCCTTTATATATTTTATTGCTTCTTCAAGATCTGTAAATTAATATGAATACAATGTTCAAACATAAAAAGAATTTTATTTACTTACATTTACCCACGATTGCAAAATGATTTGCAATGTCATTCTTCACCAAGAAAAAGATACACCTTCGCACCTTAGTGTAAATTATATTCGTTTATTTCACTTTACCAAACTTTATAATAATCAAAACGATTTTTTACACGCCCGGGAGTAGAAGTCAGTTTCTAGGTGATAGAAATTGTGACAGAAGTAGCTCATTGTACCCTAGGGAGTATAATATGAACAAATCTCCCCTAGGGAGTTTTCATTATACACATTAATAAAACGAATAACGAAGAAAAATTTAAGAACTTATTTATTAATATTAATAGAAAATGATAACATTATTATAGTTTTCAAATTTAATATTGGAAGGAATATCAGTATTTTTTAAAGTTTTGATCGTACTTGCAGGTTCTAGTATTCGATTTGTTATTTCCGTCATATTTTCGTGAGAAGTTAGGCTAATGATGTACCAACATCTTCAATATCATCAAGTGTTATGTTTATCAATTCTTCTGAGCGACATGCGCCTGCAATACCCAGAATCAATGCTACCTACAATGTATAGAAATTGTTAATACGTAATAAGATCTACATAAATAATGCAATATTTTACCTTAATCATTAAATATTCATTATCATTTGAATATGTTTTTACTTCTTTTTCCGTGCACCACTCTCTTAAACGATTATATGCAATATCGTATAATTTTCTCGATTTCGGTGGTAATAATTCTGAAATTGCAACACTTGCAGCATCAATAATAACTTGCGGTTCTTCCATTTTGAAACTGAGTTTGTTTACACAATTTTGTTTGTTGTCATAGTATTCGTTATATTACAATTCAAAGGCTACTAAAAATACTAAATAAAATAATTTCAATTCTCTGTCATGATTTCTAAATTATTTTTTATTTACTTCTTGGTTTCGGGCGTGTAAAAAATAGTATATACACTACTGGAGAGAACGCCATTATTCCCTCGGTGCATTGTAGCCCTCGGGCTTCGCCCTCTGGCCACAAAATTGCACCTAGTGAATAATAGTGCGCTTCTCTCCCTTAATGTATAATATACTATTATAACTTCGAAAATTAATTTATAATGATTGTTTTTAATTTAACATAACCTCAAATCCATTTTAGAACCACTTTCAACTTTAAATTGTGACGCACACAGATGGCGCAAAAAGTAACCACAAAAAGTAACCAGTGATTTTGAGCGGTCGTCTTTGGTTAACTTTTTTGGTTAACCAAAATCTACCTCCCCTCTAACCGTTCTCGCGAAAATGACATAAAATCTAACCGGTTACTTTTGGTTAACCAAAATGCCTCGCGAAAATACGCCTCAAATAAGCGAATATTACCTCATTGTAGTTCATCTCCCAATAAATTTAATGATCTTCAAATTAAAAAAAAACAAAAAGTGAATCTAGTCAGTAGTTTTTGAGTTATGCAAATGTAAAAAATGTAATTGTTCAGGAAACGCAAAAAAGTATTCATGTATCGTATGTATGTATGTATGTATGTATGTATGTATGTATGTATGTATGTATTAATGGATCGACTTATTATGCCATAACTTTTTTATGAAATTTATTTCAGTCAAACGGTTTGGGGAATATATTCTACATATAATAAGCTATCAAAAAATGATATAAACAAAAAATCGATTTTTGGATCTAGTTTTATGAGAACCTCCCCTTAAATAGGGAAATCCTTCCGCTTGGTAAAATAAATGTGGGAAGTTATCTGTTGAATATAATTAAAATATATTGATCTCAAATTTCTTCAAAAAGGAAGTAGCCAAGTATTCCACAGTTGTTGAAGGACGAAATTTGATATTAAAGTTAAATTAAAAGCAATGAAATCCAAAGATATTCAAAATATGTTTGGTCAAAATGATTTTTAATATCGGATGCTGAAATTTGTCAAATGATCGAAAAAAGGAGATAAGAAGGAAACTGATGTCACAATAAAAATTGGCCAAATCATATCTACAAGCGATATGACTGTAATTCATTAAGGGGTTATACGCACTTAGGGGGTCGAGGGGTTTGTTATTTTTTTCTGGAAAAGTGTATATAATTATTGCACAACAATTATTTTTATTTAAAAGTGTTTTAAGCATTTTGCGGTGACCAGGATATTTCAAAAACTAGTGCAGAAATCTATTTCAAATTTGGTATACTTGTTTTAGACATCAAAATCTAGTCCCTAACGGAGCCTTTTTTCTAAAATTGGAATTTTGACAAAACGGCAGCTGTTCAAAATTAAAATTTGAATTTTCGTAAAAAAAGCGATACTTTTCGTCCATAAAATAAAAAATATGCATTAAATAAAAAAAATCCCCCCGTTAGGGACTAGATTTTGATGTCTAAAACAAGTATACCAAATTTGAAATAGATTTCTGCACTAGTTTTTGAAATATCTTGGTCACCGCAAAATGCTTTGCGATGTCGAACATCGGCTGTACTAAATGGGTTATTTCTTAATATTTTTGTACAAAAAAATTACATTGTACCTATTTCTAAAATTAAACTCTTTTAAATAAAAATAATTGTTGTGCAATAATTATATACACTTTTCCAGAAAAAATTAACAAACCCCTCGACCCCCTAAGTGCGTATAAACCCTTAAACAAAATTAGCTGATTTATCTGTCTATTTTATGGGTTTTTGACAAATTTGATAGGTTGGATATGACTTTTGTCAAACATGGAAGCATATTTTGAATATGCTTATAGGTGACCCGTTTTTTAAAAGAAATAGAGATGTAAATGCAAATATTTTAATTTGTTTAAAAGATTATAATTATCATAAGCAGATACAGCTCAACCAACGTTAGAACCGACTTTAGGGGCGTGTCAGGCGCTGCTAAAATTAAAAATGTACACTCAAATGAAGAAGTTTCTCGTCGCGAATATTTAAAATCCATAAATTATTTTGTCAAATTGCAGTCACGAAATTTATTTTAGATGTATTTTTATTTTATTTATTGTAGACAATAAAGCTCAAATAGAAATAACATTAAACCGAATAACACAAAAAAACAACAACAAATGTAAACATACGCAATGATTTGTAACTTTTACAACATAATGTACTTGAGAAATAACTCGACGTTCATTGGTTCATTCAAATTTTTATCAAATTAGTTGGCATATTTGCCGCGTCCTTTCTAAGCTTGGTGAAGCTGTACTAAAGTTTAAAAGCATAATCTGTAGAAACAGATACTAAATACAAAAATATAAATTTTTTCCAAAAACAAAGTAATTTAATTTTTTCAAATTTTTGACATTGACAGGAAAACATTAACCATTGCAATGATGTAGCTGTGTCACTTCGCACTGAACAGTAAATACTAAAAAACGCTTTGTTTCTGGTGATACATATGATTTTAGCCAATATTGAATGGGTTGGAACTTTGTGTTCAGTTTTGTCACTTGCGTGTTCTGTACAATTAATAATTACCGGAATATTAGCGTTTAGTGTTCCAGAAATGTTGCTATTAACAGGAAGTCATTTTTCAACATGCTCCGGGCTAATTGCGGGATTTATAGCATTACCTACCGCACTACGATTGAAAACGGCTCAAATGTATGTTTTATTTTGTATTAATAATAATATTAAAGATATCTTTTCGTCCATTATAATAATAAATAAATTTGGTATTTTTGGGGGTTGAGAACTAATATTAATTTAATCATTTATGTAATTTTCAAGATTTTATTATGTTATAATTGTTCAGATTCAGAAATTGGTAAGACGCGGACGACGCGACGGGCGAGACATGGTGACTTTTTATATGTTAAATCAAAGACATAAAGCTCTTATGGCTGGAAAATGCTATATAGAAATTTATATGTATGCATTTTTTCCTGTAAATAGATGGCGTTATTAATTTTCTACCCCATTTACAGATAGCGCTACTGATTTGGGGATTCTAGTTTTTATAATGATCTGATTCAAATTATGAACTTACGATATTTAAAAATTGTAAACCCCAAATCATTTAGCGTCATCTGCAAATGGGGAAGAAAATTAGTAATATCTATGTATTTACCGAAAAAAATGCATATACTACTTATATACATTTTTATAGCATTTTCCAGCTCATAATATCTTTGGTTAAATTACGGATAAATCATTAAAGCAAATCTGCGGAAAAATGATGCAACACAATTTTAGAGATTTGGACTATAGAATAAAAATGTACTCAATTTTATACTTTTTGATCCCAATTCAATTACTTATTGTAATAATTTTATAACGAACACATTTTATTTTAGTTCTCCAAATATGGATCGAGTATATGGTTATACGCTATGTTATCAAAGGCTTGCAGTAGGAATTGCTGGAATTATTCATCTAATATCTATTGTGTTTGTAATAGCTGCCCTAAGTATGAAAGGAAATCTTGAGATAGATTTCATAAGTCTAATGAAAAGTTATAATCGTAAACATACTTCTAAGATATTAGTAGATAATATTCAATTTCTTCTCCAATGCTGTGGAGGAACTTCATATAAAGATTGGTTTAATATTAACTGGAATGAATATCATATGAGCGAAAAAGAAAGAAGGTAAAAAATTGGCACAAGCCATTACAATAAGTTAATTGTGAGTTTCTCAAAAGTTATTTAAAATCTAACCTAATACACATATGGCAGCGCTTATTAAATAGGCGGTTCAGGGGCCTTTGACCGCTTTCACCTCCTATAAATATCGGATGTGGTTGTTCGGCCTCACAAGGTGGAGGGGCAATGGGGATCTCGTTAATCCATTCTTGCGCGCTTTGGCGTAAGTTAGCAATTTCTTTTTTTCTGCTATCTACCGGATTAGCGAAGTTTAAATTGACTCCTAAATATATTTGCCAATTATATACTTTAATGTATCACCAAACATATTTTATCGTGTTCCGGCGTTCTTGTTTTCGACAGGCTACCGCTAACACGCTATCTCTAGAGTTCCACAATGCACTCCCCTAAAACATACTACTAATATTAATTTTTGTTCTAGCGAAGAGTACATTAAGGATATTCTTCTAGAAGATACAGATACTCTTTCAGATTTGGCATTAATTAGAAATGATTTAGTACCATATTCATGTTGTGCACGTTCAGTATTATCAGCCTGCGTTCATAGTAATTTAATACAATTAGGAGTTTTAACAATAAATACCAGTGGATGTGGTATGAAAATATCTTTTGTTGTTCGTGCATTGCTTTGGTTTGAATTTTTAATTTATATGCTATGCTTCATTTTAGAGGTTTTTATAATTACAATTGTTTTTCTAGTACCATACAAATTATATAATATATTTTTAGATATGCGTTATTCTATTATTAAACAAACAACCAAACGATAAGAAACTAAAAAATATAAAAATAAATAAGTTAAAAAATAATAAAAATTGGGAAACGTTTTCTAATGCAGGATCTTATCAAGCAGAAATTATACCAAGTTCTCATAGTCAAATAACAATTATTAAGCCGGATAGATAAAACAAGTTGAAGGAAATAATAAGTGTTGTACAACGGTATAATATAATGTATTTAATAATTAAGTAAACGTATTTCATTTAAGTTATATTCTATAAATGGTAATTATTATTTAATATGTAGAAAATAACTTACAAATATAAATTTGTACATTTATGTATATTTATTGGCAAGACATGAGTAAATTTAAAATTATGGCAAAATGACATTTACACTATACTTTTTAACACCAGCAGAAAAGGTGGTCAAAAAATGAACACATTATAAGGAAACCTATTCGATATTGCAATTTTTAAATTACATAATACACAACTATTTATTAATAAATAGCTTATATCCAGCGTGTTTTCTAAGTAATCGGAAACTAGTTCAGAAGTCTTGGATTTATTTCATAAAAAAATTTCAAAATAAACGAATCCTGTTGAATATTCATTAGTTACTCCAGAACACTTGAGATATTAATTTGAATTTTTTTTCGTTAAAGGAAAAAGGTTGACAATTGTGTACCAAATTTCATGGTCCTATGTGTACCGACAAATATATAAGAAAATTTTAATATTCGATTATGTGTAAGTAGCCTATGCAAGTGCATATGAAAGTTTATCACTAAAAAATATTTAAATCTATAGTTCAAGGTGTTCTAGAGCTATCAGTATTCAAACAGGTTCAATTAATAATGCCTGGAGTTCTAATCTGAAGTTTAAAAATTCGAAAGAGAGTTAAATTTTCATATTTCTTTATAACAATAGCCGTTTAGATCAAATATTCTAGTTGAATTCGGTTAAAAATAATTTAGTTTCGTTGTATAAGCGATAATCACATTTAGGTTTTTTTTTTGATAAAGAAAAGTGATAATGGAGTATAAAATTATTTGCATGAAAATGAAAATATAAAGTAGGAAGAGAGCACAAAAATTTTTGGAAGTAGGTAAAGGGGATTGCCAAAAAAAAGGTCAAGAAGCACTGCCTTAAATAAAACACTTTGGTGGATGTATAGTGCTGAACAATTGAAATGGTACAGAGGCAACAATGAAAGAACCAAGTTCTGAAAATTAATTTGAAAGCGGTTCAACACATTTTTTCTAATGAAAATAGAACTGGTTTAACTTACCCCCTTTCTTCAAGAAATAATCTCAGAAATCATTCCATGGAATGCTTGCATTTACTTAGAATACATTCTGTATAAATAAATAATACAAGATACAGTCATGTAGGTACAGAGCCCTGGGGACAAGCCCAGAGAAGGAAATTTGTATATTTGCTAAAATTTATTAATAAATAATGATCTTATTAATAAATATAATAAATAATGCAAATATGTAGGTATTCTAATATTTTACAATATTTAAACAATAGCTACACCACTAAAAATTTTATATATCCAAATTGTATCATATCAAAATAATGATGAATGGTTTTAGTACTTAGGTAATAAAATACTATTATGTACTACCAGTTCTACTATCGATTTTGCTTGTTGATAAGAGCAAATGATGTAAAAAAGAGCGCAGTCTAATCAAGCCATATAAACACCGAACACTATCAACTAAAATTGACAACCATTTAAGAGCACTCCGGATCACGTGACTTTCTCAGTCGAAAGCCAATCAAACGCCTTCCTTTTGATTACGAAAAGAACTTCTGTAGGCTATAAACGCAATTATTTTATGTAAACAATTTGAACTATTATTAATAATATATAGAGACAAACAGTGGATACTCAATACTATTTCGAATAATATTTAAATTCAGTAAAAAAAAAATTATTTAATTTTTTTTTCAAATTTCAAGGAGTATCCACAGTTCAAAATACATTTAAAAATGAAATAGCAAAAGCAAAATTAACTTTTTTTATATAATAATCGAATTAGACGTTCCCTACGTAAACAGAGAAAGTCACGTGATCCGGAGTGCTCTTAAATTGCGCTGTTTCCACTGGTAGAACAGCTGTAATAAGTGGTAGAGCAACAGGTGTATCGTTTAGCAGTAGCTAGCGCCGTTTGATTGGTTGGCAATTTTGGTTTCTAGTGCTTGGTATTGTCAACCATATTTTTTAAAAAGCGTTCTTTTTCAACTTTGTCAATTTACATATATATACATTTGGATAAACTTTTTATGGTGTTTTAAAGTTATTTTTTAAATAACAAATTCTAGCAAATAATAAATTGTAAACTCCTTATTCTCTAGTTTAAATATTGACATATTGTTTTAATTCTAAATACTGAAATGGTACATGTAATGTGCAATGTTTATGTTCTACAATTAAATGTCCTCTTTTAGATGACGCTCCTATAACAAGCACAGTTTCTCCTTTTGAAAGTACAACGTTGTCTATTCCAGATTCTTCAGGATAAGACATTTTCATAATACGATTTTGAGGATAACCAAGTTTTGTATTGCCCGTTACAGTGTATGAACGACTTGGTGGTAAAGGAGGCGGTCTTTCCAAATCCAAACCAAATAAATTACAAGTTTGTTGAATAATTTTATTGTCACATTTTTCGTTGGGTTCCGGAGGAGGTGTACCTGAAATTGGTTGAGGTCTGGGCCTAATTGCTACGCCACAATTTGTAGGACGACTAACAGAAGTCATATTAGATAAATGTAATTTTTTCTCACGTTGAATTGTTGGCCATCTACATCTAAATCGATACCCCTTCCAAGTAGCTTGTATAAGAGTTGCAGATTTTTGACGAGTTTCGTTGCGTAACTCTTCAAGGTGCTGTCTTATACTTTCCGTTAAAAATATATGACGCTTTCCGATCGCATAACCAGTGGATATTAAAGTATTTCCATATTTTGGCATAAGATTTATAACTTGTTCAAGGATTACTTTGCAATCATCAATTACTCTATCTTCAGTTCGTTGTAAATGAATAAAGGAAGCTAACAATCGATACCTTATATTAAAAGCCTTAAATCTCATTCTATGTGGATAACCTCCTGCCATTAAATTAACAGTTTCTAATATTTGCAAAGATCGAATTTGCTTCATAATTATGGCTTTCTCAAATCTGTTTTGAGTTTCATGTGAATTACTGCAAATACAACGTACGAAATGGGGTCTGGCGTGAACAAGAGTTCGTAATAAATTATCAAGTCGCGTATGAAAATCTTGCGTTAGAGTAGATATAGGTTCATCGCCATTTAACAGATCTGTATGGGAAGTTGGCGATATTCTAAAACTAACGCCTCGAGGTACATTTTCAGTAGAATAAAGAGCTTTCAATTCGCTGCCAAATAAATGAGTAGCAAATCCGAAATTGCAGTTGTGTTTATAGAAGACATCAACAAGATCATCAGGAACAACATCTTTGTTTGTATCCAAAAAATCGGTAGCGTCATAAATTACTCTCCCTGCGAAATGTTGTATAAGAAAGAGTCTCGACTCTGTAGATTTTGGATCAAATAGTCGAGAGTTATGTTTGTGTTGCACTTTTAATTTGGATACATACGATTCTGCTGTTCCTCTTATAGAACACTCCACATCTAACATACTTAGTAATCCAGTTCTAAGTGAAGATATTAAATCAATACAAGGTACGTTGTCTACATAATCAACTTCTACTTCACAATTAATACCCTCATCTCGGCAAGATTCTATGCTCGATTTGAATATATGCGTGTTATAAAAGTGCTGCATTGTTTCTGCACATAAATTAATACATAAATGTTCAAGCTGACTAGGTTTAGGATCTTCAAATCCGAACATATCTAAAATTCCAATAAATCCATCGGTTGCGTGTCTAACTGCATTATTTAAAGCAGCCATAGATTTACTGCCTGCATTTGTACCTCCTATTGTTGATGCGTGCTGACTTGCAATTTCTGCTTGATTATGAACTGAATCATTAGAATCCGAACTTAAAGTACCTAATGTAGATCCTAATCTTTTAAGACTATTGGCTCTTCGAACAATTGTAGCAACGGTACGACAATAAAGAGCTTTAGCTAAACAATCTCTTGTCATGTTTGACATATTAGCATCACAAACTGACTTGAGAATTTGCCCTCTAGCGTTATGAGTTCTTGTTGTGAGTCCTCTAAAGAGCGCTGCTCCGGAAACTCCAAGAAGGCCCGCTATTGCATTCAGTTCCGTTTCACCTTGAATATCTACTTCTAAATTTTTACCATCAACAAATTGCACGTTGCCCAATAATAGAACTGCTGCTAACACTCGAACAACATCTAAAAATGGAATTCCAAGTATACCCAAACACGCTTTCCATTGTTGAAATCTAAAAATTGTATCATTTAGAAATAAAATAATTTTTTTTAAACATTATTAAACTATTTTACCTTCTGGAATCTTCTCTGATATCTTGTTTGGTATCTCCGTGTTGTAAATATTTTAAATTAAAAAGTGTATAACCTTCTAGTTTAAGTTTAGATCTCTCTTCATTGGATAATCCAGCAAGAATTTGATAAAATATATGATAATTCTTTTCACCCGGCAATGGCTTAATTACACGAGTTTGGTCCAAAAAATAACAATGAATCTTTGTTCGATAAAGAGCTCCATCCGTTACTTGAACTTCGATAAATTGTCCCTAAAATAAGCAACAGTGTAACGGCAATTTCTAATTTATAAAGGAAAGACATTACAATTCTGCTAGATTCTGAATTTGTTGCTGTTTTAGCCGAACCTAAAGATCGTAACACGGTAAACGCTGCCGCCAAGTGTTTAAATGCATCAGTTTCAGGTCCACCTCCAGCGACTGCAAAAAGTTGCCTCAGTAAGAGCATAGATGCATGACTTTTGCCTGAACCACTGGTTCCTAAAAAACGCATCAAAAGTTTCTGCTTGAGATGCATACAATTAATTAAATTCTTAATATATAATAAAAATATTTACCAGAAAGAATAATAGCTTGAGGATAACCAGTCTCAGATTGTTGCCGAACAGCTTCCTGAACTACTTTATTAAGTTGAGAGCTCAATGGGAAACTTCTTGTGCTATTCAGTGTTAGGGAATTACCAACATCGCGATAAGGATTAACACAAAGTAGAATGGGTCCAACGTTAGTCTGCAAAATAAAAATTCTTTTAAAATGCATACACTTTTTATTTTAAGTTAATATTTTTAAGCTTTCAAGTGCAATGTATTCTTCATCAGAAATTACATAATAAAATAATGTACATTATTAAAATATATCAATTAATTTATTATCACGAATTAAGAACTAACCAATTTATATTATACTCTGTTTAGTAAAAGCTACATTAAACTGATAAAAAATAAATAATTCTTCTTAACAAAACGAAATAGGAAAGATTACAATAGTTAATTATGTAACAAGGGTTAAAAGTGCCAAATTATTTTGTTGGGGAGTGTTTGAGGAACGATGAATCGTATATCATAAAACATTTTTTGTACCATTGTCGCTGGTAATGCTTTTATTCGACATCAAAAGCTAGTAGCTATCGCAAGTGACTTCTCGCGACTAACAACTGGCACTCACCAATTTGCACCATTTTTAACATACATTTTGGTCATAATTAGTTATACATCAGGTGAAAATTTAAAATTCCATAACTCAACCAATTTAGAGGAAATCCATTTTGAAAAACGAAAATTGTAGGTAAATTTATATTGCATACATCGCGAGTAATATTATTTTATAACGTAACATATTATGCATTACGATTAGGCAACCCATGATGTTCCCATAAGATTTTGGCATAATGCAAATGAAAGTTATACAGAAATTGTACGAATTCTTTCTTCAAAATCGATTTTTTCCAAATTGGCTGACTTATGGAATTTTAAATTTTCACCTAATGTATACCTAATTAAGTATGACCAAAAGGTATATTAGAAATAGTGCAAATTGACGAGTGCCAGTGTTGGCTCTACCCTTGTAAGTGCGAGTACACAGTAAAAGCAGGTTTTATGCTCCTATGCTTCGAGATTTGCATTAAATATCAGTGCGTTTGCTTTCTTTGTTTGTGTTCGGGTTCATTAACATTAGAGGGAGATGACGCGTGAAAATAATTTAAAAAATGAGAATACAAAAGAAAAACTTAAACAAGGTCAATAAACAAAAATTTGATAGTGCTATAAGGTAAAAAAATTGCTAAGAAATCTGAAGCTAACTTACAAGGGGACACTACAGTCAATATATTGGCAATCGTGATCCCGATTTTTTTGGTGATTCTAGAAGCCAAAAAATTATCACTTTCTCGGCTTTTAGTCTAAAGCCCCTTAGTTTTTGAGTTATGAGTTTTTGAAAATAGACACAACTGCTATTACTACTGGCTATTATTTACAAGAAACCGTGGTAGTCTAGAGGTAGAGTATTGGAATGGTAATTCGTAGATTAAAAATAAATAACCTAATATGAAGATCGAACTTAGGACCTACGCATTATCATTTCAATAGTAGTTAAAGATATGGTTAAACCATCATGTATATTTTTAAAAATTCATAACTCAAAAACTAAGGCCCATTAAATTAAACGCCGAAAAAGTGATACTTTTTTTGGCTCCAAGAATCACCAAAAATATTGGGATCTCGATTACGAATATATTGATTATGGTATCCCCTTGTTAGTTAAATAGTTAAATAGTAAGTTGCAGTAAAGTAATAGTATATTGTTTGGCAAGGGATGAAACAAGACGATTTCAGACGAGAGTGGATTTCCTTCCCGAGCGAAAGCGAGGGCTGGCATCACCCGAGTCTGAAATCGTGTTTCATCCCGTGCCCAAACATACTATTTTTCATATTACCTGTAATGAATCTGAGAGTTTTCATAAAATATAAGAATTGTCAGCTGTCACATTAATTGTTACATTATTATATACTATTATAGATAACAAAAATTGGAAATGACGAAAACACTCTCCACTTTGCTATGCGGTGAAAATAAACATCTTCCCGCTCGTTATAAAAAGCATGAAAGTAAATTTTTCTCCCAAAATTCGTATACTGTTTTTCGAATGAACTCATACAACAAAGTATCGTTTTGCGCCCTATAAATGTTATTCATTCTAACAAAACTTTTTGTTTTGAATCATAAGATTTTTTTCCATTTTTCTGTTTTGAATTTAAATTTCCTTGTGTATAACTATTTGCCAATTTTATAACATTTCTTGGGACCCAATCTGAATATTAGTGGTTAGTGGTAGTAAATCGGTAGTATCCGAAAAGTGGTAAAACTCTAGTGTTTTTCAGGTAGCATAAAATATGTATAACGCATCGTTTCTCAACCTGGGCGTCGCTATCAGGTATTAGGGGGTCCCATCATGTATACGAAAATTTGCAAAAGCTTGTCTTGACGATAGCTTAATTTTCTTAAATGAAAAACGATGGTATCTATGGCTGCAGGAAGAGCCGGTATAGGTCTGCAGGAACCCGGAAATTATTCTTTAACTGGACATTATCTTAAGTCAGGACCTCCTCTATAGGTTAATGTCGCTCATTTGTACATTGTTACAGAATAAACTACAAACTACAGAATAATATAATGTAACTTTGGATCCCAAGTGGCGGCGATTGAGTATATAGGTACCTACGTATAAACTGCTTAGCAATACTTACGTAAAAATTTGAAGCCGCAAATCTCGCTTGTAAGCATTTCATAACTGCATCCTCGGTGAGAGGTCCCTGTAGATGAATAAGATCTTCAATATCGGCACCCGTAGTTGGCAACCGACTACGCGACTCCGGAATAGGAACTACAGCAACTACGGAAGTAACTCTAGGTGGAATAATAGGTCTAACAGTAGGTGTTACTGTTGTAGGAGATATCGCTTCCTTAAAAGTATTGTTAGGCGCTCCTTGTACGTGTAATCGATTCCTTAATGTTACTAACTCCGTACTTAAACTTTTCAAACGTTGTTGTAAATGTACGGCCTCGTTTGACGAAGAAGCATCTATGGAATAAATAAATAAATTAATATATAACAGAGTTGTAGTATAAAAAAACATTTAAAAGTAGAAATAAGTAATCAAACTAAATAGAGGCCCGTTGTAACATCATTATTCGGGGTCGAATCTAACGTTAAAATACAATCACAAAGAAAGCAGGATGCTGGATTCTACCCCCCCCCCTAAGCTAACAAAGCGGTGAAAATTTTTGCTCTCTGTCAGTTACTATCATGTCCTACGAAGGGACCTACCAAGGGACATGTGGTATTTCTGTTATGGTAGATTACATATCCCTGGTTTGCTATTGTCTTCAGAGTGGAAACAATTTGAATAATGTTCTTACTTCTTCCGGAGTCGAACCAAACACTCTGCATTGGCAGTCTCTTTAATCTTAATTTATTTAAATTGGTAAGTTAATATAATAAATAATATTATGATAATAAATAAATATTTTAAAATAGGCAATCGGGCATATATTTAAATTCAAAAATCGGCGCTGGTCGATCGGTGAATAAAATTTCCTTTTTTTGTGTTCGTACTTTATTTTCTATTCTAAAATTTTAATAAACAGAAAAAATGGGCGCAATGCATCAATGTAAGCATTGGCCACACGACGAATGTATCAAACAAAATCAATTTTATATTTGTCAATATTATGATTCAGGGGGATATATATTAATTTATTGTTTACGATTGCTGGATTTAATTCCAAATTAGACCTTAGACATTGTTCTTAATTTCACTTAAAATAAATACTTTTGATTTTGATTCTTTATTAGCCCTTTTTCCGCCCACTCCTGGACATAAGCCTCTCCATATTATGGAGGTTTTTTGGCCATAACTCACCACGTTGGCCAGACGGGTTGATGAGTAGTCCGCAGATCGATTTTGGACTATAGTTGTTTTACATCCGGTAGCAGCTTGCTAGCCTAGCATTCAGATGTGCCTGTAAGCCCTGTTTTTTGTTAACGGTGGCAATTCGTCAACTCAGGGGGACCGCCGGCTTAACGTGCCCTCCGAAGCACGGAGACTTGGTCATAAGAAAGTTTGACTCTCGCCGAGTTTAAACCCGGTACCCCGCATTCGCACCAAACTGCGTTAGCTGTAAGGCAATGACCGTCTTTTTTTTTATTAGGTATTTAAAATTGTGTTACAACTGACCCAGGGCATATTTCCAGGGTCGGGGAGTCATATTGTAATTTTTTTAAAACTTGATGTTTTAACTCTTACATTCCTCAATAATATGTGGAAAAATGTGACTTGACAGGTCTATCCTCTAACAACACCTTTTTAGCATCTTTTGTCAAACTGTCGAAATTATTCTAATAATTGAGCACCGTTGTTTCATAACTAAAAAATATAAATTTTTCAGGAGGACGTTTAGTTTTGATAAAATCGAAGTATTTTGTTAACTTTTCAAAATAAAAATTTTAAAAGTGGGCTCATACTTAGAAGATAAATAGATGCCTGATGGCCGCGCGCCAATAATAATTGAATTATTGTACCAATAAACAGAGTTCTTAAATAATTAAAAAATTTCGTCCTAACAATAAATATGATTATTGTGACAACTAAATACAAGTTAGTAACCACTGTTTATTAATATTATGAACAACATTTTTTTGAGTGTACTCGCGAACATTTCATAGAACATTATTATTCTAGGCTATTATTATCTAAAAAATTACAGTGGCAGTACAATCTAAATGAAGCTAAATACATTTCGTATACTTATTTATTTGAAGAATCTGCACATATAGAATAGGTAGGTACTACTGTAAACATGGGGATTGTAAAGTATCGAATAAATTCCGAATAAATGCACTAAATGATAGACAACGAATGTACGGAAAATCATCGGACCTTATTTTTTTAAATGCACTTCTTTTGCACTTTTTCTTTTCGGAACTGTATGTCAAGGAAATTTTTTAAAAACTGGACCTTCGTTTATCATTCTAGATTTAAATCTGCTATTTGAGTAACGACGAAACTGTTAAAATCGTAGAACCTTATCGAAACAGAACATTTTCTTGGTAATATACCTAATCATCGCCAAGTTTTAAAAATTATGTTGACAAAAAATGTATTATGGAGACCTCGAAGAACAAATGCAGTTATGAAAATGAACAAAATTTATTCAAATGAAAACTTCAGAAAAGTTAAAAATATTGAGTTAAAATTGAATTGTTTTCTAACGTCCACAGGTTTTGGCACATTTTTATTGAAAAATTGTGATCTATCCATATTAGTGAAAAAATAATGATTGCCATGTAAAAAAAGTCGAAGACGTTATTTTACTCTAAGGGCCGATATATTCACCTCTGGTTAAAGTGTCGGGTAACTATGTGTTCAGTAAATTTATAAACCTCCTTGTTGATTGGTGATTTTACTGAAATATCAAACTGTGATTGGTGACAGTTTATTTATCTGTCAGTTACGCTATTGAACACTTTACTGGGAGGTGAATATATTGGCCCTAAAACAAATTAATGATAGAGAAAATAATGTGTATTTTATAAAATAAAATCGAAGTGTCCGACAATATTCTATATCGGTACAGTATTATACTATGTACCTAGTATGTTCATAATATTATGCTATTAATAGATTTTACTAATACTAATAAATTAGTGTTATATTTTAATAAATTACGAATGAAGGAAATATAATTAATAATATATTTGAGCTTTCAACTGTGATGCAGTCATCTTTAGATATTACAAAATAATAAGTAAGTAGGTACCTAAACATTATTATTATTAAGGTAGTGGCGGCATATATGGCCCGGCGTGTAATATGGCCCAGTGTCAATAAATATCAATAAATATTGAATTTACCGCCAGATTCTTAATTTTTTTAAGTTTACAGTCTCATTATCTCATATTAAGCACTACCTGTTAATATATCTCTGTACTTCCAACTGACAAGAAAAATATAAGCGATTCTTTCAAAAGGGCGCGAATAAATTGTTAAACAATAAAGTTTGATCAAACATTTTTAATGAAAACAAAAAGGATATCTGCATTACGAAAGTAAAATTTGGGGGAGTGATAAGTAAAGGTATGTATTACACATTGGCATATTTAGTTTACTTCAATAACTTCCTGAAACAATTTTTTTTGTACAACAAATTGTCACTGCTCAACTGGTAATATGGCCCGTGTGTTATTGTATTGCATTCATAGCCCGGGCCATATTACCGAGCTCGGACCTGGGACAAGGGTCCAGTGTATCAGAAGGATGAACAGATGTAAATGAGTATTTTATAAGGTGTTCGATTTATTACCATGACGATATTGATGACCACAAATCTTAAAATTGTGTATAGCAGGTTCGGGCCATATTACCAACCTAGTCTGCAAGGTTGGTAATATGGCCTCTTTTTTCAAAACGCGTTTTTCTCCTGTTTTTAGTAAGATTACACTAATTATTATTTTTGTGTAAAAACTAAACATGTTGCAGTTCAAGTTTATATAAAAATTGTTATCTTTTTCAATCAAGTTTTCGAAAAAAACGGCTTTACTTTAAGGTGGGCCATATTTGCCGCCACTACCTTATTATTAAATAATAATTGGAAAATTCTATTAGTATTATACTATCATATGGTAGAATAAACCTAGCACATGACTATTTTTTATAATACAGTCAATATTCACCTTAATATTAAATTTATATATTTGGGGGCCCACAACTACTGTTTTGTACAATTAATACAAAATTGGAAAAGAAATTATTAAAATTCTTGTTTCGAATTTTTAAGAACCGGTTTTTCAATCGTTGGAAACAATATTTAAAAATTAACAAATAGGTGTGTCAAAAGTGTACAATTTAAATAAGAAATTGCGAGAGGTGAGTTGTTGTGGAATTCTGGTGTACAGGTATGTGAAATTTCCGTAGAATTTTATAAAATTATTTGAAAAATTTAAATTCTGTGATTTCTTTTGGAAATAATAAACTAAAAAACATTGTTTTCGTATATGTTAGAAAAACCTTGTTGACTAGTAATCAATTATCATAAGCAATACAACAAGAGCTTTGAATTTATCCGAATAATTTTTAATTTCAACGAAGACGTGATCTACAATTTATCGAGAGAAAATTTGATCATCCTTATGGATGATTATTCACGAAAGCGATCTAGCGCAGCGTAGATCGCTAGAGTGATTATGGCCAGATCAAAATTTTCTAGAGCTAAATTTTAAAAGAACGTCTGAGTGATTAAAAATTAAAAATTATCAGGATTAAAATCAAAGCTAGTGTTGTATTTGATAAGATAATTCCTCTAGTAAACCTAGTAAACGATGAAATTATTAATTTTCTTCGGCAAGGTTTGTTTTTAATTTTTAAATGTCTTTAAATGTTTTCTTTAAAGTTTTATTTCTTCAAATAATTTGGGGACTTTAGTTGGTAGTAATTCAAAAATATTTTTGTCAGCTATTTTTATTCTTGATGACCAAAACATTCAAATGAGGGTGTCTTTTGGACGGGAAACGGAAAGGGAAGATGACAAGAGATCATTTTTGCAGTCAAGGGGTTGCTTGAGGGTTCGAGACCATCGGCGGTTAAGAAGAGACGTTTGTTATGTAAACGAATATCGATATCTGTTAATTGTTAAATAAATCGAAGTTAAGTTGAAGTGGATTTTATTTGAACCTGGAGTTGTATCTTTTAATTCGAGTTGTGTGTTATATTTTATTACATTGTTAAATATTACGGACGGGGGAAGTATTTGTGATTTATATAAACAAAGACGATAATCATGTACGTTGTTATTATAATCGAGAATAACATGAGACTTGCAGACTATGAATAAATTACATGTTTGATATTTATTACAATCTTGGTTTGCATGTCAACACCGATACTTTGTATAGTCCGACTGGAAATAGGTCCTGTCTGTGTCGAACTTGACAGGTTTTACTGTATTTGAAATATTTTAACATTATTTTTTAAATATTATGTTATGTTTAAAAATAACGACTTAAACTTGCAAAGTATACGCAACGCTTCTTACGATTGATTGATTAATTAATATTAATAGATTAAATATTGCATATAATAATAATAAATTTAGAAAAAAATTAAGAAAATAAATACCTACTTTAGAATATTTAAAAAAGAAAGACAAGTGGTCATTTTGTTCTAATCCAAAATCGAAAGGAGGAATTCAACTAAATCCATCCAAGTTATCAAAAGGGCTAAACTATTAACGGTATATTAATAAAATATGTAGGTGGATACTCATGGGTGAATACGACTACGACTAGTACCATTTTGTGCAGAATGCCCCCACTTTTAATTTCTTACGGATTATTGTTTGTTTACTAACAAAAAAATGCTTTCAAGACGTATTATTTCAATGTATTTCAAAGTTTATAAATAATAATTGTAGATATTCTAAATGTTACAGATATACGGAATAGACAATAGAGATACCTACGAGTTTAAAATGTATACTTTTTATTTCAATATGTTGTTTGCGTTTAAAAAAACCAAAGAGTAGGAAATATTTAACTATTTACCTAATGGTATCTACTTATATACAAATTTAGACAAATGTGATTTTACTTAGTTTGCCGAGTTTTACCTAAGTAACCGTGAAGTAGGTACATAATAATAATAAAAAAATTAATTTCCACGTGAAGCCAACAAAATACATTCTATTATGGTTAGTTAAAACACACCTTGTAACTTCTTTTCGGTTTCCCAAAACTTTTGTAATTCCGTAAAATACTTGTCAAGTATAAAAACTTTAGAAAGCCCTAAGGTAGCCATCTTGTGTTATTAGGGCTAAAAATTGCAATCAAATATTTTTCGAACATTACACAAAGAGCAAACACACTTCTGTTATAAGCACTCGATAAACTGACGGGTTTTCGGCTACTACCTGAGACCAGTTCTATCAGGTGTACCTCCCCGCACTCCTAATACACCTGTTTACAGTACTGAATTTCGGGATGTTACATTACACGTAGGTACCTACAATATTAACGAACAAAAGATAATAACGTCTAGGTTAAGCCACAACAAATTATGATCGCGATTTACACGTAGCATTTTAATTCAATATTATAGTATACACTTATATTGGGGTCTTCTAACGGTTAGTATAATATGTACAATAATAATTGAGATAGGTATGTAACTCTTCGCGGCTAACAAACTGAATCCCATGGTAATTCTCGATAGTGGAGCACCTTGTTTTCAAAACAACTTTTGGTTTAGGCTTTAGGACATTATGAATAAGTAGATACACGAAACATGATACAAAGTTTTTAATGGACTAACATCTCATTCATTACATTGTTTATAATACAGAAATAATAGTACCTATCTATACTTACAGATTCAAAATTTATTAAAGAAGTTCAAGTTTGATTCTTTTAAATTCAAAAATAGTTTAGAATCACTAAAAACCTTTTCTAAGTTAATCGAATGAGTTTATATTTATTTTGGAATTTACTGAATTTGAACCATCATCTGCTTATCATAAATTTCCAGTTGCATATGAGTGTTTTTGAATATTTTCACTGATTTAGCACACAATATAATTACCACTAAAATTTCATTAAAATCTCTTTTCTAAAGTCAAATTTCATATTTACTCGTATGTTACTCATGACCTCATGAGCAATCTTTCATTTTTTTTTCTCGAGTGTTTAGAATAAAGCTACTAGCACTAGCTAAAGTTAAAGTAAAGCGTCTAGTAAGGAGTAAATTGCACTAGAGATTTTTAATTACGTATACGTGCATTTTATTACTTACTGTACTATTATATTATTGATATTTATTGATTGAAGCATTGGTTGAAAAGAGGCCAGACATTGTGGAGCTACAAATATTGCCGTCAGTTTAGATTTGAAAGGTGAAAAATAAATAAATTCGAAAATTCTTGAAATAAAATCAAAGAATTTATTTATTCATTAAATACGGACAATAACCCTTTTACAACTATATTATCACAGAGCACCACAGACTCAAATACAATTCACTATAAAATACCTTTCATACATTATCCAAACTATCAAATATGTACCTACCCACAAATCTAAAATACTAGGAAAAACAAATATTGGCCCAACATTACCGGTCACCATCCAATCTCTGTCCCAAAAGTTTCCTATAACCGCGCAGAGAAATTAAATAAGAGGAATTACCCAATCTCTTGTTTCTATTTTTTAAGGGAGCGTTGTAACTATAATTTGTAGAAGCACAGTCGCGAATGACAAGGATTACACTTAAGCCCTTACTACCAATCGAAAGAGCATACAAAACTGACTTACTTCCAATAGCTAACAAAATTTGCCAATTTTTGACTTAAGCTCTTCTTACTTATCACCGGAGAAATATAAATGAAATAATAAAATCTGCACGATTTATACAGGAAGCGAATGGCGAGTTGGTAATATCCTTAGTAATATCTGAAGAAAAAACAGCATGATTCACGCCTTATTAAAGTTGTTCATAATCACATCGTGTGATTATAAATATTATGATTTGGAAGCAGGAAAGGTTGCAAAAATATTGTACTGATATTTTTTTACAAATAATTAAATTTGTTTAAATTAAATCACTTTATTTTCCAAGTTACAATGGAAAGATTATTTAAACTTATCGTCAGACAAAATTGCTGCTGATAAATTTGTAATGCCACTTATAATTATAAATATTTCGTTAATTCGCGTAAGTAGTGAATATTGCAAAGGACCTGAAAGTATTTTATAACGTTTAAGCCGTTGGTTTACTCTTTCGACATGTACTCTAACTTTTGTAATTTTAGCATTCAAAATTGCGTTTTCTGCATCTATGTAATTGCATTTTGTTTGATAGGAGCCTGATTAATTTTATTCCAAATATGTTACATACATCGTCTATGCGGGACCCCTGTATACCATAATTTCTTCGCCTCTTTTAATTTAATAACGAGATCGCTTTGATCAAATATGATCTTATCAGAAGCTCCCCCACCATAAACTTTAGAGAGAAATGTTACTGTTCCTGCTGGAGAAAACCCCATCATTATTTTAACAGTTGTGTTACCTTTATATTGCGAATAAAATCTAATTCTGCAGCATGCGCACTTCGGGTTCTGAATTGCTACTTCAGTACAATCAATCACAACACGTAGGTACGTTAGGAAAAGCTTGGAAACACTTGGGCAAATTTTCTTTGATATCATCCATTTCCACAAGATGTATAAGAGGCTTGAGAGCAGCAGATAAGATATCTATCATATTACGTATAAACATAATCAGTACAAAGCTGAACACTTATGCCGAATAAAATTGATAGAACAGATATATGTTAAATCTAATTTCAGCTTCACCAGAGTTAAAATTATTCGCTCCTTGATATTTAATTTGTGAACTCGTTCATCACAATAAAAAGTGTTTACTGCGTTCTCAATAGTATCCAACATTTTAAAAGAACTCAGTCCTGTCAAAGTATTTAAGGTTTTTTCACTCCTTATCAAAGTAGTCCAGTCAAGCATCTTGGGGTGTTCACTTGCACTTGAAAATCTCGAAATTGCTTTGGACGTTAGATATGCCTTAATGGTGGAGAAGGTGTTTAAAAGTCGTTTAACTTTGGCTCGATTTTTATCACGTTTTTTGCGATGATTTTGACTTGAAGTTGTTGCAGCATTTGCAAATTCTTCATGGTGTACCGAAGGTAAATAAAGTGTAGGCACAGCTATTAGAGGATGGTAGTCGTCTTTCGTAAAATGACGCGAACAAACTTTCATAAATTTTGAAACTGGTTGCCACGCTGCTTGACGATCAACCTGTTCACGAATGTTAAATTTGTTAGTAAGGTACACTTTTACTTCTCCTTTTCTGGGAAAGGCATGAAAACTATGTTCGGGATTTCTCTTACGTCTTACCCACAGAAATACATCCAAAAACCGAACAATTCACTCGACTCATTAGTCATTATTACCAAACTTCGTTCTATAACCTCACAAAAATAAAAAATTAATTATTATTATGATTTTTGAAACGCCTACAGCGTTGATAACACCAGGTGGAGTTACCAACAAGTGCTAACCAACTGCCAGAATTTAAATTATTATAGCAGAGCCGCCACACACCTATCTTTCCCGAGAATATTTTTATTACCAATTAAAATGTTTATTAGCGTTAATAAAATTTTTCTATTGGTGAGTTATGTCAGGCGCGATATAGAGTTTTCTCAAAGTATTAAGTCAATAAAAGTTTTCTCTTGATCGGTATAAAAGGCGTAAGTTGCAGATGATATCCATAGATGGTGACGATTGAAGACTAATCCTGTTCTTATTTTTTTTTAAATTATAATTATATTATTATTATTTTTATGAAAATAAAGCTATTGTTCTGTTAAAACAATAATATCTAAATTGCGTTTTACTCAAAACTACGTTTTCTGACTTAAGCCCTTCATACTAATCACCGAAGATTTATTGTTATTTTTATTTAATTAAGCGGATTCTACTGTATATCATCGTCTACGGTCACTTACCTTCAAATATGCATTTGATCTCCAGTAATGCTGCAAGTTGAACGTTTTCAAATATTACCCCATAAGGTGACAAGGTGAGTAACCGAGCCAGTTATCTTCAGCATTGGCGTAACTATGTCTCTCTGGATAAGTGTGCAATTATTCAATCTAGACCCCCCCTGTACTTAATTTATGAAAAAAGATGAAAATCTGTAACTTGTTAATTTTTGAAACATTGCTTGCATATGCGTAGCTGGAACTGGACCAGTGAAAGATGTTGAAGGCGATATTACGCAATGTTGGTCCATCCAGATGACGAAAGAATTCCCCAAGTGATCATCCAAAACAACAAAAATAGTACGTTGCCAACTCGAGGAAATCCAAAATGGTTCTACAACTTGCGCTCCAAAAACTACGTAGTAGGTTACGCATTAAGAGCATCTCTTATCACTTTTGCTCCAACAGTTGTTATAAAAAGAAGCTTTAGACACTACACGACAGCTGAGCTACTTATTCCACGACTGATACGACAAAAATGGGGACATTGGACCGAAAAAACTTAATTGTCCAAGCAAAATGATGGAAATTACCAAAGTTGCTCCAAAATGATCTACGCTCACTCGTCCTCGCGCTCGCGAGACTCAAGACCCAGACATTCGTACGCAAAGGGTTCACACTACAATCTGCTAGCAAAATGCATTGACTTCAACGATTGCATTTAAATAAAATACATGGGCCGTCCTTAGAAATATTAAAATGAAATGAGAAAGTAGTACCACGTAACGAAGTGCAAAAAATCGTTACAAATTATGAAATAAATTATTTTAAACAACTATTTTTCAAGACAACGAACGCAAGTCAGCAGTCTGGCGTAAATCAAACACAGATAGACTACAGAGCGGGAAACCGCGGTTCTAATCCTGATTGCGTCGGATTTGAGCTGTGATCTAAAAAGTCCGAAATCGATCTGTGGACTATGGGGAAGGCAACGGGAAACCACCCCATTAACATTTCCCTAGTAAAGTCTTCCTGGCTTAGCCAGGAAGATCGCCTACGTCTAAAGATAGATATGGCACACTAAGAAGAAGAAGAAGAACGCAAGATAGAAACATTATTATTCTAGTTATGAATTTATTGTCAGCAGAAGTTTCAATCAATATATTTACATATCATTTACAAAACAGGTTTTACTATATTTACAGATCAAAATATATATTTATAATAAAGTTATATACGCATTAAGCAGGCCCGGACTGGCCAGGTCGGCTAGTCGGCAATCGCCGAGGGCCCCCGACTCAAGGGGGCCCCCGAAAGGGCCTTAAAAAAGTGGTTTATACTACACTTAACTCATTAGGTACCAGCGTCCTATTTATAGGACAGTAGGAATAACAATTTTTATCAACAATTAAATCTTGTTTAAATTTTTTTATAACTGGCAAGGTGCTTAGATTAGATATCAACCCTTTCCAAAAAAATTTTATCATGAGAACATTCACTATACTTTTTGAATAAATAACGATTAAAATTGGAATTATATTATTAGCGGCGTTTCGGCATAAACATTTGATACACTAATTATTGGTATCATAAAAACGGCATTTTCTTAGAATTTTGATTTATAATTTCTGTTTTTGATTAGGTTAGCTTATACAATCGTAGCGCTAAAATAAAATTTTTTTTTGTAGACGTTAGTAGTGTAATTTGAACAATGTCCTATTTATAAAACCGTTCATAACTCAAAAGTTTAAATTAAAAATTTTTTTTTTCATTTTTATATTCTAGTATAGGGTTATTCAGTAAGGACATAACAATTTTGTATTTGAATAAAACACATAATAATTTAGATATAGGGCTGAAATTTGTTCCAGGTGTAGTACACATGTTACATTTTATGTATGGAATTCGATCTCGTTCATATGACCACCACGAGCACGTTTGCAGCGATCGATTCTTTGAAGCCAATTTTCCACCACCCTTTCACACATATCGGACGGAATGTCGTCAATTTCACGTTTGATATTGTTCCTAAGCTCCTCTAATGTTGTTGGCTTGTTGGCATAAACTAACGACTTCACGTGACCCCATAAAAAAATCCAACGGCGTTAAATCGCAAGAGCGAGGTGGCCAATTCACCGGACCATTTTTCGAGATTACACTATTACCAAATTTTTCTTTCAACAGATCCATTGTTAGACCAGTTGTGTGGCATGTCGCACCATCTTGTCGGAACCACATATCACTGATGTCAAGTCCATCCAATTCTGGCCAAAAATAGTTTTCCATGGCACGATAGCGAACTCCATTAACCGTAACATGGCGATCATTTTTATCGACGAAAAAATACGGTCCAATCACACCTCCGGCATGAAATCCAAACCCCACGGTTACTTTCTGTGGATGCAATGGAGTCTCTTGAAGCACGAGTGGATTTGTTGCTGTGCAATAACGCATATTTTGCTTATTGACAAAGCCATTAAGCCAAAAATGAGCTTCATCGCTAAAGATAATTTTTCGATGAAATTCCGGATTTTCTTCAAATTTTTGCAAAGCCCAATCGCAGAAGTTTTGGCGCTTCAAATGATCAGAAGGCTTCAGTTCTTGGCTTAGTTTGATCTTGTAAGAGTTTAGGCTAAGATCTTTATGCAAAATTCGTCACAATGTAGACTGAGACATTCCCAATTCCTGTGAACGGCGTGGAATCGACTGATTTGGCTCATTTTGAACTGAAGACCTTACGGCTGTGATATTTTCGATACTTCTACATGGACGTGGTCTCAATGGCACCGGAATATTAGATAGTGAATATGTTGACTCGAATTGAAAATGTGATTTTCAAAAATCTCCCGTATTGGTAAGGGGGCCCCTCATCAGTCTCTAGCCGAGGGCCTCCACAGGAGCCACTTCTGGCCTGGCAATAAGGTATAATAATATATTATTATTATAAGGTCCTCTGCTCCAATTGCAAATACATAATATCAGCGGCACGGTGCCGGCGGTTGAATGTTGGACGATCTGGAGTCTTCGCTCTGAGGTCTTTCCTGGTAAAAACAGTGCAAAAACCAGGCGCCACGCGCCATGGAGGGGGTGGTTATAATATTAGGTAAAACAAAAGGCAAATATACTCTTATCAATGAAGGAGAAATAATTTATTTTTATTTATTATATTATATTAATTTTATTAATACTTCCAACATTACACGGCCCAGATTTTCACATAATCAATTTTTAAAGCTGGTTTATCATTAATCCAAGTTCTTGACCAAATATTCCTAGCCTCAAAAAATTTTTTAATATAATTTCTTTCATCATTTATCCACGGCTTTTCATACATTTCTGAATGATATTCATCTGGAAAATCATTTAAGCCCCCAACAGCAACGCCCAGAGAGAGTTGAAACTATAAAATTAAAATTTCGTTGAAAAATAAAAATAAAAGTGTGAATCATATTCCCGCGCGACATGTAACATTTTATTTTTACGAAATTCCTCCTGAAAGGATCGTTAAGATCAGCGATGAGCAACTTTTTTTTACAGCGGGCCAGCTACAAATTTAAAAATGTTATGCGGGCCACATGTAAGAAACTTTTTGTAAGAAAGAACTCAAATTATCTCTTTATTAATAAAATAAACCTAGGGACAATGTAGGAATTTTTAAAAGTCAAAATGTAAAATCTTTGAGGGGTCGCATGAGAAAGTATAGAGGGCCGCGGGTTGCTCATCCATGCTTAAGATCATCAACCTAGCTCTGGAATTCAGTTTTCTATCACTTTTTTTATAGCAGAATTTTTATTTAGTAATAATTAAAAATTTACTGTTAGGATTACAGTAAAAATTTACTCCCGGTTTCCACATGCTTAAATTGTTTTAAAAATTCGAATTTCAAGGAATTGTATAATGAAGCCTCAAATAATAAAAAATTTATAATACAATTTTAGAAAAGCCCCACAATTTAAAATATCAAAATTTTCTATTTTTTAAATTATTTTTAAAGGTCAATTTTGGACTTATTGAAATTTGAACTTTAAAGGGCGCATACTATACATTTTATAGGTACATAATTATCATTGATAATAGGTATATATTTTCTTATTTTCACCTAATTCGTATTCGTAGTTCATGAAATTGTGATGAAAAGATTACCAAAATTAAAATTTACTTTAATCCGCTAACTTCAAACGTTACCACAAAAATGTTTTACTGATTACTCCACTTATGGAGTGATGATTCAATGGTGTTTGAAATTTCAAGTAAACTCTAAAAAATCAACTCCGTGATTAAATTTTCCTCCTCGATAGCTAAATCGACGTGCTTTTTGTTTAATTCAGAATGAATACCAAATGCCAAAATGGTACAAAAACAGTGAAAACTTTGAAACACATTAGTTAATTAATACGTACTTCTTTATTAAATAGATCTTCCAGTGTTGTCCAATCTTGAATTACTTCAGCATTATTATTTGTAAAAGTTTGAAGCAATGATACTGTGCCATACTCGACGGAATCGATATAAAACACCATTTTACCTATGGAATATAAACATTTATTATAAGCTGAATAAATTACGTATATGATTATTTAAGAACCTGGTAGCCACGATAAACTATAATTATGAAATTCGTTACACAATGGTTCGGCCTTACGAGATGTAACAGTATATTTACTTCGATTAGGTTCTGTTAAATCCACAATTGGTCCTGCTGTTAATAGTCGAGATCCAATATCATCAGAGTTTATGTTTCTTACATCAATCGCTCGTAAGAAATTATTCCCTCTACTATAAGCAATTAACACCTTTACTAAATTCATATCTCTAGTACTACCATCTTTCACTTCTAATTGTATAACTAGAAATTAAATTTTAAATTAAAATTTCATTGTTGCAAACTACATAATACTTAAAAATATTTATTAGTATATGTATTATTCTGATGAAGGGTGTATAGCATTTGAAAGCTCATAAATATAATATTAATTTAATTTAAATATATCAATTAATTTATTATCACGAATTAACAACTAACCAATTTAAAAATATTTATATAATTACATATTGGTTCATGGAATCCTTAGACCATCGGTGAATATTATCCACCTAGTATTTCAACAATTATACAATATACCTACTTTCTTTCTCAATTTAGTTGTGAAATCGTACAAAAATTATATTATTGTTTTTCCACCTTCCAATTCGTATTTCTGCTGTAACCTTATCATTAACATTGAATTAAAATATATCAAATATTTCGAGTTTTAACTTATGAAAATTATATTATAAATTATCTTAAATAAATTAAAAGTTCATGGTAACGGTAATATGAGTTCCAATTCTACCGTCCTAAGCTAAAAAGCAGTATCTCCATTTTTTACGAATTTTAGTTATATCGCTTTTTAGGATTATTACAACAATATCTGTGATCCTGCAACACTAAAAAGTAGTAAGACTTCTAGTTATATGCAATCATACCCTTAGATATTGCAGTATTAGGTCGGCTGAAAAGTTCGTATCGTTTCTAAGAGAGGGCTCCACTAGAATTTTTTTCATATGAGTTTCAGTGAGAACTAACCTTCAAACGATACGTTTCAAAATTTGACAGCGATCTGTCAATTGGTTCGTGAGTTATAGCATTTTGAGTAAAGCAACTTTGGTTATTGGAAAAAAATGGATAAAAAGGAATTTCGTGTGTTAATAAAACACTGTTTTTTAATGGGGAAAAATAGTGCTGGAACAAAAACTTGGCTGATAAGTGTTATCCGGACTCTGCTTCAGGGGAAGCAACCATTCGTAAGTGGTTTGCTAAATTCCGTACAGGCCATATGAGCATCGAAGATGATGAGCGCAGTGGACGTCCAAAAGAAGCCGTTACAGACAAAAACATAAAAAAAATCCACCAAATAATTTTGGATGACCGTAAAGTGAAGTTGATCGAGATAGCTGAGACTCTAAAGATATCAAAGGAACGTGTTGGACATATCGTGCATGAATATTTGGGCATTCGAGAGCTCTGTGCAAAGTGGGTGCCGAGTGAGCTCAATGTCAATCAAAAGCAACAACGTGTTGATGATTCGGAGCAGTGTTTGGAGCTGTTTAACCGCAATAATACCGAATTTTTGCGTCGATATGTGACAATGGATGAAACATGGCTCCATCACCACACTCCAGAGTCCAATCGGCAGTCAGTTGAGTGGACTGCACGCGACGAACCCAATCCAAAGCGAGGAAAAACACAGCAGTCGGCTGGCAAGGTTATGGCGTCTGTATTTTGGGATACGCAGGGTATATTGTTCATCGATTATCTTGAAAAGGGGAAAACAATCAACAGCAATTATTATATAGCATTGTTGGTGCGTTTGAAGGATGAAATTGGGGGAAAAAACGGCCTCATTTGAAGAAAAAAAAAATTTATTTCACCAAGATAATGCATCGTGTCACAAGTCGATAAAAACGATGGTCAAACTTAATGATTTGCTTCCCCACCCAGCGTATTCTCCAGATTTGGCCCCCAGCGACTATTTCCTGTTTGGAGACCTCAAGAGAATGCTCGCTGGAAAGAAATTTAGAACCAATGAAGAAGTAATCGCCGAAACAGAGGCCTATTTTGAGGCTAAAGACAAATCGTACTACAAAAATGGTATCGAAAAGTTGGAAGATCGTTATAATCGGTGTATCGCCCTCGAAGGCAACTATGTTGAATAATTAAATTGCATTTTGCCAAAAAAATGTTTTTTTCTTCAAAACGATAAGAACTTTTCAGCCGAGTTGTTATCTCCACGTAATATCAATAAATCCTAACGCTAAAAAGCAGTAAACACCCAGAAATATTGGAGTTACTGCTATTTAGTCTGGTACCAACGTCAGTTAAAACCTCGTTCAGCTTTGAACTCAGTTCAACAAATCAACATAGTTGATAACCCCGTATTTAACCACGGTGATTGGTTAAACGATTACTGAACTGAGTTCTACAGTAAAATTAGTATTTTACTAATGTTTAAACAAATAAAAATTGTTATAATATATCGTTATTGAAGTATGAACCTAAAAATTTTTTATGCCTAGCTAATTTCAAAATTAATAAATTATTTCTTGGTGGCCCAACCATAAATACCTAAATGCGTGTTTTCTCAAAACAACGATTTTGGAGATACTACTTTTTAGTTTAGTACGGCAGAATTAGAAGGAAATGTTATATCGAACTGTAATTTATTATTTTACCATTAACTTGTAATAATTCATTGATTACTAACTTGTAAAAATAAGCAAACAATATTACTTGGAAAAATCCAATCTCCGGCTGGTAGTTGAGCTCTAATTTCAATTTTTCCATACATAATGGAATCTTTAGATATTATTTTAGCTGATTTTACAGGAGGTAAAAGAAATGCTGATGCATATTTATAATAGCATTCGTTGTCATTAGTAGAAGTACACCTGTATATAAATAATACATATCAATAATTTATAATAATAATGATTCAGAGGGATGGAGGATTCAGAGGAAAAAATTTATGGCTATGCTTTTGTGGAATGATTGTGGCGATCTCTAAAGACTCCTACGCAAAACAGACTGCCTTTAGGCATAACTAGTTTCTTGGCCACAGTTGCGACATGCTGCGGTTGACTGCAGTGAAAAACTAATTAATTTGACGAGTTTTCTTATAGATTTGTATCGCTAAGCGTATAGATGACAAACAGATTGTTGTTATGGTAGTTTGGTATGGTGATGCCGTGGTAGAGTTTGATTAAAACCCAAAAATTATTTGTGTCGTGGTTCTGATTTCACTAAACTGTAGGGATATCTACAAAATTGCTCATCGTGATTATATAGGTTATGGAGACTGTCTTCTATCTAAGGTCTTCTACCCTCATAGTGTTGAATAATAGAAATGTTTTTATTAAATATTTAATATGTATACCTGATCTATAGAAGTAATGCTAACTTTCTTTGAGATGAACCACTGTATAGGTACTCATTTACAAGGGAAATTTAATTTGTAAATGTCAGAAAAATGTCCTAATTTAGTTCTGTAGATCCACCAAATGTGGATAGAAAAACCGTAATAATAAAATATCAATATTTGAACAGAATTGAGGAAATTTGCAGACTGGTTGGAAATGGCATAAATCAACGTAAACATTTTGATACCGAGGAATTGGATAGAGACAGATTTTTTTATCTAAAATTGAACTATTCGATGATGCATATCATAAATTCACTAAATTGCACTAAAACATTTTTAGAACTAAAATGTTTTTCAATTTCCGAAGCAGTATAATATGCTACACTTTTGGTAAACCTTTGATTTATGACATTGAAAGAAATCCTAGTGCTATAAGCAATTTTTCTAACTGGAATTCGCCGGGATTGGGTTTCACTTTTATGGTGTAACAAAGCACGGACGTATTTTCACTTTTATACTAACAAGGGCAAGGCCAACCTTGCCCGTCACAGATCTGCACCAAAATTTGTATACGATTACAACCCAATTAGAACGTCAATTGAAGAAAGTTTTACGACCAGAAACTCAGCCAATTTGGAAAAAAAGATTTTGAAAAACAAATGCCAAATTTAACTTATTGTTTTTGACTGTACACAATTGTTATCATACAATTGACAGCTACTTGAACCATTCACATTTAACCTAACCTACAATTGACGTAGATTATAATTTATTATTTGTTTAATTATTTACAAACTTATTTTATCGCAAATTACTTTTAGCCTAAATTATTTACAACAAAGTTTATACATGAAACGTTGATAGTGATTCTGTATCGGTGGTCAATCGTATGCACCTATTTGTGTAACCGTGACATGCCTTGCTCCGTACCTTGCCTTTCATCAAAATTATTCCTAGAGATACAAATAAGAGACAATGAAGGCAATGAAGAGACGGTCATTGCCTTGCAGTTAACGCAGTTGGATGCGAATGCGGGGTACCGGGTTCAAACCTGGGGAGAGTCAAACTTTCTTATGACCAAGTTTTCGTGCTTCGGAGGGCACGTTAACCCGGCGGTCCCCCTAAGTTGACGAATTTTACTTTTAAACAAACATTTCGTGACATCGTTTTAGCGGGGATTTATTTTTATTACGACCCAAAAAAACTCTCGTCGATTGTCCTATATAATATGCCTATTAGCAGTACCTGTATCTATTATAACCGGATAAGTCTGCGCAATTAGCTCTTCCTTTCTTTCAGACCACTTCGGTAAAATGATTTTTCGCAGATCAAAAAAATTCTATCATTATGCAGTGTTTTTTCAATATTTTCTTTTTTTAATTTAAAAAAAGTGATACAGCATAGGTACCTATATTTCAAAAAGGAAGAATGAGTGAAAATCCCTTAGTAAGATTTAAATTGTTATTTGGAGGTAATTTAGAGGTCGAACCATCTCCTTCTTAAACCTACTGCAGTCTACTTACGTATTTCTTAAATTTAATTCTCCTCTCACTTCATTTTCGTCCAATATAGCTATTGGCTTTAAATATAGCACTCCATTTTGTATGAAGCAAGTATTTGTCATATTCTCATAGGAATTGAATTCGAAATTCTAAAAATTAAAAAATTATTTTTTATTAATTTCATTATTATTATAGTCAATATTCCATTAATATAATAGTTATTTATGTATTTAGGGCGTAAAGAAGCTTTTATGGCGTAAGACGTAATTTTTAGCCCGAGGCGGTAGCCGCGGGCTAAGAAGACGTCGAAGGCCATAAAAGCAAGTTACGCCCGTGGTACATACACAACTTTATGCATGGATGAAGATTGTTTAATTTAAAAATATTTCTAAAATAAATTGAATTTTTGACACAAATCTAGTGTTGCTTTGATTAAATTTGAGTTTTGAAACGTAACTATGGTAGCAAGGAAATAGCGGTACTGTCATTAAAAGGTGAAAAATGAACGAAGTTGATGAGGCTGCAGAAATTTTAATTTATTTGGTTAATTATTATTATTATTGTTCACATAAATTACCCACAAGAAATTTTCAATAAAAAGTACTACAATTTTCGGTTTTAATAAAAACTTTTGATTTTGCAAGTATTTAAACTGTTTCTATTAGGTACCTATGATATCGTAGTTTGACGTTTCATTATAGCCCGTGGGTATAAAGAGGCCCATGGGCTATAAAGAGACGTTTATGACAAATAAATTCGTGTATAAGTGTCAATTTATGATACATCCGTGCATAAACAATATTATTTTGCGGGTGTGGTGGACATTATAACAAACTCGTTTTAATATAAATTTATGTTTCGAGTTTTGATTATATTATTTCCTCTCCTCCTTAGAACCTGAATACAACAAATATACAGGGTGTCCCGCACTCACTTTACATAACTTAGGTGGTGATAGAGGACACTTTTCTAAGAACAATATTTAACAAAAATTTTTTTCTAAATTCAAACCTTCGAGAGTTAGGCCTCTTAAAGCATTTTTTTTAATTTCCACCTTCACGTGGCCATAGCTACGATAATATTGATTTTTCAGTAAAAATGGTTTAGTGCATTTTTAAAGAGCGTGAAATAATCTACAAACTAGATGTAAACCTTTTATTGTCTAAAATCAACGGCTTTCGAGTTATGAATTAAAGTAAGTTAAAAAATGTCGAAAAATTTAAGCTTTCTTTTTTTTTGTTTTTTTCCAAAACCCTGTATCTTTTAAACGAAACATTTTACAAAAAATCTGATGCCCCATTCCGAATAGGAAATTTAACGGACTACAACTTTTGTCTAGTAAAAATTTTTAAAAACCAATCCATTTCACAGAAAATCAGAAAATAACAAACAAGGCAACTACAAAACATAAAATGAAATTCACAAAATTTTTATTTTTTTTGAAAAATTATTTTATTAATTAATTTTAAATTATTACATTAATAAATAATTGTTGAAAATGACCACCCTCATTTTCAATACAAAGTCGTGATTGTTTTAAAAGATGTTTGTCGAAAAAAATCGAAAAAAGTCAATTTTTCGACACTTTTAATCTCAGAAATTCGAATTTTTGACATTTTTCACACTCAGCGATTGACCAAAATTGGCCTCGTGATCGACCGGTCAATCCCTCGACCTTGTTGACCACCCCTGCTATAATGGCTCTTAACAAAACAGGAAATTTTATAAATAATACTACAAAGCATATTTTAAAACGAGTAGGACTGTGTATTGAAAATGAGGGTGGTCATTTTCAACATTTACTTAAATAAACTAAAGTTTAAAATTAAATAATAAAATAATTTTTCAAAAAAAATAAAAATTTTATGAATTTAATTTTTTGTTTTGTGGCTGCCTTGTTTATTATTTTCTGTGAAATATCTTGGTTTTTAAAAAAATGTTACTAGATAAAAGTTGTAGTCCGTTAAATTTCCTATCCGAAATGGGGCGTCAGATTTTTTGTAAAATCTTTCGTTTAAAAGATACAGGGTTTTGAGAAAAACCAAAAAAGAGAAAAGCTCAAATTTTTCGACATTTTTTAGTTTACTTTAATTCATAACTCGAAAGCCGTTGATTTTAGACAATAAAAGGTGTAAACCTAGTTTGTAGATTATTTCATGCTCTTTTAAAAAGCACTAAACCATTTTTACTGAAAAATCATTATTTTCAGAGCTATGGACACGTTAAAGTGGAAATTAAAAAAAATGCTTCAAAGAGGCCTAACTCTCGAGGGTTTGAATTTAGAAAAAATTTTTGTTAAATATTGTTCTTAGAAAAGTGTCCTCTATCACCACCTAAGTTATGTAAAGTGAGTGCGGGGACACCCTGTATAGGTAACTTCGGTTTTGTTTTTTCCTCTAATTCTTTTTTGTCGATTTCGCTAACACGTTTTATCTTTCATTAATACAAATATATTATATAAATAGTTTGGACTTTAGACTATCTTTGAATTTGATTTTAATTTGACCGTGTTGTTCTAATATTATATCAAAAATATTCATTCAACACTTTTCGTTTGAAACAAGTGCCGACTTATTCGTCGTTTATAATCTCGGCCCTAAATAAACCAACCAAAACTAAAAGGTTTGTAATTGTAAAAAATAAAACTTACCGGACCTACGTAAGTTGGTATTCTTTGATCTATAATCCATTTCTTTTTATTAATCCAAGGTTCGTCGAATTTATCATCAAGTATTAGATCTCCTACGCATACATTCTTTCCATTTACTGTTGTATTAGATTTAACACATTCGGAATTCTTTAGATCCGTATATGAGTTGAGTAATTCTAAAATATATTGTATTTTTGTAAAATTATTCATAAAATAGTAAACGGTAGTACTGTCGATACTGCAAGAGTCAAATGTATTTACGGTCTTACTTGACTTAAGCAGTATTTAGACTAGGCAACGTCGCGATGGTGTGACAGTTGTAGAGGTATCTGACATATCAAATTAATTTTTTGGTTATGTCAATTTAAATTTTTTAAAATTGCACATACGTCGTCGGTTTCAGAATTCTGAGAGAGATAACAAGTACCACAAAAAATTTAGTTCTTTGAAAAAAGAAGAAGTTTCTTATGATCTGCATCAGTCGAGTACTACTCTATAAATAATTTCTTCGCCTGTCTTTGTCCTGGTGAATTGTACCAGAGAGAGGATTTCCTCAGAACGATTCAAGTCCAGTCGTGGGCGCTTTTAAACCTGATCAAGCTAGTTTGTCAGCTATCTCATTTCCCTCATGACTTGGCCTCCAGTGAAGTGCAATTTTGTTGCCTTTGGCCAGTTTTTTGAGAGATTGTATACATTCTTATATGGATAAAGATTCAAAGCTATTGGCTTTGAGTGCTTTTATCGCAGCTTGGCTGTCAGATATTATATTGGCATTCTAAAGCTATAGATACCCCATACCTTGTTCCCTGTTCAGTTTTTAATCCATCTGTATTTCAGTTGGAAGATTTTGTATCCACTTGCATTGTTTGACTTCTAGCCATGTTGTGATCCTGAATGACAACCTCAAACAGTGTCTAAAAGTCAAAAGTTCTCGGAATGAATTCCAAAGGTTTTTCAAGCAGATTTGACTCTAGAAGTCCAGTATTTTTATGTGACCTGTTTTGTTTCCCGGTTTTAATTTCTTAATTTGGGTTATTTTATGGGGGTGTGTAAGCCCTCCATTTTCACTCGTAGGTGAAGTGGCAGATCTAAAAATGACTCCATAACCGCAGTTGAGATTGTACGCATATAGCGCCCCTGTTATATACCCAAAAACGCTAGTCGTTGTAGTTTCTGCATTTTTAAATAAAATATAGATATTTTATAATAATATAGAAGATAAAATATTTTAAAATCTCGTTCGTGTTTATTTTATAAAGACTTTTATGAAACCACATTCTCATATTTTATGAATTTTTAAATTTCGCGCGCGTTGTAATATTTTACGACGTTGCCACATCTAAAAACTACGATACAAAAAGTACATTTTTTTATATTTGTTTGCTAATTACTACTATACCATGCTCTGAACCTGTATTTTTAAGGGTCTAAAATGTTTTACATACTACTTTCTCTCTTCTTCTGATTTTTTATTGAAATCTGAACGGTACTTTTTGTAAAATTCGATAAAATATGTGATTTCCCATAAGGTTCAATGCTAAATGCATGAAATTTGAAATGCCTATATTTTTTAACTGGTTCTCTGTAGCTCTTCAAAAATTTAACTGGATTATTATCTTATCATAATCTACTAATATTCCAAATTTCGTTAAATTCTGAACGGTAATTCTATGACCGACAGTACTACCTTTTAAATGCCGTGCCAAAACAACGTTGTCACCACCAAAAATTATTGTTTATACTCAATAGCGGTTGAAGATATGCTTGTGAAATCTATAGCCTCTTGAGACATTAGAAAAAATCAAATATTACGATAATAATATATTTCTTGTCATGTTTCCTGCGAAGAGCGTTCAGAAACATCTAATATGAGAATAATATTGAAAGTCTACCAAACCTATAGGTACCACATTATTACATTATATAAAGGTGCAACATCTTTATCTACCTTTGCGTGTATGAGAGAAGTTCGAGAAGGAGAAGAAGTAAGAAGAACAAATTACTATTTTTAACTTAATTTTAAGGCTTAATTTTGTATGTGCAACATTTGGGACATAGTTTTGTGGTTGTTATAGCTTAATTTTTCCTTAGTGACTAGGACGATCCAAATCGTTGCGCAGTAGATGTGGAGGGAGAATGCGTGATACCCATAATTCCACTAATTGACACCAATCGAACCGAACGGACGCATATTCGTTTCTGCGCACATTAGGTCCGTCTGAGTCACTAAGGAAAAATCAAGGTCTACGTTAAATAAGCAAATAATAAATAAATCAAGAAAACATTATTAAATTTACCTGTAACTTCCCAGGTGAGTCCTTCCTTTTTATAACCTACACCATTAGCAATAACAAATATCCAATAATGTAATGTATCATTAATCCTTAATTTTTCAACAAAATTTAGAATAAGATAACCATCCACATTTATCCTAGTTTCATTGCTTAATTGGCCAGGTTGGTTGAGTTGAATGTTTTTATTTAAATTTGCATTCAATGCAAAATAAGTTACTTCGTTGGAATCTAGATTCAAAATACATTTTAACCGAGTTTTAACAGTTTTAGTCAGAGTTTATGGGCAGATCTATTAAACTTATATAGTATATAGGCGACTAAATATTCATGTAAGATTACTATTATTTAGTCACATGAGTAAATTAAAATAGTTATTAGTTCTGTTGGACCATTTGTACGATTGTACGTGAAAACCTAATAAGCGAACAGAAACAAGAGGTCTGTGTCCAACCGTGAAGTATGCTGGTGGCAATATCTTACAGGGCCGCCGCGCCCTATTGTTCACAGTGTACAAAACACACGGGCGGCCAAAATTAGAGGCGGCCAAAATTCCAAAAATATGGGTTAAGAAAAGGTCATTTATTTTACGACAGGGAATAAATAGTAGAAGGAAATTGTACTAAAAAAACGAAAAAAATCGGCTATAAGGGCGGCCAAATTAAACTTTGCACAAGGGCGGAAGTACCCCTAGGGGCGGTCCTGATACCTTAGGTAGGTCATATATCGTCCCCTTAGTACTATAACTAGGTAACTTGAAATTACTTATATGGAGAAAATCAAGTTTAAAGTTTAGAATAGCAATTGGCAGGATTGACTTAGGTATGATTCTAGTTTACGGTTACAACACCGATCTTCTTCATATTTGGTGTGGACATGCTCCATGATGTTCTGAACACGAATCACTAAAAATTTTTGCGCGGAAACTATTTATTTGCCCGTAAAAAAATAATTTCTAAATTTGGATTAAAATGTATCTACATTTTGCAAGTGGATATTTAATATTTAGAAACATAATATAACTTTTTTAGTTGTAGCACTAAATGAAGCGGTTAACATTAGGTGATTACATGTCGCTAACTCAAAACAGCCAAAATTCAAGTTACCTAGTTATAGTACTAAGGGGACGATATAACACTGTAATAATTATATGATATGTAATAATATGTATATGATGTGTAATATAATATGATCTAAGGGCAATACTGATTGAGGTGTGTGGGTGCGGGTGGAGTGGGAAATTCTTGACTTACCCAGTGTAATATGGACAAATATATTTATGTAAAGTGGAAACATCAATCCAATGGAAATTAAATATTGACTCCTCGTTTATCTACTAGCAATATAACAATCACAAAGAATCCTTAACAAGGGACGAGGGTAGTGAATAGTTTCTATACTATGTGACAATACAGTTTTATTTGTTTCACAATTAGCCAGTTTTACCCAATCAAACATTAATGGAAAAAATTAAGCATACACATGGATGTACTACTTTAGTAAAACTAAAATTTGCAATTCTCAACAAGTGAGAAAAATGAAGATAAAAAAATATGGTTAATTTTTTACATGAAAAATCAGAGCAACCCTTTAAATATTTGTTTGAAATTTTCATTTATGTAAAACTATGTTGTAAACTACAGAATAGTTCACTTCCGAAAGAAGTGTAAATGCACTTACCGGGTATGTATGCTCTAAAACCACGAGATTTTAAAACTTTAAAATTAACTTTTGGAAATTCGAAAACGGATTGAACCTTCAATATTGAAGCTAATAAAATTAAAAGTATTTTTACTTTATACACCTTCATTTTATCAATATTTAAATGAAAATGTTTTTATTTCGTATTACTATCATCGACAACCTTCAACAGTTCAACTACTAATAACAACAATGACGTTATGTACTAGTAATTTAACCTCGTAAACATTTCTAGGCTGTAATCAATAAACATCATTGCAGTAAACATTCAAAAATCTGCTGTCTCCGTGAATCTGCGAAATTAATATAAATAAATCCATATTATACATAGGGTGGATTCTTCAAGTTCATGTTGATTGAGATTTTTCGATTGCTTTTACGATTGGCATTACCGACTATCCAGGGGTGGCCAACCTGCGGCCCGCCTTGAATATTTTTGCGGCCCTAAAGATTCATCACACTTTTACAAAATATATTTATTTTATAATAATAATTATTATAATAATAATTAATAGTGTAATAATTAATTAAAATAAATAAATATTAACTAATTACAGAATATGCTATAATTTGCAAAAATTGTTTTTGTTATTATGATACTTCAGTTTAGTGGAGAAAGAAACTTGAATTCAATATCAAACGATGAGGTTAGCGTCGAAGGCCAGGTTTTCGAGAAGTTTATTATTTAAAAAAACATAGTTTTCTGCCCCTGTAATTACAAAAATTAGCAGAAATACATCTTTTTATAATTTCTAACTTCAAATCTAAAATCTGTTGACCTTGAAAATCTAAAAAAATTTGTCTGCGGCGCAATCTTTACCCCCCCCCCTTTCAAACAATGGTTTAAAGACGTGTTTTTAGACCCCTCCTCAAACTTTTAACTCTAATTGCGCCTTTGATAGTGTATCTAAATCTAACATGGGAATATATAATTTTATATGCGACCCCGCGGAGTTATGATGCATTTCCAAAGTGGCCCGCAAGATCATTTGGGTTGGCCACCCCTGACTATACCCTCGTTATACTTCCTTATTGGTTGAATCGATTTAAAATCTGCATAGAAACCAGTAGCTATATCAGAAATAGTAGGTATTTCATAAAACAGTAAAAGCTATTTTTAATTAAAAAATGTATTATAGGTACTCGTATATAAAAAATGAAAATTTATAATATAGAATCGGAAATTTAATATGTGGTAAAAAAATTCTTAATCTTTAAGTGGTGCCGTGAATTTTTCCTACATAAGTAGTGCCGTGGGCGCCTTTGGAACGCCCATATGTTTTATTTAAAAATATTGTTTTAAATGGTAAATAAAAGCATTTTTATGTCATATATTGCAAGAATAGATCATTACCTAATATTTTATGCACTTTTGAAACAATAAATAAAAGGCGTTAATGAAATATCGGTGTTTATTTTGTAAGTTGAATTTTAATTAAATTTTTCGATAAGTAGATAAATATTATACAAAATTGAAATTATTAGTAATTGGAATAGCATGTTGTTACGCAATTTATGAATTATAATATATTAACAGAAAAAACTAATGGTGAGATTATGCAAGCATTTAGTGTAATTTAAGCTAATTTAAGCTAAGCTAATTTAAGCTAACAAAAAATGATCGATTATGCAAGCATTTAACGTAATTTAATAATAATGGGGTGGGGCTTCGGAATGACAGATAATAAATTAAAATATTTAAAGTTGAATTTTAAATTCATCAGATGTTCCAGTTGTAGTGACTATTTACAAAAAATATTTTGTGTGTGTATTTATAATTGTGTTACATGCTGTATATTAACAGCTGGAAGTTTATATCCCATATTTATAACGGTTCATATGGGTTCATATCTCCGCTAACTAAAAGCATTTCTGTACACTTTGCAATACGCATTCTTACGCATAATGTAAATTTCTTTTCTTTCTCAGTCGTATTGCTTCTTGACAGAAGCGTCGTGACCTTTAACAATGCTTGTTAAAGGCGTTCATGGCAGATTACACCCCGGTGGTTTGCCATTGACTTCCGAGGGGAGAGACGGTCAGAAATAAAGTTCTTACTGCACTCGGATTCGAAATGTAAATTTAGAAACTACAAAAAGTTGTGTGTTCAAGCTGTTTATTCGTTTTGTTGTCTTTTTAGTTGATAAAAATAAAACACGAAAATATGACATGTAGTAAGTAGAAAAATTGTATAATTTTAATAGTAGCAGGTTCATAAAATTTCAGAACATAGTTAAATATGATTAAATACAAATACATAAAGGACAATGACCTAGAGCCATGTTTTAAATAACAATGTATTTATTTTCGCCTGTTGAAAGGATCATCAAGCCGATGAAATTATCTGTATCTCCCGAAGAAGTCTTACGATTACATACTAATTAATAGTAAGTCCTATACCATTATATTTAACAAATTATACTATCATTACTATGTTTGTAGCTTTTTTTGCAAGAAATTTAGCACTCCGAAAGTATTATTAGAGAAATCTGTGACGTGAGGACGTGACCGTAAACTAGAAGTTACCCATAATTTCATACTGTTATCCCTTAATAATTTTGTATTTGGATTTTAAACGCAAATAAAGAATAAATAAATAAAAAAAACTTATTTATTGAGTTGATTTATTATTAACCAACAATTAGATTTTCACTTGGAAAAGTGTGGCATGGCAAGTGATCGAGTCGATCAACATTGATCGAAGCTAGATGCACGATTTTGTAAAAATAATGAATGTTGTACTGTGTCGACCCAAATTCAGCATAATTCTTCTCCAAGCTATAAAAAACTGTTTCTGGACCGCTTTATCATAAAAAACAATAGTATCGATAATTTATTTTCCAACCTCAAAATGCTCACGAAAGCGCATTTTAGTAATTTTAAAATCTAAAAATTTAAATTTTACACATTTAAATAAAAAAGATAAAATTTTTGACACTTGTTAAATTAAATTAAATGTTTGCATAACCGGTTACATTAGTTTACGTATGTTTAACTTTTATAACTTAAATTGGCTTAAATTAGCTTATTTTAAATGTCTTGCATAATCTCACCATAATTGAAAACTGTCGAAAATAAGAAACTATAAAATTAATTTATCTCCCTCCTTATCTATTACATTTACTTCCTAAAGCGGCTGCACTTATTTGTTACTTTTTTAATACATACGTAAGTAGTGCAGTGGGCGTCTGCTAAATTGATCGTTTTAGGGGTTTTACAATCGAATTTGTAAGAAATCTGTTAGGGATACCTATGCTACTAACACTTTTTCTTTAGACAGCTATGCAATCCATAGTCGGATTAAAGCCTCCACCATATTTCTATGGGGATTGTTCAGCCATCCCTAGTAGCACAGAGTGTGTTACTAGGGATAACTCGCCACAGTGGCCAACCGGGTTGGCGAGTGTAGTCCACAGTTCGATTTTGGACTTTTAGATCACAGCACATATCCGACGCAATCATCAGGATTAGAACCGCGGTTTCCCGCTCTGTAGTCTATCCGTGTTTGATTTACGCCAGACTGCTGGTCTGGTTACTAACACTACAGACGAGGAATAGCTAGAAGCATTTTTTTTTAATTATCAAGAACATCAAAATTACAGTCATTTTAATTTCAACTTTGCCTCAAAGACGCCCACGGCACCACTTAAAGGTTAAAAAAGTTCACTTTTTATTCATCTATAAATATCGTTCGTTATCAGCCTTTTTCCGTCCACTGCTGGACATTAGCCTCTCCATATTATGGAGGTTTGGTTTGGCCATAACTTACCACGCTGGCCAGACGGGTTGGTGAGTAGTCCGCAGATCGATTTTGGACTATAGTTGTTTTACATCCGGTAACAGCTTGCTAGGCTAGCATTCAGATGTGCCTGTAGCCCTGTTTTTTGTTAACGGTGGCAATTTGTCAACTCAGGGGGACCGCCGGCTTAACGTGCCCTCCGAAGCACGGAGACTTGGTTATAAGAAAGTTTGGCTCTCCCCGGGTTTGAACCCGGTACCCCGCATTCACATCCAACTGTGTTAGCTGCAAGGCAATGACCGTCTCTTTTAATATTTAAATATACATCTATAAATATTTTTTCACAATTGCGATACTCTAAAGTGCAATTTAGCCCCGAATTTGCGGGTGTAAAGGGGCGTTTTTTATACCTGCATTCAACATGCATTTTACGACCTGCAGTAGGTCGTAAAAATGATTTTATTTTTTTACACCCCGGTGCAGGTCGTAAAAATGGATTTTACACCCCGCAGCGGGATGTAAAAATGAAAATCCGTTATTCTAGTAAAATTATTTATTTCTATATTGTCCTATACTAACGCTATTTTTCCTAATGGAACAAAATCAGAAAAAAATAACTATCAGCCCTTAGTATAGACGATCCCAACACCTCGGCTTAGCTCAAGAGACTCGAAGATATAAAAAATATTTTTTTTATGCTCACAGGTAATGGATGTTTCCACCAATTGATAAGTTGTATCTCGTTCAATAAAAACCAAATTTAGATTTTAACAATAGAACATTTAATATCAAACGGATTCTGATACAATTTAAATGAAAATGGTCAACAATTCTATTAAATTTTGTTGAGAATATAGGATACAATCCAAAATCGAAACAGGTCGTTTTGAAATCACACCACCGATATTTACTTTAAAAATTGTCTCTGCAATGGTGTAAATCCAAAAGAGGAAAAAATTAAACAAAATGATATAAAACCCATAATGCGCAAAATTTTAATTATCAGTTCAAAATTAAAATTAACTTTTCGAAATTCACTTTTGCATTATCATGCAATACGCGCCCGGCCGATAAGAAACCAAAATTGTTCGTTTAATTTTTAAAACAAATTCTGACCTTGCTACTGTGGTGATCGAAAGATACAGCTTTTCCCATATAGGTACCATTCCTTGTTAAATTCATAAACATCTTCACTTCTTCCATAATAAAATTTCATGTTTATTGCTACTTGATATGCAATTTCCATCAGGTGCATGCACATTTCACCATATTCCAATAAATTGTGCAATCTCTGGAATATTACAACTTATCCAAATCTTCACAATTTTATAATTTGGCACCTTCTAACTCGAAATAAACACTCTAAATTTTCCCTAATTGGGACTCTTGGATAATTATCGCACACATTACTCATAAAAAAATCACTAATTGGTACTCAATTCCAAAAACGACCTCCCTCTCATACGGCGAGGAAGTCCCTCTTCATGTAGCCAACCGTTCTTCACCAAATTTTCTAATTTCCTCCATGTTTCCGGTTTTTCACCTTTTCAAAACACCGCGCGAGCGCGTAACAAATCAGAATCATCGTTCACTAAATAAATCGTCGTTAACATGGGCCAAACCTATTACAATTTTATTGTTTATTATTCCCTTCTCCTGCCTGGACCATTCGATTTATCTCAACACATTCAGGCACAATTGCACTTTTCTAACAAAATTGTTAACCCGCTCCTTTTGAGTGTACAATGAATTTTAAGTATCAAAATATTAAATCCGTTCGACAAAAAGAATACAACTTTCATTGAATAAAACCCGACAACTTATCAATTGATTTTTTTTTATCCTCCAAATTTACACAATATCTCCAATCAATTCACCCTTACAAACGGAAGACGACAATATATTTACATTAGAAATAGAATTTTTCATCGCAATTGTGAAAAATAGTATATACAACGTGGGAGTAAAGTTGCTTTTCGTCCCTCGACTGCTTGTTGCACCTCGGCCTACGGCCTCGGTACAAAATTGTCTCGGGACTGAAAAGAGTAACTTTACTCCCTTGTAGTATAATATACTATTTCATATACCTTCATTCAATAATAATAAATTAAAGTATGTAGTAAATTTTTATAAATATTTTTTTACACTTAGCGGAAATCTTTATACCGGGTGTCCACTATCAACGTCGAACATAGGAAATTAACATTGATTTTAATTGTTTTGTAGATTCCTGCTCGCTAATTCAACCTACGGAAAATTTTTTGGTATCTATGGAACAAGAAAATTATTGTGCATCCTATGATACCAAAATTAATTGGATCCCCTTTTGCAATAAGGAACCAAGTGAGATAGATCAAGTTGCGAGTAAAATGACAAAAACTGTTTTCAAATGAATATTGTAAATCGGTCTCAAAATTACATTTTTGTAGTTTTTCCCAAGTTTAAATATTTTTCAATTCAAATTATATTTCTCCAGTAATAATTTACACATAAAAAACTATGAGATTCTCTTTAGCTAATTTATTATACTTGGCACTTGACGAAATTTTCATAATTTTAGAATTGGTTCTAGAACCAACAGAGTTTTGAAAACTTGGATTTTTTGTGTGAAATTAATGAAGTACGAACTTCGCATTTGTAATAATATGGGCCTAACTCACTTTAAGGTAAAATGTCAACTGGTTCCTTATTTCAAAAGAGGGACCAATTTTTCTTCATCGATATTTATTGAAAAATATTAATTTAAAAATTTCATGTTTTTATAAACAAGTTACCATGGGTTTTCAAATAAGTTGACAGAATTAATATTTTCAAAATTAATCATAACTTTTAAAAGATAAGTCGACAGTAGTTGCTAAACTGAAACTTACAACAAATCAAAGAAAATCAAAGAGAAAAATAATTTATTGTAAACTTAAACGTTTAATTTATTTTAAAACTTATAACAGGTTATCAAATAAACCCCCATTCTGAAATAAGCAATAAACTGTCAAGATATTACACATTTATTACAACTGTTTTGAAAACATGGTAACTTGTTTTTAAAAACATGAAATTTTTAAATTAACATTTTTTAATAAATATCGATGAAAAGATAATTTTGGTATCATAGGATGCGCAATAATTTTCTCGTTTCATAGATACCAAAAAAATGTTCGTAGGTTAAATTGGCGAGCAGGAATCTACAAAACAATTGAAATCAATGTTAATTCCCTATGTTCGACGTTGATAGTGGACACTCGGTATATAAAAGAATAAACTGACTGACTGATAATCGGTGCGATTCTGATTTTCATAACAATCTGGTTATGATGACAAAATTGTTATGCAGTGGCGTAGCTAGAACTTTTGCCGACCGGAGGGGAAAATGTTTTGAATGACCTGTTATTAATCGTATTTGCTAATTATTGATGAAATATCAAAACAAAATTCTTTTGCCGCCCCTAAAAATTTTTGCATGACCTTTTTTTAATCCTAAAATATGTGCCGCCAGGGAAGGTCCGCCCCCCCCCCACTAGCTCCGCTACTGTGATTATGTCCTAGAAATTTGGTTATTTGACAGGATTTGGCAACTTGATTTTAAAGATAGAACTAATATTTCTATGGTGATAACTAGAGAGGGTATATAGTAAGAGTGCGGCCAACGTGTAGTTCGCCGCCATGTTTTTCTCAGTTTCTATGGTTAACAGTACGTGGATATCTACCATTACCATAGAACTAAGTTCATGCCATAGAATGATTGATATACTCACTTGATTTTATTATACACAAAAATTGAATTTGACAACGTCAAATTAAAAATTTTCAGTAGCAGTAAGTTAATAAATTTTAGAATTTCATAAAAGCATGATTATGGAAAATATTTTCATCAAAAAACCCTTTTTGTCATTATTATTACACCCAATTACACAACAACCAGGCATTTTCACAAAAAAATGTATTCTAACCGTGTAATTTGTAACGTACAATTGTCATTTTGACGTCTATCTTAACGATTTTTGAAAATATTTCAAAATTCGCGCCCTTAATGAGAAAAACATGGCGCGACCAATAAAAAAGATGACCAACGTTGTCCGCACTCTTACTATATACCCTCTCTAGTGATAACTATTGGGGGTGTGGTTTCGTAATAAAAATTGTAATATCATAACAACTGCATTTTAGTGCTTGTTACACCCGTGGTTATACTTTTTATAATATAAAATTTTTGAAATGTACATGTTTTTGAACGGCTGATGATGATAAGAACATTAGTTAATTCTTTAAACAAATTTTAGAAAGCACAATAATTTTTTTAAGTATATTTATTTTTAGTAGATACCATGACTTATAAAAATATAATCATATTTAAATTTATATAATAATTTAAAAAAAGTTATCCTTAGGTACTATTAATTATTACTATTATACATTTGCAAGACCACGGTGTGGAGTGATGTCGCTGGTTGAGTTACGGAGAGGAAATTCTGGGTTCAAGTCGCGGACTTCATAGAGTTTCTTAGCCCGGCCTTCCGGTGGACATCCACACGCTCTGGTGCAAAGTTGTAGTAAAAAGAGTAGCAAAAGAGGATTAATCCACCCCGTGAAATGGATTGTAAAGACTTCAATAGAAGTGGCAATATTCCGACAGGAATGGAAAAGCTCTTGATTGATTGATTACACATTAGCAAAATAAATTGTTAAAAATTAATTTTTTCTATTATTCAATACATCTGCAAAGTTGCTCATCGTGAAAGCCAATGCCGATATGCTTCCCGAGAGCTCTCAGACAGCTAAACCTAATTATTGAGCGGATTTGCTGTAGAGCTCTGCAGATTGGCGAAACTGAGTTTTGTTCAAAACCCTTTTTTGGCGTTGTCTTCTGTTTTTTTCCCGCTTGTCATACCTATGGCTATCGCGTCAAAATTTTTTTAAAAATTATTATTAAATATGTGAGGCTACTATTAGATGCAATACGCGCGGTATCCGATGCATAATGTTATAAAGAATCATTTATAATATAAGTTGATAGCAAAAGTCAATATTTATTATTATCTTAAGCCTTAGGTGAAATTTTCTGTTGGATTTTATTTGATTTTTAAGAATGTCCTTATACTGCTCCTTTTTAAGGATACCTTCAACTTTATAAATATTTTCAACTTTATCAACACCAAAACCATAACACCACAATACATTTTTCCATTCTTCCGGTGTCCAGTTTTATGCTTTTTGGCCCATTTCAGTCTCTTTTTCTTATTTTCTGCACGTAAGAATGGTTTTCGAGCAGCTACTCTACCGTAAAGACCTTATTCTCGAAATCTCCGGTTTAAGGTAGTAATACTAATCGGTTTGTCTGGCTCCCAATTCACATCAGCTGCTAATTCTGATGAAGTAAGACGTCTGTTGCCACCCGCATCAAGCTAGCGCCGCCACTTTCGAAAAACCCCAAAAAAATATATGGAGAATTTGTGGCTAATTTGTGGCTAATTAGTTGCCGCAATCGCGAATTTGTTGCTCTTACCGTTCGAGAGTTACAGCCATTTGAGTGGTGGCGGCGCTAACTTTATATCAAGCCAGCGTCGCCACCACCCAAAAAATTACTAAAAATAAAAAATAAGTATATCAGAATTTGTGGCTAATTTGTGGCTAATTAGTTGCCGCAATCAAGAATTTGTTGCTCTTACCCTTCGAGAGTTATAGCCATTTGAGTGGTGGCGGCGCTAGATTTATATCAAGCCAGCGTCGCCACCACTCAAAAACTTACTAAAAATAAGGATATCGGAATTTGTGGCTAATTTGTTGCTAATTAGTTGCCGCAATAGCGAATTTGTTGCTCTTACCCTTCGAGCGTTACAGCCATTTGAGTGGTGGCGGCGCTAGATTTATATGAAGCCAGCGTCGCCACCACTCAAACACTTACTAAAAATAAAAAATAAGGATATCGGAATTTGTGGCTAATTTGTTGCTAATTAGTTACCGCAATCGCGAATTTGTTGCTCTTACCCTTCGAGAGTTACAGCCATTTGAGTGGTGGCGGCGCTAGATTTATATCAAGCCAGCGTCGCCACCACTCAAAAACTTACTAAAAATAAGGATATCGGAATTTGTGGCTAATTTGTTGCTAATTAGTTGCCGCAATCGCGAATTTGTTGCTCTTACCCTTCGAGAGTTACAGCCATTTGAGTGGTGGAGGCGCTAGATTTATATCAAGCCAGCGTCGCCACCACTCAAAAACTTACTAAAAATAAAAAATAAGGATATCGGAATTTGTGGCTAATTTGTTGCTAATTAGGTGCTGCAATCGCGAATTTGTTGCTCTTACCCTTCGAGAGTTACAGCCATTTGAGTGGTGGCGGCGCTATATTTATATCAAGCCAGCGTCGCCACCACTCAAAAAGTTACTTAAAATAAAAAATAAGGATATCGGAATTTGTGGCTAATTTGTTGCTAATTAGTTGCCGTAATCGCGAATTTGTTAAACTAATGAATAACCATAAAATAAGTAAAAAAAAACTTATTCTATGCACCCATTACAGCCTGGAATTATATGTTTTATACAAATAACCATGCCACAGGAGTGACATGAGAATTTTGTCATCCTGCGCTTCTGCTAGGGACAAAATGGCCAAATTTGACTGTGCTTGAGAAGTAGGGTAAAGTAAGGTAATTTGGTGATATAGTTAATTTGGTGATACTTTTTCAAAAATTCACCAACAACTTGCCGTTTATCAAAATAATTTAAAATTGTTATCATATACTTCATACAGTTTCATTTGACTATTCAAGAAATTACAGGCTCTTATCTTATGTAGTTACCTGCCAGAAAAACTTTTAATGTAATATGGCGTCATTACCCGACTGCCAAAAAAAAAGAGGGTTATGTTTTTCGAGTGTATGTATGTATGTATGTATGTATGTATGTATGTATGTATGTATGTATGTCTATTTCTTTGGCACGCTCTACAGGCTAAACGGTTTGACGGATTTTAACATATGAGGTGTCATTAGAATCGTATTCATTGTGGGAGTGACATAGGCTATAATATTTAATTAAAGCGTCCGCGAAAAAAAAATATCAGCACATTATCTATTGAGCTTGAATTATGTATACAGGGCGAAGCATCAAACATCTAAAACACATACATGGAGAATTCTGATAGGATGAAGTTTCATTAGTTTAAGGCGAGGGTACACCTTGCCGGCAAAAATAAGAAGTCCAACTTTGTGAATTTGTTCTGAGAAAATGAATGTATTTTGATTAATTTGGGTTTCGGCACATTATTGTACAAGTCTTGAAGAACATTGAACAAATTTACAAGTCAAAATATTACAAAATGGCCGCGTGGCAGCTGAACTCCAAAATGCACCTCTTAAAATGCGGTGGAAGATATCCCAATGGTCTCGATCCAGATTTTTAAATTTTTGTCTCAAAAATTTTTTATGACCGTTTAAGTGACGATGTTGACTTTTTGACTTTGAACCTTAATACCTCAAAAAAAATTAAAATATAAAAAATCTGGATCGAGGCGGACTGGATAAACATACATTAAACTAAATTCTTTTATTTCCGATGTTGTAGGTCTAACGACACCATTGGGATATCTTCCACCGCATTTTAAGAGGTGCTTTTTGGAGTTCAGCTGCCACGCGGCAATTTTGTAATATTTTGACTTGAACAAATTGTTAAATGTTCTTCAAGACTTGTACAATAATGTTTCGAAACCCAAATTGATCTAACTACATTCATTTTCTCAGAAAAAATTCACAAAGTTGGACTTCTAATTTTTGCCGGCAAGGTATACCCCCCCCCCGCCTTAAATACAGAAGCTGTATTTGAAACAAATATGACTAAAAATTTAAATAGAAATTGAAATAAAAAATTTAAAAAAAAAACCTTTTACCTAAAATGAAAAATGTGAACTAAAAAGCTTGAAATAAATAAATTATTAAAAATAAACAAAAAACCCGACTGCGTTAAAAAACATCAACTGAAAAGCAATAAACTAAATTAAAAATAAACTAAATTATTAAAAACATAAACAAAACTAAAAAGCGAAAAACAAGCTCTGCAGGGTGTGTTCCACTTCAAGCCCACGACGACCACGGTCGATCGCCAGTCCAATCAAATAACCGCGTTCGATCTTTAGTCCAATCAAAGATCCATGGGACCACGCTGCGGTCGTCGTGGGCTATAAGTGGAAGGCACCCATAATCTATACAAATTTGTAAGATCAAAAGGTATTGCAGGCGGGGACAAGTAAAGAATTACAAAACACTTCACTTAAAGATCACCAACTTGGACTATTAACTTGTCCCCGCCTGCAATACCGTTTGATCTTACAAATTTGTATAGATTATGGGTGCCTTCCACTTATAGCCCACGACGACCGCAGCGTGGTCCCATGGATCTTTGATTGGACTAAAGATCGAACGCGGTTATTTGATTGGACTGGCGATCGACCGTGGTCGTCGTGGGCTTGAAGTGGAACACACCCTGCAGAGCTTGTTTTTCGCTTTTTAGTTTTGTTTATGTTTTTAATAATTTAGTTTATTTTTAATTTAGTTTATTGCTTTTCAGTTGATGTTTTTTAACGCAGTCGGGTTTTTTGTTTATTTTTAATAATTTTTCATATTTACTTCAGTGTTATACCTGCTAGGTAGTAAATGTGTTCTAAATCAATTAATAAATAAGTTAATATAGTGTTTTTTACATTATACTTTTAGAGTAAAGCCTACTTTTCAAAATGGCATAAATAAAATTACATGTTATTGTTTATTAATTAAATTAACCCTTACGTTGTAACGGTGTTTTCTTACCATGTGCGAATGCAATTTTACTGATTTAAGATTTTGTTATTTAAATTATTTTTTTACGGCGTTGATATAAATTTTTTATATATACAATATTGTCAAAAAAGGCGGTCAATAGTGAGTACTTTTTGAAAATAATTTTATTTTGGCATTTCAGGCTATCACCAAATTACCTGTCCTTCAAATTACCAAATTTCAAAGTATTATTAGTAATCAAAAATATAGTAAATACACTTCTGAAAATATGGTGAGAGCAAACCAAATGGTTTTACAGGAAGGTATTATGTCAATTTAGAAAGCTGCAGCACAAGTAAATATTCTTTGGACCTCGTTTAAAACGCTTTATTTAATCGTGCTAACAAGGATTTTTTTGATTTTTAATACGATTTTCTAAATTTCTATTACTTTTTCCTTGTCGCAACGCAAATTATATTTTTTTAAACCCTAGCTCACTTTTTAGGCATTTTATTTCCATTTGCGCCTCTTCCCTCGCTTGTTTGCACATTGTGCACAAAGACTCTAAGTACAACTACCATCAGCAACATCAGTTCACCGAATACCAAAGTCAAACAGAAAGCAGAGATATTCAAAGGCAAAATTATTAACAACACTACAGGATCCTCACAAATCAGGATGTTCTACGTCTCATAAAGATTAGAAGCGAAACAAATTCAAGAAAGGTTTAAAGAAAAATGATGACTGGGAATGTGGTGTCTGTGGTAAAAGTTATGATGAGCATGTACAAGAAAAGAATGGTGCCAAATGGATTCAATGCTCCTTCTGTTCTATTCCATACCACATCACTTGTCAATCACAGGCAAATGAAGACGAAATCTTTATGTGCGATGGTTGTTCTCTTTCAGATTTCGAGTAATTATGTTATATTTAAAGTATTTTAAGTTTTAAATTAAGTTTTATAACTAATTTTAGCTTTTTTAGTTGTCACCAAATTAAATGTCCTATATCACCAAATTAAATATCCTATCACCAATGACAATTCTTGCATAAAGTTGGATGATTGTAAATCCAATTCAGAAAAAATTGACATAAAAACTAAAATTAATCCATCCATTATATTATAATCTTCATAATACCTACCATTGTTTTACATCATGTTCTATTGTTATTAATTATTATAATATCGTATAATATCAATAATTATAAACAATTTATTTAATAAAATTTAATTTGAGTTTATTAAAATTTTGTTTTGAGTATCAGCTCTGACATGAAATCAATCTAGCGCCGCCACCACTCAAATGGCTGTAACTCTCGAAGGGTAAGAGCAACAAATTCGCGATTGCGGCAACTAATTAGCACAAATTAGCCACAAATTCTGATATAATACTTATTTTTTATTTTTAGTAAGTTTTTGGGTGGTGGCGACGCTGGCTTGATATAAAGTTAGCGCCGCCACCACTCAAATGGCTGTAAAGCGCCGTTCACAATGAAAAATTTGCCTTGCCTTGCTTCGGTAGAAGATGGCAAGCGCCAATCAGAGTGATGTATAGTCTTCTATCCTTTTTTATGTTTAAAATTACCGTTTGCCTAGCCGCGGTCTTGCAGACTTTGCTAAGGTTTGAAAGCAACAACCAATAAAATTAAAGTGTTTTAAATGTACATGGTCAAATTTAGTAGACAACATATTATTTTGAAATGAGCTCCAGTATTAAGATTATACTGTTTTAAACTGATTTGATAATTGAAAAGTACCTATTATATGTTTTTATGTAAAAAAGCACCCCAAAACTTAAATTGCAGAATGATTTTAATAGCTCTAAATGATTTTATTTTTAAGATTACTAAATTAAATTACGAAATAATGGTATTTATTGACAGATAAATTTACTACTACAATCTTTTAAATTATTTTGGTTAGATATTGGATGTTGGTTAAGTACATAAATAAAAATATTTACAATTTTACCTGAAAAAGGACTTTCAAGCCCCGGCTTTGTCTTCTATCCTTTTTTAATATCTTTTTCCTCCTCTCTTTTTAAGTTCTTGCCTGAAAATTATCAAAAGCTTGACCATGTCAAGGTTTTTACTTCGAAGACGTAGCAAGAACCAATAAAATGTAAAATCTTTGCATGGCTTTAAATTTTATTGGTTCATCACGGTGAAGTTATAACGAATGAAATTGAAGAATTTCATTTTAAACAGAGCGCATTTTGTAGAAGTTTAAATAATATAATAATTGATAATCAGCCTGTTAGCTAATTGTGTTTTAAATTGTGGTTAGATTCCAATAGGTGAATTTTAAATTATTGCAAACAAATAGCCATTTTTTAATTAGATGATTTTCAATTTAGATAAAATATTATTTGTTTTTGTATACATTTTTTCTCTTATTGATTCACTAACATTTAAAATAGGTCTATTTAAATTATATTATAATATTCTTTGTAGAAATTTTTTCAACACATTTGTAGGTACAAAACTTTTAAGATTATACCTAGCAACCCTATTCAGGACCAAAAGATTTATGGCAATAAAATAGACCATAAAACTTAACAGTATTTAGAATAGTGTGTAATGTTTGAAAAATTTAATTACTGTTTCTATTTTTAAAAATTTATATAAATTTAATATTTACCATTATTGAATAATTTTTATGCATTTATATTGCAATAAATGAATAAATTAATGTAGTCAAAATTAAATCTGAAAATTAAATCGAAATAAGTAAATGCGAATTTTATTGCAAAACTAAAGATTATGTATATTAATTATTCTAAGATTATATTCGGAGACGACTTTAAATAAATATTGTATAACTACTTTTCATAATATAACAGTTAAACTACTGTTAGATCTAAGGATTTGGACAATGAAGTCTGTGCACATAACAAGGCACCGCACTAATTCATTGTGACCGCTATACGGTCGAAAGCAAATATCAAGCAACAAATTCTGCAAGGCAACGAAAGCAAGGCGCCGCAATAATTCTATGTGAACGATGCTTAACTCTCGAACGGTAAGAACAACAAATTCGCGATTGCGGCAACTAATTAGCCACAAATTCTGATATACTTATTTTTTATTTTTAGTAAGTTTTTGGGTGGTGGCGACGCTGGCTTGATATAAAGTTAGCGCCGCCACCACTTAAATGGCTGTAACTCTCGAACGGTAAGAGCAACAAATTCGCGATTGCGGCAACTAATTAGCCACAAATTAGCCACAAATTCTCCATATATATTTTTTTGGTTTTTCGAAAGTGGCGGCGCTAGCTTGATGCGGGTTCTGTTGCCTTTACTAGTTACCACTATCTTGGAATCACCTACAAAAGTGGTAATTTTAGGCCGTTCAGTACGTGATTTTCTCTTTAAACGTGCACTTTCCTTGAATTTTTTCACATCTAATCAATTCTTCGTCGTAAAATTTTCAATAACTTCGATATTTGTCGATTACTTTTACCTGTTTCATGATGAATAACGATGGTAGCATGCGTTTCAATCGAAAGCTCCTTTGATTTAGGCATATTTTTGTCGAATTTATAATATTCATCATCATCATACAGTCGTTATGCTTCTTAACAGAAGCGTCGTGATCCTTAAATGTTGGTGGATTGGTTATTACGCTTCCCCATAGTCCACAGATCAACTTTTGGACCCTTTAGATCATTAACATTTAAGGATGCTCTTGGCATATTACTCTCGGTAGGTTGCCGTTGCTTTCCGAGGGGAGAACGGTCAGAATAAAGTTCTTACTTTACTCGGATTCGAACCGGGTATTTAGCGTCCATAGTCAACTTGCGTGACCACTATGCTCCGACCGTCTCCATAATATTATAATATTACACGTTAGAAAATTTAAAATGTACTTGCAGCAAAATATTAGAGCAAAGTGAAATTCTGATATGTTTTAAAAATAACCTAATGGATTATAGTAAAGAAAGGAAGGCTACCTAATATATGCAATTCCACCCTCAAACTACTAATCGAGTGGTAGTTTTGTTCAAATTTCAACAGCAAAGAGAGTTTTGAATCCAACAGAAAATTTCACCTAAGGTTTAAGATAATGATAAATATTGACTTTTGCTACCAACTTATATTATAAATGATTCTTTATAACATTATGCATCGGATACCGCGCTTAAGTGAAATTTCGTAAAATTGCAAACACAGAGTTTTGTAGCCACACCCCCAATGGTTATCACCATAGAAATATTAGTTCGATCTTTAAAATCAAGTTGCCATCCTGTCAAATAACCAAATTTCTAGGACATAATCACAGTAGCGGAGCTAGTGGGGGGCGGACCGTCCCTGGCGGCACATTTTTTAGGATTAAAAAAAGGTCATGCAAAAATTTTTAGGGGCGGCATTAAGGGCGGCAAAAGAATTTTGTTTTGATATTTCATCAATTAGCAAATACGATTAATAATAGGTCATTCAAAACATTTTCCGCTCCGGGCGGCAAAAGTTTTAGCTACGCCACTGCATAACAATGTTGTAGTCATAACAAGATTGTTATGAAAATCACAATCGCACCGAATATCAACGCACAGCCCAAACTACTGGGTCCATACACCTGAAATTTTGCACAGAGTTTCTTATTATCTTTTATCTAATTTATTTATCTATCTTTATCTATTTATTATCTAATTATAGTGATTGGACAGAGATTCCCACTGTCGACGTCCCTCAAGTTTCCAAAGCACAGCTTAAACTTGTGGGGTGTACTGCCTATAGAAGCATGGATTTTCTTTAGAAAAAAGATATACATCAATATGGGATTTATCACCTATTTATCATAGTAATATTATCAAAATTAAAATACAATCGAAGTTTGATCAGAATGAACCACGAAAGTTTCTTAAATATTGGCGATAGTACTTGTCATTCACCGATAAGAAAGAAACCGAAGCTTTCGAATCGGAATTTAACAATGAATGAAAATGTTTCAATTGCATCGCAAATTCAAACAGAGAGCCTCAAGAAGTTGACGAAATCAATAGTAGGGAACCACAACAAGTAACTAATGAACGTAGTATCCAACAAGACCAAAACAGTGGTCAAGATGTATTAGAAAGGAGAGAACATTGAATCGTCAGTCTGGAAAAAGTTATGTGAGTGCGAAAGGAATCATTGTAGCTGGCAGAGAAATAAAACCGCTAAAGCAGTACAGAAAGAAGTGTAATTCGTGGTTAGATGAAACTGTTAGAAAGAGATTGTTTCACGAGTATTGGTCTTTGGGTTCCCACGATAAAAGGATTACATTTGTAGGTAACCTTGTAAGCATTAAGTTCAAGTGAGATGAAAGGTATTTTTCGTTAAACCGGACGTAAAAGTACTATTTCACGACCCGATTTCAGGTATGAAAAGTACCTACGCTACGCCTCCCCTCCCTATCCGCTCCTCGGACGTAAAATTGCATTTTCCGTCCTCGTGATGAAAAGTACTATCTTGTCATTAGTTTTTCTTGTATGGTGACTTTCATGGGCAGGGAAGGATTTAAGGTGTGCTCGTACTAGTTCCAGTTCTTCTTCACTTTTCTTATTCACACTACTGTTCTTACCACGTTGATCAGCCACAAATTTCTTTTCACAGCGTTGCATATAAACTTAGGATTTTCATCTAAGGTTTTACAAAAGCAATCTTTGCAGGCCAGGACTCTTATTCCATTAATTTCGAAAAAGTATTCATATATTACTTCTCTTACTTTATCGCTACTATCGGTTTTTCTTTTACGATTACATACGGTTTCTTGCTGACAAGGTTAGCTACAAATGTAATCCTTTTATCGTGGGAACCCAAAGACCAATACTCGTGAAACAATCTCTTTCTAACAGTTTCATCTAACCACGAATTACACTTCTTTTTGCACTGCTTTAGCGGTTTTATTTCTCTGCCAGCTGCAATGATTCCTTTCGCTCTCACATAACTTTTTCCAAACTGACGATTCAATGTTCTCTCCTTTCCAATAATACATCTTGACCACTGTTTTAGCACGTTTTGGTCTTGTTGGATACTTACGTTCATTAGTTACTTGTTGTGGTTCCCTACTATTGATTTCGTGAACTTCTTGAGGCTCTGTTTGAATTTGCGATGCAATTGAAACATTTTCATTCATTGTTAAATTCCGATTTGAAAACTTCGGTTTTTTTCTTATCGGTGAATGACAAGTACTATCGCCAATATTTAAGAAACTTTCGTGGTTCATTCTGATCAAACTTCGATTGTATTTTAATTTTAATTTTTAATAATATTACTATTAGTACCTAATAAATTTTGTTGACCTTATATAGAAAAATTAAATGGATAATAGTACTTTAATCTCTTAAAAAACGTGGATTAGCCAATGATATTCAAGCGCATAAGTCGATTTATGCCTTTTGTACCGAACATAATAAAATTATGCGTAGGTTCAAAAGGCATAAGTCAACTACGCCCTTTATACCGAACGGGATACAATTATTTTAACAGAGCTTTGATTTTTAAAATATATTTCTATAATTTGGTAGCGTTGTTCAATGGTCAATCTATGCATTATCAAATGCCAAACCTTGCTAAACACAAATGTCAAAAAACTGTTTCCATAGCAATCTTGATTCAATTGTTATCCCTATTGAAAGTTCTCATGCAGCTAAAAAAACACCCTATACTACAATATCTATCAGTTCCCGTTAAGTTTTTGAATATAACTTATAATTATATTCTATGTCAAATATTAATGCTTCTCTATAATAAGCTATATGATCAAAAACGTAAGATTTTTTCTATTTACCTACATCATGATCAAAAAGTACCCGGAATTTCTCAATAAAACGAAAACGGTTCATTATTCTTTTATATTTATTTTTTCCCTTTCAAAGTAATTCCCATTGGATACAATACGATTTGCTCAATCGTCTCGAAACGCAAAAATATATTTTTTCATAATCCCCTGTCTCCTCACCGGTAATCATGCTCTCGATAACATTTTGTCCAAAGAAAGTATTTCTTCAGGGATAGCAATGCGATGCTCTTTTGCAAAAAATTGTAAGAAAATTTGTGCAAGATTTCTGCCCAAACCGCGAAACGCCCCAAAACATCGTAAATAATGCTCTGCATCAATCCGAACGACACCCCAAGGTCGGATGTTATCTCCTTGATGCTCACTCGCACAATTTCCTTAATATTTTGGACTTTTTTGTCAGTCGAACAAGTGGATGGACGACCAGAACAAAGCAAATCATCAACCTCACTGCGGCCTGTTTTGAACTCTTTGTATCACTGGTATGCATGTGTTCTCGACTTTATCGAATCCTCGTAGGCTTTCTTTCACATTTTAAACGCTTCAGCACTTAAAGTTTCGTTTGAAACACAAAATTGCAGGTAAACTCTTTGCTGGAACTAAATTCGACATTGTGAAATTCGCAACACGCACCATACTGACTTGTTTACCAAGTTATTGTGCCCGAACCATCACACAGATTGGGCTAAAAATCGACATGTAAACAACTGATAGTTGTATCAGCATCGAGAAAAATGCATTTGACAAAGCGGGGTTCGTTTAAATGAAAAATTGCGGGTACTTTTTGATCATGATGTATAGTATAATTTTATTTTTCAACAGTTTATTAATAATTAGATTTTCAATTAATTTGATAATAATCATGTCATTCATTATAACATAGCTCCGAAGAGCTCAGAGACAGAAACATTATGTCATAGTTTACAGTGATTTTTTTTTAAATTTTTATACATTAACACTAACTTGTAATGTATTTAAAATAATTCATAATATAATTTTCATAAGTATTTTAATTCAAAATTATTAATTAATAATGACAATAATAATAATTATTATAATAGTGCATTTTTTCTTATATTGCTAAAATTTTGACAGAATCTATTTTTAAAGCTGAATCATCGTCGTTCCATGTTTCCAACCAAATATTTCTTTTTTCAAAAAAGTTTTTAATATAATTTCTTTCAGTATTTAACCATGGTTTTGCTCCAGTGTCTGAAATGTATCCATCGGGGAAATCATTTATACCTCCCACAGAAACTCCTAATGATAGATGATACTAAAAATAAATAAAATTATTATATTATTCTGACGAACTCGATATATTATAATAATATATTATTATTTAATTATTATCACGAGTTAATAACTTAACAATTTAGGTACTAAAAATCATTTAAAATATAACTTTAAATTTTCGCTTTCATTTTTATTGCGTTTTTAATTATTAGTTATACATTTTATTCGATTGTCCCATGAAGAAATGCTTTTTGTTAATAACCAAGCCGAGGGACGTGCAAAACTAAGTAAGTAATGAAATTTACCATCCTAAACCAATTTCTCATTTCATCAGATAGTAGATATTTATATTTTTGAATAGAAAAAATATATTTTATGTCGAAATATCAGGATTTTAATTTTTTTTATTACTTATCAGAAATAATGACAACTGTGATAAAAGAAACTAATAGTATAGGGTGTTTTTTTAGCTGCATGAGAACTTCAAAATGAAATAAAACATTAAAAACCTGACGGAATGTTTTGGTTATAATTTTTTTATGAAAGTACAGTTAAAGGCATTTATGATTTGAACATGACTTCCGGCATGTGACCACCACGACTAATGGTTACGAAGCGCATCCGTTCAGTCCAATTTTTGACCACTTTTTCCAATATTTCTGGCTTTATTTCATAAATGGCTTGCTGAATATTAGCCTCCAATGCTTCTAGAGTTGTTGGTTTGTTAGCATAAACCATGGATTTAACATACCCCCACAGAAAATAATCTGGAGGTGTCAAATCACACGATCTTGGAGGCCAATTGATAGGACCACGTTTTGAAATAATGTTGTCACCAAATTGTCCTTTCAATAAATTGATGGTTTCGTTGGCTGTGTGGCACGTAGCACCATCCTGTTGGAACCATAAATTGTCAATGTTTAGCTCTTGAAGTTTTGGAAACAAAAATGTATTGAGCATGTGTCGATATCTCACACCATTCACCGTAACGGTAGCTCCTTCCTCATTTCGAAAGACATATGGACCAATGATGCCGTTGGCGTGTATTCCACACCAAACAATCAATTTTAATGGATGCAATGGAGTCTCAAGATAATGTCCCGGATTGGTCTCACTCCATATATGGCAATTTTGTTTGTTCACATACCCATTTAACCAGAAATGTGCCTCGTCACTGAACAAAATTTTACGGTAAAAAAATGGATCCACTTCCAATTGGTTGTGAGCCCAATCTGGTAGCGTTGTTCAATGGTCAATCTATGCATTATGAAATGCAAAACCTTGCTAAACACAAATGTCAAAAAACTGTTTCCATAGCAATCTTGATTTAATTGTTATCCCTATTGAAAGTTCTCATGCAGCTAAAAAAACACCCTATAGTATAAAAATCTAAAATTTATTGGTGTTTTATGAACTACTAAATATTTTACAAAATTTAAATTTTGTTGGATTAAATGTTTAACACCTTCAATTTATAAAACTTAAAACGTGGTAATTATTATTTCCTCTGCTATCGATTTTATCGCATTCGGCTTTTTTTTGATTAAATTTTGATAACTGAAAAAGAAAACTTCAAACTTCGACTTCTCGCACGAAACGAGAAACCAAAAAAAATAAAAAAAATATTTTAAAACTTTAATCGAATTTGGATTTAATCGGAACTACAAAACATTTGACAAACATTTAAAAAAATTTTAAAATGCAAATTCAAATAGTATCTAGGTACTTGGAATATAAATTGAGACAGACATAGTAACAAAATTAATTAACAAACACAAATTAAATCACTGATATTATACATTTGCACTTAATTATTGAGGAACAGGAGTATCCTCGGGTAGAGTAGGATGATCCTCGAGAATAGCAGGAGGATCATCAAGAGGAGCAGGAGGATCTTCGAAAGAAGCAGGAGGATCCTTGAGAAGAGCATGAGGATCCTCGGGAGAAGCAGGAAGATCTTTAGGAAGAACCATATGATCCTCGAGACGATCGTCAGGACGACCCCTACCGTGTAAAATGTTCCAACGTACTTCTAAGCATTTAATATAACTGTTTATAACGTCCTTCACATGAACTATACCATCGTGATTAATTGTATATCTCATTCCCCAATCGTCAATATCGCTAAATATACAATCAACAAAATTTGACTGAAATCTTCTATATCGCGGCGGACTCTCAGCTCTTGGCTTGCAAAGTTCGCTTGAACCAGTTGAAGCACGTGATTTGGGTGCAGGTTGTTTCGTAGTTGTAGGAAGTGGGTTACTTAAGGTTCGAGTTTGACCAGATGATTTTTGCGAAGATCTTTCCATTTTATTAGATTTAACCAAAAACTGTACAAAAAGATTACGAAATAACACCTAATAATGTGCAGGCGTGTTGTTCAATAATTCTGCAATAAAAAGTAGATTTTGTAAGAAAAATACCTTAAACATGAAATTTGTGCCAATAATTACCGAATTTAATTATATTTTATCACTGTAACGCTGTGTTTTTTTATTTGCAGTATCAAAAACAATCGAGCTAATACAAACTGTTGCAATGCTACAAATTGCATGGTTTTTCCACCAGATTTGTAAAACTAAACTTTTAATAATAGAAAATAAGTAAATAGCGCGATTTTCAAAATTTTCCGTAAGTAGCTATCTAAAATTTTAAAAATTACTATAATACTACCACACTATTACTGGAATAGATATAATTTAGGATAATAAAAAGGGTGGTAATTAACCGCACTTTAAAATAGATCAAAATAGCTTTAAAAAGAAATGAATACACATTAAAAGAAATTTTAAAACTTAAATGAAAGGTAATGCACGAAAAAAAAATTCCACTTTGAAATATTTTAACACACTTTGTAAATGATGCCGTTTCCACTTAAAAACAATACATTGCACTATGAAACGTAGGTATACCCAATGAATAATACAGTCTAACTAAAATTGTTTGAGGAAACAGAGGATGACAAGACTGTCTTTTATACTAAATCAACAAATGCTACAAAATCCTTGACGCAAGAGGACGTACAAATCTGGAAACATACCCAATTGAAATCATCCAATGAAACAATGGGAATGTTTTGACAGTTTTTATAAAGTTCAGAAAATAATAATAATACATACCTACCTACTAACTTGCTATTCGGAAAATGATAATCCGCAAAGTGCAATTGCATCATTTTATAGTGGGTAAGCTTAAAGTTAAAATGAACCGATTTCAAAGTTCGATTCTGCCGTTTTATAGTTTATTTGTACAAAGTTGGAAGCATTTTTTTTTAAGTGCAATTATATATACCCCTAATAAAAATAACATTTTAAGATTCATGTCCAAAGCATGTTTTGGAAAACTCAAAATAATCAGACACGTATGGTTACAAATTTGCTGTATGAGTAATATTAAATCATCAAATCGGCAAAGCCAGCATATTTTGAACTTTACTAAAACTCTGTAAAAATGTTCTTTAGAGTTCCAAAGACCATAATCCACAAGGATTTAATTTTAATTATTAATAAATTTAATACCACTTCGACAATTTATTGTAATCGACAATTTGATTGGTCGCTGTCAGCTTTTACCTAAGTAAGGCAAGACAAGAATTTCGATGTGAACCAACTACCGAACATAATGTTAGTATTTTTTATTTTTTGTAATACTAAAGGTATACCGAAATGTTTATGTAAACAGAAGAAAATATTCACATTTAGTGGAAACTAGCAATCGTTTTTTCGTTTTAATTTTATAATACAATTCTGGAAATAAATGATATATTTATTACAACATTATGATTATACTTTTAATATTAACGAAACGGTTATATTGTTTGTCAGAACTTTAAGTAAATATTTAAAACGTTAATTTATTAACTCGTGATATGTCATTCTGACGAAAGACATACCTATGTCTGAAAGCTTAATAACATTATAAAAATAATTTATTAATAATTAATTTTTAAAATTTAAAATATTTTAAAATAAATAATTAATGGTTAAATAAATACCTCTCCATGAAACTGGGAACTTGTGGGTATGTTTCCAAATAACTGAGAATCGAAATAAAATTTCATGCTGCCTGAAATAAATAAAAATCGAATAAATGAATGAATTGATTATATTATTTGAATGTTTAATTAATTACCTGGAAGCCATTCTAAGGTGTATGTGTGAAAATTCGCATAGTAGGGATCGATAGATTTACGAGAAACTAAGTATTCACTACGTTCTGGTTCAATGTTTTGAATAACTGGACCAGCAAAAATCATTCGAGATCCAATATCATCATTTAAATTATTCCCTCTTAGGTGGTTGTTACCTCTACTATAAGCAATCCATATTTTCGTGAAATCTATATCATCACCACTGGGTTGTAATTGAATTACTAAAATAATTCATATAATATTTTTAAACTAAAATCTTGCCAAGGCCGTTGTTTCAGAACAAAAAAAGCTAGTTTTATTTTTTTGATAGTCTGCTATTTTCTGACAATGGTGAGATTATTTTTCACATTAATAATTGTCGACATTTATTGTTCGTAAAGCTAGTTTTCTTATTATAGCTTTTAGGAATTGGTAAATTCATTACAGATGTCGAAATGAAAATGGTTTTCTTTAAAAATCACCAGCAAAGGAATTACAATATGATATCATGTTGCAAAATCATCACTGAAATGAAAAAAGGCACCATGGGTGAATTTTTTGAATTTTGAAAATTTAATTTTTGAAAAATTAATTTCGTAAGATAAATTTTTGAATTTATGTTTTCCTTTAATTTATGACTTCTGTTTTGAAGAGGTTACGTCAATACCCCAGTTATTAAATGGGCGCCTGTGCCTTTTGTAGAGATTTGAACAGCTGAAAAAGTACTGAGGAACAGGAACAGTTTCAATTTTGCTTAATTTGTTAAAGTGGTAGGAATTTTTGAAAAGTTTGGGTTGGCATCGAATAAAAGTGACCGCGCAACGATACCCGAAAATGAGGAGAGATAAAAAGGGGAACATTTTAAGATTTAAGTGACGTCCGTCTTGCATTCTCCTTGGTTTTTGACAAAGTATCCAAATTTGGACCAGTTTGGCGTTTTAGTTTGGAATGCGTATTAATCCTGAGTGTTTTCCCAAGTGGGAAAGGAATTTATTAGTGTGGAAATTTGGAAAATTTGTTTTTGGTGTTTTCATTCAATTATTTTAGAGTTATTTAAGTTGGGAATAGACCGGATAAGTAAAATTGTTGGACCGCATGTAAGCATACAATTGGGATGGTCAATAATTGGATTGGTGTCTTTAAGTAGGAAGTTAATCAAGATTTGGAGAAGTATAATAAAATAAAATATTTTATTATAATTTCCTGCTTGTATTTCTAATCGGCAGGTTATTTAAATTACATTATTAATTGGTAGATACATGACCAGGCTTGATGGTTATGAATTGTGTTTTACTTGTTCAAATACCATAACTGAGGAGTTGATTTTTTTTATTCAATTTATCTACACATAAAATTTATCCTTATAGGTTAAAGTTTTGCATTTTCAAACAGAAATTTTATTGTGAGCAATTCACATCCATGGTGCTATTTTTCTTTCAGGAGAAACAATTAATTTGAATAATATTTCTGAGCAAAGCTGTGGCGTGTAGGTTGCTAAGGAGAAAACTTTTTTTTTAAATTTTTATACAGGGTGTCCCAAACCTCAACATCATCCCTTGGAAGGATGATTGGCCAGCTCATGAGCAGAATATCAAAATATGACCTTATTACAAAATCGTTAGTTTTCGAGATTTTGGCACTTTTAACCGTAAAGTTTGGTTTACACTCACAATTGGATTCAATAAATATGGTACATGTATATGGAAACCATACTTTACGGTTCTAACGATTCGATAACGATAACGAAAAAGTTACAGAATAATGGTGTAAATCAGTTATCGTGTGCCACAGGTACGAAATTTCATATTATAAGAATCTAATTTTGGTTAAGTAACTCTGAATAGCCCTGCTATTGATCACAGATTAAAACAGAACTAATAGTGCCATACTTTTAGAAAAAAGAAATGTTTTTCCCCGACTCAGAATTTTTGTTTATTTTATTTGCTAACCTCGACTCTTCATACTGTAAAAAAAATTGTACTACACTAACCTGGCAAGTTATTTTAAAATATTGCTCATTTTTCAAAGTGGTATAACATTTGGTATAATAATACTTTAGAAAGAAAGATATAGCTATTTTACTGCAAAAGAGGTTCATTGTGAAATTATTACAATAATCAGGAATTCAAATAAAAATAATATTTTTAGATTAAAGTGACAGGTATTTACGAGGGGAGTTCTTTATGTTATCTACCTAGCTATGACAACAAGGAGTTAGAGGACAAATAAAATTTTATTTTTCAACGTAAGAACCATTAACAATAACACACTTAATTCCAACGTTTTTCTAATAACACTGTGGCTTCGAAAAAATATTCTTTTGGTAATTCTGCAAAATACGACTCCACAGCGTTTTCCAAGACCCTCTCAAGTGTTTTTTGAGTTTTGAAAAGAGATAATAGTCACAGGGGGCGAGGTCGGGACTGTAAGGTGGATGTTGTAATTCCTTAAAGCCGCTATCATTGAACAATTCGTGCTTTATGCACCCTGCAGTTGTCGTGCAGAAGCAGAATTTTCAGACCATAATTGTGGGTTTTTTTTTCGTGTATAGCCGCTTTCAAGTTCTTAATTGTGTCTTTGTAGACATGCCCCGTTATTGTAGTCCCTTTTGTGGCATATACTCAATTAAAGAATCCTCTCGTTGTCCTAGAAAACTGTGGCCATCACTTTCCCTTAGAAAATTGGATCTTCGCCTTCTTGGGTGGTGGAGAGCCCTTATGAACCCATTGCATGGACTCTTGCTTCGTAGGAGAGTCCTAGTGGTATACCCAGATCTCATCCCCAGTTACAATTCTACAGAAGAAGTCTTCATCTTGGGATAAAGCAGTAAAATTCTCCTCGGAAATTAGTTCGCCTCTGTGTTCAAGTTGAAAATCACTCATTTTTGCCTCTTTAATCTGATATGAAAATGACAAATGTTAAGCGATTGGAACCAAACTTGAAGATGACACTATGAAATGTCACAGACACTAACTTGGTGTAAGAAAATTGTAGCGATAGCATAATAATATTGTTGTCATAGTTAGGTAGATAACATAAAAAACTCCCCTCGTACTTAAAACTAAACAAAACACTAACAAAACGATAGTCTATCGTTTGTATTGTACTGTTTATTCTTTCTGGGACTTTCAAAACTGTCTTCCATGACCTTGGAATCATCGTGGCTGTCTTCCATTGTTATTTTTCATAATAATAATAATTTAATATTTTAAAATATTCAAGCGACAACCTTGTTATAAATATAGTCAAATTTTTACATTTCATGTACGGTAGATACAAGAGGGTAAATAGAGAAAATATAAGGCTTGTTAAAATACCGTAAGCCTGCCGGCCACTGACTCAGACTATCTAGCTTTTTTGATCTGGAAGAAACGGGCCTACGTATAACTTTTACAAACCAGGAACAATCCAATCTCCAGCTGGAAGTTTAGCTTGAATTTCAATTCTTCCATATTTAAAATTAACTAGAGATTTCATCTTAGCAGACTTCACTGGAGGTAATAAAAACGCAGATGCTTGTTGGAAAAAACATTCGTTTTCTTTATTTGAGGTGCATCTAAAAGTTAAAATAAATAATAACAAAGAAGGAAAATTGGTCATGTGATTTTCCCACCAGTGTAATTACGGGATTGTAATTACGGGATCTAAAACTTGCTAGCAAATTGCGAGATGAAATAACATGAAAATTGCTAGCAAATAGCGCCTAAAAAGTGTTCGTAATTTTTTAATTTTCAAGTTTTATGATTTTTCTTAAAAGCAATTTGATACTAATAATAATTGGTGTGGAGATAATTGAACGGTCGCTTGAAAAGTACGTCTCTAATCTAAGACAAACGCGCGCCCTCGACCACTGTATGATCGTTACTAAACCTACATGACAGAAAACTTTAAGTTTATCCGCTCTTTCGAATGAGCGCCACCCACCCGTCTCGGAATAACTGTCGCTTCACGGCATGCGTTTCAAATAAGGAAGTTTCCCTGCCGCATCCTGTATAAGAAACCTCATCCTTATTAGTTTTTAAATAACGCCCTGTACATACAAGTTATATAAAGACTCTCATAGTTTGGAATATTCAGAATAAATTATTTACAATATTTTAATTAGATTAGTTAGAATATTCAAATTTGTACATACCCTACTGTTAGATTTAATGATCCTCTTACATCACTATCTTCTCTTAATGCAATTGGTTGTAAATGTAAAGTACCATTTTTTACGAAACGGGTTTCGTCTATATTTTGATAAGAATTGAATTCGTAATTCTAAAATTGGAAATAAACAAGTTTATAATGATTGAATTAATATAATAATAGTTTGTAGTGCATAACATTAAAATTAAGTAATTCTGATAGGTGGTGCAACATTGTATTGCAAGAAGACGTGGCCTTACCAGTACACCGCTAAAGGTCAATCACCAAAATCAAATCAGAAACTGTATCGTCATTTTAAATGAAAATTAATCTAAAACGTGCAACGTGTTATAAAATCGAGTGCTCAGAAAATAGTGTTTATAATTTTTTGGATAAGAATTATTGTACTTAATTTACTGATTGTACAAGATGAACTGTTGTTATTTGCATAACTTTATGTAATTTGGTTTCTGCAATATCATGACTTAAACCGAAATAATGATCATAATATTTGAAATTTTATTTGTATCTAAGTTGACGAACAGCAAAGGAGAATAAGATAAGAAAGGATAATAAATTGCCTTATTTCATTATTATTTTCTTGGTAATATCATATATCGCACCCCCAGAAAGAAAGGGGTATACTAAGTCTCAAACATCATTTTGAGCTACAAAAGTACCAAATTTAACAGATGAAAAAGGAAACTTTGCGGTTGTTTAGCGGCAATAATTTATATAAGATTTTTTTTTTATAAATAAAGCTTGAGGAGACGAATATTTTGGTATATCTAACTCAAAGGTCACGTTTTGGACTGCTTATACCCTTTTTTTCTTAGGGTACGATATATCTCGTCAACTTACCCACTTGTCTTCGTCAACTTAACGCTATTGTATGTACGATGACGAGCTTACTTTTTTTTTTAAAGTTCGCCAATTTTTAAAAATATGTTAATTTTTACAAAAAAAATAATCAGTGGTGTGATGTACTTTTAAAATAATAACATAACGTCAATACGTTATGTTATTCTATAGTGTTTTTCGCAAAACGGTCTCACGTATCATTTTAACAAGCCGCTATTATTATAACGTGAACGTTATAATAAAGGTTTTCCTAACCGTTATAGTGCGAAATATAACGGGTAAAATTTAGGTGCATTTATATTTCGCACTATAACGGTTAGGAAAACCTTTATTATAACGTTTACGTTATAATAATAGCGGCTTGTTAAAATGATACGTGCGACCGTTTCGCGAAAAACACTATAGAATAACATAACGTATTGACGTTATGTTATTATTTTAAAAGTACATCACACCACTGATTATGTAAATCAGTTAAAGTATTTATATAACCAATGCAGTTAGTCTGCAAATATATAATTAGTCATGTATCCGCAAATGGCCAAAATTATACATTAAAGATATTTTTAATAAATTAGTTTTTTCGGCGGTCGGAGCATAGTGGTCACGCGAGTTGACTATGAACGCTAAAAATACCCGGTTCGAATCCGGGTGAAGTAAGAACTTTATTCTGGCCGCTTCTCTGGTCCTCCAGGTTGGGGGTTCTATGTCAGGCTTGCTCCTCGTCGTAGGTAAAAAATGTAAAATGCTAACAAAATCCAAAGCCAATTTGGCGTTTGAGAACCGGAAAGTTTATCTATACAGTAGAACCCCGATTATCCGTGCGCGCTTTATCAGGGCGGCGGATTTTCCATGGCTGACGAATGCTGACGGCCAGAGGTTGGCGCATGAACGCTGAATGCACCGTGCGGACGTTCGTCTCGGGGAATCCCCCATCTATGTGTTTACTTATTATTTTCGCCAACTGCCGACCGACTCGTTAGTTAAACGTAAACAGCCGCACAAAATGCAGCGTACCGGTGCTAATGAAAAGCCTAAACGCAATGTTTTAACTATTGAACAAAATATTGACACATGTATTTTTATGAATAAATTATTAAAACAATAAAAATGAGGTCTTTGGATTATCCGTGTTTTCGATTATCCGGCGAAGGCTCGGTCCCGGCTGGCCCGGATAATCGAGGTTCTACTGTATATAGTTTTTTAAATCTTAAAACCTAGACACGTAGGAGCATTTAGAATATTGTGGGGGTCATTATCCGATAATCACCGATTATGAAACCAAAAAAAGACATTTGAGATATTTGTAATTTACTGGATGTCCAAATAGCGTCGCCGCACCGGCGCTGCAAGGACTTATACTTTTTCATTTGCGATTATCGTAAATCTATGTAAAAAACATTTTAAAAGAAAGCCACCAAGATATTCGCTTATAAGCTCAAAGAGAAGGTGACAATCGTCCTTCACTGGAGAACTATACTTTTACAAAGTGATACTGACTATGGACCTGACTATAATATTAGATGGTCCATTTTTTTAAATTTTTATTTATTTACGGAAATATTCTTTTTTCTACAGCAGATGTTAAAGCGCGATTTGTCCGACTGAAAATAATTGAATAAGTAACACTTTAACCAGCATGAGTAGATAAAATAGCATTTTAACAGCAAGGTAAATAAATTATACTTTATTTTTACTCAAATTAATTATAAAACTATAGCAACCGATGAAGATTCCAAAGTGTGTTTGATTTATTTATAATTTGAATTTCGTATAATGTTTTCTTTAACATCTGCTATAGAAAAAAATTAAATTCTACACACGACGATAAAATTTCATTATCGATACACGAAAAATAATTTCCGCTGGTCGATAAAATTCAATTTTATGAGGCGGTCGAAGCTTAGCGGTCACGCGAGTTGACTATGAACGCTAAATACCCGGTTCGAATCCGAGTAAAGTAAGAACTTTATTCTGGCCGTCTCTCCCTCGGCAGGCAATGGCAAACCACCGGGGTGTAATCTGCCATGAGAAACCTTGTCTTAGGGTAAAAAAAGGACCTAGTACGAAACATATAAAGTACATAAATCGTCCCCAAATTAAAAGGTTCACCAAACCCTCTTTAGGGTAAAAGGACCGAGAAAGAAAGACTACTATACTAACATTCAATGTTAGTGAAGGAAGTAAAGTTAAGTTACAATGAAGGATAGTAATTAAATATTGGAAGTAATAAAGGTATATTGAAAACGTACATAAAAGGTTAAAATATCAGCGGCGGACTCTCATTACGTATATAATACAACACATAATATAATAAACGTAATTTATTAAAATATAACACTAATTTAAAGAGACGGTCTTTATCATAGCGATTAAACGCATAAACTGCTAACACAGAGAACCCGGTGCGACTCCGGATGAAGTTAGAATCATATTGTGGCCGTCTCCCCTCGGCAGGCAATGGCAAACCACCGGGGTATAATCTGCCATGAAAAGCCTTTGTTAAAAGGCTCACAACACCCTGCAGAAGGGTTATGGACTGAGATCCCAATTATACTATACGTCTAATATACGAACGTGCGTTACCTGGGACATTGCTTTAGTTGTTAATTTTATTATTGCTATAATTAAAGTACCTATTACAGTAGAACCTCGATTATCCGTGCGCGCATTATCCTTGAGGCGGTATATCCGTGCACTGCCGGCGATTTATCTTAGGGTGTTTGCAACTTCGATAGTATGTATACTATGCAAAATCAAAACTCTACAATTTCTGCTTACTTCAGAGGTGCACTTGGATTATATAAAAAGATATTTAGTATTATGTAAAAAACGTCAATTAAAATTATTCGTGTTTTTCAATTATCCATGCAGAGCACGGTCATAGTCGGCTTAGATAATCGAGGTTCTATGTATATTAATTTCTTACCGGTTCTGAATTAGTAGGTATTCTGTGTTCGAACGACCATTTATTTAAATTAATAACTGGAGTATTAAAGGAATCTGTAAAAATAACGTCCCCAATACAAACATTTCTTCTATTAACTATTGTTGTTGCAATAATACATTGTGTAGTGAGCGGCGAATACGAATCCAATAACTCTAAAATGCATAAATTATTAATTCTAATAAAAAAATCTTTTCTGCATAGGGTGACTACTGAAGACTAAAGAATAATCTATATAAAACACAAATAATGAATAATTAATGGATATTTTTGTGGAATAGTATTATGTATTAAGGTGGCCGATTTCTATAGGGATTATCTACTTAAGAGCACTCCGGATCACGTGACTTTCTCTGTTTACGTAGGGAACGTCTAATTCGATTATTATATAAAAAAAGTTAATTTTGCTTTTGCTATTTCATTTTTAAATTTATTTTGAACTGTGGATACTCCTTAAAATTTGAAAAAAAAATTAAATAATTTTTTTTTTACTGAATTTAAATATTATTCGAAATAGTATTGAGTATCCACTGTTTGTCTCTATATATTATTAATAATAGTTCAAATTGTTTACATAAAATAATTGCGTTTATAGCCTACAGAAGTTCTTTTCGTAATCAAAAGGAAGGCGTTTGATTGGCTTTCGACTGAGAAAGTCACGTGATCCGGAGTGCTCTTAACTAGAATTTATGTAACAACGATTACAATTAAATAATACTATTGTTACAGTTACGAAAATGTTATAGGTTGTTTCTCAAAGCTTCCCGTGTAACATATTGAAATATGAGACAATTATGTGTATTAGTTTTCGCGTAATCATGAGATTTCGCATACGCATGCGCAATACGCGTCATAGCTTTATTTATTTAATTATCGATTCAATAATTATCTTATACGCCTCATATTTCAATATGGAGGTAAAGGGGTGATTTTTTTTTTAATTTAAGACTTCTGCTGATGTCACTCAACGGCTATTGTGATTTTTTTTTTCAGTGAAAATTCGGTCGGGAACATCGTTAATAGTATATTACATAACAAGCGTGGAAAGTGAGACATTTCGCATGAGTGTGTAAGTTTTTCACGAGGCGCAGCCAAGTGCAGAAATCACACGAATGCATGAACATTTCACATAATTAAGTAGGCACGAAAGTCGTCAATATCATCAACCCGTGCGTTATGACTGTGCGTTATTATAACGCACAGTTAACTTGAATTTAGTAGGCTGCTTTGAAATTTTGACGTTAACTACAATTAATAAATAATATATTGCTCTTGTTTTCTAAAATCAAATTAATTCGTGAAAACGACATAAAAATGGATTTATTTTTTTATGGTCGCGGTCGTAGGAAAAGTAGTGTACATAACTCGCAGAAAAGTGCCTTTCATGCATTCGTGTGATTTCTGCACTTGGCTGCGCCTCGTGCAAAACTTACACACTCATGCGAAATGTGTCACTTTCCACGCTTGTTATGTAATATACTATTTTTTAAATCATAGGAATTTCCGTTCCTCCTTTCGAATCGCGCGGAAAGTAATGGATGGTGAAAATGTATTGTTGAGGTAGGGTATGCACCTAGAATCGAAAGATTAAGCACCACATGTTCATGCTCTTGTCTGACATCAACAGAAATTTTGCACACACCCATGTGATTTATTTTTATAAATAAATAAAACTTGTAAATAGCAAATAATCAAGTTGAAAAGATTTAGGGCCGATATATTCTCCTCTGGTTAAAGTGTCGGATAACTATGTGTTCAGTAAATTTATAAACCTCCTTGTTGATTGGTGATTTTACTGAAATGTGAAAATGTGATTGGTGACAGTTTATTTATCTGTCAGTTACGCTATTGAACACAATTAACACAATTAACAATAACAAACACAATATATTGGCCCTTAAACTGCTTATTTATTATTTTTATTTAATTTATATTATTTCTTTATAAAAAAAATAACACGGACGCATGCAAAATTGCCTCTCGAGTCAGACCAGGGAATGTCCTGTGGACATACTAGACTAAGGCCCTTCGTTCACCGGACCGATACGATAACGATGCGATATTCAAAAATGTCACTTGTTAATCGTCGCGGTATCACTTACTTGTCGGACACATGCTTTTTAATATAAACTCGTACACCGATAAGATAACGTTGCGATATATAAGCAACTTGCAAACAACTTATCGTCTGGCGATTCGCTGTGTCAGTTTCTTTGCGATATTTTAGTATTTATCGCAGACAAGAGTGGTGGTTGTGCTTTGTAAACCATGGCTCCTATAAATAAAAGCGAACAGCAATTTTCTTTAAAGCTCGGGGAAGCTGTGGAAAAATACCCCTGTTTGTACAATTATAAGCTACAGGAATACTCTAGAAGGGACGTGGTTGAGCAAACATGGACAGTAGAGAAGAATGCGGGACTACTTTTTCTTGTCCCGTCCCGTCCCACAGAGCCGCTTCGTCCTGTAGTCCCGCCTTGTCCCGCGGGTCCCGCAAATCCCGCAAATTTGTTTATAGGGGTGCTGCTATAGTATGCGGTCTAAAAAAATTATATACCGTAACATGCTACAACTTGGGACACTATCACAACTTGGGACAGTTTGCACACTATTCAAAAACCTCAATCTGGCAAAGTTGTATCTAGGTTTTTTGATTCAACATGCGTAATACTTGTTTATTATGCGTATTTCAGAGGTCCTTGATTAAGTCACGTGAGATCATTTGAGAAGAATGCATCGGTGTGTTGATAAATGTTATTGAAAAATATTACGTAAATTTTATACCTTGGAAAACTTCTGGTGGGGCGGTGGCGCATGGCGGTGTGGCTGTAAATTGTTGTAAGTTCATATTTTGAATCTTTATAGCAAATGTTATTGTTAATTGAATGGTTTAACTAGAACTTTTATATTTTAAACCCCTTTTTTTATTAATTTGTTTTTTAAAAAATACTTCCTTACAACTTGGGACACCTATCATCTGATGTAAATGTTGTGATGTAAAAGTGTGTTCTTATCAAATAGGAAGATATCAGTTGGTTGACATCGACTAGATTATTTTTAAAGTATTTTAAAACATTTTAAAGGGTTTTAAGGATTTTTTACGTAACTTTTAAAGGAGTGCCCGATTTTACATATATCTAAGAAATGCAGGTCGTATTAGTGACTTTTTAGATCATAGATACTTTTTTTATATGCTACTATGTAGTTTTTCCCTTTTTTAAAAAGAATATACTTGTTCCATGTTGTGAACGGCTCAAACAATTTGATTTCTTAGAATATTTCAATAACTCTCCCAAGTTGTAACACCCGTGAGGTAACTTGGGACACCTAGTTTTAAAACAAAAAGGCTGAAATATGCAATATTTTCAAAATGTCAGAACGTATCGTTAAAGTACTCAAAGAGACCGGAAAAATGGCTATCTCCGATAACTGAAGGGAAGAGTACAAAAAGAATGGCACATCGTTGAATGTCAAAAGTGTCCCAAGTTTAGCATGTTACGGTAATCATAATTCATAAATAATAATTTATGGTAGACCGCACACTATAGCGGCACCCAATTGAAATCCCGTCCCGCGCGGGACTCAATTGCGGGACGGGATTTTTTCCGTCCCGCATTTTTCTCTAATGGGCAGAGGTTGCGGCTGAAGTAGACGAAACAGCTATGTAATTTAATAACTTTTTACTACTAGTATTATTGATACAATTTTATTCATGTAAACAATATTTCCATTGCCAAGGCAATGCCACTAACGGTTTTAGAAAATAAAATGACAAGTAATCCCTTAAAAGTTTTTTTTCCCACTCGTTTTCTATGATGGAGGTACCAGTACGCAGCGACACCATCATCCTCATCTGAAGACATCATGAAAGGTACTGAACATAAATATCGTCGCGATTCTGTCGTGATATCATTTTGGTGAACGTAATTAAATTAATCACTTGGCAACTTATCGCTTACGATTTTTAAAAATCGCATCGTTATCGTATCGCAATCGTATCGGTCCGGTGGACGAAGGGCCTAACGCTACGTATATGCAAGTATTATAGGTATATTAAATATTTATATGATCGGATTATACATAAACTATATCCACCGGATCGTGAACTGGAAAGAGAAGGTAAACACAGGAAGGACCGAAGAGCAATGGCGGCGGATGCAAGAACAAGTGTATAAAATTGTAAATATGTAATTGTGCAATGTTGGAATAATGAGGATTAATCCCAATCAGTAAACAGATTTGTTAAGTCTAATTGGACAGTCATATTTCCTCGGGAAAGTAAGACTATTATTGTATTGTGTATAGGGTGTCTCAGTAACACCGCCTATTTTGAATTTAGTTCCATTTTTTAAGTGTCGGTCGTATATACTCGTACACTTTATTTTTGTATGCGGTCCTTTAATAGTTATAAACAATTCTTTGTTTTATAAATCTAAATTTCGGGAGAAAAAGCTGAAAAAATTATATATGCTTAATTAGATCTAAATAAACATTTTTTGTCTCTGACTTTTCCCGAAAAATCAATGGTTTCTAAGATAAAACCGAAACCAATTGTCCAATTCGAATAAATAAAAAACGAAAATATTCAGCCAACCTTTAGCTAGCACGACATATTTTTTTCTTTATCAATTTTAGTGTTACTAACAGTACAGTAAAGACTGTATTGGAGTAAACTCTCACACGTCGTCCTCAGCAAGTACCTAACGTCCGTAACTCCGTACGTGCGCTAAACGCTAATGGACAAGCTGATGTACTTACAACTTAAAAATTCGCAAAAAAATTTGTTAGTCAATAATAAGGAGTATTTAATAGTTATTTTTATCATTAGGCTGGAAACTGAATTTTTCCGAGTGCGAGATTTTTTACAGGCCGAGGCGGATTAGCCGAGGCCTGTATTTACGAGTACTCGGAAAACAGTTTCCTGCCGCATGATAAACGTAATTTTTTACTCCGACTTCTATAATTTTTATAAGGTTTTTTACACGAGGCGCAGCCGAGGGTAAAAATTACCCGAAGGACGAAAAGTCACTTTACTCCCGAGCGCGAATATACTATTTTTTGCCTTTCCGAAAGCCAATTACGAAATTCAAAGCAAATATTTGTTCGAATAAGCGAGAATTACCAACCATACAGTCTAAAGCCAGACAAAGTGTTGATTGAGTAATTCAACTTAAGTTGGAATACCAATGTCGTTGGAATACCAACTTAAGTTGGTGGTAATTAGCTAAGCTAAAGTATGCCCCATAAGTCAGATTCAGATTGAAAGGAAAGAAAGAAAAGTGAAAAGTGAGTGTGAAAAGATCGTAAATTAAAATTAAAAATGAGTTCTAATATTGAAATAGCTGAAGCAGCTAAGTTGGCTTGTGTGGAAGCATTTTACCTTCAAAGTCGAGGAAGTTATATGAAAAACAATACGATGACTTTGTGAAGTGGTGTGGCAAAAAAAACGTGGCGGACTGCTACACGGAAGATGTTTTTTGGCTTTCTTCTACGAAAAAGCAAAAATTGTAAAGGCGTCCACCATGTGGTCTCATTATTCAATGATAAAGGCGATGATGAAAGTACATCACGATATTGATATTGGCGGTTATCACAAATTAACGGGTTTCCTAAAAAGGAAGAACGTCGGGTACGTTTCGAAGAAATCCCGTGTACTTTCTTCGGACCATGTGGCAAATTTTTTAAGGGAGGCACCGTCCGAGCAATATTTGGTGGCTAAAGTAAGTAATTTTTTAACTAAAAATTGTACTATTATGAACGACGTTGTTTTTCGTAGGTTGCGCTTATATTTGGACTTGCAGGGGCATGCAGAGGGAACGAATTAGTTAATTTGGATGTTAATGACGTCCAAGAAATTGATTCTTCGACGTTGTTATGTTCGTTACGGAAAACGAAAACTAGCAAAGACCGCTCGTTTATTATTAAGAATTTTGAAGGTAGTCCTGTGGATTATTTTCAAATCTGCAAATCGTATATGGCGTTACGACAGCCCGATACAGGTCATTCGAGGTTTTTCGTGCAGTACAGAAATGGAAAATGTACTTCACAAGTTGTCGGGAAAAATACTTTAGGGCAACTGCCACAGAAAATCGCGGAGTACATACAGGGGTTACTATGGACGTATTGAAGCGCCATGGTGGTTGGAAGTCTTCAGCGGTGGCTGAGGGGTATGTAGAGAACTCCACCAATATATATATATATATAAATATATAAATAAAATTTTCAGTAATGTGAAGGCCGATTATAAGTTGCCGATGAAGTTACCGATGAAGTTGCCGATGAAGTTGTGAACCCCGTTGTCACCGTTTCAAACCAGCAACAAAATCTAACAACTTCGGTGGATTTTAATCGGTTGTTTCAAATTATTCTTGCTCAAATTTTAATATAACTGTTAATTTAAATGGTGGTAATAAAAATTTGTAAGTCTTTTTACTTTTCCTCCCGCTAATTTACTTTCCCCCCCCCCTCCTAAGAAAAGTGGCACTTTGCTCCCGCAAAACTGGGAGTAAAGTGACCACTCCCCGAAAGGCAAAAACTATTTTACGCAGTGTGTTTACATCATGATCAAAAAGTACCCGGAATTTCTCAATAAAACGAAAACGGTTCAATTATTCTTTGATATTAATTTTTTCCCCTTCAAAGTAATTCCCATTGGATGCAATACACATATTTCAACGCTTCTTCCAATCTTCAAAACACTTTTCATAGGCCGATTTTGGAATCTCTTTGAGCGCGCTCTGCGAATTTTCTTTTATCGCCTCAATCGTCTCGAAACGCAAAAATTTTTTTTTTCATATTCCCCTGTCTCCTCACCGGTAATAATGCTCTCGATAACATTTTGTCCAAAGAAAGTATTTCTTCACGGATAGCAATGCAATGCTCTTTCTGCAAAAAATTATAAGAAAATTTGTGCTAGATTTCTGCCCAAGCCGCGAAACGCCTCAAAACATCGTAAATAATGCTCTGCATCAATCCGAACGACACCCCAAGGTCGGATGTTATCTCCTTGATGCTCACTCGCACAATTTCCTTAATATTTTGGACTTTTGTATCAGTCGAATAAGTGGATGGACGGCTAGAACAAAGCAAATCATCAACCACACTCTGGCCGTTTATTTGAACTCTTTATATCACTGGTATGCCTCTGTTCTCGACTTTGTCGAATCCTCGTAGGCTTTCTTTCACATTTTAAAAGCTTCAGCACTTAAAATTTCGTTTGAAACACAAAATTTCAGGAAAATTCTTTGCTCGAACTAAATTCGACATTGTGAAATTCGCAACACGCACCATACACTGACTTGTTTACCAATTTATTGTGCCCGAACCATCACACAGATTAGGCTAAAAATTGACATGTAAACAGCCGACAGTTGTATCAACCTCGAGAAAAATGCATTTGACAATATCTCAAGCGGGGTTCGTTTAAATGAAAAATTCCGTGTACTTTTTGATCATGATGTAGGTAAGTAAATAACTTTTAAAAAAGGTTGAGAATCACTGGTCTAGTAAATAAGTATTTTAAATTATGACAATCCACATTTACCTAAAGCTTCCATCCTACTCGCCGGACGGACAGACGTACCTACGCGCAGAGGACGAGGTGTGAGAGCTCTACTCCAATACAGTTTTCGGCATTTATCGAAATTTATTTTAAAAACCATTGATTTTACGAGAAAAGTAAAAGAGACAAAAAATGTTTAATTTGATCTAATTAAGCATATTATATAATTTTTTCAGCATTTTCTCCCGAAATTTAGATTTATAAAACAAAGAATTGTTTATAACTATTAAAGGACCGCATAAAAAATTAAGGTGTATATAGAAGTTTTTTCTCAGGATAATAATTATAAGGAAACGAATAAAATCATTTCCAGCCACTAGAACGCTCGTTGGTCGGTTAAAGGGCCGTTCAGACGAGGCAAGTTGGTAAGTGATTTAGTTAATTTTAACTTAATTTTAACTTAATTTTAAGTTAATTCCACGTGTGGACAGTTGATTTAGTGGTAAGTGATTAAGTAACAATTTAGTTGGTAAGTGGTAAGTAAAATAGAATCCAGTCTATTTTTCGATTTAGTTAAGTTGCGCGCGCATCTTCTAAGGCGTGGTCAGCACTGTTTATAAAATTATCGGGTGTAAACACTTAATAAAAAACTTTTAACTTGAAGTTTTAAACTTTTAAAGTTAAAAATCATTCTAAACAGATATTTGTTTGTAAATGTCGAAATGAACGGAAGAGTCGACAATAAAATTTGTAGAAAATTATGTACTCCACGAATGTTTGTGGAATTTTAAAAGTTCGGCTTATAAAAATAAGCAAGCCAGACAAAGTGCCATGACTGAAATTGTACATCATACAATGCAAATTAATAATTTTGGTATAAAGAAAGTGGATAAAAAATAAAAAGTATCCGACCTACTTACCACTTACCACTAAACAACTTAAATGCGTGTGAACGGATAGCCACTAAATTTTAACTTAAAATTAACTTAAAGGGGCAGCGCCTAAAAAAAAAACTCAAAAGATGGCGCTGCTGATTCTCAATTAATTATTTTTACTCGGAACCTCCAGGCTTTAATATTTAAAATATAGCAAATTTGTTGAGATAATACTATTCTATAAACAATATTCTTGGTATTGAGCTTTTTTGGGTTCATAATGTTGAATATTTACAAGTATATTCCAAAAAGATATGCACATGTGAAAATATTGAATATATTTAAAAATATTTATCTTTGAAAGCTCAAACTTCCTTATTGCCTAGCTTAGTTATCGTTTATTCATATGACTTTTATAAATTATTAGAATTCTGTTTTGGTGAAAAGATAACTATAAAAGATTAATATTTTAGGGCACGCCATCTGTCGAAACATGTTTTTGCATCAAAATTTGCAGCGCGGTCTTAACTTCTAAAAATTATTATTGACAATTTCTACTTGGTACTAAGTATATTTGTTTCTTTTCATGTCGGTTTGGTATTGAATGTTTTAAATTGACCCACATTGAAAAAAATTATCAAACTGTAATTTCGAAATTTTTTTTATAAATTAAAATTATGAACCCAAAAAAGCTCAATACCAAGAATATTGTTTATAGAATAGTATTATCTCAACAAATTTGCTATATTTTAAATATTAAAGCCTGGAGGTTCCGAGTAAAAATAATTAATTGAGAATCAGCAGCGCCATCTTTTGAGTTTCTTATTTAGGCGCTGCCCCTTTAACGATTTAGTTACCACTTACCAACTTGCCTCGTCTGAACGGCCCTTTAGTGAACTGAAAATGGGGATAAACCGCTCGCCTATTAGATATTGTACTAACAAGCCCGGCACCCAGCTTACTAGATCAACTTCCTGCCTAATTCAAAATAGGCGTTACTGGGACAACCTATGTATTATGTAAGTGTTAAGGCCCCTTCAGACGATCAATATTATTGTCAATATATTGATATTGTTAATATTATTGAACGTGTGAGGGTCAATAAATATTTATCGTCTGAGTCAAATGCACTGTGTCAATATTGATTGACAGTATTAACAATATATATTGATCGTCTGAACGGCCCTTTAAGTATTCAGTGAAGAAAACAAATTGGTGATAAAAATGTAATTTATATTATATATTTTTTAATCTAGGTTTGCACCGACCTGATACTTCAAAACTTTCTTTTTCCAATATATATCCTAAACGATTTACAGTAGCAAAAACTCTGTAATTAATAACATCACTAACTTTTAGCAAGTTTGAAAATTCTAGAACCAACTTATCTCCAGTTACAACTTTCGTTTCTTGTGAAATCTTTGCTGGTCTATTGGATAATTTTTCATTTACATTAGCAGTCAATTTAAATAGCGTAACGTTACCATTTTCTGTAAAAATATAATAATATATTAATATTAAATAATAATAATATTAAAGTTTATTTAACCTTTAATAATCTACAAGGTACGTCAATATAGTTATTTATGTATCTAGTCCTGAAAGTGCATCTTTTTGGTATGAGCGTGGAAAATTATAGACTGAGGCGTAGCCGAAGTCTATAACCACGTAAATGCTAAAAAGGCACTTTAAGGACAAGGTGCATACACAATTTCATGTGAAATGTGAAAAAAAAACAATGAAATGTGAATAAAATGCACATACAGGGTGTCCCCGCACTCACTTTACATAACTTAGGTGGTGATAAATAGGGTCCGGATTTGTAGGCATTTGCATGTTTTTTTTGCGTACAGGCACGTGAAAAATTTTAAAAGGGGAGCATGTTATACGCCTTTCTGAATCGTTTTATATAGTTTTTATTTTGCCTATAATGCATATTTTGTTAAGTGCATATTTGGCGGTTTGTTGCCTATAAATGCTTATTTGCTTATATTGGTATATATTTTGCATATTTAGCAAATCAAGTAATAAAATTTTAAATAATTTTAATTATTCTCTTTCTGATATTGCCGCATTTTGTATTATTTAAAACAATAATTTTAATTAATAACTATCTACTTTGTCAACTGTAAGGTGATTCAGTGCAATAACTGCATATACTATTAATATTATTGCTCTGATCATGTTACCAAGAAGGTGCATGTGGCCCCCCCCTTTTCGAATTTTGACTCCAAAATAGACTCAATCGTTTGTGCTTTGTTTGTGCCTGTTTGTGCAAACATTATTTTCGTTTGTACCCATATAGTTTTCTAGATAATTCAATTTTAAGTTTTTGGGGGGGGGGTAGAGACATGCCTTTTTATATTCGAATTTCGGATTCAAAATAGTCTCAATCGATTGTACTTCGTTTGTGCTTGTTTGTGCAAACATTATTTTCGTTTGTATCCAAATAGTTTTTGAAATATTCGAGATTTTCGGTAACACGTATTAGCATGTGTGGTAATATTTACAGTTTTTTGAAATTTGAATTTCGGATTCAAAATAGGCTCAATCGATTATAATACTTCGTTTGTGACTGTTTTTTTTAGCGCATATTTGCCTGCATATTTTCAAGTTTTTTAGTGCCTACAAATCCGGACCCTAGTGATAAAGGACACTTTTCTAAGAACAATATTTAACAAAAATGTTTTCTAAATTCAAACCCTCGAGAGTTAGGCCTCTTTAAAGCATTTTTTTAATTTCCACCTTCACGTGGCCATAGCCCCGAAAATATTAATTTTTCAATAAAAATGGTTTAGTGCTTTTTAAAAGAGCGTGAAATAATCTACAAACTAGGTTTACACCTTTTATTGTCTAAAATCAATGGCTTTCGAGTTATGAATTAAAGTAAGCTAAAAAATGTCGAAAAATTTGAGCTATCTTTTTTTTTGTTTTTTTTCAAAACCCTGTATCTTTTAAACGAAACATTTTACAAAACATCTGACGCCCCATGCCGGATAGGAAATTTAACGGACTAAAACTTTTGTCTAGTAAAAATTTTTGAAAAACCAATCCATTTCACAGAAAATCAGAAAGTAACAAACAAGGCAGCTACAAAACATAAAATTAAAAACACAAAATTTTTATTTTTTTTTGAAAAATTATTTTATTAATAAATTTTAAATTATTACATTAATAAAGTAATTGTTGAAAATGACCACCCTCATTTTCAATACACAGCAGTGATTGTTTTAAAAGATGTTTGTCGAAAAAAATCGATTTTTTGACACTTTTAATCGCAGAAATTCGAATTTTTGACACTTTTCACACTCACCGATTGACCAAAATTGCCCTCGTGATTGACCGGTCAATCCCTCGACCTTGTTGACCACCCCTGCTATAATGGCTCTTAACAAAAACAGAAAATTTTATAAATAATACTATAAAGCATATTTTAAAACGAGCACGACTGTGTATTGAAAATGAGGGTGATCATTTTCAACATTTACTTAAATAATCTAATAGTTTAAAATCAATTAATAAAATAATTTTTCAAAAAAAATAAAAATTTTGTGAATTTAATTTTTTGTTTTGTGGCTGCCTTGTTTATTACTTTCTGATTTTCTGTGAAATGGATTGGTTTCTCAAAAATTTTTACTAGACAAAAGTTGTAGTCCGTTAAATTTCCTATCCGGAATGGGGCGTCAGATTTTTTGTAAAATCTTTCGTTTAAAAGATACGTTTTGAAAAAAACCAAAAAATAGAAAAGCTCAAATTTTTCGACATTTTTTAGCTTACTTTAATTCATAACTCGAAAGCCGTTGATTTGAGACAATAAAAGGTGTAAACCTAGTTTGTAGATTATTTCACGCTCTTTTAAAAAGCACTAAACCATTTTTACTGAAAAATCATTATTTTCGGAGCTATGGCCACGTTAAGGTGGAAATTAAAAAAAATGCTTCAAAGAGGCCTCGAGGGTTTGAATTTAGAAAAAAATTTTTGTTAAATATTGTTCTTAGAAAAGTGTCCTCTATCACCACCTAAGTTATGTAAAGTGAGTGTGGGGACACCCTGTATTTTACAAAAAATGTACGATAATATGTTATACGTAATGATCAAGTTGGTAGCAATAATAGTTATTTATGGTACAAGTGTGTTATATGACAAATAAGTCAAGCGAGAAAAGTTTAGCCCGCGAGGCCGTAAGGCCGAGAGGGCTATTTTCTTAAGTGACTTATTTGTTATTAACACACGCGTGGCATACAAAACTTTATCCAATATCTCGTAATAATAGTTTAAAATGTAATTAAATTTTTGATATTTGACGTTTTAAAATGACAAATTTAAATTCTGGAAACTAGTAGGTGTAAAATATAGTCACCACGGCAATTAACAATGTAAATGATACCCAGTTTCCTTACTCACTAGTGAGTTATACATTACTCACTCAGTGAGTTATAAGGCACTTTACTTATTTAAAAAACCATAGTTATACCTCTATTATTGCGAGATATTGGATAAAATAATAAAATTCGTCAATATTTACTTTCTAGTACAGATCTGTCACCACTTCAAATGTTTTATATAAATTTTAATGATGAATATGACAGATCTTGATTAATATGACAGATGTGTACTAGAAAGTAAAAAAGTCACGTGTCTGTACTAGAATGAGCTATTTTCAGTATTGTTTTGTATATGTGAATATGTACATTATAGTACGATTTTACATAAAAATAGTTATATATATTTTCAATTTAAAATAGTTAAAAACTTTACAAACTACAAATACACAAGCCCAAAGACACAGGTGACAACAACAATATAAATTTAATCGCATGAATTCCTTGAGAGAATAAACAACTGCCATTGGTCAGAATTTGTTTCAATTTTCTTTTGAAACTTCTCCCATTCACGATTTTCATTTCATACATTTTGAATCCCCAATTAGGTAAAGCTGTTTTACAATATTTATACAATCGATTCTATGGGGGAATTATCTTTTCTTTTGTACGAGTCTCATAATTATGGTTTTGACTATATTTAATCTATGTAACATTTTCTTGGCGAATGTGAGACAAACACGTAATTATATACAGGGTGTCCCCGCACTCACTTTACATAACTTAGGTGGTGATAGAGGACACTTTTCTAAGAACAATATTTAACAAAAATTTTTTTCTAAATTCAAACCCTCGAGAGTTAGGCCTCTTTGAAGCATTTTTTTTAATTTCCACTTTAACGTGGCCATAGCTCTGAAAATAATGATTTTTCAGTAAAAATGGTTTAGTGCTTTCTTAAAGACCGTGAAATAATCTACAAACTAGATTCAAACCTTTTAGTGTCTAAAATCAACGGCTTTCGAGTTATGATATAAAGTAAGTTAAAAAATGTCGAAAAATTTGAGCTTTCTTTTTTTTTGGTTTTTTTCAATATCTTTTAAACGAAACATTTTACAAAAAATCTGACGCCCCATTCCGGATAGAAAATTTAACGGACTACAACTTTTGTTTAGTAAAAATTTTTGAAAAACCAATCCATTTCACAGAAAATCAGAAAGTAACAAACAAGGCAGCTACAAAACATAAAATTAAATTCACAAAATTTTTATTTTTTTTGAAAAATTATTTTATTAATTAATTTTAAATTATTACATTAATAAAGTAATTGTTGAAAATGACCACCCTCATTATCAATATACAGTCGTGATTGTTTTAAAAGATGTTTGTCGAAAAAAATCGAAAAAAATCGATTTTTCGACACTTTTAATCGCAGAAATTCGAATTTTTGACACATTATTTTCTAATTTTCTGTGAAATGCATTGGTTTCTCAAAAATTTTTACTAGACAAAAGTTGTAGTCCGTTAAATTTCCTATCCGGAATAGGGCGTCAGATTTTTTGTAAAATGTTTCGTTTAAAAGATACAGGGTTTTTAAAAAAACCAAAAAAAAGAAAAGCTCAAATTTTTCGACATTTTTTAGCTTACTTTAATTCATAACTCGAAATCCGTTGAATTTAGACAATAAAAGGTATAAACCTAGTTTGTAGATTATTTCACGCTATTTTAAAAAGCACGAAAGCATTTTTACTGAAAAATCATTATTTTCGGAGCTATCGCCACGTTAAGGTGGAAATAAAAAAAAATGCTTTAAAGAGGCCTAACTCTCGAGGGTTTGAATTTAGGAAAAAATTTTTGTTAAATATTGTTCTTAGAAAAGTGTCCTCTATCACCACCTAAGTTATGTAAAGTGAGTGCGGGGACACCCTGTATATGTTACTGTGAAGGACCGAAATTAGTGAATGTCAACATTCGCCGGTGAATGTCGACAAATACCAAATATCTTGGTGAAAGACCTAACATGTGTTAATTTTATTATACATTCGAACTTTCACCGGTATATGTCGACAAACACAACCGAGTTTCGGTGAAAGTCAACTATCGTCGACAATCGACTGGTCGTGACTTTGGTTTCGTCAGTCTGCATCTGGATCGTCAGCCAATCAGGACATACAGAATATTTTAACTGCATGAGAGTTGATAGAATTCGCAATGATGATATACGGGAAGAGCTGAAAACGACTCCTTTGCAGGAGAGAATAAAACAACGAAGACAAAGGTGGGAAGAACACCTACATAGAATGGACTGCTCAAGAATTCCCAGAAAAATGATTTATTACAAACCCAGAGGGAAGAGAGACGTAGGAAGACCACTATCAAGATGGCGACTTGAGTCGGAACAGGCCATCGGGCCTAATCCATGAAGTAGATGATGATGATGGATGCAAGTTAATGATTCAAATAAATGGTCAGAAGGTTTGCCGTTTGTCCAATTCACCAAAAAAACAACATATCACGAAGGAATACGCCAGAGTAAATAATATGAAGCTATGTTTGGTGTTAAAACAAAAAGGGGGATAGCATAGTCATCTCTCCCTCGCGGGCAAATTGCAAACATTGACACCGAAGAACAGCTAGAAGCCTATGTTAATACTTCTGAAGAAAATTTGGGTAGTGACCATATTAATATTAAAATACCATTGGAGCGCAGACTGATCCATAACCAAGCACGTCTTCATCTCAAGCATTGACTGAACAACACGAGCTAATTTCTCCAAAAAGAGTAGCCGCAAAAGAGAATCTTCTACTTCAAGCAACAAAAATGTTGCGAACCTCAAAAAAGAAGTTTTCTCCGGCCCAAATTGGCGATACCGTAAATATTCAAGTCCCTGATGTCGACCGTGGTCGTACAGACCCCCGAAATGTATTAGCGGTTGTTGTTGAAATATTAGAGGATTCAAACTTTTATAAATTAGCAAACAAAAATGGTACTTTGAAGTATCTTTTCACCTGCAATCAGTTCGTAATTTGTAATGAAAAGTTCTTTTTTATATTCTTTATATATTTTATACTATTATAAAACCAATAGAGTTTTATTGTTGTTTTCATTTATTAAAAAAATGTTTCTTTTCAACATACACCATGAGTGCATGGTGAATGCCGACATTGGCCGGTGTAAGATAGAAATAATGATATTCGACCGATATTTCGAACATACACCAAGCAACTTAGCGAATGTTGACATTCACCGGTGTATCTCGACATTCACTGGATTTCGGTCTTTCACAGTAACATATTGCGGTGATTACCTGAGAATAAGAATGCTTAACACCGGTTAAACGCACGGTCTTGCAGACTGTGCGCGACAAATAGAGGATTACTCAGTTCAGGACAACTTGGAACAAAATTCATAATATGACGAATTTAAGTTGACCTGAGCTGAGAAAAAGTAACTTTGAGAAGAGTGGTAATTGGACATGCAATTATTTCAAAGATTGCATGTTTCCATAATTAAAAGATAATAAAACGGATCGGGTATACTGTGTATAAATAAAATCAAATTGTTAAAAAAATGTAAGATAAAATGTTAATTGTAATTTGTAGTTGGTTGTCATGAAATCAGATAGGTATCCTTTATTTACGGTAGTCGACATCAAATTTAATAATGAACCTGGAAAAGATGATAACAGGAATTCAAACATAAAAACAAGTGAAGAGGAAATTCGTGATGGCAACGAGGAGAAGTAAACAAATTAATCAATAAAGAACACCCAAACTGGGCAGACGTGTTTTGGCTGGAACAATAATTCAAGCAAGAAAACTCACCCGAGGTGAGCAGTCGTTGTTGGGGAGAAGAAAGAATGAATATAAATCACCAGATGTGAGCAGTCGCATTTTGGGAGATAAGAAAATATAATTGGAATTTGGAAGTGTTGAACTCATGTTAAGAAGAGACATAATTAATTGGATACATCGTGAATGATTTGGTGGTTTGGTAATTCAAGTTTGGACGGAATCGAATCAAGTGGATACATGTTGTAAATGATTGGACAATTGGTGAATACAATCATTATTTGGATTATTATTGGAAATTGGATGTGGTGTTTGAACAAGTCAATGTAATTAAGTGGTTTATATTTGGACAAGAATTGGACCCAAGGTTGGTGCAACTGTGGTGTTATAGCAGAGAAAAGGGGAGAACCATTGGCGGTGTTGGTGTGAAGTCTATTTGTTCCGAAGTGGATATGCCTATGTGGGAAGACTACCGTAGATGAGGATACCTAGGTAGATAGTTTTGTAAATAATATTTTGGGGATAAATTTAATTGGTGTACATACGGTGTGAATATTGTGGAATTAATAAATCGAGTCGACATTAACATTGTAAACGTAGTGTTATTTATCATTTTGAAACGAAAGATATCAACTCAAGGTTGCTAGTAAATAACAACGTTCTTTGAAATTGAGACGAGCTGCAGGATCGGGGCGAACGAGTGTTGAGCATTCTTATCTCATATAAGTTGAGATTTAAGAAGGTAAGTGTGTGGTCGTTCTTCGGTGACAAGAGAGCAAATCCCGGAGGACACTACACATTTATATAGCATTCAGGAATTTTGAGTAGCTTCAGCTTTTCGAAGAGCGGTCTGCAGCTTGTTTGTTGTCTTACTCCAACGATGGCTCTGACAGCCCTCCATTGCTGCATAAATATATGTATATGGATCTTGCAGAAGCTCCCCCCCCCCCACATCATGATTTCATGGGTTGCTACAATAACTACTGTTGCTACTCTATGGAACTGTGCGTAGTATGTCATCTTCGCTGCCGTTTCGTTTACTATAAAACTTCTTCTTCTAATAGGGTACATTGCCGACGCTAGCTTACTGCATGTGCGCTGTATATGTTTGTTCCAAGTCAAAGTGCCGGCGAGGTGGAAATCCAGAAGTGTCACTGCCTCCAGTTGGACTGGCTTATTCCCTAGTGGTGAACAGTAATAATTGTTGTGTTTTCTCCACGTTTAGCTGTAGTCCATTTGCTTTTAACCACTATTGTGCCTCTTCGATTGCTTCTTTTGATTGCTGCTTTAGTGCTTTTTTTTCTTTGTTTTTATTTATGAGTGTTGTGTCGTCAGCAAAAAATATAGATATACATATTGCCGTATACAGTATTGGGGGTGTAGAAGTTTGATTTGAGGGTGGATTTTTTATTGTAAGGATTTGGAATTGTAAATATTTCGCGGCGACTCTGGGTTCTTCTGCGAAGCCGAGAGAGGGCCGGAAGTAGAGGGGAGAGCAGGCGGCTTTCCAAGAAGGAAGGTTGAATTTGTAAAGAGTTGAGTTTCTTGAGAATAAAATTGAATTGAATCTGGTGAGGAATGTTTCTTTCCTTTTATAAAGCCGGATCCAGACTATGTAACAAAACGTGTTAAATAACAAAGTTTTCTTTGTTATTTAACATGTTTTGTTACATGGTCTGGACCCGGCTTAAGAGTCACGAGATATTGCCTGTTAAGCTTAAAGCTATATTCACAACCTCCAAATTAGTACGTAAAATTAGTGGCCAACTTAGTACGTGAAATTAACGCAACTTTGGCAAGTGCGATAGCATGGAGTTGTTCACAACGTCGAAATTAGTGCGTATAAATTAGTGCGTAACGTAGCGATACGTGAAAGCTTGCAAGGTCCAAGCTTTTCGTACTAATTTCGGCTACTAAGTACTAATTGGCACCTGCGCACACTCATCGCTGTCACTTCGTTTAATTTCGTGTTGGATATTTTTAATTCGGTAAATATAACCTCGAATATTTTCACATGTTGGTTTTATTTGTGGTGCTTTTGGTTCGACTATTTTAAAATAAATATTTAAAAAAAAACGCTAACACAAAGAAGTTGTTTATCACTATTTACAGAAACCTGTGTTATAGATTTTAGAAGTTTCAGTTATGGCCGTTAGATAGCCTCGCAAATTTCTGCGTTAAATTTTCCGGCTCTTCATTTGGAAAACTTAAGGGTGCGGATTAATCTACGACAATATGTTGTGAGTATTTTTTGTACATATTATAAGGATAAGTCGTTTAAGGGCCGATTCTACAAAGCAGGTATAAAGTCCCGATTAGTTATTCGCCGTATAACTTATTCGAAGTATAACTTATTCTTTATTCTAGGTATAAAAGCTTTTGCGTTCTACAATGCTCGTACACGGTCTGTATAACTATACCTGGAATTAGTTCCTCCGCACCAATTATAGGTCATTTGCGCATCATATTTGACCATAGGATAACTATTTGACATCGTTGTGAAGCGTTCATTTGATTTTTTGGTTATAGTTTTAGTTGTAAAAGATGTTTAAACAGAAAATTAAACAAATTCTCTTTTTTTTAAAATTATTTTTAGCAATGGTTATTGCTATTAGATGTTTTCAATATTAAAAAGAGTTAAAATCTTTTGTAATAATTTTTATTTTATAAAATTTTACAAATTACTTTAGCTACTCTATATATATAAAAAGATAAGACAAAATATGCAACGTTTTTATGCAACGTTTTTGTGCAACGTTTTATGCAACGTTTTTATGCAACGCTGAGAACAGCTATTGGACGACACCAAATCAACATTATATTATAATCACATCAACGGATGAATCAAAGCAAAGCAAAGCAATGCAAAGCAAAGCACAAGCAAAGGCAAAAGCAAAAGCAATAGCAAAAGCAAATGCAAATGCAAAAAAAGCAAAAAGTAAAAGCAAAAGCAAATGCAAAAAAGCAAAAAGTAAACGCAAAGCAAGGCAACAAAACCATGCGACGCAAAAACACAAAGATTGAAAGATTTATGTAAATGCAAAAAACCGTTTGGTGGCAAATTTGTTATTTTCGGTGGTGACTTTCGTCAAGTTTTACCTGTTATAAAATACGCTTCACCTGTGGAGATAGTCAATTATACTTTAAAGTCAACATCAATTTGGCCAAGCAGCATTATATTATTGAAAGTACCGAATAGCTGGAAATCTACAAATATAATTCAGGACATTTACAGCAATTCATCAATTGCTTCTAATGCCGATCTCTCCGACTGAATTATATTAGCCTGCCACAATGATGATGTTCGCACACTTAACAATAAAATATTAAATTTGGTCGAGGGCGAGATTCATACCTACTTAATTGAAGATACAGCTAAACATCGAGGAGTCGATCAAACAGATGAGGACATTCGGTTGGAATATGAAGTCGAATATTTAAATTCGTTGAATTTCCCTGGCTTTCCGGTACACAAATTAAAACTCAAAATAGGATCTGTTGTTATGCTAGCATTCGTGTAATTTTTGGAATAAGGAAATGGTTTGCTTGAGTTTTTGTAAATAATTTGAATTTTGTGTTTCGCGGTTTCGGGGAAGCCGAGAGAGCGCGAGCAGTGAAGAAGAAGACTTGCGTACGCCGTCCAAGTCGTGGACGGTCGACATTTTGATTTCTGACGATTTTTAGTTGTAAAAATTTGATTTATTTGAGAATAAAAGACAAGTAAAGTTTGAAGCAGTGTTATTTCTTTTAAATTGAGAATTTAGAAGAGAAAATTTTGTGAATTATACTAAATGCAAGTGGAATTATTTCGGAAAAGGTATAAGTACAATGTCGCTTGATAGTGGGCGATACTGAAAGATAACCGATTGAGCCAGCCGGGTAAGAAAGTGATTTATCCGCCCGAATTGGAATTTTACGAAGAAGATTTGAAAATTCGATATTTAATATTTAAGGGTGCAAAATAACACTTCAACTTGGCTACCCGAACGTGCGGCATTTGGTGAACATTTTTTTGAATTCAATTTGGGATGATTAGTTTATGGTTGTAAATGTTCACCGCAGAACCGGCTGTCACCCTGAGATTTTTAGTAAGAAAGGTTTGACCATGGCTACAGGCTGGGATAAAATCGATCAAATTGAGTGGAGGCTTCAACAGCTGATAGAGCAAATGGCTGAAGACAGGAGAGAGAGGAGAACGAATAGAATAGAAGATAAAAGAGAGAGGGAAAAGAATAGGATCGAGGACAAAAAAGAATGGGTAAAATATTGTGAAGAATTGAGCAGAACAATCAGCAGTGCCAATTATGAAAAAAATGAAAATGAGGAAGAACTAGAAGATAAGAAGGAAGAAATAAGTTTAATAAAAGGAGAAACTTTAGCAGAAAAAGTGGAACTATCGGAAGAGATTGAGAAAAATGAAAATAAAGAAGACTTGAGAAATGAAAAAATGGAAGGAGAAGTAAATAAAGAAACGGGTCATATCGGCGGCATTAATAAAAAAGCCCGGATATTCACCAGAACACAGATGCGACGAATGAAATGGCGAAAGATGAAACATGGACGAAAAAGTAATTTTGAAAGAAGGTATAACAATAATTATTGTAAAATGAAGAAAAATAAAATTAATACGAACATGATTACTTTATCCAAGATGGTTTCCGATGGAAATGATGTTCCCCGTTCAGCAATTTGGAAGGATGAAATAAAGGATGAAGAGGATATGCCGTCCAACAAAATAATTTGGTATTTTGAAAAAGAAGAGTTGGGCTACAAGAAGAAGAAAATAAAGAAAAAGTGGTTTGGTGAAAAGAAACATATTTTTAAAAAGGAAGACGTCATGGAAAACAAAATGAAGGTCATTTTGGAAAAGTGGCAGTATCGGCGATCAAGATGGAGGGTGGCTAATCTAATCAAATATGAAAAGTAACCACGGACGAATAAAGAAGATTGAACAAATTTAAGGATAACCGCGATTTAAATGGAAAATGAATGGAACTAAATGTGTTTTGATAAAATTAAAAAAAGTTTGTAAATATTAAAATTTAAAGAAGGAACTACACATCATGATAAAACTGAAAATCATAATTAAATAAAAGGCAATAGAAATTCGAACAAGTTAATAATAACCAATGTAACAAGTGAAAAGGACAATCTTCGAAAGATAAGCAGACGAAAAGTTTATAAATTGTATAACTAAATTTGAGAAAGTAAAAGTGTTTCCAAAAATTGAAAATTTGAAAAATGGATTAATTAATTGCTGCATTTTATAATAGTAAATTTGAAATTAGCGTTTATGGCAATCAAATGGAAAAATTTAATTTGAAAATTGATGGTTATTGAAGGAATTTGTCATTACGAAAATTGAAATTGGATGATTAGTAAAGAAATAGGTAAAAGAGTTTTAAATGATGTGTATTGCATATTTAAAAAAATTTGTATGAAGCTACAACTTTAAAATGTAGCAAAATTGATGAAAGAAAGGTCCGTAACGGAAAAACAAGGAGCTTTGAAAAATTATGGAATAAAATTTGGAAGGATAAAAAAATTTGCAGTTATTTCTAAGAAAGTTTTGGATCGAGTTATCTAAGAAATTGTTATTATTGCAAAGAAGTTTGGATGTCATTTATGAATTGTTTAGTGATCATTCGTCAAGATAGGTAGTTCGGGATGTTGATTAATTAATTAATTTAGGTGTGTAAATTAGATTGCCGCATTAATTAATTATTATTTACTTTTGAATATTGTTATTTATTTTTGAAGATGTTGATTTAGAGAATTTGCTACTTATTCCAAAAGCACGACGTTATGTGTCTTTCTTGAAATCCCTCCTGGATTTCTGCATAAGCCAGGAAGGATTGCTGTCGTGTAATTTTTGGAATAAGGAAATGGTTTGCTTGAGTTTTTGTAAATAATTTGAATTTTGTATGTTTCGCGGTTTCGGAGAAGCCGAGAGAGCGCGAGCAGTGAAGAAGAAGACTTGCGTACGCCGTCCAAGTCGTGGACGGTCGACATTTTCATTTCTGACGATTTTTAGTTGTAAAAATTTGATTTATTTGAGAATAAAAGACAAATAAAGTTTGAAGCAGTGTTATTTCTTTTAGATTGAGAATTTAGAAGAGAAAATTTTGTGGATTATACTAAATGCAAGTGGAATTATTTCGGAAAAGGTATACAAGGTCGCTTGATAGTGGGCGATACTGAAAGATAACCGATTGAGCCAGCCGGGTAAGAAAGTGATTTCTCCGCCGATTTGATATTTAATATTTAAGGGTGGAAAATAACACTTCAATATACATCGAGAGGCCTTTGTTTAGTCATGGACAGTTATATGTAGCATTATCAAGATGTTGAGCGAAGGATGGAGTACAAATTCAAAGTGAAAGCGACATAAAAAATGTTGTATGTAAATAAGTTTTATAACTTGAGGTTATTAGGGCCGCAAAGCGGCCCTGGGGGGTTGGGCCGCGTCAGCGGCCAGGGGGGCGGAGCCCCCCTAGTAATTACATAAAAATGTAACTTATTAGAATGAAACTTTTAAAAGCATGGTTCGAGAATGAAATATCCAAAAACAATAAAAATGACAAAAAAACCTTAATAAATAACAATAAGCAATAACAAGAATTTTTACAAAAATTTTAAATTCACTCACAAACCTCAATTAATTAATTATAAATACTAATCAAAGTAATGATTTAATAAAAACTTGAAATACAACAATAAATTGAATTTCACATTTGAAATAAAATAAAATTGTCATTCATCTGTCAAACTCTAAAATCCAACCTTAAAATAAATGATAGCTTATATTAGATTTGACCAATAGAAAACAAGAATAACTTATCCGAGCAGGTATTCGACCATTTTCAGAGGGATAAGTTAAACCAGGTATAACCACCGTTATAGTCTCAGCCCATAATTTGTGGATTGGGTATCACGCGTTCTCCTTCCACATCTATTATGCAAGATTTTGGCTCCTATAGTCACTAAGGAAGATATTCACTCTACATACTTTATTTAAATTATTTTGAAGTTGATGATAAACTTCTACGCTAGATAGTGATAATTTTTCGATGAAAGAAACACGAGGAATCCAATAAAAAAGTTCCACGATGAGCATATAAACTATAGTCTGTAGTACACTCTCTGACAAATAGTCAAATATTTGGCTTATTTTACCAAACAGATACACCAAATACTTTTTTTGATTTTTTTGGTTATTGTTTGCCACAATAATTATTTACCTGTTTGCCAAACAGTGCGGACTATGGCGTGTGCCAAAAATGGCAAATAAATTTCAGCATATTTGCCAAATATTTTGTTTGGCACTACTAGATTTCCTATATAATATAACCAAACACTGTTTTATATTTTCAAATGTTAAAATGGTAAATCAAGATTTTTCCGAAAATTTAGATTTGGCTTCGTCTTCAAAAACTTCATTGAAAACGAAAAAAAAATCTAAATAACGTTTCAGTTGAATGGAAAGATGAATCAATAGCAAAATTAATTTCTGCAGTTGAAGCTCTGGTTGAAGTGCGGAACTAAAAGTTCCACCGAAAATAAAAGTATAAGGCCATATGGCAAGTAATAAATTCAAAAACAAAAAAACCTTCAGAAAAAGCGGATAGTTCTTAACTGCAGAAGAGTTGAATAGCTACTGTGCAAGTGTGGGGAAAGTTTTCAACTGACGAGGATAAAGAAAAATCGAAAAAAATATTGCAAAATTATCCACATAAGTCACCAAATTCCATGTTCTTATTCGATACGACTCCAAATGAGGTAATCGCCGTGGTAACGAAACTCAAACCAAAGAAATCAGCCAACGTATATGGCCTTTCAGTGGAAATAATAAAGAAAGTCATTTACGAATTGTCCGAACCCTTAATCCATATTATAAACGGATGTTTCAACCAAGGAATATTTCTAAAATTGTTGAAAGTTGCCAAGGTGGTACTACTTCACAAAAAAGAAAGTGCAAACGTTTGCAAAAACTAAAGGCTCATTTTGATCCTGCCAGTTTTTTAAGTGATTTTTGAATGCTCATTAAAAATCGACTTGTGTTTTTTTTTAAACTAACAAGTTCTTTTGTCCTTCACAGCATGGATTCAGAAGAAATCGATCAACAATCATAGCAATGACGGAAGTCATTAAATCAATATTCGAAGCATTCGAACGAAAATAACCATGAAATACTTTTGAACTACTAATTAGAATTTTATGAAATTAGAGGTGTTGTACGCAACATTATCAAATCTTATCTAAATGATCGCACCCAAGTATAGTGTAATGGAAAAACAATAAGTCACGAAAGGATAAAATAGAGTTGGGAGTGCCACAAGGATCAGTATTGGGACCAATTCTGTTTATTATTTACTTAAGAGGGGCATTTAAATTTTGATGCGAAAACATGTTTCAAAAGATGGCGCGCCCTAAAATATTCTAAGAATCTAAGAATCTTTTCACCAATACAGAATTCTAATAATTTATAAAAGTCTTATGAATAAACGATAACTAATTTAGGGAATGAGGAAGTTTGAGTTTTCAAAGTTAAATATTTTTAAAAATATTTAATATTTTCTAATATGAATATCTTTTTGAAATATAATTGTAATTATTCAAAATTGGAAGCTCAAACTTCCTCATTCTCTAAATTAGTTATCGTTTATTCATATGACTTTTATAAATTATTAGAATTCTGTATTGGTGAAAAGATTCTTAGATTCTTAGAATATTTTAGGGCGCGATTCTACAAAGCAGGTATAAAGTACGAATAAGATATACTGAGAATAAATCACACAGATTGCGTTCTACAATTGTCGTATAACGTTCTTGTTGGTATAAATTGTGGGAATAAAATTAATCTTGCCGATAAATTTATGTAGGAGATTAATTTATATTCGTGCAACTTCGGATTTACATTTATTTTTGACACATGAGGTGAATTAAATGCCATATTTTTAATTTTAAACACATTTTCGTATTTATTATTAATTATAATATCAATTTTTGCTGTAAGATAACGTACATTTTACTATTATCAATATTTATAGTAATCATATTATTATTAGTTAATACTTTATATAACAAATTAAAATATATTTATTAATGACTCCGTTGGCCTTGTGGTTAACAAGTCGGCTTTCATTTTGTCATTCCGGGTTCGATCCTCACCAGAATCATATTTTTTTATTTAAATTTTTATTTAAGTATTATATTATTATAATAAGGGCCGACCTAAATGTATCTACTAGACTAATAATTAGTTTTTTTAATTTATGAATCTCCTAGTTAAATTTGTAGTTTGTGAATGGTGCTTTACCTACGTACAAATTTACCTAGGAGATTCATAAATTAAAAAAACTAATTATTAGTCTAGTAGATACATTTAGGTCGGCCCTTATTATAATAATATAATACTTAAATAAAAATTTAAATAAAAAAAATGATTCTGGTGAGGATCGAACCCGGAATGACAAAATGAAAGCCGACTTGTTAACCACAAGGCCAACGGAGTCATTAATAAATATATTTTAATTTGTTATATAAAGTATTAACTAATAATAATATGATTACTATAAATATTGATAATAGTAAAATGTACGTTATCTTACAGCAAAAATTGATATTATAATTAATAATAGATACGAAAATGTGTTTAAAATTAAAAATATGGCATTTAATTCACCTCATGTGTCAAAAATAAATGTAAATCCGAAGTTGCACGAATATAAATTAATCTCCTACATAAATTTATCGGCAAGATTAATTTTATTCCCACCGTTATAGTCTCGGCCCTAACACCAACATTGAGCCGAAATGACGAATATTCGTTTCTGCACATTAGTTCCTCCCACTATGGAAAAAATACACTCTACGCTAAGTTAGTGTACTCTGGGTCCGAAAAAATGCAAGGTAACAAGGTTAAAATTATTAATTAATAATTCAAGAATGTCCACTATTTCTTTCCCGCATGCGCGCTATTTTGGAAGTGATCTCCTATCCTTCTGACACTCGAAATGGCTAATTTTGAACCTTTAGTAATATAAACCCGGATGTCGTGCAACGTTCTGGTTGTTTCTTTGCACTATGTATTTTCAAGGACCACAGGTTTTCAATGAGTGAAAGATCTGGACTCTGCGTGCTCTTTCTTCGGGTAGTATGGATATATTACCTAAAATGAAATTCTCGCGGTCCACGAACAGTTACGAAAAATTCTTTTTTTATAACAATAACTCATGTTTTACTTTTTCTTCGATTCTACAATAATCCCTGCAGTTTTTTTTTTAGTCTAGATATTTGCATTTTTATGAAAATTAGGACCCAATTGCGAATCGGGTGCTATTTTTCATAGGCTAATGGGATTAATATAGCTTTTATTACAATAATTACAATAATATTATAATATTGTATCTTAATATGCATAATGGTATTTAGATTTGTTTAATTCGCAGTAATTCGTAGTATTACATTTAATCTGAATTCTATTGACGTAAGTACTACTTCTGTAATATTTATAACTTTTATGTATCTACAATTTTGAATTTACTGAATATAATTCTGTAAAGATGATATTTTCTATAACTATTTAAATCTTTTAAATTTTACTAATTGCTAATTATAAATATTACCTGATGATATTACTGCACGAAATCCACCGGATCTTAGAACTTCAAAAGAGACGGGTGGCACTGCACCTTCTATTATAATAAAAGTATTTGTAATGCTAATCAAAACTATAATATTTACAAAAAATTTTAATGCCATATTATTAAAAACGTAAATGAACACTTGAAATATAATTCATGGACATAATATAATAAATTAATGTTTATTCTGTTCGCAGTGAGATAGAATAAATTATTATCAAGTATCTTTGACCTTGTTGAAGGCCAGTGATTGGAAGTTGTCAATACTTCCAAACAGCTAGCGGTTTACACTAGAACTTTCATAAGAAGACCTTTCCCATGATAATATTTATATCTTCCTAGTAGCACTGACTGTAGATATCGGGATAACAAGATTTTGGTAAGCGATCTAAAAATATGTAAAATAAATTTGATTTTTTGCTGTAGTAAAGCTTTCTCTATAATGCTCTACTATACCGGGTGACCGGCCGCCGATGTGAACATAGGAAAATAACATAGGAAATTGATTTTTTTTAAATTCCTGCTTCCCATTATAACGAATGAAAAGAGTATCAATGTAAAGAGGTTCATTTTCCGCGTCTAAAACACCCAGCACTTGATGATTTGTTCTTTGATCATTGTTAAAAACTCAAAATAAAATGACAAAATAGCACTTTCAAATAGATATTAGATGCCTCATTGCAATTGTTTTTGTTTAAAAACTAATTTTAAACGCATTTTAGTGGTGATTCTGTAAGGAAAATGTTAAATTTTACCGGGTGTTAAAATTTTAAATTTCGGGTGCCAGGGAACCCCGAAGGACCCTGAATTTTTGTGTGTCTGAAATATATTTTATGTATAGCCCTATAAGCTTCCCCTGTGCAAAATATAAACGCAGGATCATGCTCATATCAGTCTTTCGGGTGCCGGGGAACCCCGAAGGACCCTGAATTTTTGTGTGTCTGAAATATATTTTATGTATAGCCCTATAAGCTTCTCCTGTGCAAAATATAAACGCAGGATCATGCTCATATCAGTCTTTCGGGTGCCGGGGAACCCCGAAGGACCCTGAATCTTTGTGTGTCTGAAATATATTTTATGTATAGCCCTATAAGCTTCCCCTGTGCAAAATATAAACGCAGGATCATGCTCATATCAGTCTTTCGGGTGCCGGGGAACCCCGAAGGACCCTGAATTTTTGTGTGTCTGAAATATATTTTATGTGTAGCCCTATAAGCTTCTCCTGTGCAAAATATAAACGCAGGATCATGCTCATATCAGTCTTTCGGGTGCCGGGGAACCCCGAAGGACCCTGAATTTTTGTGTGTCTGAAATATATTTTATGTATAGCCCTATAAGCTTCCCCTGTGCAAAATATAAACGCAGGATCATGCTCATATCAGTATTTCGGGTGCCGGGGAACCCCGAAGGACCCTGAATTTTTGTGTGTCTGAAATATATTTTATGTATAGCCCTATAAGCTTCCCCTGTGCAAAATATAAACGCAGGAGCATGCTCATATCAGTCTTTCGGGTGCCCGGGAACCCCGAAGGACCCTGAATTTTTGTGTGTCTGAAATATATTTTATGTATAGCCCTATAAGCTTCCCCTGTGCAAAATATAAACGCAGGATCATGCTCATATCAGTATTTCGGGTGCCGGGGAACCTCGAAGGACCCTGAATTTTTGTGTGTCTGAAATATATTTTATGTGTAGCCCTATAAGCTTCCCCTGTGCAAAATATAAACGCAGGATCATGCTCTTATCAGTCGTTCTGGTGCCGGGGAACCCCGAAGGACCCTGAATTTTTGTGTGTCTGAAATATATTTTATGTATAGCCCTATAAGCTTCCCCTGTGCAAAATATAAACGCAGGATCATGCTCATATCAGTCTTTCGGGTGCCGGGGAACCCCGAAGGACCCTGAATTTTTGTGTGTCTGAAATATATTTTATGTATAGCCCTATAAGCTTCCCCTGTGCAAAATATAAACACAGGATCATGTTCATATCAGTCTTTCGGGTGCCGGGGAACCCCGAAGGACCCTGAATTTTTGTGTGTCTGAAATATATTTTATGTATAGCCCTATAAGCTTCCCCTGTGCAAAATATAAACGCAGGATCATGCTCATGTCAGTCTTTCGGGTGCCGGGGAACCACGAAGGACCCTGAATTTTTGTGTGTCTGAAATATATTTTATGTGTAGCCCTATAAGCTTCCCCTGTACAAAATATAAACGCAGGATCATGCTCATATCAGTCTTTCGGGTGCCGGGGAACCCCGAAGGACCCTGAATTTTTGTGTGTCTGAAATATATTTTATGTATAGCCCTATAAGCTTCCCCTGTGCAAAATATAAACGCAGGATCATGCTCATATCAGTATTTCGGGTGCTGGGGAACCTCGAAGGACCCTGAATTTTTGTGTGTCTGAAATATATTTTATGTGTAGCCCTATAAGCTTCCCCTGTGCAAAATATAAACGCAGGATCATGCTCATATCAGTATTTCGGGTGCTGGGGAACCTCGAAGGACCCTGAATTTTTGTGTGTCTGAAATATATTTTATGTGTAGCCCTATAAGCTTCCCCTGTGCAAAATATAAACGCAGGATCATGCTCATATAAGTCTTTCTTGTGCCGGGGAACCCCGAAGGACCCTGAATTTTTGTGTGTCTGAAATATATTTTATGTATAGCCCTATAAGCTTCCCCCGTGCAAAATATAAACGCAGGATCATGCTCATATCAGTCTTTCGGGTGCCGGGGAACCCCGAAGGACCCTGAATTTTTGTGTGTCTGAAATATATTTTATGTATAGCCCTATAAGCTTCTCCTGTGCAAAATATAAACGCAGGATCATGCTCATATCAGTCTTTCGGGTGCCGGGGAACCCCGAAGGACCCTGAATCTTTGTGTGTCTGAAATATATTTTATGTATAGCCCTATAAGCTTCTCCTGTGCAAAATATAAACGCAGGATCATGCTCATATCAGTCTTTCGGGTGCCGGGGAACCCCGAAGGACCCTGAATCTTTGTGTGTCTGAAATATATTTTATGTATAGCCCTATAAGCTTCCCCTGTGCAAAATATAAACGCAGGATCATGCTCATATCAGTCTTTCGGGTGCCGGGGAACCCCGAAGGACCCTGAATTTTTGTGTGTCTGAAATATATTTTATGTGTAGCCCTATAAGCTTCTCCTGTGCAAAATATAAACGCAGGATCATGCTCATATCAGTCTTTCGGGTGCCGGGGAACCCCGAAGGACCCTGAATTTTTGTGTGTCTGAAATATATTTTATGTATAGCCCTATAAGCTTCTCCTGTGCAAAATATAAACGCAGGATCATGCTCATATCAGTCTTTCGGGTGCCGGGGAACCCCGAAGGACCCTGAATCTTTGTGTGTCTGAAATATATTTTATGTATAGCCCTATAAGCTTCCCCTGTGCAAAATATAAACGCAGGATCATGCTCATATCAGTCTTTCGGGTGCCGGGGAACCCCGAAGGACCCTGAATTTTTGTGTGTCTGAAATATATTTTATGTGTAGCCCTATAAGCTTCTCCTGTGCAAAATATAAACGCAGGATCATGCTCATATCAGTCTTTCGGGTGCCGGGGAACCCCGAAGGACCCTGAATTTTTGTGTGTCTGAAATATATTTTATGTATAGCCCTATAAGCTTCTCCTGTGCAAAATATAAACGCAGGATCATGCTCATATCAGTCTTTCGGGTGCCGGGGAACCCCGAAGGACCCTGAATCTTTGTGTGTCTGAAATATATTTTATGTATAGCCCTATAAGCTTCCCCTGTGCAAAATATAAACGCAGGATCATGCTCATATCAGTCTTTCGGGTGCCGGGGAACCCCGAAGGACCCTGAATTTTTGTGTGTCTGAAATATATTTTATGTGTAGCCCTATAAGCTTCTCCTGTGCAAAATATAAACGCAGGATCATGCTCATATCAGTCTTTCGGGTGCCGGGGAACCCCGAAGGACCCTGAATTTTTGTGTGTCTGAAATATATTTTATGTATAGCCCTATAAGCTTCCCCTGTGCAAAATATAAACGCAGGATCATGCTCATATCAGTATTTCGGGTGCCGGGGAACCCCGAAGGACCCTGAATTTTTGTGTGTCTGAAATATATTTTATGTATAGCCCTATAAGCTTCCCCTGTGCAAAATATAAACGCAGGAGCATGCTCATATCAGTCTTTCGGGTGCCCGGGAACCCCGAAGGACCCTGAATTTTTGTGTGTCTGAAATATATTTTATGTATAGCCCTATAAGCTTCCCCTGTGCAAAATATAAACGCAGGATCATGCTCATATCAGTATTTCGGGTGCCGGGGAACCTCGAAGGACCCTGAATTTTTGTGTGTCTGAAATATATTTTATGTGTAGCCCTATAAGCTTCCCCTGTGCAAAATATAAACGCAGGATCATGCTCTTATCAGTCGTTCTGGTGCCGGGGAACCCCGAAGGACCCTGAATTTTTGTGTGTCTGAAATATATTTTATGTATAGCCCTATAAGCTTCCCCTGTGCAAAATATAAACGCAGGATCATGCTCATATCAGTCTTTCGGGTGCCGGGGAACCCCGAAGGACCCTGAATTTTTGTGTGTCTGAAATATATTTTATGTATAGCCCTATAAGCTTCCCCTGTGCAAAATATAAACACAGGATCATGTTCATATCAGTCTTTCGGGTGCCGGGGAACCCCGAAGGACCCTGAATTTTTGTGTGTCTGAAATATATTTTATGTATAGCCCTATAAGCTTCCCCTGTGCAAAATATAAACGCAGGATCATGCTCATGTCAGTCTTTCGGGTGCCGGGGAACCACGAAGGACCCTGAATTTTTGTGTGTCTGAAATATATTTTATGTGTAGCCCTATAAGCTTCCCCTGTACAAAATATAAACGCAGGATCATGCTCATATCAGTCTTTCGGGTGCCGGGGAACCCCGAAGGACCCTGAATTTTTGTGTGTCTGAAATATATTTTATGTATAGCCCTATAAGCTTCCCCTGTGCAAAATATAAACGCAGGATCATGCTCATATCAGTATTTCGGGTGCTGGGGAACCTCGAAGGACCCTGAATTTTTGTGTGTCTGAAATATATTTTATGTGTAGCCCTATAAGCTTCCCCTGTGCAAAATATAAACGCAGGATCATGCTCATATCAGTATTTCGGGTGCTGGGGAACCTCGAAGGACCCTGAATTTTTGTGTGTCTGAAATATATTTTATGTGTAGCCCTATAAGCTTCCCCTGTGCAAAATATAAACGCAGGATCATGCTCATATAAGTCTTTCTTGTGCCGGGGAACCCCGAAGGACCCTGAATTTTTGTGTGTCTGAAATATATTTTATGTATAGCCCTATAAGCTTCCCCCGTGCAAAATATAAACGCAGGATCATGCTCATATCAGTCTTTCGGGTGCCGGGGAACCCCGAAGGACCCTGAATTTTTGTGTGTCTGAAATATATTTTATGTATAGCCCTATAAGCTCCCCCTGTGCAAAATATAAACGCAGGATCATGCTCATATCAGTCTTTCGGGTGCCGGGGAACCCCGAAGGACCCTGAATTTTTGTGTGTCTGAAATATATTTTATGTATAGCCCTATAAGCTTCCCCTGTGCAAAATATAAACGCAGGATCATGCTCATATCAGTCTTTCGGGTGCCGGGGAACCCCGAAGGACCCTGAATTTTTGTGTGTCTGAAATATATTTTATGTATAGCCCTATAAGCTCCCCCTGTGCAAAATATAAACGCAGGATCATGCTCATATCAGTCTTTCCGGTGCCGGGGAACCCCGAAGGACCCTGAATTTTTGTGTGTCTGAAATATATTTTATGTATAGCCCTATAAGCTTCCCCTGTGCAAAATATAAACGCAGGATCATGCTCATATCAGTCTTTCGGGTGCCGGGGAACCCCGAAGGACCCTGAATTTTTGTGTGTCTGAAATATATTTTATGTATAGCCCTATAAGCTTCCCCCGTGCAAAATATAAACGCAGGATCATGCTCATATCAGTCTTTCGGGTGCCGGGGAACCCCGAAGGACCCTGAATTTTTGTGTGTCTGAAATATATTTTATGTATAGCCCTATAAGCTTCCCCTGTGCAAAATATAAACGCAGGATCATGCTCATATCAGTCTTTCGGGTGCCGGGGAACCCCGAAGGACCCTGAATTTTTGTGTGTCTGAAATATATTTTATGTATAGCCCTATAAGCTTCCCCTGTGCAAAATATAAACGCAGGATCATGCTCATATCAGTCTTTCGGGTGCCGGGGAACCCCGAAGGACCCTGAATTTTTGTGTGTCTGAAATATATTTTATGTATAGCCCTATAAGCTTCCCCTGTGCAAAATATAAACGCAGGATCATGCTCCTAAGGGAATCCGTATAGCGAATATTTGAGCAAATTTGCAAATATCAGTCTTTCGGGTGCCGGGGAACCCCGAAGGACCCTGAATTTTTGTGTGTCTGAAATATATTTTATGAATAGCCCTATAAGCTTCCCCTGTGCAAAATATAAACGCAGGATCATGCTCATATCAGGCTTTCTGGTGCCGGGGAACCCCGAAGGACCCTGAATTTTTGTGTGTCTGAAATATATTTTATGTATAGCCCTATAAGCTTCCCCTGTGCAAAATATAAACGCAGGATCATGCTCATATCAGTCTTTCGGGTGCCGGGGAACCCCGAAGGACCCTGAATTTTTGTGTGTCTGAAATATATTTTATGAATAGCCCTATAAGCTTCCCCTGTGCAAAATATAAACGCAGGATCATGCTCATATCAGGCTTTCTGGTGCCGGGGAACCCCGAAGGACACTGAATTTTTGTGTGTCTGAAATATATTTTATGTATAGCCCTATAAGCTTCCCCTGTGCAAAATATAAACGCAGGATCATGCTCATATCAGTCTTTCGGGTGCCGGGGAACCCCGAAGGACCCTGAATTTTTGTGTGTCTGAAATATATTTTATGAAGCCCTATAAGCTTCCCCTGTGCAAAATATAATCGCAGGATCATGCTCATATCAGTATTTCGGGTGCCGGGGAACCCCGAAGGACCCTGAATTTTTGTGTGTCTGAAATATATTTTATGAATAGCCCTATAAGCTTCCCCTGTGCAAAATATAAACGCAGGATCATGCTCATATCAGGCTTTCTGGTGCCGGGGAACCCCGAAGGACCCTGAATTTTTGTGTGTCTGAAATATATTTTATGTATAGCCCTATAAGCTTCCCCTGTGCAAAATATAAACGCAGGATCATGCTCATATCAGTCTTTCGGGTGCCGGGGAACCCCGAAGGACCCTGAATTTTTGTGTGTCTGAAATATATTTTATGAATAGCCCTATAAGCTTCCCCTGTGCAAAATATAAACGCAGGATCATTCTCATATCAGGCTTTCTGGTGCCGGGGAACCCCGAAGGACCCTGAATTTTTGTGTGTCTGAAATATATTTTATGTATAGCCCTATAAGCTTCCCCTGTGCAAAATATAAACGCAGGATCATTCTCATATCAGGCTTTCTGGTGCCGGGGAACCCCGAAGGACCCTGAATTTTTGTGTGTCTGAAATATATTTTATGAATAGCCCTATAAGCTTCCCCTGTGCAAAATATAAACGCAGGATCATTCTCATATCAGGCTTTCTGGTGCCGGGGAACCCCGAAGGACCCTGAATTTTTGTGTGTCTGAAATATATTTTATGTATAGCCCTATAAGCTTCCCCTGTGCAAAATATAAACGCAGGATCATGCTCATATCAGGCTTTCTGGTGCCGGGGAACCCCGAAGGACCCTGAATTTTTGTGTGTCTGAAATATATTTTATGTATAGCCCTATAAGCTTCCCCTGTGCAAAATATAAACGCAGGATCATGCTCATATCAGTCTTTCGGGTGCCGGGGAACCCCGAAGGACCCTGAATTTTTGTGTGTCTGAAATATATTTTATGAATAGCCCTATAAGCTTCCCCTGTGCAAAATATAAACGCAGGATCATTCTCATATCAGGCTTTCTGGTGCCGGGGAACCCCGAAGGACCCTGAATTTTTGTGTGTCTGAAATATATTTTATGTATAGCCCTATAAGCTTCCCCTGTGCAAAATATAAACGCAGGATCATGCTCATATCAGTCTTTCGGGTGCCGGGGAACCCCGAAGGACCCTGAATTTTTGTGTGTCTGAAATATATTTTATGAAGCCCTATAAGCTTCCCCTGTGCAAAATATAATCGCAGGATCATGCTCATATCAGTATTTCGGGTGCCGGGGAACCCCGAAGGACCCTGAATTTTTGTGTGTCTGAAATATATTTTATGTATAGCCCTATAAGCTTCCCCTGTGCAAAATATAAACGCAGGATCATGCTCCTAAGGGAGTCTGTATAGAAAATATGTGCGCAAATTGGCAAATATCAGTCTTCCGGGTGCCGGGGAACCCCGAAGGACCCTGAATTTTTGTGTGTCTGAAATATATTTTATATATAGCCCTTTAAGCTTCCCCTGTGCAAAATATAAACGCAGGATCATGCTCATATCAGTCTTTCGGGTGCCGGGGAACCCCGAAGTACCCTGAATTTTTGTGTGTCTGAAATATATTTTATGTGTAGCCTTATAAGCTTCCCCTGTGCAAAATATAAACGCAGGATCATGCTCATATCAGGCTTTCTGGTGCCGGGGAACCCCGAAGGACCCTGAATTTTTGTGTGTATGAAATATATTTTATGTATAGCCCTATAAGCTTCCCCTGTGCAAAATATAAACGCAGGATCATGCTCATATCAGTCTTTCGGGTGCCGGGGAACCCCGAAGGACCCTGAATTTTTGTGTGTCTGAAATATATTTTTTGCTTTTCCGGGAGTAAAGTGGTTACTTTACTCCCAGTTTTGCGGGAGCAAAGTGCCACTTTTCTTAGGAGGGGGGGGGAAAGTAAATTAGCGGGAGGAAAAGTAAAATAGCGGGAGGAAAAGTAAAACAGCGGGAGTAAAAGTAAAACAGCGGGAGGAAAAGTAAATACCACCAACTTAAGTTGGTACTTCATTAATGCCATGTACAGGTCTGGCTTTAGGCTATATGGTTTGGTAATTCTCGCTTATTCTAACAAATATTTGTTTTGAATTTTTTTCTTTCTTTCGGCTTTCGGAAAGGCAAAAAATAGTATATTCGCGCTCGGGATTAAAGTGACTTTTCGTCCTTCGGGTAATTTTTCCACTCGGCTGCGCCTCGTGTAAAAAACCTTTACCCTCATGACGAAAAGTAGCACTTTACTCCCTCGGTGTATAATATACTATTATGTATAGCCCTATAAGCTTCCCCTGTGCAAAATATAAACGCAGGATCATGCTCATATCAGTCTTTCGGGTGCCGGGGAACCCCGAAGGACCCTGAATCTTTGTGTGTCTGAAATATATTTTATGTATAGCCCTATAAGCTTCCCCTGTGCAAAATATAAACGCAGGATCATGCTCATATCAGTCTTTCGGGTGCCGGGGAACCCCGAAGGACCCTGAATTTTTGTGTGTCTGAAATATATTTTATGTATAGCCCTATAAGCTTCCCCTGTGCAAAATATAAACGCAGGATCATGCTCATATCAGTCTTTCGGGTGCCGGGGAACCCCGAAGGACCCTGAATTTTTGTGTGTCTGAAATATATTTTATGTGTAGCCCTATAAGCTTCTCCTGTGCAAAATATAAACGCAGGATCATGCTCATATCAGTCTTTCGGGTGCCGGGGAACCCCGAAGGACCCTGAATTTTTGTGTGTCTGAAATATATTTTATGTATAGCCCTATAAGCTTCCCCTGTGCAAAATATAAACGCAGGATCATGCTCATATCAGTATTTCGGGTGCCGGGGAACCCCGAAGGACCCTGAATTTTTGTGTGTCTGAAATATATTTTATGTATAGCCCTATAAGCTTCCCCTGTGCAAAATATAAACGCAGGATCATGCTCATATCAGTCTTTCGGGTGCCCGGGAACCCCGAAGGACCCTGAATTTTTGTGTGTCTGAAATATATTTTATGTATAGCCCTATAAGCTTCCCCTGTGCAAAATATAAACGCAGGATCATGCTCATATCAGTATTTCGGGTGCCGGGGAACCTCGAAGGACCCTGAATTTTTGTGTGTCTGAAATATATTTTATGTGTAGCCCTATAAGCTTCCCCTGTGCAAAATATAAACGCAGGATCATGCTCTTATCAGTCGTTCTGGTGCCGGGGAACCCCGAAGGACCCTGAATTTTTGTGTGTCTGAAATATATTTTATGTATAGCCCTATAAGCTTCCCCTGTGCAAAATATAAACACAGGATCATGTTCATATCAGTCTTTCGGGTGCCGGGGAACCCCGAAGGACCCTGAATTTTTGTGTGTCTGAAATATATTTTATGTATAGCCCTATAAGCTTCCCCTGTGCAAAATATAAACACAGGATCATGTTCATATCAGTCTTTCGGGTGCCGGGGAACCCCGAAGGACCCTGAATTTTTGTGTGTCTGAAATATATTTTATGTATAGCCCTATAAGCTTCCCCTGTGCAAAATATAAACGCAGGATCATGCTCATGTCAGTCTTTCGGGTGCCGGGGAACCACGAAGGACCCTGAATTTTTGTGTGTCTGAAATATATTTTATGTGTAGCCCTATAAGCTTCCCCTGTACAAAATATAAACGCAGGATCATGCTCATATCAGTCTTTCGGGTGCCGGGGAACCCCGAAGGACCCTGAATTTTTGTGTGTCTGAAATATATTTTATGTATAGCCCTATAAGCTTCCCCTGTGCAAAATATAAACGCAGGATCATGCTCATATCAGTCTTTCGGGTGCCGGGGAACCCCGAAGGACCCTGAATTTTTGTGTGTCTGAAATATATTTTATGAATAGCCCTATAAGCTTCCCCTGTGCAAAATATAAACGCAGGATCATGCTCATATCAGGCTTTCTGGTGCCGGGGAACCCCGAAGGACACTGAATTTTTGTGTGTCTGAAATATATTTTATGTATAGCCCTATAAGCTTCCCCTGTGCAAAATATAAACGCAGGATCATGCTCATATCAGTCTTTCGGGTGCCGGGGAACCCCGAAGGACCCTGAATTTTTGTGTGTCTGAAATATATTTTATGAAGCCCTATAAGCTTCCCCTGTGCAAAATATAATCGCAGGATCATGCTCATATCAGTATTTCGGGTGCCGGGGAACCCCGAAGGACCCTGAATTTTTGTGTGTCTGAAATATATTTTATGAATAGCCCTATAAGCTTCCCCTGTGCAAAATATAAACGCAGGATCATGCTCATATCAGGCTTTCTGGTGCCGGGGAACCCCGAAGGACCCTGAATTTTTGTGTGTCTGAAATATATTTTATGTATAGCCCTATAAGCTTCCCCTGTGCAAAATATAAACGCAGGATCATGCTCATATCAGTCTTTCGGGTGCCGGGGAACCCCGAAGGACCCTGAATTTTTGTGTGTCTGAAATATATTTTATGAATAGCCCTATAAGCTTCCCCTGTGCAAAATATAAACGCAGGATCATTCTCATATCAGGCTTTCTGGTGCCGGGGAACCCCGAAGGACCCTGAATTTTTGTGTGTCTGAAATATATTTTATGTATAGCCCTATAAGCTTCCCCTGTGCAAAATATAAACGCAGGATCATGCTCATATCAGTCTTTCGGGTGCCGGGGAACCCCGAAGGACCCTGAATTTTTGTGTGTCTGAAATATATTTTATGAAGCCCTATAAGCTTCCCCTGTGCAAAATATAATCGCAGGATCATGCTCATATCAGTATTTCGGGTGCCGGGGAACCCCGAAGGACCCTGAATTTTTGTGTGTCTGAAATATATTTTATGTATAGCCCTATAAGCTTCCCCTGTGCAAAATATAAACGCAGGATCATGCTCCTAAGGGAGTCTGTATAGAAAATATGTGCGCAAATTGGCAAATATCAGTCTTCCGGGTGCCGGGGAACCCCGAAGGACCCTGAATTTTTGTGTGTCTGAAATATATTTTATATATAGCCCTTTAAGCTTCCCCTGTGCAAAATATAAACGCAGGATCATGCTCATATCAGTCTTTCGGGTGCCGGGGAACCCCGAAGGACCCTGAATTTTTGTGTGTCTGAAATATATTTTATGTGTAGCCTTATAAGCTTCCCCTGTGCAAAATATAAACGCAGGATCATGCTCATATCAGGCTTTCTGGTGCCGGGGAACCCCGAAGGACCCTGAATTTTTGTGTGTATGAAATATATTTTATGTATAGCCCTATAAGCTTCCCCTGTGCAAAATATAAACGCAGGATCATGCTCATATCAGTCTTTCGGGTGCCGGGGAACCCCGAAGGACCCTGAATTTTTGTGTGTCTGAAATATATTTTTTGCTTTTCCGGGAGTAAAGTGGTTACTTTACTCCCAGTTTTGCGGGAGCAAAGTGCCACTTTTCTTAGGAGGGGGGGGGGAAAGTAAATTAGCGGGAGGAAAAGTAAAATAGCGGGAGGAAAAGTAAAACAGCGGGAGTAAAAGTAAAACAGCGGGAGGAAAAGTAAATACCACCAACTTAAGTTGGTACTTCATTAATGCCATGTACAGGTCTGGCTTTAGGCTATATGGTTTGGTAATTCTCGCTTATTCTAACAAATATTTGTTTTGAATTTTTTTCTTTCTTTCGGCTTTCGGAAAGGCAAAAAATAGTATATTCGCGCTCGGGATTAAAGTGACTTTTCGTCCTTCGGGTAATTTTTCCACTCGGCTGCGCCTCGTGTAAAAAACCTTTACCCTCATGACGAAAAGTAGCACTTTACTCCCTCGGTGTATAATATACTATTATGTATAGCCCTATAAGCTTCCCCTGTGCAAAATATAAACGCAGGATCATGCTCATATCAGTCTTTCGGGTGCCGGGGAACCCCGAAGGACCCTGAATCTTTGTGTGTCTGAAATATATTTTATGTATAGCCCTATAAGCTTCCCCTGTGCAAAATATAAACGCAGGATCATGCTCATATCAGTCTTTCGGGTGCCGGGGAACCCCGAAGGACCCTGAATTTTTGTGTGTCTGAAATATATTTTATGTATAGCCCTATAAGCTTCCCCTGTGCAAAATATAAACGCAGGATCATGCTCATATCAGTCTTTCGGGTGCCGGGGAACCCCGAAGGACCCTGAATTTTTGTGTGTCTGAAATATATTTTATGTGTAGCCCTATAAGCTTCTCCTGTGCAAAATATAAACGCAGGATCATGCTCATATCAGTCTTTCGGGTGCCGGGGAACCCCGAAGGACCCTGAATTTTTGTGTGTCTGAAATATATTTTATGTATAGCCCTATAAGCTTCCCCTGTGCAAAATATAAACGCAGGATCATGCTCATATCAGTATTTCGGGTGCCGGGGAACCCCGAAGGACCCTGAATTTTTGTGTGTCTGAAATATATTTTATGTATAGCCCTATAAGCTTCCCCTGTGCAAAATATAAACGCAGGATCATGCTCATATCAGTCTTTCGGGTGCCCGGGAACCCCGAAGGACCCTGAATTTTTGTGTGTCTGAAATATATTTTATGTATAGCCCTATAAGCTTCCCCTGTGCAAAATATAAACGCAGGATCATGCTCATATCAGTATTTCGGGTGCCGGGGAACCTCGAAGGACCCTGAATTTTTGTGTGTCTGAAATATATTTTATGTGTAGCCCTATAAGCTTCCCCTGTGCAAAATATAAACGCAGGATCATGCTCTTATCAGTCTTTCGGGTGCCGGGGAACCCCGAAGGATCCTGAATTTTTGTGTGTCTGAAATATATTTTATGTATAGCCCTATAAGCTTCCCCTGTGCAAAATATAAACGCAGGATCATGCTCATATCAGTCTTTCGGGTGCCGGGGAACCCCGAAGGACCCTGAATTTTTGTGTGTCTGAAATATATTTTATGTATAGCCCTATAAGCTTCCCCTGTGCAAAATATAAACGCAGGATCATGCTCATGTCAGTCTTTCGGGTGCCGGGGAACCACGAAGGACCCTGAATTTTTGTGTGTCTGAAATATATTTTATGTGTAGCCCTATAAGCTTCCCCTGTACAAAATATAAACGCAGGATCATGCTCATATCAGTCTTTCGGGTGCCGGGGAACCCCGAAGGACCCTGAATTTTTGTGTGTCTGAAATATATTTTATGTATAGCCCTATAAGCTTCCCCTGTGCAAAATATAAACGCAGGATCATGCTCATATCAGTATTTCGGGTGCTGGGGAACCTCGAAGGACCCTGAATTTTTGTGTGTCTGAAATATATTTTATGTGTAGCCCTATAAGCTTCCCCTGTGCAAAATATAAACGCAGGATCATGCTCATATCAGTATTTCGGGTGCTGGGGAACCTCGAAGGACCCTGAATTTTTGTGTGTCTGAAATATATTTTATGTGTAGCCCTATAAGCTTCCCCTGTGCAAAATATAAACGCAGGATCATGCTCATATAAGTCTTTCTTGTGCCGGGGAACCCCGAAGGACCCTGAATTTTTGTGTGTCTGAAATATATTTTATGTATAGCCCTATAAGCTTCCCCCGTGCAAAATATAAACGCAGGATCATGCTCATATCAGTCTTTCGGGTGCCGGGGAACCCCGAAGGACCCTGAATTTGTGTGTGTCTGAAATATATTTTATGTATAGCCCTATAAGCTCCCCCTGTGCAAAATATAAACGCAGGATCATGCTCATATCAGTATTTCGGGTGCCGGGGAACCCCGAAGGACCCTGAATTTGTGTGTGTCTGAAATATATATTATATATAGCCCTATAAGCTTCCCCTGTGCAAAATATAAACGCAGGATCATGCTCATATCAGTCTTTCGGGTGCCGGGGAACCCCGAAGGACCCTGAATTTTTGTGTGTCTGAAATATATTTTATGTATAGCCTATAAGCTTCCCCTGTGCAAAATATAAACGCAGGATCATGCTCATATCAGTCTTTCGGGTGCCGGGGAACCCCGAAGGACCCTGAATTTTTGTGTGTCTGAAATATATTTTATGTATAGCTCTATAAGCTTCCCCTGTGCAAAATATAAACGCAGGATCATGCTCATATCAGTATTTCGGGTGCTGGGGAACCTCGAAGGACCCTGAATTTTTGTGTGTCTGAAATATATTTTATGTGTAGCCCTATAAGCTTCCCCTGTGCAAAATATAAACGCAGGATCATGCTCATATAAGTCTTTCTTGTGCCGGGGAACCCCGAAGGACCCTGAATTTTTGTGTGTCTGAAATATATTTTATGTATAGCCCTATAAGCTTCCCCCGTGCAAAATATAAACGCAGGATCATGCTCATATCAGTCTTTCGGGTGCCGGGGAACCCCGAAGGACCCTGAATTTTTGTGTGTCTGAAATATATTTTATGTATAGCCCTATAAGCTTCCCCTGTGCAAAATATAAACGCAGGATCATGCTCATATCAGTCTTTCGGGTGCCGGGGAACCCCGAAGGACCCTGAATTTGTGTGTGTCTGAAATATATTTTATGTATAGCCCTATAAGCTTCCCCTGTGCAAAATATAAACGCAGGATCATGCTCATATCAGTCTTTCGGGTGCCGGGGAACCCCGAAGGACCCTGAGTTTTTGTGTGTCTGAAATATATTTTATGTATAGCCCTATAAGCTTCCCCTGTGCAAAATATAAACGCAGGATCATGCTCATATCAGTCTTTCGGGTGCCGGGGAACCCCGAAGGATCCTGAATTTTTGTGTGTCTGAAATATATTTTATGTATAGCCCTATAAGCTTCCCCTGTGCAAAATATAAACGCAGGATCATGCTCATATCAGTATTTCGGGTGCCGGGGAACCCCGAAGGACCCTGAATTTTTGTGTGTCTGAAATATATTTTATGTATAGCCCTATAAGCTTCCATTGTGCAAAATATAAACGCAGGATCATGCTCCTAAGGGAGTCTGTATAGCGAATATTTGAGCAAATTTGCAAATATCAGTCTTTCGGGTGCCGGGGAACCCCGAAGGACCCTGAATTTTTGTGTGTCTGAAATATATTTTATGTATAGCCCTATAAGCTTCCCCTGTGCAAAATATAAACGCAGGATCATGCTCCTAAGGGAGTCTGTATAGCGAATATTTTAGAAAATTTGCAAATATCAGTCTTTCGGGTGCCGGGGAACCCCGAAGGACCCTAAATTTTTGTGTGTCTGAAATATATTTTATGTATAGCCCTATAAGCTTCCCCTGTGCAAAATATAAACGCAGGATCATGCTCATATCAGTCTTTCGGGTGCCGGGGAACCCCGAAGGACCCTGAATTTTTGTGTGTCTGAAATATATTTTATGTATAGCCCTATAAGCTTCCCCTGTGCAAAATATAAACGCAGGATCATGCTCATATCAGTCTTTCGGGTGCCGGGGAACCCCGAAGGACCCTGAATTTTTGTGTGTCTGAAATATATTTTATGTATAGCCCTATAAGCTTCCCCTGTGCAAAATATAAACGCAGGATCATGCTCATATCAGTCTTTCGGGTGCCGGGGAACCCCGAAGGACCCTGAATTTTTGTGTGTCTGAAATATATTTTATGTATAGCCCTATAAGCTTCCCCTGTGCAAAATATAAACGCAGGATCATGCTCATATCAGTCTTTCGGGTGCCGGGGAACCCCGAAGGACCCTGAATTTTTGTGTGTCTGAAATATATTTTATGTATAGCCCTATAAGCTTCCCCTGTGCAAAATATAAACGCAGGATCATGCTCATATCAGTCTTTCGGGTGCCGGGGAACCCCGAAGGACCCTGAATTTTTGTGTGTCTGAAATATATTTTATGTATAGCCCTATAAGCTTCCCCTGTGCAAAATATAAACGCAGGATCATGCTCATATCAGTCTTTCGGGTGCCGGGGAACCCCGAAGGACCCTGAATTTTTGTGTGTCTGAAATATATTTTATGTATAGCCCTATAAGCTTCCCCTGTGCAAAATATAAACGCAGGATCATGCTCCTAATGGAGTCTGTATAGCAAATATGTGAGCAAATTGGCAAATATCAGTCTTCCGGGTGCCGGGGAACAACGAAGGACCCTGAATTTTTGTGTGTCTGAAATATATTTTATGTATAGCCTATAAGCTTCCCCTGTGCAAAATATAAACGCAGGATCATGCTCATATCAGTCTTTCGGGTGCCGGGGAACCCCGAAGGACCCTGAATTTTTGTGTGTCTGAAATATATTTTATGTATAGCCTATAAGCTTCCCCTGTGCAAAATATAAACGCAGGATCATGCTCATATCAGTCTTTCGGGTGCCGGGGAACCCCGAAGGACCCTGAATTTTTGTGTGTCTGAAATATATTTTATGTATAGCCCTATAAGCTTCCCCTGTGCAAAATATAAACGCAGGATCATGCTCATATCAGTATTTCGGGTGCTGGGGAACCTCGAAGGACCCTGAATTTTTGTGTGTCTGAAATATATTTTATGTGTAGCCCTATAAGCTTCCCCTGTGCAAAATATAAACGCAGGATCATGCTCATATCAGTCTTTCGGGTGCCGGGGAACCCGGAAGGACCCTGAATTTTTGTGTGTCTGAAATATATTTTATGAATAGCCCTATAAGCTTCCCCTGTGCAAAATATAAACGCAGGATCATGCTCATATCAGGCTTTCTGGTGCCGGGGAACCCCGAAGGACACTGAATTTTTGTGTGTCTGAAATATATTTTATGTATAGCCCTATAAGCTTCCCCTGTGCAAAATATAAACGCAGGATCATGCTCATATCAGTCTTTCGGGTGCCGGGGAACCCCGAAGGACCCTGAATTTTTGTGTGTCTGAAATATATTTTATGAAGCCCTATAAGCTTCCCCTGTGCAAAATATAATCGCAGGATCATGCTCATATCAGTATTTCGGGTGCCGGGGAACCCCGAAGGACCCTGAATTTTTGTGTGTCTGAAATATATTTTATGAATAGCCCTATAAGCTTCCCCTGTGCAAAATATAAACGCAGGATCATGCTCATATCAGGCTTTCTGGTGCCGGGGAACCCCGAAGGACCCTGAATTTTTGTGTGTCTGAAATATATTTTATGTATAGCCCTATAAGCTTCCCCTGTGCAAAATATAAACGCAGGATCATGCTCATATCAGTCTTTCGGGTGCCGGGGAACCCCGAAGGACCCTGAATTTTTGTGTGTCTGAAATATATTTTATGAATAGCCCTATAAGCTTCCCCTGTGCAAAATATAAACGCAGGATCATGCTCATATCAGGCTTTCTGGTGCCGGGGAACCCCGAAGGACCCTGAATTTTTGTGTGTCTGAAATATATTTTATGTATAGCCCTATAAGCTTCCCCTGTGCAAAATATAAACGCAGGATCATGCTCATATCAGTCTTTCGGGTGCCGGGGAACCCCGAAGGACCCTGAATTTTTGTGTGTCTGAAATATATTTTATGAAGCCCTATAAGCTTCCCCTGTGCAAAATATAATCGCAGGATCATGCTCATATCAGTATTTCGGGTGCCGGGGAACCCCGAAGGACCCTGAATTTTTGTGTGTCTGAAATATATTTTATGTATAGCCCTATAAGCTTCCCCTGTGCAAAATATAAACGCAGGATCATGCTCCTAAGGGAGTCTGTATAGAAAATATGTGCGCAAATTGGCAAATATCAGTCTTCCGTGTGCCGGGGAACCCCGAAGGACCCTGAATTTTTGTGTGTCTGAAATATATTTTATATATAGCCCTTTAAGCTTCCCCTGTGCAAAATATAAACGCAGGATCATGCTCATATCAGTCTTTCGGGTGCCGGGGAACCCCGAAGGACCCTGAATTTTTGTGTGTCTGAAATATATTTTATGTGTAGCCTTATAAGCTTCCCCTGTGCAAAATATAAACGCAGGATCATGCTCATATCAGGCTTTCTGGTGCCGGGGAACCCCGAAGGACCCTGAATTTTTGTGTGTCTGAAATATATTTTATGTATAGCCCTATAAGCTTCCCCTGTGCAAAATATAAACGCAGGATCATGCTCATATCTTCAGTCCAGTCTTTCGGGTGCCGGGGAACCCCGAAGGACCCTGAATTTTTGTGTGTCTGAAATATATTTTTTGCTTTTCCGGGAGTAAAGTGGTTACTTTACTCCCAGTTTTGCGGGAGCAAAGTGCCACTTTTCTTAGGAGGGGGGGGGAAAGTAAATTAGCGGGAGGAAAAGTAAAATAGCGGGAGGAAAAGTAAAACAGCGGGAGTAAAAGTAAAACAGCGGGAGGAAAAGTAAATACCACCAGCTTAAGTTGGTACTTCATTAATGCCATGTACAGGTCTGGCTTTAGGCTATATGGTTTGGTAATTCTCGCTTATTCTAACAAATATTTGTTTTGAATTTTTTTCTTTCTTTCGGCTTTCGGAAAGGCAAAAAATAGTATATTCGCGCTCGGGATTAAAGTGACTTTTCGTCCTTCGGGTAATTTTTGTGTGTCTGAAATATATTTTATGAAGCCCTATAAGCTTCCCCTGTGCAAAATATAATCGCAGGATCATGCTCATATCAGTATTTCGGGTGCCGGGGAACCCCGAAGGACCCTGAATTTTTGTGTGTCTGAAATATATTTTATGAATAGCCCTATAAGCTTCCCCTGTGCAAAATATAAACGCAGGATCATGCTCATATCAGGCTTTCTGGTGCCGGGGAACCCCGAAGGACCCTGAATTTTTGTGTGTCTGAAATATATTTTATGTATAGCCCTATAAGCTTCCCCTGTGCAAAATATAAACGCAGGATCATGCTCATATCAGTCTTTCGGGTGCCGGGGAACCCCGAAGGACCCTGAATTTTTGTGTGTCTGAAATATATTTTATGAATAGCCCTATAAGCTTCCCCTGTGCAAAATATAAACGCAGGATCATGCTCATATCAGGCTTTCTGGTGCCGGGGAACCCCGAAGGACCCTGAATTTTTGTGTGTCTGAAATATATTTTATGTATAGCCCTATAAGCTTCCCCTGTGCAAAATATAAACGCAGGATCATGCTCATATCAGTCTTTCGGGTGCCGGGGAACCCCGAAGGACCCTGAATTTGTGTGTGTCTGAAATATATTTTATGAAGCCCTATAAGCTTCCCCTGTGCAAAATATAATCGCAGGATCATGCTCATATCAGTATTTCGGGTGCCGGGGAACCCCGAAGGACCCTGAATTTTTGTGTGTCTGAAATATATTTTATGTATAGCCCTATAAGCTTCCCCTGTGCAAAATATAAACGCAGGATCATGCTCCTAAGGGAGTCTGTATAGAAAATATGTGCGCAAATTGGCAAATATCAGTCTTCCGGGTGCCGGGGAACCCCGAAGGACCCTGAATTTTTGTGTGTCTGAAATATATTTTATATATAGCCCTTTAAGCTTCCCCTGTGCAAAATATAAACGCAGGATCATGCTCATATCAGTCTTTCGGGTGCCGGGGAACCCCGAAGGACCCTGAATTTTTGTGTGTCTGAAATATATTTTATGTGTAGCCTTATAAGCTTCCCCTGTGCAAAATATAAACGCAGGATCATGCTCATATCAGGCTTTCTGGTGCCGGGGAACCCCGAAGGACACTGAATTTTTGTGTGTCTGAAATATATTTTATGTATAGCCCTATAAGCTTCCCCTGTGCAAAATATAAACGCAGGATCATGCTCCTAAGGGAGTCTGTATAGCGAATATTTTAGAAAATTTGCAAATATCAGTCTTTCGGGTGCCGGGGAACCCCGAAGGACCCTAAATTTTTGTGTGTCTGAAATATATTTTATGTATAGCCCTATAAGCTTCCCCTGTGCAAAATATAAACGCAGGATCATGCTCATATCAGTCTTTCGGGTGCCGGGGAACCCCGAAGGACCCTGAATTTTTGTGTGTCTGAAATATATTTTATGTATAGCCCTATAAGCTTCCCCTGTGCAAAATATAAACGCAGGATCATGCTCATATCAGTCTTTCGGGTGCCGGGGAACCCCGAAGGACCCTGAATTTTTGTGTGTCTGAAATATATTTTATGTATAGCCCTATAAGCTTCCCCTGTGCAAAATATAAACGCAGGATCATGCTCCTAAGGGAATCCGTATAGCGAATATTTGAGCAAATTTGCAAATATCAGTCTTTCGGGTGCCGGGGAACCCCGAAGGACCCTGAATTTTTGTGTGTCTGAAATATATTTTATGAATAGCCCTATAAGCTTCCCCTGTGCAAAATATAAACGCAGGATCATGCTCATATCAGGCTTTCTGGTGCCGGGGAACCCCGAAGGACCCTGAATTTTTGTGTGTCTGAAATATATTTTATGTATAGCCCTATAAGCTTCCCCTGTGCAAAATATAAACGCAGGATCATGCTCATATCAGTCTTTCGGGTGCCGGGGAACCCCGAAGGACCCTGAATTTTTGTGTGTCTGAAATATATTTTATGAATAGCCCTATAAGCTTCCCCTGTGCAAAATATAAACGCAGGATCATGCTCATATCAGGCTTTCTGGTGCCGGGGAACCCCGAAGGACCCTGAATTTTTGTGTGTCTGAAATATATTTTATGTATAGCCCTATAAGCTTCCCCTGTGCAAAATATAAACGCAGGATCATGCTCATATCAGTCTTTCGGGTGCCGGGGAACCCCGAAGGACCCTGAATTTTTGTGTGTCTGAAATATATTTTATGAAGCCCTATAAGCTTCCCCTGTGCAAAATATAATCGCAGGATCATGCTCATATCAGTATTTCGGGTGCCGGGGAACCCCGAAGGACCCTGAATTTTTGTGTGTCTGAAATATATTTTATGAATAGCCCTATAAGCTTCCCCTGTGCAAAATATAAACGCAGGATCATGCTCATATCAGGCTTTCTGGTGCCGGGGAACCCCGAAGGACCCTGAATTTTTGTGTGTCTGAAATATATTTTATGTATAGCCCTATAAGCTTCCCCTGTGCAAAATATAAACGCAGGATCATGCTCATATCAGTCTTTCGGGTGCCGGGGAACCCCGAAGGACCCTGAATTTTTGTGTGTCTGAAATATATTTTATGAATAGCCCTATAAGCTTCCCCTGTGCAAAATATAAACGCAGGATCATGCTCATATCAGGCTTTCTGGTGCCGGGGAACCCCGAAGGACCCTGAATTTTTGTGTGTCTGAAATATATTTTATGTATAGCCCTATAAGCTTCCCCTGTGCAAAATATAAACGCAGGATCATGCTCATATCAGTCTTTCGGGTGCCGGGGAACCCCGAAGGACCCTGAATTTTTGTGTGTCTGAAATATATTTTATGAAGCCCTATAAGCTTCCCCTGTGCAAAATATAATCGCAGGATCATGCTCATATCAGTATTTCGGGTGCCGGGGAACCCCGAAGGACCCTGAATTTTTGTGTGTCTGAAATATATTTTATGTATAGCCCTATAAGCTTCCCCTGTGCAAAATATAAACGCAGGATCATGCTCCTAAGGGAGTCTGTATAGAAAATATGTGCGCAAATTGGCAAATATCAGTCTTCCGGGTGCCGGGGAACCCCGAAGGACCCTGAATTTTTGTGTGTCTGAAATATATTTTATATATAGCCCTTTAAGCTTCCCCTGTGCAAAATATAAACGCAGGATCATGCTCTTATCAGTCTTTCGGGTGCCGGGGAACCCCGAAGGACCCTGAATTTTTGTGTGTCTGAAATATATTTTATGTGTAGCCTTATAAGCTTCCCCTGTGCAAAATATAAACGCAGGATCATGCTCATATCAGGCTTTCTGGTGCCGGGGAACCCCGAAGGACCCTGAATTTTTGTGTGTCTGAAATATATTTTATGTATAGCCCTATAAGCTTCCCCTGTGCAAAATATAAACGCAGGATCATGCTCATATCAGTCTTTCGGGTGCCGGGGAACCCCGAAGGACCCTGAATTTTTGTGTGTCTGAAATATATTTTTTGCTTTTCCGGGAGTAAAGTGGTTACTTTACTCCCAGTTTTGCGGGAGCAAAGTGCCACTTTTCTTAGGAGGGGGGGGGAAAGTAAATTAGCGGGAGGAAAAGTAAAATAGCGGGAGGAAAAGTAAAACAGCGGGAGTAAAAGTAAAACAGCGGGAGGAAAAGTAAATACCACCAACTTAAGTTGGTACTTCATTAATGCCATGTACAGGTCTGGCTTTAGGCTATATGGTTTGGTAATTCTCGCTTATTCTAACAAATATTTGTTTTGAATTTTTTTCTTTCTTTCGGCTTTCGGAAAGGCAAAAAATAGTATATTCGCGCTCGGGATTAAAGTGACTTTTCGTCCTTCGGGTAATTTTTCCACTCGGCTGCGCCTCGTGTAAAAAACCTTTACCCTCATGACGAAAAGTAGCACTTTACTCCCTCGGTGTATAATATACTATTATGTATAGCCCTATAAGCTTCCCCTGTGCAAAATATAAACGCAGGATCATGCTCATATCAGTCTTTCGGGTGCCGGGGAACCCTGAAGGACCCTGAATTTTTGTGTGTCTGAAATATATTTTATGTATAGCCCTATAAGCTTCCCCTGTGCAAAATATAAACGCAGGATCATGCTCATATCAGTCTTTCGGGTGCCGGGGAACCCCGAAGGACCCTGAATTTTTGTGTGTCTGAAATATATTTTATGTATAGCCCTATAAGCTTCCCCTGTGCAAAATATAAACGCAGGATCATGCTCATATCAGTATTTCGGGTGCCGGGGAACCCCGAAGGATCCTGAATTTTTGTGTGTCTGAAATATATTTTATGTATAGCCCTATAAGCTTCCCCTGTGCAAAATATAAAAGCAGGATCATGCTCATATCAGTCTTTCGGGTGCCGGGGAACCCCGAAGGACCCTGAATTTTTGTGTGTCTGAAATATATTTTATGTGTAGCCCTATAAGCTTCCCCTGTGCAAAATATAAACGCAGGATCATGCTCATATCAGTCTTTCGGGTGCCGGGGAACCCCGAAGGACCCTGAATTTTTGTGTGTCTGAAATATATTTTATGTATAGCCCTATAAGCTTCCCCTGTGCAAAATATAAACGCAGGATCATGCTCATATCAGTCTTTCGGGTGCCGGGGAACCCCGAAGGACCCTGAATTTTTGTGTGTCTGAAATATATTTTATGTATAGCCCTATAAGCTTCCCCTGTGCAAAATATAAACGCAGGATCATGCTCATATCAGTCTTTCGGGTGCCGGGGAACCCCGAAGGACCCTGAATTTTTGTGTGTCTGAAATATATTTTATGAATAGCCCTATAAGCTTCCCCTGTGCAAAATATAAACGCAGGATCATGCTCATATCAGGCTTTCTGGTGCCGGGGAACCCCGAAGGACCCTGAATTTTTGTGTGTCTGAAATATATTTTATGTATAGCCCTATAAGCTTCCCCTGTGCAAAATATAAACGCAGGATCATGCTCATATCAGTCTTTCGGGTGCCGGGGAACCCCGAAGGACCCTGAATTTTTGTGTGTCTGAAATATATTTTATGTATAGCCCTATAAGCTTCCCCTGTGCAAAATATAAACGCAGGATCATGCTCATATCAGTCTTTCGGGTGCCGGGGAACCCCGAAGGACCCTGAATTTTTGTGTGTCTGAAATATATTTTATGTGTAGATCTATAAGCTTCTCCTGTGCAAAATATAAACGCAGGATCATGCTCATATCAGTCTTTCGGGTGCCGGGGAACCCCGAATGACCCTGAATTTTTGTGTGTTATATTTTTATGTATAGCCCTATAAGCTTCCCCTGTGCAAAATATAAACGCAGGATCATGCTCATATCAGTCTTTCGGGTGCCGGGGAACCCCGAATGACCCTGAATTTTTGTGTGTTATATTTTTATGTATAGCCCTATAAGCTTCCCCTGTGCAAAATATAAACGCAGGATCATGCTCATATCAGTCTTTCGGGTGCCGGGGAACCCCGAAGGACCCTGAATTTTTGTGTGTCTGAAATATATTTTATGTACAGCCCTATAAGCTTCCCCTGTGAAAATATAAACGCAGGATCATGCTCATATCAGTCTTTCGGGTGCCGGGGAACCCCGAAGGACCCTGAATCTTTGTGTGTCTGAAATATATTTTATGTATAGCCCTATAAGCTTCCCCTGTGCAAAATATAAACGCAGGATCATGCTCATATCAGTCTTTCGGGTGCCGGGGAACCCCGAAGGACCCTGAATTTTTGTGTGTCTGAAATATATTTTATGTATAGCCCTATAAGCTTCCCCTGTGCAAAATATAAACGCAGGATCATGCTCATATCAGTCTTTCGGGTGCCGGGGAACCCCGAAGGACCCTGAATTTTTGTGTGTCTGAAATATATTTTATGTATAGCCCTATAAGCTTCCCCTGTGCAAAATATAAACGCAGGATCATGCTCATATCAGTATTTCGGGTGCCGGGGAACCCCGAAGGATCCTGAATTTTTGTGTGTCTGAAATATATTTTATGTATAGCCCTATAAGCTTCCCCTGTGCAAAATATAAAAGCAGGATCATGCTCATATCAGTCTTTCGGGTGCCGGGGAACCCCGAAGGACCCTGAATTTTTGTGTGTCTGAAATATATTTTATGTGTAGCCCTATAAGCTTCCCCTGTGCAAAATATAAACGCAGGATCATGCTCATATCAGTCTTTCGGGTGCCGGGGAACCCCGAAGGACCCTGAATTTTTGTGTGTCTGAAATATATTTTATGTATAGCCCTATAAGCTTCCCCTGTGCAAAATATAAACGCAGGATCATGCTCATATCAGTCTTTCGGGTGCCGGGGAACCCCGAAGGACCCTGAATTTTTGTGTGTCTGAAATATATTTTATGTATAGCCCTATAAGCTTCCCCTGTGCAAAATATAAACGCAGGATCATGCTCATATCAGTCTTTCGGGTGCCGGGGAACCCCGAAGGACCCTGAATTTTTGTGTGTCTGAAATATATTTTATGAATAGCCCTATAAGCTTCCCCTGTGCAAAATATAAACGCAGGATCATGCTCATATCAGGCTTTCTGGTGCCGGGGAACCCCGAAGGACCCTGAATTTTTGTGTGTCTGAAATATATTTTATGTATAGCCCTATAAGCTTCCCCTGTGCAAAATATAAACGCAGGATCATGCTCATATCAGTCTTTCGGGTGCCGGGGAACCCCGAAGGACCCTGAATTTTTGTGTGTCTGAAATATATTTTATGTATAGCCCTATAAGCTTCCCCTGTGCAAAATATAAACGCAGGATCATGCTCATATCAGTCTTTCGGGTGCCGGGGAACCCCGAAGGACCCTGAATTTTTGTGTGTCTGAAATATATTTTATGTGTAGATCTATAAGCTTCCCCTGTGCAAAATATAAACGCAGGATCATGCTCATATCAGTCTTTCGGGTGCCGGGGAACCCCGAATGACCCTGAATTTTTGTGTGTTATATTTTTATGTATAGCCCTATAAGCTTCCCCTGTGCAAAATATAAACGCAGGATCATGCTCATATCAGTCTTTCGGGTGCCGGGGAACCCCGAATGACCCTGAATTTTTGTGTGTTATATTTTTATGTATAGCCCTATAAGCTTCCCCTGTGCAAAATATAAACGCAGGATCATGCTCATATCAGTCTTTCGGGTGCCGGGGAACCCCGAAGGACCCTGAATTTTTGTGTGTCTGAAATATATTTTATGTACAGCCCTATAAGCTTCCCCTGTGAAAATATAAACGCAGGATCATGCTCATATCAGTCTTTCGGGTGCCGGGGAACCCCGAAGGACCCTGAATTTTTGTGTGTCTGAAATATATTTTATGTGTAGCCCTATAAGCTTCCCCTGTGCAAAATATAAACGCAGGATCATGCTCATATCAGTCTTTCGGGTGCCGGGGAACCCCGAATGACCCTGAATTTTTGTGTGTTATATTTTTATGTATAGCCCTATAAGCTTCCCCTGTGCAAAATATAAACGCAGGATCATGCTCATATCAGTCTTTCGGGTGCCGGGGAACCCCGAAGGACCCTGAATTTTTGTGTGTCTGAAATATATTTTATGTATAGCCCTATAAGCTTCCCCTGTGCAAAATATAAACGCAGGATCATGCTCATATCAGTCTTTCGGGTGCCGGGGAACCCCGAAGGACCCTGAATTTTTGTGTGTCTGAAATATATTTTATGTATAGCCCTATAAGCTTCCCCTGTGCAAAATATAAACGCAGGATCATGCTCATATCAGTCTTTCGGGTGCCGGGAAACCCCGAAGGACCCTGAATTTTTGTGTGTCTGAAATATATTTTATGTGTAGCCCTATAAGCTTCCCCTGTGCAAAATATAAACGCAGGATCATGCTCATATCAGTCTTTCGGGTGCCGGGGAACCCCGAATGACCCTGAATTTTTGTGTGTTATATTTTTATGTATAGCCCTATAACCTTCCCCTGTGCAAAATATAAACGCAGGATCATGCTCATATCAGTCTTTCGGGTGCCGGGGAACCCCGAAGGACCCTGAATTTTTGTGTGTCTGGAATATATTTTATGTAAAGCCCTATAAGCTTCCCCTGTGCAAAATATAAACGCAGGATCATGCTCATATCAGTCTTTCGGGTGCCGGGGAACCCCGAAGGACACTGAATTTTTGTGTGTCTGAAATATATTTTATGTATAGCCCTATAAGCTTCCCCTGTGCAATATATAAACGCAGGATCATGCTCATATCTGTCTTTCGGGTGCCGGGGAACCCCGAAAGACCCTGAATTTTTGTGTGTCTGAAATATATCTTATGTGTAGCCCTATAAGCTTCCCCTGTGCAAAATATAAACGCAGGATCATGCTCATATCAGTCTTTCGGGTGCCGGGGAACCCCGAAGGACACTGAATTTTTGTGTGTCTGAAATATATTTTATGTATAGCCCTATAAGCTTCCCCTGTGCAAAATATAAACGCAGGATCATGCTCATATCAGGCTTTCGGGTGCCGTGGAACCCCGAAGGACCCTGAATTTTTGTGTGTCTGAAATATATTTTATGAAGCCCTATAAGCTTCCCCTGTGCAAAATATAAACGCAGGATCATGCTCATATCAGTATTTCGAGTGCCGGGGAACCCCGAAGGACCCTGAATTTTTGTGTGTCTGAAATATATTTTATGTATAGCCCTATAAGCTTCCCCTGTGCAAAATATAAACGCAGGATCATGCTCATATCAGTCTTTCGGGTGCCGGGGAACCCCGAAGGACCCTGAATTTTTGTGTGTCTGAAATATATATTATATATAGCCCTATAACCTTCCCCTGTGCAAAATATGAACGCAGGATCATGCTCATATCAGTCTTTCGGGTGCCGGGGAACCCCGAAGGACCCTGAATTTTTGTGTGTCTGAAATATTTTTATGTACAGCCCTATAAGCTTCCCCTGTGCAAAATATAAACGCAGGATCATGCTCATATCAGTCTTTCGGGTGCCGGGGAACCCCGAAGGACCCTGAATTTTTGTGTGTCTGAAATATATTTTATGTATAGCCCTATAAGCTTACCCTGTGCAAAATATAAACGCAGGATCATGCTCATATCAGTCTTTCGGGTGCCGGGGAACCCCGAAGGACCCTGAATTTTTGTGTGTCTGAAATATATTTTATGTACAGCCCTATAAGCTTCCCCTGTGCAAAATATAAACGCAGGATCATGCTCATATCAGTCTTTCGGGTGCCGGGGAACCCCGAAGGACCCTGAATTTTTGTGTGTCTGAAATATATTTTATGTATAGCCCTATAAGCTTCCCCTGTGCAAAATATAAACGCAGGATCATGCTCATATCAGTCTTACGGGTGCCGGGGAACCCCGAAGGACCCTGAATTTTTGTGTGTCTGAAATATATTTTATGTGTAGATCTATAAGCTTCCCCTGTGCAAAATATAAACGCAGGATCATGCTCATATCAGTCTTTCGGGTGCCGGGGAACCCCGAATGACCCTGAATTTTTGTGTGTTATATTTTTATGTATAGCCCTATAAGCTTCCCCTGTGCAAAATATAAACGCAGGATCATGCTCATATCAGTCTTTCGGGTGCCGGGGAACCCCGAAGGACCCTGAATTTTTGTGTGTCTGAAATATATTTTATGTACAGCCCTATAAGCTTCCCCTGTGAAAATATAAACGCAGGATCATGCTCATATCAGTCTTTCGGGTGCCGGGGAACCCCGAAGGACCCTGAATTTTTGTGTGTCTGAAATATATTTTATGTGTAGCCCTATAAGCTTCCCCTGTGCAAAATATAAACGCAGGATCATGCTCATATCAGTCTTTCGGGTGCCGGGGAACCCCGAATGACCCTGAATTTTTGTGTGTTATATTTTTATGTATAGCCCTATAAGCTTCCCCTGTGCAAAATATAAACGCAGGATCATGCTCATATCAGTCGTTCGGGTGCCGGGGAACCCCGAAGGACCCTGAATTTTTGTGTGTCTGAAATATATTTTATGTATAGCCCTATAAGCTTCCCCTGTGCAAAATATAAACGCAGGATCATGCTCATATCAGTCTTTCGGGTGCCGGGGAACCCCGAAGGACCCTGAATTTTTGTGTGTCTGAAATATATTTTATGTATAGCCCTATAAGCTTCCCCTGTGCAAAATATAAACGCAGGATCATGCACCTAATGGAGTCTGTATAGCAAATATGTGAGCAAATTGGCAAATATCAGTCTTCCGGGTGCCGGGGAACAACGAAGGACCCTGAATTTTTGTGTGTCTGAAATATATTTTATGTATAGCCCTATAAGCTTCCCCTGTGCAAAATATAAACGCAGGATCATGCTCATATCAGTCTTTCGGGTGCCGGGGAACCCCGAAGGACCATGAATTTTTGGGTGTCTGAAATATATTTTATGTATAGCCCTATAAGCTTCCCCTGTGCAAAATATAAACGCAGGATCATGCTCATATCAGTCTTTCGGGTGCCGGGGAACCCCGAAGGACCCTGAATTTTTGTGTGTCTGCCTGTGTCACCTGTGCAAAATATAAACGCAGGATCATGCTCATATCAGTCTTTCGGGTGCCGGGGAACCCCGAAGGACCCTGAATTTTTGTGTGTCTGAAATATATTTTATGTATAGCCCTATAAGCTTCACCTGTGCAAAATATAAACGCAGGATCATGCTCATATCAGTCTTTCGGGTGCCGGGGAACCCCGAAGGACCCTGAATTTTTGTGTGTCTGAAATATATTTTATGAATAGCCCTATAAGCTTCCCCTGTGCAAAATATAAACGCAGGATCATGCTCATATCAGGCTTTCTGGTGCCGGGGAACCCCGAAGGACCCTGAATTTTTGTGTGTCTGAAATATATTTTATGTATAGCCCTATAAGCTTCCCCTGTGCAAAATATAAACGCAGGATCATGCTCATATCAGTCTTTCGGGTGCCGGGGAACCCCGAAGGACCCTGAATTTTTGTGTGTCTGAAATATATTTTATGAAGCCCTATAAGCTTCCCCTGTGCAAAATATAATCGCAGGATCATGCTCATATCAGTATTTCGGGTGCCGGGGAACCCCGAAGGACCCTGAATTTTTGTGTGTCTGAAATATATTTTATGTATAGCCCTATAAGCTTCCCCTGTGCAAAATATAAACGCAGGATCATGCTCCTAAGGGAGTCTGTATAGAAAATATGTGCGCAAATTGGCAAATATCAGTCTTCCGGGTGCCGGGGAACCCCGAAGGACCCTGAATTTTTGTGTGTCTGAAATATATTTTATATATAGCCCTTTAAGCTTCCCCTGTGCAAAATATAAACGCAGGATCATGCTCATATCAGTCTTTCGGGTGCCGGGGAACCCCGAAGGACCCTGAATTTTTGTGTGTCTGAAATATATTTTATGTGTAGCCTTATAAGCTTCCCCTGTGCAAAATATAAACGCAGGATCATGCTCATATCAGGCTTTCTGGTGCCGGGGAACCCCGAAGGACCCTGAATTTTTGTGTGTCTGAAATATATTTTATGTATAGCCCTATAAGCTTCCCCTGTGCAAAATATAAACGCAGGATCATGCTCATATCAGTCTTTCGGGTGCCGGGGAACCCCGAAGGACCCTGAATTTTTGTGTGTCTGAAATATATTTTTTGCTTTTCCGGGAGTAAAGTGGTTACTTTACTCCCAGTTTTGCGGGAGCAAAGTGCCACTTTTCTTAGGAGGGGGGGGGAAAGTAAATTAGCGGGAGGAAAAGTAAAATAGCGGGAGGAAAAGTAAAACAGCGGGAGTAAAAGTAAAACAGCGGGAGGAAAAGTAAATACCACCAACTTAAGTTGGTACTTCATTAATGCCATGTACAGGTCTGGCTTTAGGCTATATGGTTTGGTAATTCTCGCTTATTCTAACAAATATTTGTTTTGAATTTTTTTCTTTCTTTCGGCTTTCGGAAAGGCAAAAAATAGTATATTCGCGCTCGGGATTAAAGTGACTTTTCGTCCTTCGGGTAATTTTTCCACTCGGCTGCGCCTCGTGTAAAAAACCTTTACCCTCATGACGAAAAGTAGCACTTTACTCCCTCGGTGTATAATATACTATTATGTATAGCCCTATAAGCTTCCCCTGTGCAAAATATAAACGCAGGATCATGCTCATATCAGTCTTTCGGGTGCCGGGGAACCCCGAAGGACCCTGAATCTTTGTGTGTCTGAAATATATTTTATGTATAGCCCTATAAGCTTCCCCTGTGCAAAATATAAACGCAGGATCATGCTCATATCAGTCTTTCGGGTGCCGGGGAACCCCGAAGGACCCTGAATTTTTGTGTGTCTGAAATATATTTTATGTATAGCCCTATAAGCTTCCCCTGTGCAAAATATAAACGCAGGATCATGCTCATATCAGTCTTTCGGGTGCCGGGGAACCCCGAAGGACCCTGAATTTTTGTGTGTCTGAAATATATTTTATGTATAGCCCTATAAGCTTCCCCTGTGCAAAATATAAACGCAGGATCATGCTCATATCAGTATTTCGGGTGCCGGGGAACCCCGAAGGATCCTGAATTTTTGTGTGTCTGAAATATATTTTATGTATAGCCCTATAAGCTTCCCCTGTGCAAAATATAAAAGCAGGATCATGCTCATATCAGTCTTTCGGGTGCCGGGGAACCCCGAAGGACCCTGAATTTTTGTGTGTCTGAAATATATTTTATGTGTAGCCCTATAAGCTTCCCCTGTGCAAAATATAAACGCAGGATCATGCTCATATCAGTCTTTCGGGTGCCGGGGAACCCCGAAGGACCCTGAATTTTTGTGTGTCTGAAATATATTTTATGTATAGCCCTATAAGCTTCCCCTGTGCAAAATATAAACGCAGGATCATGCTCATATCAGTCTTTCGGGTGCCGGGGAACCCCGAAGGACCCTGAATTTTTGTGTGTCTGAAATATATTTTATGTATAGCCCTATAAGCTTCCCCTGTGCAAAATATAAACGCAGGATCATGCTCATATCAGTCTTTCGGGTGCCGGGGAACCCCGAAGGACCCTGAATTTTTGTGTGTCTGAAATATATTTTATGAATAGCCCTATAAGCTTCCCCTGTGCAAAATATAAACGCAGGATCATGCTCATATCAGGCTTTCTGGTGCCGGGGAACCCCGAAGGACCCTGAATTTTTGTGTGTCTGAAATATATTTTATGTATAGCCCTATAAGCTTCCCCTGTGCAAAATATAAACGCAGGATCATGCTCATATCAGTCTTTCGGGTGCCGGGGAACCCCGAAGGACCCTGAATTTTTGTGTGTCTGAAATATATTTTATGTATAGCCCTATAAGCTTCCCCTGTGCAAAATATAAACGCAGGATCATGCTCATATCAGTCTTTCGGGTGCCGGGGAACCCCGAAGGACCCTGAATTTTTGTGTGTCTGAAATATATTTTATGTGTAGATCTATAAGCTTCCCCTGTGCAAAATATAAACGCAGGATCATGCTCATATCAGTCATTCGGGTGCCGGGGAACCCCGAATGACCCTGAATTTTTGTGTGTTATATTTTTATGTATAGCCCTATAAGCTTCCCCTGTGCAAAATATAAACGCAGGATCATGCTCATATCAGTCTTTCGGGTGCCGGGGAACCCCGAATGACCCTGAATTTTTGTGTGTTATATTTTTATGTATAGCCCTATAAGCTTCCCCTGTGCAAAATATAAACGCAGGATCATGCTCATATCAGTCTTTCGGGTGCCGGGGAACCCCGAAGGACCCTGAATTTTTGTGTGTCTGAAATATATTTTATGTACAGCCCTATAAGCTTCCCCTGTGAAAATATAAACGCAGGATCATGCTCATATCAGTCTTTCGGGTGCCGGGGAACCCCGAAGGACCCTGAATTTTTGTGTGTCTGAAATATATTTTATGTGTAGCCCTATAAGCTTCCCCTGTGCAAAATATAAACGCAGGATCATGCTCGTATCAGTCTTTCGGGTGCCGGGGAACCCCGAATGACCCTGAATTTTTGTGTGTTATATTTTTATGTATAGCCCTATAAGCTTCCCCTGTGCAAAATATAAACGCAGGATCATGCTCATATCAGTCTTTCGGGTGCCGGGGAACCCCGAAGGACCCTGAATTTTTGTGCGTCTGAAATATATTTTATGTATAGCCCTATAAGCTTCCCCTGTGCAAAATATAAACGCAGGATCATGCTCATATCAGTATTTCGGGTGCCGGGGAACCCCGAAGGACCCTGAATTTTTGTGTGGCTGAAATATATTTTTTGTATAGCCCTATAAGCTTCCCCTGTGCAAAATATAAACGCAGGATCATGCTCATATCAGTCTTTCGGGTGCCGGGGAACCCCGAAGGACCCTGAATTTTTGTGTGTCTGAAATATATTTTATGTATAGCCTTATAAGCTTCCCCTGTGCAAAATATAAACGCAGGATCATGCTCATATCAGTCTTTCGGGTGCCGGGGAACCCCGAATGACCCTGAATTTTTGTGTGTTATATTTTTATGTATAGCCCTATAAGCTTCCCCTGTGCAAAATATAAACGCAGGATCATGCTCATATCAGTCTTTCGGGTGCCGGGGAACCCCGAAGGACCCTGAATTTTTGTGTGTCTGAAATATATTTTATGTATAGCCCTATAAGCTTCCCCTGTGCAAAATATAAACGCAGGATCATGCTCATATCAGTCTTTCGGGTGCCGGGGAACCCCGAAGGACCCTGAATTTTTGTGTGTCTGAAATATATTTTATGTATAGCCCTATAAGCTTCCCCTGTGCAAAATATAAACGCAGGATCATGCTCATATCAGTCTTTCGAGTGCCGGGGAACCCCGAAGGACCCTGAATTTTTGTGTGTCTGAAATATATTTTATGTATAGCCCTATAAGCTTCCCCTGTGCAATATATAAACGCAGGATCATGCTCATATCTGTCTTTCGGGTGCCGGGGAACCCCGAAGGACCCTGAATTTTTGTGTGTCTGAAATATATTTTATGTATAGCCCTATAAGCTTCCCCTGTGCAAAATATAAACGCAGGATCATGCTCATATCAGTCTTTCGGGTGCCGGGGAACCCCGAAGGACACTGAATTTTTGTGTGTCTGAAATATATTTTATGTATAGCCCTATAAGCTTCCCCTGTGCAAAATATAAACGCAGGATCATGCTCATATCAGGCTTTCGGGTGCCGGGGAACCCCGAAGGACCCTGAATTTTTGTGTGTCTGAAATATATTTTATGAAGCCCTATAAGCTTCCCCTGTGCAAAATATAAACGCAGGATCATGCTCATATCAGTATTTCGAGTGCCGGGGAACCTCGAAGGACCCTGAATTTTTGTGTGTCTGAAATATATTTTATGTATAGCCCTATAAGCTTCCCCTGTGCAAAATATAAACGCAGGATCATGCTCATATCAGTCTTTCGGGTGCCGGGGAACCCCGAAGGACCCTGAATTTTTGTGTGTCTGAAATATATTTTATGTATAGCCCTATAAGCTTCCCCTGTGCAATATATAAACGCAGGATCATGCTCATATCTGTCTTTCGGGTGCCGGGGAACCCCGAAAGACCCTGAATTTTTGTGTGTCTGAAATATATCTTATGTGTAGCCCTATAAGCTTCCCCTGTGCAAAATATAAACGCAGGATCATGCTCATATCAGTCTTTCGGGTGCCGGGGAACCCCGAAGGACACTGAATTTTTGTGTGTCTGAAATATATTTTATGTATAGCCCTATAAGCTTCCCCTGTGCAAAATATAAACGCAGGATCATGCTCATATCAGGCTTTCGGGTGCCGTGGAACCCCGAAGGACCCTGAATTTTTGTGTGTCTGAAATATATTTTATGAAGCCCTATAAGCTTCCCCTGTGCAAAATATAAACGCAGGATCATGCTCATATCAGTATTTCGAGTGCCGGGGAACCCCGAAGGACCCTGAATTTTTGTGTGTCTGAAATATATTTTATGTATAGCCCTATAAGCTTCCCCTGTGCAAAATATAAACGCAGGATCATGCTCATATCAGTCTTTCGGGTGCCGGGGAACCCCGAAGGACCCTGAATTTTTGTGTGTCTGAAATATATATTATATATAGCCCTATAACCTTCCCCTGTGCAAAATATGAACGCAGGATCATGCTCATATCAGTCTTTCGGGTGCCGGGGAACCCCGAAGGACCCTGAATTTTTGTGTGTCTGAAATATTTTTATGTACAGCCCTATAAGCTTCCCCTGTGCAAAATATAAACGCAGGATCATGCTCATATCAGTCTTTCGGGTGCCGGGGAACCCCGAAGGACCCTGAATTTTTGTGTGTCTGAAATATATTTTATGTATAGCCCTATAAGCTTACCCTGTGCAAAATATAAACGCAGGATCATGCTCATATCAGTCTTTCGGGTGCCGGGGAACCCCGAAGGACCCTGAATTTTTGTGTGTCTGAAATATATTTTATGTACAGCCCTATAAGCTTCCCCTGTGCAAAATATAAACGCAGGATCATGCTCATATCAGTCTTTCGGGTGCCGGGGAACCCCGAAGGACCCTGAATTTTTGTGTGTCTGAAATATATTTTATGTATAGCCCTATAAGCTTCCCCTGTGCAAAATATAAACGCAGGATCATGCTCATATCAGTCTTTCGGGTGCCGGGGAACCCCGAAGGACCCTGAATTTTTGTGTGTCTGAAATATATTTTATGTGTAGATCTATAAGCTTCCCCTGTGCAAAATATAAACGCAGGATCATGCTCATATCAGTCTTTCGGGTGCCGGGGAACCCCGAATGACCCTGAATTTTTGTGTGTTATATTTTTATGTATAGCCCTATAAGCTTCCCCTGTGCAAAATATAAACGCAGGATCATGCTCATATCAGTCTTTCGGGTGCCGGGGAACCCCGAAGGACCCTGAATTTTTGTGTGTCTGAAATATATTTTATGTACAGCCCTATAAGCTTCCCCTGTGAAAATATAAACGCAGGATCATGCTCATATCAGTCTTTCGGGTGCCGGGGAACCCCGAAGGACCCTGAATTTTTGTGTGTCTGAAATATATTTTATGTGTAGCCCTATAAGCTTCCCCTGTGCAAAATATAAACGCAGGATCATGCTCATATCAGTCTTTCGGGTGCCGGGGAACCCCGAATGACCCTGAATTTTTGTGTGTTATATTTTTATGTATAGCCCTATAAGCTTCCCCTGTGCAAAATATAAACGCAGGATCATGCTCATATCAGTCTTTCGGGTGCCGGGGAACCCCGAAGGACCCTGAATTTTTGTGTGTCTGAAATATATTTTATGTATAGCCCTATAAGCTTCCCCTGTGCAAAATATAAACGCAGGATCATGCTCATATCAGTCTTTCGGGTGCCGGGGAACCCCGAAGGACCCTGAATTTTTGTGTGTCTGAAATATATTTTATGTATAGCCCTATAAGCTTCCCCTGTGCAAAATATAAACGCAGGATCATGCTCCTAATGGAGTCTGTATAGCAAATATGTGAGCAAATTGGCAAATATCAGTCTTCCGGGTGCCGGGGAACAACGAAGGACCCTGAATTTTTGTGTGTCTGAAATATATTTTATGTATAGCCCTATAAGCTTCCCCTGTGCAAAATATAAACGCAGGATCATGCTCATATCAGTCTTTCGGGTGCCGGGGAACCCCGAAGGACCCTGAATTTTTGGGTGTCTGAAATATATTTTATGTATAGCCCTATAAGCTTCCCCTGTGCAAAATATAAACGCAGGATCATGCTCATATCAGTCTTTCGGGTGCCGGGGAACCCCGAAGGACCCTGAATTTTTGTGTGTCTGCCTGTGTCACCTGTGCAAAATATAAACGCAGGATCATGCTCATATCAGTCTTTCGGGTGCCGGGGAACCCCGAAGGACCCTGAATTTTTGTGTGTCTGAAATATATTTTATGTATAGCCCTATAAGCTTCACCTGTGCAAAATATAAACGCAGGATCATGCTCATATCAGTCTTTCGGGTGCCGGGGAACCCCGAAGGACCCTGAATTTTTGTGTGTCTGAAATATATTTTATGAATAGCCCTATAAGCTTCCCCTGTGCAAAATATAAACGCAGGATCATGCTCATATCAGGCTTTCTGGTGCCGGGGAACCCCGAAGGACCCTGAATTTTTGTGTGTCTGAAATATATTTTATGTATAGCCCTATAAGCTTCCCCTGTGCAAAATATAAACGCAGGATCATGCTCATATCAGTCTTTCGGGTGCCGGGGAACCCCGAAGGACCCTGAATTTTTTGTGTGTCTGAAATATATTTTATGAAGCCCTATAAGCTTCCCCTGTGCAAAATATAATCGCAGGATCATGCTCATATCAGTATTTCGGGTGCCGGGGAACCCCGAAGGACCCTGAATTTTTGTGTGTCTGAAATATATTTTATGTATAGCCCTATAAGCTTCCCCTGTGCAAAATATAAACGCAGGATCATGCTCCTAAGGGAGTCTGTATAGAAAATATGTGCGCAAATTGGCAAATATCAGTCTTCCGGGTGCCGGGGAACCCCGAAGGACCCTGAATTTTTGTGTGTCTGAAATATATTTTATATATAGCCCTTTAAGCTTCCCCTGTGCAAAATATAAACGCAGGATCATGCTCATATCAGTCTTTCGGGTGCCGGGGAACCCCGAAGGACCCTGAATTTTTGTGTGTCTGAAATATATTTTATGTGTAGCCTTATAAGCTTCCCCTGTGCAAAATATAAACGCAGGATCATGCTCATATCAGGCTTTCTGGTGCCGGGGAACCCCGAAGGACCCTGAATTTTTGTGTGTCTGAAATATATTTTATGTATAGCCCTATAAGCTTCCCCTGTGCAAAATATAAACGCAGGATCATGCTCATATCAGTCTTTCGGGTGCCGGGGAACCCCGAAGGACCCTGAATTTTTGTGTGTCTGAAATATATTTTTTGCTTTTCCGGGAGTAAAGTGGTTACTTTACTCCCAGTTTTGCGGGAGCAAAGTGCCACTTTTCTTAGGAGGGGGGGGGAAAGTAAATTAGCGGGAGGAAAAGTAAAATAGCGGGAGGAAAAGTAAAACAGCGGGAGTAAAAGTAAAACAGCGGGAGGAAAAGTAAATACCACCAACTTAAGTTGGTACTTCATTAATGCCATGTACAGGTCTGGCTTTAGGCTATATGGTTTGGTAATTCTCGCTTATTCTAACAAATATTTGTTTTGAATTTTTTTCTTTCTTTCGGCTTTCGGAAAGGCAAAAAATAGTATATTCGCGCTCGGGATTAAAGTGACTTTTCGTCCTTCGGGTAATTTTTCCACTCGGCTGCGCCTCGTGTAAAAAACCTTTACCCTCATGACGAAAAGTAGCACTTTACTCCCTCGGTGTATAATATACTATTATGTATAGCCCTATAAGCTTCCCCTGTGCAAAATATAAACGCAGGATCATGCTCATATCAGTCTTTCGGGTGCCGGGGAACCCCGAAGGACCCTGAATCTTTGTGTGTCTGAAATATATTTTATGTATAGCCCTATAAGCTTCCCCTGTGCAAAATATAAACGCAGGATCATGCTCATATCAGTCTTTCGGGTGCCGGGGAACCCCGAAGGACCCTGAATTTTTGTGTGTCTGAAATATATTTTATGTATAGCCCTATAAGCTTCCCCTGTGCAAAATATAAACGCAGGATCATGCTCATATCAGTCTTTCGGGTGCCGGGGAACCCCGAAGGACCCTGAATTTTTGTGTGTCTGAAATATATTTTATGTATAGCCCTATAAGCTTCCCCTGTGCAAAATATAAACGCAGGATCATGCTCATATCAGTATTTCGGGTGCCGGGGAACCCCGAAGGATCCTGAATTTTTGTGTGTCTGAAATATATTTTATGTATAGCCCTATAAGCTTCCCCTGTGCAAAATATAAAAGCAGGATCATGCTCATATCAGTCTTTCGGGTGCCGGGGAACCCCGAAGGACCCTGAATTTTTGTGTGTCTGAAATATATTTTATGTGTAGCCCTATAAGCTTCCCCTGTGCAAAATATAAACGCAGGATCATGCTCATATCAGTCTTTCGGGTGCCGGGGAACCCCGAAGGACCCTGAATTTTTGTGTGTCTGAAATATATTTTATGTATAGCCCTATAAGCTTCCCCTGTGCAAAATATAAACGCAGGATCATGCTCATATCAGTCTTTCGGGTGCCGGGGAACCCCGAAGGACCCTGAATTTTTGTGTGTCTGAAATATATTTTATGTATAGCCCTATAAGCTTCCCCTGTGCAAAATATAAACGCAGGATCATGCTCATATCAGTCTTTCGGGTGCCGGGGAACCCCGAAGGACCCTGAATTTTTGTGTGTCTGAAATATATTTTATGAATAGCCCTATAAGCTTCCCCTGTGCAAAATATAAACGCAGGATCATGCTCATATCAGGCTTTCTGGTGCCGGGGAACCCCGAAGGACCCTGAATTTTTGTGTGTCTGAAATATATTTTATGTATAGCCCTATAAGCTTCCCCTGTGCAAAATATAAACGCAGGATCATGCTCATATCAGTCTTTCGGGTGCCGGGGAACCCCGAAGGACCCTGAATTTTTGTGTGTCTGAAATATATTTTATGTATAGCCCTATAAGCTTCCCCTGTGCAAAATATAAACGCAGGATCATGCTCATATCAGTCTTTCGGGTGCCGGGGAACCCCGAAGGACCCTGAATTTTTGTGTGTCTGAAATATATTTTATGTGTAGATCTATAAGCTTCCCCTGTGCAAAATATAAACGCAGGATCATGCTCATATCAGTCTTTCGGGTGCCGGGGAACCCCGAATGACCCTGAATTTTTGTGTGTTATATTTTTATGTATAGCCCTATAAGCTTCCCCTGTGCAAAATATAAACGCAGGATCATGCTCATATCAGTCTTTCGGGTGCCGGGGAACCCCGAATGACCCTGAATTTTTGTGTGTTATATTTTTATGTATAGCCCTATAAGCTTCCCCTGTGCAAAATATAAACGCAGGATCATGCTCATATCAGTCTTTCGGGTGCCGGGGAACCCCGAAGGACCCTGAATTTTTGTGTGTCTGAAATATATTTTATGTACAGCCCTATAAGCTTCCCCTGTGAAAATATAAACGCAGGATCATGCTCATATCAGTCTTTCGGGTGCCGGGGAACCCCGAAGGACCCTGAATTTTTGTGTGTCTGAAATATATTTTATGTGTAGCCCTATAAGCTTCCCCTGTGCAAAATATAAACGCAGGATCATGCTCGTATCAGTCTTTCGGGTGCCGGGGAACCCCGAATGACCCTGAATTTTTGTGTGTTATATTTTTATGTATAGCCCTATAAGCTTCCCCTGTGCAAAATATAAACGCAGGATCATGCTCATATCAGTCTTTCGGGTGCCGGGGAACCCCGAAGGACCCTGAATTTTTGTGCGTCTGAAATATATTTTATGTATAGCCCTATAAGCTTCCCCTGTGCAAAATATAAACGCAGGATCATGCTCATATCAGTATTTCGGGTGCCGGGGAACCCCGAAGGACCCTGAATTTTTGTGTGGCTGAAATATATTTTTTGTATAGCCCTATAAGCTTCCCCTGTGCAAAATATAAACGCAGGATCATGCTCATATCAGTCTTTCGGGTGCCGGGGAACCCCGAAGGACCCTGAATTTTTGTGTGTCTGAAATATATTTTATGTATAGCCTTATAAGCTTCCCCTGTGCAAAATATAAACGCAGGATCATGCTCATATCAGTCTTTCGGGTGCCGGGGAACCCCGAATGACCCTGAATTTTTGTGTGTCTGAAATATATTTTATGTATAGCCCTATAAGCTTCCCCTGTGCAAAATATAAACGCAGGATCATGCTCATATCAGTCTTTCGGGTGCCGGGGAACCCCGAAGGACCCTGAATTTTTGTGTGTCTGAAATATATTTTTTGCTTTTCCGGGAGTAAAGTGGTTACTTTACTCCCAGTTTTGCGGGAGCAAAGTGCCACTTTTCTTAGGAGGGGGGGGGAAAGTAAATTAGCGGGAGGAAAAGTAAATACCACCAACTTAAGTTGGTACTTCATTAATGCCATGTACAGGTCTGGCTTTAGGCTATATGGTTTGGTAATTCTCGCTTATTCTAACAAATATTTGTTTTGAATTTTTTTCTTTCTTTCGGCTTTCGGAAAGGCAAAAAATAGTATATTCGCGCTCGGGATTAAAGTGACTTTTCGTCCTTCGGGTAATTTTTCCACTCGGCTGCGCCTCGTGTAAAAAACCTTTACCCTCATGACGAAAAGTAGCACTTTACTCCCTCGGTGTATAATATACTATTATGTATAGCCCTATAAGCTTCCCCTGTGCAAAATATAAACGCAGGATCATGCTCATATCAGTCTTTCGGGTGCCGGGGAACCCCGAAGGACCCTGAATTTTTGTGTGTCTGAAATATATTTTATGTATAGCCTTATAAGCTTCCCCTGTGCAAAATATAAACGCAGGATCATGCTCATATCAGTCTTTCGGGTGCCGGGGAACCCCGAATGACCCTGAATTTTTGTGTGTTATATTTTTATGTATAGCCCTATAAGCTTCCCCTGTGCAAAATATAAACGCAGGATCATGCTCATATCAGTCTTTCGGGTGCCGGGGAACCCCGAAGGACCCTGAATTTTTGTGTGTCTGAAATATATTTTATGTATAGCCCTATAAGCTTCCCCTGTGCAAAATATAAACGCAGGATCATGCTCATATCAGTCTTTCGGGTGCCGGGGAACCCCGAAGGACCCTGAATTTTTGTGTGTCTGAAATATATTTTATGTATAGCCCTATAAGCTTCCCCTGTGCAAAATATAAACGCAGGATCATGCTCATATCAGTCTTTCGGGTGCCGGGGAACCCCGAAGGACCCTGAATTTTTGTGTGTCTGAAATATATTTTATGTATAGCCCTATAAGCTTCCCCTGTGCAAAATATAAACGCAGGATCATGCTCATATCAGTCTTTCGGGTGCCGGGGAACCCCGAAGGACCCTGAATCTTTGTGTGTCTGAAATATATTTTATGTATAGCCCTATAAGCTTCCCCTGTGCAAAATATAAACGCAGGATCATGCTCATATCAGTCTTTCGGGTGCCGGGGAACCCCGAAGGACCCTGAATCTTTGTGTGTCTGAAATATATTTTATGTATAGCCCTATAAGCTTCCCCTGTGCAAAATATAAACGCAGGATCATGCTCATATCAGTCTTTCGGGTGCCGGGGAACCCCGAAGGACCCTGAATCTTTGTGTGTCTGAAATATATTTTATGTATAGCCCTATAAGCTTCCCCTGTGCAAAATATAAACGCAGGATCATGCTCATATCAGTCTTTCGGGTGCCGGGGAACCCCGAAGGACCCTGAATCTTTGTGTGTCTGAAATATATTTTATGTATAGCCCTATAAGCTTCCCCTGTGCAAAATATAAACGCAGGATCATACTCATATCAGTCTGTCGGGTGCCAGGGAACCCCGAAGGACCCTGAATCTTTGTGTGTCTGAAATATATTTTATGTATAGCCCTATAAGCTTCCCCTGTGCAAAATATAAACGCAGGATCATGCTCATATCAGTCTTTCGGGTGCCGGGGAACCCCGAAGGACCCTGAATTTGTGTGTGTCTGAAATATATTTTATGTGTAGCCTTATAAGCTTCCCCTGTGCAAAATATAAACGCAGGATCATGCTCATATCAGGCTTTCTGGTGCCGGGGAACCCCGAAGGACCCTGAATTTTTGTGTGTCTGAAATATATTTTATGTATAGCCCTATAAGCTTCCCCTGTGCAAAATATAAACGCAGGATCATGCTCATATCAGGCTTTCTGGTGCCGGGGAACCCCGTAGGACCCTGAATTTTTGTGTGTCTGAAATATATTTTATGTATAGCCCTATAAGTTTCCCCTGTGCAAAATATAAACGCAGGATCATGCTCATATCAGTCTTTCGGGTGCCGGGGAACCCCGAAGGACCCTGAATTTTTGTGTGTCTGAAATATATTTTTTTGCCTTTTCCGGGAGTAAAGTGGTTACTTTACTCCCAGTTTTGCGGGAGCAAAGTGCCACTTTTCTTAGGAGGGGGGGGAAAGTAAATTAGCGGGAGGAAAAGTAAAATAGCGGGAGGAAAAGTAAAACAGCGGGAGGAAAAGTAAATACCACCAACTTAAGTTGGTACTTCATTAATGCCATGTACAGGTCTGGCTTTAGGCTATATGGTTTGGTAATTCTCGCTTATTCTAACAAATATTTGTTTTGAATTTTTTTCTTTCTTTCGGCTTTCGGAAAGGCAAAAAATAGTATATTCGCGCTCGGGATTAAAGTGACTTTTCGTCCTTCGGGTAATTTTTCCACTCGGCTGCGCCTCGTGTAAAAAACCTTTACCCTCATGACGAAAAGTAGCACTTTACTCCCTCGGTGTATAATATACTATTATGTATAGCCCTATAAGCTTCCCCTGTGCAAAATATAAACGCAGGATCATGCTCATATCAGTCTTTCGGGTGCCGGGAAACCCCGAAGGACCCTGAATTTTTGTGTGTCTGAAATATATTTTATGTGTAGCCCTATAAGCTTCCCCTGTGCAAAATATAAACGCAGGATCATGCTCATATCAGTCTTTCGGGTGCCGGGAAACCCCGAAGGACCCTGAATTTTTGTGTGTCTGAAATATATTTTATGTGTAGCCCTATAAGCTTCCCCTGTGCAAAATATAAACGCAGGATCATGCTCATATCAGTCGTTCTGGTGCCGGGGAACCCCGAAGGACCCTGAATTTTTGTGTGTCTGAAATATATTTTATGTATAGCCCTATAAGCTTCCCCTGTGCAAAATATAAACGCAGGATCATGCTCATATCAGTCTTTCGGGTGCCGGGGAACCCCGAAGGACCCTGAATTTTTGTGTGTCTGAAATATATTTTATGTGTAGCCCTATAAGCTTCCCCTGTGCAAAATATAAACGCAGGATCATGCTCATATCAGTCTTTCGGGTGCCGGGGAACCCCGAATGACCCTGAATTTTTGTGTGTTATATTTTTATGTATAGCCCTATAACCTTCCCCTGTGCAAAATATAAACGCAGGATCATGCTCATATCAGTCTTTCGGGTGCCGGGGAACCCCGAAGGACCCTGAATTTTTGTGTGTCTGAAATATATTTTATGTATAGCCCTATAAGCTTCCCCTGTGCAAAATATAAACGCAGGATCATGCTCATATCAGGCTTTCTGGTGCCGGGGAACCCCGAAGGACCCTGAATTTTTGTGTGTCTGAAATATATTTTATGTATAGCCCTATAAGCTTCCCCTGTGCAAAATATAAACGCAGGATCATGCTCATATCAGTCTTTCGGGTGCCGGGGAACCCCGAAGGACCCTGAATTTTTGTGTGTCTGAAATATATTTTATGTGTAGCCTTATAAGCTTCCCCTGTGCAAAATATAAACGCAGGATCATGCTCATATCAGGCTTTCTGGTGCCGGGGAACCCCGAAGGACCCTGAATTTTTGTGTGTCTGAAATATATTTTATGTATAGCCCTATAAGCTTCCCCTGTGCAAAATATAAACGCAGGATCATGCTCATATCAGTCTTTCGGGTGCCGGGGAACCCCGAAGGACCCTGAATTTTTGTGTGTCTGAAATATATTTTATGTATGGCCCTATAAGCTTCCCCTGTGCAAAATTTAAACGCAGGATCATGCTCCTAATGGAGTCTGTATAGTAAATATGTGAGCAAATTGGCAAATATCAGTCTTCCGGGTGCCGGGGAACCCCGAAGGACCCTGAATTTTTGAGTGTCTGAAATATATTTTATGTATAGCCCTATAAGCTTCCCCTGTGCAAAATATAAACGCAGGATCATGCTCATATCAGTCTTTCGGGTGCCGGGGAACCCCGAAGGACCCTGAATTTTTGTGTGTCTGAAATATATTTTATGTATAGCCCTATAAGCTTCCCCTGTGCAAGATATAAACGCAGGTTCATGCTCATATCAGTCTTTCGGGTGCCGGGGAACCCCGAATGACCCTGAATTTTTGTGTGTTATATTTTTATGTATAGCCCTATAAGCTTCCCCTGTATAAAATATAAACGCAGGATCATGCTCATATCAGTCTTTCGGGTGCCGGGGAACCCCGAAGGACCCTGAATTTTTGTGTGTCTGAAATATATTTTATGTATAGCCCTATAAGCTTCCCCTGTGCAAAATATAAACGCAGGATCATGCTCATATCAGTCTTTCGGGTGCCGGGGAACCCCGAAGGACCCTGAATTTTTGTGTGTCTGAAATATATTTTATGTATAGCCCTATAAGCTTCCCCTGTGCAAAATATAAACGCAGGATCATGCTCATATCAGTCTTTCGGGTGCCGGGGAACCCCGAATGACCCTGAATTTTTGTGTGTTATATTTTTATGTATAGCCCTATAAGCTTCCCCTGTGCAAAATATAAACGCAGGATCATGCTCATATCAGTCTTTCGGGTGCCGGGGAACCCCGAAGGACCCTGAATTTTTGTATGTCTGAAATATATTTTATGTACAGCCCTATAAGCTTCCCCTGTGCAAAATATAAACGCAGGATCATGCTCATATCAGTCTTTCGGGTGCCGGGGAACCCCGAAGGACCCTGAATTTTTGTGTGTCTGGAATATATTTTATGTAAAGCCCTATAAGCTTCCCCTGTGCAAAATATAAACGCAGGATCATGCTCATATCAGTCTTTCGGGTGCCGGGGAACCCCGAAGGACACTGAATTTTTGTGTGTCTGAAATATATTTTATGTATAGCCCTATAAGCTTCCCCTGTGCAATATATAAACGCAGGATCATGCTCATATCTGTCTTTCGGGTGCCGGGGAACCCCGAAGGACCCTGAATTTTTGTGTGTCTGAAATATATTTTATGTGTAGCCTTATAAGCTTCCCCTGTGCAAAATATAAACGCAGGATCATGCTCATATCAGGCTTTCTGGTGCCGGGGAACCCCGAAGGACCCTGAATTTTTGTGTGTCTGAAATATATTTTATGTATAGCCCTATAAGCTTCCCCTGTGCAAAATATAAACGCAGGATCATGCTCATATCAGTCTTTCGGGTGCCGGGGAACCCCGAAGGACCCTGAATTTTTGTGTGTCTGAAATATATTTTTTGCTTTTCCGGGAGTAAAGTGGTTACTTTACTCCCAGTTTTGCGGGAGCAAAGTGCCACTTTTCTTAGGAGGGGGGGGGAAAGTAAATTAGCGGGAGGAAAAGTAAAATAGCGGGAGGAAAAGTAAAACAGCGGGAGGAAAAGTAAAACAGCGGGAGGAAAAGTAAATACCACCAACTTAAGTTGGTACTTCATTAATGCCATGTACAGGTCTGGCTTTAGGCTATATGGTTTGGTAATTCTCGCTTATTCTAACAAATATTTGTTTTGAATTTTTTTCTTTCTTTCGGCTTTCGGAAAGGCAAAAAATAGTATATTCGCGCTCGGGATTAAAGTGACTTTTCGTCCTTCGGGTAATTTTTCCACTCGGCTGCGCCTCGTGTAAAAAACCTTTACCCTCATGACGAAAAGTAGCACTTTACTCCCTCGGTGTATAATATACTATTATGTATAGCCCTATAAGCTTCCCCTGTGCAAAATATAAACGCAGGATCATGCTCATATCAGTCTTTCGGGTGCCGGGGAACCCCGAAGGACCCTGAATTTTTGTGTGTCTGAAATATATTTTATGTATAGCCTTATAAGCTTCCCCTGTGCAAAATATAAACGCAGGATCATGCTCATATCAGTCTTTCGGGTGCCGGGGAACCCCGAATGACCCTGAATTTTTGTGTGTTATATTTTTATGTATAGCCCTATAAGCTTCCCCTGTGCAAAATATAAACGCAGGATCATGCTCATATCAGTCTTTCGGGTGCCGGGGAACCCCGAAGGACCCTGAATTTTTGTGTGTCTGAAATATATTTTATGTATAGCCCTATAAGCTTCCCCTGTGCAAAATATAAACGCAGGATCATGCTCATATCAGTCTTTCGGGTGCCGGGGAACCCCGAAGGACCCTGAATTTTTGTGTGTCTGAAATATATTTTATGTATAGCCCTATAAGCTTCCCCTGTGCAAAATATAAACGCAGGATCATGCTCATATCAGTCTTTCGGGTGCCGGGGAACCCCGAAGGACCCTGAATTTTTGTGTGTCTGAAATATATTTTATGTATAGCCCTATAAGCTTCCCCTGTGCAAAATATAAACGCAGGATCATGCTCATATCAGTCTTTCGGGTGCCGGGGAACCCCGAAGGACCCTGAATCTTTGTGTGTCTGAAATATATTTTATGTATAGCCCTATAAGCTTCCCCTGTGCAAAATATAAACGCAGGATCATGCTCATATCAGTCTTTCGGGTGCCGGGGAACCCCGAAGGACCCTGAATCTTTGTGTGTCTGAAATATATTTTATGTATAGCCCTATAAGCTTCCCCTGTGCAAAATATAAACGCAGGATCATGCTCATATCAGTCTTTCGGGTGCCGGGGAACCCCGAAGGACCCTGAATCTTTGTGTGTCTGAAATATATTTTATGTATAGCCCTATAAGCTTCCCCTGTGCAAAATATAAACGCAGGATCATGCTCATATCAGTCTTTCGGGTGCCGGGGAACCCCGAAGGACCCTGAATCTTTGTGTGTCTGAAATATATTTTATGTATAGCCCTATAAGCTTCCCCTGTGCAAAATATAAACGCAGGATCATACTCATATCAGTCTTTCGGGTGCCGGGGAACCCCGAAGGACCCTGAATCTTTGTGTGTCTGAAATATATTTTATGTATAGCCCTATAAGCTTCCCCTGTGCAAAATATAAACGCAGGATCATGCTCATATCAGTCTTTCGGGTGCCGGGGAACCCCGAAGGACCCTGAATTTTTGTGTGTCTGAAATATATTTTATGTGTAGCCTTATAAGCTTCCCCTGTGCAAAATATAAACGCAGGATCATGCTCATATCAGGCTTTCTGGTGCCGGGGAACCCCGAAGGACCCTGAATTTTTGTGTGTCTGAAATATATTTTATGTATAGCCCTATAAGCTTCCCCTGTGCAAAATATAAACGCAGGATCATGCTCATATCAGGCTTTCTGGTGCCGGGGAACCCCGTAGGACCCTGAATTTTTGTGTGTCTGAAATATATTTTATGTATAGCCCTATAAGTTTCCCCTGTGCAAAATATAAACGCAGGATCATGCTCATATCAGTCTTTCGGGTGCCGGGGAACCCCGAAGGACCCTGAATTTTTGTGTGTCTGAAATATATTTTTTTGCCTTTTCCGGGAGTAAAGTGGTTACTTTACTCCCAGGTTTGCGGGAGCAAAGTGCCACTTTTCTTAGGAGGGGGGGGAAAGTAAATTAGCGGGAGGAAAAGTAAAATAGCGGGAGGAAAAGTAAAACAGCGGGAGGAAAAGTAAATACCACCAACTTAAGTTGGTACTTCATTAATGCCATGTACAGGTCTGGCTTTAAGCTATATGGTTTGGTAATTCTCGCTTATTCTAACAAATATTTGTTTTGAATTTTTTTCTTTCTTTCGGCTTTCGGAAAGGCAAAAAATAGTATATTCGCGCTCGGGATTAAAGTGACTTTTCGTCCTTCGGGTAATTTTTCCACTCGGCTGCGCCTCGTGTAAAAAACCTTTACCCTCATGACGAAAAGTAGCACTTTACTCCCTCGGTGTATAATATACTATTATGTATAGCCCTATAAGCTTCCCCTGTGCAAAATATAAACGCAGGATCATGCTCATATCAGTCTTTCGGGTGCCGGGAAACCCCGAAGGACCCTGAATTTTTGTGTGTCTGAAATATATTTTATGTGTAGCCCTATAAGCTTCCCCTGTGCAAAATATAAACGCAGGATCATGCTCATATCAGTCTTTCGGGTGCCGGGAAACCCCGAAGGACCCTGAATTTTTGTGTGTCTGAAATATATTTTATGTGTAGCCCTATAAGCTTCCCCTGTGCAAAATATAAACGCAGGATCATGCTCATATCAGTCGTTCTGGTGCCGGGGAACCCCGAAGGACCCTGAATTTTTGTGTGTCTGAAATATATTTTATGTATAGCCCTATAAGCTTCCCCTGTGCAAAATATAAACGCAGGATCATGCTCATATCAGTCTTTCGGGTGCCGGGGAACCCCGAAGGACCCTGAATTTTTGTGTGTCTGAAATATATTTTATGTGTAGCCCTATAAGCTTCCCCTGTGCAAAATATAAACGCAGGATCATGCTCATATCAGTCTTTCGGGTGCCGGGGAACCCCGAATGACCCTGAATTTTTGTGTGTTATATTTTTATGTATAGCCCTATAACCTTCCCCTGTGCAAAATATAAACGCAGGATCATGCTCATATCAGTCTTTCGGGTGCCGGGGAACCCCGAAGGACCCTGAATTTTTGTGTGTCTGAAATATATTTTATGTATAGCCCTATAAGCTTCCCCTGTGCAAAATATAAACGCAGGATCATGCTCATATCAGGCTTTCTGGTGCCGGGGAACCCCGAAGGACCCTGAATTTTTGTGTGTCTGAAATATATTTTATGTATAGCCCTATAAGCTTCCCCTGTGCAAAATATAAACGCAGGATCATGCTCATATCAGTCTTTCGGGTGCCGGGGAACCCCGAAGGACCCTGAATTTTTGTGTGTCTGAAATATATTTTATGTGTAGCCTTATAAGCTTCCCCTGTGCAAAATATAAACGCAGGATCATGCTCATATCAGGCTTTCTGGTGCCGGGGAACCCCGAAGGACCCTGAATTTTTGTGTGTCTGAAATATATTTTATGTATAGCCCTATAAGCTTCCCCTGTGCAAAATATAAACGCAGGATCATGCTCATATCAGTCTTTCGGGTGCCGGGGAACCCCGAAGGACCCTGAATTTTTGTGTGTCTGAAATATATTTTATGTATGGCCCTATAAGCTTCCCCTGTGCAAAATTTAAACGCAGGATCATGCTCCTAATGGAGTCTGTATAGTAAATATGTGAGCAAATTGGCAAATATCAGTCTTCCGGGTGCCGGGGAACCCCGAAGGACCCTGAATTTTTGTGTGTCTGAAATATATTTTATGTATAGCCCTATAAGCTTCCCCTGTGCAAAATATAAACGCAGGATCATGCTCATATCAGTCTTTCGGGTGCCGGGGAACCCCGAAGGACCCTGAATTTTTGTGTGTCTGAAATATATTTTATGTATAGCCCTATAAGCTTCCCCTGTGCAAGATATAAACGCAGGTTCATGCTCATATCAGTCTTTCGGGTGCCGGGGAACCCCGAATGACCCTGAATTTTTGTGTGTTATATTTTTATGTATAGCCCTATAAGCTTCCCCTGTATAAAATATAAACGCAGGATCATGCTCATATCAGTCTTTCGGGTGCCGGGGAACCCCGAAGGACCCTGAATTTTTGTGTGTCTGAAATATATTTTATGTATAGCCCTATAAGCTTCCCCTGTGCAAAATATAAACGCAGGATCATGCTCATATCAGTCTTTCGGGTGCCGGGGAACCCCGAAGGACCCTGAATTTTTGTGTGTCTGAAATATATTTTATGTATAGCCCTATAAGCTTCCCCTGTGCAAAATATAAACGCAGGATCATGCTCATATCAGTCTTTCGGGTGCCGGGGAACCCCGAATGACCCTGAATTTTTGTGTGTTATATTTTTATGTATAGCCCTATAAGCTTCCCCTGTGCAAAATATAAACGCAGGATCATGCTCATATCAGTCTTTCGGGTGCCGGGGAACCCCGAAGGACCCTGAATTTTTGTATGTCTGAAATATATTTTATGTACAGCCCTATAAGCTTCCCCTGTGCAAAATATAAACGCAGGATCATGCTCATATCAGTCTTTCGGGTGCCGGGGAACCCCGAAGGACCCTGAATTTTTGTGTGTCTGGAATATATTTTATGTAAAGCCCTATAAGCTTCCCCTGTGCAAAATATAAACGCAGGATCATGCTCATATCAGTCTTTCGGGTGCCGGGGAACCCCGAAGGACACTGAATTTTTGTGTGTCTGAAATATATTTTATGTATAGCCCTATAAGCTTCCCCTGTGCAATATATAAACGCAGGATCATGCTCATATCTGTCTTTCGGGTGCCGGGGAACCCCGAAGGACCCTGAATTTTTGTGTGTCTGAAATATATCTTATGTGTAGCCCTATAAGCTTCCCCTGTGCAAAATATAAACGCAGGATCATGCTCATATCAGTCTTTCGGGTGCCGGGGAACCCCGAAGGACACTGAATCTTTGTGTGTCTGAAATATATTTTATGTATAGCCCTATAAGCTTCCCCTGTGCAAAATATAAACGCAGGATCATGCTCATATCAGTCTTTCGGGTGCCGGGGAACCCCGAATGACCCTGAATTTTTGTGTGTTATATTTTTATGTATAGCCCTATAAGCTTCCCCTGTGCAAAATATAAACGCAGGATCATGCTCATATCAGTCTTTCGGGTGCCGGGGAACCCCGAAGGACCCTGAATTTTTGTGCGTCTGAAATATATTTTTTGTATAGCCCTATAAGCTTCCCCTGTGCAAAATATAAACGCAGGATCATGCTCATATCAGTCTTTCGGGTGCCGGGGAACCCCGAAGGACACTGAATCTTTGTGTGTCTGAAATATATTTTATGTATAGCCCTATAAGCTTCCCCTGTGCAAAATATAAACGCAGGATCATGCTCATATCAGTCTTTCGGGTGCCGGGGAACCCCGAAGGACCCTGAATTTTTGTATGTCTGAAATATATTTTATGTACAGCCCTATAAGCTTCCCCTGTGCAAAATATAAACGCAGGATCATGCTCATATCAGTCTTTCGGGTGCCGGGGAACCCCGAAGGACCCTGAATTTTTGTGTGTCTGGAATATATTTTATGTAAAGCCCTATAAGCTTCCCCTGTGCAAAATATAAACGCAGGATCATGCTCATATCAGTCTTTCGGGTGCCGGGGAACCCCGAAGGACACTGAATTTTTGTGTGTCTGAAATATATTTTATGTATAGCCCTATAAGCTTCCCCTGTGCAATATATAAACGCAGGATCATGCTCATATCTGTCTTTCGGGTGCCGGGGAACCCCGAAGGACCCTGAATTTTTGTGTGTCTGAAATATATTTTATGTATAGCCCTATAAGCTTCCCCTGTGCAAAATATAAACGCAGGATCATGCTCCTAAGGGAGTCTGTATAGAAAATATGTGCGCTAATTGGCAAATATCAGTCTTCCGGGTGCCGGGGAACCCCGAAGGACCCTGAATTTTTGTGTGTCTGAAATATATTTTATATATAGCCCTTTAAGCTTCCCCTGTGCAAAATATAAACGCAGGATCATGCTCATATCAGTCTTTCGGGTGCCGGGGAACCCCGAAGGACCCTGAATTTTTGTGTGTCTGAAATATATTTTATGTGTAGCCTTATAAGCTTCCCCTGTGCAAAATATAAACGCAGGATCATGCTCATATCAGGCTTTCTGGTGCCGGGGAACCCCGAAGGACCCTGAATTTTTGTGTGTCTGAAATATATTTTATGTATAGCCCTATAAGCTTCCCCTGTGCAAAATATAAACGCAGGATCATGCTCATATCAGTCTTTCGGGTGCCGGGGAACCCCGAAGGACCCTGAATTTTTGTGTGTCTGAAATATATTTTTTGCTTTTCCGGGAGTAAAGTGGTTACTTTACTCCCAGTTTTGCGGGAGCAAAGTGCCACTTTTCTTAGGAGGGGGGGGGAAAGTAAATTAGCGGGAGGAAAAGTAAAATAGCGGGAGGAAAAGTAAAACAGCGGGAGGAAAAGTAAAACAGCGGGAGGAAAAGTAAATACCACCAACTTAAGTTGGTACTTCATTAATGCCATGTACAGGTCTGGCTTTAGGCTATATGGTTTGGTAATTCTCGCTTATTCTAACAAATATTTGTTTTGAATTTTTTTCTTTCTTTCGGCTTTCGGAAAGGCAAAAAATAGTATATTCGCGCTCGGGATTAAAGTGACTTTTCGTCCTTCGGGTAATTTTTCCACTCGGCTGCGCCTCGTGTAAAAAACCTTTACCCTCATGACGAAAAGTAGCACTTTACTCCCTCGGTGTATAATATACTATTATGTATAGCCCTATAAGCTTCCCCTGTGCAAAATATAAACGCAGGATCATGCTCATATCAGTCTTTCGGGTGCCGGGGAACCCCGAAGGACCCTGAATTTTTGTGTGTCTGAAATATATTTTATGTATAGCCTTATAAGCTTCCCCTGTGCAAAATATAAACGCAGGATCATGCTCATATCAGTCTTTCGGGTGCCGGGGAACCCCGAATGACCCTGAATTTTTGTGTGTTATATTTTTATGTATAGCCCTATAAGCTTCCCCTGTGCAAAATATAAACGCAGGATCATGCTCATATCAGTCTTTCGGGTGCCGGGGAACCCCGAAGGACCCTGAATTTTTGTGTGTCTGAAATATATTTTATGTATAGCCCTATAAGCTTCCCCTGTGCAAAATATAAACGCAGGATCATGCTCATATCAGTCTTTCGGGTGCCGGGGAACCCCGAAGGACCCTGAATTTTTGTGTGTCTGAAATATATTTTATGTATAGCCCTATAAGCTTCCCCTGTGCAAAATATAAACGCAGGATCATGCTCATATCAGTCTTTCGGGTGCCGGGGAACCCCGAAGGACCCTGAATTTTTGTGTGTCTGAAATATATTTTATGTATAGCCCTATAAGCTTCCCCTGTGCAAAATATAAACGCAGGATCATGCTCATATCAGTCTTTCGGGTGCCGGGGAACCCCGAAGGACCCTGAATCTTTGTGTGTCTGAAATATATTTTATGTATAGCCCTATAAGCTTCCCCTGTGCAAAATATAAACGCAGGATCATGCTCATATCAGTCTTTCGGGTGCCGGGGAACCCCGAAGGACCCTGAATCTTTGTGTGTCTGAAATATATTTTATGTATAGCCCTATAAGCTTCCCCTGTGCAAAATATAAACGCAGGATCATGCTCATATCAGTCTTTCGGGTGCCGGGGAACCCCGAAGGACCCTGAATCTTTGTGTGTCTGAAATATATTTTATGTATAGCCCTATAAGCTTCCCCTGTGCAAAATATAAACGCAGGATCATGCTCATATCAGTCTTTCGGGTGCCGGGGAACCCCGAAGGACCCTGAATCTTTGTGTGTCTGAAATATATTTTATGTATAGCCCTATAAGCTTCCCCTGTGCAAAATATAAACGCAGGATCATACTCATATCAGTCTTTCGGGTGCCGGGGAACCCCGAAGGACCCTGAATCTTTGTGTGTCTGAAATATATTTTATGTATAGCCCTATAAGCTTCCCCTGTGCAAAATATAAACGCAGGATCATGCTCATATCAGTCTTTCGGGTGCCGGGGAACCCCGAAGGACCCTGAATTTTTGTGTGTCTGAAATATATTTTATGTGTAGCCTTATAAGCTTCCCCTGTGCAAAATATAAACGCAGGATCATGCTCATATCAGGCTTTCTGGTGCCGGGGAACCCCGAAGGACCCTGAATTTTTGTGTGTCTGAAATATATTTTATGTATAGCCCTATAAGCTTCCCCTGTGCAAAATATAAACGCAGGATCATGCTCATATCAGGCTTTCTGGTGCCGGGGAACCCCGTAGGACCCTGAATTTTTGTGTGTCTGAAATATATTTTATGTATAGCCCTATAAGTTTCCCCTGTGCAAAATATAAACGCAGGATCATGCTCATATCAGTCTTTCGGGTGCCGGGGAACCCCGAAGGACCCTGAATTTTTGTGTGTCTGAAATATATTTTTTTGCCTTTTCCGGGAGTAAAGTGGTTACTTTACTCCCAGGTTTGCGGGAGCAAAGTGCCACTTTTCTTAGGAGGGGGGGGAAAGTAAATTAGCGGGAGGAAAAGTAAAATAGCGGGAGGAAAAGTAAAACAGCGGGAGGAAAAGTAAATACCACCAACTTAAGTTGGTACTTCATTAATGCCATGTACAGGTCTGGCTTTAAGCTATATGGTTTGGTAATTCTCGCTTATTCTAACAAATATTTGTTTTGAATTTTTTTCTTTCTTTCGGCTTTCGGAAAGGCAAAAAATAGTATATTCGCGCTCGGGATTAAAGTGACTTTTCGTCCTTCGGGTAATTTTTCCACTCGGCTGCGCCTCGTGTAAAAAACCTTTACCCTCATGACGAAAAGTAGCACTTTACTCCCTCGGTGTATAATATACTATTATGTATAGCCCTATAAGCTTCCCCTGTGCAAAATATAAACGCAGGATCATGCTCATATCAGTCTTTCGGGTGCCGGGAAACCCCGAAGGACCCTGAATTTTTGTGTGTCTGAAATATATTTTATGTGTAGCCCTATAAGCTTCCCCTGTGCAAAATATAAACGCAGGATCATGCTCATATCAGTCTTTCGGGTGCCGGGAAACCCCGAAGGACCCTGAATTTTTGTGTGTCTGAAATATATTTTATGTGTAGCCCTATAAGCTTCCCCTGTGCAAAATATAAACGCAGGATCATGCTCATATCAGTCGTTCTGGTGCCGGGGAACCCCGAAGGACCCTGAATTTTTGTGTGTCTGAAATATATTTTATGTATAGCCCTATAAGCTTCCCCTGTGCAAAATATAAACGCAGGATCATGCTCATATCAGTCTTTCGGGTGCCGGGGAACCCCGAAGGACCCTGAATTTTTGTGTGTCTGAAATATATTTTATGTGTAGCCCTATAAGCTTCCCCTGTGCAAAATATAAACGCAGGATCATGCTCATATCAGTCTTTCGGGTGCCGGGGAACCCCGAATGACCCTGAATTTTTGTGTGTTATATTTTTATGTATAGCCCTATAACCTTCCCCTGTGCAAAATATAAACGCAGGATCATGCTCATATCAGTCTTTCGGGTGCCGGGGAACCCCGAAGGACCCTGAATTTTTGTGTGTCTGAAATATATTTTATGTATAGCCCTATAAGCTTCCCCTGTGCAAAATATAAACGCAGGATCATGCTCATATCAGGCTTTCTGGTGCCGGGGAACCCCGAAGGACCCTGAATTTTTGTGTGTCTGAAATATATTTTATGTATAGCCCTATAAGCTTCCCCTGTGCAAAATATAAACGCAGGATCATGCTCATATCAGTCTTTCGGGTGCCGGGGAACCCCGAAGGACCCTGAATTTTTGTGTGTCTGAAATATATTTTATGTGTAGCCTTATAAGCTTCCCCTGTGCAAAATATAAACGCAGGATCATGCTCATATCAGGCTTTCTGGTGCCGGGGAACCCCGAAGGACCCTGAATTTTTGTGTGTCTGAAATATATTTTATGTATAGCCCTATAAGCTTCCCCTGTGCAAAATATAAACGCAGGATCATGCTCATATCAGTCTTTCGGGTGCCGGGGAACCCCGAAGGACCCTGAATTTTTGTGTGTCTGAAATATATTTTATGTATGGCCCTATAAGCTTCCCCTGTGCAAAATTTAAACGCAGGATCATGCTCCTAATGGAGTCTGTATAGTAAATATGTGAGCAAATTGGCAAATATCAGTCTTCCGGGTGCCGGGGAACCCCGAAGGACCCTGAATTTTTGTGTGTCTGAAATATATTTTATGTATAGCCCTATAAGCTTCCCCTGTGCAAAATATAAACGCAGGATCATGCTCATATCAGTCTTTCGGGTGCCGGGGAACCCCGAAGGACCCTGAATTTTTGTGTGTCTGAAATATATTTTATGTATAGCCCTATAAGCTTCCCCTGTGCAAGATATAAACGCAGGTTCATGCTCATATCAGTCTTTCGGGTGCCGGGGAACCCCGAATGACCCTGAATTTTTGTGTGTTATATTTTTATGTATAGCCCTATAAGCTTCCCCTGTATAAAATATAAACGCAGGATCATGCTCATATCAGTCTTTCGGGTGCCGGGGAACCCCGAAGGACCCTGAATTTTTGTGTGTCTGAAATATATTTTATGTATAGCCCTATAAGCTTCCCCTGTGCAAAATATAAACGCAGGATCATGCTCATATCAGTCTTTCGGGTGCCGGGGAACCCCGAAGGACCCTGAATTTTTGTGTGTCTGAAATATATTTTATGTATAGCCCTATAAGCTTCCCCTGTGCAAAATATAAACGCAGGATCATGCTCATATCAGTCTTTCGGGTGCCGGGGAACCCCGAATGACCCTGAATTTTTGTGTGTTATATTTTTATGTATAGCCCTATAAGCTTCCCCTGTGCAAAATATAAACGCAGGATCATGCTCATATCAGTCTTTCGGGTGCCGGGGAACCCCGAAGGACCCTGAATTTTTGTATGTCTGAAATATATTTTATGTACAGCCCTATAAGCTTCCCCTGTGCAAAATATAAACGCAGGATCATGCTCATATCAGTCTTTCGGGTGCCGGGGAACCCCGAAGGACCCTGAATTTTTGTGTGTCTGGAATATATTTTATGTAAAGCCCTATAAGCTTCCCCTGTGCAAAATATAAACGCAGGATCATGCTCATATCAGTCTTTCGGGTGCCGGGGAACCCCGAAGGACACTGAATTTTTGTGTGTCTGAAATATATTTTATGTATAGCCCTATAAGCTTCCCCTGTGCAATATATAAACGCAGGATCATGCTCATATCTGTCTTTCGGGTGCCGGGGAACCCCGAAGGACCCTGAATTTTTGTGTGTCTGAAATATATCTTATGTGTAGCCCTATAAGCTTCCCCTGTGCAAAATATAAACGCAGGATCATGCTCATATCAGTCTTTCGGGTGCCGGGGAACCCCGAAGGACACTGAATCTTTGTGTGTCTGAAATATATTTTATGTATAGCCCTATAAGCTTCCCCTGTGCAAAATATAAACGCAGGATCATGCTCATATCAGTCTTTCGGGTGCCGGGGAACCCCGAATGACCCTGAATTTTTGTGTGTTATATTTTTATGTATAGCCCTATAAGCTTCCCCTGTGCAAAATATAAACGCAGGATCATGCTCATATCAGTCTTTCGGGTGCCGGGGAACCCCGAAGGACCCTGAATTTTTGTGCGTCTGAAATATATTTTTTGTATAGCCCTATAAGCTTCCCCTGTGCAAAATATAAACGCAGGATCATGCTCATATCAGTCTTTCGGGTGCCGGGGAACCCCGAAGGACACTGAATCTTTGTGTGTCTGAAATATATTTTATGTATAGCCCTATAAGCTTCCCCTGTGCAAAATATAAACGCAGGATCATGCTCATATCAGTCTTTCGGGTGCCGGGGAACCCCGAAGGACCCTGAATTTTTGTATGTCTGAAATATATTTTATGTACAGCCCTATAAGCTTCCCCTGTGCAAAATATAAACGCAGGATCATGCTCATATCAGTCTTTCGGGTGCCGGGGAACCCCGAAGGACCCTGAATTTTTGTGTGTCTGGAATATATTTTATGTAAAGCCCTATAAGCTTCCCCTGTGCAAAATATAAACGCAGGATCATGCTCATATCAGTCTTTCGGGTGCCGGGGAACCCCGAAGGACACTGAATTTTTGTGTGTCTGAAATATATTTTATGTATAGCCCTATAAGCTTCCCCTGTGCAATATATAAACGCAGGATCATGCTCATATCTGTCTTTCGGGTGCCGGGGAACCCCGAAGGACCCTGAATTTTTGTGTGTCTGAAATATATTTTATGTATAGCCCTATAAGCTTCCCCTGTGCAAAATATAAACGCAGGATCATGCTCCTAAGGGAGTCTGTATAGAAAATATGTGCGCTAATTGGCAAATATCAGTCTTCCGGGTGCCGGGGAACCCCGAAGGACCCTGAATTTTTGTGTGTCTGAAATATATTTTATATATAGCCCTTTAAGCTTCCCCTGTGCAAAATATAAACGCAGGATCATGCTCATATCAGTCTTTCGGGTGCCGGGGAACCCCGAAGGACCCTGAATTTTTGTGTGTCTGAAATATATTTTATGTGTAGCCTTATAAGCTTCCCCTGTGCAAAATATAAACGCAGGATCATGCTCATATCAGGCTTTCTGGTGCCGGGGAACCCCGAAGGACCCTGAATTTTTGTGTGTCTGAAATATATTTTATGTATAGCCCTATAAGCTTCCCCTGTGCAAAATATAAACGCAGGATCATGCTCATATCAGTCTTTCGGGTGCCGGGGAACCCCGAAGGACCCTGAATTTTTGTGTGTCTGAAATATATTTTTTGCTTTTCCGGGAGTAAAGTGGTTACTTTACTCCCAGTTTTGCGGGAGCAAAGTGCCACTTTTCTTAGGAGGGGGGGGGAAAGTAAATTAGCGGGAGGAAAAGTAAAATAGCGGGAGGAAAAGTAAAACAGCGGGAGGAAAAGTAAAACAGCGGGAGGAAAAGTAAATACCACCAACTTAAGTTGGTACTTCATTAATGCCATGTACAGGTCTGGCTTTAGGCTATATGGTTTGGTAATTCTCGCTTATTCTAACAAATATTTGTTTTGAATTTTTTTCTTTCTTTCGGCTTTCGGAAAGGCAAAAAATAGTATATTCGCGCTCGGGATTAAAGTGACTTTTCGTCCTTCGGGTAATTTTTCCACTCGGCTGCGCCTCGTGTAAAAAACCTTTACCCTCATGACGAAAAGTAGCACTTTACTCCCTCGGTGTATAATATACTATTATGTATAGCCCTATAAGCTTCCCCTGTGCAAAATATAAACGCAGGATCATGCTCATATCAGTCTTTCGGGTGCCGGGGAACCCCGAAGGACCCTGAATTTTTGTGTGTCTGAAATATATTTTATGTATAGCCTTATAAGCTTCCCCTGTGCAAAATATAAACGCAGGATCATGCTCATATCAGTCTTTCGGGTGCCGGGGAACCCCGAATGACCCTGAATTTTTGTGTGTTATATTTTTATGTATAGCCCTATAAGCTTCCCCTGTGCAAAATATAAACGCAGGATCATGCTCATATCAGTCTTTCGGGTGCCGGGGAACCCCGAAGGACCCTGAATTTTTGTGTGTCTGAAATATATTTTATGTATAGCCCTATAAGCTTCCCCTGTGCAAAATATAAACGCAGGATCATGCTCATATCAGTCTTTCGGGTGCCGGGGAACCCCGAAGGACCCTGAATTTTTGTGTGTCTGAAATATATTTTATGTATAGCCCTATAAGCTTCCCCTGTGCAAAATATAAACGCAGGATCATGCTCATATCAGTCTTTCGGGTGCCGGGGAACCCCGAAGGACCCTGAATTTTTGTGTGTCTGAAATATATTTTATGTATAGCCCTATAAGCTTCCCCTGTGCAAAATATAAACGCAGGATCATGCTCATATCAGTCTTTCGGGTGCCGGGGAACCCCGAAGGACCCTGAATCTTTGTGTGTCTGAAATATATTTTATGTATAGCCCTATAAGCTTCCCCTGTGCAAAATATAAACGCAGGATCATGCTCATATCAGTCTTTCGGGTGCCGGGGAACCCCGAAGGACCCTGAATCTTTGTGTGTCTGAAATATATTTTATGTATAGCCCTATAAGCTTCCCCTGTGCAAAATATAAACGCAGGATCATGCTCATATCAGTCTTTCGGGTGCCGGGGAACCCCGAAGGACCCTGAATCTTTGTGTGTCTGAAATATATTTTATGTATAGCCCTATAAGCTTCCCCTGTGCAAAATATAAACGCAGGATCATGCTCATATCAGTCTTTCGGGTGCCGGGGAACCCCGAAGGACCCTGAATCTTTGTGTGTCTGAAATATATTTTATGTATAGCCCTATAAGCTTCCCCTGTGCAAAATATAAACGCAGGATCATACTCATATCAGTCTTTCGGGTGCCGGGGAACCCCGAAGGACCCTGAATCTTTGTGTGTCTGAAATATATTTTATGTATAGCCCTATAAGCTTCCCCTGTGCAAAATATAAACGCAGGATCATGCTCATATCAGTCTTTCGGGTGCCGGGGAACCCCGAAGGACCCTGAATTTTTGTGTGTCTGAAATATATTTTATGTGTAGCCTTATAAGCTTCCCCTGTGCAAAATATAAACGCAGGATCATGCTCATATCAGTCTTTCGGGTGCCGGGGAACCCCGAAGGACCCTGAATTTTTGTGTGTCTGAAATATATTTTTTTGCCTTTTCCGGGAGTAAAGTGGTTACTTTACTCCCAGTTTTGCGGGAGCAAAGTGCCACTTTTCTTAGGAGGGGGGGGGAAAGTAAATTAGCGGGAGGAAAAGTAAATACCACCAACTTAAGTTGGTACTTCATTAATGCCATGTACAGGTCTGGCTTTAGGCTATATGGTTTGGTAATTCTCGCTTATTCTAACAAATATTTGTTTTGAATTTTTTTCTTTCTTTCGGCTTTCGGAAAGGCAAAAAATAGTATATTCGCGCTCGGGATTAAAGTGACTTTTCGTCCTTCGGGTAATTTTTCCACTCGGCTGCGCCTCGTGTAAAAAACCTTTACCCTCATGACGAAAAGTAGCACTTTACTCCCTCGGTGTATAATATACTATTATGTATAGCCCTATAAGCTTCCCCTGTGCAAAATATAAACGCAGGATCATGCTCATATCAGTCTTTCGGGTGCCGGGAAACCCCGAAGGACCCTGAATTTTTGTGTGTCTGAAATATATTTTATGTGTAGCCCTATAAGCTTCCCCTGTGCAAAATATAAACGCAGGATCATGCTCATATCAGTCTTTCGGGTGCCGGGAAATCCCGAAGGACCCTGAATTTTTGTGTGTCTGAAATATATTTTATGTGTAGCCCTATAAGCTTCCCCTGTGCAAAATATAAACGCAGGATCATGCTCATATCAGTCGTTCTGGTGCCGGGGAACCCCGAAGGACCCTGAATTTTTGTGTGTCTGAAATATATTTTATGTATAGCCCTATAAGCTTCCCCTGTGCAAAATATAAACGCAGGATCATGCTCATATCAGTCTTTCGGGTGCCGGGGAACCCCGAAGGACCCTGAATTTTTGTGTGTCTGAAATATATTTTATGTATAGCCCTATAAGCTTCCCCTGTGCAAAATATAAACGCAGGATCATGCTCATATCAGTCTTTCGGGTGCCGGGGAACCCCGAAGGACCCTGAATTTTTGTGTGTCTGAAATATATTTTATGAATAGCCCTATAAGCTTCCCCTGTGCAAAATATAAACGCAGGATCATGCTCATATCAGGCTTTCTGGTGCCGGGGAACCCCGAAGGACCCTGAATTTTTGTGTGTCTGGAATATATTTTATGTAAAGCCCTATAAGCTTCCCCTGTGCAAAATATAAACGCAGGATCGTGCTCATATCAGTCTTTCGGGTGCCGGGGAACCCCGAAGGACCCTGAATTTTTGTGTGTCTGAAATATATTTTATGAAGCCCTATAAGCTTCCCCTGTGCAAAATATAATCGCAGGATCATGCTCATATCAGTATTTCGGGTGCCGGGGAACCCCGAAGGACCCTGAATTTTTGTGTGTCTGAAATATATTTTATGTATAGCCCTATAAGCTTCCCCTGTGCAAAATATAAACGCAGGATCATGCTCCTAAGGGAGTCTGTATAGAAAATATGTGCGCAAATTGGCAAATATCAGTCTTCCGGGTGCCGGGGAACCCCGAAGGACCCTGAATTTTTGTGTGTCTGAAATATATTTTATATATAGCCCTTTAAGCTTCCCCTGTGCAAAATATAAACGCAGGATCATGCTCATATCAGTCTTTCGGGTGCCGGGGAACCCCGAAGGACCCTGAATTTTTGTGTGTCTGAAATATATTTTATGTGTAGCCTTATAAGCTTCCCCTGTGCAAAATATAAACGCAGGATCATGCTCATATCAGGCTTTCTGGTGCCGGGGAACCCCGAAGGACCCTGAATTTTTGTGTGTCTGAAATATATTTTATGTATAGCCCTATAAGCTTCCCCTGTGCAAAATATAAACGCAGGATCATGCTCATATCAGTCTTTCGGGTGCCGGGGAACCCCGAAGGACCCTGAATTTTTGTGTGTCTGAAATATATTTTTTGCTTTTCCGGGAGTAAAGTGGTTACTTTACTCCCAGTTTTGCGGGAGCAAAGTGCCACTTTTCTTAGGAGGGGGGGGGGAAAGTAAATTAGCGGGAGGAAAAGTAAAATAGCGGGAGGAAAAGTAAAACAGCGGGAGGAAAAGTAAAACAGCGGGAGGAAAAGTAAATACCACCAACTTAAGTTGGTACTTCATTAATGCCATGTACAGGTCTGGCTTTAGGCTATATGGTTTGGTAATTCTCGCTTATTCTAACAAATATTTGTTTTGAATTTTTTTCTTTCTTTCGGCTTTCGGAAAGGCAAAAAATAGTATATTCGCGCTCGGGATTAAAGTGACTTTTCGTCCTTCGGGTAATTTTTCCACTCGGCTGCGCCTCGTGTAAAAAACCTTTACCCTCATGACGAAAAGTAGCACTTTACTCCCTCGGTGTATAATATACTATTATGTATAGCCCTATAAGCTTCCCCTGTGCAAAATATAAACGCAGGATCATGCTCGTATCAGTCTTTCGGGTGTCGGGGAACCCCGAATGACCCTGAATTTTTGTGTGTTATATTTTTATGTATAGCCCTATAAGCTTCCCCTGTGCAAAATATAAACGCAGGATCATGCTCATATCAGTCTTTCGGGTGCCGGGGAACCCCGAAGGACCCTGAATTTTTGTGCGTCTGAAATATATTTTATGTATAGCCCTATAAGCTTCCCCTGTGCAAAATATAAACGCAGGATCATGCTCATATCAGTATTTCGGGTGCCGGGGAACCCCGAAGGACCCTGAATTTTTGTGTGGCTGAAATATATTTTTTGTATAGCCCTATAAGCTTCCCCTGTGCAAAATATAAACGCAGGATCATGCTCATATCAGTCTTTCGGGTGCCGGGGAACCCCGAAGGACCCTGAATTTTTGTGTGTCTGAAATATATTTTATGTATAGCCCTATAAGCTTCCCCTGTGCAAAATATAAACGCAGGATCATGCTCATATCAGTCTTTCGGGTGCCGGGGAACCCCGAATGACCCTGAATTTTTGTGTGTTATATTTTTATGTATAGCCCTATAAGCTTCCCCTGTGCAAAATATAAACGCAGGATCATGCTCATATCAGTCTTTCGGGTGCCGGGGAACCCCGAAGGACCCTGAATTTTTGTGCGTCTGAAATATATTTTTTGTATAGCCCTATAAGCTTCCCCTGTGCAAAATATAAACGCAGGATCATGCTCATATCAGTCTTTCGGGTGCCGGGGAACCCCGAAGGACACTGAATCTTTGTGTGTCTGAAATATATTTTATGTATAGCCCTATAAGCTTCCCCTGTGCAAAATATAAACGCAGGATCATGCTCATATCAGTCTTTCGGGTGCCGGGGAACCCCGAAGGACCCTGAATTTTTGTATGTCTGAAATATATTTTATGTACAGCCCTATAAGCTTCCCCTGTGCAAAATATAAACGCAGGATCATGCTCATATCAGTCTTTCGGGTGCCGGGGAACCCCGAAGGACCCTGAATTTTTGTGTGTCTGGAATATATTTTATGTAAAGCCCTATAAGCTTCCCCTGTGCAAAATATAAACGCAGGATCATGCTCATATCAGTCTTTCGGGTGCCGGGGAACCCCGAAGGACACTGAATTTTTGTGTGTCTGAAATATATTTTATGTATAGCCCTATAAGCTTCCCCTGTGCAATATATAAACGCAGGATCATGCTCATATCTGTCTTTCGGGTGCCGGGGAACCCCGAAGGACCCTGAATTTTTGTGTGTCTGAAATATATTTTATGTATAGCCCTATAAGCTTCCCCTGTGCAAAATATAAACGCAGGATCATGCTCCTAAGGGAGTCTGTATAGAAAATATGTGCGCAAATTGGCAAATATCAGTCTTCCGGGTGCCGGGGAACCCCGAAGGACCCTGAATTTTTGTGTGTCTGAAATATATTTTATATATAGCCCTTTAAGCTTCCCCTGTGCAAAATATAAACGCAGGATCATGCTCATATCAGTCTTTCGGGTGCCGGGGAACCCCGAAGGACCCTGAATTTTTGTGTGTCTGAAATATATTTTATGTGTAGCCTTATAAGCTTCCCCTGTGCAAAATATAAACGCAGGATCATGCTCATATCAGGCTTTCTGGTGCCGGGGAACCCCGAAGGACCCTGAATTTTTGTGTGTCTGAAATATATTTTATGTATAGCCCTATAAGCTTCCCCTGTGCAAAATATAAACGCAGGATCATGCTCATATCAGTCTTTCGGGTGCCGGGGAACCCCGAAGGACCCTGAATTTTTGTGTGTCTGAAATATATTTTTTGCTTTTCCGGGAGTAAAGTGGTTACTTTACTCCCAGTTTTGCGGGAGCAAAGTGCCACTTTTCTTAGGAGGGGGGGGGAAAGTAAATTAGCGGGAGGAAAAGTAAAATAGCGGGAGGAAAAGTAAAACAGCGGGAGGAAAAGTAAAACAGCGGGAGGAAAAGTAAATACCACCAACTTAAGTTGGTACTTCATTAATGCCATGTACAGGTCTGGCTTTAGGCTATATGGTTTGGTAATTCTCGCTTATTCTAACAAATATTTGTTTTGAATTTTTTTCTTTCTTTCGGCTTTCGGAAAGGCAAAAAATAGTATATTCGCGCTCGGGATTAAAGTGACTTTTCGTCCTTCGGGTAATTTTTCCACTCGGCTGCGCCTCGTGTAAAAAACCTTTACCCTCATGACGAAAAGTAGCACTTTACTCCCTCGGTGTATAATATACTATTATGTATAGCCCTATAAGCTTCCCCTGTGCAAAATATAAACGCAGGATCATGCTCATATCAGTCTTTCGGGTGCCGGGGAACCCCGAAGGACCCTGAATTTTTGTGTGTCTGAAATATATTTTATGTATAGCCTTATAAGCTTCCCCTGTGCAAAATATAAACGCAGGATCATGCTCATATCAGTCTTTCGGGTGCCGGGGAACCCCGAATGACCCTGAATTTTTGTGTGTTATATTTTTATGTATAGCCCTATAAGCTTCCCCTGTGCAAAATATAAACGCAGGATCATGCTCATATCAGTCTTTCGGGTGCCGGGGAACCCCGAAGGACCCTGAATTTTTGTGTGTCTGAAATATATTTTATGTATAGCCCTATAAGCTTCCCCTGTGCAAAATATAAACGCAGGATCATGCTCATATCAGTCTTTCGGGTGCCGGGGAACCCCGAAGGACCCTGAATTTTTGTGTGTCTGAAATATATTTTATGTATAGCCCTATAAGCTTCCCCTGTGCAAAATATAAACGCAGGATCATGCTCATATCAGTCTTTCGGGTGCCGGGGAACCCCGAAGGACCCTGAATTTTTGTGTGTCTGAAATATATTTTATGTATAGCCCTATAAGCTTCCCCTGTGCAAAATATAAACGCAGGATCATGCTCATATCAGTCTTTCGGGTGCCGGGGAACCCCGAAGGACCCTGAATCTTTGTGTGTCTGAAATATATTTTATGTATAGCCCTATAAGCTTCCCCTGTGCAAAATATAAACGCAGGATCATGCTCATATCAGTCTTTCGGGTGCCGGGGAACCCCGAAGGACCCTGAATCTTTGTGTGTCTGAAATATATTTTATGTATAGCCCTATAAGCTTCCCCTGTGCAAAATATAAACGCAGGATCATGCTCATATCAGTCTTTCGGGTGCCGGGGAACCCCGAAGGACCCTGAATCTTTGTGTGTCTGAAATATATTTTATGTATAGCCCTATAAGCTTCCCCTGTGCAAAATATAAACGCAGGATCATGCTCATATCAGTCTTTCGGGTGCCGGGGAACCCCGAAGGACCCTGAATCTTTGTGTGTCTGAAATATATTTTATGTATAGCCCTATAAGCTTCCCCTGTGCAAAATATAAACGCAGGATCATACTCATATCAGTCTTTCGGGTGCCGGGGAACCCCGAAGGACCCTGAATCTTTGTGTGTCTGAAATATATTTTATGTATAGCCCTATAAGCTTCCCCTGTGCAAAATATAAACGCAGGATCATGCTCATATCAGTCTTTCGGGTGCCGGGGAACCCCGAAGGACCCTGAATTTTTGTGTGTCTGAAATATATTTTATGTGTAGCCTTATAAGCTTCCCCTGTGCAAAATATAAACGCAGGATCATGCTCATATCAGTCTTTCGGGTGCCGGGGAACCCCGAAGGACCCTGAATTTTTGTGTGTCTGAAATATATTTTTTTGCCTTTTCCGGGAGTAAAGTGGTTACTTTACTCCCAGTTTTGCGGGAGCAAAGTGCCACTTTTCTTAGGAGGGGGGGGGAAAGTAAATTAGCGGGAGGAAAAGTAAAATAGCGGGAGGAAAAGTAAAACAGCGGGAGGAAAAGTAAAACAGCGGGAGGAAAAGTAAATACCACCAACTTAAGTTGGTACTTCATTAATGCCATGTACAGGTCTGGCTTTAGGCTATATGGTTTGGTAATTCTCGCTTATTCTAACAAATATTTGTTTTGAATTTTTTTCTTTCTTTCGGCTTTCGGAAAGGCAAAAAATAGTATATTCGCGCTCGGGATTAAAGTGACTTTTCGTCCTTCGGGTAATTTTTCCACTCGGCTGCGCCTCGTGTAAAAAACCTTTACCCTCATGACGAAAAGTAGCACTTTACTCCCTCGGTGTATAATATACTATTATGTATAGCCCTATAAGCTTCCCCTGTGCAAAATATAAACGCAGGATCATGCTCATATCAGTCTTTCGGGTGCCGGGAAACCCCGAAGGACCCTGAATTTTTGTGTGTCTGAAATATATTTTATGTGTAGCCCTATAAGCTTCCCCTGTGCAAAATATAAACGCAGGATCATGCTCATATCAGTCTTTCGGGTGCCGGGAAATCCCGAAGGACCCTGAATTTTTGTGTGTCTGAAATATATTTTATGTGTAGCCCTATAAGCTTCCCCTGTGCAAAATATAAACGCAGGATCATGCTCATATCAGTCGTTCTGGTGCCGGGGAACCCCGAAGGACCCTGAATTTTTGTGTGTCTGAAATATATTTTATGTATAGCCCTATAAGCTTCCCCTGTGCAAAATATAAACGCAGGATCATGCTCATATCAGTCTTTCGGGTGCCGGGGAACCCCGAAGGACCCTGAATTTTTGTGTGTCTGAAATATATTTTATGTATAGCCCTATAAGCTTCCCCTGTGCAAAATATAAACGCAGGATCATGCTCATATCAGTCTTTCGGGTGCCGGGGAACCCCGAAGGACCCTGAATTTTTGTGTGTCTGAAATATATTTTATGAATAGCCCTATAAGCTTCCCCTGTGCAAAATATAAACGCAGGATCATGCTCATATCAGGCTTTCTGGTGCCGGGGAACCCCGAAGGACCCTGAATTTTTGTGTGTCTGGAATATATTTTATGTAAAGCCCTATAAGCTTCCCCTGTGCAAAATATAAACGCAGGATCATGCTCATATCAGTCTTTCGGGTGCCGGGGAACCCCGAAGGACCCTGAATTTTTGTGTGTCTGAAATATATTTTATGAAGCCCTATAAGCTTCCCCTGTGCAAAATATAATCGCAGGATCATGCTCATATCAGTATTTCGGGTGCCGGGGAACCCCGAAGGACCCTGAATTTTTGTGTGTCTGAAATATATTTTATGTATAGCCCTATAAGCTTCCCCTGTGCAAAATATAAACGCAGGATCATGCTCCTAAGGGAGTCTGTATAGAAAATATGTGCGCAAATTGGCAAATATCAGTCTTCCGGGTGCCGGGGAACCCCGAAGGACCCTGAATTTTTGTGTGTCTGAAATATATTTTATATATAGCCCTTTAAGCTTCCCCTGTGCAAAATATAAACGCAGGATCATGCTCATATCAGTCTTTCGGGTGCCGGGGAACCCCGAAGGACCCTGAATTTTTGTGTGTCTGAAATATATTTTATGTGTAGCCTTATAAGCTTCCCCTGTGCAAAATATAAACGCAGGATCATGCTCATATCAGGCTTTCTGGTGCCGGGGAACCCCGAAGGACCCTGAATTTTTGTGTGTCTGAAATATATTTTATGTATAGCCCTATAAGCTTCCCCTGTGCAAAATATAAACGCAGGATCATGCTCATATCAGTCTTTCGGGTGCCGGGGAACCCCGAAGGACCCTGAATTTTTGTGTGTCTGAAATATATTTTTTGCTTTTCCGGGAGTAAAGTGGTTACTTTACTCCCAGTTTTGCGGGAGCAAAGTGCCACTTTTCTTAGGAGGGGGGGGGGAAAGTAAATTAGCGGGAGGAAAAGTAAAATAGCGGGAGGAAAAGTAAAACAGCGGGAGGAAAAGTAAAACAGCGGGAGGAAAAGTAAATACCACCAACTTAAGTTGGTACTTCATTAATGCCATGTACAGGTCTGGCTTTAGGCTATATGGTTTGGTAATTCTCGCTTATTCTAACAAATATTTGTTTTGAATTTTTTTCTTTCTTTCGGCTTTCGGAAAGGCAAAAAATAGTATATTCGCGCTCGGGATTAAAGTGACTTTTCGTCCTTCGGGTAATTTTTCCACTCGGCTGCGCCTCGTGTAAAAAACCTTTACCCTCATGACGAAAAGTAGCACTTTACTCCCTCGGTGTATAATATACTATTATGTATAGCCCTATAAGCTTCCCCTGTGCAAAATATAAACGCAGGATCATGCTCGTATCAGTCTTTCGGGTGTCGGGGAACCCCGAATGACCCTGAATTTTTGTGTGTTATATTTTTATGTATAGCCCTATAAGCTTCCCCTGTGCAAAATATAAACGCAGGATCATGCTCATATCAGTCTTTCGGGTGCCGGGGAACCCCGAAGGACCCTGAATTTTTGTGCGTCTGAAATATATTTTATGTATAGCCCTATAAGCTTCCCCTGTGCAAAATATAAACGCAGGATCATGCTCATATCAGTATTTCGGGTGCCGGGGAACCCCGAAGGACCCTGAATTTTTGTGTGGCTGAAATATATTTTTTGTATAGCCCTATAAGCTTCCCCTGTGCAAAATATAAACGCAGGATCATGCTCATATCAGTCTTTCGGGTGCCGGGGAACCCCGAAGGACCCTGAATTTTTGTGTGTCTGAAATATATTTTATGTATAGCCCTATAAGCTTCCCCTGTGCAAAATATAAACGCAGGATCATGCTCATATCAGTCTTTCGGGTGCCGGGGAACCCCGAAGGACCCTGAATTTTTGTGTGTCTGAAATATATTTTATGTATAGCCTTATAAGCTTCCCCTGTGCAAAATATAAACGCAGGATCATGCTCATATCAGTCTTTCGGGTGCCGGGGAACCCCGAATGACCCTGAATTTTTGTGTGTTATATTTTTATGTATAGCCCTATAGGGAAAAAATGTTACCGTTGGGGGCGCTGTAAACAATTTCGTAGGTGACGTCATAAGAAGGATAAAATAAAAGTTTCTGTTTACTATTGTGTGTTAATTCGATTTTGTTTTGGTGATTATTTAATTGATAATAGTTATTTATACTGAAATCTGTTAATCTGAAGTGTGTAAAAAACAAGTAAGTAAATTATCTAAATAAGCATTTTGGGTTGTCACTACTGCAAAGTTCATATTATTAATTTAAAAAATTTTGAGGTTACGGTTTTGTAGTGAAAATTGTTTCGTTTTGTCGTTATAGCAGAGGATTTAATTCAACGTTTTTTTGTGTTTTATCTAGGCAATGGAGTCGAAGTGTTTACTGTTACAGGAGTGCTACAGATTTTTAAAATGCGACCTGTCTTCACGTTGTAGCAATGAGGGTCAAGCAGTATTGAATGCCAAGCATATTATTGCGTTTGGTACGGTTGAACGCACAGATCAGTTTGTAAAAACACTTGCGTTGTGCTTGAAGACAAGTGACCTTAATGACGTACCCCACGAAATTCAAGGATCGTTTCGTATTGATAAAACGGAGCTAGAGGTTTCTGAAATGAAGTGCAGTTGCAAAGCTGGAGAATCGGAGAAATGCAAGCATATTGCTGCTTTTTTACTTTTGTGCACAAGGTAGTAATACTTTTATTGTAACGATGTAGGTGTTTATTAAATTATTGTTACAGGAGCAGCATTTTTGAGTTTGAAAAATTTTCTTGCACCGATATCGCATGTTACTGGAAATCGAAGAAGGGAGAAGCCTTAGACAAGTATAAACCTGAACCCATTAAACAATGGGAATGTGTAAAAAATAAAATACCTGCAGAATGTGGACACAGTGGCATTGATAGCGCCCTAGTCCAAGAATTGGTTTGCAAACGAGTACCAAACTCTGCCTTAGCGTTGCATATGTAAGTAAATTTTTTTTAAATGCATAAATTTATAATTTAGTTTTAATTTCTGTTAATTATTTTAGTGCTAAACGGAGAAAAATTGCAGCATCTGAAGTTGGTAACAAAATCAGCGATGAAGTGCCACAGCAATTACAAGCTGTAGTAAATAATGCATTGCAGTCAACATTTATATCATCGTTGGGCATTGATGTGTCAACATTTGACTTAAAAAGTTGTTGTGAAAAAGTTTTAGGGAGTTTAATTGTTAATAACGTCGATGTTATTGAAATTGCCATGAAAACGAAGGAGATTGAACGTTGGAGATGCGAGAGACGGTATCGGTTAACAGGTAAGACAGGTTTTACCCCAGATTTTAACACTATTGAGTAATTTGTAATATTTGTAGGATCGCGTTGTTATGGCATTTTTACATATTCAAAGAATAACTGGGAGAACAAGGCCCGCAATTACTTTAGTCCTAAACCATTTACAAACAAATTTGTGGAACACGGAATAGAACATGAAAAAAATGCATTACGTGCCTACAAAAAAAAGAACGGATGTAATACACATGAACCAGGGCTGCTTGTATGTCAGAAATATCCTTGGTTAGCATACTCTCCTGATGCAGTAGTGTTGGATGAAGATGGAAAACCAACGAAATTGTTGGAAATCAAGTGCCCACATATAGGTAATTATTGCTTTCTGCACTGAAACAATTAGCATTCTCAACATTATCTAAAAAATTGTATTTTTAGGAATCACAGAGCCAGCTAGTAATTTTGGCCATACAAATAAATTAAAGTTTTTAAAGTCTACTCCAACAGGATTGATTGTGAGAGAGAAGAACCAATACTATGGACAAGTTCAGCTTGGTATGGCCATATTAAATCTGAAGGAAACCGATTTCATAGTATACTCGTCGTCTTCGGACACATTTTTAAATATCACGGTGCCCTTTAATGAAGTCTTTGCAAGGAATATGATGATTAAAATAACAGAGAATTATTTTAATCACATGATACATTATGTATGTCAAAAAGAAAACGAACAGAAATAATAATTTATTGTAATGCAAAAACTTTTTATTTAAATATAATAAAAAACCTTATACAGAGTCTGTAATAAATTTGTCTCCGGCCAAAATTGGTGAAGATAAGTTGACAACAGCACATGCAACTATAAACAGTTCATCTGCTATCGGAAATAGTGAGATCGGTAAATTTGTTGTGAAGATTTTAAATACTTTGATTCTTTGATTAGAGCGTTCGATGTGCACCCTTGCTTTTGCGATTTCTCCATTCAAAAGTGCTTCTTCTTTAGAAAATTGTTTTTTCTTCCTTAAAAATGGAGGCTGAATAACCCTAATTCCATGATTACGAGCAACCTCTTCGATCATGAATCCTTTATCCACCATAATATGGTCGACACACATGTTCAATTTTTTTATAAGACCGCTCTGCTCAAATATGGCCTTGTCAGAGGCTTTACCTCCATAGCACCCGCTAATAAAAGTTATAAGCCCTGCAGGACTTACACCGGTCATAAATTTCATTGTGTTTGTTCCTTTGTAATGCGAATAAGATTTAATCTTGCAGCACAAACATTTTGGCTTCGCAATTGGCATTTCTATGCAATCAAGCACTACCCGAACTTTTTGAAAATCTAAAAAGCAGTGTGGCATATTTCCATGTATTTCTTCAGCAGTTGGCCAAGATATGATATCTTTTAATGCAGAATGCAACAATCTCACAGTGCTATGAAATATAGTAATGCAAGTGTTACTGGTTAACGTATTAAAAAGTATTGAAATAACAATATATGTCATTGCTGTCTTCATTTTCATAAAGGTTAATATAATGCGTTCTTTTAACGTCAACTTATGTACCCGTTTATCCCCCGAACACATCTCGCACAATTCCACAATTAAATTTAATATATCAAAACTTGGTAGTCCAGTCATTGATGATAATTTCTTATCTGTGTCAATTAAATTTATAAATGGCGTAATAATATCACCACTTTTCACTTGCGTTGCCTTATCACTGTTAAACGAAAACTGAATATCAGCCATTTTAAGAACTTCTGCTGCGGCTACTTCATCTTCTATTGTTGTCGATTCCTCCAACGGGAGGTTCTCTTCATTATACATTTCCCTTGAATTGCACCCTCCGAAGAGTAACAAAGTTTCAGCAGCATCTAACTCCATTTCTTCATGCTGATTTATTGCTTCCGAAATCGTTTCGTCTGAAGTAGATGTACATGCTACGGAAGTGGATGCAGTTGAGGTTAACGCTCGTGCGACTGCACGTTGTGAACGTGCAATTGCGTGCTCAAGCTTGAACTTCTTCCTTGCTTCTGAATCTTCTCTACTTGTCTCAGGTAGATTTTGTGAAGGAACAGCATTTTGTAATAATCGCCGACTACCTTGCCAATTTGCATAAAAATAATCTTCTTTTTTGAAGTGTAAAGAGCATACTTTCATATGCTTCGAAACTTGTTTGCCTATCTTTAATTTAATAATCCAAGCTTTCCTCCTATCAATATTTTCAACATTGCCATGAACATTTAGAAACTCTACTTTCTCTTTGCCTTCATGCGGAAAGGAATGAAAACTTAATTCATTATTATTGCGGCGCACCGAGTTGCAATTGTACACACAACAATTCGTGTTACTGCTGGATTTCTGTAATGTATTCATAATTAATATAATTTGTACTCACCATAAAACTTTTTAAACAATTATAAATTGATATTTAACTTATATATACTTACATAATCATCATAATCATATTGGTAATAAACTTTTTCTATTGGTGAGTTATGTTATGATTTCTCCTAAGTCCGATCTGTTACTGCCTAAAATCCGTGCTCTAATCATCATCAATCATAATCAAAGTTGACCCACCCTATGTAACGAACCTTATATCATTTATATCAAATACAAATACTATAGTATTTGTTTATATACATCATCTAACATCTGAACAATCACTTAAACCTCACTTTCAGTCCTTCTTGTGACGTCACGAAATTAGGTTACTATTATAGCCACCAGGGAGCGTTTTCTTATTATTTTTCCCCTATAAGCTTCCCCTGTGCAAAATATAAACGCAGGATCATGCTCATATCAGTCTTTCGGGTGCCGGGGAACCCCGAAGGACCCTGAATTTTTGTGTGTCTGAAATATATTTTATGTATAGCCCTATAAGCTTCCCCTGTGCAAAATATAAACGCAGGATCATGCTCATATCAGTCTTTCGGGTGCCGGGGAACCCCGAAGGACCCTGAATTTTTGTGTGTCTGAAATATATTTTATGTATAGCCCTATAAGCTTCCCCTGTGCAAAATATAAACGCAGGATCATGCTCATATCAGTCTTTCGAGTGCCGGGGAACCCCGAAGGACCCTGAATTTTTGTGTGTCTGAAATATATTTTATGTATAGCCCTATAAGCTTCCCCTGTGCAATATATAAACGCAGGATCATGCTCATATCTGTCTTTCGGGTGCCGGGGAACCCCGAAGGACCCTGAATTTTTGTGTGTCTGAAATATATCTTATGTGTAGCCCTATAAGCTTCCCCTGTGCAAAATATAAACGCAGGATCATGCTCATATCAGTCTTTCGGGTGCCGGGGAACCCCGAAGGACACTGAATTTTTGTGTGTCTGAAATATATTTTATGTATAGCCCTATAAGCTTCCCCTGTGCAAAATATAAACGCAGGATCATGCTCATATCAGGCTTTCGGGTGCCGGGGAACCCCGAAGGACCCTGAATTTTTGTGTGTCTGAAATATATTTTATGAAGCCCTATAAGCTTCCCCTGTGCAAAATATAAACGCAGGATCATGCTCATATCAGTATTTCGAGTGCCGGGGAACCTCGAAGGACCCTGAATTTTTGTGTGTCTGAAATATATTTTATGTATAGCCCTATAAGCTTCCCCTGTGCAAAATATAAACGCAGGATCATGCTCATATCAGTCTTTCGGGTGCCGGGGAACCCCGAAGGACCCTGAATTTTTGTGTGTCTGAAATATATATTATATATAGCCCTATAACCTTCCCCTGTGCAAAATATGAACGCAGGATCATGCTCATATCAGTCTTTCGGGTGCCGGGGAACCCCGAAGGACCCTGAATTTTTGTGTGTCTGAAATATTTTTATGTACAGCCCTATAAGCTTCCCCTGTGCAAAATATAAACGCAGGATCATGCTCATATCAGTCTTTCGGGTGCCGGGGAACCCCGAAGGACCCTGAATTTTTGTGTGTCTGAAATATATTTTATGTATAGCCCTATAAGCTTACCCTGTGCAAAATATAAACGCAGGATCATGCTCATATCAGTCTTTCGGGTGCCGGGGAACCCCGAAGGACCCTGAATTTTTGTGTGTCTGAAATATATTTTATGTACAGCCCTATAAGCTTCCCCTGTGCAAAATATAAACGCAGGATCATGCTCATATCAGTCTTTCGGGTGCCGGGGAACCCCGAAGGACCCTGAATTTTTGTGTGTCTGAAATATATTTTATGTATAGCCCTATAAGCTTCCCCTGTGCAAAATATAAACGCAGGATCATGCTCATATCAGTCTTTCGGGTGCCGGGGAACCCCGAAGGACCCTGAATTTTTGTGTGTCTGAAATATATTTTATGTGTAGATCTATAAGCTTCCCCTGTGCAAAATATAAACGCAGGATCATGCTCATATCAGTCTTTCGGGTGCCGGGGAACCCCGAATGACCCTGAATTTTTGTGTGTTATATTTTTATGTATAGCCCTATAAGCTTCCCCTGTGCAAAATATAAACGCAGGATCATGCTCATATCAGTCTTTCGGGTGCCGGGGAACCCCGAATGACCCTGAATTTTTGTGTGTTATATTTTTATGTATAGCCCTATAAGCTTCCCCTGTGCAAAATATAAACGCAGGATCATGCTCATATCAGTCTTTCGGGTGCCGGGGAACCCCGAAGGACCCTGAATTTTTGTGTGTCTGAAATATATTTTATGTACAGCCCTATAAGCTTCCCCTGTGAAAATATAAACGCAGGATCATGCTCATATCAGTCTTTCGGGTGCCGGGGAACCCCGAAGGACCCTGAATTTTTGTGTGTCTGAAATATATTTTATGTGTAGCCCTATAAGCTTCCCCTGTGCAAAATATAAACGCAGGATCATGCTCATATCAGTCTTTCGGGTGCCGGGGAACCCCGAATGACCCTGAATTTTTGTGTGTTATATTTTTATGTATAGCCCTATAAGCTTCCCCTGTGCAAAATATAAACGCAGGATCATGCTCATATCAGTCTTTCGGGTGCCGGGGAACCCCGAAGGACCCTGAATTTTTGTGTGTCTGAAATATATTTTATGTATAGCCCTATAAGCTTCCCCTGTGCAAAATATAAACGCAGGATCATGCTCATATCAGTCTTTCGGGTGCCGGGGAACCCCGAAGGACCCTGAATTTTTGTGTGTCTGAAATATATTTTATGTATAGCCCTATAAGCTTCCCCTGTGCAAAATATAAACGCAGGATCATGCTCCTAATGGAGTCTGTATAGCAAATATGTGAGCAAATTGGCAAATATCAGTCTTCCGGGTGCCGGGGAACAACGAAGGACCCTGAATTTTTGTGTGTCTGAAATATATTTTATGTATAGCCCTATAAGCTTCCCCTGTGCAAAATATAAACGCAGGATCATGCTCATATCAGTCTTTCGGGTGCCGGGGAACCCCGAAGGACCCTGAATTTTTGGGTGTCTGAAATATATTTTATGTATAGCCCTATAAGCTTCCCCTGTGCAAAATATAAACGCAGGATCATGCTCATATCAGTCTTTCGGGTGCCGGGGAACCCGGAGGACCCTGAATTTTTGTGTGTCTGAAATATATTTTATGTATAGCCCTATAAGCTTCACCTGTGCAAAATATAAACGCAGGATCATGCTCATATCAGTCTTTCGGGTGCCGGGGAACCCCGAAGGACCCTGAATTTTTGTGTGTCTGAAATATATTTGTTGTATAGCCCTATAAGCTTCCCCTGTGCAAAATATAAACGCATGATCATGCTCATATCAGTCTTTCGGGTGCCGGGGAACCCCGAAGGACCCTGAATTTTTGTGTGTCTGAAATATATTTTATGAATAGCCCTATAAGCTTCCCCTGTGCAAAATATAAACGCAGGATCATGCTCATATCAGTATTTCGGGTGCCGGGGAACCCCGAAGGACCCTGAATTTTTGTGTGTCTGAAATATATATTATATATAGCCCTATAAGCTTCCCCTGTGCAAAATATAAACGCAGGATCATGCTCATATCAGTCTTTCGGGTGCCGGGGAACCCCGAAGGACCCTGAATTTTTGTGTGTCTGAAATATATTTTATGAAGCCCTATAAGCTTCCCCTGTGCAAAATATAATCGCAGGATCATGCTCATATCAGTATTTCGGGTGCCGGGGAACCCCGAAGGACCCTGAATTTTTGTGTGTCTGAAATATATTTTATGTATAGCCCTATAAGCTTCCCCTGTGCAAAATATAAACGCAGGATCATGCTCATATCAGTCTTTCGGGTGCCGGGGAACCCCGAAGGACCCTGAATCTTTGTGTGTCTGAAATATGTTTTATGTATAGCCCTATAAGCTTCCCCTGTGCAAAATATAAACGCAGGATCATGCTCATATCAGTGTTTCGGGTGCCGGGGAACCCCGAAGGACCCTGAATTTTTGTGTGTCTGAAATATATTTTATGTGTAGCCTTATAAGCTTCCCCTGTGCAAAATATAAACGCAGGATCATGCTCATATCAGGCTTTCTGGTGCCGGGGAACCCCGTAGGACCCTGAATTTTTGTGTGTCTGAAATATATTTTATGTATAGCCCTATAAGCTTCCCCTGTGCAAAATATAAACGCAGGATCATGCTCATATCAGTCTTTCGGGTGCCGGGGAACCCCGAAGGACCCTGAATTTTTGTGTGTCTGAAATATATTTTTTTGCCTTTTCCGGGAGTAAAGTGGTTACTTTACTCCCAGTTTTGCGGGAGCAAAGTGCCACTTTTCTTAGGAGGGGGGGGGGAAAGTAAATTAGCGGGAGGAAAAGTAAAATAGCGGGAGGAAAAGTAAAACAGCGGGAGGAAAAGTAAAACAGCGGGAGGAAAAGTAAATACCACCAACTTAAGTTGGTACTTCATTAATGCCATGTACAAGTCTGGCTTTAGGCTATATGGTTTGGTAATTCTCGCTTATTCTAACAAATATTTGTTTTGAATTTTTTTCTTTCTTTCGGCTTTCGGAAAGGCAAAAAATAGTATATTCGCGCTCGGGATTAAAGTGACTTTTCGTCCTTCGGGTAATTTTTCCACTCGGCTGCGCCTCGTGTAAAAAACCTTTACCCTCATGACGAAAAGTAGCACTTTACTCCCTCGGTGTATAATATACTATTATGTATAGCCCTATAAGCTTCCCCTGTGCAAAATATAAACGCAGGATCATGCTCATATCAGTCTTTCGGGTGCCGGGAAACCCCGAAGGACCCTGAATTTTTGTGTGTCTGAAATATATTTTATGTGTAGCCCTATAAGCTTCCCCTGTGCAAAATATAAACGCAGGATCATGCTCATATCAGTCTTTCGGGTGCCGGGAAACCCCGAAGGACCCTGAATTTTTGTGTGTCTGAAATATATTTTATGTGTAGCCCTATAAGCTTCCCCTGTGCAAAATATAAACGCAGGATCATGCTCATATCAGTCGTTCTGGTGCCGGGGAACCCCGAAGGACCCTGAATTTTTGTGTGTCTGAAATATATTTTATGTATAGCCCTATAAGCTTCCCCTGTGCAAAATATAAACGCAGGATCATGCTCATATCAGTCTTTCGGGTGCCGGGGAACCCCGAATGACCCTGAATTTTTGTGTGTCTGAAATATATTTTATGTATAGCCCTATAAGCTTCCCCTGTGCAAAATATAAACGCAGGATCATGCTCATATCAGTCTTTCGGGTGCCGGGGAACCCCGAAGGACCCTGAATTTTTGTGTGTCTGAAATATATTTTATGAATAGCCCTATAAGCTTCCCCTGTGCAAAATATAAACGCAGGATCATGCTCATATCAGGCTTTCTGGTGCCGGGGAACCCCGAAGGACCCTGAATTTTTGTGTGTCTGAAATATATTTTATGTATAGCCCTATAAGCTTCCCCTGTGCAAAATATAAACGCAGGATCATGCTCATATCAGTCTTTCGGGTGCCGGGGAACCCCGAAGGACCCTGAATTTTTGTGTGTCTGAAATATATTTTATGAAGCCCTATAAGCTTCCCCTGTGCAAAATATAATCGCAGGATCATGCTCATATCAGTATTTCGGGTGCCGGGGAACCCCGAAGGACCCTGAATTTTTGTGTGTCTGAAATATATTTTATGTATAGCCCTATAAGCTTCCCCTGTGCAAAATATAAACGCAGGATCATGCTCCTAAGGGAGTCTGTATAGAAAATATGTGCGCAAATTGGCAAATATCAGTCTTCCGGGTGCCGGGGAACCCCGAAGGACCCTGAATTTTTGTGTGTCTGAAATATATTTTATATATAGCCCTTTAAGCTTCCCCTGTGCAAAATATAAACGCAGGATCATGCTCACATCAGTCTTTCGGGTGCCGGGGAACCCCGAAGGACCCTGAATTTTTGTGTGTCTGAAATATATTTTATGTGTAGCCTTATAAGCTTCCCCTGTGCAAAATATAAACGCAGGATCATGCTCATATCAGGCTTTCTGGTGCCGGGGAACCCCGAAGGACCCTGAATTTTTGTGTGTCTGAAATATATTTTATGTATAGCCCTATAAGCTTCCCCTGTGCAAAATATAAACGCAGGATCATGCTCATATCAGTCTTTCGGGTGCCGGGGAACCCCGAAGGACCCTGAATTTTTGTGTGTCTGAAATATATTTTTTGCTTTTCCGGGAGTAAAGTGGTTACTTTACTCCCAGTTTTGCGGGAGCAAAGTGCCACTTTTCTTAGGAGGGGGGGGGAAAGTAAATTAGCGGGAGGAAAAGTAAAATAGCGGGAGGAAAAGTAAAACAGCGGGAGGAAAAGTAAAACAGCGGGAGGAAAAGTAAATACCACCAACTTAAGTTGGTACTTCATTAATGCAATGTACAGGTCTGGCTTTAGGCTATATGGTTTGGTAATTCTCGCTTATTCTAACAAATATTTGTTTTGAATTTTTTTCTTTCTTTCGGCTTTCGGAAAGGCAAAAAATAGTATATTCGCGCTCGGGATTAAAGTGACTTTTCGTCCTTCGGGTAATTTTTCCACTCGGCTGCGCCTCGTGTAAAAAACCTTTACCCTCATGACGAAAAGTAGCACTTTACTCCCTCGGTGTATAATATACTATTATGTATAGCCCTATAAGCTTCCCCTGTGCAAAATATAAACGCAGGATCATGCTCGTATCAGTCTTTCGGGTGCCGGGGAACCCCGAATGACCCTGAATTTTTGTGTGTTATATTTTTATGTATAGCCCTATAAGCTTCCCCTGTGCAAAATATAAACGCAGGATCATGCTCATATCAGTCTTTCGGGTGCCGGGGAACCCCGAAGGACCCTGAATTTTTGTGCGTCTGAAATATATTTTATGTATAGCCCTATAAGCTTCCCCTGTGCAAAATATAAACGCAGGATCATGCTCATATCAGTATTTCGGGTGCCGGGGAACCCCGAAGGACCCTGAATTTTTGTGTGTCTGAAATATATTTTTTGTATAGCCCTATAAGCTTCCCCTGTGCAAAATATAAACGCAGGATCATGCTCATATCAGTCTTTCGGGTGCCGGGGAACCCCGAAGGACCCTGAATCTTTGTGTGTCTGAAATATATTTTATGTATAGCCCTATAAGCTTCCCCTGTGCAAAATATAAACGCAGGATCATGCTCATATCAGTCTTTCGGGTGCCGGGGAACCCCGAAGGACCCTGAATCTTTGTGTGTCTGAAATATATTTTATGTATAGCCCTATAAGCTTCCCCTGTGCAAAATATAAACGCAGGATCATGCTCATATCAGTCTTTCGGGTGCCGGGGAACCCCGAAGGACCCTGAATCTTTGTGTGTCTGAAATATATTTTATGTATAGCCCTATAAGCTTCCCCTGTGCAAAATATAAACGCAGGATCATGCTCATATCAGTGTTTCGGGTGCCGGGGAACCCCGAAGGACCCTGAATTTTTGTGTGTCTGAAATATATTTTATGTGTAGCCTTATAAGCTTCCCCTGTGCAAAATATAAACGCAGGATCATGCTCATATCAGGCTTTCTGGTGCCGGGGAACCCCGAAGGACCCTGAATTTTTGTGTGTCTGAAATATATTTTATGTATAGCCCTATAAGCTTCCCCTGTGCAAAATATAAACGCAGGATCATGCTCATATCAGGCTTTCTGGTGCCGGGGAACCCCGAAGGACCCTGAATTTTTGTGTGTCTGAAATATATTTTATGTGTAGCCTTATAAGCTTCCCCTGTGCAAAATATAAACGCAGGATCATGCTCATATCAGGCTTTCTGGTGCCGGGGAACCCCGAAGGACCCTGAATTTTTGTGTGTCTGAAATATATTTTATGTATAGCCCTATAAGCTTCCCCTGTGCAAAATATAAACGCAGGATCATGCTCATATCAGGCTTTCTGGTGCCGGGGAACCCCGTAGGACCCTGAATTTTTGTGTATCTGAAATATATTTTATGTATAGCCCTATAAGCTTCCCCTGTGCAAAATATAAACGCAGGATCATGCTCATATCAGTCTTTCGGGTGCCGGGGAACCCCGAAGGACCCTGAATTTTTGTGTGTCTGAAATATATTTTATGAAGCCCTATAGGCTTCCCCTGTGCAAAATATAATCGCAGGATCATGCTCATATCAGTATTTCGGGTGCCGGGGAACCCCGAAGGACCCTGAATTTTTGTGTGTCTGAAATATATTTTATGTATAGCCCTATAAGCTTCCCCTGTGCAAAATATAAACGCAGGATCATGCTCCTAAGGGAGTCTGTATAGAAAATATGTGCGCAAATTGGCAAATATCAGTCTTCCGGGTGCCGGGGAACCCCGAAGGACCCTGAATTTTTGTGTGTCTGAAATATATTTTATATATAGCCCTTTAAGCTTCCCCTGTGCAAAATATAAACGCAGGATCATGCTCATATCAGTCTTTCGGGTGCCGGGGAACCCCGAAGGACCCTGAATTTTTGTGTGTCTGAAATATATTTTATGTGTAGCCTTATAAGCTTCCCCTGTGCAAAATATAAACGCAGGATCATGCTCATATCAGGCTTTCTGGTGCCGGGGAACCCCGAAGGACCCTGAATTTTTGTGTGTCTGAAATATATTTTATGTATAGCCCTATAAGCTTCCCCTGTGCAAAATATAAACGCAGGATCATGCTCATATCAGTCTTTCGGGTGCCGGGGAACCCCGAAGGACCCTGAATTTTTGTGCGTCTGAAATATATTTTATGTATAGCCCTATAAGCTTCCCCTGTGCAAAATATAAACGCAGGATCATGCTCATATCAGTCTTTCGGGTGCCGGGGAACCCCGAAGGACCCTGAATTTTTGTGTGTCTGAAATATATTTTATGTATAGCCCTATAAGCTTCCCCTGTGCAAAATATAAACGCAGGATCATGCTCATATCAGTCTTTCGGGTGCCGGGGAACCCCGAAGGACCCTGAATTTTTGTGTGTCTGAAATATATTTTATGTATAGCCTTATAAGCTTCCCCTGTGCAAAATATAAACGCAGGATCATGCTCATATCAGTCTTTCGGGTGCCGGGGAACCCCGAATGACCCTGAATTTTTGTGTGTTATATTTTTATGTATAGCCCTATAAGCTTCCCCTGTGCAAAATATAAACGCAGGATCATGCTCATATCAGTCTTTCGGGTGCCGGGGAACCCCGAAGGACCCTGAATTTTTGTGTGTCTGAAATATATTTTATGTATAGCCCTATAAGCTTCCCCTGTGCAAAATATAAACGCAGGATCATGCTCATATCAGTCTTTCGGGTGCCGGGGAACCCCGAAGGACCCTGAATTTTTGTGTGTCTGAAATATATTTTATGTATAGCCCTATAAGCTTCCCCTGTGCAAAATATAAACGCAGGATCATGCTCATATCAGTCTTTCGGGTGCCGGGGAACCCCGAAGGACCCTGAATTTTTGTGTGTCTGAAATATATTTTATGTATAGCCCTATAAGCTTCCCCTGTGCAAAATATAAACGCAGGATCATGCTCATATCAGTCTTTCGGGTGCCGGGGAACCCCGAAGGACCCTGAATCTTTGTGTGTCTGAAATATATTTTATGTATAGCCCTATAAGCTTCCCCTGTGCAAAATATAAACGCAGGATCATGCTCATATCAGTCTTTCGGGTGCCGGGGAACCCCGAAGGACCCTGAATCTTTGTGTGTCTGAAATATATTTTATGTATAGCCCTATAAGCTTCCCCTGTGCAAAATATAAACGCAGGATCATGCTCATATCAGTCTTTCGGGTGCCGGGGAACCCCGAAGGACCCTGAATTTTTGTGTGTCTGAAATATATTTTATGTGTAGCCTTATAAGCTTCCCCTGTGCAAAATATAAACGCAGGATCATGCTCATATCAGGCTTTCTGGTGCCGGGGAACCCCGAAGGACCCTGAATTTTTGTGTGTCTGAAATATATTTTATGTATAGCCCTATAAGCTTCCCCTGTGCAAAATATAAACGCAGGATCATGCTCATATCAGGCTTTCTGGTGCCGGGGAACCCCGTAGGACCCTGAATTTTTGTGTGTCTGAAATATATTTTATGTATAGCCCTATAAGTTTCCCCTGTGCAAAATATAAACGCAGGATCATGCTCATATCAGTCTTTCGGGTGCCGGGGAACCCCGAAGGACCCTGAATTTTTGTGTGTCTGAAATATATTTTTTTGCCTTTTCCGGGAGTAAAGTGGTTACTTTACTCCCAGTTTTGCGGGAGCAAAGTGCCACTTTTCTTAGGAGGGGGGGGAAAGTAAATTAGCGGGAGGAAAAGTAAAATAGCGGAAGGAAAAGTAAAACAGCGGGAGGAAAAGTAAATACCACCAACTTAAGTTGGTACTTCATTAATGCCATGTACAGGTCTGGCTTTAGGCTATATGGTTTGGTAATTCTCGCTTATTCTAACAAATATTTGTTTTGAATTTTTTTCTTTCTTTCGGCTTTCGGAAAGGCAAAAAATAGTATATTCGCGCTCGGGATTAAAGTGACTTTTCGTCCTTCGGGTAATTTTTCCACTCGGCTGCGCCTCGTGTAAAAAACCTTTACCCTCATGACGAAAAGTAGCACTTTACTCCCTCGGTGTATAATATACTATTATGTATAGCCCTATAAGCTTCCCCTGTGCAAAATATAAACGCAGGATCATGCTCATATCAGTCTTTCGGGTGCCGGGAAACCCCGAAGGACCCTGAATTTTTGTGTGTCTGAAATATATTTTATGTGTAGCCCTATAAGCTTCCCCTGTGCAAAATATAAACGCAGGATCATGCTCATATCAGTCTTTCGGGTGCCGGGAAACCCCGAAGGACCCTGAATTTTTGTGTGTCTGAAATATATTTTATGTGTAGCCCTATAAGCTTCCCCTGTGCAAAATATAAACGCAGGATCATGCTCATATCAGTCGTTCTGGTGCCGGGGAACCCCGAAGGACCCTGAATTTTTGTGTGTCTGAAATATATTTTATGTATAGCCCTATAAGCTTCCCCTGTGCAAAATATAAACGCAGGATCATGCTCATATCAGTCTTTCGGGTGCCGGGGAACCCCGAAGGACCCTGAATTTTTGTGTGTCTGAAATATATTTTATGTGTAGCCCTATAAGCTTCCCCTGTGCAAAATATAAACGCAGGATCATGCTCATATCAGTCTTTCGGGTGCCGGGGAACCCCGAATGACCCTGAATTTTTGTGTGTTATATTTTTATGTATAGCCCTATAACCTTCCCCTGTGCAAAATATAAACGCAGGATCATGCTCATATCAGTCTTTCGGGTGCCGGGGAACCCCGAAGGACCCTGAATTTTTGTGTGTCTGAAATATATTTTATGTATAGCCCTATAAGCTTCCCCTGTGCAAAATATAAACGCAGGATCATGCTCATATCAGGCTTTCTGGTGCCGGGGAACCCCGAAGGACCCTGAATTTTTGTGTGTCTGAAATATATTTTATGTATAGCCCTATAAGCTTCCCCTGTGCAAAATATAAACGCAGGATCATGCTCATATCAGTCTTTCGGGTGCCGGGGAACCCCGAAGGACCCTGAATTTTTGTGTGTCTGAAATATATTTTATGTGTAGCCTTATAAGCTTCCCCTGTGCAAAATATAAACGCAGGATCATGCTCATATCAGGCTTTCTGGTGCCGGGGAACCCCGAAGGACCCTGAATTTTTGTGTGTCTGAAATATATTTTATGTATAGCCCTATAAGCTTCCCCTGTGCAAAATATAAACGCAGGATCATGCTCATATCAGTCTTTCGGGTGCCGGGGAACCCCGAAGGACCCTGAATTTTTGTGTGTCTGAAATATATTTTATGTGTAGCCCTATAAGCTTCCCCTGTGCAAAATATAAACGCAGGATCATGCTCATATCAGTCTTTCGGGTGCCGGGGAACCCCGAATGACCCTGAATTTTTGTGTGTTATATTTTTATGTATAGCCCTATAACCTTCCCCTGTGCAAAATATAAACGCAGGATCATGCTCATATCAGTCTTTCGGGTGCCGGGGAACCCCGAAGGACCCTGAATTTTTGTGTGTCTGAAATATATTTTATGTATAGCCCTATAAGCTTCCCCTGTGCAAAATATAAACGCAGGATCATGCTCATATCAGGCTTTCTGGTGCCGGGGAACCCCGAAGGACCCTGAATTTTTGTGTGTCTGAAATATATTTTATGTATAGCCCTATAAGCTTCCCCTGTGCAAAATATAAACGCAGGATCATGCTCATATCAGTCTTTCGGGTGCCGGGGAACCCCGAAGGACCCTGAATTTTTGTGTGTCTGAAATATATTTTATGTGTAGCCTTATAAGCTTCCCCTGTGCAAAATATAAACGCAGGATCATGCTCATATCAGGCTTTCTGGTGCCGGGGAACCCCGAAGGACCCTGAATTTTTGTGTGTCTGAAATATATTTTATGTATAGCCCTATAAGCTTCCCCTGTGCAAAATATAAACGCAGGATCATGCTCATATCAGTCTTTCGGGTGCCGGGGAACCCCGAATGACCCTGAATTTTTGTGTGTTATATTTTTATGTATAGCCCTATAAGCTTCCCCTGTGCAAAATATAAACGCAGGATCATGCTCATATCAGTCTTTCGGGTGCCGGGGAACCCCGAAGGACCCTGAATTTTTGTATGTCTGAAATATATTTTATGTACAGCCCTATAAGCTACCCCTGTGCAAAATATAAACGCAGGATCATGCTCATATCAGTCTTTCGGGTGCCGGGGAACCCCGAAGGACCCTGAATTTTTGTGTGTCTGAAATATATTTTATGTATAGCCCTATAAGCTTCCCCTGTGCAAAATATAAACGCAGGATCATGCTCATATCAGTCTTTCGGGTGCCGGGGAACCCCGAAGGACCCTGAATTTTTGTGTGTCTGGAATATATTTTATGTAAAGCCCTATAAGCTTCCCCTGTGCAAAATATAAACGCAGGATCATGCTCATATCAGTCTTTCGGGTGCCGGGGAACCCCGAAGGACACTGAATTTTTGTGTGTCTGAAATATATTTTATGTATAGCCCTATAAGCTTCCCCTGTGCAATATATAAACGCAGGATCATGCTCATATCTGTCTTTCGGGTGCCGGGGAACCCCGAAGGACCCTGAATTTTTGTGTGTCTGAAATATATCTTATGTGTAGCCCTATAAGCTTCCCCTGTGCAAAATATAAACGCAGGATCATGCTCATATCAGTCTTTCGGGTGCCGGGGAACCCCGAAGGACACTGAATTTTTGTGTGTCTGAAATATATTTTATGTATAGCCCTATAAGCTTCCCCTGTGCAAAATATAAACGCAGGATCATGCTCATATCAGTCTTTCGGGTGCCGGGGAACCCCGAATGACCCTGAATTTTTGTGTGTTATATTTTTATGTATAGCCCTATAAGCTTCCCCTGTGCAAAATATAAACGCAGGATCATGCTCATATCAGTCTTTCGGGTGCCGGGGAACCCCGAAGGACCCTGAATTTTTGTGCGTCTGAAATATATTTTTTGTATAGCCCTATAAGCTTCCCCTGTGCAAAATATAAACGCAGGATCATGCTCATATCAGTCTTTCGGGTGCCGGGGAACCCCGAAGGACCCTGAATTTTTGTGTGTCTGAAATATATTTTATGTATAGCCCTATAAGCTTCGCCTGTGCAAAATATAAACGCAGGATCATGCTCATATCAGTCTTTCGGGTGCCGGGGAACCCCGAAGGACCCTGAATTTTTGTGTGTCTGAAATATATTTTATGTATAGCCCTATAAGCTTCCCCTGTGCAAAATATAAACGCAGGATCATGCTCATATCAGTCTTTCGGGTGCCGGGGAACCCCGAATGACCCTGAATTTTTGTGTGTTATATTTTTATGTATAGCCCTATAAGCTTCCCCTGTGCAAAATATAAACGCACGATCATGCTCATATCAGTCTTTCGGGTGCCGGGGAACCCCGAAGGACCCTGAATTTTTGTGTGTCTGAAATATATTTTATGTATAGCCCTATAAGCTTCCCCTGTGCAAAATATAAACGCAGGATCATGCTCATATCAGTCTTTCGGGTGCCGGGGAACCCCGAAGGACCCTGAATTTTTGTGTGTCTGAAATATATTTTATGTATAGCCCTATAAGCTTCCCCTGTGCAAAATATAAACGCAGGATCATGCTCATATCAGTCTTTCGGGTGCCGGGGAACCCCGAAGGACCCTGAATTTTTGTGTGTCTGAAATATATTTTATGTATAGCCCTATAAGCTTCCCCTGTGCAAAATATAAACGCAGGATCATGCTCATATCAGTCTTTCGGGTGCCGGGGAACCCCGAAGGACCCTGAATCTTTGTGTGTCTGAAATATATTTTATGTATAGCCCTATAAGCTTCCCCTGTGCAAAATATAAACGCAGGATCATGCTCATATCAGTCTTTCGGGTGCCGGGGAACCCCGAAGGACCCTGAATCTTTGTGTGTCTGAAATATATTTTATGTATAGCCCTATAAGCTTCCCCTGTGCAAAATATAAACGCAGGATCATGCTCATATCAGTCTTTCGGGTGCCGGGGAACCCCGAAGGACCCTGAATCTTTGTGTGTCTGAAATATATTTTATGTATAGCCCTATAAGCTTCCCCTGTGCAAAATATAAACGCAGGATCATGCTCATATCAGTCTTTCGGGTGCCGGGTAACCCCGAAGGACCCTGAATCTTTGTGTGTCTGAAATATATTTTATGTATAGCCCTATAAGCTTCCCCTGTGCAAAATATAAACGCAGGATCATGCTCATATCAGTGTTTCGGGTGCCGGGGAACCGCGAAGGACCCTGAATTTTTGTGTGTCTGAAAAATATTTTATGTGTAGCCTTATAAGCTTCCCCTGTGCAAAATATAAACGCAGGATCATGCTCATATCAGGCTTTCTGGTGCCGGGGAACCCCGTAGGACCCTGAATTTTTGTGTGTCTGAAATATATTTTATGTATAGCCCTATAAGCTTCCCCTGTGCAAAATATAAACGCAGGATCATGCTCATATCAGTCTTTCGGGTGCCGGGGAACCCCGAAGGACCCTGAATTTTTGTGTGTCTGAAATATATTTTTTTGCCTTTTCCGGGAGTAAAGTGGTTACTTTACTCCCAGTTTTGCGGGAGCAAAGTGCCACTTTTCTTAGGAGGGGGGGGGGAAAGTAAATTAGCGGGAGGAAAAGTAAAATAGCGGGAGGAAAAGTAAAACAGCGGGAGGAAAAGTAAAACAGCGGGAGGAAAAGTAAATACCACCAACTTAAGTTGGTACTTCATTAATGCCATGTACAGGTCTGGCTTTAGGCTATATGGTTTGGTAATTCTCGCTTATTCTAACAAATATTTGTTTTGAATTTTTTTCTTTCTTTCGGCTTTCGGAAAGGCAAAAAATAGTATATTCGCGCTCGGGATTAAAGTGACTTTTCGTCCTTCGGGTAATTTTTCCACTCGGCTGCGCCTCGTGGTAAAAAACCTTTACCCTCATGACGAAAAGTAGCACTTTACTCCCTCGGTGTATAATATACTATTATGTATAGCCCTATAAGCTTCCCCTGTGCAAAATATAAACGCAGGATCATGCTCATATCAGTCTTTCGGGTGCCGGGGAACCCCGAAGGACCCTGAATTTTTGTGCGTCTGAAATATATTTTATGTGTAGCCCTATAAGCTTCCCCTGTGCAAAATATAAACGCAGGATCATGCTCATATCAGTATTTCGGGTGCCGGGGAACCCCGAAGGACCCTGAATTTTTGTGTGTCTGAAATATATTTTTTGTATAGCCCTATAAGCTTCCCCTGTGCAAAATATAAACGCAGGATCATGCTCATATCAGTCTTTCGGGTGCCGGGGAACCCCGAAGGACCCTGAATTTTTGTGTGTCTGAAATATATTTTATGTATAGCCCTATAAGCTTCCCCTGTGCAAAATATAAACGCAGGATCATGCTCATATCAGTCTTTCGGGTGCCGGGGAACCCCGAAGGACCCTGAATTTTTGTGTGTCTGAAATATATTTTATGTATAGCCTTATAAGCTTCCCCTGTGCAAAATATAAACGCAGGATCATGCTCATATCAGTCTTTCGGGTGCCGGGGAACCCCGAATGACCCTGAATTTTTGTGTGTTATATTTTTATGTATAGCCCTATAAGCTTCCCCTGTGCAAAATATAAACGCAGGATCATGCTCATATCAGTCTTTCGGGTGCCGGGGAACCCCGAAGGACCCTGAATTTTTGTGTGTCTGAAATATATTTTATGTATAGCCCTATAAGCTTCCCCTGTGCAAAATATAAACGCAGGATCATGCTCATATCAGTCTTTCGGGTGCCGGGGAACCCCGAAGGACCCTGAATTTTTGTGTGTCTGAAATATATTTTATGTATAGCCCTATAAGCTTCCCCTGTGCAAAATATAAACGCAGGATCATGCTCATATCAGTCTTTCGGGTGCCGGGGAACCCCGAATGATCCTGAATTTTTGTGTGTTATATTTTTATGTATAGCCCTATAAGCTTCCCCTGTGCAAAATATAAACGCAGGATCATGCTCATATCAGTCTTTCGGGTGCCGGGGAACCCCGAAGGACCCTGAATTTTTGTATGTCTGAAATATATTTTATGTACAGCCCTATAAGCTTCCCCTGTGCAAAATATAAACGCAGGATCATGCTCATATCAGTCTTTCGGGTGCCGGGGAACCCCGAAGGACCCTGAATTTTTGTGTGTCTGAAATATATTTTATGTATAGCCCTATAAGCTTCCCCTGTGCAAAATATAAACGCAGGATCATGCTCATATCAGTCTTTCGGGTGCCGGGGAACCCCGAATGATCCTGAATTTTTGTGTGTTATATTTTTATGTATAGCCCTATAAGCTTCCCCTGTGCAAAATATAAACGCAGGATCATGCTCATATCAGTCTTTCGGGTGCCGGGGAACCCCGAAGGACCCTGAATTTTTGTATGTCTGAAATATATTTTATGTACAGCCCTATAAGCTACCCCTGTGCAAAATATAAACGCAGGATCATGCTCATATCAGTCTTTCGGGTGCCGGGGAACCCCGAAGGACCCTGAATTTTTGTGTGTCTAAAATATATTTTATGTATAGCCCTATAAGCTGCCCCTGTGCAAAATATAAACGCAGGATCATGCTCATATCAGTCTTTCGGGTGCCGGGGAACCCCGAAGGACCCTGAATTTTTGTGTGTCTGGAATATATTTTATGTAAAGCCCTATAAGCTTCCCCTGTGCAAAATATAAACGCAGGATCATGCTCATATCAGTCTTTCGGGTGCCGGGGAACCCCGAAGGACACTGAATTTTTGTGTGTCTGAAATATATTTTATGTATAGCCCTATAAGCTTCCCCTGTGCAATATATAAACGCAGGATCATGCTCATATCTGTCTTTCGGGTGCCGGGGAACCCCGAAGGACCCTGAATTTTTGTGTGTCTGAAATATATCTTATGTGTAGCCCTATAAGCTTCCCCTGTGCAAAATATAAACGCAGGATCATGCTCATATCAGTCTTTCGGGTGCCGGGGAACCCCGAAGGACACTGAATTTTTGTGTGTCTGAAATATATTTTATGTATAGCCCTATAAGCTTCCCCTGTGCAAAATATAAACGCAGGATCATGCTCATATCAGTCTTTCGGGTGCCGGGGAACCCCGAATGACCCTGAATTTTTGTGTGTTATATTTTTATGTATAGCCCTATAAGCTTCCCCTGTGCAAAATATAAACGCAGGATCATGCTCATATCAGTATTTCGGGTGCCGGGGAACCCCGAAGGACCCTGAATTTTTGTGTGTCTGAAATATATTTTTTGTATAGCCCTATAAGCTTCCCCTGTGCAAAATATAAACGCAGGATCATGCTCATATCAGTCTTTCGGGTGCCGGGGAACCCCGAAGGACCCTGAATTTTTGTGTGTCTGAAATATATTTTATGTATAGCCCTATAAGCTTCCCCTGTGCAAAATATAAACGCAGGATCATGCTCATATCAGTCTTTCGGGTGCCGGGGAACCCCGAAGGACCCTGAATTTTTGTGTGTCTGAAATATATTTTATGTATAGCCCTATAAGCTTCCCCTGTGCAAAATATAAACGCAGGATCATGCTCATATCAGTCTTTCGGGTGCCGGGGAACCCCGAATGACCCTGAATTTTTGTGTGTTATATTTTTATGTATAGCCCTATAAGCTTCCCCTGTGCAAAATATAAACGCACGATCATGCTCATATCAGTCTTTCGGGTGCCGGGGAACCCCGAAGGACCCTGAATTTTTGTGTGTCTGAAATATATTTTATGTATAGCCCTATAAGCTTCCCCTGTGCAAAATATAAACGCAGGATCATGCTCATATCAGTCTTTCGGGTGCCGGGGAACCCCGAAGGACCCTGAATTTTTGTGTGTCTGAAATATATTTTATGTATAGCCCTATAAGCTTCCCCTGTGCAAAATATAAACGCAGGATCATGCTCATATCAGTCTTTCGGGTGCCGGGGAACCCCGAAGGACCCTGAATTTTTGTGTGTCTGAAATATATTTTATGTATAGCCCTATAAGCTTCCCCTGTGCAAAATATAAACGCAGGATCATGCTCATATCAGTCTTTCGGGTGCCGGGGAACCCCGAAGGACCCTGAATTTTTGTGTGTCTGAAATATATTTTATGTATAGCCCTATAAGCTTCCCCTGTGCAAAATATAAACGCAGGATCATGCTCATATCAGTCTTTCGGGTGCCGGGGAACCCCGAAGGACCCTGAATTTTTGTGTGTCTGAAATATATTTTATGTATAGCCCTATAAGCTTCCCCTGTGCAAAATATAAACGCAGGATCATGCTCATATCAGTCTTTCGGGTGCCGGGGAACCCCGAAGGACCCTGAATTTTTGTGTGTCTGGAATATATTTTATGTAAAGCCCTATAAGCTTCCCCTGTGCAAAATATAAACGCAGGATCATGCTCATATCAGTCTTTCGGGTGCCGGGGAACCCCGAAGGACACTGAATTTTTGTGTGTCTGAAATATATTTTATGTATAGCCCTATAAGCTTCCCCTGTGCAATATATAAACGCAGGATCATGCTCATATCTGTCTTTCGGGTGCCGGGGAACCCCGAAGGACCCTGAATTTTTGTGTGTCTGAAATATATCTTATGTGTAGCCCTATAAGCTTCCCCTGTGCAAAATATAAACGCAGGATCATGCTCATATCAGTCTTTCGGGTGCCGGGGAACCCCGAAGGACACTGAATTTTTGTGTGTCTGAAATATATTTTATGTATAGCCCTATAAGCTTCCCCTGTGCAAAATATAAACGCAGGATCATGCTCATATCAGTCTTTCGGGTGCCGGGGAACCCCGAATGACCCTGAATTTTTGTGTGTTATATTTTTATGTATAGCCCTATAAGCTTCCCCTGTGCAAAATATAAACGCAGGATCATGCTCATATCAGTATTTCGGGTGCCGGGGAACCCCGAAGGACCCTGAATTTTTGTGTGTCTGAAATATATTTTTTGTATAGCCCTATAAGCTTCCCCTGTGCAAAATATAAACGCAGGATCATGCTCATATCAGTCTTTCGGGTGCCGGGGAACCCCGAAGGACCCTGAATTTTTGTGTGTCTGAAATATATTTTATGTATAGCCCTATAAGCTTCCCCTGTGCAAAATATAAACGCAGGATCATGCTCATATCAGTCTTTCGGGTGCCGGGGAACCCCGAAGGACCCTGAATTTTTGTGTGTCTGAAATATATTTTATGTATAGCCCTATATGCTTCCCCTGTGCAAAATATAAACGCAGGATCATGCTCATATCAGTCTTTCGGGTGCCGGGGAACCCCGAATGACCCTGAATTTTTGTGTGTTATATTTTTATGTATAGCCCTATAAGCTTCCCCTGTGCAAAATATAAACGCACGATCATGCTCATATCAGTCTTTCGGGTGCCGGGGAACCCCGAAGGACCCTGAATTTTTGTGTGTCTGAAATATATTTTATGTATAGCCCTATAAGCTTCCCCTGTGCAAAATATAAACGCAGGATCATGCTCATATCAGTCTTTCGGGTGCCGGGGAACCCCGAAGGACCCTGAATTTTTGTGTGTCTGAAATATATTTTATGTATAGCCCTATAAGCTTCCCCTGTGCAAAATATAAACGCAGGATCATGCTCATATCAGTCTTTCGGGTGCCGGGGAACCCCGAAGGACCCTGAATCTTTGTGTGTCTGAAATATATTTTATGTATAGCCCTATAAGCTTCCCCTGTGCAAAATATAAACGCAGGATCATGCTCATATCAGTCTTTCGGGTGCCGGGGAACCCCGAAGGACCCTGAATCTTTGTGTGTCTGAAATATATTTTATGTATAGCCCTATAAGCTTCCCCTGTGCAAAATATAAACGCAGGATCATGCTCATATCAGTCTTTCGGGTGCCGGGGAACCCCGAAGGACCCTGAATCTTTGTGTGTCTGAAATATATTTTATGTATAGCCCTATAAGCTTCCCCTGTGCAAAATATAAACGCAGGATCATGCTCATATCAGTCTTTCGGGTGCCGGGGAACCCCGAAGGACCCTGAATCTTTGTGTGTCTGAAATATATTTTATGTATAGCCCTATAAGCTTCCCCTGTGCAAAATATAAACGCAGGATCATGCTCATATCAGTGTTTCGGGTGCCGGGGAACCGCGAAGGACCCTGAATTTTTGTGTGTCTGAAAAATATTTTATGTGTAGCCTTATAAGCTTCCCCTGTGCAAAATATAAACGCAGGATCATGCTCATATCAGGCTTTCTGGTGCCGGGGAACCCCGTAGGACCCTGAATTTTTGTGTGTCTGAAATATATTTTATGTATAGCCCTATAAGCTTCCCCTGTGCAAAATATAAACGCAGGATCATGCTCATATCAGTCTTTCGGGTGCCGGGGAACCCCGAAGGACCCTGAATTTTTGTGTGTCTGAAATATATTTTTTTGCCTTTTCCGGGAGTAAAGTGGTTACTTTACTCCCAGTTTTGCGGGAGCAAAGTGCCACTTTTCTTAGGAGGGGGGGGGGAAAGTAAATTAGCGGGAGGAAAAGTAAAATAGCGGGAGGAAAAGTAAAACAGCGGGAGGAAAAGTAAAACAGCGGGAGGAAAAGTAAATACCACCAACTTAAGTTGGTACTTCATTAATGCCATGTACAGGTCTGGCTTTAGGCTATATGGTTTGGTAATTCTCGCTTATTCTAACAAATATTTGTTTTGAATTTTTTTCTTTCTTTCGGCTTTCGGAAAGGCAAAAAATAGTATATTCGCGCTCGGGATTAAAGTGACTTTTCGTCCTTCGGGTAATTTTTCCACTCGGCTGCGCCTCGTGGTAAAAAACCTTTACCCTCATGACGAAAAGTAGCACTTTACTCCCTCGGTGTATAATATACTATTATGTATAGCCCTATAAGCTTCCCCTGTGCAAAATATAAACGCAGGATCATGCTCATATCAGTCTTTCGGGTGCCGGGGAACCCCGAAGGACCCTGAATTTTTGTGCGTCTGAAATATATTTTATGTGTAGCCCTATAAGCTTCCCCTGTGCAAAATATAAACGCAGGATCATGCTCATATCAGTATTTCGGGTGCCGGGGAACCCCGAAGGACCCTGAATTTTTGTGTGTCTGAAATATATTTTTTGTATAGCCCTATAAGCTTCCCCTGTGCAAAATATAAACGCAGGATCATGCTCATATCAGTCTTTCGGGTGCCGGGGAACCCCGAAGGACCCTGAATTTTTGTGTGTCTGAAATATATTTTATGTATAGCCCTATAAGCTTCCCCTGTGCAAAATATAAACGCAGGATCATGCTCATATCAGTCTTTCGGGTGCCGGGGAACCCCGAAGGACCCTGAATTTTTGTGTGTCTGAAATATATTTTATGTATAGCCTTATAAGCTTCCCCTGTGCAAAATATAAACGCAGGATCATGCTCATATCAGTCTTTCGGGTGCCGGGGAACCCCGAATGACCCTGAATTTTTGTGTGTTATATTTTTATGTATAGCCCTATAAGCTTCCCCTGTGCAAAATATAAACGCAGGATCATGCTCATATCAGTCTTTCGGGTGCCGGGGAACCCCGAAGGACCCTGAATTTTTGTGTGTCTGAAATATATTTTATGTATAGCCCTATAAGCTTCCCCTGTGCAAAATATAAACGCAGGATCATGCTCATATCAGTCTTTCGGGTGCCGGGGAACCCCGAAGGACCCTGAATTTTTGTGTGTCTGAAATATATTTTATGTATAGCCCTATAAGCTTCCCCTGTGCAAAATATAAACGCAGGATCATGCTCATATCAGTCTTTCGGGTGCCGGGGAACCCCGAAGGACCCTGAATTTTTGTGTGTCTGAAATATATTTTATGTATAGCCCTATAAGCTTCCCCTGTGCAAAATATAAACGCAGGATCATGCTCATATCAGTCTTTCGGGTGCCGGGGAACCCCGAAGGACCCTGAATCTTTGTGTGTCTGAAATATATTTTATGTATAGCCCTATAAGCTTCCCCTGTGCAAAATATAAACGCAGGATCATGCTCATATCAGTCTTTCGGGTGCCGGGGAACCCCGAAGGACCCTGAATCTTTGTGTGTCTGAAATATATTTTATGTATAGCCCTATAAGCTTCCCCTGTGCAAAATATAAACGCAGGATCATGCTCATATCAGTCTTTCGGGTGCCGGGGAACCCCGAAGGACCCTGAATCTTTGTGTGTCTGAAATATATTTTATGTATAGCCCTATAAGCTTCCCCTGTGCAAAATATAAACGCAGGATCATGCTCATATCAGTCTTTCGGGTGCCGGGGAACCCCGAAGGACCCTGAATCTTTGTGTGTCTGAAATATATTTTATGTATAGCCCTATAAGCTTCCCCTGTGCAAAATATAAACGCAGGATCATGCTCATATCAGTCTTTCGGGTGCCGGGGAACCCCGAAGGACCCTGAATCTTTGTGTGTCTGAAATATATTTTATGTATAGCCCTATAAGCTTCCCCTGTGCAAAATATAAACGCAGGATCATGCTCATATCAGTGTTTCGGGTGCCGGGGAACCCCGAAGGACCCTGAATTTTTGTGTGTCTGAAATATATTTTATGTGTAGCCTTATAAGCTTCCCCTGTGCAAAATATAAACGCAGGAACATGCTCATATCAGGCTTTCTGGTGCCGGGGAACCCCGAAGGACCCTGAATTTTTGTGTGTCTGAAATATATTTTATGTATAGCCCTATAAGCTTCCCCTGTGCAAAATATAAACGCAGGATCATGCTCATATCAGGCTTTCTGGTGCCGGGGAACCCCGAAGGACCCTGAATTTTTGTGTGTCTGAAATATATTTTATGTGTAGCCTTATAAGCTTCCCCTGTGCAAAATATAAACGCAGGATCATGCTCATATCAGGCTTTCTGGTGCCGGGGAACCCCGAAGGACCCTGAATTTTTGTGTGTCTGAAATATATTTTATGTATAGCCCTATAAGCTTCCCCTGTGCAAAATATAAACGCAGGATCATGCTCATATCAGGCTTTCTGGTGCCGGGGAACCCCGTAGGACCCTGAATTTTTGTGTGTCTGAAATATATTTTATGTATAGCCCTATAAGCTTCCCCTGTGCAAAATATAAACGCAGGATCATGCTCATATCAGTCTTTCGGGTGCCGGGGAACCCCGAAGGACCCTGAATTTTTGTGTGTCTGAAATATATTTTATGAAGCCCTATAAGCTTCCCCTGTGCAAAATATAATCGCAGGATCATGCTCATATCAGTATTTCGGGTGCCGGGGAACCCCGAAGGACCCTGAATTTTTGTGTGTCTGAAATATATTTTATGTATAGCCCTATAAGCTTCCCCTGTGCAAAATATAAACGCAGGATCATGCTCCTAAGGGAGTCTGTATAGAAAATATGTGCGCAAATTGGCAAATATCAGTCTTCCGGGTGCCGGGGAACCCCGAAGGACCCTGAATTTTTGTGTGTCTGAAATATATTTTATATATAGCCCTTTAAGCTTCCCCTGTGCAAAATATAAACGCAGGATCAGGCTCATATCAGTCTTTCGGGTGCCGGGGAACCCCGAAGGACCCTGAATTTTTGTGTGTCTGAAATATATTTTATGTGTAGCCTTATAAGCTTCCCCTGTGCAAAATATAAACGCAGGATCATGCTCATATCAGGCTTTCTGGTGCCGGGGAACCCCGAAGGACCCTGAATTTTTGTGTGTCTGAAATATATTTTATGTATAGCCCTATAAGCTTCCCCTGTGCAAAATATAAACGCAGGATCATGCTCATATCAGGCTTTCTGGTGCCGGGGAACCCCGAAGGACCCTGAATTTTTGTGTGTCTGAAATATATTTTATGTATAGCCCTATAAGCTTCCCCTGTGCAAAATATAAACGCAGGATCATGCTCATATCAGTCTTTCGGGTGCCGGGGAACCCCGAAGGACCCTGAATTTTTGTGTGTCTGAAATATATTTTATGTATAGCCCTATAAGCTTCCCCTGTGCAAAATATAAACTCAGGATCATGCTCATATCAGTCTTTCGGGTGCCGGGGAACCCCGAAGGACCCTGAATTTTTGTGTGTCTGAAATATATTTTATGTATAGCCCTATAAGCTTCCCCTGTGCAAAATATAAACGCAGGATCATGCTCATATCAGTCTTTCGGGTGCCGGGGAACCCCGAAGGACCCTGAATCTTTGTGTGTCTGAAATATATTTTATGTATAGCCCTATAAGCTTCCCCTGTGCAAAATATAAACGCAGGATCATGCTCATATCAGTCTTTCGGGTGCCGGGGAACCCCGAAGGACCCTGAATCTTTGTGTGTCTGAAATATATTTTATGTATAGCCCTATAAGCTTCCCCTGTGCAAAATATAAACGCAGGATCATGCTCATATCAGTCTTTCGGGTGCCGGGGAACCTCGAAGGACCCTGAATCTTTGTGTGTCTGAAATATATTTTATGTATAGCCCTATAAGCTTCCCCTGTGCAAAATATAAACGCAGGATCATGCTCATATCAGTCTTTCGGGTGCCGGGGAACCCCGAAGGACCCTGAATCTTTGTGTGTCTGAAATATATTTTATGTATAGCCCTATAAGCTTCCCCTGTGCAAAATATAAACGCAGGATCATGCTCATATCAGTGTTTCGGGTGCCGGGGAACCCCGAAGGACCCTGAATTTTTGTGTGTCTGAAATATATTTTATGTGTAGCCTTATAAGCTTCCCCTGTGCAAAATATAAACGCAGGATCATGCTCATATCAGGCTTTCTGGTGCCGGGGAACCCCGAAGGACTCTGAATTTTTGTGTGTCTGAAATATATTTTATGTATAGCCCTATAAGCTTCCCCTGTGCAAAATATAAACGCAGGATCATGCTCATATCAGGCTTTCTGGTGCCGGGGAACCCCGTAGGACCCTGAATTTTTGTGTGTCTGAAATATATTTTATGTATAGCCCTATAAGCTTCCCCTGTGCAAAATATAAACGCAGGATCATGCTCATATCAGTCTTTCGGGTGCCGGGGAACCCCGAAGGACCCTGAATCTTTGTGTGTCTGAAATATATTTTATGTATAGCCCTATAAGCTTCCCCTGTGCAAAATATAAACGCAGGATCATGCTCATATCAGTCTTTCGGGTGCCGGGGAACCCCGAAGGACCCTGAATCTTTGTGTGTCTGAAATATATTTTATGTATAGCCCTATAAGCTTCCCCTGTGCAAAATATAAACGCAGGATCATGCTCATATCAGTCTTTCGGGTGCCGGGGAACCCCGAAGGACCCTGAATCTTTGTGTGTCTGAAATATATTTTATGTATAGCCCTATAAGCTTCCCCTGTGCAAAATATAAACGCAGGATCATGCTCATATCAGTGTTTCGGGTGCCGGGGAACCCCGAAGGACCCTGAATTTTTGTGTGTCTGAAATATATTTTATGTGTAGCCTTATAAGCTTCCCCTGTGCAAAATATAAACGCAGGATCATGCTCATATCAGGCTTTCTGGTGCCGGGGAACCCCGAAGGACCCTGAATTTTTGTGTGTCTGAAATATATTTTATGTATAGCCCTATAAGCTTCCCCTGTGCAAAATATAAACGCAGGATCATGCTCATATCAGGCTTTCTGGTGCCGGGGAACCCCGTAGGACCCTGAATTTTTGTGTGTCTGAAATATATTTTATGTATAGCCCTATAAGCTTCCCCTGTGCAAAATATAAACGCAGGATCATGCTCATATCAGTCTTTCGGGTGCCGGGGAACCCCGAAGGACCCTGAATTTTTGTGTGTCTGAAATATATTTTATGTATAGCCCTATAAGCTTCCCCTGTGCAAAATATAAACGCAGGATCATGCTCATATCAGTATTTCGGGTGCCGGGGAACCCCGAAGGATCCTGAATTTTTGTGTGTCTGAAATATATTTTATGTATAGCCCTATAAGCTTCCCCTGTGCAAAATATAAAAGCAGGATCATGCTCATATCAGTCTTTCGGGTGCCGGGGAACCCCGAAGGACCCTGAATTTTTGTGTGTCTGAAATATATTTTATGTGTAGCCCTATAAGCTTTCCCTGTGCAAAATATAAACGCAGGATCATGCACATATCAGTCTTTCGGGTGCCGGGGAACCCCGAAGGACCCTGAATTTTTGTGTGTCTGAAATATATTTTATGTATAGCCCTATAAGCTTCCCCTGTGCAAAATATAAACGCAGGATCATGCTCATATCAGTCTTTCGGGTGCCGGGGAACCCCGAAGGACCCTGAATTTTTGTGTGTCTGAAATATATTTTATGTATAGCCCTATAAGCTTCCCCTGTGCAAAATATAAACGCAGGATCATGCTCATATCAGTCTTTCGGGTGCCGGGGAACCCCGAAGGACCCTGAATTTTTGTGTGTCTGAAATATATTTTATGAAGCCCTATAAGCTTCCCCTGTGCAAAATATAATCGCAGGATCATGCTCATATCAGTATTTCGGGTGCCGGGGAACCCCGAAGGACCCTGAATTTGTGTGTGTCTGAAATATATTTTATGTATAGCCCTATAAGCTTCCCCTGTGCAAAATATAAACGCAGGATCATGCTCATATCAGTCTTTCGGGTGCCGGGGAACCCCGAAGGACCCTGAATTTTTGTGTGTCTGGAATATATTTTATGTAAAGCCCTATAAGCTTCCCCTGTGCAAAATATAAACGCAGGATCATGCTCATATCAGTCTTTCGGGTGCCGGGGAACCCCGAAGGACACTGAATTTTTGTGTGTCTGAAATATATTTTATGTATAGCCCTATAAGCTTCCCCTGTGCAATATATAAACGCAGGATCATGCTCATATCTGTCTTTCGGGTGCCGGGGAACCCCGAAGGACCCTGAATTTTTGTGTGTCTGAAATATATCTTATGTGTAGCCCTATAAGCTTCCCCTGTGCAAAATATAAACGCAGGATCATGCTCATATCAGTCTTTCGGGTGCCGGGGAACCCCGAAGGACACTGAATTTTTGTGTGTCTGAAATATATTTTATGTATAGCCCTATAAGCTTCCCCTGTGCAAAATATAAACGCAGGATCATGCTCATATCAGGCTTTCGGGTGCCGGGGAACCCCGAAGGACCCTGAATTTTTGTGTGTCTGAAATATATTTTATGAAGCCCTATAAGCTTCCCCTGTGCAAAATATAAACGCAGGATCATGCTCATATCAGTATTTCGAGTGCCGGGGAACCCCGAAGGACCCTGAATTTTTGTGTGTCTGAAATATATTTTATGTATAGCCCTATAAGCTTCCCCTGTGCAAAATATAAACGCAGGATCATGCTCATATCAGTCTTTCGGGTGCCGGGGAACCCCGAAGGACCCTGAATTTTTGTGTGTCTGAAATATATATTATATATAGCCCTATAACCTTCCCCTGTGCAAAATATGAACGCAGGATCATGCTCATATCAGTCTTTCGGGTGCCGGGGAACCCCGAAGGACCCTGAATTTTTGTGTGTCTGAAATATTTTTATGTACAGCCCTATAAGCTTCCCCTGTGCAAAATATAAACGCAGGATCATGCTCATATCAGTCTTTCGGGTGCCGGGGAACCCCGAAGGACCCTGAATTTTTGTGTGTCTGAAATATATTTTATGTATAGCCCTATAAGCTTCCCCTGTGCAAAATATAAACGCAGGATCATGCTCATATCAGTTTTTCGGGTGCCGGGGAACCCCGAAGGACCCTGAATTTTTGTGTGTCTGAAATATATTTTATGTGTAGATCTATAAGCTTCCCCTGTGCAAAATATAAACGCAGGATCATGCTCATATCAGTCTTTCGGGTGCCGGGGAACCCCGAATGACCCTGAATTTTTGTGTGTTATATTTTTATGTATAGCCCTATAAGCTTCCCCTGTGCAAAATATAAACGCAGGATCATGCTCATATCAGTCTTTCGGGTGCCGGGGAACCCCGAATGACCCTGAATTTTTGTGTGTTATATTTTTATGTATAGCCCTATAAGCTTCCCCTGTGCAAAATATAAACGCAGGATCATGCTCATATCAGTCTTTCGGGTGCCGGGGAACCCCGAAGGACCCTGAATTTTTGTGTGTCTGGAATATATTTTATGTAAAGCCCTATAAGCTTCCCCTGTGCAAAATATAAACGCAGGATCATGCTCATATCAGTCTTTCGGGTGCCGGGGAACCCCGAAGGACACTGAATTTTTGTGTGTCTGAAATATATTTTATGTATAGCCCTATAAGCTTCCCCTGTGCAATATATAAACGCAGGATCATGCTCATATCTGTCTTTCGGGTGCCGGGGAACCCCGAAGGACCCTGAATTTTTGTGTGTCTGAAATATATCTTATGTGTAGCCCTATAAGCTTCCCCTGTGCAAAATATAAACGCAGGATCATGCTCATATCAGTCTTTCGGGTGCCGGGGAACCCCGAAGGACACTGAATTTTTGTGTGTCTGAAATATATTTTATGTATAGCCCTATAAGCTTCCCCTGTGCAAAATATAAACGCAGGATCATGCTCATATCAGGCTTTCGGGTGCCGGGGAACCCCGAAGGACCCTGAATTTTTGTGTGTCTGAAATATATTTTATGAAGCCCTATAAGCTTCCCCTGTGCAAAATATAAACGCAGGATCATGCTCATATCAGTATTTCGAGTGCCGGGGAACCCCGAAGGACCCTGAATTTTTGTGTGTCTGAAATATATTTTATGTATAGCCCTATAAGCTTCCCCTGTGCAAAATATAAACGCAGGATCATGCTCATATCAGTCTTTCGGGTGCCGGGGAACCCCGAAGGACCCTGAATTTTTGTGTGTCTGAAATATATATTATATATAGCCCTATAACCTTCCCCTGTGCAAAATATGAACGCAGGATCATGCTCATATCAGTCTTTCGGGTGCCGGGGAACCCCGAAGGACCCTGAATTTTTGTGTGTCTGAAATATTTTTATGTACAGCCCTATAAGCTTCCCCTGTGCAAAATATAAACGCAGGATCATGCTCATATCAGTTTTTCGGGTGCCGGGGAACCCCGAAGGACCCTGAATTTTTGTGTGTCTGAAATATATTTTATGTGTAGATCTATAAGCTTCCCCTGTGCAAAATATAAACGCAGGATCATGCTCATATCAGTCTTTCGGGTGCCGGGGAACCCCGAATGACCCTGAATTTTTGTGTGTTATATTTTTATGTATAGCCCTATAAGCTTCCCCTGTGCAAAATATAAACGCAGGATCATGCTCATATCAGTCTTTCGGGTGCCGGGGAACCCCGAATGACCCTGAATTTTTGTGTGTTATATTTTTATGTATAGCCCTATAAGCTTCCCCTGTGCAAAATATAAACGCAGGATCATGCTCATATCAGTCTTTCGGGTGCCGGGGAACCCCGAAGGACCCTGAATTTTTGTGTGTCTGAAATATATTTTATGTACAGCCCTATAAGCTTCCCCTGTGAAAATATAAACGCAGGATCATGCTCATATCAGTCTTTCGGGTGCCGGGGAACCCCGAAGGACCCTGAATTTTTGTGTGTCTGAAATATATTTTATGTGTAGCCCTATAAGCTTCCCCTGTGCAAAATATAAACGCAGGATCATGCTCATATCAGTCTTTCGGGTGCCGGGGAACCCCGAATGACCCTGAATTTTTGTGTGTTATATTTTTATGTATAGCCCTATAAGCTTCCCCTGTGCAAAATATAAACGCAGGATCATGCTCATATCAGTCTTTCGGGTGCCGGGGAACCCCGAAGGACCCTGAATTTTTGTGTGTCTGAAATATATTTTATGTATAGCCCTATAAGCTTCCCCTGTGCAAAATATAAACGCAGGATCATGCTCATATCAGTCTTTCGGGTGCCGGGGAACCCCGAAGGACCCTGAATTTTTGTGTGTCTGAAATATATTTTATGTATAGCCCTATAAGCTTCCCCTGTGCAAAATATAAACGCAGGATCATGCTCCTAATGGAGTCTGTATAGCAAATATGTGAGCAAATTGGCAAATATCAGTCTTCCGGGTGCCGGGGAACAACGAAGGACCCTGAATTTTTGTGTGTCTGAAATATATTTTATGTATAGCCCTATAAGCTTCCCCTGTGCAAAATATAAACGCAGGATCATGCTCATATCAGTCTTTCGGGTGCCGGGGAACCCCGAAGGACCCTGAATTTTTGGGTGTCTGAAATATATTTTATGTATAGCCCTATAAGCTTCCCCTGTGCAAAATATAAACGCAGGATCATGCTCATATCAGTCTTTCGGGTGCCGGGGAACCCCGAAGGACCCTGAATTTTTGTGTGTCTGAAATATATTTGTTGTATAGCCCTATAAGCTTCCCCTGTGCAAAATATAAACGCATGATCATGCTCATATCAGTCTTTCGGGTGCCGGGGAACCCCGAAGGACCCTGAATTTTTGTGTGTCTGAAATATATTTTATGAATAGCCCTATAAGCTTCCCCTGTGCAAAATATAAACGCAGGATCATGCTCATATCAGTATTTCGGGTGCCGGGGAACCCCGAAGGACCCTGAATTTTTGTGTGTCTGAAATATATATTATATATAGCCCTATAAGCTTCCCCTATGCAAAATATAAACGCAGGATCATGCTCATATCAGTCTTTCGGGTGCCGGGGAACCCCGAAGGACCCTGAATTTTTGTGTGTCTGAAATATATTTTATGAAGCCCTATAAGCTTCCCCTGTGCAAAATATAAACGCAGGATCATGCTCATATCAGTCTTTCGGGTGCCGGGAAACCCCGAAGGACCCTGAATTTTTGTGTGTCTGAAATATATTTTATGTGTAGCCCTATAAGCTTCCCCTGTGCAAAATATAAACGCAGGATCATGCTCATATCAGTCTTTCGGGTGCCGGGGAACCCCGAATGACCCTGAATTTTTGTGTGTTATATTTTTATGTATAGCCCTATAAGCTTCCCCTGTGCAAAATATAAACGCAGGATCATGCTCATATCAGTCTTTCGGGTGCCGGGGAACCCCGAATGACCCTGAATTTTTGTGTGTTATATTTTTATGTATAGCCCTATAAGCTTCCCCTGTGCAAAATATAAACGCAGGATCATGCTCATATCAGTCTTTCGGGTGCCGGGGAACCCCGAAGGACCCTGAATTTTTGTGTGTCTGAAATATATTTTATGTACAGCCCTATAAGCTTCCCCTGTGAAAATATAAACGCAGGATCATGCTCATATCAGTCTTTCGGGTGCCGGGGAACCCCGAAGGACCCTGAATTTTTGTGTGTCTGAAATATATTTTATGTGTAGCCCTATAAGCTTCCCCTGTGCAAAATATAAACGCAGGATCATGCTCATATCAGTCTTTCGGGTGCCGGGGAACCCCGAATGACCCTGAATTTTTGTGTGTTATATTTTTATGTATAGCCCTATAAGCTTCCCCTGTGCAAAATATAAACGCAGGATCATGCTCATATCAGTCTTTCGGGTGCCGGGGAACCCCGAAGGACCCTGAATTTTTGTGTGTCTGAAATATATTTTATGTATAGCCCTATAAGCTTCCCCTGTGCAAAATATAAACGCAGGATCATGCTCATATCAGTCTTTCGGGTGCCGGGGAACCCCGAAGGACCCTGAATTTTTGTGTGTCTGAAATATATTTTATGTATAGCCCTATAAGCTTCCCCTGTGCAAAATATAAACGCAGGATCATGCTCCTAATGGAGTCTGTATAGCAAATATGTGAGCAAATTGGCAAATATCAGTCTTCCGGGTGCCGGGGAACAACGAAGGACCCTGAATTTTTGTGTGTCTGAAATATATTTTATGTATAGCCCTATAAGCTTCCCCTGTGCAAAATATAAACGCAGGATCATGCTCATATCAGTCTTTCGGGTGCCGGGGAACCCCGAAGGACCCTGAATTTTTGGGTGTCTGAAATATATTTTATGTATAGCCCTATAAGCTTCCCCTGTGCAAAATATAAACGCAGGATCATGCTCATATCAGTCTTTCGGGTGCCGGGGAACCCCGAAGGACCCTGAATTTTTGTGTGTCTGAAATATATTTTATGTATAGCCCTATAAGCTTCCCCTGTGCAAAATATAAACGCAGGATCATGCTCATATCAGTCTTTCGGGTGCCGGGGAACCCCGAAGGACCCTGAATTTTTGTGTGTCTGAAATATATTTTATGTATAGCCCTATAAGCTTCCCCTGTGCAAAATATAAACGCAGGATCATGCTCCTAATGGAGTCTGTATAGCAAATATGTGAGCAAATTGGCAAATATCAGTCTTCCGGGTGCCGGGGAACAACGAAGGACCCTGAATTTTTGTGTGTCTGAAATATATTTTATGTATAGCCCTATAAGCTTCCCCTGTGCAAAATATAAACGCAGGATCATGCTCATATCAGTCTTTCGGGTGCCGGGGAACCCCGAAGGACCCTGAATTTTTGTGTGTCAGAAATATATTTTATGTATAGCCCTATAAGCTTCCCCTGTGCAAAATATAAACGCAGGATCATGCTCATATCAGTATTTCGGGTGCCGGGGAACCCCGAAGGACCCTGAATTTTTGTGTATCTGAAATATATATTATATATAGCCCTATAAGCTTCCCCTGTGCAAAATATAAACGCAGGATCATGCTCATATCAGTCTTTCGGGTGCCGGGGAACCCCGAAGGACCCTGAATTTTTGTGTGTCTGAAATATATTTTATGAAGCCCTATAAGCTTCCCCTGTGCAAAATATAAACGCAGGATCATGCTCATATCAGTCTTTCGGGTGCCGGGGAACCCCGAAGGACCCTGAATTTTTGTGTGTCTGAAATATATTTTATGTATAGCCCTATAAGCTTCCCCTGTGCAAAATATAAACGCAGGATCATGCTCATATCAGTCTTTCGGGTGCCGGGAAACCCCGAAGGACCCTGAATTTTTGTGTGTCTGAAATATATTTTATGTGTAGCCCTATAAGCTTCCCCTGTGCAAAATATAAACGCAGGATCATGCTTATATCAGTCTTTCGGGTGCCGGGGAACCCCGAAGGATCCTGAATTTTTGTGTGTCTGAAATATATTTTATGTACAGCCCTATAAGCTTCCCCTGTGCAAAATATAAACGCAGGATCATGCTCATATCAGTCTTTCGGGTGCCGGGGAACCCCGAATGACCCTGAATTTTTGTGTGTTATATTTTTATGTATAGCCCTATAAGCTTCCCCTGTGCAAAATATAAACGCAGGATCATGCTCATATCAGTCTTTCGGGTGCCGGGGAACCCCGAAGGACCCAGAATTTTTGTGTGTCTGAAATATATTTTATGTATAGCCCTATAAGCTTCCCCTGTGCAAAATATAAACGCAGGATCATGCTCATATCAGTATTTCGGGTGCCGGGGAACCCCGAAGGACCCTGAATTTTTGTGTGTCTGAAATATATATTATATATAGCCCTATAAGCTTCCCCTGTGCAAAATATAAACGCAGGATCATGCTCATATCAGTCTTTCGGGTGCCGGGGAACCCCGAAGGACCCTGAATTTTTGTGTGTCTGAAATATATTTTATGTATAGCCTATAAGCTTCCCCTGTGCAAAATATAAACGCAGGATCATGCTCATATCAGTCTTTCGGGTGCCGGGGAACCCCGAAGGACCCTGAATTTTTGTGTGTCTGAAATATATTTTATGTGTAGCCCTATAAGCTTCCCCTGTGCAAAATATAAACGCAGGATCATGCTCATATCAGTCTTTCGGGTGCCGGGGAACCCCGAAGGACCCTGAATTTTTGTGTGTCTGAAATATATTTTATGTATAGCCCTATAAGCTTCCCCTGTGCAAGATATAAACGCAGGTTCATGCTCATATCAGTCTTTCGGGTGCCGGGGAACCCCGAATGACCCTGAATTTTTGTGTGTTATATTTTTATGTATAGCCCTATAAGCTTCCCCTGTATAAAATATAAACGCAGGATCATGCTCATATCAGTCTTTCGGGTGCCGGGGAACCCCGAAGGACCCTGAATTTTTGTGTGTCTGAAATATATTTTATATATAGCCCTATAAGCTTCCCCTGTGCAAAATATAAACGCAGGATCATGCTCATATCAGTCTTTCGGGTGCCGGGGAACCCCGAAGGACCCTGAATTTTTGTGTGTCTGAAATATTTTTATGTACAGCCCTATAAGCTTCCCCTGTGCAAAATATAAACGCAGGATCATGCTCATATCAGTCTTTCGGGTGCCGGGGAACCCCGAAGGACCCTGAATTTTTGTGTGTCTGAAATATATTTTATGTACAGCCCTATAAGCTTCCCCTGTGCAAAATATAAACGCAGGATCATGCTCATATCAGTCTTTCGGGTGCCGGGGAACCCCGAAGGACCCTGAATTTTTGTGTGTCTGAAATATATTTTATGTATAGCCCTATAAGCTTCCCCTGTGCAAAATATAAACGCAGGATCATGCTCATATCAGTCTTTCGGGTGCCGGGGAACCCCGAAGGACCCTGAATTTTTGTGTGTTATATTTTTATGTATAGCCCTATAAGCTTCCCCTGTGCAAAATATAAACGCAGGATCATGCTCATATCAGTCTTTCGGGTGCCGGGGAACCCCGAAGGATCCTGAATTTTTGTGTGTCTGAAATATATTTTATGTACAGCCCTATAAGCTTCCCCTGTGCAAAATATAAACGCAGGATCATGCTCATATCAGTCTTTCGGGTGCCGGGGAACCCCGAATGACCCTGAATTTTTGTGTGTTATATTTTTATGTATAGCCCTATAAGCTTCCCCTGTGCAAAATATAAACGCAGGATCATGCTCATATCAGTATTTCGGGTGCCGGGGAACCCCGAAGGACCCTGAATTTTTGTGTGTCTGAAATATATTTTATGTGTAGCCCTATAAGCTTCCCCTGTGCAAAATATAAACGCAGGATCATGCTCATATCAGTCTTTCGGGTGCCGGGGAACCCCGAAGGACCCTGAATTTTTGTGTGTCTGAAATATATTTTATGTGTAGCCCTATAAGCTTCCCCTGTGCAAAATATAAACGCAGGATCATGCTCATATCAGTCTTTCGTGTGCCGGGGAACCCCGAATGACCCTGAATTTTTGTGTGTTATATTTTTATGTATAGCCCTATAAGCTTCCCCTGTGCAAAATATAAACGCAGGATCATGCTCATATCATTCTTTCGGGTGCCGGGGAACCCCGAAGGACCCTGAATTTTTGTGTGTCTGAAATATATTTTATGTATAGCCCTATAAGCTTCCCCTGTGCAAAATATAAACGCAGGATCATGCTCATATCAGTCTTTCGGGTGCCGGGGAACCCCGAAGGACCCTGAATTTTTGTGTGTCTGAAATATATTTTATGTATAGCCCTATAAGCTTCCCCTGTGCAAAATATAAACGCAGGATCATGCTCCTAATGGAGTCTGTATAGCAAATATGTGAGCAAATTGGCAAATATCAGTCTTCCGGGTGCCGGGGAACAACGAAGGACCCTGAATTTTTGTGTGTCTGAAATATATTTTATGTATAGCCCTATAAGCTTCCCCTGTGCAAAATATAAACGCAGGATCATGCTCATATCAGTCTTTCGGGTGCCGGGGAACCCCGAAGGACCCTGAATTTTTGTGTGTCAGAAATATATTTTATGTATAGCCCTATAAGCTTCCCCTGTGCAAAATATAAACGCAGGATCATGCTCATATCAGTATTTCGGGTGCCGGGGAACCCCGAAGGACCCTGAATTTTTGTGTATCTGAAATATATATTATATATAGCCCTATAAGCTTCCCCTGTGCAAAATATAAACGCAGGATCATGCTCATATCAGTCTTTCGGGTGCCGGGGAACCCCGAAGGACCCTGAATTTTTGTGTGTCTGAAATATATTTTATGTATAGCCCTATAAGCTTCCCCTGTGCAAAATATAAACGCAGGATCATGCTCCTAATGGAGTCTGTATAGCAAATATGTGAGCAAATTGGCAAATATCAGTCTTCCGGGTGCCGGGGAACAACGAAGGACCCTGAATTTTTGTGTGTCTGAAATATATTTTATGTATAGCCCTATAAGCTTCCCCTGTGCAAAATATAAACGCAGGATCATGCTCATATCAGTCTTTCGGGTGCCGGGGAACCCCGAAGGACCCTGAATTTTTGTGTGTCTGAAATATATTTTATGTGTAGCCCTATAAGCTTCCCCTGTGCAAAATATAAACGCAGGATCATGCTCATATCAGTCTTTCGGGTGCCGGGGAACCCCGAATGACCCTGAATTTTTGTGTGTTATATTTTTATGTATAGCCCTATAAGCTTCCCCTGTGCAAAATATAAACGCAGGATCATGCTCATATCAGTCTTTCGGGTGCCGGGGAACCCCGAAGGATCCTGAATTTTTGTGTGTCTGAAATATATTTTATGTACAGCCCTATAAGCTTCCCCTGTGCAAAATATAAACGCAGGATCATGCTCATATCAGTCTTTCGGGTGCCGGGGAACCCCGAAGGACCCTGAATTTTTGTGTGTCTGAAATATATTTTATGTGTAGCCCTATAAGCTTCCCCTGTGCAAAATATAAACGCAGGATCATGCTCATATCAGTCTTTCGGGTGCCGGGGAACCCCGAATGACCCTGAATTTTTGTGTGTTATATTTTTATGTATAGCCCTATAAGCTTCCCCTGTGCAAAATATAAACGCAGGATCATGCTCATATCAGTCTTTCGGGTGCCGGGGAACCCCGAAGGATCCTGAATTTTTGTGTGTCTGAAATATATTTTATGTACAGCCCTATAAGCTTCCCCTGTGCAAAATATAAACGCAGGATCATGCTCATATCAGTCTTTCGGGTGCCGGGGAACCCCGAATGACCCTGAATTTTTGTGTGTTATATTTTTATGTATAGCCCTATAAGCTTCCCCTGTGCAAAATATAAACGCAGGATCATGCTCATATCAGTCTTTCGGGTGCCGGGGAACCCCGAAGGACCCTGAATTTTTGTGTGTCTGAAATATATTTTATGTACAGCCCTATAAGCTTCCCCTGTGCAAAATATAAACGCAGGATCATGCTCATATCAGTCTTTCGGGTGCCGGGGAACCCCGAAGGACCCTGAATTTTTGTGTGTCTGAAATATATTTTATGTGTAGCCCTATAAGCTTCCCCTGTGCAAAATATAAACGCAGGATCATGCTCATATCAGTCTTTCGGGTGCCGGGGAACCCCGAAGGACCCTGAATTTTTGTGTGTCTGAAATATATTTTATGTGTAGCCCTATAAGCTTCCCCTGTGCAAAATATAAACGCAGGATCATGCTCATATCAGTCTTTCGGGTGCCGGGGAACCCCGAAGGACCCTGAATTTTTGTGTGTCTGAAATATATTTTATGTATAGCCCTATAAGCTTCCCCTGTGCAAAATATAAACGCAGGATCATGCTCATATCAGTCTTTCGGGTGCCGGGGAACCCCGAAGGACCCTGAATTTTTGTGTGTCTGAAATATATTTTATGTATAGCCCTATAAGCTTCCCCTGTGCAAAATATAAACGCAGGATCATGCTCCTAATGGAGTCTGTATAGCAAATATGTGAGCAAATTGGCAAATATCAGTCTTCCGGGTGCCGGGGAACAACGAAGGACCCTGAATTTTTGTGTGTCTGAAATATATTTTATGTATAGCCCTATAAGCTTCCCCTGTGCAAAATATAAACGCAGGATCATGCTCATATCAGTCTTTCGGGTGCCGGGGAACCCCGAAGGACCCTGAATTTTTGGGTGTCTGAAATATATTTTATGTATAGCCCTATAAGCTTCCCCTGTGCAAAATATAAACGCAGGATCATGCTCATATCAGTCTTTCGGGTGCCGGGGAACCCCGAAGGACCCTGAATTTTTGTGTGTCTGAAATATATTTTATGTATAGCCCTATAAGCTTCACCTGTGCAAAATATAAACGCAGGATCATGCTCATATCAGTCTTTCGGGTGCCGGGGAACCCCGAAGGACCCTGAATTTTTGTGTGTCTGAAATATATTTGTTGTATAGCCCTATAAGCTTCCCCTGTGCAAAATATAAAAGCAGGATCAAGCTCATATCAGTCTTTCGGGTGCCGGGGAACCCCGAAGGACCCTGAATTTTTGTGTGTCTGAAATATATTTTATGTATAGCCCTATAAGCTTCCCCTGTGCAAAATATAAACGCAGGATCATGCTCATATCAGTATTTCGGGTGCCGGGGAACCCCGAAGGACCCTGAATTTTTGTGTGTCTGAAATATATTTTATGTATAGCTCTATAAGCTTTCCCTGTGCAAAATATAAACGCAGGATCATGCTCCTAAGGGAGTCTGTATAGCAAATATGTGAGCAAATTGGCAAATATCAGTCTTCCGGGTGCCGGGGAACCCCGAAGGACCCTGAATTTTTGTGTGTCTGAAATATATTTTATGTATGCCCTATAAGCTTCCCCTGTGCAAATTATAAAAGCAGGATCATGCTCCTAAGGGAGTCTGTATAGCGAATATTTGAGCAAATTGGCAAATATCAGTCTTTCGGGTGCCGGGGAACCCCGAAGGACCCTGAATTTTTGTGTGTCGTTAGCGTCGAAGGCCAGGCTTTCGAGAAGCTTATTATTTTTCAAAAAATAGTTTTCTGCCCCTAAAATCCCAAAAATTAGTACAAAAACATCTATTTATAATTTCTAACTTCAAATCTAAGCCCCTGTTAACCTTAAAAATCTAAACAAATTTGCCTGCGGCGCAATGTTTCGTTATTTTTACCCCCTCCCTTAAAGAACTTGTTTTAAAACATTTTTTTAGCCTCCCTAAACTTTTGAGTCTAGTTGCGCCTATGATTATTACTATTATTAATTATTATAATAATTACATAATATTTTAAAAAGCGCAATAGTTGCTTTAATTTTTATTTTTGTAACGAAATTCTTTCTGGAGGTCCTCATGATACTAGTGTCTAATTTTGGGGTCCGCAAGTTCGAGACATTTGGGAAACACTGGTCTAGAATATGTAGTCTAAATTTCAGAATAATATCTTCATCCCCTCCCGAAATAGGGGTTTGAGTTGTTTTTACACCCATAACATGCAGAGAAGGTACTATTGTACCTTCGTATATTTTGTATGAAGATAATGCAAGAAAAAAAAGAATATGATTTCTTTGTGAATTATTAGGTTCTTTTATATTATAAAACAAATTTTATAATTTTTTTATATATTTTCTTCGCAAGTAATACACGTTGTCTTTGGTACTGAGTGTTTATCGCAAACGGGTTTCACGCAAAACACACAGGATTTCCTAGTTTTACGTACAAAATACATGGAGGTACAATATTGTACCTATGCCGCCTGCTAACGTTGTAAAAATTATGCCGCCTGACAAAGGTTAAATAAATGGACTATAGACAGATTTTCTTGCCAACACCTGACTTAAAAAACATTCAATATTTTCAAATATGAATATCTTTTTGGAATATACTTGTAAATATTCAACATTGGAAGTTCAAACTTCCTCATTACCTAAATTAGTTATCGTTTATTCATATAACTTTTATAAATTATTAGAATTCTGTATTGGTGAACAGATGAGTAGAAAAGATTAATATTCTAGGGCGCGCCACCTGTTGAAACCTGTTTTTTATAGGCACCTCTTAACTATATTGATTGGTTGAACTAACAAGGGGACCTTGTCGACGACTTTTCCACGATTTGCACAATTTTTAACATACCTTTTAGGCAATAATCTGTTATACTTCAGGTTAAAATTGCAGGACCCGGATTTGAATAAATTTTGATTAAATCGATTTTAAAAATCGAATAAATTGGTATTATAAATTAGGTCTAATGAGAAGTAAAATACGAAGGCCTCCGATTCATTTGACACTTTGACATAACCTCGCATTTCGTAACAACGACATATTAAAAATTAATTAATTTAAAGAAATTTTAACCAGATACAAACAATCAATTAAACTACGATGAGCAAAAAAACCAAATTGCATAAATATCAGGTTAGTCTTGACTTGAAAAGACGAATTTTGTAACAACAACCCACAAAAAATACGTTCATGTACATGGTTGAAATTTTCTGTAATTACACGGTAAGTTAATAATTAATATTATAATATACGTAGATTCATTTAGATAATTTTTATATAGGTTGCATTGACGTGTTAACAACTGTCCATTGCACTTGTTTCCGAACATCAATAATTATCGAATTATCGCAGTCTGGCGTAAATCAAACACGAATAGACTACAGAGCGAGAAGCCGCGGTTCTAATCCTGATTGCGTCGGATATGTGCTGTGATCTAAAAAGTCCAAAATCGAACTGTGGACTATGAGGAAGGCAACGGGAAACCACCCCATTAACATTTCCCTAATAAAGTCTTCTTGGCTTAGCCAGGAGGATCGCTAACATCCGAAATCGGATAGGCACTTGAAGAAGAATGCAAACTAAAGTCTACGTGCAACTACGTACAACTAGGGCTACCTAGTACTTACTGTTCGTTGGTGTCGACAAAGGAATTATTATAATAATTTTTTTTTAATATGTATTTATGATGTACAACTAGAACAGAGAATTGTAATAAATTACTATATCTACTATTAATTATTTATTAAATTATATTATAATCAATTACTATAAAAATATTGTTGAGAATTCGATAATTATTGATGTTCGGAAACAAGTGCAATGGACAGTTGTTAACACGTCAATGCAACCTATATAAAAATTATCTAAATGAATCTACGTATATTATAATATTAATTATTAACTTACCGTGTAATTACAGAAAATTTCAACCATGTACATGAACGTATTTTTTGTGGGTTGTTGTTACAAAATTCGTCTTTTCAAGTCAAGACTAACCTGATATTTATGCAATTTGGTTTTTTTGCTCATCGTAGTTTAATTGATTGTTTGTATCTGGTTAAAATTTCTTTAAATTAATTAATTTTTAATATGTCGTTGTTACGAAATGCGAGGTTATGTCAAAGTGTCAAATGAATCGGAGGCCTTCGTATTTTACTTCTCATTAGACCTAATTTATAATACCAATTTATTCGATTTTTAAAATCGATTTAATCAAAATTTATTCAAATCCGGGTCCTGCAATTTTAACCTGAAGTTTAACAGATTATTGCCTAAAAGGTATGTTAAAAATTGTGCAAATCGTGGAAAAGTCGTCGACAAGGTCCCCTTGTAAGTTCAAAGTTGAAAGAGGTTTAACCGACGGCGACGTTGGTACAACCCACCCTAAGAAGTAAAAATTTAAAATCTACTTGTTGGATTATTAAAGACCTTTTCTCAAACTAGCTTGTTTTATATTATATTAAGGTCAACTAAAAAACGTTTTTTAAATTTTGTATTTTTAAATTCAAATTTTTGAAACATTAACTACTGTAATATACCTACTTCAAGTAATTAGTAGTACTGTTTGTATAAAATGAGATGAAAAGACCCAATTTCCTTACTCAACCACTAAAAAGCTCCAATAAAGTAATAATCGTATAACTTAAATATGTGGATGTCGATGTCACGATAAAAACAGATGTATATGTTACGGAAAAAGTACGTAACTGGAAAATGTACACATTTACCGGTAAATGTGTACATATTCCACGGGAGTTGGTAAAAGTGTGTTGAATAATATAAAAGAGGGCGCTATCCTTACAATTACCGGTAAATGTGCACATGATGTGACATGTACCTTGGTAAAAGTGAGTAGGCGAATTCCGAACTGTTGTGATGTAATTATACCCACAATCCAATTATACCACAATTATACCATTCTTCAAAGACTGATCTGATCATCTAATTTAAAGATTGTATTTATTTTCTATGCTTTCTGCATAGATCTATGAAATTAACCCCCAATTCCATAAAACTTTTAACAAGCTGTTAAAGTTAACGGATGAATTCTATTGGTCTATTAGTACTAACGGACGCTTTCTATTGGTTAGTTAAATTTAACGCGTTGTTAATAGTTTTATGAAACAAGGCATAAATCAGGCCCGTAGCCAGGATTTCATTTGGGGGGGGGGAACTTGTAAAAAGCCTTTTGTAAAACATAAAATTTTCGGTGGTTAATTAAATTAACTTATTATTTATTTATTATTTTATCATTTCGGGGGGGGGGGGGGCACGTGCCCCCAAGTTCCCCCCTTGTCTACGGGCCTGGCATAAATTATCTAAATTGTGGGGTTTTGTAAACATAACCTATAAATAAAGTGTCAACTATAGGGGAAGGTCGGGTAAGTTGACGATGTTAACGAAATTTAATTTTTATAAATGAACTGATATTGCTTTTTATTAATGTTTTTATTCGTAAGCCAACATTAATATAGTATAACAAACAAAATAGTACAATATAGTATGAAAAAAATATAAAGGTTACATTGAAAAAAAATTAATACATATTTTCTAAAAAATTCGTCGTCTTACCCGAATGTCGTTTAAGATGACGAACCTATGCGGGTAAGATGAAGTCAGGCCCGGACTGGCTCCTTTAGGGGCCCTCGGCTAGAGACTGAGGAGGGCCCCCTTACTAAGAGCGGATATTTTTGAAAATAACTTTTACCCCAAGTATAAACCACTTTTTTGTGGCCTCTTCGGGGCCCTCTTAGGTTGGGGGCCCTCTGCGATCGCCGACCTAGCCAGCCCGGGCCTGGACGAAGTATTTAACAAATCGCATTTAAATGCTGCGCCTGAATAATTACTACAAGATTCATGTCACCATGTCAAGCACAGAGAGCACTGAATCCTATTCGTTATCTTTCCCGCGTCATCTTGCCCATTGAGGTTAACTTTAAAGGCGACAATCAATTTTCAACTACAAACATGATATCAACAAAACTAGTACTGGCATACATTGTAATACATCTGTTACTAGTAATATAACACAATTAAATGTCAACATACCTAGAACAATTTCTGAAAAGCCTTATGCGACACAATCACAATTTTACAAAACATAGCCTAGATACAATCTTCTGTGTTTAATTTATAAACTACCGACTTTAGTGCATCTAATGCATTTCCGAGTTAAATTAGCTACGTCTGGTTAGACGGCAGCACTATGTAGAAAATTTGAATTTTTGTTTTTAAAGAAGATATTTAGCATTCTTCATCTTACCCGCTTCGACAACTTACACGACTTTCCCCTACTATCAATATTTTAATATTTAAACGATAAATTGTTTTATTTATTATTATAAATTTCAATTAAATATAATAAAATTAATTTAAAATTAAGTGGGCATATTAAATTATAATTATTTAAATAAATAAATATTTCTAATCGTTCGAAATTTAAAAATGTCCGTTCATTTTGGGACACGCTTTTAGACAACTATAACTTGTCGTTAAGTTTCAATATACTTTTCCCAACATCGCTTGGTAAATGTGCACATATTCCTAATTCTATAGGGAAAGGTACATTCAGGAGCAAACAGTAAAAGTCGCTACGTGCGCGCGTGCGCAGTTACTCACGTCGAATGTGCGCACGCGCAAAAATTCCCGGCAAATGTGAAGCGTATTTAAATGTAAAGTGCGCGCATGCGCCATACCCAAGTCAAATGTGCGCCGAATGTGTTTAAAAATTAAATTTTTAGTTTTATAAACAGGACCGGATCAGAGTTTGGGGCCCAAATCTAAAACTGTATTTAACTCTTAACGGTCTTGTCATTAAAAAGCTTTTCCTAACATTAACCTAAACTCGACCGGTGGATCTCTCTTTTAACGGTTCCCCCATTTAAAAAAAACAATTCCTAACACTAAACTAACCTAAACTCGATCGGTGGATCTCTCTTTTAACGGTCCCCTCATTAAAAAAAAATCGTTTCCAAACACTAACCTAAGCTCAACCGATGGATCTCGTTTTTCATGGTCCCCTCAATAAAAAAATGTTGTTTCCTAACACTAACCTAAGGTCCACCGGTGGATCTCACTTTTAACGGTCCCTCATGGTACAACAAAATTATTATATCGTGCTCCCTCCCATTAAAATAATCGTTTCTTAACACTAACCTAAACTTGACTGGTGGATCTCTCTTTTAACGGTTTATTCATTAAAAAAATCGTTTCGTAAACTTAACCTTAAAACTAACAACCTAACTGGTTGTTAATTATTGTTGATTCTTTCAAGTACTCGAAAAAATTCGTATATTTAAAAATTTGTGCAAAAACAAACTGCAGTTCAAATGTATTTTGTATTTTTGATTTCAAATACAATTTAAAAAAATACTGTACAAAATACTTTAAAATCGATAATTAATTTAATTTTGTTTTGATAACGGGTTAACACTTTGATTATGTTAATTAGCGATTTTATATCAAAAACGCACAATTAATTAAAATTCTTTAAAATAAATGAAATCTCTCTTCGACCATAATTTGAGGTCCATTTCCCCAGCCCCCCCCCCCCATTTCGAATTTTGGAAAAATTTTTGTGTCATTCGTTTGTGCATCGTTTGTGTAGGTTTGTGCAAACATTTTTTTCGTTTGTGCAATCTCCGTTCGCGAATTATTTAAGAAACAAGTTTGGGGGGCTGGGGAAATGCCAGCCCCCCCCCCCCATTTCGATTTTTGCATAAAATTTTATGTTAATCGTTTGTGCATCGTTTGTGTACGTTTGTGCATTCAAAATTTTCGTTTGTGCAAATACCGTTCGCGAAATATTTACAATTTTAGTGGGGGGGCTGGGGAAATGCCAGCCCCCCCCCATCGCGGATTTTGGGTCAAATTTGGTGTCAGTCGTTTGTGCATCGTTTGTGTACGTTTGTGCATTTATTATTTTCGTTTGTGCAAGCACGGTTAGCGAAATATCGTTAATTGAAATTTCCGCGATCATTTCTCCAGCCCAACCCCCCCATTTCGATTTTTGACATTTTTTTGGTGTCATTCGTTTGTGCATCGTTTGTGTACGTTTGTGCAATAATTTTTTTCCTTTATGCATTCACCGTTCGCGAATTGTTTAACAAATCAATATTTGTAAATCTCCGAGCAACAGTCGCCATAGTGTCTTAAGTTAGATCAACTTGAAATTAAAATTCCTGTTATGGTGTCAAATGTACATGTATTGAGAAAGTGTAATTTCGATTGTAAATGTTTCTTACACCTTTAAGATCTAAAAAAATACCATTTTGTAATCAGCCACTGACATTTACTCAGTGGCGGCTCTAGCAAGATTTTCAGATAGTACGAGATTTCATATTGACTAAAGGTAATATACGTTTCTACATTAATAATAACTTGTATCTACGAAAGGTTAGTAGTATATAGTAGTATTTTGGATGAGATACAATAACAGTAACATGAATTTAGTCTCCAAAGGGGGGGGGGCAAAATGAGATCTCACGCTACCTGAAAATATTGCTTAGGTCGAGCATAACTAAAGGTTATGACACAACATTAAATTTTGCATACATTTTCTCAATACTTCTATATTAAACACCATAACACGAATTTAATATTTTCAAGTTTAGCTAACTTAAGACACTATGGCGACTGATGCTCGGAGATTTACAAATATTTATTTGTTAAACAATTCGCGAACGGTGAAAGCAAAAACGAAAAAAATTATTACATACACGTATACAAACGGTACACAAACGAAAAACACAAAAATTGATCCGAAAATCGAAGTGGGGGGGGGGGGGAGAAATTATTGTTGTTTTTTCAATTGAAGATATATCGGAAACCGTGCTTGCACAAACGAAAATAATAAATGCACAAACGTACACCAACGATGCACAAATGATTGCCACCAATTTTGACAAAAAAAGTATTTGCACAAACGAATGACACAGAAATTGGTTAATAATTACCCCCCCCCCCCATTTCGATTTTTGAATTAATTTTCATTTCTTTCGTTTGTGTACCGTTTGTTTACGTTTGGGTAATAATTTTTTTCTTTATGCATTCACCGTTCGCGAATTAATAAAAATTTAATGTCGTGTCATGCGGGCTTTAAAGGTGCAATTATTCACAATCGAAATTACACTTTCCCAATACTTCTACATTTAACACCATAACACGAAATTAAATTTCAAGTTAAGCTAACTTAAGGCACTTTGGCGACTGTTGCTCGGAGATTTTCAAATATTTATGTGTTAAACAATTCGCGAACGGTGAATGCATAAAGAAAAAAATTATTACCTAAACGTAAACAAACGGTACACAAACGAAAGAAATGAAAATTAATTCAAAAATCGAAATGGGGGGGGGGGTAATTATTAACCAATTTCTGTGTCATTCGTTTGTGCAAATACTTTTTTTGTCAAAATTGGTGGCAATCATTTGTGCATCGTTGGTGTACGTTTGTGCATTTATTATTTTCGTTTGTGCAAGCACGGTTTCCGATATATCTTCAATTGAAAAAACAACAATAATTTCTCCCCCCCCCACTTCGATTTTCGGATCAATTTTTGTGTTTTTCGTTTGTGTACCGTTTGTATACGTGTATGTAATAATTTTTTTCGTTTTTGCTTTCACCGTTCGCGAATTGTTTAACAAATAAATATTTGTAAATCTCCGAGCATCAGTCGCCATAGTGTCTTAAGTTAGCTAAACTTGAAAATATTAAATTCGTGTTATGGTGTTTAATGTAGAAGTATTGAGAAAATGTATGCAAAATTTAATGTTGTGTCATACCGGCTTTAGATCTAAAAAAGTACCATTTTTTAATAATACTATTACAGAACCTTTAGTTATGCTCGACCTAAGCAATATTTTCAGGTAGCGTGAGATCTCATTTTGCACCCTCCCCCCCTTAGGAGACTAAATTCATGATACTGTTATTGTATCTCATCCAAAATACTACTATATACTACTAACCTTTCGTAGATCCAAGTTATTATTAATGTAGAAACGTATATTACCTTTAGTCAATATGAAATCTCGCACTATCTGAAAATCTTGCTAGAGCCGCCCCTGAGTAAATGTCAGTGGCTGATTACAAAATGGTACTTTTTTAGATCTTAAAGGTGTAAGAAACATTTACAATCGAAATTACACTTTCTCAATACATGTACATTTGACACCATAACAGGAATTTTAATTTCAAGTTGATCTAACTTAAGACACTATGGCGACTGTTGCTCGGAGATTTAAAAATATTGATTTGTTAAACAATTCGCGAACGGTGAATGCATAAAGGAAAAAAATTATTGCACAAACGTACACAAACGATGCACAAGCGAATGACACCAAAAAAATGTCAAAAATCGAAATGGGGGGGGGGCCTGGAGAAATGATCGCGGAAATTTCAATTAACGATATTTCGCTAACCGTGCTTGCACAAACGAAAATAATAAATGCACAAACGTACACAAACGATGCACAAACGACTGACACCAAATTTGACCCAAAATTCGCGATGGGGGGGGCTGGCATTTCCCCCCCCCCACTAAAATTGTAAATATTTCGCGAACGGTATTTGCACAAACGAAAATTTTGAATGCACAAACGTACACAAACGATGCACAAACGATTAACATAAAATTTTATGCAAAAATCGAAATGGGGGGGGGGGCTGGCATTTCCCCAGCCCCCCAAACTTGTTTCTTAAATAATTCGCGAACGGAGATTGCACAAACGAAAAAAATGTTTGCACAAACCTACACAAACGATGCACAAACGAATGACACAAAAATTTTTCCAAAATTCGAAATGGGGGGGGGGGGGGCTGGGGAAATGGACCTCATAATTTGAATGATTTCAAAAGATGCGCGTTATGAAACCAATGAAATTTTTCTTTCATTCTTTCCAACCAATGAAAGACATCATTATTAATTAAATTCTGAATATAAATCGATTTACCAACATACTTAAAAAAAACAGACCTGCGCAAAGGCATATTAAAACACGTGCAAATCTGCCGGAAAATTTTTCAAATACATTTTTTTTTATAATATTTAAGAAATATAATTAAATACTTCAATAATAATGTATTTTAAATACATATTATAATTAATAAAGAACGGCTTTTGTTTGTAAATGCCTCGAAAACATGAAAATCTGAAAATGTAATGTATTTTGTATTTGAAATACTGTATCTTGTATTTGAAATACAGTATCTTGTATTTTGTATTTCAAATACTCGAAACAAATGTATTTTGTATTTTGAATTTCAAATACCCAAAACGAATGTATTTTGTAATTTGTATTTCAAATACATATTTTCATGTATTTTGCCCACCCCTGGGTACATTGTATGTACATTTACCAAGAGCACCGGTAAAAGTGCACATTTTCCGGTAAATGTGCACTTTTACCGGTATTTTTCTACTTTTCCCGTAACATATATATTATTTACTATTATTTAATGAGAGATAGGTACTCATCGCCATACTTACCCCGATACTTATCGCGATCTCATCAGGATTATTGTTAATAACACAAATCATTAACCCAAAAATATATTTAGGTACCTATATTATTTTAATTTTATAAAATAAGCAACATTACACCTCTAATAATTTTATGATGCGTTTTTATTTAGTACATTTCTAATTTAATATCGACATCCTTGCTATGTTTGTATCTTAACAGTACCATATCCGACGTCTGTAATCAGAGATGATTGATGGAGGAAATGCAATATTTTAGAATAGAAATTTTCTGTTTCAAGAGGATTTATTTTATTTGTAAAAGTCCATATTTCCCTAAACCCTTAAATTAATATTGCGGTGCTTTAGGCCATTAGTAGCCGGCGCTTTAAATGTTAATAAAACACACACAGGATTTTTCGTTCACTATTTAATTTTAAGCTTCCTTTCTGTAGAAAACGACCACGCTTGTCATGTTACTATTTAAATTTTCGGCAAAAAAGGAATCCAGTAGTTTCCCAGCCTCCATACTCGCCTGATCTAAGTTTGAGTGATTTCTTCCTTCTTCTAAGCTAAAATTCCACCTCAAAGGTCGACATCGGAACTGCGGACAACATCCAAAAGTCCTGACCAAGCATCTGACGAGTATTTCAGTTGAGAGGTTCCACAACTTCTACGGAAAGTGTCTCCAACGGTGCTGGGACGCTTTCAGAGGGAACTACTTTAAAAAGGATAATATTGATTTGTAGTTTAATTATTATTAATAAAATATTGTGTAGCATTTGGCTAGTTACTTTTTAGAGAGACCTCAACTTATATGTTAAGTGAAGAGCAGGCGGCCCCCTTATGGGAGTCATCCTGAACTTCTCATGGGATCATTTTAATTTTGTTATTATACTATAATTTTCTTTTTAATTTCTTGTATTATTCTTCTTATGAAATTTTCTTTGTATTATCCTGTTAATTTTGGATAAGGAACAAACAAAATTGTTTTGAAATTTGTTTTGTGTAAAAAGTTTGAATTTCGCGGCGCATGGCTCTCTGTGAGATCGAGCGTGCGAGGTCCGTGCATGGACGGTCGTACTTACCAGGTGGTAACAAAGTGACACAGATTAAGCAGCTGTGGCAAGAAGTGAATTCAACAGAGATGTTATAAATATCTCTGGAATTCAAAAATGTAAAAAATTGATTAGTGTAAAAAATGAATCGTTGATTTTACCTATTATTGTCCTCATGTGGTCATGTGACGACAAATTGCTTTCAAACATGTTTCATAAAAATAATGATAATCATGAACAAATTGAATATTCACACATCATCTACAAACTATTATAGTACAAAAAAATCACACTAACCTTTTCAGAAGTCTTAAATAACCGTAAAAATAAATTAACTTTGCAGCATTTTATTTCATTGTTGAAGATGCACTGCCAAAGAAAATGTATTCCTGCTATTGCATTGAAACTCCCACCAGGTGGTGTGAATTACATGAATTGTTTGAAAGCAACAAATGATAACTATATGCAAACGGTAGCACTAGATTATGACTTTTTATAGTATAAAAAGTATATACATATGATGAAAATAAATATGTTCCTTTTCATATGAAGCCTATGTATATACCTTCGTGCCAAAAATTCTCTTCCTAAGAAATCGGTATACGAAATTTGGTCGCCAGATATTATGGTGCAGCCATTTGAACACCGGAACTTTTAATACAACATATTAATTAAAAAAAAAAAAAATATATCTCAGTCAATTCCTTACACATTGAATTAGGTATCACATTGTATAGACCATTTCACACAAACTACAGCGCTTGCGTTGTAAGAGCAGAATGACGCAAGAAATGCTTCTAAATCTAAATCCCTATGCTTTTACGTGTAAAAACGTGCTTAGATATTGTGTTATAATTTTTACAGAGTAGTTCAATTTTGACGATTCTTTTTTTTATTGGATAGGGTACAGTTCGACGGTGGTCCCATTTAAATTTTAAAAACAAAAATTCCACCCTTAAAGGGCCGTTCAGACGAGGCAAATTGGTAAGTGATTTAGTTAATTTTAACTTAATTTTAAGTTAATTCCACGTGTGGACAGTTGATTTAGTGGTAAGTGATTAAGGGCCAGTTGTATAAAAAAGGGTTAACTCGGGGATCAGCTGATCCTGGTTCAAAAGCTGACCCAGGATCAACGTAAGGTAGATAAATTTACTTGATAGGTTTATTTTATAAAAAAAATTTACTTGATAGGTTTATTTGTAATCTATCTACCTTGCGGCGATCCTGGGTCAGCTCTTGAACCAGGATCAGCTGATCCCCGAGTTAACCCTCTTTTATACAACTGGCCCCTAAGACTGGCCCTAAGTAACAATTTAGTTGGTAAGTAAAATAGAATCCAGTCTATTTTTCGATTTAGTTAAGTTGCGCGCGCATCTTCTAAGGCGTGGTCAGCACTGTTTATAAAATTATCGGGTGTAAACACTTAATAAAAAACTTTTTCGTTACCGCGGACGTATTTGAGCACTTTTCGTGTACGTTTTGAGGTACGAAAAGAGTATGTTTTCGTCGATATTTGCAGGAAAAAACCAATAAAAATGGTATAAAAGCATAAGTTTGAATCACTGTCAGTTGGCCGATATTCATTTGGCCGACATTCATTTGGCCGAAATTCAATTGGCCGACACATCATTTGGCCGACAGTCATTTCGCCGAAATTTTATTTTTAGTATTAGATAAAGTGACTATAAAAATAATTTAATAATATATAATTGTTAAATTTCTTAACAATTTTATAAGTAGACAAAAATTAATTTTTTATTTATATATTCAACATCTCTTGTTTAATTTTGTTTAGTTACACTGTTGGGTTACACTTATATGAACGGTGCTCATATAATAATACACTCTTATTATTGGTTACTGATTTAACGATGTTGAATCTCGCTTTTTTTTTGCAACTCGTCGTAGGTGGATGTGTTGCCAAAATTGACTCTTCCGCGCCGCCGCTCCGCTCCGCGTTGCAGCGCTACAGAGCCATTTTGGCAACACTAAACTCATTAAAAACATCCCTCTAGGGTGATCCAACTCGGCACATTGTGCTATTAGCAAGGGGTGAATCTTGCTTTTTTTTTTGAAACTCTGGCGGGGGTGATTGTGTTGCCGAAATGGCCCTTTCGCGCGCTACGCTGCGCTCCGCACGCTACAGACCCATTTTTCGGCAACACTAAACTCATTAAAAACATCCCCCTAGGGCCTTCCAACTCGGCAAATTGTGCTACTGGGAAGGGGGTGAATCTCGCTTTTTTTGACGCACCGTCAATATATTTTTCCTTTTCATTTAAGATTTATTTTTATATTCACTTTCGGTAATAAAAATAATATTTCGGCCAAATGACTGTCGGCCAAATGAAGTTTCGGCCAAATGAATTTCGGCCAAGTGACGTGATACCACTTATTTGGCGCCGTCGAGACAAATTGCTGCACGTGTTCCTTAGTAAATACTAACACGGCAGCTTTTTTAATGTAGCGCGGCGCATCATTGTTCCTCCTGCAAATATTACGCACATTGTGGAATCCACTTATATCTATTCCATCCTGTGCTATAAGGGTCGACTTAGTTAAAATTGTACAAATTATTGGCACTATTCGCTCTAGTATTAGAGCTCAAATTTAAACATCATTTTAAACACGTCACACATGCGCCACAGAGTTTTTTCTTCGTGAAATGGTCTATTAACCACAAACTTATTCTAAAGAAACAACAAAGTTCAGCAAATAAACTAAGCTTACTAGTCCTAAGCAATTCATATCCACCACATATTGACAAATTTATTCTAAATTAAAAATTTAAAAAAAAAACCTTTTATTTAAAATTAAAAAAGTGCACTAAAAAATAAAAAATAATTTTAATAAGAATAAACAGAGCTTCTTGGAAACATCAATATAAAAGCGTGGGGCTATTTATTTAGAGGTAAGTAAGCAATTGATAGCCCCACGCTTTTATATTGATGTTTCCAAGAAGCTCTGTTTATTCTTATTAAAATTATTTTTTATTTTTTAGTGCACTTTTTTAATTTTAAATAAAATGTTTTTTTTTTAAATTTTTAATTTTTTATTTTTAATTTTTTAGTCATGTTTGTCAAATACAGCTCCTGCTTCATCCTATCAGAATTCCTCTGGTATGTGTTTTTGATGTTTGATGCTTCACTCTGTATACATCATTAAAACAAAAAATTTCACCCTGAATGCGGTCCTTAAAAATGCGAATGCGATTTAGTAATGTAACTTTTCACCCTGTATGGTAAAACTGTACAATGCGCAGCCACGCATGCGATTTATTATTTTCAGTTTTTTTCCCGATTTATCGCTTATTTCGCGGAATTTTGGGACACAAAATTAATATATTATAAACATTCGCTGCAAGTGAAAGCTATATTCCAAATTTCAGCTCTCTAGGACTTGGGGAAGTTTCCATTTTCCATTCTTATCGGTGAACTTCAGCTTTGCCTCCTTCTACAAACGATTAACTTCTTGCTGGTAATTTGGGGGGGGGGGGTCTTGTTTTTCAATTTTGCCTCTTTATTTGAATTTTGGGGTGAAATTGGTGTCAAACGTTAAAGCATCGTTAGAGTCTAACTGAGCTTCCATTTTTTCGTTTGAGCCTCAACTGTGGCGGAGTTATTCGCGAAATCTTGGGGGGGGGGGTAGATGTGTTTTTCTATTTTCGTTATATTTTTGAAGTTTTTGGTGAAATTGGTGTCAGATCGTAAAATTTTTATTTCGATTACAAAATGTAATCCTAAACCAATAATGAATGTTCATTTAGGTTCTAACGTATGATAGCAATTACACCCCAAAATTCGACTTACAGAGGGGGAAACGTGTCTACGTCCTGTAAGTAATGAATAAATAATTTTTTAGTCATATTTGTCAAATACAGCTCCTGCTTCATCCTATCAGAATTCCTCTGGTATGTGTTTTTGATGTTTGATGCTTCACCCTGTATACATCATTAAAACAAAAAATTTCACCCTGAATGCGGTCCTTAAAAATGCGAATCCGATTTAGTAATGTTACTTTTCACCCTGTATGGTGAAATTGTACAATGCAGCCACGCATGCGCTGTAGTATTTCAGTTTTTTCCCGATTTTTTGCTTATTTCGCGGAATTTTGGGACAAAATTAATATATGAAAATTCGCTGCAAGTGAAAGCTATGTTCCAAATTTCAGCTCTTTAGAACTTCGGGAAGTTGGTTAAAAACGGCCTCGAAAAAGTCCAAGGGACGGACGACGGACAACAACAAAAAATGAGCAAAGTTCAATAAATAACCTAATCTCTGATGTTCCTGTGATGTAGGTGCACCGTTAGTTAAAGAGGGGGCAGGTAAAACTACCCTTAGATAACAGCAAGAGCAAGATTCATTCTTGCTTAGACATTGGTATCTTAAGTTTGTAAATAAAGAATTATTTTTAGAACGCATTGTGTTTTATTAGACACCCACCGGCACAAACATTACAGTTCCAAACCTATCGATATGGATTGAATATTGACCACAAAATTTTAAAAAATGAACCAAGTGTAACAAATAAGCTAAGCTTTGATATTCTAAACCTATCTGTACAGATTTCATATATTAATCATAAAATTCTAAATAGAAAATTAAAATAAAATAGCGGACCTGTTCACCTACCTGCTTTAATACTCATGGCTGCTCCCAGAGTGGAGGCCGGTTTACCGGCGCCGACTTACCTGCTTATCTCCCTCCAATGTTAATTAATGTAACCGAGGACAAACGAAGCTGGTAACAGGACAAATATTTCAATGCAAATATCGAAGCGGGTAAGCCGGTTTCGGAAACCAGCGTTCACTGTGTTCGCAGGCTATTGACTGGGTACTAATTAATATGTTTTATGTATGAATTAATAGGGCGCTGTTTGATTGTTTACTATGATTAAAGCAAGGCAAACTTTAGAAATATTTTATATGAATTTAATACACTTGACATGCATAGCTCACACATTAAATAGATTAGCTGAACTTAGTAGGGGAAAGAGATGTAAGTTGACCATGCATGTAAGTTGACCACCCTTGTCTTATAGAAAAAACTATGAGTTGCAACAACGCCATTTCAAATATCATCGTGCTTATTAACACAACCCTCAATTTTTATGTGGTTTTAAAGTGATTACGTTGCTGTGGCTTCTACAAACTTTGTATAAAAAAATTTTTCTTTTTATAAAAATTCAATTTTTGTGTGTGCCGATAAACTAAATAATTTTCGGCGATATCGCAAGGTGGCATATTATGTGCTGAACTCTTATTTCATTGAATTTTACTAATCCAAAGTGAATTTCAAACATAATATCGTGTATACAACAATTTTTTTGCGAGTGTTTCAAAACAGTGTCCAGAATGTAAGTTGACCACATTTGTGGGATGTATGTTGACCACCCCATTTTCTTCATTGTTTCCATTGTGAAACAATTTGTTATTACATTTTTATGTTTGAAATTTACATCGAATCAAGTTCAAAGTATTTTTGCGGTGTTTTAGTGAAATTTTGAGGTATTTTGTTGGATTTTGCATTTTACATCATCTGTCCGAACTGCGATTCAGATAATTATATTGAGTAATTCATTTTCGATGTTTTTTTCTTTTCCTTTTATTCACCTGTGTACATCTTAAAATCAATAAATGACAATTAATTTTGTATATCAGTTGGTTTCAGTTAAGTTTTTTTTTACTTTAAGCTACTTTTTAGGGGGTGGTCAACTTACATCCCAAAAATTAAAATCGCCAATTTTTGTACCTTCAGGAGAATGGTCATAATTTTTTTGTTTTTCAAGCAATCTAAAAAGTATCTTCAGCAAAGTTTTGCTTAATGAAGTCCTCTTTCTAATGGCGTTACAACATTAAAAAAATATTTATTTGGAGATGAGTTATGATATGACTAACGTGACCATTTATTTTTTGACTCAAAACGGGACAACCCCCCCCTCAGTTCCCACTCATCAGTAAATTGGCAAAAAAACACTTTTTTTAAGTTATTGATTTAGAAAAAGTTAGCTATTAGCTAACTTTTTCTAAATCAATAACTTAAGAGCGCGCTGCAAATTTTGATGCAAAAACATGTTTCAACAGATGGCGTACCCTAAAATATTAATCTTTTATAGTTATCTTTTCACCAAAACAGAATTCTAATAATTTATAAAAGTCATATGAATAAACGATAACTAAGCTAGGCAATAAGGAAGTTTGAGCTTCCAATGTTGAATATTTACAAGTATATTCCAAACAGATATGTACATGTGAAAATATTGAATATATTTAAAAATATTTATCTTTGAAAGCTCAAACTTCCTTATTGCTTAGCTTAGTTATCGTTTATTCATATAACTTTTATAAATTATTATAATTCTGTTTTGGTGAAAAGATAACTATAAAAGATTAATATTTTAGGGCACGCCATCTGTCGAAACATGTTTTTGCATCAAAATTTGCAGCGCGCTCTTAAATAAAAAAGTAAAAACTGAGGGGGGGGGGGTTGAATTACATGTAAATTGAGATCAAATGCCTAACATTGGATTTGATTTAAAGAGAGTTCGAATTGAAAAATCCGATTTAGAAAATAATTTTTACACACAAAACCCTATTTAGTTGGACGTGCCAAATAAATATTAATTAGATTTAGAGAATATTTCGAATTAAAGGGAGGTCGATTTAGAGAGTTTTGACTGTAAATAATTTTTAATAATAGGCCTGTTTCTGCAGCATCTTGCAATCAGTTTGTGACATGAACTTTAAGTCCATGGCTTCTACTGAAAGGCTGTAGCACGTTAAGATAGGTGAATCGGCCCTCGGCGATTTTTTCAATTTTTTCATGAGTCCTCGTTAGATACTCATAAAAGAAAATTTTTGAGCCCATGTTGACATTCCCACCCCCCTCCAGGGAGGCGTGACCTTGAAATATGTGATTTTAATGTTTTAGCGATATTTTAGGCATTTTTCAATCAATTAAAGCGAAACTTGGTGAATATGGAGTGGTTTTAGGTACAAATACCATCAATTTTTTTCATATTTTTTTCATCACTTTTACACTACTAAAACCGGTTTAGAAAATTTCAAAATGGCGTCCTGAACGCCATTTTTGAGGTGGGAAGTCAAAAAAATTCATGAATATTTTTCAAGGTATTCTTCAACTATATACCCATTTTTAGCGATTTTCAAGTCCGGGCACATATCTAAACAACGAAAAAACCATTTTTTTGGATCAATTATCGCTTACTTTTGACCATTATTACGCTCACTTAGCATCGATATGGGTATCTTTTGAAAGGATTTTTTAATTTGAACCAATTGAAGGTCATTTTTTAAAAACAGAAGTGTGCAGAAAATTAAACAAATGAAAAGAAATAGGTTTAAAGCTTTCGATTTTATTTCAAATGTACTAATTAGGTATTATAACAGCCAATTTTTTTTTCAGGATTTCTTGGTTTTCTCAGGTTTGACTTTTTTAGGGGATAAAAATGGAGAGAGAAAAAAGGCCAAAATATGACGAATACGCGCTTAAAACGTCTAAAATGAGAAATAGTAATTTATGGTGTGCTATCTTCCGTAAGTGGATAAAAATATCTTTACTCAAGAGTGGCATACAACATTTTATCCAAGTAAAATGAAAATTTTCAAAATCAAAAATTTTAAATTGCATAATTATATTGCTTGCTTGTGACAGTAATCAATTTGACACTCTAGACTTTTGGTTGAGTTTTAATAAAATACTGTGATTTTCCTCATTTTATTCACTAGTGAGCGAAAACTTCACTTTCGCTCACTAATGAATAAAATTCCACTTTGGTTGCTTGAAAATGTTAATGTAATAGTTATTTACATGAAAGTCAGGAAAATGATATATTACTGACGAGGAGCAATGTTGAAATACGAGGCACTTTGTGCCGAGTATTTTAGAGCTCCGAGTAAAGTGAGATATTTTCCTGACGTATTTTGTATTAAATTTTTCCGAAAATCGTAAAAATTCGAAATTTTAAAACACTAATTGAACAACATTTTTAAATTGAGCAAAAATCAAGTTTGTCAATGTGTCAAAACTTGAATAACATTTTTAAAATTAACAAAAATCAAGTTTGTCAATGTGTCAAAACACATTGAAAAAATCAATTACTGACATTACCGGACTAGTCAGTATAATTCAATTTCCCTGCGCGTAGATACGCAGGGAACTGTTGTTTCTATGACGATTTTTGGAAAAAGTTATTTTACTTGCAGTTATTGGATAAACATGCATTTATACCCAAAATATGCACTATGAAATTGGGCTCATTTTACTCAGAATGTTATGATTCGCAAAGATCTACATGATATGCGCGATCTTCTCCAACTTAGGAAAACATGACAAATCATAAAAATCCGAGCTCTAGTTATTAACAATTTATTTGTAAAATACAGACATAATAGGTATACATTATAATACACAAAAAAAATGTTACGTATATCTTATTGAAAAATAAAAGTAATTAAAAAAAATACAACAAAGAGATTAATCATCATCGCTGTCTTCGTTTATAGTTGTTTCAGTATCTTCGGTTTCAAAAATTTTTGTTAGCATTTCGGCGCGTTTCTAGAAAACACAGCGTAAGGAAAAATCTGGAATCGCAAGGTCGTTGCGTTCCGGGCACCGCGTTTTACGCAGTGTTGTCTATTTAGGTTTTCAAAAAATAACTTTTTTCAAATGCCAGGGTAATATCATTTCGTTTCTTCAATACATAAGGAATAAAAAATCCTTTCAAAAGATACCCATATCGATGCTAAGTGAGCGTAATAATGGTCAAAAGTAAGCGATAATCAATTAAAAAAATGGTTTTTTCGTTGTTTAGGTATGTGCCCGGACTTGAAAATCGCTAAAAATGGGTATATAGTTGAAGAATACCTTGAAAAATATTCATAAATTTTTTTGGCTTCCCACCTCAAAAATGGCGTTCAGGACGCCATTTTGAAATTTTCTAAACCGGTTTTAGTAGTGTAAAAGTGATGAAAAACATATGAAAAAAATTGAGGGTATTTGTACCTAAAACCACTCCATATTCACCAAGTTTCGCTTTAATTGATTGAAAAATGCCTAAAATATCGCTAAAAACATTAAAATCACATATTTCAAGGTCACGCCTCCCTGGAGGGGGGGGAATGTCAACATGGGCTAAAAAATTTTCTTTTATGAGTATCTAACGAGGACTCGTGAAAAAATTGAAAAAATCGCCGAGGGCCGATTCACCTATCTTAACGTGCTACAGCCTTTGGTTATAAGGCTCAATTCACAGATCTACACTTACACTTAGGTGTAGATGTTATCAGAAAAATTATTAGTTCCCGGAAATTATTGTTGTCTACAGCTCAATTTTGCTTTTATTTTAATCTTCACTGATTTTATTAAGTTTGTGAACATATCGTCCCCTTAGTACTATAACTAGCCTCAGCCGTGAAATGATGTAACCGCTGGTTGAGTTATACAGAGCGGAAATTATGAGTTCTAATCGCGGACTACACAGAATTTCTTAGCTCGGCCTTCCAGTGAATCCACACGCTGTGATGAAATCGAAGGTAGTGCAAGGGGCCTGATTAGTGGCTCCTTCCTCCACAATTACATCACAATCTAACATGAATAGACATGGTACAATAGACCTAGAGTTTCAGTGCAAGTGGGTAAAAACCACACCCATTGAACGATAATTATTATAATAGTAGCTACTACAATTAGGTAACTTGAAATTTCAGATATAGATTTTAAAGCTTAAAAAAGCAAACAAAAATAATTAAAAATGTGATACAAATTTTCTGCAAGTGAGTGTTTATACTTTACAGCGTGACCCACAAGACCCCGGACAAACATGTTTTCCTCTTTTCGCGAAAATCACTGAATTTTACTGAAAAATAATCTAGTAATCCGATTCTAAGAACTATGGAGATCAGAAAAACAAAAGAGCAAACAAATCAAACAATAAGTTTGTGAGTGACAAGATGTCAAAAAGTCGCGCCGCAATTTTATCGTTATTTGAAGCTGGAAATCGTCAATGTGAATTAGTTCGAATTCTTAAAATTCCTCAACAAACCGTTTCCGACGTCATCAAACGATTCCAAGAACTTGGTAATATGAAAGACCAACCCGGAAGAGGAAAAAAATGTTCTGCCAACACTCGCCGGAATCGCAATATCATCAAACTTCGGATTCAAAGAAATCCGAGACTGTCGATGCGAAAAGTGGCTCGTGAAACTGGAATCGCGCGGGAGTCGGCTCGACGAATAGCTAAAAATGAACTTAAGAAGAAGCCTTATAAACTGCAAAAAGCCCAAATGCTAACTGATGAAAACAAGCGAGTACGACTTCAACGATGCCGTGCTCTTTTACATCGCACCGCTGCTCAACAATGGGAAAATTTCGTTTTTACTGATGAAAAAATTTTTACTATTGAACAATTTCACAATCGTCAAAATGATAGGTATTGGTCAGAAAAAGCACCTGGACCTTTGGCCTTCGTTGCTCATCGTATTTGTGCTACCGGTAAAATACCTTTAGTTTTTGTGGAAGAAGGAGTAAAAATTAACAAGGAAATCTACCATCGGGATATTTTAGAGGCTGTAGTTCTTCCGTGGGCCCAACAGCACTTTGGTGACCAACACTGGACCTTTCAACAAGACTCTGCACCTGCCCATAAGGCGAAAACTACACAAGAGTGGTGCCGAATCAATTTTCCAGATTTTATCAGTTCCGCTGAATGGCCTCCATACTCACCAGATCTCAACCCCATGGATTACGCCATATGGTCAATTGTAGAGGCCAGGGCCTGTACAAATCCCCACAAAAGTTTGGAATCACTAAAACAATCTTTGTGTCAGGAATGGGACAAAATTTCCCTAGAAGAGGTACGAAAAACGGCCGAAAATTTCATTCTACGTTTTAAGCTCTGTATCCACGCAGAAGGAAGCCACTTTGAAATTTTATAATTTATGATGTACATAAGGATGTTGTTAATTGTTATCCATTTTTAAATTTTTGAATTGTTGCGTTTAAATAAGTTTTTTTTTTAAAAACGTTTGTCCGAGTTCTTGTGGGTCACGCTGTATAAACAAAATAGAATGTTTATAGTTGTAGTCACTAAAAAAGGCGATCAAAACTAGGTGGATACATGTAAATAACTCAAAGTAATCTAATTTCGAGTTACCTAGTTGTAGTACTAATATAACGTTGCTATAAATAAATTATGTTTAATCCATTATTTCAATAGTAAGCAAACGATTTCAGTTTATGTTTTATAATTCGTCCCCTTAGTACTATAACTAGGTAACTCGAATTTTGGCTATTTTGAGTTAGCTGTATCCACCTAATGTTAACCGCTTCTTTTAGTGCTACAACTAAATATGTTATATTATGTTTCTAAATATTAAATATCCACTTGCAAAATGTAGATAAGTCTATGCTGCCAATAGAAATTCTAAACTTTAAACCTGATTTTCTCAGTATGAGTAATTTCAAGTTACCTAGTTATAGTACTAAGGGGACGTATAATATCGTATCTCATTCTATTCCGTGAATACAGTAAAACTTCAATATTCGTCATTACTCTGTATGGGGGGAGGACGAATATCAAATAAATTGTTACAGTAGTACTGAATTTATTAAAAATCAACTGAAGAAACTCGCAAATATTAATATTACATATAACGTCAAAGGTGGGATGAATATTGACATTTCAGGAGAATATTAAATAAAAATTTCAACAAAAAAAAAAGAGGATGAATTTAAAAAAAGACGAATATTGAAGTTCCATTGTATATAGGGTGAATGAGACCACCCATATCAGCAATTTTTTTTCAAAAACGGTTATTCATAGAGAGCTGGGTTAAAAAAATTTATTATAAAAGCCGTAATAAAGAATCGAATGGTGATATTATTATTTCTCGGAAAGGTCGGCATCCCGAGTAGTTTGCTCCAGAAACTCCGGAATTCTAAATGGCACCGTAGGTCAAACATAGTATCGTTGAAAAGATCTTTAAGAAATAAGCAAGTTTTGTAGGAAAAAATATTTTATTACTCCCACCCATTTTAAGTAATATTCGATTGTATATGGGTGAATGAGACCACCTGTATCAGTCATTTTTTTCAAAAACGGTAGGTCGTAGAGTTGGGTCAAAAAAATGTATTATAAAAGCCATAATACAGAATCGAACGATGATATTATTATTTCTCGGAAAGGTCGTCATCCCAAGTAGTTTGCTCCAGAAACTCCAGAATTTTAAATGGCACCATAGGTCAAAAGTGGTATTGTTGAAAAGATATTGCAAAAATAATCAAGTTTTATAGGAAAAGTTATTTTATACCTGCGACCCTTTTTAAGTAATATTCGATTGAAGTTGTGCCATTTAAAATTCTGGAGTAAATTACTCGGGATGCCGACCTTTCCGATAAATAATAATATCACCAATCGATTCTTTATTACGGTTTTTATAATAAATTTTTTTGACCCAACTCTCTACGACTTACCGTTTTTGAAAAAAATGACTGATACGGATGGTCTCATTCACCCTGTATATTAAAATGTAGTAATAAATCTGAAGCGTATGTTATTTTACATATTACATTATTAAGCAAAATAGCGTAAAATTTTAATTTTGCAGAATATCTCATCAGTCTTGCATTATAGCGATAATGTTATCAAGTACATTTTGATCCTATTCAGAGTAGAACTACAGTGTTGGTATTTTTAAGAATTTAAACAAAATTGTTTAAACTAGATTTATTTAGTAACAATATAAAATATACAAAGTTATTTGCCATTCATTATTACGGCATTTTCACCCACTTGACTCTACTTTATACCAGCTCAACTTGGTATAAGTTAGGTTCAATAAGAGGTACGCCGGAGTATACATAAAAAAGGTGAATCAGGAATTTTTTTCGCAAAAACATTTATTTTGCTTTAAATTGTTTTATTCAAGAGAAGATACTACAGGGGTCAGGCCAGGACTGGCTAGGTCGGTGATCGCCGAGGGCCTCCGACCAAAGGGTTCAAAAAAGTGGTTTGTATTTTTCATATACCTTCCAAGTGTCAAAATAGCGGAAATGTGATTTTCAAGAATCTCCCCTCTTGGTAAGGGGGCTCCTCTTCAGTCTATAGTCGAGAGCCCTCAAAGGAGCCAGTCCGGACCTGACAACAGGGTTACAATTACAATATACATAGAGGTATATGAAACAAATTTTTTTATAAAACGAAAAAGTATTTATAGCAATCAACGTCAACCACATGATGATTCCAGTGGCAACTAAATCTAGAAAATGCTGGACTTATTTACTTCACTTATTTACTTTCACAATGTGCTTTGGTAGATCTTCTTGTAAAAGACACAATCAGTTTTTTCGTAATTCCCAAAATTTTCGAACTAAAACTTTTTAATACCAAAACCACAACTTACAGGGTGACCGGCCGCCGATGTGAACATAGGAAAATAAAAAAAAATAATGTTTGAAAAAATTTGAATTTAAAAATAAAAAATACAAAAATCTACAAAAACGTTTTAGTTGACCGTTCCATTAAAATAATTAGAAAAATTATAGTTGAGAATGCGGTCATTAATGATCTAAATATAGATCCGAGTTTACTTCTTACATATCATCACACAAAAATAGGAACAACCAGGTCCGTCTAAGGGATACGAAGTTAATTGAAAAAATTAGCAAGAAAAAATTATAAAATCAAAAGACACCTTAACGGATTACATATGTTTCAATCTTAGGACGTTTTTACACGTGCCACTGATATCATCAGATCCGTACTGGTTTAATGAAAATACAACTTTACTTACCAAATCCTTCAAAAAACTCGATCCCAAAGGTCCTGACTGTACACCCATCTCTGTGATAATAATATGTAAGAAGTAAGTATGCAAGTGCCTATTATAGTTACGGCAATTAATCTTGCAGTTTTGCCAACCTCCGGAAGAAATTGAAAATTTGGTTGTTCCTATTTTTGTGTGATGATATGTAAGAAGTAAACTCGGATCTATATTTAGATCATTAATGACCGCATTCTCAACTATAATTTTTCTAATTATAGGAAAATAACATAGGAAATATATTTTTTTTAAATTCCTGCTTCCCATTATAACGGATTAGAATGAAAAGAGTGTCAATTTAAAGAGGTTTATTTTCCGCGTCTAAAGACACCCAATCACTTGATGGTTTATTCTTTGATCATTGTTAAAAACTAAAAATAAAATGACAAAGTAGCACTTTTAAATGTATATTAGATGCCTTGTTTAATTCATTTCAATTGTTTTTGTTTGAAAACTAATTTTAAACGCAAGTTTTGACAGTTCAACCATCCAAAGCAGGTCTGATTTTTAGAAAATCGCTTATTTTAATTCTACATTTTTAACATTATTAAAGAACAAAACATCAAGTGTTGGGTGTCTTTAGACGCGGAAAATAAAACTCTTTCAATTGGTATCTTTTTCATTCTTATGCGTTCTGATGGGAAGCAGGAATTAAAGAAAAATTAATTTCCTATGTTAAATAGTCGCTATTTGATTAATCTTCTATTGTTTTCAAAATCTCGATCGTAGCTTAACCTATCGACCTATCTACTACAGAAGTAAACCAATTCAGACATTTTCGAAATTCAGTTGAAACCAGAATTATCTTGGCAACTGGACAGGTTGATTGGTTTATAAGAGTGTTTTGTTTTCATAAACTTTTATAAAACATCTTTGTTTTAAATACTACTTTCTTTTAAATAAAAGAACTTTAAAATAAATAAAATCACTGTTTTTGAGTAAAAATTCCTGAAATTCACCTTTTTCAGGTCATGTATTCTGGTGTACCCACTTAACTTTATTTACACACATCTTTTGCTGCATTCCCTTGTATAATTGAAATGCTACTAACAATTTTTTAGATAAAGGTAGTATATTTGGTTGGTGCTGTACGAAAAGTACGAAGTGTACATTACAGTAGAACCTTGATTATCTAGGTGCGGTTTATCCATGTTTACTTATTACATTAGTTATCCATGCGCCGATTATCCGTGCCTATGTACTATATATTATGCAGGTGTATATTTATGTAAGTTTGAAAAACGTGTATCTGTGGTATCAGGTGTATCTGTGTATAATCTGTGGTAATGTAATCCAAAAACTGCTAATCTAAATAATAAATTCATGACTGCAAACCTGGGAGTTTGATTGCATTGATGATGATGAGCATTGATTATAAAAACATCTGGTCCAATCCAGCAGTTCTAATGCAGTAGAAGTAGAGAGATTAACACGTATTTTACCATGAAATGTAGTTTTTATAACGAAGATAGGTTAATAGTAATATTATCCATGTTAAGCAAGGTTCCAAACAGGGTACACCAATAATCGAGGTTCTATTGTGTATTTATTAGCACAAAGATAAAATATTAATGTTTCAGAATAATGAGATACTCACATCATTAGCATTGCTACTTTATGATCAGTTAGCTATTAACAATTACATTCGTAACAAATTTTTGATGATCCCAAAGTGTGCGTTTTGTAAAATGGAAACAGAAGATTAAAATTTGTAATCTGCAGACTACAACACTAACAAAATAAATATATTTAACAATAATAATTCATGATAGATTAAAAGCATCAATAAATTAATAATTACGTATTTCATAGTGGACCTGGATCGATACCATCATGAGTTTATAAGGTTTCAGTATAAGTTTACTATGCAAAATACTGCAATATTTTTCTTTCAAAACTTTACATTTATTCTATTAAGTACCTATCTGCTGAACAATTGAAGAATACCCTGGATAATGTGAGATAAATTCTGTGATGAAAAGGCAAAAGAATATAAAGTAAAAAGTAATCATTTTACAGAAGTGTCAAAAAACCTTTTTTAGTGGAGACGATTGAATGTTCTTCCATAGTGATCCAAAGTTTTCAGAAAACATATTCGTAGAATATAAGTATACCAGAGTATCTATTTGATATCAACTGAAATCGTTCTTACCCAACTTTTAGTGAAACTTAAAAGAATCAATCAATAATAATATACCTTATTTAGAAAATTTACTGTAAGAATGCCCAAAGTACCCAAGCGCCAAATTACCCCAAGGTAATAAAAATATTAAAAAGCAATAGGTAGACTTAAAGACATTTTGGATTTTCATCACAGAATTATGAGGTTGTGCAAATATTTTATAAACAAATTTGTTTGTTGTATTATTATTTTTAAAACTAATTGTTACTGAACTATAAATGCATTTATTTAGAGTTAAAATTGGTATAATATTGCATTACATTATTACAAATTTTCATTTCAAATAATTTTTTTCTTATGGCAATAAATTAAAAATTGAATATTATATTTAACAAGATTTTTATAAGTATAGCTACACTACCATCTTAATAATTAAACATTTAAAAGATTTCCAAGACAAATTTGTAATATTGTACTTATAATTTTTCAGTTTTAGTTAATTTTGTATCACACAAATCAACATGAGAGAATTATTATTTTTCACATTTTAAAGGGGGCCAAGAATAAAAGAGTAGAGTAGAAAAAGCATTCAATCACCATGACTTTTCACCCTGGGCCCCCTTTGCTGTCATACATATTCTAAAGGAGATCGTTTACCTTTTCCACGTTGTTCCACCAATCGTTCACATAATTTCTTTACTTCAGATAATATCCAAACAGATGAAGTTAATGCTAATAAAAACACCATATCTAAAACAATAAATAATCATGGTAAATAAAATATTAGCAGCTCCGACATAATGACACCATAGTATAATACTTATAGAATAAGTAGTTTCACTTGTCGCCTTTACCATTGTTCTCGGTGATCACGAGTTGAACTCACACATTCTCCTGTGTGCAAGTATTGAATGTATCGAATTCAAGGTAAATATTTGTATCTATTTAATTACCTTGTATTAAATTGATGTAGTTGCGGTATATCTGTAGTGCTACGGCAGAAGTTGTTGCAGAAGACATATTATTAGCTTCTGCCATAGCACCACATATGTAATCTTGACCTATGATCTTGACTTAATCCTGTATGCTGCCGACTTAAAATTAAAAATTGTAACAATGGAGAATGTGAATTACAATAATGGTCAAGTGAACCTACTTATTCTATAAGTATTATTATACTATGATGACACTATACTTTTCAAAATGCTTACTTTAAATTATTTATAATTAGTGTTCTGATTAGATTTTGTTATCTATACTTTTTTATTCAAAATATTTTAATAATAAAAATGTTACTTACCCCACCACGTAAGAGCTTCTGTTTGAAAAACTTTCTGTAATGGTGGCGCATAAACTACTAGCATTTGCCCTATTACAGAAAGAGTGACGGCTATCAAAAACATTTTATTTGTAAAAAATCCAATCGAAAAAATACTCTTTGTTTGTGAACGACAAGATAATGCATTCCACATATCGAAAAAAACAAAGCAAGTAAATGTCATTGTAGTATCTCGTGCAGTAATTCCTTCGGTGCTCATCTTAAAGTAAAAAAAATTGCTAGCTAAACAAATATACCTAATTTTCATAAATTGTACGACTTACCTCCTTCTTAAAAACCCACAATGTTCCTGATATTATCACTATTGCTGATAAAAGTACGTTAATAATAAGTGCTCTTGTTATTATTGGTTCTTTAACATTGCGAGGTTTCTGTTTTACAACATCATTTGAAACAGGTTCAACTCCTAAACTTTGAGCTGGAGGACCATCCATTATTATATTAATCCAAAGTATCTAAATGGAAACAAAAAAGAAAGTAGGTATTATAAAAGTAGGTACAGAATATTTTATTTTCTATTGTGACTATTCAATATTTCTCAATAGGATAGGTTTATTCACTTGTCTTACTTGGAACTATTCTGAGTAAACTAGTGTAAAATAATTTGGTGTATAGAGAGTAGGTAGTGTAACGTAAGTAGATTGGTATAACATACATTGCGGTTGACAAACAAACGCGATTTTGACATTTAAGTGTAAAAAATTTGCAATAATAGTTTTTTCCATTCTAATTAAAATGACTACAATTAATTAACAACTATTTTCTATTTCTACACCACTTTACACTATTCTACACTTGCCTTGACGACGGTGTAAGTTAGAATAACTCCAAACTGTTTGGAGTAATCTACACTGGACAAACCAATACGATCAATTAATTTACCTTGAAAAACAAACGTAATTTTTCACACTAACTTACTTGGAGTAGTTCAGAGTAGACAAACAAACAGATCTAACTAGAAGTTTTATACGAAATTAAAATTTCGTCAACAGATTGATTCAAACCATGAGTCATTCTCATGAGATTTAAACTCATTTGTCAAATTTATATGAGAATCCGAAGTGATCACACTTTAAAAACTTTTAGTTTAAAATACCTTTATAACCTCGGCCACAAGTAACCATAAAAAATGATAAATTTATAAATTATAAAAACCTCGTTTTTAGAAACTCGTTATTTAATATCTATTATATTATACTCACTTGCATGGCATTTAATGGATTAGGTATTCCAATCATAGTAGCTAAAGCTATAAGTGAAAGAGCAGCAATAGATGTTGATAGTTGAAATCGAACAAAATTTCGAATATTGTAATAAATTCCTTTACCTTCTTCTATAGCCGATCTAAAAATAATGTATTCATTATAAATTTAATATTTTATAGAGGTGAACTATCTTACATAATAGTATGAAAATCATCATCAACTAATATCATATCTGCTGCTTCTTTACACACATCTGTCCCATTTCTGCCCATAGCTATGCCAATATCAGCTTTCTTAAGAGCCACCCCATCATTTACACCATCACCAGTCATACCTACAATATGACCAGTTCTTTGTAAAGATTTTACTATAGCAAGTTTGTGCTTTGGTGAAACTCGATAAAATACAGTCGTATGAGGTGAAGCTGTATCTAATTCAATTTCCGACATATTATCTAACTGTTCGCCAGAAATAATTTGGGAATGTAAGGTATCTAAACCAATCATCTGTGCTACAATGTAAACAATAATTCAGTATCTAACTAAATAATTCAATTTTTAAAGTAACTGTCAAATAAAAATAATATTTACCGATTGCTACTGCTGTATCTGCAGCATCACCCGTTACCATCTTAACATCAACTCCAGACTGCAAAAGAGTTGTGATAGATTCTCTCACATATGGTCTTGGAGGATCACAAATGCCCACTAGCCCAACGTAAATAAGTTCTTGCAATGACGACCCTTTGGCTAAAGCTACAACCCTTAATCCCTTTTTGCCAACTTCATGAGCTTCTGCCATAAAATCTTGTTCTTTTTTGTTTGTAAGTGCTTGATAAATACCGTTATAAGAATATTTAATACATTTTGGAAGTATTTTTTCAATAGCTCCCTTTACAAAAAATATTTCATATTTATTTTCATCATATTTTGGAATACATTTAACTGCCATCATTTTTTGCTCAGAACTGAAAGGATATTCTTGTAGCCTTACATATCTTTCATGAACATTGTACATCCCATTTTTCATAGCTGCTGCTAATAATGCTCCTTCAGTTGGCTGCCCCATAAGAATTTCGTTATTAATTATTGCATTATTACACACCGTCCCAACCTAAAAAATAAAATAGAAACAATTATTAAAATACATAAGCAAATTTTAAAAGTATTTTGAAAACAAAACACAATTTTAAAAGTTAATAACATAATAACCCATGAAAATATCATCAATCCTTGATTAATTATATTAACACTTAAAAAAACGATATCAGCACAATTATTATTTAAAATGTAACAATTCTTTTAGCAGTTGTAAAACAATTATTTTGGAAGTGTAATCACTAATCAGTAATCACTAATCACCCTCTGAAATTAGAGCAAAACACGAATTTTAGAAAATCTATATATGGGGTGGGCCATCTGTTGATTTCTTTTCGAAACTGTTCAATATTAATTGTTGCTATATTGAAGAGAGTACACCTTTCGATTACACTGTGCAACAATAAAAAAATCATGTCACTGAGCAAAAGTGAACGTTTTTATCAAGCATGTCCTACCTTAACTAGAAGTATGCTTCATTTACATGAAAATACATCAATGACGTCACTGTGTAAAGGCGAATATTTATCATCTATCAAAATCAAGGTATCAATAATGCAAACTTTCGAAATAACACGCACTTTAAAAAGAAACCAACAGATAGCAGCCCATTCTATAATAAGGACTTTATAGATTTGAATGAAACAAATACAAAATAAACCATTTTTCGTTACGCCGGACGTATTTGAGCACTTTTCGTGTACGTTTTGAGGTACGTAAAGAGATGGTTTTCGTCGACATTTGCAGGAAAAAACCAATAAAAATGGTATAAAAGCATAAGTTTCTACTGTATTATTTACAAAATATGTACAAAAGGAAAGTATTATAGAGACACGTCCCTCTATAGTACTTTCTATTTACAATATTTACAGAGAAACGGAAAGAAGCATAGAGTCACGTCCCTCTATACTACTTTCTATATGCAATATTTAGAACGTGATAGTGTAACTTACTTTGGCTAGCATATAATAGTTACTTATTTGGCGCCGTCGAGACAAATTGCTGCACGTGTTCCTTAGTAAACACTAACACGGCAGCTTATTTAATGTCGCGCGGCGCATCATTGTTCCTCCAGCAAATATTACGCACATTGTGGAATCCACTTATATCTATTCCATCCTGTGCTATAAGGGTCGACTTAACCATAGAGGTGCACCACATACGCCAGACACGTATCCTCGTCGACGTTTTGCACAGTACAGAACGTTGAAAGTAGACGGCTAACGAAAAGTTCTTGTCATCACACGGAAAAGTACTATTATAACTAGTAATAAATGACATATTTTTCTACACGATCACTAGATAGTTTTGGGGATAAACCATCCCAAAACTTTAAAACTCAAAAAAAAATTTAATGCCACTGAATTATATTAAACTATATACAGCAAAAGATATTCGGTATTTAATGGTTTTAATGGTTAACTAATATTTGTATTCCTGACGAAGTTTAAAATAAACATAGCGAAACGTTGAATATTAGATACATAAACCATTAATTAACCCTGTATCGGTTTTTGTAACCATACGGTTACATTGCACTTTAAATTGCTTTATCTCCTTTACAACACGCTGTCAATAATTTTGACTTTCATTGGTATATAAATACAATATTCGGCGACCACTAGGTCACTAGGAGATCTACAGAACGATCTCAAGTTCAATAGGAAACTTAAAAAAGATGAAAATTGCCACATGGTTTTAGCTGAGTATATTGCTGCCACCAATTGTAGTGCATATTTTTCGTGTTTTTTGAATAAATAATAGGTTGTTATGTTACGTAACATATTTTTGTTATGTAAAATAGGTAAAGTCCTTGCCAAATATCTGTGCGTCTACGTCACTAATTTCTGATTAAGAAATGACGTACTGAATATAATGTAGGACGTCGTTCAGCTTTAGTAAAAAGAGTACAAAAACATTTGCATGTCTTGTTGACCGAAACTAATAAAAGTCGTACGTTACTAATATTGCACATTATAGAAACAAGCAATAAAAAATTAGTATGTCTGAGCTATTACCATAAATAATGGGTAAAAATTTTTGATTTATGTAGTTGTTACGTCTACGTTTCTATGGTAAGAGAGAAAGTTGCATTAAATTAAAAAGAAAAGATGCATTTTAAAAAGCACTCGTTTGACTCATGTTTTCCAGCTTGATTCATACCAGTTTCAACTATGACGTAGACGCACAGATATTTGGCAAGGACTATATATGAATATTTGGGAAACACAATTACTTACTAATTTTTTGTTTTCACTATCTAATTTGTTTTTTATAAGGGCAATTACTTAAGAGCGCGCTGCAAATTTTGCTGCAAAAACATGTTTCAATAGATGGCGTACCCTAAAATATTAATCTTTTATAGTTATCTTTTCACCAAAACAGAATTCTAATAATTTATAAAAGTCATATGAATAAACGATAACTAAGCTAGGCAATAAGGAAGTTTGAGCTTCCAATGTTGAATATTTACAAGTATATTCCAAAAAGATATGCACATGTGAAAATACTGAATATATTTAAAAATATTTATCTTTGAAAGTTCAAACTTCGTTATTACCTAGCTTAGTTATCGTTTATTCATATGACTTTTATAAATTATTAGAATTCTGTTTTGGTGAAAAGATAACTATAAAAGATTAATATTTTAGGGGACGCCATCTGTCGAAACATGTTTTTGCATCAAAATTTGCAGCGCGCTCTTAATTAAATTAATTTAAAAAGTCACTTTCAAAATAATTTTAAATAATTTTGAACATGTAATATAGTTATTTGATGTTTTTAAAAGCATATTCTTCAATAAAGCATTTTTTGGTTCATTTTTAGTGCCTTTGCCCGAAACAGGGTTAAGAATCGAATACCCTGAAAATAATAAAAAATAAATTAATAAAAAAATGGACGAAAAATAAACTTAACATAATTTTTAACCCCATTTAGAGGTAGGAAACCTTTTTTAACAAAAGCATGCAAGAATAGACCTCGTTGAGTGTCCCTCTGTACTATGCTGTAACTGCAATTAAAAAGTTAAAACCATAAAATACCAAACATCTTTTGCTGGACTATACACCATGTTTGAATAATATAACTTTTTACAATTTTTGAGGATGGCTTTAAAATTATTATCGAAAACTTTTAAAATCATAAAAATGTATGAAAATACTTGAAGTGACTATTTGAAATCGCAATGTGTTATTCTATAATAATATGTTACAGTGTTAAGTGTTAAAGAGCGATTTAAAAAGTAGATTTTAACCACTTCATTTAACAAGGATGTGACATACACTTTAGGTTTGTTCCAACTAGCCAAGATAGATACTATCTCTATCTAGGAGATCTACTCCTGCTCAATATAAAGATAAAAAGGAAGAAAAGATAAAAAGGAGCGCTTTTTATCTAATGCACATGAATTTTACCTATTGCAAATATTATACAACCCTTGAACTTATTCAGGATCACTCAGATGAGCATCCAATTTAAATTATAAAGGTACAAACGATTACCTATTACGCAAAATTCTCCGACTCTTTCCTAATAGTAACAAACAATATCTTAAAAAGAGAAATGTGTTGAGAAAGAAACTGATGATGTTCATAATATATTATACAAATTTTTATGTACCTAGTTCTGAATTGCCCTATATTATAATTACCTCTAATAAACTATAGATGCTTTCACGAGCATAATCTGGAAATTCACATTTGTGAAGTAAAATTTGGCCATGATCGTTATAACCAGCTCCAGATATCTCAGCAAGATAGCCATCCGATGTAATAAGTACAGTGACTGTCATTTCATTTCGAGTAATCGTTCCAGTCTTATCTGAACATATTACATTTACGCATCCCAAAGTTTCCACAGTAGGTAATTTCTTTACAATAACATTTCGCTTAGCCATACGCATTACTCCTAATGCTAATGTAACAGTTACAACAATAGGTAAACCTAAAAAAAAAGGATAATATAGTGTAACGATTTCTCATTTTGACGACATTTATATAAAAATATTTCAATTTTGTTACAAATTGAGTCAATAGCAACGGATAGGCGAGTGTCACAAATATGTAGAAGTAAATGTATTTAAAATTATCTAAACTAGTTTGGGCCGGTTTTACCTGTCTATAGACGAGAGATGAGCAATATTTTAATCATTAGAGCTTGCACCCAGATGCAATTTTTAGTCGGCCAGTTTTACAGTTGCATGAGTGACTAACATAGATTATATTTTTAGAAAGTATAATTTTTAGGATGAACGTGCACCTACAACTGGAACGTTGGTAATGAGACAAATGTATGAGTTGTATGTTATATGAGCACGGTTAAGCAAAATGATCGATCAAAATGTTGCAAGTAGGTGCTTGGCTTGGCATAAGACCATCTACTCCAGTAAAATTATGTTTGAGAAAGAAAATATTATAAACCCTTAACTTTTCACGAATCTGAGTGGTGGGGGTTCCTTATACCTAAATACAATGATAAATTGAAAATATATAAATATATTTTGGGTTATTAAATTGTTTCTATTTATCTATTAAAACTCTATTAAACGAAATTTGTATATATTATAAAATTGAACTTATATCTATAGCGCCTTTTGATAATAAATAATAAAAGTTACAATTTAGTAAGTTGAAAAAATACAATGACACTAACATTGGTAAATAAAATTATTTAAAAACCGGATGTGGCCATTTACCTACACATTTCATTTTGATATAATGATTTGCAACTTTACTCTTTCTTCCACCGAGCAGTATATTTAAAAATATTTACCCAAGAAAAAAGACAAATTTCATTTCTTTAACCTTTTCCATCTGGATTCCTGCCACAGTAGACAAAAGCTGAAGTTCAAATTTAGAGTGATTTGTTTAAATCATGGGTCAACCTTTTGTTGTATGGGGGCCAAATATTAAATAAGTAAATTCACTGAAGAGCTTTTAAAAAAAAAATTTTAATTCGCTCAAGAGCTTTTTTTAACAAAACAAAAAGGTAAAAGGTCATTTATTTTAGAGTTCGCGTGCCGCACCAAATTTCAAATTTTGCCCGATAATAATGATTTCTTTATGGTAAAAAATTAACAAGCCCTGAGTAAAGTGAGAATAGGTGACTTAAAAAAAGGATCAAGTTGAGAAAAATGGACTTCTTAGCTATATTATTGAAAATTATTAACTTTATTGAGAACGGCAGCTTTTTCATAAAATTTTTTAAACATTTTATAATGTCTAGCAGTGGCCGTAGAAGCCGCACATTTAGAGCTATAAATTTTACTTTAAGAACATCAAATACCTATTTTTTTTAAGAAAATGTTGATGTTGTCGAAATATTGCAAAAGTTGAAAGGAACTGACAAAACTAAAAAATCGTCCGTAAATAACAAAGGGTTCTCTTTTAAAATTTTTAAATTTCTTTCAGTCCCTTTGTCACCATTTGTAAGGTCCATGTAAAATTTCAGACTTTTAGCACTAGCGTCAGCTGATTATGATGAACGAGTGAATAACTGAATCTAAGTAGCTATCAATCAGTGATTAATATGTATGACCATCCAGTAAAGAAATTTTTGTTTAAGAATATAAATTACTTGTTCTTTTTTACTTGTTTTGTTTAAAAATAATCAGCAATTAAATTACTTGTCAAATTAAATAAACCAAAATTGTATCAAAATGTATATTTAATAAAAAAATATTTACAAATGTAATACAAAATTTTTATAAAAATAAATATTAGAAAACAAAAATATTATAACAATAATTATTGGATTTCCTTATACCTATGTAAATAATTATTTAAATATAGGTAAGTATTAAAGTAAAATCTTAAGGGGAAGGTAACGTTAATTCGTGCAAAAAGAGGTATATTTTTGTGAATTTTTTTTGACGACACAGTTAAAATCTATTTATTAAAACCAATGGTACATTAAAGTATAACATTCGAAGAATATTGTTTAATATTTTCATGAAGAAATATTAAAAAATACGGAAATGGCAGCAATTATTCGGAAGCGTCTCGAAAAAAAGTAGAATTGCGGTGCCCCTCATAACTCGGTGGTGGATCATCAGAAATCAAAAAATCAAAGTTCTTTCGTTAGATAATCGTTTTCCCCAGGTAACGCTGGGAGGGTTTTTCGAAATTTCAATTTTTCACTTTTTGGGAACACTTTGAAGGGAAAAACGCGATTTTTGCAAATCGGCTTATTTGTTATTGTAAAATAAAAGATATTAACAAATTTAATAAAAAATCTCCAGCGTTACCTCGTAAATTATGTACAGAAATAGTGTTCAAAATTTCAAAAGGATCGGTGCAGTAGTTTTGAAGTTATGAGGGGCACCGCAATTTGTTTCGAGACGCTTCCGAATAATAGCTGCCATTGCCGTATTTTTTAATATTTCTTCATGAAAATTTTACACAAAATTCTTCGAATGTTATACTTTAATGTACCATTGGTTTTAATAAATAGATTTTAACTGTGTCGTCAAAAAAAATTCACAAAAATGTACCTTTTTTTTGCACGAATTAACCTTCCCCTTAATAAAACAACATTCAACCAATGAAATTCCCTAATTCCCTAATTCTAATTTAGATCGATTCATTAAGAACTAAAATAAATTCGAAAATAAGTCAAATTATAACCAAAATACAACAACGACAGACATGTTTCGATCTTGTTAGTCGCATCAGTGACGTATAGCTGTGAATTTGGTTATAATTTTCACGACCTCTCGAAAAGTGCTTCCACGTTTATTGAATTATAAAACGGGTCGTTTTATACCAATTAGCATTGCGCGAATTATTAATTTTATTTTTTGGATAACTCTGATTTATCGGATTATCCATTTAATTTTATTTATAAAATGCTATATAAAGGTAAAAACATAAAGTCAAATTATAACCAAATTCACAGCTATACGTCACTGATGAGATCTAACAAGATCGAAACATGTCTGTCATTATTGTATTTTCTCTCGAAAAGTGCTTCCACAACACATCAGTGTGTTTATTGTATCATTAAGAACTGTAAAATTTGATTCTGGATTAAATTACCGCTTGTTTCCATTTAAACTTTTAGTATAAACCTAGCTTTACGGTTTTTATGGTGGGTTTCACAAATAATTATTAAAATTTTAATCGATGAATAACAAATGAACCAATAGAAAACGTTTGTTAACGCTAAATAAGACATTTTCTATTAAAGTTAATCATTGATTAAATTTTAATTATCGTTTGTGAAATCCATTAATAATGAATTCGATCAATAGAAAACAAAGTTAACGAATAGTCGACCATACACTAGCGGACTTTTGGCGAACCGGATTCGATGAACCATAAATAAAATTATTTATTTTATACATAGTATTTAGGACCGTAATATTTTGTTATAATACCTTTATAAAAGCAGAAATAGAAAAACATATATTTAGCCTTTTATTACTTAATTTAACCAACGATTTAATTTAATACTGAAATCGAATTACTGTACGTTTCTAAAATGCAGATTAGCAGACTGTTACCAGGTATATATGCAGTCGTCAGCTCAAGTTTAACATTAGAGCGATCTAACAAGATAAAGGAAAGGCATTCGGGAAACAGATCTTTTTGATATTAATAATACTTAAACATCAGTACGCTGACTTTACTTTGTGAAAGTAGTAAGGTGCAATTTTCAGCTAGTTTCGAGAAAAGAGCGTGTGTGTATTTAATGCATATTATACCGGGTGACCGGCCGCCGATGTGAACATACGAAATTAACATGGGAAATTAATTTTTCTTTAATTCCTGCTTCCCATCAGAACGGATAAGAATGAAAAAGGTATCAATTGAAAGAGTTTTATTTTCCTCGTCTAAAGACATCCAACACTTGATGTTTTGTTCTTTAATAATGTTAAAAATTTAGAATTAAAATAAGCGATTTTTTAAAAATCGGATGGTTGAACTGTAAAAACTTGCGTTTAAAATTAGTTTTCAAACAAAAACAATTGCAATGAATTTTAAAACAAGGCATCTAATATCTATTTAAAGTGTTATTTTGTTATTTTATTTTGAGTTTTTGACAATGATCAAAGAACAAACCATCAAGTGCTGGGTGTCTTTAGACGCGGAAAATAAACCTCTTTAAATTGATACTGTTTTCATTCTAATCCGTTGTAATGGGAAGCAGGAATTTAATAAAAATCAATTTCCCAAGTTATTTTCCTATGTTCATATCGGCGGCCGGTCACCCGGTATACACAGGTATTAATAAAATAATAACAAAGAAAAAATCACATTTCACAATGCACGTGGGTTATTTTCCTTGTATGTAACTTGCTAGGCCACGACAGTTATTGGGTATTGCGTCATTTTCTACGAGATAGGTATAAAGTGCACGGAGAACTCGACACGCTCTTTTTCGAAAATAGCTGAAAATTGCACCTTACTACTTTCACAAAGTAAAGTCAAAGTACTGATGTTTAAGTATTATTATTATCTTCTAAAATATTTGCTTCCCGAATGTCTTATAAAAGCAATAAAGGAAATATCTCACCCCAGAGTCAGATAAGGATGGGATAATCTCGGGCTGCTGGGGGATGTTGTAAATAAAACAAAAACGAGTAACGTCGACCAATTTCGGCTATAATTTAGCCATCTTCAGGACTAAAAAGATACAGATTGTGAAGCACAAACTTAGCCGGCAGATAAAGAAGTGGTGTACAAGTCAAATGTGAGTGTGGTAGTATATATTATGTACATTGAACAGACTAAACAGCTCCTGACCAATACGCTAAGACAACATGTTAATGATGCTAAGGCCGGCTCAGATAAGACCGGATTGTCGGAGCACCTCCGTAAAAACAACCATCTATTCAATCCCAAAGATGTTGAGGTACTTGTGGAGGAGCGGTGTTTCCATAAAAGATCATTATTGGAGGCGTCATATATTGGCGTCGAATCTTCCAACATAAACAAGATAACTGATTTTTATCAGATCGATGGAGCCTACAAAGCTCTTCTGCAAGTATACTATAACAAGATCAATGATAGAGTGCAGTGATTGTTGTGTCGACCGGTTGCCCGTCTAGTATTTATTTGCGTTGTGCTGTTTTGAAATAATTTTTTTTATCTATTTGCTTTTTGCTCTGTTTCAGGACATGTTGTTTATTTACTTATCTCATGGCCCTCCTGTGTGGGTTTTTGGCGACTTATTGTATTATATTTTATATTATGGTTTATATTTAGTTATGTTTATGTTATGTTTGCTGGTATGAATGTTGGTACCGGTGATCTCTATGATACTTTTACCTTTTTGACAGTTGCTGTTTTATTTGTATAATATGTATAATTTTCGCAACTTTTTATTGTTTTATGTATTTGGACTATGGCCATAAATCACCACGCTGGCCAGACGGGTTGGTGAGTAGTCCGCAGATCGATATTTGGACTATAGTTGTTTTACATCCGGTAGCAGCTTGTTAGGCTAGCATTCAGATGTGCCTGTAGCCCTGTTTTTTGTTAACGGTGGCAATTCGTCAACTCAGGGGGACCGCCGGCTTAACGTGCCCTCCGAAGCACGGAGACTTGGTCATAAGAAAGTTTGACTCTCCCCGTGTTTGAACCCGGTACCACGCGTTCGCATCCAACTGCGTTAGTTGCAAGGCAATGACCGTCTCCCAAATACTTTACTTTACTGGTATTTAATAGATAATACTTTAAATACTTGATGTTACCCACTTGACATTTTTTATTGTTGTATGAACAGTTTAACACCAGGGTTACGAGGTAATTCAAATTATTTTCTTTATCTACCGGCTAAGTTTGTGCTTCACAATATGTATCTTTTTAGTCCTAAAGATGGCTAAATTATAGCCGAAACTGGTCGACGTTACTCGTTTTTGTTTTATTTACAACATCCCCCAGCAGTCCGAGATTATCCCATTCTTGTCTTATAAGCAAGTTTGGTTTTAAATTTATCGTACGGGTGTATACATGCATTTAGTTAGTTCGAACTGAAAGTAGTGTTCCCAACCAACCAGTTAACCTGATTAGTCAAACTGCGCGTAGTTCGAACTAAGGCGTCTACATTCAATTTTAAGATCGTCCTAACCTCATAGCCCACATTTTTAGGTCAGTCTAACTCGGATCGATCGCATTAGGTCGGCTTATCCTTGGCTTATCTGAGTGTATATGTTACCGTGAAAGTGGATTATTAGGAAAGGTATACAATTCCTAGTGATTGTATACTTTTACTGATCCAGGGCAGTGAAAGTTTACAATAAGATAAAAAATATACTTTCACTAGTGAATGTCTACAGTCACTGATACCGTCCAGGAAATGTGTAATAAAATTTAACCTAACCTCCATAATGTAATATTTTGATTATTTTATTTTAAAATTTGAAATTTATGTCAGACATTTGAAGTGCATTTGTAAGAAAAAGGCAGTTTTGTGCAATTCTAACTGCCACAGTGCTCTGTCGTGCTGCAATAAAAAAAAATATATTTTTTAACTTAATTTTTAAGTTGGTGTAGGTTAAGTATTAAGGTTAAAAGGGCAATTTTGTGCAATTCTAAATGCATGCTCTGTTGTGCTGCAATAAATCAAAAAATATTATATTATTGTTATATTTTTTAATTTAATTTTTAAGTTTTTAAGGTTAATGTTTTAAACAAATAAAGTAATAATTATTATTAAACCCATAAACAGAAACTTTCTTTAGTTTTATAGATTTACATAAATAGGTACATTAAAAATATTTTTGTGTGAAAACGAGAATAAATATTTATTGTCAATCTACTTTTCCTGACCCGCTTTAGAAAAAGTATACATTCACTAGGCATTGTAGACTCTCACTGCACTGAAAAAAAAAAGGTACGCCATATTGATGAACACCATTCATCAAGTGAAATTCATCGTAATGATGATGATAATTATCAATATGATGTACAAAAACTTAGATAAAATAATGAATTTGATTTCATCAATTTATTTTCATCATGGAGGTGAAATAATCATCAATGTGCTGTACCAAGTCATCGATGAGGTTTAAAGAATGATGAATGATTCATCAATACAATGAATTTTATTTCATCGGTTTATTTTCATCATCGTGATGAAATATTCATTGACTTTTTTTTTCAGTGTAGTAAAAGTAGATTTTTTTGGCGAATCAAAAGTAAATTGTCTACTATTCCTAAACAGTCTAGTGAATGTCTACAGTCCCTAGTGATTGTAGACTTTCACTGCATTGTCCACTTTCACGGTAACATATATATGAAAAGACTGACAAGCTCAAGCTGAGTTAGGGCGAACTAACGACTGCATATATACGGGGTATTGTACAGTAAAAATCGTAGATAAAATTTATTATACTTATGTAGATAAATAGCCATAGAAGAAAATCGGTAAGTTACAATAGGTTTGTTTCTTCAGCAGTTTAGGACAGTTTGAAACCGTTTGCAAACCGTCAGACGCATGCGTAGATTGAAAAAGCGTTCTTACAGCGCAGCAGCTTCATCAAACTACACTGCATTTCAAAATTATAAAGTTAATCTGAAAAACGTATTTTTTTCTATACTAAAATCTTTTTCATCAAAATACAGTTTACTATTACAAAAATGATTAACCTATTCGATGACGATGGAAATGCTACATTAATTTATTATTTTAATTCATATAGAAAAAAAAAAAAATGAAAAGTTCCAAATCAAAGCGTTTCAACATTATAAAGTCAGTGCAAATTTTTTTATTTGTCTATAGTTTTAAATATTGAGTTTTTAATTGGTACGAAAAACCTTAGAAAATTCTATTAGGCATTGATTCGACTAAGTTTTGTATCTCTACATTACCTATGTAAATTTCACAATTTTTAGTGCGTTTATGGTCGAATACTGCTTATTATTTTTATAAATTTTTGAATAAGCAGTCCCCAAAAATTCTCAATAGGGTTCAAGTCAGGTGAACATGCTGGCCAGTCAAGAACTTCAATATTTCTATCTGCACACTATTTCTTTGAGCTCCTGCTGACATGCACACTTGCATTATTTTGTTGTAAAATAAAGTTTTGTTCGGGATGGCGTGTTAAAATGAAATCAAATGTTGGGGTAACACTTCCTGATATTTCTCGCTGTTAATCGAAATGGATGGAAATGCCAAATTAAGTGTTTCCAATGCACTAAAAAAGCTCCCCATACCATAAGTGAACCACCATCAAAGTTTCTATTTGAAAAATATCTTTCCTCCTTTCTCAAAACTCTCAAATATCCATTGAAACCATCTGGACCATCTAAAACTGTTTTTTGTCAGAATAAATTACCTAAGAAAAATATAGCATCTTGTAGAATTAATGATTTTATCAATAAATTTTCTTATTTTATCCCAGCTTTTTTAAGCAAATTTTAAGCGACTTTCTTAAATCTCATCTCAAATTGGTTGAATTTGAGACTATTTTCGAAATTAATCGAAGATATTGAGTGGAAATTACCATCGGACGACGTCCAGTAGACTTTTTTGTGCCATAATCACCAGGACTATTTACATAATATTGGATGACACTTAAAGATCTACTTAATCTTTAAGCGATTTCCCTCATGCTTAATCTGTTAGACCTGAGAATATCTAAAGACCTTTTTAATTTTTGGTTAATGATTTACCACGTGTCATGAGATCTTACAATAAAGTTTCATTAAAATATGGTTAAAGAAAAATCAATGGAACAGTACTTTCTTTAGATTTTTCAATTTGACTTTATACTTTTGAAACGATCTAAAACCACAATTCACAATTTAAAAGATGATGTTTATTATTAAGCAATTTACAGCAAATTGCAATTGTGAGTGCATTTATTTATAACAATAGACATCTTATTTTGCGATGAGGACAATAGTTGAATCCGCGGATTTGTTTTACAAAAAATTCATTTTTCTTGATTGACTGTATCATTTTGAAATGGAGTGTATGAATACTTTTGTGTTTCTACAGTAAGCAAAACCGTTTTCAAACAGTTTGCTGATAGTCAGAGCAGTTTGAAAATTTTTTTCAAACTAATAATCAGAATCAATAAATTAATTTTGTAAAAGTTAGCTGTCAATTTTTAAAATAGGTTTTTCTTGTGAAATGTTCATTTATGTAAATAAAATAAATAATATTGTAAAAAATTCATAAGTTTAACCTTCATCCACTCGCGACTATAAAGCTGGCGACTGACTAGTAACTGAACGTTGTAATGTAACAGAGAATTCGATAGTCAGTGCCGTATAAACGAACGCGAAGAAGCGAGTGCGGACTATCAAATGCTCGAAGTTACACTTCCGATCGCGTATGCGGCAATTTGGCCGCATATGATTTTTAACGTTTTCAAGAGGTTTTCTTTATTCAAAGTGCACAATTTAAGGCCGGGACACACTTGTCATACACCACTCCGATCCGACTCCGATCATACAGTCGGACGAGTGTCTGAGAGGGAAATGATACTAGAGTTTGAACAGCGTAGTTCACACCTTTCCGACACGTGTCCGATCCCACTCCTACACGACTCCGATCATGCATCCGATCGTGTTCCGATTGTGCAGTCTATTCGTTTGCAGGAATGCAGGACGCGCGTCGGTTGGAATATGTCGCGAGAGTGGCGAATGTATCGAGCCGGAGCTGGAAATCGGAAAGGACTCGGAAGCGTGTAGGACATGTGTGCCCACCCCTTCCGATTACGCACCGATCCCGCAAATCCCGCAAAATCGGACCGGAGTCGGATCGGAGTGGTGTGTGACAAGTGTGTCCCGGCCTTTATGCAGATGAAGGTTAACATAAATTGAATGAAATATATATATAAATTTTCTAACTTTAAATGCTGCTATTTTAACCTAAAATTAACTAATTTGTTTAATTGTGAACTAATTAGCTATCACTTGAATTATTATTAATACAACTTTTGTAATTCACTTGTACAAACACGGTTTTAGTTCCGATTGAAATGCGTTCGGAGAGCAACAATTTCCAAACTGTTTGAAAACGGTTTTAATATAATTCTTTTTAGGCGAGTTATTTTCTCCTGAAATAGTGTTATCCATGCAATATATACCTAAAGATCTGAGGTTATATTTTACGGTAAACTTTGAATTAAATAACTCATAGTGATGATTTAACTTATAACTGCAATTGCAATTATAATATAACTTCCCTATCTTTACAACTATTGGACCAGAATCTATGGCACATTTTTCTTAACAGAATGTGTAATTTAAGCATATTATACTTAAATTAAGTATAATTAATAAATTATAAACGAACTAATTTATCTACTTTTAAAATAAGCGTTGAAAAACCTAATTTATAATAATCAGACACCCCATCGCCCGAATTTGTCTGTTATGTCGAGATTCTACTGTATTTGAAAAACAAAACAAAATTTCAAAATTATAAGAACGCTTGTCAAAAAAATGAAACAACATTCGTAATAATTATTAGTAGGGTCCGGATTTGTAGGCATTTGCATGTTTTTTTTGCGTACAGGCACGTGAAAAATTTTAAAAGGGGAGCATGTTTTACGCCTTTCTGAATCGTTCTATGTAGTTTTTATTTTGCCTATAATGCATATTTTGAGTTTAAGTGCATATTTGGCGATTTGTTGCCTATAAATGCTTATTTGCTTATATTGGTATATATTTTGCATATTTAGCAAATCCAGTAATAAAATTTTAAATAATTTTAATTATTCTCTTTCTGATATTGCCGCCTTTTGTATTATTTAAAACAATAAGTTTTAATTAATATCTACTTTGTCAACTGTAGGTGATTCTGTACAATAACTGCATAATATTCTATTAATATTACTGCTCTAATCATGTTACCAAGAAGGTGCATGTACCTAGCCCCCCCCATTTCAAATTTTGACTCCAAAATCGTCTCAATCGTTTGTGCAACCATTATTTTCGTTTGTATCCAAATAGTTTTAGAGATATTTCAAAATTAAGCTTGGGGGGTGGGCTGGAGACATGGGGCCCCCTATTTCGAATTTTGACTCCAAAATAGTCTCAATCGTTTGTGACTGTTTGTGCAAACATTATTTTCGTTTGTACCCAAATAGTTTTCGAGATAATTCTATTTTAAGTTGGGGGGGGGGGGCTTTTTTGATATTCGAGTTTCGGATTTAAAATAGTCTCAATCGATTATACTTCGTTTGTGCCTGTTTTTAGCGCATATTTGAGTGCTTATTTTGAAGTTTTTAGAGCATATTTGCCTGCATATTTTCAAGTTTTTTAGTGCCTACAAATCCGGACCCTAATTATTAGTCATCTAATAAGCTTCAAAATAGTTAAAAGCAGCAACAGCTTTACCATTGTAAATCTAAAAAGTTTTCAAAAGTTATTGATATTTACCTTCTGGAATTGCAGCTACTGCCAAACTAACACCAATTGTAAACATTTCTAAAAGAACTTTTCCTTGAATCCAACCGAGTAACATAATCAGTCCAATAATAGCAAAGGAATACATTGATAACTGAGTGCCAAGACTATCCATAGAACGTTGCAAAGGAGTTTTTGGAGCTTCTTCTTCTAACATCATTTGAAATACTGCACCAAATTCACTATGTATACCTGTACTAACGACAATTCCCTAAAATAATTAAAAAATATGACATTATCCACATGCGTTACTTTTAATGTAACGAATGACATATATTTTAATTGGTAGGTTTTCTTTATAAGAAATTGTTAGTTCACTAATATATTTATTGTATTCGGGTTCTGCACAAATGCATATAGATCAACATTTGGAGTTAAGAACACTTAATTTCCTTTTGGTGGTGCATAATTTATTATTTACTAATGTTGTTGCCCATTAAAAATTTTATTAACTTGAAATTAGATTTCATTACCTGTAAAAAAAAAGCAACACCTTTTCATGAATACAAAGTATTCAACCAAGTTGGTTATGTTTACAAATGAAAAGATAACGTTAATTTGTAAATTACCAGTCTCAGGCTCAAAATGCAATAAGAGGTTTATTTTACAATTTTATTATAATTATATTTTTTATAAATATCTCAATGGATCTGGAGCGCTATTTTATAACTATCCATTCTTAGGGCCGATCTATTCATCTCCTCGTAAAGTATCTAATAGCATTACGGGCAAGATAGCTGTTCGTAAACGTTTATTCACCCCCCAATAAGCAACTTCTGTCTTGCAAATATAGGACATGGTTAAGGTTTTTACAGGAAACTTGATACTTATCAGAGAGGTAGGAACTTGGCGCTTTACGAAGAGATGAATAGATCGGCCCTTATGTAGATAAATAGCCATAGAAGAAAATCGGTAAGTTACAATAGGTTTGTTTCTTCAGCAGTTTAGGACAGTAAAAAGCAAAAGTATAAAAAGTGTTGAACTCACTCTGTTCCGATGTCAGTATATTTTGTAACTGATTTTTAAGACTTTTTAGTGCATTTTTTATTTTCAGCATTTTTATTTAAAACCTCTCGCTTTTAAAATATTACATCAAATTTAAAAATTGTAAAATATTAACGAGATTATTAGAATTTTTCTGCATCTATGTAATTTACCGCTTCGCTTGCAATGAATTAATACTATTTTTTATTGATGGTATTATTTATCTTGATCCTTACATTTTAAGAAAATATATTCAAACATTTGGAAAATTCCAAAATGTAAAAGTTTGGCGGATAGTCTACTAGAATGTCCAAATTAACTGATGTCCGGATTAGCGAAGCTATACTGTTATCAAACAAAATTTTATCAACCACTTTCTTGACAAATTTTATTGAAAATGAATAAAATAGTCTACAGCGAAAGGGTGGTTCACTTGAAACAATAATAGCATAATTTATCATATCATCAAAACGAAATTAAATGTTATAACTCTTACATTTTCTAACGAAAATAACATAAAGCAAAACTTTTTTGACGTTTGTAAAAAAATAAATTTTATATACAGGATAGAATCGATTCACGTCAAAACTTAATTTTGTTTTACTTGGTAAAAATATCGCATGTAGTAAGTACATACCTTTCCATTTCCACAACGAACCAATGTTCCCATAAAAGCAATATTTGATTTAGAGGAATGTGCTCCATTAGGTCTTAATACAGGCGAGGTGTGCTTTCTGGCTGGGTCAGTCTCTCCAGTAAAACTACTTTCATCAATAGTTAAATCAATAGATTCAAATAAGCGTAAGTCAGCTGGTACACGATCACCTACATTCAGCAATACAATATCTCCGGGAACTAACTCTCGGGCTAGAAAGGTATCAGGTGTTCCTTCTCTTAAGCTACAATAATAAATAAGTTTTAAAATATTGTATAGATAAAGTAGAGTTGAGATTTTTCGTATATACAAAAATTACTAATGATTATAAAGAAGTGAACATAATATATTGGAAAGATCTAGTGGTAGTATTATAGGGTTTGGTGCATTGTAGCAGTAGTAACGTGAACATTTAGAAAAGTCGCAACTTTAGTGTAGCAGTCACTGATAGGTATAAAAAGGAATTACACTACTAAATGAGAACTACTCAGCAGAATAACATAAACTTTTTGGATGTTATTTTGAGTCCAAATTTTTGGAATTCCTTTACAATTAAATTCAACGAAAAAGAATTTTTTAATTTTTTCAAAAATTATTTAACTATGTTAGAATTTTCTACAATCTTAAATCACGCTCTTTGATCTCTCATTTTCTACTTTTTAATTTCTCAATCGACACTTAAATCACAAATAAACTTGAATACTTTAAATAAACTAATTTTCTTTAGTAGAAAAATAGATCTCGGGATATTGAGATAAAATAAACTATGCTCAAAATATGAATAGGTATGTGGTGAAAAGTTCGCAGTTGTATGTTGTATGTTTATTTAGTTTGCCAAAAAAAATTTCCAAAGAAAGTGAAAAAAAGAGCCATCACTTAGGATAACTGCCTTAAGCTATGCAAAGTTCAAAGCACCCAAGTACTAAAATCCGAAACCCGCTTAAAACAGATTATTTTTTCGTTCTCAAGCGATTCAAGCATTAAAGATGAAGTAGAAATGATAGAAATTAAATCTGCGGCTTACTATAGTTAGAAAGGAGTTACCTTAGAGTTACCCTGTTGTATGTGTATTATACACATATCAGAAATGGTAGTTTTGAGTTGTTATGGGTTATGATTTTGTGTAAAATTATAAGATGCAATTTTTTGTATTGTTTTTGTGCCTATAAACTACTATAAACCTATATACAGCTCCACCAACGTTAGAACCGACTTTAGGGGCGTGTCAGGCGCTGCTAAAATTAAAAATGTACACTCAAATGAAGAAGTTTCTCGGCGCGAATATTTAAAATCCATAAATTATTTTGTCAAATTGCAGTCACGAAATACGTAAAAAATGTTACCGCAAATATTAAATAAAGCACTTTTGGAATAAATTATAAAATAACACGAAACCGAATAACACAAAAAACCACGACAAATGTAAACACACGCAATGATTTGTAACTTTTACAACAGAATGTACTTGAGAAATAACTCAACGTTCATTGGTTCATTCAAATTTTTATCAAATTAGTTGGCATATTTGCCGCGTCCTTTCTAAGCTTGGTGGAGCTGTATTATCATTATAAAAACATAATCTTACCAATTACAAGATGGTGGTACAAGTTTAGTGAGTTCTTGTAGTGATTTTTCTGATCGATATTCTTGCACAAATGCTACAGTGACAACAATAACTATTGCTACTGTTATGCTAACTGCATCGTCAAATTGTTTCATAGATACCGAAACCAGTGCCGAAGCTAATAGTAAAAGGATAAGAGGATTTTTAAATTGTTCCAGGTACTTTTTCCACAGCGGATCCTCTTCTTTAATTGATAATTCATTGTATCTGAAATAAAATATAAAAATTAAAAATATTTCTGATAGTACAAGTTGTAATCACAACTAAAAGCTGAAATAATATTCAAATTGGTTTTATTGTGTCCAAGTAAACTCGACAATATTTGAAAAATGTTTAATTAATATAAAAGGTGCTACAGTAACACTGCATTCGTCTACTCACTTTTACAAAGGTACATGTTAACATGAAGATAACGCTGTCTTTTATATTATTCAACGCATTTGAAAAATTTCAAGACAATCGGACATGTGAAAGCAGGTCAAAATTGTATTGCAAGATTTGTAGCAAACATAAACAAACACATTGAGTGATATGAATAAAAGTGAGCATGTAGTAGTATATACTCCAAATTTTGAAAAATTACTCAGAGTTCTATGAATGAAAATAAAGAGTAAGTAGGTATATGGGTAGATACTCTTCTAAAAAGCATACCTACTTGCACTGAGCATCTACCTTTAAATTGTATTCGTATAATCTGAGTATTAATTTCAAAATTTTGAGTATATACTTCGTGCTCACTTTTATTCATATCACCCAATGTAAAGTTAAGCTTGTAATTAAGACACACCACACCACCTGATCGATTAATTTGGTAAACAGATACTTTTAACGGTAGTACACGACACGGAATTAAAAGAGACTACTTATACTCTATACCTAATTTTTACAGGAAAAAAATTGTTATTTTGCTTTCTGATGAAATCAATGCAGATATAAGCACTTAAACAGACGTTAACCAAAATCAACTCATTTTCATTCTATAATATAATTTAATTAAATCAGGGAGTGTCGTAGTTCATTTTCACATTACTATATTATTATATCCTACTAAAGTTCCATCATGTGTGAGGGGATAAGAATAGAAAGGACTTTAAATGTATCACTGTTACCCACACTTCCCTAATTTATTTCAAAAATTACGAAAAACTAGATAATTAAAAAATGTTAACATACCCTGACAATTGTCGTCTATAAGTTGCTTCTTGCCAGCTTAATCCTTGTCTAGTTTCTACCCTCAATCTAGTCGCAACCTCCTCTGCACCCAGTAGACTGGCATCTTCAGCACTTATCCACATAATGGCACTATTACGATCATCCTGAAAATATAACATTATTAGTACGAGGTATTACTAATTTTTTGTAAGGTGCTAAGTATCACGTCAGACATTATACACAAACTATAATAAATTATAATAAAACGATTGCAGTTATAAGTTTTAAATTAAAAAATCATAACCAGGAATTCAAACAACGATATATTAATGCGTTTGAGATCTTATTAGATCTCAGCGGCATCGAAAAGGATAATCCTGCTGTAACACAAACCTTATCACCAGTTTCAGAAACAAGAGAAAAAAGAAACATGATATAATTAATCACTGATTAGTTAATCCGATCAACTACAAAGCATTAAAAAAGTTTGTTAGCCCTACCATATAGCTGTTTTCCATTAGCTCGTAGTTGATCTGGAACAACTAAGCAGTAATTCATTTCTGAAACCGACCATTAGTTTTCAAGTTATAAATAATTCACTAAGTTCCAAGATTGAAAGCACCGAACTAGCGCATTTTCATTTCCGATCAAATATATTATTTTTTGATGAGACGGTCGGAGCATAACGGTCAACGCTAGGAATGCTAAATACCCGGTTCGACTCCGGGTCAAGTAAGAACTTTATTCTGGTCGTCTCTCTGGTCCTTCAGGTTGGGCGGTCGAGGCGATGGGCCAGCTCCCCATCACCTGTAAAGAAGACAAAAAAGTGCCTTGAACCATAACCAAGACTCGAAAACAGAGATGCTTGTCGAAAGGGCACGGCGTTAGGTAGTTACTAAGCAGAACACACTTTCGATAATTATTAGCCAAAATTACTGCGCGATTATCATCATCCTTGGTACTATATAGCTGAAAATCACAAACTGTTTTTTTTGGGGCCTACCAATCGATCTGTCAAGGTTTCACCTTTGGGAAAATTTATTTTCGAAAAAAAATCAATCTGAAAGATATTCATGGCCATAATATTCCAGTCCTGATTGGGTAATTATACAGATTGGTTCAAATTTTGTTAGAATTTTTAGTCAACTATCAGAACTGGGATAAGATAAGAGCCGTTATGTTATGGTGAACGAGATTCCTTTTATTTTCGCGTATAGGATGGGGACACAAATTTCTCTTTTTTAGGAAAAAACGAGTATCAGTTCAAGTTTGTTAGTATGGTTTAGTTTATCCAGAGATTTTAAACTATAACCTAGATGGCTAATTCTTAATTCTTGTTTTCTATATCAGTACAAAAATAAGCAAAGAATCATAAAAATAAGATTTACCTAAAATCGAATAAAGTGAGATTAGAATAGACGGATTTTTATCAAAATTCTTAAACCCGGTTCACACTATATGATTTCTCATATGAAGTTATGGCTAAAATCATACCATCTTAACCTATAGTTAGTGACGTGGGTGTCTCTGAGACAAGGGTGTGCAATAAAATGACTGTATTTTTGACAATTTAAAAAAATGCTTCTAGCTATTCCTCGTCTGTAGTATTAGGAACATACCCCCCTAACAGAAATTTCTTACAAATTCGATTGTAAAACCTCTAAAACGATCAATTTAGCAAAAGGATGTATTTGTTGGACGCCTCCGCGGCGACCACTGCACTACTTACGTATTCTGCTGTTGCTTTAGGAAGTAAATGTAATAGATAAGGAGGAGACACACCGATATTTCATTAACGCCTTTTATTTAAGTTCATGGAAAAAACGGTAACTCAAAAAAATTCTTTTCAAATAATGTATTCACTAAAAGCATTTTTTAAAGGTTATATATTATCTTAATTTTTGATATGCCTCATTTCAGTTATTACAAAAAATATTTAAGGGGTTACGTGTAGTCAGAGGTGTGAAAAAATAGACCAAGTTTTCAACTCAATTGTAGACCCCACTCTAAGGTGCGATTACATCTGACCGAATTTTATGTCGGACAGTAAAAAACAATAAGAGTAAGACTCGGAAAATAAGAGACAGTAAGAGAGACAGAATTTCTGTCCGACATAAAGTTCATTCAGATCTAAACGTAGCTTTAAAAAAGTGCTTTGCGGTGATCAGTATTTCTAATGGCAGGGATTATAAAGGTTTTTCAAAACTTTTTTAAACTAAAAGCCTCTTAAATTGTTTCGTGTAACTTTGGGTTTTGATATGACTTTGACAAATTTATGTGACAAAATAAAACTTGTTTATTAATGTCTCTCGCTAGGCCTGTAGCGATCACCTCGGATTTACATTTTGTCACCCCAAAATTCGAATCCTAATGTGTAAATGTAAGTATGTAACTGAAATAAAAATTTTATTTATCCTTAGCCAGGGCTCGAACTTCGAATTTCGAGGTGCTAAAATGTAAATCCGAGGTGATAGGTACAGGCCTAGCGAGAGACATTAATAAATAAGTTTTAATTTGTCATAATAAGTTATTATCTAATATAAAGATTACTATAGATATTAATATAGTAAAATGTACGTTAATTTACTGAAAAAATTCATATATTAATAATAACGAATCATAAAATGTGTTTAAAATTAAAATAGGTGGCGTTTCAAAATTAACTCTCATGTGTCAAGTTATATTATATGGAAACCCGAAGTTAAGGCCGTGTGACATTTGTGTAAATTTTGTACAAAATTTAATACTAAATGAGAGAGAGAGAGAGAGAATAAATTGTACAATTTTCTTCAGGCTTTTAGTTTAAAAAAGTTTTGAAAAACCTTTATAATTCTGGCCATTAGTGGTTTATGTAAAACCAATAAACAATAAATAAATTGTTAGTTTAATAGTTTATCTCGAGTCGGTTAGAAGGTTTTTAATTTTATTCAAATTTCGTAAAATGACGGCCTTTAGAATTTTTTTTATGAATTTTGAAGAAAAAATCGCTCTATAATAAATTGTTTATAAAAAATAGTAATTTCGGTTGAAAACAAAATCCTTCTATCAGATCCGAGTTTTTAATGACTGGTCTAGAATATGCTGTATAAATTTCATATAATAAATCAATAGAGTGCTTTTTAAAATATAATGTTCACCGTAGCTGAAAACGTAGTTTTGAGAAAAACGCGTTTAAAGTTTGAATTAATTAATGTTTGAAAAACATTAAAAAGGATATCTTTAAAACTATTTATCGGATCGATTTGAAATTTTCACAGAATATTCTTGAAGTATTGTACTTTATAAAGAAAATGTAAAAAAAATATTAGAATTTTTTGAAAATCCTGACTGCACGTACCTCCTTAAGCATTATAATTTAGCTTAGCTTAGCAAGATTGACTTTGCGGAGTATATTGGCAACGTAGCTCCCTTGACCTTCCTCATCGGGTGAATGACTGGTGTTTGGAAGTTAGTTAAGTAAAGCAAATAAGCATAATGTATTTCTGCTGGTCTCACCAACAACTGAGTACTGAACTCATATAGAATTTAGAGTTGTTTTCTATTAAATTTCGTTTCTAGAGACCGACGCTACAAGAGACCATGGAGTAGTGGGGAGCTGTCGTTTTGTAGTTGAAGACCTTCGATCATGAAGATCAGATCCCCCAAAAAGTATAAACTAGCAAAAACAGTGTCTTGCACTGTCCGTTATCAAGGTAGATAGATTCATCTACCTTGGTCCGTTATGTCCTTGCACTAAAATAAGAAAACCACAATAAAAACCACAACTTAACCTGTGTACTGCAAGGACATACCGATTTTCAATTAATTATGGCTTAATTTTTGTCATTTATTTACTAAAATATACTTTCTAATGACGTAAGAATTAACATTTTTTTTTTACAAAAAAATTGAAGAAGAAGAAGAAGACAAAAAGTGTGCATTTGTATTAAACTTTAATATCAGCAAAACATTGAATCGATATATTTATATTACAAAATAATATGAACTCAAAAAATTAATACTCCTGTAAGTATTATACTATGTTAAAAACTGCCACTAGATAATATAGCCCACGTTATGAATATTAATAAAACATTCAATTTAAGTAATAAAAAATTCAACTTTTAAAAAGTCTGTCGTTTCTTTATTTATCCGTGTGACTTCCACAGCTATGTAATTTTTAGCCTTTTAAATCTCGAATGAGATATTTATCCCAGTATTTCAACAGTTCGTCATCCCAATACTCTTCATATATAAATTTCTGCATATAGTGTGCGGTCTACCATAAAATTTTTTCTATAGTGTGCGGTCTACCGTAAAAATTTGAATAGCCAAAGTGAAATTTTTTGGAAATATAGGGATCCGCATTAGGTTAGTGTTAGTAAACGGTATTTTGATTTTTAATTATTAAATGGAATGATTTTAAAAGCGTTATCTGTACACACTTCTAACGTTACTCAAAAAGCGTCAGAAAAAGGTAATCGGAATCTTTCCTCCACATCTTCTAGCAGTGATGGTCTAAATGTGACTGGAAATGTTGTGGAATGCCCTTCATATTTTCAAAATTCCGATTTTTGCATCTAACCAATTCCTTGTTTCTCAACATGGGCTCAAATTTCCGTAGGCTGGCCACTCATCAGAATGAATTACCGAACCCAAAAGTCGCTTTATTTACAGTAATACTAAACAGTTAGATATGCAAGTAGACTACACGCTATAGCAGCATCCTTTTGACTCCTCCAGTAAACCATATGAGTAAGTTGGTTTCATTCTCTTGCATTTGAAAAATATTACACTCGATATTACAGGAGGAATTGCCTGACCAAGAGCGCTAACACATTATCGTTGAAATGTGTTAACAGTCTAACTCCACTTTTAAAGCTAGTTCACACTAGCTGATTTTTCATCTGACTTATCATTTCTATTTACCAAATAGTCTATTAACCAAAATTTTGGTCTATTGACCAAATTTTGAGCGATTTTGCCAACTTTTTTCTAACTTTCTGAAATATTGGGGGGGGAGATTCCCCCCATCCACCCCCCGTGACCACGTCCCTGCACATCTTCTACTGATTTTAGCGTAATTGAGAAGCCTGTTTCTACATGTCTAATAATTTTATTCGCTAAGTCTCTTCTTGTTTCTTTCAAAAAATTGTTTTTCTACCCAATTTTCTTTCATCACTTTGAGTTTTAATATGATTTTTGAGGATCCTTCTCGGTATGTCATATTTTTTCTCAATATAATGTCGCTGCAATTTTCATTGTTTTATTAGCTTTAACGCTTCTTCCAACATATTTTCATCCCAATTTGATCGTAATCCTCAATTCTTTTTACCCATTTTCTGTTAATCAAAAATTAGTAATTATAAGTTTTTAGTAGATATGTGTACAGAAATTTAGGCCCGGGTCTTATTACCTGTTGCACTTTTAAAACAAAACGGTTAAATCAGTTGTAATATTTATGTGTAATGAAACTATAATAGTCTAGATCATATTATTATTATTATCATAGTTTAATTAATAGAAAACTTAAAATGTTCTACTATAAATTAAATCACTTACCAAAGTGACAATTTGCTTAAAACACGTACTTCAATATGACAACTTGACATCACAGATAACATTGAAGGAGTACTATGTAATCTTTATGCAATTTGTATTCATTTAATTACACTATTGTTACTACCCCTACTCTGTAGATGGCATTATAATGAATTTTAAATTAATTTTTCTGTTAAATATTGACCAGTGGGCTTATTCTCTACTTTCTACTACCCATGGTATAATAATTATACCATGTCTACTACCTTAGTAATGGAATTTTCATATAATATAATCTACCTAGTGCTTTGAAAATTTTCGGAAATTTACTATCGATTGTACGAATTGGTTTTTGCCGTGGAAATCGGCTTGAACCGCAGGCGAGGGCCCATTTCCCAACGGCAAAAATGCATGAGTGGTAGCGATAAGTAAATTTCCGATAATTTGCAATGCACGACAAGAAAATCGCTTGAACAAAAATTTAAACTTGTGATGCACTCTAATGTTATAGATTTTCAAAAATATCAATTGTTTTTAAACTGGACCGAGAGTCAACTGTTTCAATTTGTAAGTAAGCTCACAAGTAGAGGGCGGATTTATATGCGGTAAAAAATATCAATATAAATTTTTTATATGCGACTACTTAGCCGGTGCCCGCGACTTCGTCCGCGTGGAATTCAGTTATAAAAATAATAATCATATTTTGCATATTTCTTTATATACGACGTTCTTTAGTACTCGTATTTTAGAGGGCGGTGTCAGTACAATTATTATGGTATGGGGATCGATATATCAAAATTTGAACCCCCTCTTAGCCACTTTATGGATTGAATTTCAAAAATTCCTTTCTCAGTACTCGCATATGTTATAACAGGCACCTCTGTGCAAAATTTCAAATCTCTAAATCCAGTAGTTTGGGCGGCTGTATGTTAATATATCGGTCAGTCAGTCAGTCAGTATAAAAGACGGTCAGTAAAAAATACGGATAAAATTTAAATTCAAACTTTTTAAATTTGAATTATACTTAATTAATTTTAAAATAAGAAGTTGAAAATTGTCAAATATGGACTATTATAATATTATAATAATAATTTTAATAATAAATTTAAGTAAAAACCGAAAATATTAAGTTATATGCGGAAACATGTAAATATGTAGGGAGACCGGAGCTAGTTGTGGAATGGACAAGTTGTCGAAGTCGTTATATCTAAAAAAAGTAGAAGAGTTTGGTGCACTAAACCAATAACCACTGTTTCACTACAGTGATTTCATTTAGCATTTCTCAATTTAGCGCTGTTAAGTTAAGAGGGCAGCACTTTAGTTCGTCAAATATAAAAATAGAAGCACGTTGTAAATGTTTACGTTGGAATGTGCAATGTGTTTTGTGATTACGCTGTATACTTAACTTCAAGGTAATCATTATAATATTATAATGATAGCCTACGATGTAGACTATTATGCTAAAGTCGTTGTATATTTTTTGCCTTGTATAGTTTTGCGGGAGCAAAGTGCCACTTTTCTTAGGAGGGGGGGGGGAAAGTAAATTAGCGGGAGGAAAAGTAAATACCACCAACTTAAGTTGGTACTTCATTAATGCCATGTACAGGTCTGGCTTTAGGCTATGTGGTTTGGTAATTCTCGCTTATTCTAACAAATATTTGTTTTGAATTTTTTTCTTTCTTTCGGCTTTCGGAAAGGCAAAAAATAGTATATTCGCGCTCGGGATTAAAGTGACTTTTCCTCCTTCGGGTAATTTTTCCACTCGGCTGCGCCTCGTGTAAAAAACCTTTACCCTCATGACGAAAAGTAGCACTTTACTCCCTCGGTGTATAATATACTATTTTTAATGTATAAAAATAATTAAACTTAACAAAAAACTGGTCCATTGGGGTAAGTTGTATTGTTTGCGGGGCAAGTTGTCACATGCATTAACACATATAAAATGTCTACATTGATGTACATAATGCAAGAAACAGTATTAAAATGTTATTTGGAAAAGGGGCCGCTACCATCATGCCGCTACAGTTCTTCGACGGTAGATTGGGTGCAATGCACTAGTTTCAAATATTGGGCGCATGGAACTTGTACAGATGGCAATCCATACTACGTGTGCCGAAATTGCGATTCTGACAATGAAATGTAAAACCTAATTCATTGTGTTGATATCTTTGTTTATAAACTAAAGCTTAGCTGCTATTTTCTCTAAAATAATCGCATATATTATATTAGGGACAACTTGCCCCGTGGTGGGGTATATTGTCGCGTTTTTCCGAACAGGACAAAAAAAATCATAATTCGAAGCGCACTTATATTTTTTCGAATTTGCTTTGTAAATTATCATTCCTAACATATCAAGGTAGAATCAAGTGTACCTACAAGTTTTCTACGATTGTAAAAAAAGAACACCCGGAACACGTAAAAAAAATAAAATAGTAAATTTGCGACAACTAGCCCCGGTCTCGCCTACATATAAATCTACTCTCTACTCGTAAGTCATCATAAGTCGAAGTTTGGACAAGGTTATTTTTTAACCCCCGACCCAAAAAGAGGGGAGTTATAAGTTTAACGTGTGTGTGTGCTCTTTACTTGATGACACGTATCTCCCAAACGGATTCACCAATTTGGCTAATTTTTTTTTTAAAATGTTCTCCATAGTCCAAGGATGGTTCTTACGAAGAGAAAAATTAAAAAAGTTGGCCGGAAAATTAGAAAAGAAAGAATATAATTTTTTATACCCCACATAAATGAGGAATTACCAGTAAGCCGCATCTAGTGCGCATCTACTACATTCATTATTTGACATTTACATTTAAAATTTAAAGTTCAAACCATTATTTTATATACAGGGTGGAGTAAAAATTAATATATTATATTGAACATCGAAAAATAAAAATTATTTACATAATAGGTGGGAGTAATATTATAAACTTTAAAAAGCACTAAATAAAAATTAAATTACAAATTTAAAAAAACCCCAACCCAAAAAAACTCTAAAATTAAACCTCTAAAAAGTAAAATAATAATTAAATCAATCTAACCGTCGCGTTGTCGTGTCGGGGTAAATCCCGTCGGTCCCCCGACACGACAACGCGACTGTTAGATCGATTTAATTATTATTTTACTTTTTAGAGGTTTAATTTTAGAGTTTTTTTGGGTTGGGGGTTTTTTAAATTTGTAATTTAATTTTGAATTAATTAAACTATAGGTACTGGCACTAGATCGTGGGTACTGGGTAATGTCAACGTTTCCCACAACTTTATTGTTGGTATAATACTTCTTGAGCACTAAAATTATTTATTATGTTAATACAATAATGTCACACGCTCATTTACAGAATATGGAATTTCTAGGGTTCAGCAAAATTTTAAATACTTATTTTATTATGAAAGGTTCCATAGCCAAAATAAATTGGGAATAGTATATTCTGTAACAAGTTTGGAATTCGGCATATTCTGCACGAGCGGAAAGTTTGTCACCCGATCCGATAGGCGAGGGTGACGGTCCACGAGTGCGGAATAGCCATTCCAAACGTGTTGCAGACTATACTTTCTATACGACTATTAAAATAAAAGTGAATTTTGCTAACTCTACTATTTTCAAGTTAGAGTTTGCTGAAAAGTATAAAATTGCAAAGTATTATTCACGATTGCGAAACATTTTTTTCTGCAATGACCTAAAGCGATGTCGACCGTGCCGTGCCGGCTACTTAAAAAGCGAAAATTGTTATCTATATTATGATGGGGAAACCCTGCAGTTCCACGAAATAACAATTTATTTCATTACTCATCTGGCAACATTGTCTTTTCGCGGCGAATACTGATCCGTTCGTGACGTAGTATATGAACTATAATTCTATGCTTAAATAAATCAATACTTATACGCAAACTACATATTATTTTTGAACCTAATATTGATTGAATAAACTTACCGAATTTATGATTAATGATGGTGCATCAATTTCAACGTTTTTATGAAAATGTTGAGATAGTTTCTCATATTCAACATTTTTTGTAGATTTTTTCATACTTTGAATTAATATGTTTCTGTAAGGAATACTCCGCCAATTAGTTTAAATATATTTTATGTAGAATTTCCATAACTAATGTATTTGTTTCCATTTACTGCCTAGACGAACATTTTGAACACACGTAAACCGACACTGCACTATTGTGTTGTTTTAATATGTCAAAATTTTAACAAATCCCTTTATTTTATTAGCGACATCTACAGCCATTCTACAAGAGTAATTTGATATGTCAAACACAATTTAAATTTTATTTAAATTGAAGAAAAGGAATCATAGTTTATAAGCAACATGTATAGTTTAAAATAATTGAAAGGGTAAAATTAATTGTAAATAAATTTAATTAAAATTACTGCGACGAGAATTTACTATTGCGATATATTTTATTGCCTTTTTATGTAGAACCAACACAGTGGCGGTCTTTTATTATTTTCTTAGGGGCCCCGTTACTGGATATAATACGTTCTAACTCTAACCATGGCGTTCTTTTTATAATTATTATAAAAATAAATAAATAAATTATCTATATATACCGGGTGACCGGCCGCCGGCGCCGAGTGAACATAGGAAATTCATTTTTCTTTAATTCCTGCTTCCCATAATAACGGATAATAATGAAAATGGTATCAATTTAAACATATTTTTATTCCGCTTCTGAAGACACCTAACACTTGATATTTTGTTCTTTAATTACTGTTAGAAACTCAATAATAAAATGCAAAATAACCCAAATTTAAAAAATTTTAGTTGGCTTGTTTGGATTTTATTGCCATTGTTTTTGCGTGAAAACCAATAGTTTGCAATAAGCTACATTGACAGATTAAAATAAAGGTTAACAAGCAACACAAAGAAAAAGTTTTGGTATAATGGCATCTATCGTAGTAATTTGCAGTTATTACATACAAAGTTTGTATTAAATTTAAGTTTTCAATTTAACTTAAATTTTTGTAATCTGTCAAAGTAGCTTATTGCAAACTATTAGTTTTCACGCAAAAACAATGGCAATAAAATCCAAACAAGGCAACTAAAATTTTTTAAATTTGGGTTATTTTGCATTTTATTATTGAGTTTCTAACAGTAATTAAAGAACAAAATATCAAGTGTTAGGTATCATCAGAAGCGGAATAAAAATATCTTTAAATTGATACCATTTTCATTATTATCCGTTATGATGGGAAGCAGGAATTAAAGAAAAATCAATTTCCTATGTTAATTTCTCTCGTGTTTTCTCGTGTCTTCTCGTGTCACGGTGTTTGTTACCTTCGCCTGCGAAAACGGCTCGACCGATTTTTATGAAATTTTTTGTGTATATTAGGTAGGTATGAGAATAGGTTATAGCGCAAGAAAAATTTTAAAATTCGCGAAAACGCGGAATCCACAAACGATTAACAATAACGTTGCTCTGATTGGTCGACTTTTAATCATATAATACGGTGAAAAAGGTACACGTACAGGGTGAACCAAACCATTGCTATCAGGTAGTCCCACAGAGGTGGGTCTAAAATTTGGGCCGATAGATGGCGCGAAGTGTTTTTTTGGGGCCAATGATGGAAACAAATTCAGGCTGCAACTGAAACCATTCCCTTCATGCATTCAAAAGATGAATCTTCAAACCCTTTAATTAACCAAAAAGCATACAGCAATACACTCTCAAAAAGAATCCACCTATCACAGCGTCAGACACAATGGGAATTGGTACTACCCCCCCCCCTTTTAGCGAATCAGGGCGCACAAGAAGACAGGAACCAACCATGATAAGGAATGACGATAATGCCAACCCAAAAATAATAATTAATTCAAAAGCGAACCTCTCTTGAGATGCAGAAGATACGGTTACGTCGAGATATCATATCATTTATTTTATTTTCGTTGTTGTTATTTTATATTTGTGGTAAGTGTTTAAATTGTTTTATTTGATTTTAAATTTAATTTAATTTAAAAATTAAATTTCAGAGAAAATGGACAACTTTCAGAAGATTATAAATGAGGCGCTAAAAAGCGCTTCATTACTTGCAATTGATGAAGAAAAATTCCGTCGAGCAATGACAAATTCTTTACGAGAGGCGATAGTCCAATTTGGCAAAGACTCCGAAAGTCGCCGTAAAGATTTACGTGTTGCACAGAATAGGGTTACAGCTCAACGCATCAGAAAAAAAGAGAGGAAATGTCACGTGCTCAAAAAAATATTGAAGACGAAGAGTTGTCAACATCACTTCGTAATTTTGAACAATTACTAAAAGAAGAATCATTAAACGAAGAAAACCTTTTTATTAAATAAATAAACGTATTTCTAAAAAAAATAACCTTGGCCTTAAAAAAATTATTATTTTTATTGGGCCCACACATAACCCCCCCCCCTCTTAACAATATCTGGCTACGACCCTGCATACCGTTAGGTGATTAGTCTGATTAGGGTGTCCATTTCCACAAAATTATTTTTTTTTCGATGGATGGCGTGTGACACCATGTGGCCCCCCGCTTTGGCCGTCGAACTAATAGAGCAGCAAGAACAGACGAACAAATCCAACAAGATAATGAAAATGTGCGTATGACCATGTCGCAAATTCGTGTATCTCAATCACAAGAGGCCGAGCTGAACTACACCAAGAACGACAATTGGAACGGAGACAATCACGCCGGTTCGTAGTTAACACAAGCAGAGCAAATGACCGACAACGCCAACAAGTACATCGAGCACTTACATCCGGTTCGTTCCTTCGTCTCGCATTCAAGTACGAGCCAGATATTGAATATTCCGCTCATCCGAAAGTGCTGATTGGTACTATGAGCAAGGAATGTCCCCATTGTCATGCACTCAAATTCCAGCATGAGTCAGCCGGGATGTGTTGCGCATCAGGAAAAGTGCAACTACCGGAAATTGAACAACCACCTGAACCATTGAACAAGGGCTTGCTCATTGGCACGGATCCAGATGGAAAATTCAGAGACGAAAATATTTTGCTGCCACGAATTCCACTGATTCCCACAGATGTGCCAATTGAATTCAAACGCGTTCAATTTCCGATTAGATTGGCGTTCGCAATGACAATCAATAAATCGCAAGGCCAAACGATGTCTGTTTGCGGCTTAGATTTGACCACACGTTGTTTTTCACACGGACAATTATACGTGGCATGTTCTCGCGTGGGCAAACCTTTGAGCTTATTTGTATTGGCTAAAGACGGACTGACCAAAAACATCGTACACTCCATTGCTCTTCGAAATTAATATGTTTTTTTTTATATTTACGTTCCTTATTAAAATACATTGAATTGAGAAAATGAATGGTTGGTGTTTTTTTGTTTTTATCGTAGGTATTTGTACTTATTTTTCCGAAAATAATTATGTTAGTTTATAAATAATTAAAAAAAATTTATTACAAGAAATTAGAACTATTAGAAAAAAAGGTAATTCTAAGGCGGTACGAAGTTCGCCGGGTCAGCTAGTATATAATATTTTTAAGAAACAAACTTTTTAAAAAAAATGTCGGATGTGGTTGTTCGGCCTACGGCCTCACTGGGTTTCTGATGTGGCCATCCCATGACTTTACCATACATCAGGGTTTCTTAACCTTTTTGTAGTCATGGACCTCTTTTAAAATTTCAAAAAGCCCATGGACCCCTTCCGGAAAGAAAAAAACAAGATTTAACTTTTACCAGATTTTATTGTTTGCGAACTTTACATAATATAGTCACATAGTTAGTGTGACAGTTGCTGGTGCTTATGTCGGATTAGAATGTCAAATTGAGAAGCTGTTTTGGATAATGCAAGGCGCATGTCATCTTTCACTTCTAACCGATTCCGCTTCTTAGTTTTTATTGATACTAAACTTGAAAACCCTGCCTCGCAGAGATAAGTAGTTGCAAACGGAATCAGAAATGACATAGCTCATTTGATAGGTCGGGGGTAAGCTAGAGCTAAATAACACCAAAGGTCAACAATGTTTTTTGTGTCAAATTCCGCTCGCAACACTTCTTTTGATCTCAAATCAATGAGATCATCTTTCACGAGGTCTTCATCTTCAATTTTGTCGAGGTCAATCAAAAATGGATTTGGTACCCATGTTTCCTGTTTTAACTGTTCTGGACAAAAGTATCCTTCGAAAGCGCTCTGAAGTGTTTCCAAATGCTTTGACATATATTTTTGAATTTCTTTCGACAAAAAAAAGGCTTAGTTAGATCAGGAGATGGACCCAATTATTATATTATTGCATTATGTTAGGGCAGGCTCGCCATGGACCCCCGTCAATCATTGCACGGACCCCTTAGGGGTCCATGGACCCCAGGTTAAGAAACTCTGCCATACATTAATGATATGGTATTTATATAAAAACAGTGGCATCTCGTTAATCCATTCCCTCGCGTCACCCCCACCATCAAGTTTCCGTGAACCGATTTCAACCAAAATCTAATCAGTTCTAAGTCTTAGTATAAAAGACCTAAATATGAAATTTGGTTATGAAATTCTTATTGGTTTGGGCGCTAGAGCGCACACAAAATTAAGTGACACACAGACACACAGACATTTTTTGTTGATGTTTGGTCTCTTTCAACTCGTTGGACCCCAAGAATTCTAAATCCGTCAATATCTCAACTTTTTTTTTTTTTTTTCAATTTTATAACTTTCCCATACTATATGGTATACTACGTATACTCATATTTGTTGTATGGTAAAGTAAAAATTTTTTAAAATTACTAAAAAGGAAAAAATATTTTTTGCATTTCCAAGAGTAAAGTTGTCACTACACCAGGCACGTAGCTAAAACACATCAATAAAAGCGTGGGGCGCTGTTTGTCGATGATATTATAAATATTACCTGTAGAATATTTACGACATGTTTTCAACTAAATCTTTGTTTTTTTTAAGATTTTGAATATTTTTTATGTTATTTATATTTTTATGGAGTTAGGTGTGAAGGTATATGAAGTAAAGCTTATATGGCGTATTGTTTTTCGACTTAATATTATGCTTCCATACACTGCAATACATACGCATACAAAATTGACTTAATTCCAATAGCTAACAAAATTTATCGTTATCTTTATCTTGTAAGCTGTTAAAAAAAATTTCAAGGCAACCATAGCACACTTTCCTGGTAAGAAACTGATTTGTTTTAAAATATTGTAGTAAAATAAGAAAGTAAAATATTAAGGGCATTACTTTTTCGACCTCTCTTATTAGCTCAAATAGCTGATATTATAATTTTGGTAAAATTTACAAGCTATTTTACCTAATAATAGAGGTCGAAAAAGTTAGAATTTAATAAACGCCGCAATGCCCGAATATTTTGTATTCTTGTTTTATAAAAATATTAACACAAATCATTTTCTTACTAGAAAGGCTGTGCATAAAGTTGCATTTAAAAGAGTTTCAATAGTTACAAGAGAAATTTTAATAGATGCGCTATTTATTTATACAGGGTGGCCCTTTGAAAACGAAACAGACGGGATTGTGGGCAGCAGAATTTTTTTTTCAAGAAACGCAAAAACACGTCAATTTTATCATCGAGGGGGACAACTTTTGCGACCAATGTCACTCCCGTATTGTTTCATCCCTTCGCGGTGTGATGACAACCCCAGAAATGTTAATAGGGATAATATAGCAAGTGATACCTCATTTGAAAGGTCTTGCTTCCCTGAATTCAGCGATATAATTTATTTGAAGTTTTATCAATATTTTCAACAACAAAATTGAATCTGTAAAAATGCGAAATAAATCCGATATTTCAAGACATTTAAGAATAAAAAAGTGAAAAACGCTTGGACAGGTTGATTTTAATTTCAAGGGGGCTACTTTTACTGTTATTCATAAACATTGACAGTTCAACCCCTAAGGTAAAGGTCAAACCACCCTTACAGTCTTAAATGCAAGGAGGAATTGAAACAATTCTTCCATTGAAGAAGCTGGTGGTGAACAATTTGAACATTTATTATTTGAACATTAATTTGTTGGATTAAACTGATCTTTTTATCAGACCCATATTTTCATTCAAAATTCTAAGGGTGGTTTGCCCATTACCTTAAGGGTTGATTTTAATTTTCTATTCTCTTACGATATGTGCACTTTGATATCTGAGAATGGTTAAAACTTTACATTCAACAGCGCAGACACTGGAGCCAATTGAAAATCATAAGAAATCGATAAAATACACGTGTTTTCAATACCATGTTATGATTCAGGTATATAAATTATGAATATTTTTATATTTTTTTTAGAAACTACCGTCTTTCAGCTTTAAAATGCCACCTTGGTCGCGTAGTAGTATATCTCTAATATAAAAATTTTTACAGCTAAAACAGCAAAGCACAAAAATAAGACTTTTCAATTGCTTGATTCTGCGTGGAGCGGAAATCGCGCGTACTAAAATTAAATCCTTATGGATTTTGGTCGTTGGAATCCTAAAGAACATTTCCACACAGTTTAAGCAAAATCTAAAATAGTAAAGCAACAATTTTTATTGTTTTTCGATGATTTCATATAGCGCCACCTATTATTTTTTTGGCACTAATTTCGTCCGGCAACATCCAAAATTTTATTATTTAAGTCTTTCTTAACTTAAATCCTCAATCAGAATGCGGTCAGCGGTTTTTTCATACGGGATGTCTCTCAGCGCCTGCACTAATTATAAAAGGTAATATTCTATCTTACTTCCAAGTATCGCTATATCATAAGGCAAAATAATATCTATTATTCTTGAGGATTCCTCTTAACCTTCGCATGGCATACTTATATTTTAGTTACTTAGATGGCATACTGGGGTCCTGTGGACCCCAACGGTAAAAGGGATTAAATCAATAGAGAAAATAAAATTTTAAGACTGATTTTTGTAAGAAACACTAAACTAGTGTATTTGTCACTGAAGTGAAAAGTATAAATAATCCACCTAAAAAAGAAAAACTTTTAATTATATTCGACATTTAGTAAAATATGGCAAATTTCATCAATCAAAAGCAACCTTTTAGTATTCATTTACACAAAAATGAAAGAGAATTTAACCGAAAATTATTCTATACTATAAACTAGACATATCTACTCTATATATATAAAAAGATAAGAAAAATATGCAACGTTTTTATGCAACGTTTTTGTGCAACGTTTTTATGCAACGTTTTTATGCAACGCTGAGAACAGCTATTGGACGACACCAAATCAACATTATAATCACATCAATGGATGAATCAAAGCAAAGCAAAGCAAAGCAAAGCAAAGCAAAGCAAAGCAAAGCAAAGCAAAGCAAAGCAAAGCAAAGCAAAGCAAAGCAAAGCAAAGCAAAGCAAAGCAAAGCAAAGCAAAGCAAAGCAAAGCAAAGCAAAGCAAAGCAAAGCAAAGCAAAGCAAAGCAAAGCAAAAGCAAAAGCAAAAGCAAAAGCAAAAGCAAAAGCAAAAGCAATAGCAAAAGCAAGGCAACAAAACCATGCGACGCAAAAACACAAAGATTGAAAGATTTATGTAAATGCAAAAATCCGTTTGGTGGCAAATTTGTTATTTTCGGTGGTGACTTTCGTCAAGTTTTACCTGTTATAAAATACGCTTCACCTGTGGAGATAGTCAATTATACTTTAAAGTCAACATCAATTTGGCCAAGCAGCATTATATTATTGAAAGTACCGAATAGCTGGAAATCTACAAATATAATTCAGGGACACGGACAACTCGGCACCGGACAACTCGGCACCGGGAAAACTCGGCACCGGCATAACTCGGCACCGGGGAAACTCAGTTCCGGGCTAACGTGGCACCAGTTGAAAAACTTAAAAAAAATTAAAATATAAAAAATTTATTATATTAAAGAAATTATATATCTTTTTATAATTCACTTTCCGGAACAAACGCTACCGAAGTTATCATACGTGACTTTGCGACGGAAATGGTCTTAAAAATCCGAGGTGACCTTCTCTTTTAAAAAAAAGTCGTTTCCTAACACTAACACTAACCTAGCCTCGACCGGGATCTACCTTTTAATAATGATCCTCATACATTTTTTAAAAGTTTTTAACTGGTGCCAAGTTATCCCGGAGCTGAGTTTCCCCGGTGCCGAGTTGTCCGGTGCCGAGTTGTCCTGTGCCGAGTCGCCGGTGCCGAGTTTTCCCGGTGCCGAGTTGTCCGGTACCGAGTTGTCCTGTACCGTATAATTCAGGACATTTACAGCAATTCAATTGCTTCTAATGCCGATCTCTCCTACAGAATTATATTAGCCTGCCACAATGATGATGTTCGGGCGAGATTCATACCTACTTAAGTCAAGATATAGCTAAAAATCGAAGGGTCGATCAAACAGAAGAGGACATTCGGTTGGAATATGAAGTCGAATAATTAAATTCATTGAATTTCCCTGGTTTTCCGGTACACAAATCAAAACTTAAAATAGGATCTGTTGTTATGCTAGCAGAGCTTTAACAAAGTTGGTATATACATCGATAGGCCTTTGTTTAGTCATGGACAGTTATATGTAGCAGTATCAAGATGTCGAGCGAAGGATGGAATACAAATTCAAAGTGAAAGCAACATAAAAAATGTTGTATGGAAATAAGTTTTTTAACTTGAAGTTATTAGGGCCGCAAAGCGGCCCTGGGGGGTTGGGCCGCGTTAGCGGTCAGGGGGGCGAAGCCCCCCTAGTGGTTCTATAAAAAAAAAAAAATCATCATATGTTATCACAAAAGTCTTATATGACGTTTTTAAAATTGCGATTTATTCAATGTAATCATCGCACTCCGCACCTATGTAAATGAAATATAAACTCTTATATTTTGAAATATCTTATTAATTAATTATCTGAAGCTAATAACTTAACAATTTAGGTAATATTAATTCACTAAATTATGGTTATCAAAGGCCAAATTGACTAAAAAAAATATTTCCACTTTAACAAAATAGTTACGTAAATTGCATACTGGGGTCCCACGGACCCCAAGCTCGCTTAAATCGTATAAAACTTGAAAGGCATACCACAACTAACAGTAGCATAGTGTGTAAAATGTCGAGAGGGTTATGATGCTAAATTACAAAGGTGTCGATTTGCCAAAAAAAAAAATATTAGAACATTCTACAGGCTTTTTAAGATGTCGTGGGGTCCCAGGGACCCCAGTATGCCATGCGAAGGTTAAGTGTGGATGTTTGTTCAAATTTCCTACGTCCTTCGTTACCTATTAACAGTGGTCGAAGTGGAAAATAATTACTGGGGGTATGGGTATTCAGGGACGTGCCTACGGGAGGGGGAGCCCCCCCCCCAATAATTTAGGAAATTGGAAAAAAGTTGGCAAAATCACTAAAAATTTGGTCAAAACACTCAAAATTTGGTCAAGTTGGCAAAAGCCGCTAAACCTATAATACGAAAAATAGACAATTACAAAAAGTTGGCAATTTTGAATTAATTAAGTTGGCAAATCCCCACCCCCAAAAAAAAAAAAGTTGGCTGGGCCCAGTATAATTAATAATTATCTACTACGCTACTTAAATATGTTTCCAAATTGCTTCATATTCCCAATTATGTTTTATTTGTTGCCTTTTTAGACATCCGGTGTAATCCGCATCCCGTCTTCCTGATTTAATAAAGAGCATAATAATTAAATTAATCATTACGTAGCATAAAAATAAGTTGAGGTACGTAAAAGTACGCGTCTCGTGATGCTAAATAAGTTAGGGTACGTTTCTGCAATTTGAAAAAAGTGGGGGTATCCCATACCCCCTCACCTCGACCACTGCCTATTAACATTTTTGCAGTTTTTCTTTAAAAAAAACTGATGGTGGCAGCTTATCAGATTCAAATTACGAAATTAAACTTGCGTTCGGGGAGAAGCTAATGTTGCTTTGGAAACGCTACCGAACACTTCTTTTGCGTTCGGGGAGAAGATTTCACTCACTTTGGCTCCGCCCATTTTCTCATTTCTCGTTATGGTAATTAACTAAGAACCATCTAAGAACTGAGTATCCTGCAAATTTCAAATTTTTGACTCTTATCCAACACGTCCAAACTGTAGCCTGAAATATGCAAATTCTTTAAAATTTCAAGCAAAGCTTCTTTTTATTAAGGGTCCTGTTCGCAATGCCCGTGTAAAATGGCCTTTAAAATGCTTTGTACAGCATATTTCCCAATAAAAGTTTAAATATCTTGGTGGGTTTTAAAAAGCAGCTCTATAGCGGAATAGAATAATTTTTTCTTGATACTGTCAACTTTTGGTAATTTTATTTAAGGTTCTAGATCAATTGGACTAGATCATAAAATCCAGCAGAGGTCACTAGTTGCTCAGAATTTTCAAAAAAAGGAATGTCAAATTTCTTTTCAAATGTAGTAATAAAGACAATTAAAAATACTTTAAGGGCCGATTTCATAATACTTTTAACGAGTCGTTAAAAATAAAAGTGGATTGCTATTGGCTTGTTAGAGTGAACGGACGTTTTCTATTGCTTAGCAATGATCTTTTAGTTAAGTCGCTCCATTAACGTTTTGATTATGAAATCGGCCCTTAGTCCAGGAAAATAAGCATTTAACCTCGGAATGAAAGATAATAAGCTGAAAATTTGCAGAAGTCTTTGTTTTGACTTTTTATAAGTTAGCTCAAAAGTCTCATAGAATCTCGTGTCCGCGTCTTAAGATATTGATGGTCAAAGATGACAAAAACCAGTTTTTTGTATATAGCGTGTTTCCCTTGCTCTAAATGACATTTAGAGTTATTAGGAAAGTTGTTGAGAATTTTATTCTCTTATTATTGATATTATTCATAAATAAGACATCAATTTAATAATATTTAGTTAATTTATATTAAGGGCATACGCGCAGTCAGGATTTAAAAAAAATGATTTTTTTGTCTTTAATTTCCTTATAAAGTACAAATACTTCAAGAATATTCTGTGAAATGATTTTTTTTAAATCCTGACTGCGCGTAAAAGCCCTTAATGCCTTAATATAAATTAACTAAATATTATTAAATTGATGTCTTATTTATGAATAATATCAATAAATATCATTTATTAAATAGTAAATAACTAAGGTTTCTTCTAATTTATAAAGATTATTATGTATTGGATTCCACATTCCTAGCTTTACCTTTAATATGTATTATGGCTAATAAGAGTTATTGCGTAAGACCAAATTTGTAGAGAATAAAATTCTCTACAACTTTCCTAATAACTCTAAATGTCATTTAGAGCAAGGGAAACACGATATCTAGAAAAAACCGGTTTTTGTCATCTTTGACCATCAATATCTTAAGACGCGGACACGAGATTCTATGAGACTTTTGAGCTAACTTATATAAAGTCAAAACAAAGACTTATGCACATTTTCAGCTTATTATCTTTCATTCCGAGGTTACCTTGTTTTTATGCTTATTTGACTGGACTATTTATAGTTTCCAGAAACGATCATTCTATTGCGCTAAAGAGCTGAATTTTTAAAATTCCAAAAATATTTAAACATTTCTTGAAAAACATGTTTAACGAATCTTTTTAAAGAACGTTTTACACCAATATTTAGTCACATTATGAACAGGACCCTTAAAAGCTTTTATTTAACTTGGTGTTACCGTTGTCCGTCCCTTGGACTTTTTCGAGGCCGTTTTTAACCAACTTCCCGAAGTCCTAGAGAGCTGAAATTTGGAACATAGCTTTCACTTGCAGCGAATTTTCATATATTAATTTTGTGTCCCAAAATTCCGCGAAATAAGCGAAAAATCGGGAAAAAACTGAAAATAATAAAGCGCATTGTACAGTTTTACCATACAGGGTGAAAAGTTACATTACTAAATCGCATTCGCATTTTTAAGGACCGCATTCAGGGTGAAATTTTTTGTCTTAATGATGTATACAGGGTGAAGCATCAAACATCAAAAACACATACCAGAGGAATTCTGAGGTCCATTTCCCTGCCGCGCCCCCTCCCCCATTTCGATTTTTGGATGAAATTTTATGTTAATCGTTTGTGTACGTTTGTGCATTCAAAATTTTCGTTTGTGCAAATACCGTTCGCGAAATATTTACAATTTAAGTGAGGGGGACTGGGGAAATGCCCCCCCCCCTCGCGAATTTTGGATCAAATTTGGTGTCAGTCGTTTGTGTACGTTTGTGCATTTATTATTTTCGATTGTGCAAGCACGGTTAGCGAAATGTTTGCACAAACATACACACACATGCACAAACGAATGACACAAAAAAATTTCCAAAATTAGAAATGGGGGAGGCGGCTGGGGAAATGGACCTGGAATTCTGATAGGATGAAGCAGGAGCTATATTTGACAAACATGACTAAAAAATTAAAAATAAAAAATTAAATAAAAAATTAAAAATTTTTAAAAAAAACCTTTTATTTAAAATTAAAAAGGTGCACTAAAAAATAAAAAATAATTTTAATAAGAATAAAGAAAACTTCTTGAAAACATCAATATAAAAGCGTGGGGCTATCAATTGCTTACTTACCTTTAAATAAATTAAAAAAAAATAAAAAACAAATAAATACCTCTAAAAAAATTATTTAAAATTAAAAAGGTGCACTAAAAAATAATTTTAATAAGAATAAAGAAAACTTCGTGAAAACATCAATATAAAAGCGTGGGGCTATCAATTGCTTACTTACCTCTAAATAAATAGCCCCACGCTTTTATATTGATGTTTTCAAGAAGTTTTCTTTATTCTTATTAAAATTATTTTTTATTTTTTAGTGCACCTTTTTAATTTTAAATAAAAGGTTTTTTTTAAATTTTTAATTTTTTATTTAATTTTTTTTAAACGCCTATACATCCGCGGGAGGATGAATAACCTAAATGGACCTTGAAGTTTTTTTAAATTAAAGGTAAGAACTATAAGTTAGTATCCTGTATATTTCAAATGTTTTTCTCTTACCCACATACGTCCAAATTGTAGCCTGAAATATGCAAATTCTTAAAATTGCAAGCAAAGATTTTTTCATAACGAGTTGACTGAACAAGTCAATTCTTTCAGCTTCAAAATGCCACCTTGGTCGAGTAGATATCTCTAATAGAAAAAATGTTACAGCTAAAACCGTAAATCACAATAATAAGACTTTTTGATTACTTTATTTTGTGTGAACCGGAAGCGGCGGGTGCGAAAATTAAATGCTTTTAGTCTTTGGAACCCCAAAGAACATTCCCACAAAGTTTGAGCACAATCTAAAATAGTGCAGCAAGTTTTTATTTTTTTTTTCGATGATTTCATAATATGTAATGACTCTCCTATTAGTTGTGTTTTGAAGAGCACGACTTATTAAGAATGAAAACTTACCCTTACCTTTTAGAAAGGCAAATTTTTAAAACTTCTAAAATTTTCCAATAATGATTAAAATCATTGAGATAGCGGTCTAATAAAACAAAATAATGTTTTCCGGCGATTCGTGTTTTTTATTAATAACCCATTATCAAGGCTAAAAAGAAAATAATTTACATTAGAAATTAAAAAATTAAAGAAAAATTTATTGAAATAAAGAAAAAGAAGGTTATTAATAAAAAACCCGAAACGTCGGAAAACATTATTTTGTTTTATTAGACCGCTCTCTCAACGATTTATATACTATATTATAATATGGCAGGTCAACTAAATAATTACTATTTTAATGATTAAAATGTTTACAATATTTCATTTGTCACTATAATGAATTAAATTAGTAATTAAATTAGTACTATAACTAGGTAACTCGAATTTTGGCTGTTTTGAGTTAGCTACATTAATCCACCTAATGTTAACCGCTTCATTTAGTGCTACAACTAAATATGTTATATTATGTTTCTAAATATTAAATATCCGCTTGCAAAATGTAGACAAGTCTATGCTGCCAATAGAAATTCTAAAGTTTAAACCTGATTTTCTCAGGTAGTACATAAAAAGTATAATGGGAAGAAAATACACGCTTGTTTTAAAATGAAGTTTTTATTCCTACAAATGTAAGAAAGTTACAATACAATCAAATTTATTTCAAATGAATAAATAGAAAGTGGGTAAGTAATGAATCTCAAAAGAAAAGTTAAGCCACAAAATTAATTATAATCAAGCATTAACTTGTTTGAGTAAATTTTTAAAATCTGTTTCAGTTTGTGTTTCCATATTTGCCATATCTCTGCAAGTTAAATACATTTGTATTTTATTAAGCGAAACAGTTGTTTGACTTTCTACGGATCGAGCCACATCTTCAAAAACCGTTTGTGTATCTATTGTGTTGGATAATAAATCACTTTCCAGCTCCAAAATTTCATCTTTTAAGGTAATAGAATCTTCACTAGTCTGAGTATGTATATTTGAGTCTTCATAACTTAATAAATCACTTTCTAACATAAAATCTGTTTGAGTTTCGATGTTACAATTAAAAAAGGTAGACGAATCAAAAATTGACATATCATTGAAACATGTTTGAGAACTGGAATGATTTAATTCAAAATTTAAGTCAGAAGTATCTGTATAAATGGTGTCATGAGTTGCAGTTGACGTTGAATACAAAACTTCATTTCCCAATAAGTTAGTTTGAGTACTAGACGAACTCCTTTCAATTATGGGTTCAGATCCCATCAATTCAAAAGATGTGTTACAAGATTTTGTATGAGATTTAATTAATTGTGTCTGCGTGTTTATATCTTTAAAATTATGGATCTCGTTTAAACTAACATCAGAAATTATTAATTTTGGCTTCTTAATAGTTAAAGGCTCGGCAACAGTTTGCGTTTCAACAGGTAGAAAATACTTCTTTAAAAGTGTAGTTTGTGACTGTTTAGAATCAATGTTGTTAAGTTTCTTATCGACTTGAGTATATTTTGATATTAAATTGGGTAGCTCGTAAGTCTCAGTTTGACTACTCTTATCGGTTAGCTTTGAAGATGCGGTACTGACAAGTGGCACCATACTTATTAATTGAAAACTTGTACAAGGCTTTGGTAAAATAAATGTTTCATTCCGAGGGACAGTTACTAGATCAGATCCACTAATGCATTTATAAATTTTACATCCGCTCTGGTTCAAATCACAACGATAGCAGCTTTTCTCTAACACTCGATGACTTTTACGTCGTGCGTGCGTCAATAAAGTTTCGTAACAAGAATACGACAAATTACAATCACAACAAGTAAAATTGACTCCGCAATATTCTTTATGTCTGCTCTTGAATTTTAACGTGGCGAATCCTTTATTACAAATCTCACATGTAAATACTCGATCGGCATGAACTTTAAGAAAGTGTTGTTTAAGCAGTTTCAAACTTTTAAAACACTTAATGGTATTATAAGCACAGTTTGTTTTAGGACAGTAATACTCCTTAATTTTGGAATCAAATTTAAAGTACTTCTTATGAGTTTTAAATAGATGCAAATTTAGATTCGACTCGGATGTAAAAACACTGATACATCCATCTTCTGTGCAAGGCAAACAAGAATTTATAGTATTTAATTCGTCACAAGTTGGATAAACTTTCGTAGCTTCCATACTAAAAAAGATTAAATACACGAAGTTATTGCATACTCAATATTCATATAACTTGAACTTACCTTTAGATGTTTCCAAAAATTGTCAAAATTTATTTATTTACCTCAACACAAAATTTAAATGCAATTTTTAAATTAAACCACGGTTACGTTGTTTAATAATAAAACAAAATTGACAGTGGGTCACTAACTGTGAACCCTAAAATTTATTGTAGTACAATATTTCGTATTTTTGGAATTTCTTTTGCTTTTAATACTTTTAACGTTGCTTCACTTCTAATAATAATTCTTTTCGAGATATATAACATATTTTCAAAAATGTTGTACTACGAATTCGAAGCGAACCAAACAGATTTAGGGCACGTTCCGCTTATATTTTAAGTTAGGCAGCATAGAAATCATAGAAATCCAGTGATGATGGGTGCGTTCGTTCTAGATGAGTTATCCCGGTGGCATGAAAACTCGGCACCACTTGGAAAACAACTACTATTGTTTTCATTACAAAAAAATCGTTACCTAACACTAACCTAATTTAAAAAAAAACCTCATTAAAAAAATAATTTCTGCAAACCTACATAATATAGGGGAGGGAGCTTCGTACATTTATGTTGCATAATTACATTAGAAAATTAGGCTACGCCGCCATTGCCTCAAGGTTTTTATTAAATCCGTCAAAATCTGAAAAAGCATTTTTTTTAATACAATACTTTCCCACAGAAGAGACGGTCGTTAGCATAGCGATTAAGCGCATAGACTGCTAATACAGAGAACCCGGTTCGACTCCGGGCGAAGTAAGAATCATGGCCGTCTCCCCTCGACAGGCAATGGCAAACCACCGGGGTGTAATCTGCCATGAGAAGCCTTTATCTTGGGATAAAAGAACCTAGTACGAAACATATAAAGTACATAAATCGTCCCAAAATTAAAAGGTTCACCAAACCCTCTTTAGGGTAAAAGGACCGAGAAAGAAGAACTTTCCCATATTTTTTATTTTTCACTCGTGTCTACAGACAGTATAATTTTGTTTTTAATCCTGAATCCCTACGCAAGCGCATTTGTTTCTGTTTTGTACTTAAGAATGCTTATGGTTATGAATATCAAATTAATGTAATTTTGACAGAAAGCATTATCATGGAAAGTATGAATTCAATTATGTAATTTTTCCGCTCGCTGTGAATCATCCTGTATAATATGACTTCTAAAATTTAAAATTGACCAATAGAGCGCGCTAATGAGAATTTCCATGATATTAATATCATAATTTCTGGTTAAGATAATGTCAAAAGTAATAACACAAAACTTATAAATAAAAATAGTGTTTTTTCATGTACCACACAAATTTTTCAAAATTATGACTGAAGACAACTCCACTCCCGATAAATTTATAAACAGAAGAGAAAATTTAAATAACGAAATATTAGATTCCGATGATTCTTGCAAATTAGATTTAGGTGTAGATCTTTCAAGAAATTTTAATAGAAACATGAATTTAGAAGATACTGCTGCAGGTAAACTTGATAATTTAAGATGTAATAGCATTTTTTATCATTATGAAAGTATTCGTACCATTTAGGTTGTAATGTGAACGAAACCATGAAAAAAGAAGAAAATCCATTTTCTTTCAAACACTTTTTATATAACGACATACCTATTTATCACACACAAGGTGCACGTCCGAAAGTGTATTGCGACGGTCGTCCTATATCGTCAATATCTGATCTTGATCTTCATAATCCTCCTAATAATATGAAGCAAACCAGAATGGTTCCTGAATTGTCATCTGCTTTACCAGATTTTGTGCAAGATCATTTAGTAGTTGAACAGTGTTATTTAAATAGTGAAGATGGTTCTCATCACAATTTTAATGTTGATAATATACCTAATTTGCCGGATTTTACTCCAAATAATAGAAGCAACATAACTTACGATAGTCAAAATGAAGATTCCATATCCAGTGGAAAAAGAGCAAATCAAGCAAGTGCAAACAATTCATCTTCATTAAATTTATCTACAAAACCGTTAGCGGATTTTCCATTAGATTTACCAATCGATTCACATTCTGTAGAAAATCGAAGTTGTTCTAATTCTGTTGACGTAAGTACATTTTAAACTCTATTAATAATAATAGTGATAACAATAAATGTAGCATAGACGTTGTGGTCGCAGCAGCCGAATGGTCGCTGCGCCACTGTTATAAGTTGATTTGATTGCTTATTGTTGCTGTACTTAACGAATTTTGCATGCCTTTATTACTAAAATAAATTGGCTGGAATGTGAAATATACCGTTGTACTAGTTCAATGCAGTAACAAGTAGTACTTTTGAGCTATTCCATTTTTAATGTTCAGAATAGCGATATAAATTTATTATTTAAAGAAAATTTGATCAGTTAAAAGTGTAAACATAATTCATTGAGGTCTTTTCATTCAGTTATGTACATTGTATATTATTGTACTGCTAAAAGTTGATATAAGGGATTGAAAACCACAATAAGTAAAATAATACCATTTTTTTTGTAAATCTTCGAGTTTCATTTAAATTAAACAAAAATCTTGTGATTTATATTTATGACGCAATTTTGACTCTGTTCTTGACAAGCTATTTTTCTTAAGATTTTACATAGATGCGGGGTTTTGACAAGGGGGGTTTGAAATTGAACTGAATATACTGAAAATTTGGCACCGTAGAATTTGAACTTGCAATACATGCAAGCTTATATTTAGGAAAATATTACACTAATTGGCTATAGATTCCATTTAGGCCAGTCCTGGTGTAGAATTGTTGCATTTGATAAATCCTCAGTCCATAACCCTTATGCAGGGTGTGGTGAGCCTTTTAACAAAGGCTTTTCATGGCAGATTACACCCCGGTGGTTTGCCATTGCCTGCCGAGGGGAGACGGCCACAATATGATTCTTGCTTCGCCCGGAGTCGAACCGGGTTCTCTGTGTTAGCAGTCTATGCGTTTAATCGCTATGCTAAATACCTATGTATAATACTTTGGCTTTGTTGGAGCAATTCTTATACATCTTTTCTCAATCACAGACTCGGGTTTTCTCATTTCGAAATTATACTTAACCATTCGCAGATGATAAACAATTGTTTGTCATGAATGCTGCCACGATGCCCGGATTCGGGGGTACCGACCAAGAAGAAGAATTACCATGCATTGAATTGATTTAGTTGGTATATCTGTAATGTTATGGCAGAAGAAGACATCAACTTCTGCCATAAAACCACAGATATAATCTTTAATTAATTCGGTATGCTGTCAACATTAAACTTAAAAATTACAACAATTCTTCTTTAGGTGCTTATCCGATTCCGGATGTATGGCGATCCTCCCGGTGTCACAAACGCCACCCTCTAAAAGGTAACCCCTAATGGGAGAGTTAACCTAATCGGAGTGCCGCGTTCGAAACAATCCCGAGAAACTCTCAGGTTTTGTTGGCCACGATGGTAAATGTAGGCTCGCTCGCAATTCGTGTGGAAAGCGGGGACCGTAGGTTCTGAAATAAACTCTGTAGCCAGGGGTAGAAAAAAAACACAGTGATCTTAACAAGTGTATAATAAAACAAATTACAAAATTAGAGACGTGCTCTCTGCTTACAAACAATAGCAACCGAACCGGCTCGGCTGGTTATTAATAAAACACAGCCCACTGACTTTACTGTCAAACAAGCGTTCGCAACAACAAATGCAAATACACAGTTCTATATTAAAAATGGTGCTGACAACAACACACGTCAGAGACAAAATGGATACTAAAAATGATGACTCACCCCAAGAGCTCTTGGAAGATCTTAAAATGGTGACAAGTATGCCACTTGCAACCGACGTGTCCTCTGGTAGAATGAGGACTGGCATTCGCATCAATTAACACAGAAGCACCTGGACAGCTTCGCAACTCCAGACGCACTTGTCAAACTGGCCTCGATTATAAGAAAGTGCAGATACAGTTGCTGGAACGGTTGGAATGATGTTGAAATGATGTTAAAGTAAAGTTGGATAGATGTAGTATAGATGTAAATGGTGAAATAGTTGACCATAACCCAAAAAAGTAAAATTTTGGTCCGTGTTTGTCAACACAGAATCGAGCCTTCACGAGTGAGCTCGAGCTGATACGAATCAGAAAATGCCTGCGTCGAGAGAAATGCGCGTGAGCACGATAGCGTCGGCCACATGTGGATACAGAAAAATGCTACTGTGTACCGGTGGTATCCCAAATACACGTACATGACCGCAAAAAATCACTGGTCACAATGATATAAACTTCAATGACGTCACTCAAAGATTTCCGCCAAAAATGATGTTTTTACGCACTTAAAATATTCTCTCGACCGTTTTCTATGATTGCCAGGCACTCACTCCCGTTACCTCGTGTCCCTTCTACCTCCAAGCGCGTGTCACATGGCAGCCCTAACCAAATGTAAATTCGAAGGTCAGTAACACAAAGCAGATATTAAAATATCTAGTAAATTAAGTCTGGGCCGTACTCAGAATATTTGAGTAATTATTTGTGGAGAAGTCTATGCAACAGAACTAAAATTCGTTACACCGGCTAAGCCAAGAAGGCTGTACCAGGGAAATGTTAATGGTCAACTCGCGCGACCACTATGCTCCGACCACAAATAGAAATAAATAACCTGTTTTAAATATAGTAATCCGTTTTTAGCTCAAAATTATGTAAATTTAAATTGGAGGTACCCGGTACCTTATTCGGATGATATACGTATACCTTTTTATTATCGCCAAAAAGATGCATTTGCTAAAATGTAGTAACTTCCAAAATGGCTTTAATACGTTAAGAACTATTTTTCATAAGATATCGCAAAGTCCCAGGTCGCTGTGACAAATACATGCAGAGATATTCGACGGCAAAGTCAAAAAAGTACCCGGTACCCCGATCCGGGAAGATGCGGGTTAAAGAACAAAATATCAAGTGTCTTTAGAAGCAGAATAAAAATCTCATTAAATTGATACCCTTTTAATTCTTATCCGTTATAATGGGAAGCAGAAATTTAAAAAAATTCAATTTAATAATAACAAAATAGCACTTTTAAATAGATATTCGGGTCTATTCTGTAACTTTAGCAACTTGCTAAAAATGAGCAATATTGCTAAATAATAATTTTGCTTAATATCTACCTATTGGAGCAAAATTGCATAACCATGGTCCATGGTTATTAGCAATATTGCTCATTTTTAGCAAGTTGCTAAAGTTACAGAATAGACCTGATTATATGCCTTGCTTAAATTCATTGCAATTGTTTTTGTTTGAAAACTAATTTTAAACGCAAGTTTTGACAGTTCATCTATCCAAAGCATGTCTGATTTTTAAAAATCGCTTATTTTAATGCTACATTTTTAACATTAGTAAAGAACAAAACATCAAGTGTTGGGTGTATTTAGACGCGGAAAATAAAACTCTTTCAATTGATACCTTTGTCATTCCTATCCGTTCTGATGGGAAGCAGGAATTAATGAAAAATTAATTTCCTATGTTTACGTCGGCGGCCTGTCACCCGGTATAAAGTATAAACATAGACATAGGTACAAGACACATAACACAAAATTCATAATTTATTAAAAAATAATAGACGATTTTGATTAAAATCTATATTATTTAACACATTGCGTGCCACGTCATACATATACGAATGACAGCGTTGTTTCCAGAACGGCATCGTCATTCATATACAAATGACAGATAAGTTTGTTAAAACACACTGGCATTCATATATGAATGACCTAAGTTAGGGTACCTATGTTATACCTATATTCAGGCCCGTAGCCAGGAGCGGGGCACGTGCCCCCCCCCCGAAATGTTGAAAAGACAAAGAAAATGGAAGGGGAACAACCGAAAATTTTATATTTTACAAAAGGTTTTTTACAAGTGCCCCCCCCCCCGAAATGAAATCCTGGCTACGGGCCTGCCTATATTAATAATATGAATATAGGTATAATATAGGCTTAAAGGAGTGTCACTTAGGGATATTGTGCATATCTTGCCTTGGCCAACTAGGCTATTGTACCGATTATGCCGTGGCACGCAATGTGTTGAATAAATTATATGGACATAAAATTAGCTTTACTCACTAGCAGGACCGCCGCTAGAGGTACTTCCGTCCGTGTGCAAAGTTTAATTTGGCCGCCCTTGTAGCCGATTTTTTTTCGGTTTTTTAATACAATTTCCTAAATTTCTACTACTTATTCGCTGCCGTAAAGTAAATGAACTTTTCTTAACCCCTATTTTTGGGATTTTGGCCGCCTCTAATTTTGGCCGCCCGTGTGTTTCGCACACTGTGAACAATAGGGCGCGGCGGCCCTGCTCACTAGTTTTGTACACAATTTATAATTTTACATAATTTAATAATCGGTATGACCACTTTCCTTTCTCATAACATCAAATAAACGATCTGGCATCGATAATAACAAATTTTCTAAAGTTTCTTTTGATAAATTTTGTCATACTTCCCGGTCTCTGTTTTTAACTCTTCAGATGATTTAAGTTGTTTCCAATTTTGGTAAACTTTTCTGAAAATTATACGCCATGGGTTCTGTATGGGGTTTAGATAGGGACTGGGGGAAACCATGTCCTACTGGCCCTGGAGTTATGAATCGCAACATTGTCTTGCTGGAAAATGTAGTTTTCACCAAGAACAGCAGCTGCATTTTCCAAAAAACAGACTTCTAACATATCTATATATTATTTGTTGGAATTTGGTACTAAGAAGGGTAGAGTCTTTTGTTCTATGGTAGAGACCATAGAATAATAATTCACAATGGTAGAGACGAACATGTAAAATTATGATTCACAAACAAACTTGCCGTTTGTGCTTACAAAGCAGGGTACAATTTATTGAAATAGGCTATTTTAATTTCCACCACTCTATGCTATCCATCTAGTTCATGAACTACTCAAGCAAACGTTTTATCCATAGTAATTCTACCAATATAAAGTAGAAATTGTATGTAGTTATTTTCTCTTCAGTCGATAACCCTAAGTATTATTGTGTACAGTATTACTGTAGTTATTAATGATTAATATAATTCAATTTTTAATTAGGTTACGGTTTCAAAAAGCTTACCCGATTTTTTGACTGATGGTGCAGTTCGTACACAAGAAAATGAAGTGGAACAAGCAGGTACCAGTCCAGAATCAGAAATAAGTCGATTACGACAAGAAAATAAATTATTTCGCCAACAATGTATTGAACAAAGTCGAAGATGTGAAATGTTACAAAGACAAGTTGACTGTTCCGGAAGCAAGGAACATGAATATATACAAAATCTTACGAAAGCTCTTGAACAAGTTGAATATAGATTAGAAGATAGTAATGTAAGTTTATAATAATCTTAATTATATTTTCAAAAATATATAAGATAATATTCTATTAATCAGAAAAGAACATCTTCAGCAGAGACGATGATTATCAAATTAAGGCAAGAAATAAAATCTTCTAAGGTAAGTTCTTCTTCAGGATAACTCATAATTTTCTTCTTATTACTAAAACGTCAAAACTGCTGTCATATGTCAAAAAAATTCTAATTAACCTAACTTTATAGCAATAAAGTGGTTGATTTTGAATTGAATTTTATATCTAATAGAAATTATTCTGTCATCGGTGTCTATTTCTTCTTTTCAAGCAATAATTTTTTAAAAAATATGCATTTTTTAAGAAATAATCATTTTTGACGAAATTTTTAAAAATTTCAAGAAAAATTCGAAAATTCGTTCGATAAATTTTTGTTCAAAAATATTTCAGTTTTTGTGATTATTTCAATAATCATTTGTTATAAAAAATTTAGTTTTTGAAATTTCGGAAAAAAGTCACTTTTTTGAAAAATTAACGATACTTTGAAAAATTTAAAGAAAAATTTTCTAAAATGTTCAATAAATTTTTGTTAAAATATATTTCAGTTTTTGTGATTATTTCGATAAATAATAATTTTTTATAAAAAATTCAGTTTTTGAAATTTTGTAAAAAAATCTTTCAAGAAGTCATAGCAAAATAGACACCGTCCTATTCTGAAAATCACTTATTATTTTGCTATGACCGAGCTTATTATTTAGCTATGACTTATATAATATCAAAAATCAGATAGTGTGAACCTAAAAATATTTGTCATATGACAAGTCAGATGAAAAATCATATAGTGTGAACCAGCTTTAAAATGTGCATGGTAAATAATAAAAATGGATTTTGTAAGTCCGAAAGGACAGCTAAATTCTACAAAGAATGTAATGCTAATAATAATAATGGTAAATAATAATAATGCACATTAATAAATAAATATATTAAATACAACTAAATAATAACAATGAATAATTATTCCATCAAGTGGCACGAGTCGTTTATGAAAGAGACTGCTGTGGTGGCACGGACCTTTTACCTCAAGGTTACTGATATAGTATTATATCAGATCTATACCTTTTGCAGTATAAGTTGGAACAACTGGAAACAGATTTGGGGCAAATGGTAACAGACTTGGTGCAAATAAATACAGATTTGGAGCAAATAAAACCAGATTTGGAGCAAATAAAACCAAATTTGGATAAAATAAAAACATATTTGGATCAAATAAAACCAGATTTGGATCAAATGAAAACTTATTTGGATTATCTCTTTAGTAACGTAATTTGCTTATAAAGGTTAAATTTCGTCAATTACGTACGTAACAACAACCAAGAACCAACCATTTCAGAATTTAGAATGCGTATTCTGGAAGACAGCTCTGATATTGCATTTCAAGAAATGCGACAGGAACATCTTCTTAGATATGCAAACCATGTGGAACGATATTATAGTGCATCATTACGACAAGAAGACATTGTTGAAATTTCATAAAAATAAAAATAAATATTTAAATTTTAAATCATAATTTTAAATTATTTTAAATCAGTTTTCGTTTGCTCCAAATCTGTTTTGGAGCAAATGGACGGTCATGCATCTAACCTTTTGCAGTATAAGTTGGAACAACTGGAAACAGTTTTGGATCAAATGAAAACTTATTTGGATTATCTCCTTTAGTAACGTAATTTGTCAATATAGGTCAAATTTCGTCAACTAATTTATTGTAATTAATTTTCATATAATTGGAGCGCGATGCATAACTTGACCAAGCACCAATATGAAATTCAGAGATTTTTGTGCCATGTACAAATAATGTAATTTAACTATAGAAAAACAAAAATCTCTGAATTTCATATTGGCGCTTCGTCAAGTTATGCATCACGATCCAATTATATGAAAATTAATTACAATAAATTAGTTGACGAAATTCGACCTATATTGACAAATTACGTTACTAAAGGAGATAATCCAAATAAGTTTTCATTTAATCCAAATCTGTTTCCAGTTGTTCCAACTTATACTGCAAAAGGTTAGATGCATGACCGTCAATTTGCTCCAAAACAGATTTGGAGCAAAAGAAAACTGATTTGAAATAATTGGAAATTATGATTTAAAATTTAAATATTTATTTTTATTTTTATGAAATTTCAACAATGTCTTCTTGTCGTAATGATGCACTATAATATCGTTCCACATGGTTTGCATAATCTAAGAAGATGTTCCTGTCGCATCTCTTGAAATGCAATATCAGAGCTGTCTTCCAGAATACGCATTCTAAATTCTGAAATGGTTGGTTCTTGGTTGTTGTTACGTACGTAATTGACGAAATTTAACCTTTATAAGCAAATTACGTTACTAAAGAGATAATCCAAATAAGTTTTCATTTGATCCAAATCTGGTTTTATTTGCTCCAAATCTGGTTTTATTTGCTCCAAATCTGTATTTATTTGCACCAAGTCTGTTACCATTTGCCCCAAATCTGTTTCCAGTTGTTCCAACTTATACTGCAAAAGGTATAGTTCGTCTTACACTCACTTTACATTACATTTTTAGCGATTATTTACATTATATTTCAATTAGTTTTTGTTGAATTGACAGTCAAAATTTTTAATTTCAATCCTGACTTAAATTTTACAACTTTTTATTATTTATATTTATATTTTTATTTAATAATTAACATTGTTACCGTTCTATTCCTCTTCACGTTTATATTTTCAATTAAACACAAATTTCTAACATGTATTGTTTGGTAAGTGTGAGACCACATAAATTTCTTAGCGTTAATATAATATATTTTATATATCGTCGGCTAAGAGTGTTAACCTGCTAAGTCCACTTTTGGCAAAATTTGTTTTTTGATACCATTCAATAATAGAATACTTGTTACATTATAGGATAAAACAACTTACTTCAAATTTTATTTTAAATCGTAAATTTTTTATGATACGTAATACTAACATTTCTAGAATGCTATGTTAACTGCAGTAAAATTGTCATATTCAGCAAAACAGTTACACGGTGTTTCTTCTCTCCTGTAAAATTTCACTTTTGTGACTTAGCAGGTTAACACTCTTAGCCGACGATATGTTTTATTTTTAATAAATAACAAATTAAGGAATAATATTAAAAGTTATATTTTGAGCTTTCGATCTAGCATTTAGACCTTCGTCAGAAAATTACAAATAATAAATGGGTTTTCCTTTTTTTGGGGGAACACAATCCAGGTTTTTCCTAACTCACGGTTATTGGATTTTATCTAGTTACCGGTCAAATGACAATACAATGTATATTTGTTTCCATGTTTACCTATTTATTATTTGTAATTTTCTGACGAAGGTCTAAATGCTAGATCGAAAGCTCAAAATATAACTTTTAATATTATTCCTTAATTCGTTATTTATTAAAAATAAAACATATTTAATTTCACGAATTAATAATAAACCAATTTTAAATATATATTTTATACCACTTTTAGCCCCGACGATGGTAAATAGTAAATATTGCCGAAACGTAGACAAGTAATTGTATTGTTTTATTTGCATTCCAATTATCCGGAGATTTTTGCTGTATTATTTTATCTGTATACATTTTAGAATGAAATAAGCAAATTACAATATGAAAATAGAATATTACAAAGAGAACAAGGAGCTGCAGGAGGTCCAAGTGCATCGACATATATAGATATGCATTCTCATAAAGTGGTAAAAGAATTGCGATCATCTGCGGACACTGCAGAACACTCATTAAGGTAAATTACGTTTTCCATCTGATGACTATTTTTTATTATTTTGTTATTTTTAGGCAATTATTAATAGGTGTGGATAATTTACGAATCATAGCTTCCACTATAGAAAATTTCAATCGTATTGAAGAAAATAAAGAAACATTTTCAGATTGTGAAGATGATGCAGGTCCTGCTTTGTAGATTAATAATATAAGTTGTTTATATAATAAACAATATTAATAGTATTTGAATTTTAAAGTTGTTTAAATTGTATAGGTATTTTTCATTCATGTGTTAAGTGATTTTTGTGGTTTAGTTATTAATATTGTTCTAACTAAAATGTAATTAGTTTTTATATTAAAAATATTTCTATTTCACAAGCTTTTAGACAATTTTATTAATAACCAATTTTTACAAAAAAAATAAGGAATGTGATTTGTGCAAAGGGGTCAAGCATATTGTAAAAACAATAAACAACATTTTGAATAAAATCTTTTGAAATTTGAATTTAATAAATAAGTAAATAAATAAAAAAAAATATTTTTAAAAAACAAGTTTTTAAAAAAGAAAATTAAATAAAAGGACAAAAAAAATAAATAATTTTTTGACACCTGGCACGTAACTACTACTAAATCTAAGGTAAGGCAAGATTAATTTGAAGAACATGGCGTCGCTGGTTTGTAGTAAGGGCGAATTAACCATATCGCAAATTTTACAGGAGGAGCGTTTATGACAACATTATTGTGTGAGTTATCTATTAACGATTTAAAAGTTGTTCAATGTTAATATTAAAGCCTAGGAGTATTACTTACTATAAAATATAAAAATAATGCTTCAGCTTATTTGTGCAAAGAGAAAAATATGTGTAAATGGATATTCGCCCTTTATACGTATCTTAAACTTGGACTGAATTGGATATTCGCCTTAATATAAAGTGAATTAAATGAAAAATCTCATTATTTAGATTTAAATAATAATGGATATGATTATTAAATATGATAAAATGCGAAGGGCATGCAATTTTAACAATAAAAACAAATAATTTGAACAGAATTTATTGAAAATTACGAAATGTAAATACCTTAGGTACCTACTTACAAAAATAAAAATTTAAATATTAAATTAAGGTAAAATACTACAAATTTAAAGCATACATAAAATATTATTAATAATAATAATATTATTAACCTTGCAGCTAACGTGATCAACTGCGAATGCGGGGTACTGGGTTCAGACCCGGGGAGAATCAGACTATCTTATGATTATGGATTAGTCTCCTTGTTTCGGAAGGCACGTTAAGCCGGTAGTCCCTGGGTTAGTGAATTGCCATCATTACCATAAAAACAAGGATATATAGCACATTTGAAGGCAAGTCTAGCAAGCTACCTAATGATGTAAAAATATTTATAAGTATGCTCAAAGTTTCTAACACTGCCGATGAAACAAGGTAGTTGTTTGAAAAATAATAGGATTTGGCCTACTAGAAGAGGATTTTCTTAGAATTGCTTCTAGAAAGTGAAGGAGGAAGAAGAAGTAGAAGATAAAATATTAATTTTATTATTCGTTGTCGTCTGTTGATACTATTTTTTGTATGAGGGGGGAGTCCTTAACCCTCCAGTGGTCGCGTGGTCTACGGTCGAATACCATGCTTTTTTAAGCCTTTTTTAAACCGCCATAGCTCGTAACAGTTCGATTATATCGGTTGCATCTTTAAGTAGCTGACAAAAATTAGTCAATCTTTCGGATCCAGTAGTTTTTGAACTTTTAAAGTGGTAAATTATTGGTTTTATTAGTTCTGAAACAGGGCTGGTTTACAAGCGTAAATTACGCGCCTAACGGAGGGTTAATAATATTTTATGGAAATTTCGAGAAATTGCACCAACCTTGCATAATGATATCAAATCATCATATTTTGCTTAAATGTTTGGCAATCGGTTGTTGTATTCCCAGTGACGTAGCAAGTCAAGACCGGGCCCTGGTGCAAGATCCACAGCGGGCCCCCTTCATTATTTTATTATAAAAAAAATTTTAAATAACAATGTTATTGCACAAAAAACATGTAGGTAAGTGACAAAAAGTGGTGCGAGATCTCAATTCCCCCCCCCCCCACCGGCACTAATGAAAACTTAGTACTTATGAAGCTTCGCGCAATTCAATTTTGAGGCTCCCCTTTAAATAATTCAACCACCGGCACATGGGGGTGGGGAAAAAGCAGCGTCTTTTAGCGCCGCAGGCAATTTTTTTGGAAAATACTACCTATTTTTCACCAAATGTTGCTATTTAACTAGAAAATCCTCATGAAATTTTGATGTTGCAACTGCGTCATTCGTTGCCTCGTAAATATAGCTATAATATTTACTGAATGAATAATTACATTATTCAATTTTTTCAAATATTTCTTTATTTTGGCGTTCCTTCAGGGCCCCCCCCCCCCCCGGTGCAGACGCACCGCCCTAGGGCCCTCGCTGTGTTCAATGTGCAAAACTTTCATAGATAATTTTTACAAAAATGTCTGTAAATAATAGAAATTAATTTTTTTGGCCGTGTACCGGGCCCCCACGGGGCCCGGGCCCTGGTGCCCGGCACCACTCGCACCACCTGTTGCTACGTCACTGTGTATTCCGTATTAAAGCAGGGCAGCCAGCAACATAATTTTTTTAAATTCTTCATTATAATTGTAACGAAATAAAATTACGTTTGGTTCGCTTTTCTGATAACGAAGCCATTTTATTTTGAGCCATTCTGCTTTACCATTAGAACATTTATGAAAACTTTGTGAAAATGAATAACTACAGAATACTAGAAACAACTATGAACACTTCACGAGTCAATAAATTGCATCTTGCAATATACCTACATGCATAATTTATTATATTTTATATGCAATGATAACTATGATTGCAGTTTGCTGTTAGCTATTATATTTATTTACCTGTAATAAGAAAACGAAATAATGAGCAAATGTGGTATAATCGCCCTTAAAGCTGGTTCACACTATATGATTTTTCATCTGACTCGGTCATACGAGAAGTCATGGCAAAAATCATACGAAACTCTTTTTTCTCTCTTTTCATACGACCAACAATTTTTATGTTCACACTGTGTAATATTGCTTGTGACTTTTCTTATTACTAAAACGTCAAAATGGCTGTCATATGTCAAAAAAATTGTAATTAACCTAAGTTTATAACAATAAGTGGTTGATTTTGAATTGAATTTTATATCTAATAGAAATTATTCTGTCATCAGTGGCTATTTCTTCTTTTTATCCAATAATTTTTTAAGAAATAATCATTTTTGACGAAAAATTATGATGACGAAATTTTTAAAAATTTTAAGAAAATTTGTCTAAAATGTTCGATAAATTTTTGTTCAAAAATATTTCGGTTTTTGTGATTATTTGTTATAAACATTTAGTTTTTGAAATTTCGGAAAAAGTCATTTTTTGGAAAAATTAACGATATTTTGAAAAATTTTCGATAAATTTTTGTTAAAATATATTTCAGTTTTTGTGATTATTTCAATAAATAATCATTTGTTATAAAAATTTAGTTTTTGAAATTTCGGAAAAAAGTCACATTTTTGAAAAATTAACGATATTTTGAAAAATTTAAAGAAAAATTTTCGATAAATTTTTGTTAAAATATATTTCAGTTTTTGTGATTATTTCAATAAATAATAATTTTTTATAAAAAATTAAGTTTTTGAAATTTTGTAAAAATATCTTTCAAGAAGTCATAGCAAAATAGACACCGTCCTATTCTGAAAATCACTTATTATTTAGCTATGACTTCTATAATAGCAAAAATCAGATAGTGTGAACCTAAAAATATTTTACTTTAAAAGCTGGTTCACACTATATGATTTTTCATCTGACTTGTCATATGACTTGTCATATGACAAATATTTTTAGGTTCACACTATCTGATTTTTGCTATTATAGAAGTCATAGCAAAATAATAAGCTCGGTCATAGCAAAATAATAAGTGATTTTCAGAATAGGACGGTGTCTATTTTGCTATGACTTCTTGAAAGATTTTTTTACAAAATTTCAAAAACTGAATTTTTTATAAAAAATTATTATTTATCGAAATAATCACAAAAACTGAAATATATTTTAACAAAAATTTATCGAAAATTTTTCTTTAAATTTTTCAAAATATCGTTAATTTTTCAAAAAAGTGACTTTTTTCCGAAATTTAAAAAACTGAATTTTTATAACAAATGATTATTTATTGAAATAATCACAAAAACTGAAATATTTTTGAACAAAAATTTATCGAACATTTTAGACAAATTTTCTTAAAATTTTTAAAAATTTCGTCAACATAATTTTTCGTCAAAAATGATTATTTCTTAAAAAATTATTGGATAAAAAGAAGAAATAGACACTGATGACAGAATAATTTCTATTAAATATAAAATTCAATTCAAAATTAACCACTTATTGCTATAAACTTAGGTTAATTAGAATTTTTTTGACATATGACAGCCATTTTGACGTTTTAGTAATAAGAAAAGTCACAAGCAATATTGCACAGTGTGAACATAAAAATTGTTGGTCATATGAAAAGAGAGAGAAAAAAGAGTTTCGTATGATTTTTGCCATGACTTCTCGTATGACCGAGTCAGATGAAAAATCATATAGTGTGAACCAGCTTTTACATCACAAAAATTTTATCAAGTCTAGTATACAACACTGTTATGAAAGGGCGAATATCCTACATTCGCCTTTAATACGTAACCACTTTTGGATATTCGCCGTTATGACATCGTCATATTGGCCTTACCTGTGAAAATACAAATGTGATATTTTCACACAACAATAGTAGTGTATTGAATATTATTTTTTCATTAAAATCCCATTTTCGAAAAAATGGCTTATTCGCCCTTACTACAAACCAGCGACGATGTGTTACTGTGAAAGACCGAAATCCAGTGAATGTCGAGATACAACGGTGAATGTCAACATTCTCCAAGTTGCTTGGCGTATGTTCGAAATATCGGTCGAATATCATTATTTCTATCTTACACTGGCGAATGTCGGCATTCACCATGCACTCATGGTGTATGTTGAAAAGAAACGTTTTTTTAATAAATTAAAACAACAATAAAACTATTGGTTATATTTATTAATAAAACGTACACATGCATATTAAGTTATGTACAAAATATAAAGAATTTAAAAAAGAACAAGAAAATGTATGACAATCTTATTTATTGCAAAAACTTAAACTACCATGACACTTCGAATTGCACAAAATTCCCTTGCTTTTACAGCTGCATTTAGCCGTGGAACACTTCCTTTTGCAGTTACAACATGTATAGCTTTGCCCTCCACTTTTTGAATCTTGAACTTTTCTTTACAAATTACGGCATCGCCAATTTGGGCCGGATGAAACTTCTTTTTTGAGGTTCGCAACATTTTTGTTGCTTGAAGTAGAAGATTCTCTCTTGCGGCTACTCTTTTTTAAGAAATTAGCTCGTGTTGTTCAGTCAATGCTTGAGATGAAGACGTGTTAGGTTGTGGATCAGTCTGGGCTCCAATGGCATTTTGGTTATCCACGTCGCTTTCATCTGACACATGGTCATTAATATGGCCACTACCCAAATTTTCTTCAGAAGTATTAACATAGGCTTCTAGCTATTCTTCGGTGTCAATGTTTGCAATTTGCCCGCGAGGGAGAGATGACGATGCTATCCCCCTTTTTGGTTTAACTCTAAACATAGCTTCATATTGACTCTGGCGTATTCCTTCGTGATATGTTGTGTTTTTGGCAAATTGGACATTTACTTGAATCATTATCTTGCATCCAGGCAGCAGTCAGTTAACATGTTCTGTATGTCCTGATTGGATGACGATCCAGACTGACGAAACCAAAGTCACGATAAGTCGATTGTCGACGATAGTCGACATTCACCGAAGCTCAGTTGTGTTTGTCGACATAATACCGGTGAAAGTTCGAATGTATTGTGGTGGAAACCTGAGATAAGAATGCTTAACACCGGTCAAAGTCACGGTCTTGCAGACTGTGCGCGACAAAGAGAGGATCACTCAGTTCAGGACAACTTGGAACAAAATTCACAATATGACGAACTTAAGTTGACCTGAGCTGAGGAAAAGTAACTTTGGGAAGAGTGGTCATTGGACGTGCAATTATTGCAAAAATTGCATGTTTCCTGAATTAAAAGTAATAAAACGGATCGGGGTACTGTGTACAAAATTAAAGGAAATTGTTATAAAAATATGTTATGTTAATTGTTGTTGTTGTTACTATGAATTTAGATAGGTATTCTTAATTTACGGTAGTCGAGATAAAAGAATGGACCAGGAAAATTTGATATGAAATAAATAAACATAAAAACAAGAAAAAAACGAGGTTGTGATGGGAACGAAAAATATAAATAAGGTAGTCAAGTCATATCACCCACACGGAGAAGACGTGTCTTGGGGGTGTAAGAAAATAAGTCAAGTCATATCACCCACACGGAGAAGACGTGTCTTGGGGATGTAAGAAAATAAGTCAAGTTAGAGCACCCACACGGAGAAGACGTGTGTTGGGGTGGAACGAAAAATTAAGCAAAGTTACTCAAGGCGAGAAGTTGCATTTTTGGGTGACGAATTTATTAATTCGAAATCAAGAAAATTTTAGAAGAAAATTATTGAACACTTGCGATTGCATACATTCTTCGCGATAGGGGACAAAGATTATTAATTGGAAAGGAATTATTGGATTACTAATTTGGAAATAAACTATTGGATTTGTAATGGAAAATAAATGATTGGAGTCCCAATTGGAAATAAATTATTGGATCCCTAATTGGAAATGAATTATCCTAATTGGAAATAAATTATTGGATCCCAATTTGGAAGGATTGTGGGACCGTAGACCGTAGCAGAAGTAGTGTATGTCTAGTTGGATTGTGAAATAAAGAAGCAGGGGAAGAATCATTGGTGTTGGTGGAAGTGGTTAATGTTTATTCGCACCAGGAATTGCGTATGTGGGAAGACTACCTAAATTAAGGATACCTAGGTAGCTAGTTTTTAAAATATTATTTGGGGATAATAAAATTGTTTGGTTGTATACGGGATCAAAATTGAGTGTTACTTAAATAAATCGAGTCGAAATTAAATGTAACCGTTTCATTGTTTATCATTACTGAAGTGGGGAATCTTGACTCAAGGTTACGAGTGCAGAACAACGTTAGCGGGACATAAGACAAGCTGCAGGATTGGGGCAAACCAGGGTTAAGCATTTTTGTCTCAGATAAGTAGAGACAACCGAGGTAAGTGTGTGGTCGTTCGTCGGGGATAACGAGCGAATCCCGGTGGACACTACAGTATAATAAAATTAACACATGTTCGGTCTTTCACCAAGACATTTGGTATTTGTCGACATTTGCCGGCGAATGTTGACATTCACTATATGTATAGTAGGTAGGTACATCAAATAACTAAGAAAATCCACTTGCGTCTAGCCATAGGGAAATATACCAAAAATCCAGTTGCGCGCGCATTATTGAAAGTTGTTCTAGATATTAATTTTGTAGATAATTCAAATTTTGTTAATTGTCATAATGGTAGAAAGTCCCTGTAGTATTTAAAGCAAACCTTTTTAAGGCGAGATTTTAGTCGACCACGTTTTAAAATTGAAAGGATGTTAGGGGAAGTGCACTATTCTCATTCCACTGTAGGCTGTGTGGGCGAGTTTTATACTATTTATCTAGAAAGGTAATGAGATATCTAAACATATGATATAACTTATATTATTTCTTATCAGTTATCACTATAAAAACGTATAAGTTGAATAACGTGATTATTATTCAATATTATTACAATAATAATGTGTACACTAAAACTTGTTTGATCACAAAATTATTATAATATGAAAAACGTTAAAAAAAAAATTATTCCGTAATTATTTTCTCTAATAAATTATAAAAAATATTGTTCAAATTTAAAATTTTGATTTACTTTTTATACCTTATATTATTAGATATGCCATATAAAAATAATCACATAGAAAAATCGTTCGTCTGTTTTTTTTTAAGAAACGAGTAAAAAATTTCTATTCCACGTGGATAACTTGAATATTAACCAATGAAATTGCTTGAATTTTAACCTTGAATAGGGTTCAACCTTGCTTGAAATTTCATTTCAACCAATTTCATTGGTTAACATTCACGTTATCCACGTGGAATAGAAATTTTTTACTCGTTTCTTAAAAAACAGACTATAGTGTAAAGTTACGTTACAGAAATAAAAAAAGGCGGAGTTAATGTGCAATAAGAGGCGGTCGGAGCATAGCGTTCACGCGAGTTGACTATGAACGCTAATCACCCGGTTCGAATCCGAGTGAAGTAAGAACTTTATTCTGACCGTCTCTCCCCTCGGAAGGCAATGGCAAACCACCGGGGTATAATCTGCCATGAAAGCCTTTAACAAGCATTGTTAAAGGTTATGACGCTTCTGTCAAGAAGCAATACGACGGAGAAGAATGTGCATCAGTAACGAGAACTCGTACAGCGTGTTTATGTTAGTATCAGTTGGTGATACTAACATAACGTAACAGTGTCACGCCGTCTCTACTGCGCCGGATTTCGGCTACGCCTTTTTTTCTTTCCTTAATTTTACAGGCAGTCATCGTAATTCTTTATTTCTACATGCCCACTATCAATAATTACTGGAAGCAAATAATCAAAATAGGATTTTTTAAATTTTGGTTTCATATTATTAGAGCACAGATTCTAGGCAATTTGCCCTTTTGTCCTTTATTTAGGCAATTCAAAATTTTAAATACAGAAATTCTTTTCGAACGATTTTGGAAATTATGAACCCTACTTTACTTTGCCTAAATGCCTATTTTCGATGTTACTGACCTAAAATAGAGTTTTAATGCCTAAAAAGCCTAAACGACTAATAAATTTATCCTGTATAATATGTTACTAAAAGTAAAAAAAATTACATTTTATGTTTTTAAATTTTGTATCTCACGATCAGTGGCAGATTTAGTACTTGAGAAGCCCCAAGCACAATTCAATTTTGAGGCTCCCCTATAAATATTTTCACTGTCCCTACACCCTACAGTGTGCATTCTATGCGCACGTTTTTTACTATAATAATTTATGTACTATATTGGTATAGTCCAAAAAAGCTAAATTTTGAGGCCCTCTTGATTTATGAGGCCCCAGGCAGGCGCCTGTTTGGAAATCCGCCACTACTCACAGAAAACTGAGTTGTTATGACTTATGAGTTCTTGTATTTATTTTGGCGAAGTCAGCACAGACTGAACTGACTGCGACCTCTTCGGCTCTTCGTACGCGTATTAATAAAACTGTGGAAGTCATTGTAGCCTAAGAGTAGGCGACGGATTTCAGGGGTCTTAAAAATGTTATGGCTTAAAGTTAGATAGGTACCCTCAAATACAAAACTGTAAATGGCAGAGGTTTTCCCGGTCGGATAACGGGGGGGAGGTGAATTTCCCAAAAATTCAGAATTTCTGCAGATTTCCCCAAACGGTTACATAGTGTTTGTAGATATATGAAAAAATTGGCAAATCAAAATTCGGTCGGGAACATGGTTAAATAAATTTTTTTATATCGTAAAACCGAAAAACATATACTTACAAGCAAAGATATAATATGAGATCTAACGATAGAAAATACAGTCAAAACTCTCTAAATCAAATTCTCATAATGTATTAAAATTTGTTCGAATTAGGGGGAGTTCGAATTAGAGAGTAAGAATTGGATTGTAAGTTAGTTGGACGTGCCAAATAAATAATTCGATTTAGAGAATATTTTGAATTAAAGAGAGGTCGATTTAGAGAGTTTTGACCGTACTATACAAACTATATAATTAATTATGCTTTTTTCTCCAGTAAATAGATGGCATTACTACTTTTCTCCTCCATTTACAGATGGCGTTACCGATTTGGGGGTTACTATTTTTAAATATCGTGAATTTAGTTAAACATAATATCATAATTTTTTAGAAATACTGAAATTGTATTAAACACTTTTAGATTTAAAAAAATAACTATTAGCAATTCAATCCTCAAACTTCAAATTTGAAATTGGAGTAGTAAACTAAATATTTTTCCAAGTTTAAAATAAAGTAGGTTCGTTTTTCCGCTATCAGTGCAATAACTAGGGTAAAAAGAGCCTGTGGTGAACGGTTTAATTTGCCCCCCCCCACTCTTCGAACCAAAGACTTTCTTAAATGTTAAATATTTATTTACACAATTAAAAACATTGTTGAACCAAAATAAATTTCTTATATTTTATTCAGCAACAGACAAAAATAATAAAGCAGAAATATTCTAATGTACGAAATGTAAAAAATACCTTTTTAACCCCTCTCGACGTGGGGATATTGAAAATTAAATATTAGTTTTTGTTACATGAAACTAAATAATGGTGAACTTATAACCTTTTTGTCTACTCTGCGAAAAATCAAGTTTTCTCCTTGCTCAACAAAAAATTACTCTTTTGTAACCCCCTGACCAAGATTTAATTACATTTTCTTCTTTGAGAATCACTGGCTTACCTGCTTTTATTTTAATTCCGCAATATTAATTTATTACCTACATTTTTTAACTTCTAGTTTTTTTTACATAATATTTAGCTTGACAGTAATTCTATTGTTTTTAAAAAAGTTTTTGAAAGAAAAAATAGTTTAGGAAAATATAATTTATTTTGCGCTTCAATCAATGCGCCCATGGCGTACCTCCTTTCCATGCTCCTGATTACGGCACTGTTAGTACTGATTCATAAGCCGAAAAACATCATTGTATAGGGTGTTTTTTTAGCTGCATGAGAACTTTCAATAGGGATAACAATTGAATCAAGATTGCTATGGAAACAGTTTTTTGACATTTGTATTTAGCAAGGTTTGGCATTTGATAATGCATAGATTGACCATTGAACAACGCTACCAGATTGGGCTCACAACCAATTGGAAGTGGATCCATTTTTTTACCGTAAAATTTTGTTCAGTGACGAGGCACATTTCTGGTTAAATGGGTATGTGAACAAACAAAATTGCCGTATATGGAGTGAGACCAATCCGGGACATTATCTTGAGACTCCATTGCATCCATTAAAATTGACTGTTTGGTGTGGAATACACGCCAACGGCATCATTGGTCCATATGTCTTTCGAAATGAGGAAGGAGCTACCGTTACGGTGAATGGTGTGAGATATCGACACATGCTCAATACATTTTTGTTTCCAAAACTTCAAGAGCTAAACATTGACAACTTATGGTTCCAACAGGATGGTGCTACGTGCCACACAGCCAACGAAACCATAAATTTATTGAAAGGACAATTTGGTGACAACATTATTTCAAAACGTGGTCCTATCAATAATTGGCCTCCAAGATCGTGTGATTTGACACCTCCAGATTATTTTCTGTGGGGGTATGTTAAATCCATGGTTTATGCTAACAAACCAACAACTCTAGAAGCATTGGAGGCTAATATTCAGCAAGCATCCGCAGAACGGATGCGCTTCGTAACCATTAGTCGTGGTGGTCACATGCCGGAAGTCATGTTCAAATCATAAATGCCTTTAACTGTACTTTCATAAAAAAATTATAACCAAAACATTCCGTCAGGTTTTTAATGTTTTATTTCATTTTGAAGTTCTCATGCAGCTAAAAAAACACCCTATACATCACAAGAAGTTATGAGACAAAATTTAAAAGAGTTAATAAAAATACAAGAACTCGTAATGTTATAACATCTCCATTTTTTCTAATTTTAGTAATATTTAGAGTGTAAATTATTCGTTTAGGCTTTTTAGGCATCGAAAATAGGCATTTAGGCAAATTAAACTAGGTTTCAAAATTTTAGAATGCGTGCTCTAGTAATGAGAGAGCCGCGTATTACCCATTTTTCCGCTAATAATAATATTACAATCACAGCAACAAAGATTATAAGCAGTATGTAATAAATAAGTTAAAATTGTGAAACTATTCGCGACTATAATGTACCCCTTCCACAACTCGACCGTCTGAAGCTATAAGAAAGAGGTGGTGTATTCCCCTCATTTGTCTAAGTTTATAATGCAAATAATTTTCAAAACAACACATTTTGAAACTTAAATTACTCAATTATTAAGTTATCAATAACAATGAAATTTTTTTCTCGGGCAGTTAAAGGTTGTCTTTGGGTATAAACAGAAAAAAATTATTCGATTTATTATTTATGCTGGTGCAATAACATATTAAAAATGTCTTATATTAACGAACTTTGTGAATTTTTTAAACTCCTTTCTAAACAAAAAAATACCAAAATTTTGCTGCTAAGTCCTGCCATAACATCTTTTTAATGCCTGGTAAAAAAAATAGATCGATTAGTTAACAAATAACTCTACAATTTAATATACCAATTGCATCGATTTCAAAGCATTTTCAACTGCTAAAATCCCACCTTAAAATTTAATTTTTTGCTAGCTCTCTGGCGAAAAACAATTTATGTTTATGACATAAAAGTTTTAAGAATAAGAATTAACGTATAGATTTAAACTTGATCAAACATATGGTGTTTGTGTGTGTGTGAGTAAAGTTACAGAATCTTACTTGGCTTTAAATTTTACTCCTATTTTATTTAAAAAAAGTGGCGAGAAACCGTGTACGCGTGACAATTATGTTTTTGTCCAAGCGGGCGTAAAGTGTCACATTTCGGCTCTAAATGGAGGGCGTAAAGTGTTACTTTTCGGCCCGCGTCTACTTTTCGGCCCGCATCTACTTTTCGGCCCGCCTTTTAATAAAACCAATGAAAAAAAGGCAACTTTTATTTTAACTGGAAATTAAAACTACAATTGGTACAATTATTCACCGAAATCGAAGGATAATTTTTGTTTACGACGAATATTTACTTACCTTTTCTGAAATTTGGTTTTTATTAATTACGTTCTCCTCTAATATATACAATCCAAAATACAACAATACCAACCTTCAACAATACCAACTTAATAAATCATAACATGTAAATGTAAATGTTCTAATTTAGAAATGTTTACCTGGCGAATTCTTAATTATGATCTACACGTATAATGATAATGGTGCAAAGCGGTCATAATCAAACCTTGCTCTCTTCTTGTTAGTAGGAACAATACGAATTTTTGTCTATGCAAATAGCATCTTCGTAGATGAAAAAATTCAATAGAAAAACCTTTTCAACATTTTATTATCGAAAACAGTGAAGATATTGAAAAAACATAAACTCTCAAATCAACACAACAGCACAAAAAAATGCGTGCGGAGATCATTTTTCTCAACATATGCGTAAATGGTATCCAATGTTTAATTTTTAGTGAGAGTGAAGCCGCATTTTGCCATTATTTTAATGTTGTTACGCAGATCAGTTTCCATTTCCTGCTGTAAAAAAGTTTTTCTATTTTGCGTCTAAAATAAAGTCATTTCGATACGCGAATGGGTATCGAAATGACTCGTGTCTAGAGACAGTATATTTTGTTTTTGATCCTGAATCCTTACGCATGCGCATTTGTTTCTTTTTTGTACTTAAGAAAATTAAATGTAATTTTGACAGCTGTCAAATTACGTCAAAGTAGTACGTTTATTATTTAAATTATTTCCTTCTATAATAATAGACCGTAAACGGCAATACTACTAATTGTTTAGTAGTTTCAGTGTAAAATTTGAGATTACAAATGTAAATAAAAGGACAATTATTAAAATAATCACTTTAAAACTCATACAGGCGAAATGCCGTCTTTAAATTACCACATTTAAATTATCTCGTTCTACAATAAACTGGCGTTCATAATAATTAATATAAGTATATTTAATGTATTATATTTATACTAGGGGGGCTTTGCCCCCCTGGCCGCTGACGCGGCCCAACCCCCCAGGGCCGCTTTGCGTCCCTAATAACTTCAAGTTATAAAACTTATTTCCATACAACATTTTTTATGTTGCTTTCACTTTGAATTGGTATTCCATCCTTCGCTCGACATCTTGATACTGCTACATATAACTGTCCATGACTAAACAAAGGCCTATCGATGTATATACCAACTTTGTTAAAGCTCTGCTAGCATAACAACAGATCCTATTTTAAGTTTTGATTTGTGTACCGGAAAACCAGGGAAATTCAATGAATTTAATTATTCGACTTCATATTCCAACCGAATGTCCTCTTCTGTTTGATCGACCCATCGATGTTTAGCTATATCTTGACTTAAGTAGGTATGAATCTCGCCCGAACATCATCATTGTGGCAGGCTAATATAATTCTGTCGGAGAGATCGGCATTAGAAGCAATTGAATTGCTGTAAATGTCCTGAATTATACGGTACAGGACAACTCGGTACCGGACAACTCGGCACCGGGAAAACTCGGCACCGGCGACTCGGCACCGGACAACTCGGCACCGGGGAAACTCAGCTCCGGGATAACTTGGCACCAGTTAAAAACTTTTAAAAAATGTATGAGGATCATTATTAAAAGGTAGATCCCGGTCGAGGCTAGGTTAGTGTTAGTGTTCGGAAACGACTTTTTTTTAAAAGAGAAGGTCACCTCGGATTTTTAAGACCATTTCCGTCGCAAAGTCACGTATGATAACTTCGGTAGCGTTTGTTCCGGAAAGTGAATTATAAAAAGATATATAATTTCTTTAATATAATAAATTTTTTATATTTTAATTATTTTTAAGTTTTTCAACTGGTGCCAAGTTAGCCCGGAACTGAGTTTCCCCGGTGCCGAGTTATGCCGGTGCCGAGTTTTCCCGGTGCCGAGTTGTCCGGTGCCGAGTTGTCCGTGTCCCTGAATTATATTTGTAGATTTCCAGCTATTCGGTACTTTCAATAATATAATGCTGCTTGGCCAAATTGATTTTGACTTTAAAGTATAATTGACTATCTCCACAGGTGAAGCGTATTTTATAACAGGTAAAACTTGACGAAAGTCAACACCGAAAATAACAAATTTGCCACCAAACGGATTTTTGCATTTACATAAATCTTTCAATCTTTGTGTTTTTGCGTCGCATGGTTTTATTGCCTTGCTTTTGCTTTGCTTTGCTTTGATTCGTCCGTTGATGTGATTATAATGTTGATTTGGTGTCGTCCAATAGCTGTTCTCAGCGTTGCATAAAAACGTTGCACAAAAACGTTGCACAAAAACGTTGCATAAAAACGTTGCATATTTTTCTTATCTTTTTATATATATAGAGTAGATTATAATTAATAATTAATTTGTTAACTTTAAAGACGGCTTTTCGCCTGTATGAGTTTTAAAGTGATTTTTTTAATAATTGTCCTTTTATTTACATTTGTAATCACAAATTTCACACTGAAACTACTAAACAATTAATAGTATTACCGTTTACGGTCTATTATTATAGAAGGAAATAATTTAAATAATAAACGTACTACTTTGACGAAATTTGACAGCTGTCAAAATTACATTTGATTTTCTTAGTACAAAAAAGAAACAAATGCGCATGCGTAAGGATTCAGGATCAAAAACAAAATATACTGTCTCTAGACACGAGTATCGAAATGGACTCTATTACGATACGCAATTTTTTGTTTTAAGAGGTTGGCAGCATAAACGTCCATTCAAAATAATTTTAATTATTGAAACGAATGTCATTTTAAATCACATTTAAAATCTCCAAATTTGTGTTAAACATTTTATTAACTTTAAATTAAACATAATTATAATAATAAACCGGTATAAACCGGAGATATATATATATGTTACCGGCAATCTGCGAAATCAGTCAATTTGCACAATGCCCAGATAATGTGCAAACCCACCAAGTCGTAAGGTATTGTGCACATTCACTAGTACTTTAGGCAATCTGCAAAATGGCTACGGCCTTTTAGGCAATGTGCACATTGTCTATATTGTTAGTCAATGTGCTTTTTGAAAATGTAACAGACTCACATTGACTAGGCATTGTGCGAGATGGCCCGAATACACTCAACTTGCCTTAGATTACGGCCCTGCCGATAAAACTTAACTTGTTTTGAATTTATTATTTATTATTAAGTGCACGAAACTAAATGCAGCGAAAGTATCGACAATATAATAATTTGTTTGCATTGTGTGAGAAACCGGCATATAAATGTTGAGAGGAATAAGACAAAAATTTGTCAAGATCTTCAAGCAAGTAAAATGCTTGGAAATTCTGCAAAAAGATTAAAGGGTTGCACTACTGACGATAATGTAGTCCTACCCGTTCCATCTTTCGATAGAGGTCGAACAGATCCAAGAAATATGTTATGTGTAGTTCTTGGCGAAGAAGGGGGGTTTTATAAAATAGGAACTAGAGCAGGAGTTCTTCAGAAATACTACAGTCGTAATGAATTTGAGCCAGTGACGCAAAAGTTTATACATGCAGAAGATGTACCTGCAGAGGAAATTAGTCTTCGGGCGGCGGTGTCAACTACTTCATCTACAGGTGGCCAGGGAATGTTGAAGTGTAATAAATTGTACAAAGAAGTGCATAAATAACTCATGCAAATGCCTTAAAAATGGAGTAATGTGTAATAGTCGCTGTCACTTTGCTAATCCATGCAAAAATAAGTAGGTAACCTAATATTTACATTGTATCTGATACATTGTATCTGATACATTTTCAAAAAGCACATTGACTAACAATATAGACAATGTGCACATTGCCTAAAAGGCCGTAGCCATTTTGCAGATTGCCTAAAGTACTAGTGAATGTGCACAATACCTTACGACTTGGTGGGTTTGCACATTATCTAGGCATTGTGCAAATTGACTGATTTCGCAGATTGCCGGTAACATATATATATCGTCCCCTTAGTACTATAACTAGGTAACTTGAATTTTGGCTGTTTTGAGTTAGCTACATGTAATCTCATAATGTTAACCGCTTCATTTAGTGCTACAACTAAAAAAGTTATATTATGTTTCTAAATATTAAATATCCACTTGCAAAATGTAGATACATTTTAATCCAAATTCAGAAATTATTTTTTTACGGGCAAATAAATAGTTTCCGCGCAAAAATTTTTAGTGATTCGTGTTCAGAACATCATGGAGCATGTCCACACCAAATATGAAGAAGATCGGTGTTGTAACCGTAAACTGCCAATTGCTATTCTAAACTTTAAACTTGATTTTCTCAATATGAGTAATTTCAAGTTACCTAGTTATAGTATAGGGTGTTTTTTTAGCTGCATGAGAACTTCAAAATGAAATAAAACATTAAAAACCTGACGGAATGTTTTGGTTATAATTTTTTTTATGAAAGTACAGTTAAAGGCATTTATGATTTGAACATGACTTCCGGCATGTGACCACCACGACTAATGGTTACGAAGCGCATCCGTTCAGTCCAATTTTTGACCACTTTTTCCAATATTTCTGGCTTTATTTCATAAATGGCTTGCTGAATATTAGCCTCCAATGCTTCTAGAGTTGTTGGTTTGTTAGCATAAACCATGGATTTAACATACCCCCACAGAAAATAATCTGGAGGTGTCAAATCACACGATCTTGGAGGCCAATTGATAGGACCACGTTTTGAAATAATGTTGTCACCAAATTGTCCTTTCAATAAATTGATGGTTTCGTTGGCTGTGTGGCACGTAGCACCATCCTGTTGGAACCATAAGTTGTCAATGTTTAGCTCTTGAAGTTTTGGAAACAAAAATGTATTGAGCATGTGTCGATATCTCACACCATTCACCGTAACGGTAGCTCCTTCCTCATTTCGAAAGACATATGGACCAATGATGCCGTTGGCGTGTATTCCACACCAAACAGTCAATTTTAATGGATGCAATGGAGTCTCAAGATAATGTCCCGGATTGGTCTCACTCCATATACGGCAAATTTGTTTGATCCACTTCCAATTGGTTGTGAGCCCAATTTGGTAGCGTTGTTCAATAGTCAATCTATGCATTATCAAATGCCAAACCTTGCTAAACACAAATGTCAAAAAACTGTTTCCATAGCAATCTTGATTCAATTGTTATCCCTATTGAAAGTTCTCATGCAGCTAAAAAAACACCCTATACTAAGGGGACGCGGGACGATATAATAATAAATAAGGAAAATTATTAACGGCAGGTATAATTTCGTTTATTTAAACTTTCGACAATTTGACACAAACTTGAAAAGTTTTTCAAATTTCAATTGTTTGTAAAAATGTCAAAATATTACCAACCAACATTAAATAAAACGAAATTTTTAAATTGACCATCATTTAATATTGACATATTGAAATTTTTTAATTTTAAACCATAAAAAATGCAAAATAGAAAAAATTGTATAAAGTACTTTATAATTGTTTTTATCGCACTTATTCTTTAGAAAACGACCCGCGACGCGGGTCGTTTTCTAAACAGATTTCGTGCGATAAAAACATCAATTATGAAACTCGTTCTTTAATACTATACTATTTTGTCCTTATTTGATTATGGCACTAGTTCGACGACGTCTAAGAACAGTTTTATTTATCGGTGATATCAGATTTATTGTCGAGTCGTATCTTCTTCAGATAAACATTTTCCATTGTGTAATTAATATGTCTATTGGTTTTATAATGATGATATCTATAGTTATCATTAATCAATCATAAAATCATTAGTTATCATTAATGTTGTATAAAAACTCCAGCAGTGTCTCGTTTTTTACCATCGGTTATGTCGCTATTACACTGTGACTGTCCTGTTTTACCATAGAATGCGCTACATGGCAAGATTATCTGCTAAATTTGAAATTATTTTTACTCAAAATAATGGATTTATCAAATACAATTAATTACAGCAAAGCAGACCGAACTAAGTCATTATGGGGTTTGAATAATAAGTGTATAAAGTACCTATAAATTAATCACTTTCTGCCTGGATGGAATGTATTTTAGTATCTACTTTTAAATTGAGTGTCTTGTTTTTACCTAAAGTTTTAGAAGTCTCGTTTTTACACGACTTGACTATGAACTAAATTGCACATTGTTTTCTAGTTTTTGCTCTATTCTAGGTCTATTTTAGTTTTTGCCAAGGATCTTTGATGATGTTACGCCAATATATACCTTATTTTATACAGGCATCGTCATTGTTATGCAACCAAAACAACGTCCGTGATTGGGTTGCATTGAGATGATGTAACACCAAAGTTCCCTGGTAAAGACTGTATATGTTACGGTCAATGATGTAAATCGGGCGTTGACGTCAATGGCCGGGCAATGACGTCAATGCCCATTTATGCTGGCCATTAACGTCATTGTCCGGTCATTGACGTCAACGCCCGTTATCGGTGGGCAATGATGCAAATATTTTCATCTGATAGTAATATTTACGTCTTTGGCCGGTCAATGACGTTATTGGCCAAAAAGGATTGGACAATGATGATATCATTGAATAAATGCTATAAGGAACAGCAAAATGGTGATTTGAAATTTGACAGCCAATTGGCAAGTGACATTTAGGTGTATTGTATTCATTGTGGTAAAATCATTTATTAACCTTCGTCAGGCGGCATAATTTTACAACGTTAACAGGCGGCATAGGTACAATTGTACCTTCATAAGAAAACAACATAAAACTAGGAGGTGCTGTGTGGGTTGCGTGAAACCTGTTTGCGATGAACACTCAGTACCAAATACAACGTGTATTACTTGCGAAGAAAATATATAAAAAAAAAAGTAGAAACTTTGATTTATAATGTAAAAATAATTTATGTTTTACTTTTTTATAATATAAAAGAACATGATAATTCATAAAGAAATCGTATTCTTTTTTTTTGCATTTATTATCTTCATACAAAATAATACGAAGGTACAATTATTGTACCTATGCCGTCTGTTATGGGTGTAAAAACAACTTAAGCCCCTATCGGGAGGGGATGAAGATATTATTCTGAAATTTAGACTACATATTCTAGACCAAAAATGTAGAGATGTCACAAAATTTCAGCACTCAATGACTTCTAGAAAAAAAGTTATTGCAAGTTACACTCTTAAAAGTTACAATTGAGTCCGTTAGTGTGACGTCACAACGCCTAGAAATTGGCAAACCGTCTAACGCGAATTGACTAAGTGGTTTGCGCCCATTTGAAAAAGAACATAACACGAACATTTGCAAACACGACGATCGCATCAAGGAAAGTGTCAAGTGTTTCAATATAACCCTATTTAATTCATTTAATTGTTATAAACTTATATTAATTATGTAAATAATTCACTATTCTACTAATTATAGTCTACTATTTTATGGTAGAAAGTTCCTTAAGTATTTAAAGCAAACCATTTTTTAAATTTAATTGGTTGCTCTCATTCTGGTGAAAAACCATTAGAATGCATGACATTATAATTAATAGTTTAAATAATATAAAGACCTTTTAAAACCTTTTTAACGTATAGATTTAAATTTTAGGAAACATACTGCGATTTTCACCGCTACGGTGTCTTTTTCTTTGAATTATATTTTATTTAAAAAGTGTTAAAAATAATTGTCAAACGTAGAAGGTTTCTCGCTACTGTGAATTCAATCACAATTGTACAATATTGTGCACTTCACTCAATTTTTCTCATTAACTAAACTTTCACATACCGTAAAATGGGGTGAATCACAACAGGCAGGTGAATCACAACAAAAGTTTGGGAAGGCACAAATAATTTTTCTGTACTGCAACATTGAATAAAATTATTTGATTAATCCTTGATGCACAGGGGGGGAGATTCCCATGTTCTAATTTTCGAATAACATGGTTTTCCAATAAATAAATCAACATCCTTTAGCGTGTTTATATAAAAAAGTGTTGAAAGATTTTGTAATGCTAATAATTATTTAAATTTATGTAACGTCCTGGAAATAAATTACAGAAAACACAAATATTCACGCTGTATAGGGGGGTAGGGGGTAGCACTGGACATTGCTCTTAAGAGCTTTTTCAACAGGTGGCGCAGTTACGTAGATTTGCAGTTTCATTATAAATGGCGGCTTTCGAAAGTAAATTTTCATTGGTTTCTTTTGAAATCATTCAAATTATGGTAGAAACGAAACTTCATTTATGAGAAGCCTAGTCAGAAGACTATGAGAAGACTTAGGAATAACTCACCAATAGAGAAAGTTTACTAGCGCTAATAAACGTTTTAATTGGTAATAAACTTTCTCTATTGGTGAATTATGTTAGGGCGTCCGACCTGTTTTTGCCTAACTATCCTGTCTCTTGTGGTCATGACATATTTTAAATTTTAATTAATTGTGCGCATTTTATATAAAATCGCCAATTAACATAATCAAAATATTAATCCGTTATAAAAACCGATTAAAAATTATATCATGACCTTCACAAAATTCTCCTCTTTCCGTTAAAAAAAATTAATGCTGTATCTATAACTAATTTCGAGCTGTAAATGAAGGTTTGAAACAGACCTTAAAATCGCACTCTAAAGTACACAGCACATTTAATATGTCACTTTATGATGGAATAGAAAAAAAAATACCGCCAAATAAAATAATACCAGTTTTGCCATACAACAATCCTCATCGTAGAATAGTAGTATCATCATTGGCCACTCTGTATTGGGCAATGACGTCATTGCCCGGTTAATGATGTAAAAGCCACATATGAAATTTTAAATGTCAACATCGCCCAAAATGTATGGTCATTGACGTTATTGGCCGGGCGTTAACGTCAATGCCCAACTAAGCCGGGAATTGACGTCATTGTCCGGCCATTGACGTTAATGACCGAATTGTCATAATTGACCGTAACATATATACGAATTTTTGAAGTCATAAAGTTTTAAACATTAAATTGGTTGATATAATATAATATTATTCGTCGTTAGCATAGCGATTAAACGCATAGACTGCTAACACAGAGAACCCGGTTCGACTCCGGGCGAAGTAAGAATCATATTGTGGCCGTCTCCCCTCGGCAGGCAATGGCAAACCACCGGGGTGTAATTTGCCATGAAAAGCTTTTGTGAAAAGGCTCACCACACCCTGCAGAAGGGTTATGGACTGAGGATTAATATAATAATATTATATTATATATTTAATTTGGTAATATATTGTCGTGGGAAAAAAGTGATATTGGAAAATAAAAGAATCAAGTGGGAAGACAGTTCAGTTTTTGTTTTATGTGAAGGGATAATGTTTTGTGGATAAAATGAACGTGCGGAGGGACATACTTCGGGTATCCTTTCGTAGGAAGAGAGGGATAAATGACATTAGCGTACGGAGGGACATACTTCGGTATCCTTTCGTAGGAGGAGAGGGATAAATGATATGAAAATGAAGATTGATTGGGGGGTTGTGCATGCGTGGCTTGGTTTAAAAATAGAAGAAGTATAAAAGTGAAAAGTTGTTGGGGGATGTAATTTTTTTTGTGGATGAAATGAGCTTGTAATAATTTGAATAAAGTTGTATTAAATAATAAAAAGAAACAAGAGTTGAAAAGTTTATGACAATATATTATAATATAATAAATTGAGTGACGTAACGGACCGCTGGTCTTAGACGTGTAGATGATGATAATGATGATGAACTGTACTATCTTAATTTTTTTAACATTCACTTTCTAGATCTTTTAATGCTTTTTCAATCACAGCAACTGTAAAATCTGCATCTTCAATTGTAACACACATCGGTGGCTTTATACGAAACACCTGAAATAATTAATTAATTTAAAGTGAAAATTTGAAACTTAGAAACTTACATTTCCATTATATCCCCCTTTGCCTATTAGCAAACCTAAATCTCGACATTTTTCCCAAATGTTTAAAACTTTGTTACTTTCCAATGGTGTAAAACTCTTGCTATCATTAACCATTTCGACACCTATCATTAAGCCTTTACCTCTAACATCACCAACTACTTCAAATTTATTTCTTAAATTAGCTAGACCTTCTAGTAAATGAGTTCCTACTGTTTCAGAGTTCTTTTGAAGTTGTTCTTCCTCAATAATCTGAATTTACATATTTGTAAATTAAAATATTCTTTTACATTCATTTTATACATTACATCTAAAACTGCTATTCCCACGGACGATGCAATAGGATTGCCACCAAAAGTATTGAAATGATCTGCTTGAGTTAAAGCTTGAGCTATATCCATAGTTGTAACAACTGCAGCTAACGGAAAACCGTTACCAATACCTTTAGCCATTGTTACTATATCAGGAACTATATTATGCATTTCAAATCCCCAAAAATGTTCCCCAGTTCTGCCAAAGCCAGTTTGAACCTAAAATATATTTTAACTGATAGTGTAAATTACGTATTATATTTAAATTTAAATATAAAACCTCATCTGCTACAAATAATCCTCCACGCTCTTTAACCATTTTGTGTGCTCCTTTTATGTAACCTTTAGGATATTGCACAACACCCCCCACTCCTTGTATAGATTCCGCAAAGAAAGCTGCAATTTTGTTTTTAGGAATACTATAATTATATACTTGTAACAACTGATCCAAATATTTAGTTTTCGCTTCACATTCTAACGAAGTGCAATAACAATTTCTTGTAGTTTGTATGGGACTATCACGACAACTTTTTCCTCCCCATAAACCTCTATAAACATCGGGATTAAGAGCCTGCAAATTTTTTATGCCATTAAAGAAGTACATAATACTACAAATATAATAAACTATTATAATACTAATTGCAGTATTTTACGCCGATGCACAGTGGAAGAGTTAAAACCTGCTATTAATTAAAAAATGAAAATGCTATTTAGAGATTCTTCTCAATTCGCCACTAACCAACGCACATTAAAATACTATTAAATTTTTGGTGGCCCCTCTGTGATTCCGATTAGGGCGATTTCTCTCCAGCGGAAGCATTTTTTAAAATTGAAATATTTAGCTTGAAACTTTAAAATTTAAGTATCACCTATATTGCGACATTACAAAGTTACGGTACTGGGAGAAAAAAGGTGTAGCCAAGATCAGGCGTAGTAGTAACCGCTTGACACCCAATTTCACCGATAGTCCAGTCATTCTACGAACGACATAATGATAAAGTCGAAAATGATACTACCTGGAAGCAAAAAATGGGGTTGTGTAGAAGAAAAAATTCTAAGAAAGATAGCGCTTTTTGCATCTCCCTAGCTGGTGTAGAACATAACCTAAAAAATTAACCAAAGTCGAAAAACCGTTTTTTTGCGATTTAAGAATAAACGAAGCATTTTACAAGAGAAATTTAAATTAGAAAGTTGTAGATAATGAAACCATCTATCGAATGCGACCAGAAAAATGGAAATTCGTTATTTATTTTCGGAGAAAATCGAAAAATAATAGTCAAAAATTGCTTTTTTTGTTTTTGCTGTGCTATTTACAATTTGCAAATTAAATTATTCTTTGTTCGAGGAAAATGTTGCCTCTGTTGAGTAGAAAAGAGATTTTTTGAAAAATTTCAAAAAATGAATAATGCACGATTTATAGCGGAATTACGAAAAAATTACCTTTTCGAAAATCGACCATTGCTCACGATGGAGATGGACTAGGGAACCCAACCTGGGCTTAAATTCTTCTTAAGAGATAGTACTACCATATACTTTAAGAAATTAATATTTTCAGTCACTCTCTAATCTCAAAAAATGGGCATGAATATCGTAATATCGCAATGCGGGTATACTTACAGATGCAGGTATGACACGGAAGTACACTTGCATGGCGATATTACGATATTCATGCCCATTTTTTGAGGTTAGAGAATGATTTAAAATATGACTTTCTTAAAGTATGTGGTAGTACTATCTCTTACGAAGAATTTAAGCCCAGGTTGGGTTCTCTAGACCATCTCCATCGTGAGCAATAGCCGATTTACTAAGAGGTTATTTTTTCGTCATTTCGCTATAAATCGCGCATTTTTCATTTATTGAAATTTTCCAATAAAGCTCTTCTTCTACTCGGCAGAGGCAATATTTTCCTTGAACAAGGAATAATTTAATGCAAAATTGTAAAAAACACAGCAAAAACAAAAAAAGTAATTTTTGATTGTTATTTTTTGATTTTCTCCAAAAATAAATAACGAATTTTTATTTTTATATTCGCATTCGATTGGTTTTTCCATTATCTACAACTTTCTAATTTAACTTTCTTTTGTAGGATGCTCGTTGATTCTTAAATCGCAAAAAAACAGTTTTTCGACTTTGGATAATTTTTTAGGTTATGTTCTACACCAGCTAGGGCGATGCAAAAAGCGCTATCTTTCTTAGAATTTTTTCTTTTACACGACCCCATTTTTTGCTTCCAGGTAATATAATTTTCGTATTTTTTCGTAGAATTACTGGAATACGATTGATACCAACATAAACACATCTGTACGAGTTTTCTTTACTGCACATTAGCACATTAGCCTTCTTTTCTCTCATCAGTACCGCAACTCTGGTAATTCTAAACTTGTATTAAAGCGCATGTAATTTATAAAAATGCGCTACGGAAAAGCTATGTTAAAATCTGAAGCACAATTATTAGTTTTTGGGATTTTTGGTTATGTTCCGGAGCAGTTCGAGCTTCGCGTCGCGTTTGAAAATTATGCAGGTATTTGCATTTTCTCACTTGATACAACTTTGTTTATTTTCGGAAACACTTCATACAGGATGATCGCCACCGAAGTCAAAAAATATATTGTAATGCTACCAATGTCTAGGCAAGAATGAATCTTGCTCTTGCTGTTATCTAAGGGCAGTTTTACCTGCCCTGTTACGGTTCAAAATTGACCAAGTTTTGAAATTTAGTTTTGAATAGAAATCTTTCTATACTTTGTTTGTTTGCCGTGATATGGCATTACCAGTATGGTATTTTCAATATTTTTGGAGAACCATCTGGGTGAAGGCATAGATTAGATTGCGTTTGGAGTTGTTAACAAGTTAAAAAGTTTGTTACACCATTTTATATTCGGTCGACATTTTTACGATTTTTGTAATACTTTTTGTGGACTGCTAGTGGATTTGAAATTCTTATTTGGACATTCGTCCTATCCATATTTTTGTGGGATTTTGGTTTCAACCGCTGTAATTATGGATCGCTTCTGGGTACCGTACCGGCTCCTTTATCGGGGCAATTTTGCTGGAAAGATCCTATCTTCATTCTTGAAGGATTTGACGCGTCCCATGTTTTTACCATCTCATCGAATAGTATGGCTGTTCAAGCTTTGACAGACTATTATTGGAACCCTCGACTATCTGAGGTATAGTATTCGCATTATTTTTGATTTGTAAAGTTATTTGACTTTGTTTCCTTTAGGGTTTTTTTTGTTCCGGTTTTTTTTTTATGGCGAGTTTTGTCCATATTGGTTTTCGTAATATGGACTTCCATAACTTCCCTACGAGGATATACTTTTTGCATTCCTGCAAAGAGTTGCATCATCCCTTGGCAACAACATCGACCAAGCTGGCGACCATCTGCCATACTTATGATTGTTCCAATCGATAATTCCAACGATTCCTCAGCATGAACATCTTGCACCCCCTACTTTAACATCTTGGACTAGAAGACATCTTCAAGCTAAGCATACTTTGAATTTTGTGTATACTTTTTATTTTACTGCGCGTAATATTTTGGGCCATTTCCTTATAATTAAATTCGAGATATCATATAATAATCTGTTCATTATCTGTGGGTTTTACCCAAGTGCGTTTATAACAACTGTACGCCGAATATAGCTATACGAGGTACCATAGAACCACCAGTTATTTTTATAACTTTACAAGTATGATTTTATAAGCTCAATATTATTACGCAATGTTTGTAAATTTGGTATTTAATATTACAACCCGAATGAAACGAGATAGCACGCTTTTTGTTACTGATGGTGATTTACCCAATCTCCTCTACCTTTTTTATTTCAGTACGACCTTAGAATATATAGGTAAGGAAGGACTACTTGTATAATACCATATGAATAAAAAGCGAGACAAAAATCGTGGGTAGAAGCTCCGCCTAGAGGACCAACTTCTAACTCGGTAACTCATAATTATTATATTTTAAATTGTTATAATGATTTGTTGTGGTGTTTTAAAAATTACAGACCCATTAGTCTTCTTACACACATGTATAAGCTCTTCATGAAAATCATTACAAAGCGATTGACACCGAAAATAGACTTCTACCAATCCAGAGAGCAGGCTGGTTTTAGATCAGGGTATGGTACAAACGATCACTTACAAACTATAAAGATCTTGATTGAAAGATGCATTGAATATAACAGACCTTTAATATTGACTTTTATAGATTATGAAAAAGCATTCGACACGGTAGAATTTGAAGCAATATTGGAAGCCTTGAACCAAGGTAGAATAGATTATAGGTATTCAAAACTAATAAAGAATATTTACAAGGATGCAACATCATGCATAATGCTTTGCGGAACAACTACAAAAAAGTTTAAAATAGATCGTGGAGTAAGGCAGGGTGATACCATCTCTCCAAAATTGTTTACAGCTGCTCTGGAATATGTATTTAAACAAAGAGAATGGGAAGGGTTTGGAATAAATATAAACGGAGAAATGCTCAACCATTTGAAGTTCACTGACGATATAGTATTAATATCCGATGATATAAGAGAAACACAAACTATGTTGGAGACTCTTAAAAAAGCTTCCCATGACGTAGGTCTGAAGATAAATATAGAAAAAAAAAAATTTATGACCAATCTTGTGGTAAGTGGAAATTTGAAGATCGCAGACCAAGAAATACAACAAGTGGACAACCAAACTTGTGAAATACAAAGAAGAATTGGTCTTTCGTGGGCAGCGTTCGGAAAATTGCGGTACATATTGAAGAGCCAAATACCAATCTGCCTTAAACGAAAAGTATATAACCAGTGTGTTCTGCCGGTAAAGACTTATGGCGCAGAAACTTTGACGTTGACTCAGAAATCGGCGGAAAAACTAAGAGTGACTCAACGAGCCATGGAGCGGGCAATGCTTGGAATATCTCTCAGAGATAGAATCACCAACGAGAAGATTAGACAAACTACAAGAGTGCAAGATGTCATCGAGAGAGTGGCGTGGTTGAAGTGGAACTGGGCTGGACACGTTGCAAGAGTGAAAGATGAGCGTTGGACTAGACGCATACTTCAGTGGAGACCTAGAGAATCGAAAAGAAGCCGTGGAAAACCGCCTACTAGATGGACGGATGATATCAGGAGATGTGCCGGAAATTGGATGCAAGTGGCCCAGGATAGAGAAAATTGGAAAACCAAAGGGGAGGCCTATGTCCAGCAGTGGACGCAATTGGCTGGTTGATGATGATGATGATGTGGTGTTTGTGGGACTTCTAAGACCAAGAAAAATGTTAAAAATGGTATAACTTGGCATACGTAAGTACTAAAGCAACGTTCACATAGAATTATTGCGGCGCCTTGCTTTCGTTGCCTTGCAGAATTTGTTGCTTGATATTTGCTTTCGACCGTATAGCGGTCACAATGAATTAGCGCGGTGCCTTGTTATGTGCACAGACTTCATTGTCCAAATTCTTAGATCTAACAGTAGTTTACCTGTTATGTTATGAAAAGTAGTTATACAATATTTATTTAAAGTCGTCTCCGAATATAATCTTAAAATAATTAATATACATAATCTTTAGTTTTGCAATAAAATTCGCATTTACTTATTTCGATTTAATTTTCAGATTTAATTTTGACTACATTAATTTATTCATTTATTGCAATATAAATGCATAAAAATTATTCAATAATGGTAAATATTAAATTTATATAAATTTTTAAAAATAGAAACAGTAATTATTAAATTTTTCAAACATTACACACTATTCAAAATACTGTTAGGTTTTATGGTCTATTTTATTGCCATAAATCTTTTGGTCCTGAATAGGGTTGCTAGGTATAATCTTAAAAGTTTTGTACCTACAAATGTGTTGAAAATATTTCTACAAAGAATATTATAATATAATTTAAATAGACCTATTTTAAATGTTAGTGAATCAATAAGAGAAAAAATGTATACAAAAACAAATAATATTTTATCTAAATTGAAAATCATCTAATTAAAAAATGGCTATTTGTTTGCAATAATTTAAAATTCACCTATTGGAATCTAACCACAATTTAAAACACAATTATCTAACAGGCTGATTTTCAATTATTATATTATTTAAACTTCTACAAAATGCGCTCTGTTTAAAATGAAATTCTTCAATTTCATTCGTTATAACTTCACCGTGATGAACCAATACAATTTAAAGCCATGCAAAGCTTTTACATTTTATTGGTTCTTGCTACGTCTTCGAAGTAAAAACCTTGACATGGTCAAGCTTTTGATAATTTTCAGGCAAGAACTTAAAAAGAGAGGAGGAAAAAGATATTAAAAAAGGATAGAAGACAAAGCCGGGGCTTGAAAGTCCTTTTTCAGGTAAAATTGTAAATATTTTTATTTCATGTACTTAACCAACATCCAATATCTAATGAAAATAATTTAAAAAATTGTAGTAGTAAATTTATCTGTCAATAAATACCATTATTTCGTAATTTAATTTAGTAATCTTAAAAATAAAATCATTTAGAGCTATTAAAATCATTCTGCAATTTAAGTTTTGGGGTGCTTTTTTGCATAAAAACATATAATAGGTACTTTTCAATTATCAAATCAGTTTAAAACAGTATAGTCTTAATACTGGAGCTCATTTCATAATTATATGTTGTCTACTAAATTTGATCATGTACATTTAAAACACTTTAATTTTGTTGGTTGTTGCTTTCAAACCTTAGCAAAGTCTGCAAGACCGCGGCTAGGCAAACGGTAATTTTAAACATAAAAAAGGATAGAAGACTATACATCACTCTGAGTGGCGCTTGCCATCTTCTACCGAAGCAAGGCAAGGCAAATTTTTCATTGTGAACGGCGCTTTAGAGTTATTTAAATAATTTTAGAAAAAAATATAAATTTGTGAGGTTATTACCACAATGTGCTTAAATCATAGGCGTACAGTGATTCTATATATTATTTACATTAAATATCGTTTTTATAATTTAGATTTCCAAAAAATGAGATGAGAAAAGTTATTTGGTTTAAAAAAATGAAAATGCCGGAATATTGGTCTCCAAGTACATCGTCACGCTTGTGTTAAAACATTTTACTGACGATTGTTTTTCCAATATCTTTATGCTACGTCACTGGCAATTATATCAACCAGCCGCCATAGGGGACCACTTTTACTCGCATTTTGTATTCAAATGCTCCTTCCTTACCTATATATTCTAAGAGTACGACATATTTTCGTAGTTTTCACTGGGAGTACTTGCTGTGATATACAGGGTGGACTAAAACTACGTGGCGTCCATGTTATCATCTGATATCGCCTTGCTTCTTTAAGCATAACCTTTCGGCGCCCCCTGTATCATCCAATTACCACCAAGGAAGGAGATTGGCACATCACTTTATTGCCTCTTGCGTACTCCGAGCTAGCCAAGAGGGCATTTACATCTTTATATTGCTACAAAGCCCTGAGTTGTCGTTTTTCAGGTAGCAAAAGTTTTAACGTTCAACATTCGACGACGTAGCAGCCCCCTCTTTAACTAACGGTGCCGTACACCACATATATAGATGGATCAAAGGATCATAGCTAACGCTATGAACAACTGGAAAATGCAAACATTTTGTGTAACAAATCGTTTGAAATCCGTAAAATATCTGACATGTTTAATTATTTACCATGGGCTTATGACCTGACGACCAGCGCTATGATAATTTTTTCCTTTCATTAGTAATTACCTAATTGACCCCTTTATGCCCATGCAAAAATCTTACAGTTTTTGGTACTTATGTCGTTTAGTCTGAAGCACGTCAACATTTCAGTTAAATTGGTTTTACCTTATTGACAGTACGCAAACTTGTGAAATTTGTGAAAAAGTTTTATAAATTATTATATTTATACTCACATGATGAAACCCTGGTAATTGTGGGATTGGATATTTGTAATTAGAAGTTGCTGTTAATGACACAGTTTGTCCACTTGCACCGTGGTAACAATTTTGTAAAGAAATTATATCATGGTTTCCAGTATATGCTCTTGCTAATAAAATAGCCAAATCATTTGCTTCTGATCCACTATTTACAAAATATACCACCTAATAAAATTACATAAATTATCATCTGATGAAAAAGTAATTATTAATATACTGCCGTCCTTAGTTAAAACGTCCCATCTCCAAATTTTTCGATTTCGAGTGAGCAGCATTTCTTGGTAGACCATACCTATATCTATCCAATGCACCAACTTAAAATTCCTAATTTTCCCGTTTGGTCCGAAAATTCTCTAATAAAAATTGTGCTATCTCCAGAAGTGTTACCTAATAGTTTAAAATGTCCTATCCAACTGACTGAGATAGGACAGATAGTACGTCCTGAAATGAGTACGACGTTATAACATTTACTAAAATCACACCCTATTCCTGAAATTTTCTTTTTTAAGACAGATTTTCTATTTACTACAAGCCATTTTCCTCCCAAGTACCAAATTGGTAGTTACTACGTTTTAACTAAGGACGGCAGTATAATAAACTATTATTATAGATACAAAATTATTAAGAAACTTGACGTTTGGTTAAATGCAAAACAAGTCCAAATGTAAAGAAATGCAAGCAAATATTTTATGCCCAATGAGAAAAATACAAGTAAGTAGGTAATTTATAATGAAATATTCATAATATTTAAAAAAAATATTTTACATTTAAATTTTCTGGTAATGTTTTAATTAAGCGTTCTGCATATTCATGAACTTTTGGATTATAATATACATTTGAAGTATGGCCTAATAAATTCATTTGTTTTGTTATCGCTTCCACTATTTTTCTAAAATATAATAATCAAAATTAAATTAATTTCTAATAAATTACGTAAGTACTCACGGATGAGAATGACCAACAGAAACTGTACATATTCCACCAAACATGTCCAAATATCTTTTGCCATTAATATCAAATAACCATTGTTTATATCCTTGACAAAGTGCTAACGGAGTTGAATAATAAGTCTTCAATGCCGGATTTAATGCTGATCCTCTGATACTTTTCATTTTATTTAAAGAAGGACCCTAAAATTTTTTGAATAGTTTGTAAAATTGACAATGGTGCACAATATGCACTAGAGAAGAATTGGGGATGGGAAAAATCGAAATTATTTGTCCCGCGGGATATTCAGTCCTGCACGGGACGGAATCTCCAGTACTAGGGATAGTACGCACACAAAAATAAAAATAATTCTTTTTCATTAAAAAAAAACCCAAAAATTGCTAGTAAACTGCTGCAATTCATCTTCAAAATGCTACTTGGGAATGCAGTCCCGCATTTGATTTATTTTATATAGTACGATAATAATTCGGCCAGTGAATTTTAATTTTTGGAAAACTTGTTTTTATATTTTGGATTATTCGACTACATAATTAGGACATTGGCGAGCGCTTTCTCACCCGTATTCGAGAAACACTACCCCCCCGCTACAAAGGTTAGGTACTATTCCTATTTTAACCCAAAATTCTTTCCGAGAATGAGGCACTGTGGTAGAGATGGAAAATGTCTGACCAAATTTGGTTACTTAGATAAGGATGCTCCTCGTTAACAGCGCTAGATAAAATAAAATCGAGAATGATTTTCTTAAGCCCGGGTCCCACGGTCAAAATTTCCATCAATATTTTGATGATAATGTTGATAGATCTGACGTCATTAAATATGTTTTGATCAAAATTTATAAGTAAGTCACACGATCAAAATTTTCATCAATATTTTGATAAAAGTAGTCTGCTGTGAATGACAGATCATCAAAAGTGAGGTTAAAAGTTAAAACTTGTTCGTTCGAAAACGACCACAAACGAAGCACATCAACCAATCAAAACCATTGTTTCATCAATATGATCAAAATTATAGAAACGGTCGTATTCCGTCAACATATTGATGTGACGTCATTAAAATAGAAGCATCGTTTGACAAGTTATAAATTTTTATCAAAATGACCTGTCCCATGGTCAAAACGGTTTTGATAAAAATTATTATCAAAATATTGATGGAAATATTGACCGTGAGACACGGGCTTTATAAGTGGGGAGACTTTTGATGTTGATGATCGGGTTATTAACAGAGCGCGACCCCCGGTCGTCTATCGGCTCTGATTGCCGTTTCCCAACACTTGGAACAAGTGCTTACGGTGTACGTGTAATCGACTATTTCGCAACAGAAACATAAAACTTTGTTTGGTTTCCTACAAGCAGCTCTAATGTCTAGCTGAACCGGAATTCCACTATGACGTTTTTGATATTAAAAGATTTTGTACGGAATGGTCAGAAATCACAACATTCAGGGTTTCAGTTCGGAACGTTATCAATCTGCGATAAGCAAAAACAGGTCCTATAATAATTTGACATTAGCCGGTTAGGTCAAAATTTGTGACGTTAGGTTGTTGGACGTCAATATTTTTTTTGAGGATACGGTTGAAAAAACGCTAATATTTCAAAAACTAATTGCGATAGTGAAGGGCCTTTTCTCCTGATTCGCGGCTTTCGTATCGAAACATGACCGTCAATATTTGATGTCACTTCGAGTCCATCATACGCGTATTATTCGTGGACTCGAACCGGGTATTTCCACCAAATACACAGCACAGCCTTTCTGGTCGTCAATCCTGGCTTGGCAACCGTTTGGGAGGCTTCGCCGCTCTTCAACCACGATATCTTTCACAAATCATTGTCGTATGTGACCCATTCTTCATCCCCAGTCATCATCCGCTTTAAAAATAGTTCGATTTCTTCACGTTTGGCCAAGGATTCGCAGATGAAAATACGGCCCTTGAAGTTTTTTTGCGTCAATTCGTCTGGCACCCAAACATCGAGCTTCTTTTTGAATCCAACCTACTTCAAATGATTCAAAATGGTTTTGTGGTCGATGTTTAGTTCAAGGGTAATGCTACGACTGATCGTATGCCGGTCTAACTTAATCATTTCCATCATTTTATCGACATTTTCGATGATTGTTCTTCCCGAGCTTGCTGCATCTAAGACATCGAAATTACCGGAACGGAATTGACTAAACCAAAATTTTAGGTGATTGACTGTTACAGAATCTGGACCATGAATACTAGTCACATTTTTAGCCGCCTGACTTGCGATTTCATCCTTATCTATGCAAAACTGTAAAATATAGCATATTTTCTCTTTGTTTCCTCAAGTGCCTATCCGATTTCGGATGTTAGCGATCCTCCTGGATAAGCCAAGAAGACTTTAAGGGAAATGTTAATGGAGTGGTTTCCCGTTGCCTTCCCCATAGTCCACAGATCGATTTTGGATTTTCAGATCACAGCACATATCCGACGCAATCAGGATTAGAACCGCGGTTTCCCGCTCTGTAGTCTATCCGTGTTTGATTTACGCCAGGCTGCGGACTCTTTGTTTACATATATCTTTGGCGCACTATAACTGCAAACTGGTTTGACCAATCACAAAACTGCTAATTGCTGTTTTAATAGACATTCTCACCTTTCCAAAAGGTATAGGGATTACCCGATCCGACCAAGAGATCACGAGATATATGTCAGTAAAACCACCTAACGACAAAATAATGGATTACTTTTTCCCCAACCTAAATTATTAATTATATTTCCTTTGTGCATATCTTGAACAATTTGTACTTGCAACATCTTTACTTGCAGTAAAATCCTGAACTGAAATCGTTGACGTTTTATTGTAGCAAAACAGTATTTATTATTATTATTATAGGTACATAATAATTAAAATTATTTCTAATTTTAATCCCTTGAAAGAATCTTTAGAAATATCAACTGTTTTGCCCATTTATATAAAATGTGACGTTTTATTTTGTAAAGTTATTTATACAGTTCTTGTTGATTCTAAATGTCGATGTTATTGTTTATACGAGTAAGGTTACATTTCTTTATAAAAGGTAAAGTCAAAAAATTGCTACTACTATAACTTACATTGTAGGATGTCGGTGTAACATCGCACGGTGGAAGTTTTATATTATTTGTACTGTAATGTATTTTGGTCGCTAAAAATTAAATAAATTGTCAATAAGAATTTATTAATAATGTGAAGCACAATTATTTACTTTTCAAGTATTTCTTAAACATTTTGAAAGTTAAATCACAACTTGAATTACAAAATGTAGCCCTAGATCAAAGATTACCAATTTATACAAAAAGAAATTGAATCTATGAATTTGAAATACGTTATAGTATTTAAATTTTTTGTATTACAAAGTGAATTGCTTATGCAAGCAGTAAGCACAATATTAAAAATTTGAATTTAAATCAAAAGGTCATGCTACTAACCGCGATTATTTACAGTTAGTTATTATTCATTAGGCATTAGATTTTGTTGGGCGTTTTTTTTTTTTTTACAAAATTCTTGAAATTTTGACCAGACAACGTGAAAGTTTTCTAAATACTACGTAGGGGAGAGGCAGGCGAGTTGGCATATCCAGGCAAGATGACACATCAGTAGGGTCCGGATTTGTAGGCATTTGCATGTTTTTTTTTGCGTACAGGCACGTGAAAAATTTTAAAAGGGGAGCATGTTTTACGCCTTTCTGAATCGTTTTATATAGTTTTTATTTTGCCTATAATGCATATTTTGAGTTTAAGTGCATATTTGGCGATTTGTTGCCTATAAATGCTTATTTGCTTATATTGGTATATATTTTGCATATTTAGCAAAATCTAGTAATAAAATTTTAAATAATTTTAATTATTCTCTTTCTGATATTGCCGCTTTTTGTATTATTTAAAACAGGGGTCGGCAACCTTTTGTTGTACGCTGGCCAAATATTTTACTTTGAAATTAGTACGGGCCGTACTTTTTTTTTTTAAAAAAAAGCGGAAATTAGCTAAAAAGAGCTATTTTTTAAAAAAAGGTCATTTATTTTAGAGTCCGCGGGCCGCACCAAGACCCTTCGGGGGCCGCGGGTTGCCGACCCCTGATTTAAAACAATAATTTTAATTAATATCTACTTTGTCAACTGTAGGTGATTCTGTGCAATAACTGCATATTCTATTAATATTTGTGTCTATTTGTGCAACCATTATTTTAGTTTGTATCCAAATAGTTTTAGAGATATTTCAAAATTAAGCTTGGGGGTGGGCTGGAGACATGGGGCCCCCCATTTCGAATTTTGACTCCAAAATAGTCTCAATCGTTTGTGCCTGTTTGTGCAAACATTATTTTTGTTTGTACCCAAATAGTTTTCGAGATAATTCCATTTTAAGTTAGGGGGGGGGCTGGATACATGCTTTTTTGATATTCGAATTTCGGATTCAAAATAGTCTCAATCGATTATACTTCGTTTGTGCCTGCTTTTAGCGCATATTTGAGTGCTTATTTTGAAGTTTTTAGAGCATATTTGCCTGCATATTTTCAAGTTTTTTAGTGCCTACAAATCCGGACCCTACACATCAGGTGTATTGGAAAACCTATGGTGCTATTTTCATTGATAATACTATACTACTATTGTAATTGTCGGTAAATCAGTGGTGAACTTAATCTATTTCAAGAAAAGTGTACTGTGTGAGTTTAAATTGATATTTTGTGAATTTTAACCATCTCAATTCAATGTAGCCTTTCCTTTCTTAGCCTACAGTTTCACTATTTATTTATTAATTGATATGGTTTCCACACACACATTCTTACACGGCTTTTTGCGTTATATGCCGTAAAATAAATATGTATTATTATAGGTTAAATATTTCTTATTGACGAAATTTCAAGTTCACACCCAACCAGGCAAGATGACATAGTGCTATGTCATCTTGCCCATCTTGATTCTTGATCTTGCCCGGATGTTTACCTCACTTACCCGGTTGCTTGTATTTCTTACAAAAAATCTTGTAATTCTATAAGATTCAACCTCAGATGAAGAAGCTGTTGCTGATGTAGTATTAAATTCGGATGGGTAAAGTGACTGCGGCTGTATATACTGCAATGATTTATTTCAAATCTGGTGAGTACTGGCTAAGATGCCATTCTTGCAAAAATTGGTCTCACGCCGCGTGTGCTGGACTTTCAAAGCAGTCCAAGACTTTTATTTGTGAATTGTGCAATTAATTTTACATTGTTTATGCTATATCGTCGGCTAAGAGTGTTAACCTGCTAAGTCCACTTTTGGCAAAATTTGTTTTTTGATACCATTCAATAATAGAATATTTGTTACATTATATGATAAAACAACTTACTTCAAATTTTATTTTAAATCGTAAATTTTTTATGATACGTAATACTAACATTTCTAGAATGCTATGTTAACTGCAGTAAAATTGTCATATTCAGCAAAACAGTTACACGGTGTTTCTTGTCTCCTGTAAAATTTCACTTTTGTGACTTAGCAGGTTAACACTCTTAGCCGACGATATGTCATCTTGCCCAATAGGGTCGGGCAAGATGGCTTTTGTGACCTTTTAGTTTATTGTTTAATTATAGAAACAGTTATAGGAATATTCACTTGATATTTTTTTATTCAATGGTGTATGATATGAGCTATTTAAAAAATATGCGCAGCTTCCAAAATATTTTGTATTTTCAAAAATAAAAATGTTTAAACACTAAGTATGTCAACTTGCCTGCCTCTCCCCTATGTACTATGTCACTGAAAAAAATATATATTTACTATAATAGTTCGATATATAATTAAAGATGAATTTTTGGATATTTTGGAATAGGATGAAAGGCAAGAAATTATCGAAACATCTCCATGTTTTTACAGCAGAGCAATTTGCTATATTATATCTTTACTATAGATACTATTTTTATTTGTTTGCACTACCACACTCTCGGGCTCCTCTGTTTCCTTGTGAACCTTAACCGATACGATGCTCTTTTTGAATCTTCTGGTTAATTCTTCCTGGTAGTTACTAATTTGATTTACCTTCTCCACGTGAATAATACATTCGGCTAAATTGTCGGATGCAAATACACTGTTTGCGAGCCTTTTAGGTAACGAACAATGAATTTTAATTCTCACCAAAACTAATTAAAGGATTGTTATTTCAACTTTCAATGGGAAATATCTCAAATTACAATGGGAAATATAAAAAAAATTAAAAAATCGGGGAAAAATTCAAAGTTTCCAACTATAGATTCCATAAACTTGTCTTGGTCTAGCTCAGTATACTTACGACGAACAAATAAAAATAAATAAGATGAATTTTTATATCAAAATCAAAGAATTTTATTTTATAAAAATATTTAGAAAAATCAGAAAAATTCACAATGTTTCTAAAGTCAATAAAATGGTTACGCATTTTACCAAGTAATTTTATCAAGTACATTTTCCAAAAATTATCATCGTTTCTCAAACGCAGTTTAACATACTCGAAGCTCAATTAACTACTGATGTTCCACTATTAAACCAGTGCCGATAATTTTTGAAATCAAAAAAAATAATAGTAGGATGAAACCCATTGGAAAAGGAAGAGAATATAAGAACAATGAAATAAAAAATAAATTACGGGCGATCTGAGGTCGGGAAGTGGAAGGGGTGAGTAAAACTACGGTAAAACTACAAGTCTTATGGAAAAAAGTTAAATGGCAAAGTTGTAGGTAATAAGAAGATCTACAACTTTTGTATTTACACTTTTTTCACATAACCTCAAAATTTATGTGAAAAATTCAAATAACCAAGTTTTTGGTTTTTTATTTTTATCTTCTACAAAAAAAAATTTTGTTTCCGCGAAATTTGGTGAAAACTTACCTTTTTATGTCCCAAACACACTGTAATTTTTTTTATTTAAAATATTTATTTTTTCACCTTATTTTGACTTAATATCGAAAAAGCATCTTAATGTTCAATCGAAAATTCTCACGTCAAAATATCTGCTTTTTTAAAAATGTCGGTGGGCTTTTTGTTTGTTGAAATCTCTACTTTCTGATGGTGTAAAAAAATATATACATTACTATGGTAAATGTTCTCAGAATATTTAAAAATGTTATAATGAATATCATAATCAGTATAAAGTATCTAAATTCAATAGTACGATTTATATGTATATCTATATATTATGAGATTTTCTATGACATATGTGTAATTAGAATTTAATAAATCAGCTTTTTTAATGAAAAAAATTGCAGAAGTCAAATTTTTTAGATGAAATCCTCTTTAAATCCTGTCTTTAATAAATTTAGAACAACTATTTTCGGATTCGAGTTGTTTCGTTTCTTTGCATTTTCTGAGAACATTTACCATAGTAATGAATATTTTTTTTACACCATCAGAAAGTAGAGATTTCAACAAACAGAAAGCCCACCGACATTTTTAAAAAAGCAGATATTTTGACGTGAGAATTTTCGATTGAAAATTAGGGTGCTTTTTCGATATTAAGTCAATATAAGGTGAAAAAATAAATATTTTAAATAAAAAAAATTACAGTGTGTTTAGGATATAAAAAGGTAAGTTTTTACAAAATTTCGTGAAAAAAAAATTTTTTTTGTAGAAGATAAAAATAAAAAACCAAAAACTTGGCTATTTGAATTTTTCACATAAATTTTGAGGTTGTGTGAAAAAAGTGCAAATACAAAAGTTGTAGATCTTCTTATTACCTACAACTTTGCCATTTAACTTTTTTCCATAGGACTTGTAGTTTTGCCGGAAATCGAGATAAACCGTTTTTTACCCTTAAAAACTCACTCCCTTCCACTTCCCGACCTCAGATCGCCCGTAATTTATTTTTTATTACAATGTTATTATATTCTCTTACTTTTCCAATGGGTTTCATCATACTATTATTTTTTTTCACTTTTTACCGTTTTTAAAGCTATCGGCACTGGTCTATATTAACACAAAACTCATGGAAACAATATCAAAATTTTGTCTGCATTTGGAATTGGCACACTAAATTAAAGCAGTCGAATTCCGCACACGTCCATACGATCGCGTAATTCAAGCGGAACTGAACTTCCTCCTCTCTGATCGGAAATTTCCAAAATTTTCAAAAAATTTCAGTACTTACATCCGCTTATTAGTTCCTCCAAATTGCCGCAAAACGTTGAGTAGTTAAGGTGGCCGATTTCTATGGGGATTATCTACTTAACCAGAATTTATGTAACCCCCACTGCATTTCAATAATACTATCGCCAAAGCTACGAAAATTTTACAGGTTGTTCCTCAAAGCTTCCCGTGTAACATATTGAAATATGAGACAATTATGTGTATTAGTTTTCGCGTAATGATGAGATTTCGCATACGCATGCGCAATACGCGTCATCGCCTTATTTATTGAATTATCAATGTAATAATTATCTTATACGCCTCATATTTCAATATGTTACACAGGAAGCCTTGAGCAACAACCTGTAAAATTTTCGTAGCTTTGGCGATAGTATTATTGAAATGCAGTGGGGGTTACATAAATTTTAGTTAAGTAGATAATCATAATCCCCATAGAAATCGGCCACCTTAAGGCGTTCTGTTGTAGAAAACTGAAAACTCACAAGGTCATCAGTGAGGTGTTTAAAATACCTCATCGCAGACCAAGATTAGTTCTCCACAATAAGCTGCACCTGGTATATATGGAAGTAATTTTTCTGCAATACAATACTTGCATTAGCCCTCTTCGGGCCTGCGACGTCTATATATGATACCACTCGTAAATGTGTAGCCCAAATTTTGAGCAATTTGCGTTACAATTCGACAATATTTTAAAATATTATTTTTATAAAGCAAATATATTAACAAAACCAATTTAATTCTCAACCATCTTATACTTTAATACTTATACTAAACCACGGTGTGGAGTGATGTGATCGCTGGTTGAGTTACGGAGCGGAAATTCTGGGTTCAAGTCGCGGACTTGGCAGAATTTCTTAGCCCGGCCTTCCGGTGGACATCCACACGCTGTGGTGAAAAGTTGTAGTAAAAAGTGTAGCAAAAGAGGATTAATCCACCTCGTGAAATGGATTGTAAAGACTTCAATAGAAGTGGCAATATTCCGACAGGAATGGAAAAGCCTATGATGATGATCTTATACTTTTCAATCTTATAACAAATATTTAAAAAATATATTAAAAATATATTTATAAAATTTTCCATACAGTCTTGTTTCTAATATTATAGAATTTGTAATATTATTTTACATGTATAAATTACAAGCATTGTCCTTCATTTTGAACACACCATCGCGGTGCAAGACCTTCTGCTTGTATTCCTCTTGATACTAATCTTTCGCGATGTATGTACATTCTTGGTTCAGCAGATGCGGTATTAGTGTTAGGATTAGACCACAATCTTTCGGCAGCTGCAGCAGCCCTTGGCCAAATACGATTATCCAGATTTTGTTCATCTACTAATTCGCCCCACATGCAAACCTATTTTTTTTAAATAATAATATATTATTGTGTAAATATTATCATTTTCTTGTTAAAATTTCTTACTTCTCCTCCTAGAACGCCATCGTGCCGTGGAAGTTGATTATTATAAGCTGTTCTCCACGTGTAATATTGTGTATTTCCCCAAAAACCATGATCTAAGTACCACGCATCTTTTGTGGATATAATTAATTTATATCCCATATTTAATAATTCCTGTGGTAAACTATTATCACTTGGAACCCAGGTTTCAATCACATAACTGTTAAAAATAAATAAAATTTATTAATTCGGATACGCACCAATAAGTAAGATGATGTCATTATTGCATTCAGAAATCTGAGCGAACACTGCATTAAATTTATAAAATAAATTTATTTTTACTTTCCGAACTCCTTAGCTCAAGGTACGAACAGAAGGAAAGCAGGTTGCTAGTTTCAAGTTGCAAGTATTGATTTAGCAGTTAAGTAACTGATTATCTCCGATGGTAATGAATGTAACCGAATATAAAGGAAGCAGGCAAACCGACAGAAATATAAATTTAAATTCGACGCAGGTCGGACGGCGCATAAAACCTGATTTCCTTGTGTTCGCACCATAAGGAAAGTACTTTAGCAGGAATAATTGGTCTAATTTATCATAACACCTATGAAGCGAAAGTTAGAATAAGTGTAAAAGATATAAAGCAAGAGATGGGTGATAAAAAAAAGGGATAAAGTAGAGCAGAGCAGGTGGAAAGTAAAATATCCGTGCGTAATTAATAAGTAAATTCAATAGAAGTGAGAGCAGCAGTATATTTAAAACAATAAATTGAAAAAAGGAATATCGAGAAAATAAAATAAAGGTATAATAAAATAGTTTTGTAAGGTTATACAACTTACCGGTATTTTGATAGATATTTATTAATTACTTTAGGATCCGTTAGAGCACTTGACCATAAAATTATTGGTGTTAAATTACTTCCCACTTCAGAATCAAAGACATTTAACGATGCTGATTGATAATCAGCCCATAGTGCTAAGAAGTCTTCAGTTTGGCGTCCTCTTCCATTACTTTCTAAATATTTTACAATTTCTTCTGATGAATTCCAACAAGGGAAGAATACCTACACAACATAAAAAAGGTATATCAAAATTTACACCCCAGAGTAATAAATTTAGACCGGGTGACACGCTTTACATTTTGGCTATTGCGTTAGCTTAATCCGGCACTATATTATAAACTATAATATAATTATTAATAAAAGTGTGAAGGGAACAGAATCGTTTCTTTCCATGTACGTAGATATAATATTCCGTGGTGTTTGGTACAAAACTGATAAGTGCAAATATGGAAATTTTCTGATAAGTTCAATTTCGTGGATAATTTGTGCTATATTTTCATTATATTTCATATATTTGATCGTTATAATATGATAACTCTAGTACTACCAGATATGAGTGTAATAATTTGGTAGAACAATGATAAGTCACATTCCTATTATTTTTATTTGATACAAACCTGAAAAAAGAAGTTACTTTTACACTTATCAGTTCTGTACCAAACACCACGGATATGTATGACTATATCAATATGTTTTGAACCTTATTTCGTATAGCGCAATTAAATAATTAACACAATAATTAACTTACTTCATCGCCACCCATATGAAAAACTTCATTTTTGGGAAAAGTATTTATAATATCGCTGTATAAATCTCTAAGAACATTATATAGGTGTGAATTGACAGGATTTAGTTGGCCGCAAGGTGGTTGAATGCAATACGATCTCCAAGGATTTTGATTAACACATACGGCTAAATCTCCTAATCCTGCATCTTTTCCCCATTGCCATCCGTTACCTGCATGTGCAGGTGCATCAATTTCTAAAATAATTCTAACTCCTCGTAATTTAGCGTATTTCAAAAGATCCTCTATATCAGCAGGTCGGTATACATTCTTTGCATCATATGAACCGTATCTACAAATAAAGTGTATTAAAACCAAGTATTACAAGAAAACAAAAGCAATTCGTAATATTTGCGTGATATATTTGCGGATTTAGACATGCCAAGTAATACTGTTGCATGTGCTTGTTTATCAGATTTCTTGAAAACCGGGGTTTTGGTTAATTATAAAATGTTAAAAGAAAGAGGGAAGTGGATCAATTTATTTGCACGCAAGTGTTTATAAAGATAAAAACAGAAACATTTAAGATATTAAACATTATTATTCGAAACATATTAGAACACAAAACTGAGAGAATTAATATTTGAGCTTTCTGTAATGTCCAAGCGTGGACGGTTGTGATTTGATTTTGTTAATAAAGTTTTTGAAAATAGTTGAATTTTAATTGAGAAATTACTAAATAAAAGTAGTGAGAAATGCTTGGTGTGTTTTTTTTACTCGGTATTCGGAAAAACACGAGAAGAATTTTGATAATTTTCATTGCATTGATTATTATTTAACTTTGCGAATGGAATTGATAGTCAAAGTATAGCAAAGTCGTGTGATAAAGCCCGTTTGAAAAGAGATAACCGATTGAGCTAGCGGGTAAGGAGATTGTTTTACCCTGGGAAAAGAAGAAGTTTTTCTTGGGAATAATTTTTTGGTGGAAAAATACACTTAATATATTTTTTAACTTAATTTTTAAGGCTTTAGTCAAGTTAAGTTTTTTAAACAAATAAAGTAATTATTAAACCCATAAGAAAAACATAAATAATGTAATGCATTATTTTAGTTTTCACGTAATATAATATTTTTTCTGATTTTTTTTGTGTTGTAACCAGTTTAGGTCATATACTAGTAGGTATGTATGTTTGTACGACATAGTAAAAATTAATTGATTAGAAAAGCTATGTTTCTTCATCCAGTTTGAAGATTTTGAAACTGTCAGACGTATGTGCAGATTAAAATTATTACGTAACTTCGAAACTGCGAATGCATTTGACGGTTTAGTTCAAACTGCTGAAAGAACAGAGCTAAAGAAATACCTTGCTAGTTGAGGAACCTTCGGAAATTCTAAAGGAAAACTTTGTGAATCGGTAGCATGCCAGTGAAGGACATTTAGTTTAGATGCTGCCATTCCATTAATTTGTTTTTGAATGGCACTAATAGGCAAATAATTTCTACTAGTATCTAAAAGTAACCCTCTGTGTTTATATACTGGTTTATCACGAATTGTAGCTCCTGTTACCATTACAAGACCTTGCAAACTATATTTTCCATGTTTATCGGGTAACGGATGTGAAGCCACTAGCTGTGTTAAAGTTTCCAATCCATGTCGCACACCAAATACATTTCCTGCTGATATTCTAACATTTACCTTAGTATCTAAATGTACAAGAAAATAGAAATAACAACATTAGTATTATAGTTATAACCTAAATTAAGTAAGTTACAAATATTAAGAATCTTGTAAGCCTGTTTTAGTTAAAACGCTCACTAAAGTTTAGACACGACTTGCTATCAACTTTCGTTTTCTGGTATCTGTTGGCACATAACGAGCGCTAAAACATGTTACATGTTAAAAGTAGATACTGAAAAGCAAAGCAAAAGAAATCTGTAAAATGTAGTTAAATGACAAATGGAAAACCAAAAAAAGACAATAATGAAAGGCTTACTTTATCGATTCCAGAATGGGAATAATGCCACAACTTCAGTTAAAAATCTGTTTCGAGTGTACGATAAAAATACAGTGCAAGTGATTTGATAGAATATTTTCTGCGTTATCCGCTATCACCCGTTAAATCAAAGGCAGACAGAATTGGAAATGTGTAATATTGCAGAATTACTTGTACAATGTAAACCCATATAATGCATAAAAGCTCTTGGATTAAAACGAAAATTTCAAGCTATATAAATCTTGTTCAGAGTTAGTAAAATGGGGTGAAACTAACCTCATTATCGTACATACATCATGATCCAAAAGTACCCGGAATTTGTCATTTAAACGAACCCCACTGGAGATATTGTCAAATGCATTTTTCTCGAGGTTGATACAACTGACAGCTGTTTACATGCCAATTTTTAGCGCAATATGTGTGGTGGTTCGGGCGCAATAACTTGGTAAACAAGTCAGTGTATGGTGCGTGTTGCGAATTTCACGATGTCGAATTTAGTTCGAGCAAAGAGTTTGCCTAAAATTTTGTGTTTCAAACGAAATTTTAAGTGCTGTAGCGTTTAAAATGTGAAATAAACCCTACGAGGATTCGACAAAGTCGGGAACACAGGCATACCACTGATACAAAGAGTTAAAAACTTGTTTTTATGATTGATTTGGTTGATGATTTGCTTTGTTCTGGCCGTCCATCCACTTGTTCGACTGACAAAAAAGTCCAAAAAATTTAGGAAATTGTGCAAGTGAGCATCAAGGAGATACCATCCGACCTTGGTGTGTCGTTCGGATTGGTGCAGAGCATTATTCACGATGTTGTGGGTGGGGGGGGGGTTCCGCGGCTTTTGCAGAAATCTTGCCCAAATTTTCTTACAATTTCTGCAGAAAGAGCATCGCATTACTATCACTGAGGATATGCTTTCTTGTGGGCAAAATGTTATCGAAAGCATCATTACCAATGAGGAGACAGGGGTTTATAAAAAAAAATTTGTTTGCGTTTCGAGGCGATTGAGGCGATAAAAGAAAATTCGCAAAGGGCGCTCAAAGAGATTCCAAAATCTGCCTATAAAGAGTGTTTTGAAGATTGGAAGAAGCGTTGAAATATGTGTATTGCATCCAATGGGAATTACTTTGAAGGGGAAAAAATAAATATCAAAGAATAATTGAACCGTTCTCGTTTTATTGCGAAATTCCGGTTACTTTTTGATCATGATGTATATTTCTCAAAGCCTCTTTCTAACAGAGTGAAGATGAGAACAAGATTACTATAATTATTCTATTTATATGTAATATTAAATAATTTGTATAAATACCTGTGGTACTGATATCCAAACTGTATGTTTCATTTGTTTCCCAATTTAAAGTTAAATCTGAGCTACTGATTGAAAGTATTACGACAATTTCCGTTTCTGATGCATACGAACAATTTCCTTTACATTCAGATAAGATGTTGTTGCGAAAAATTTTTGAATTTTCAATTAGATAATCTTTTGCTTCATCAAATGCATTTAATATTTGGAAATATATCCCACTGAAAATTACATATTTTAGTTTAATTAGTGTTAGTTAGAAGAATTCGAAATTCAAAAATGAAAGTTTGAAATATTTAAACATGAGAGCGAGGGTTTGAAATTAATAAAGATTTTGAAATAAGATAGCATTCTCAACGTTGTTTTGATCTTATTAGAAATAATTTATTTCTTATTATTTATATATTATTCTTCCTCGCCTTCGCTCCGCGCCGCTCCGCTTCGACGCTCCAGAGCCGTTTTGACAACACTTTACCAATTAAAAATATCCCATAGGGCCGTCCAACTCGGCAAATTGTGCTATTGGGAAGGTAATGAATCTCTCTTTTTTTTACATTACACTTTTTAAATCATCCAGCAATCAAAAAACAGAAAATGAAATTTTAAAATATTGCTTAATGACCATTGGTGCAGTTCACACATGTACCCTAACCGTACCCAGTGCAATCCACATGTTAGATTATGAGACCCTTTGACCATCGGTGCGCAGTCTACAATTGCCCACCTAAGTAGTAGTGTTTTTCTTAGTTAGTTAAAAATTGAAAATGAAAACATATTGATTAAAATAACTAAACTATTATGACTTACTTTGGATGAATTTGTATAAGTTGTTGAGATATAATAGTTGTTAGAGTCGGTTTTGGCCATAATGCACCATATTTTCCACATATTAATCTACAGTTTGCGAGTGAACTGTAACGAAGTATTTGAGGATTTTCTACAATTTCATTTGCCATTTCTCGATGACATAGTTCTTTTGTAGTATCGCATGTCCATCTCCATTGCAATCTGTTTAAAAAAATATTTAGTAATTCAGCTTAAAGACGGGTTCGCTACATTAAAAATTTATTTGAATTTATTTAAAAATATTTATAAAAATATTACAAAAAAAAAGTACAAAAATTAAATATAAAAATATTATTAATTGACATAAATCTTTTTATTTAAATATTTTTGTGCTTGGCAGCTTTAACTTTAAGTAAAAGCATCTGAAAATGTGTAATGTAGATTAGATAATTATAGTATACACACACAGTTAGTCCAGTCATTCTACGAAAAAGTACAAAAATTATGCTTCCGGGTAGGAAGCAAAATATGGGATCGTATAGAAGAAAAAATTCTAAGAAAGATAGCGTATTTTGCATTGCTCTAGCTGGTGTATAACATAACCTAAAAAATTAAACATAGTCGAAAAAACGGTTTTTGTGATTGTCACGCCATTTGTCCCCATCTTTTTCTTGCGGGTACCATCGTGTTCAACTTTATCATTATCTCGTTTGTAGAATGACTGGTCTAATTGGCCCGGTTGCACCAATTTGTCACGGCACGTCCTTTTTTTTTGGTTGAAATATTCGCGTTGTGGTTACTGGCTTTAAATTTCGTTCCTCCTAAGTTTCCTTATAATTCCCAATATTGTTATTATTCGTTCGTATTTGTTCTTGTTTAATTCGAAAATAATTCAATTATAACCAAAATACAACAACGACAGACATGTTTCGATCTCATTCACGGCCTCTCGGAAAAGTGCTTCCACAACACATCCGTGTATTTATTTTCTTGTTTAATTGTTATTAATTTTTATTGTCATTGTTTGTGTTAGTTATCGCGTTTTACATTAAATTTTTTTATTTCGTTATTGTTATTTAATTCGTTGTTAGTTTTCACATTCAAGTTTTCATTACTGGGTTAGCGAATTGCCACAATTAACATAAAAAAAAATGTAGAGGAAAATTCTTGAGTTAAATATATAAGCAGAAATTGCAACAATCAATGTCATCATCTTGATAAAAGAGACAATATCCTGCAATGTTATATTATTATATCACCAATATAGAACATTCGTTCACAGTGTAACAATGTAATGATTTGTTAAATACTAACGTAGGCATGTCAATGTTTTGCAGTTTAATTTGTTTAATTGTTTAATTTTAAGATTCTTAATATCAATCCAATTATATTTTAAAACTAGAATATGAAATCCTAAATGTATGTTGAACTTTATAATTTACTATCTTTACATTTTGCTTATTTATACCACACAAAAATCCTGTTTATCTAAAGCAAAATATTCTGTTAAAGGGCCATTAGCTGTATCCGTTACCCTAAGCTATAATAATAAATTTCTATTTAAAAATATTATTAGGATAAAGCGAGTATAGTTGGACCAGGAGGAGATACGTACCACTCGTAATATCTCCAAAACATGAGTGACTTGAAAAATTAATCAATAATTCCATGTATTTTCTTTGTTGAGTTTTTGTGTGTTCGGGTGTGTTAACTTGGGGATTTAGGTGTTACATAAATATGTATGTATTGTCGTGGGAAAAAAGTGAAATTTGGGAAGAAAAGAAAGAATCGAGTGACAAGGTAACAGTTTGAGTTTTGTTTTTGAGTTGAGTTTTTTGTTTAGGTTGGGGAGGTAATGTTTTTTTGTGGATGAAATGAGATGTAATTTGAAATAAAGTTGTGTTAAATAATAAAAGAAAACAGAGCTTAAAAAGTTTATGACAGTATATTAATGTAAATATAACCTAAAAACAATAAGTTATCTCATACGGTTATTTGGGTATTTCCTGGTCCGTCTATTCTATCCCCTCGTTTGAGGAGAGATGGACCAGACATGTAAAAGGAGAGAAGATGGACCAATGGCTTTTTACAGAAACATGTCTAGCATATAATATATTATACGTAAAAGGAATACAATGGCGAGGGGCACTTGGACTTCTGAAATTTAAAAAATTAAAATATGGGCGTAAATGAGGCTGCCAGGTCATTCGGCATTCCTTTAAAACTTCCTTTCAAACGTCAAACCAACTTTCAAACGTAGACTAGCAACTAGTAATCTGGAGAAATCTGATCGTTTGGACCCGGACAGTATGCTAGATAAAAATGCAGAGGAAAAGATTTCCACCCACATTTTCAAAGAAAATTTGGAAAAAACTGGAGGTCCATTTCTCCTACCACACGTGGTCAATCTCTCCTATGCTGGGTAGGAGAGATGGGATAATTTAACTGTTCAGTTTGTTACTTTTTATAGTTTTACGGCATTATTTTTGGTTTATTAAAGATTACCATAAGGAAAAGCATTGTTTAATGCATGTACTGTATTAAGAACATGCTTTTATTTTAATCAATATTGAAATTATTGACTGTTTTTTAAAAGGTGGTCCAACTATATTCGCTTTACCCTATAGCAAATGTCCACATAACAGACGAGAAAAGGAGAACGTCCTTTTAGGTGAAAGGTCTCCCCCTATGTGACTTTAATCAAGGGCGGATCCAGTGGGCTATGGGGGCGACTGCCCCCCTTGGTAAAATTAAGCTGTAGGTAGGTAGGTATATATAAAACATAAAAACTAAAATTACTGGAAAAATATAGAGGGGGTTATCAATTTTTGTATTTTACTTTTCAATTTATGGAATCGCCTTTCCCCTGAAAAAGTTGCTGGATCCGCCTCTGACTTTATAACAACAAATTAATGTTGCTTCACATAAATAATAATACCTACCACCTACCATGGTTGCATTTCTAAGGAAGTCTGGTTTCTTTGGGATGGGACAACTCACAGCGGCAAACTAACCGCCGTCAAATCACCGCCAATCCTTTTCACAGCCAACCCAATAGAAAACACCTGTTGGATTTAAAACACGCGATCTCTATTGGTTAGTTACCATTTTGTAATAAATTTTGTCAAGTGGACTTTAGACACAAGGTCGGTAGTGGGTTAAATTCAAAGAAAAGTTTGAACGCCTGTAAATACCAAACTCGCAAATATTTTAGTATGATTTTTGTTCTGTGGCATAAGAATAACTTCTTTTATATATTGGGCAGTTTCTGTGTTTAGATTTTTGTAGTTATTGAATAAACGCGAAAATGTTGTTTTTCCTTACATTTTTCGCATAAATATCTTTGTTCGCCATTTTAATAACAAAATTAAATAAAAAGTTTTTTGTAAATATTGTGGAGTAAATGATTCTCTACGACCGACGAACAAAATATTTCATACCAGAATATACTGACTTTCATCCAACGTTCACAAAAATGACAAATAAAGCCAGAGTAGGGCGGTAAGATGGATCCGCGGCGAATTGGCCGCGGCGAGTCTGTTGCGGCGAGTCTGTTGCGGCAAGACGTCCGGAAGGAGTTGTCCTAGATCCCAAACTTTTATAGCATAGGATCAAGTCTCTCTAATCGTCAAGCATCCCACTCTATCCATATAAATTTAAAATTTTAAACTGCCCATTTAAGTTTGTAAGATTTGCATATCTAAGATTTTCTTTTGAACACGCAATCAGATTTACAAAATTAATATTTCAAAATACAAAATATATAGTAATCAGGGCCGTATATAACGGGGTGATTTTGGGGGTTCAAACTCCCCCATCGCATGACACAAGTAATTCTAAAGAATTATTATTAATAACTATTAAGAAAGTTTATTATTATTTCTATTGTGTTACCACACAACCCCCCCCCCCCCCAATGACCAATGTCTAGTTACGGGCCTGGTAATAAATTAAAAAAAGGTTTCTGATTTCACACGTATCATTTGGTATTTACGCTACGAACAGTCGACTTGTAGAGTGGGCCACCTTGAGAGAAAATTACCATGAGACAAATGCAATACATTTGTTGTGTAGGGGAGAAGTGGCATGAAAGAGCCAGTTTACTAAACGGAGCAAAAAAATATACTTTTAATGAAATAAATTATGATTTTTTTTTCTTAAATTGTTATTTATTTATTAAAGTAGGTAATTTCATACGAAAAAACCTTAAACACTATAAAAAAAAACAAAGAAATAATCATTTTTAAAAAATGTGTCTTTTGGCTCTTTCATAACATTTCAGTATTGAAAGAGCCAGTATGTATTATAAAGTGTAATTGTGAAAATTATGCAAAATGATAATAATTACAATATTAAAAAAATAAAAAAAGACAATTCTAACAAATCCTTTAGAAAAATTAATGACATTTTTAAGAAATTTGTAATTCTATCAGTCATTTTAAGTAATTTTAACAAACGCTTTAATTTTAACATATTATTCAGTCATACCTATTATATAGATAATCTTAACATATTAGAGCGCATTATTTTTTATTAATACTAACAATTTCGAAAATTAAACAAAATAAAAAAAAAAAAATTTTTCTATCAAAAACAACATCGTTAAATCACCCGGCTCTTTCATAACTTATTCTTAAAAAATATAAAACCTTCAAAATAACAACAATATCAAAAATTTTGCAGCTCAGTTTTTACGCAGCTGCAAGGCCAAATATATGCACAAACTCAATCTACAATCCATTTACCTATATTTGTTACAATAAAATACCAAAAAACAACTTAAATGAAGTAAAATATTTACTTTTTAGTGCAAAAAACTTTGACTCGATGTGCCGGCGCCGGCGTCCGTTGATTTCGGCGAACTGTCAAATGTTTGTGGGTGGCGGGAAATCAGTGTTGCTACTTAAAAATAAATTACCAAAAAAATCCGTTCTTAAACTACCAAAATAATGCAAATGGCTCTTTCAAAACTTGGCTCTTTCATGCCACTTCTCCCCTACAAAGTTTGACAGTTTAGTTAAGACATGATGTCTCAAGGTGAATACCGCCAAGTGTCCTTTTTGCGTAAAAGTGCTAAAATGAAAAATTTCTTTGTTTTTCCTATAGTTCCTGATATTGCCACTATAAATCTAAAAGACATAAAACGTTTTTCTAAAACAAACAAAACCAAAAGAAATAGGGAATACAAAGCGCCAAAGCGCATTTTTTTAATTAATTTTGGGATTTGCTTTAACTCGATTGATATTCGTTAAATACTATATTGTAAAATTATAGATATTCGTTAAATACATTGTAAAATTATAAATTATTGTTATTCTTTATAAATAAATATCTGTCTCTTGGTGGCCTACGTTTGGGCCAGGATGAGACAGACTGCAATCCTGAAGATAAAAATTAATATCATACATTTGTGTGAACACAATCAGTAGTGCTATCTTCATGTGCTATTATAGTTTGTCAAAGCCTTGATGAACAAATGATACAAATTTTGTGTTGATATCTCTTTACATAAAAGTTGTAAAAATAGTAATGTAAATTTTGTCTCAAGGTGGCCCACTTGACCCTAATCGTTTTTGTACGTTTAATTAAATATTATGTATAATGTATAAAGTTAAAGTTGTGTTCTATCGCAGTATATGATAATCTCTGTGTTTATAATGAATGTTGTTCTTCACTTATAATTAATCATACAAAGATTTATAATAATCATGTTCATGAGTCATGACTATACTAATGTAAAAAAAGTTTTTAACTTTGGAGAATTTATGTTTAAAATTAAATTTATTTTAATATTAGTAAAAATTGTAATTCTTACCCAAATTCACCAGTAACAAATCCAAATGTTGATATTAGAATTAAAATGAAGTAAGTTAATGAAGTACTAATTGAACGAATCTTCATGCCGTAAAATTTTGATTAACTATAAATAATTATTAATAATTAGAATAATATTTACTAAAGTGGGTGTTATATATATTGTACCTATTCAAAACTCTAAAGTGAGGGTGTGGTAACTTAATTAATATTAGTATGTTGACCTAATAGTGTTGTCACTTTTAAAAAGCGAATAAAAACCTATTACATCTATATACTCATTTTATTTATACACATCATTAGTAAAAATTGTAGATCTATATTTGACACTTGAAATGCGCAGAAGGGGAAAGAAATGCAAGATACAAAACAATATGTGTTCATAAGAGCATCTCTTTTTTTCTAATGATTCGTTTATTGCGCACCCATCACTTAACTACCGCAAAAATGCCAAGAGCTCTGTGTATGGTCGATATCAATTTAATACTATAAATAAGTGTATTATCATCTATACTATCTTATCATATCTATGAGTTGTTATAATATAGCTTATTTTTTACTATCACCAACATACACATTGGTCGTGATTAAAATATTGGTAAAATTGATCGTAACACTTTTTGTGCAGAGAATGATAAATTCAAAGTCAAAATTTTGTTGATATTGAAAGATACCTCTTCTATATCGGCTAATATTTGCTCAAGCATATTATGTATTTATTAAAAACATGATACAGGGTGCGGCAGGGGAACTTACTTATTTGAAATGCGTGCCCTGAAGTGAAAATTTATCCGAGAAGGCTGGGGTGGCGTTCATTCGAAAGATCGGAACTTAAAGTTTTCTGTCATGTAGGTTTTGTAACGATCATGCAATGGACAAGGGAGGAGCGCGCGTTCGCCTTAGAAGCCTACTTTTCAAATTGCTGTTTAATCATCACTACGCAACGTGCATTCCGAAATCATTTCAATATCGCGCCCGCGGGTCGCGTTTCTGATCGGAAATTAATTCTTTTATGGGTGGACAGCTTTAGGAATACCGGTGCTGTGCAGAAAAAGATCCTGGAGGTTCAAGAATGATCAGGATACCCGAAAACATTGAGCAGGTTAGGCAGTCAATTTCTGCGATTTCCTAGGCGATCTGGACGTAGACATGGATCTGCTGGTGATGTCTGATCGTTCTGTCAGACGAATTCTTCATAAATAACTGCAATTTCATCCATATAAATTGGTATTGGTACAAAAACGTAATTCGAGCGATTTTCTTTTACGAAAAAAATGTATGCGAAACCGTTCTTAACAATATGCCTCATGATGCCCTTGTGTTCTTCAGTTTCATTTTCATCTTTCTCAACTCTCAGCTCAACTGAAGAAAAATATTCAAGTTGTTATCGATAACATACCCGTCAATATAATGGAAAGAGTGGAGAGAAGCGTCAAAACTCGACTATGTCAATGCATTGACCAGAACGGAGGCCACCTTAATGATATAATTTTTAAAACATAGTAAATAAAAACTTTAAAGGTGTCTCTGTGATATGAAAAAATAATTAAACTCTTATCTCCTATACTGTTTGTGTTATTCATTTTTAAAATAAGATAGTTCCCTGCCGCACCCTGTATTATTAACATAATAATATATTATAATATTATGTATTATTTTTCTAACCATTAAATATTTTTTACTTGAAACTTTAGAAGTCATTTTAATTTGAAATTTACGAGTTGATTGAACTGAATCAATTAAGTATAATATTATAATATTTGAACCTTAAATGTAAAATAATATTTTTTCATTTTAAAGTAAATGTTAAATACAATGTACGTACGTACAATCTAAAGATGACAATTATCTAAGTAGAGGAAAGTGACCAAATATGGAATACCATTTTGTTTTTATCAGTGACGTAGCAAGTCAAGACCGGGCCCTGGTGCAAGATCCACAGCGGGCCCCCTTCATTATTTTATTATAAAAAAAAAATTTAAATAATAATGTTATTGCACAAAAAACATGTAGGTAAGTGACAAAAAGTGGTGCGAGATCTCAATTCCCCCCCCCCCCGGCACTAATGAAAACTTAGTACTTATGAAGCTTCGCGCAATTCAATTTTGAGGCTCCCCTTTAAATAATTCAACCACCGGCACATGGGGGTGGGGAAAAAGCAGCGTCTTTTAGCGCCGCAGGCGATTTTTTTGGAAAATACTACCTATTTTTCACCAAATGTTGCTATTTAACTAGAAAATCCTTATGAAATGTTGATGTTGCAACTGCGTCATTCGTTGCCTCGTAAATATAGCTATAATATTTACTGAATGAATAATTACATTATTCAATTTTTTCAAATATTTCTTTATTTTGGCGTTCCTTCAGGGCGCCCCCCCTAGGGCCCTCGCTGTGTTCAATGTGCAAACTTTCATAGATAATTTTTACAAAAATGTCTGTAAATAATAGAAATCAATTTTTTTGGCCGTGTACCGGGCCCCCACGGGGCCCGGGCCCTGGTGCCCGGCACCACTCGCACCACCTGTTGCTACGTCACTGGCTTTTTGTGGCAAAAAAACCAAAATGTATGACTGACTGTGTTTATAATAATTAAATTTGCATTTAAGAGACGGTCGGAACATAGTGGTCATGTGAGTTGACTATGAACGCTAAATACCCGGTTCGAATCCGAGTGAAATAAGAACTTTATTCTGGCCGTCTCTCTGGTCCTCCAGGTTGGGGGTTCTTCGTCGGACTGGCTCCCCGTCGTAGGTAAAAAATGCAATGCTGTGAATGCCATTTGATATTAAAAGTTAATATTATAATGGTCAGCCAAGACCCATCAGGGTTGTAGCGCTACACGATAGATAGATAGATATATAGATATCTATAGATTTAATCAACAAATTTTTTTTATTTAAAAATCTAAATTAACAGAATAGTAGCTATTTATGGAATACCCCTCCCCCCAAATATGGAATATGGAAATAAGACACAAAGTTTCTTAAAAAAAAAAAATAACAAAAACAGTAACGTCTTTTTATAACAGATCTTGAGACTTATTCCATTAAAATTAACTTATTCTACTGCAAAAATCACACACCACACACACTATCGTCACCACCATGCGCCCATTTCTTACATAAGATTCGTATATTCCATATTAGGAACTAAGCTCACTTAAGAATAATGTTTTTTTATTGAAAGCCTGGTTATATTTTCCTTAAAAGTAACATACGTAATGTTATCAGTCATCCTTTTGTAGCGTATAAATGTAGAGTAATTAACAAATTATACTAATACTTACGTTATAGATCAAAATTTGCACCACTAACAATAAACTTTCAGAAGTGCGCACAAAGAATAATGTCCCCCCATGTGGTAAAGGTCGAAGTCACAACAGATTTGTTGTCGTCTCATTAAAGACAGTTTCCAGTCTTGAATTATTGTAAGGAGCGTTGTTTACAACAAGTACCAAATCTGACAGTTGATTTTTCATATCTTTCCATCATTGCAGTAATATCATTACCCAATCATTTGATAATTTTGAAGTAAATAAAACTCTTCTGTGTTCTATAGCTATAACGCCATAATACAGAAATTGCTTGCAGCTGGAATTAGTTGAATTACTCTGTTATCCACTTTTGAACGGCCCTATGTTTGACGACAAAACAAATTAAAATTGGTTTCATCATTTCAAACAATTTGCTTTCCTTGTTGTATGTAGTTGTTCAAATTTGGAACATATCAGCACGTTTTCTTTTATTAACGAGCGAATTCATGGTAAGTAACTGGTTCAGTGTGCATTTTTTTAATAGTATAAAACTTGCTATGTAGGTAGGCCCCTTAAGTTGATAACGATATCGATTGGTGGAAATCGCATATGGCATATCACATTTCCTTTCAATTGCTACAACCTGGGTATTTTTTGATAATTTAACCTACAAATCTGACAAATAGCATATTATGATGAGATGATAGTTGACGTTGACATACAGATTTATCAATTTTCAATTAACAACTCTATATTATTCTTTTGATTATTTACAAAATATGTGTGCCCCAGCACCAGCCAGACTAATACTAACAAGGGGTCACTACAGTGAGGTACTAACCAATTGAGATCCCAATTTTTTTGGTGATTCTAGGTGTTAAAAAAATTATCACTTTCTCGGCGTTTCGTCCATTTGGCCTTAGTTTTTGAGTTACGAATTTTTGAATATTAACAGTTTTAACCATAGGTTTGCCCTATGCTTAGTTCTAACGCGGAGGTCCTGATGAGTTCAAAGCTCACACCGGCTAAGTTTTTCTTTTTGAAAATTTTGTAATTTATTACCTGAATAAATTATTATATTAAAATTTTACTGCGCTTCTTTAATTTAATTTAAATTAATTAATTATTTTTTTTTTAGGAAATAATAATTCAATTAAACTAACTATATCTATCTACTATTATTAGAATGAAATATTAATTTATTTACAAATTTTAGTTACAAACACATTTATTTACATTTATTTACTTATTTAATACATTTACCGGGATGACATGCATCGTAAAAGCATTTAAAACAAATAAATCGCCGACAATTGGCGCAATGAATGAACTTCACCACCATGTACATTTATGTGTCCTTACTTGTGCTGGAAAACACACCTGATTAACGTTTGCAAAAATGTTTCTAGTTGGAATTAATTTCAACGCAAACCACGCGTACTCGAACATGTCGTTAATTAGTTTTGAGTCACTCTAGTTTTGAGCATAGTTGGGAGTGAATTAGTGAATGTATTTTAATAGTCTTCGCGCGAAGAGAGCTACCTGTTATTTTGTAAAACTTCCACTTACTTACTTATAACAAAATATTGAGATGATGTTCACCCTTAAATGAATAGTCACCCCAAAAAAGCCCCAAAAACTAACGTTACGCCGGAGTAGAGTTTTTCTCTTGTTCAAAGCCAGTGGATTCAATAGACGAAATAAGAGGGCAATTCATTATAGACATAATTTATTTAATAATAAAAGGAAATCAATAGTTAAAATTTGCATCAAATTACTTTAGACAATAATTTTGTCTCAAACCAATGTGTTATTTTATGTGTAATAATTAAATCATCCAAATTACATTTAAATCCTCGATTTTAGGAACTAAACTTGGATATTTCATTATTTGTGTAATTATGTAAGACAATTTATAACATTCAATTTTAATAAAGTCCTTTAATCAATCTAAAGTCAACACAAATCGTTGATTCACAATCAGATTCATTAAAAATTAAACAAATTTTGTACCTTGTTGCAAATTAATAACATTCCATTAAACTCCGTGTGTTGCCGGATGCATGCGTCAAAACTCCTGCCAGCAATCGCCAGCTGCTTCAACCTGTCCAAAGCTGTGAATGTTCCACACGTCAGCCAGTATTCCAAATACAAATACGTCACCAAATGTGAAGTCAATTTCCAATTCGCCACGTTCACAATACACAACTTTTAATAAATTACCGAAATTTCGTAACTTTACGACTCCACTATTCATTTACTTCCGCTTAATCAAGTAAATTAATGCTTTGGTTTTTGTACCAAAGAACCGCAATTGAGTTCCTTAATTGGGATTTTATCGAGAAATTTACACACTTTCTCTATCGACGTCTCCCCAAGAACTTTTAATTTGAGCTCTCCCAAGAGACCTCACGTGTACTCAAATTGAGCTCTACTCCGAGACTGCTCTCGGCTTGGAGGCCACTAAGAAACTGGCTTCATTCTCGCTCGCCCGCCTTTTGTGTTTTCAAAGTTCGAAATTTGGATTTTTATAGGTGGGAGTCCCTTCATCCCGGTTTGCTAAAATGGTTCCACTGACAGGCAACATAACGTCGCTAATTGCTTGTGCACTAAATTGTTATTAACATTTTACACTTTACAGGAATCTGGCGCAATTTTCAAAATCAAAAATCACTTACAGGATGTTACAAAAATTCTGTATTTCACAAATAAATTCAAAATTGTTTTTTATGTGTAATAATTCGTTACATGTGGTGGTTTTTTGTAATTGATGCAAATTTCACTTTCTTGTCAGCCATATCAACTGACTACTGAACTCAACTCAAGAATTTTCAAATTATCTCTCTACCAATCCATCTGGATCTCTTAAACAATGAAATATCACCACAATATATTGGTTGATATTATAAGATTAGCAGAAAAATATAATTTTAATTTAAATATTTAATTATATAATTAAAAAAAAAATTTGGTTGATGTGGAAAGCGAACCACGAACCTACTCATTACAACGCCCCACGCTTTACCTCTACACTATCAGATCTTCTTGTCGTAAGAGTCATTATTATTAGCAGTTAAAAACCTAGATTATTTGAAAAATTCGTAACTCAAAAACTAAGGCCAAATGGACGAAACGCCGGGAAAGTGATAATTTTTTTAGCACATAGAATCACCAAAAAAATTGGGATCTCGATTGGTTGGTACCTCACTGTAGTGGCCCCTTGTAAGACACTATATTATTTTACATTTTTATTATTCGCTGCTCCCACTGTGACAGTACCATCAGCGAAATCGGAAGGCGGGTGTTGCAAAGTTATAAAGCAGGGCGAAGCTAATGTGCAGTAACGAAAATTCGTCGGGTCCGTTTACACGACGGCACTGGTACGTTTACCCTCTACCTCCACCTTTGGGTTTGCCCTTTTTTCTTACTTTGGATTATCTCTAAGCCAACGTATAATTACAGACTGATGCCCGTATTCACAAAGAAACGTATAACGAACGATTACGTAACGGATCGTTTAATTAATAAATTTTTAACTTTAATCGTTTAATTTCACTTTTAAACAAACATTTCGTGACATCGTATTAAAGGACTGTTATTTTTATTACGACCCAAAGAGCTACCGTTATTATCCCGGTCGATTAGGAAATAAAATATGACTATTTAACGGTCAGTAACGTATAACAGACCGTTAAATCAGTTACAAACGTTTGTGAATACGGACATGAGAGAGAAATGTAAGAGATGGGAAATCCGCTAGTTTGTTGAGTTTATTTATTTCATTAACAAATTTGTTACCAAATTAGTACAAGTGTCACACGGCTTTTAGAAAAGTATCTGTTATCACCACCTAAGAAGTATATGTATTGAATCATTGGGATACTGTAGTAATCCCAACCCTGTATAATTTTATATTGTTATCTTATTATTGAAACGATATAAATTTTAAGTTGGTAAATTTGAATAAAAAGAAATTTAATTTGAAACTCAAATTAAACTTCTTATTTATTGTAATTGTATTTTAATTTAGTTTTATAGGTTAGCAAAAATATTTAACCAAATTATTAGTTATTTAAAATATTATTTTAACAAGTCAAATCATTTCTACATGTTAAATATTTTTGGGTAACTTACATCGGAATTTTAGTGATAAGGGTAATAAATTTATAATGCGATGATTGAATAATATGCAACTTACAAAATTTTTAGTCTTCTTGAGAAAAACAAAACTATAAATTACAATTATAGATTTTGCTAAACATTATGAATGTATAATATTACAAAATATGTTTTATTATTAATAAATTACGAATTAAGGAATAATTATAATGTTATATTTGAGCTTTCGATCTTGCATTAAGACCTTCGTCAGAAAATTACAAATAATAAGTGGGAAAACATGGAAACATATATATGTACATTGTATTGTCATTTGACCGGTAACTAGATAAAATCCAATAACCGTGAGTTAAGAAAAACCTGGATTGTGTTCCACCAAAAAAGGAAAACCTAGCCCCAATACGTAAAAGGTTTTACACAAGTAAGTGGCTGTATATAGTACCTACTTAATAGTGTTCTTGGTCTTCTTGATGCAAATCATCTCATGTAGCAAACGATCTTTGTCATTGCTAACCGATTTAATAATTATTCCTTAATTCGTAATTTATTAATAATAAAACATATTTATTTTCACGAATTAATAATAAACCAATTTTAATATTACAAAATATTGGAAATTTTCCATAATTAAGTAAAAAGATAAGAAATGTTTTAAGGGAAGAGGGCAGATTAATGCATCTTAGAAAATCAGTTGTGTCTTGAGATTTAGCAGAGAAGGTACTGCATTTTTCAAACTTCATTTTCAAATTAAAATTGTTGTGTTCAATTCAATCTTATTGTAAGTAAATTTTTAAATGTTATTTTTATTTTTAAAATTCTTTTATATTAACAATTTTTAACCTTTTCCAAATATTTTTTTTATTTCACGAAGATAAAATTAAATAAATACGAATTATTTAATTTTATTCAGTTAAGAATATTGTAATAAATGTAAACTGGATTATTACTTTATTTTGTTTTGTTTGTGTATGTTTAATTTCATTGTTTTGTTTTATTAAATAAATTGAGTAAATTAAATTTCAATTCTTTTATTCATAAAAGTTTATAGTGACAAATTATAAGTTAAATTTCCTACTTCCTACGAGTTTGTTAGAATCTCAAATAAAATTCTAACTGGTGGTAGCGAAAATCAATTAATTATTAAAGAAGAATATAGTAAGTATTTCAAATTCAGAGGAAGAGAAAATAATCAAAGACGACCCTAAAGTACCGGGGTGTTACAATACCACACATACAGAATCTCCCGACTTAGAAATAGGTATGACCGTTGTATGACGCGGAAGAGTAGACACGATTTTTAAAGTACTGACCTAATGAAATGCGTCAAAAAATTACTGTAACTCGTTTTTGAATTTTTTTGATAATAAGATACCTAGTTTTAAAACAGATTCGAATCTGTTGCGGCACAATCGATGTTATTTAACTGTCATCTTCTCAAGAGTTTGAAAGAAAACATATTTAAGTAATTATCACAAATTTTTAAAAGTTTTGTTTTGCTAATAAGCAAATTATACCTATGGTTTCACGTTACTTATACTATATCTACGAATGTGTCCATTAATTATTACACCTAGTGACCTAGTACATAAGCAGTGATAAAAATAAACTTACCAATTGCGGTTTTCAAGGTAAATTTTTTTTATTAACACACACTTTTTTGATAATAATTACAAACAGATAATACAATAAATAATAATATAATGATACACATATTATTATGTGTATGATATTGTATCTTGTCGACAACTGCTCGAAAATGAAATTACTATAGTAATAGTATAAGGTAAATAACTGTGATACAACTTCATTTGTAAAAAAAAAACTTTAATGATGTTCTACAATAAACAGTTACTTACCTTATATTTATTACGTATTCAATACGATACAACGTTGTCTCAAAGTTAAAAGTTATAATTTTGAAATAGGTAATAAGTAGGAATTTCAATAAAAATTTAAAATATTAAAAAATAATTCCAATTAAATAATTAATTATTCATTATTATTATTATTATGCAACATAATACGTTATTATTTAATAAATTAGCATGTATTATGTAACAGGGATGCAGTCGTAAAATAAAAAGTGCCGGGGCGGTAAAACAAAAAAGCTCGCCGCATGGGGGCGTGGCCAACGTTTTATTGTTTTTTTTTTATAAAGTGTTTATTAAACGTACAATTTATTTATAACAAAATACATACCAGGTGACCGGCCGCCGAGCCGATGTGTACATAAAAAAATTAATTTTTCTTTAATTCCTGCTTCCCATCAGAACGGATAAGATTGAAATAGGTATCAATTGAAAGAGTTTTATTTTCCGCGTCTAAAGACACCCAACACTTGATGTTTTGTTATTTAATAATGTTAAAAATGTAGCAATTTAAAAATAGCAAAAAGCAGGAATTTATAAAGATCAATTTCCCATGTTATTTTCCTATGCTCACATCGGCGGCCGGTCACCCGGTATATACAGGAGTAATTTTTCCACCTGAATCAAAAACATCTCTAAAGCCGCTGATCTGATCGCTTTTTACTGAAAAGTACCGGGCGGCGCCCTGGTGCGCTCTGACACCACTTGTAAGAGTGACTATTGGGGAATTTCGTATGGATTAGGCCGAATGGGATTAAAGAAATATTGAAAATTACTTTTACAGTACAATTTGCAGAACCTGTAATATGTACATGTTACGGAAATAGTGCGTAATTGGAAAATGTACACATTTACCGGTACATGTGTACATATTCCACATATAAATATAATATTAATTTAATTCCATTAATTCGTAAAATTATTAAAATATAGTATTAATCAATAAATTAGATAAAGGAGCAATCATCAGCTTAATAAACTTCACTCCAGAGTACATGTCACAATCAAGTAGTTAAATCAAATTTTATAAATAAATTCTTTCCATAGTGATAAAGCAACGCAATATTTTAGATGTATTCTACACCAGCGGTCGGCAACCTTTTGGGTATTGCGGACCACTAAATTGGCAATTTAAATTTCACGAACCACTAACTTTTTAATTGTTCACTTTGATCGCTAAATTTTTTTGAATAATCTTTTTTTTAACCCAATGTCATTGTTAACTAAACTTATTGAATCCTGCGCTTACATTTGCTTCGAGCAACATATTTTTACGTTTAGCCAATGGTTGCTTTAGAACTTTTGAGGCCCCCTTATGAATATTTTTTTACCTCTACAACCTTATAACAATGATTTGCCCCGTTGATTAGCGCCGCAGGCGACTTTTTTTTTGAAAATACTGTCTATATTATAAAAAAAATGAAATGTCTCGTGGACATTTGATTTTTAACTCTTTTACCTAATGAATCTTGACAATTTTTGTACCACTGACTTTCAATTTTCGTAATTAATACAACCTGAACATCAGCAAACCTTTAAATATAGCCAAGCAGTGAGGGGTCTTCGAAAATCCGCCACTGGAGGCAGCTTAAACACAATTTATTTTTTAATTAAAAATTTTTTTAAATGAGCTCATCAAATTTAAATAATGTCAGGACTTTTTCGGGGACCACTAAAATTATGCCACGGACCACCGGTTGCCGACCGCTGTTCTACACTTTTGACCGGGCCTCCATTCCTATACCTAGTTATACTTTTTATGCGAACTATTAAGAGAACCTTTATTTTCGCTATTCAAATAATAAATTATTAATGCATCGTGGGTTGAAGTGGCATTTTGGTCAAGAATACATTTTGAGACACGAAGTCAGCAGGAATTTGAAATTTCTAATAATTAATTTTTTGAATTATAAGTATTGTGTAGACTGTAGATAATTTACTATAACATTATTCTTTTATACTTTTATTCTTTTTTCTTCTTTAGGTGTATATCCGATTCCGGATGGTTGGCGATCCTCCCGGCTAAGCCAAGAAGACTGTACCAGGGAAATGTAAATGTTAATGGGGTGGTGGTTTGCCTTCCCCATAGTCCACAGATCAATTTTGAACTTTTTAGATCATTAACATTTTAAGAATTCTTCTTGGCATATTACTCTCGGTGGTTTGCCATTGCCTGCCGAGGGGAGACGATCAGAATAAAGTTCTTACTTCACTCGGACTCGAATCGGGTATTTAGCGTTCATAGTCAACTCGCGTGTTCACTATGCTCCGACCGCTCCTTCCTTATTTCTTAATTTTAATTATTTTGTCTCCGTGCCCTTGGATCTTCTGGGTTGTGTCCCACGGAATATATAGAACACCGGAAATTTCGTCACTGACATTCCAATTTTACTTGCAAAGCATGTAACATCCATTTTGTACCTATTCGTAATCTTTGCTTAGATTACAGTCAGACATTTAATTCTAAGGTACTCATGGCCGAGACTATAAGCGATGAATAGAATTAGATGGTAGAAAATTTAATTTCTACCAAACTATAATTTCAACAACTCTATAATCTCGAACAAATGACATTTGCCTAGTGTGGAGTGACTTTGACAATTGATTACTAGTCAACAAGGTTTTTCTAACAAATACGAAAACAATGTTTTTTAGTTTATTTTGGTGCCCTGATTCCAAATATGAAAACAAAAAATTTCTATCACGTCACAATTTTTAGTTATACAAGAAACAAATTATACGTAATTATTTGAATATATTGGCGCTCATGCCTGAAAGAGAAGGGATAGTTTCAAGGTTTAAGGTAGGCGAGATAGTTGTGACCTTGTTCGGATAATCGAGTTTTCCGGATTAGCGAGGTATTTTTTTTTTTACTTATTTTATTGAATAGAAACCGTTAATATGCATTATTGAATTATTTTAAATTAAATAAAATTAACAAATAAAAAAGTAAAAATAAAACTTTTATTAAACAATCATGCTATGATTTTTTTTAAAACGGTTAATTTTTGATTGAGTTAATTTTTTTTTTACTACGAAATCTCGAGCCATATTTTTCATTCTTCTTAATAAGAATAGATCCTGTGATAACAGATTATTTTCCTCAGCCCATTGGATGCATGTTGAAAAAGCTTTCTATTGCATAATGATGCTTTATTTTGAGGACATTTTCGACTCTCATCTCAGGGTCGTTCTGATCCTCTTCATAATTAGTGACATTTCCTACTGTACTGAGAATTGCATTTATTAGAAACTGCAACTAGAAATACGTCCGGATTGCAAAGGTAAAAAATATAAAATGTCCGAAGAGCAGGAGTGTCCGGATTACTGGAGTGTCCGGATTAAAGTGTGTCCGGATAAGCGAGGCTGTACTGTATATTACAATGATGAGACGTTATCGTAGCTGTGTTAATTTGCCGGACAATTTTTGGACAATTTTGGACATCTTTCAAAATAGTTGTAGATCAGTTTTTAGGCAACAAAAAACATGTGCACTACGAAAATATGATAGAAGAACTGTTACATAACTATAAGGAGTTAGGATGCCGTATGTCGCTTAAAGTTCATTTTCTACATTCTCATCTAAATTTCTTCCCTGAAAATTTGGGTGCAGTAAGTGACGAGCAAGGAGAAAGGTTTCACCAAGACATTAGTATAATGGAAAATCGATACCAAGGAAGGTGGGATTCAGCAATGATGGGGAGACTTTTGCTGGTTCCTGCAGAGGGAAGATGATAGCATTCATAAAAGAAAAAAATAATTTTTTATCTTCATTTTTTCTATATTTTCTATTTTGTCAACCTTTCAGAGTATGTTTTTTGCAGAATAAAAATTCATTTTCATTAATGCAGTTGTACCTAATTATATATTTTCCAATGATCTCCATGTATAGCTAACAACGATTTTTGTAAATTCATGCAAGTCGAATAACAAAAAATCTGAGGGTGCTACGAACTTTTTAACGACATTTTCGTGAAAAATAGGCATTGTTTATATAAAAATAGTTAAATTTACTAATATTATAAAAAAAAGGTTTAGATTTGTTGACTATAGTCTGTTTTTTTAAAGAAAGGAGTAAAAAATTTCTATTTCACGTGGATAACGTGAATGTTAACCAATGAAATTGCTTGAAATTTAATTTCAACCTTGAATAGGGCTCAACCTTGCTTGAAATTTAATTTCAACCAATTTCATTGGTTAACATTCACGTTATCCACGTGAAATAGAAATTTTTTACTCGTTTCTTAAAAAAAACAGACTATAGTGATTAAACTCCACCTATCGAAACTGTAAAGCAGTAATAAGGTACAAAAATTTTCGTAAATTGCTGTTGTTATTATAGCAGAATTTTTTAAGTTGTTCATTTTAACTTCTCATTTCTTCTTTGTTTAGATCCTTTTTAGTTAATTTTTTGATGTGCAGCCTGGCACATCATATAGATTGCGAGATGCAAAATGCAAAGAAGATTACATATAGGTATTATGCAAGAATAGAGATACGAATTACAAAAGTAAATTTTTAGGTTATAACTACGTACTTATTTAATGCAGTACTTGTACACTTACCTTTGATCGTCGTTAGTTTTAGTTGTTAATTATTATTTTATTATGTACCCTAAAAGGAAAAGAAACTTTGCCGTTTGTAACGTTCGAATTTTACCCTAGCAAAGTTCGCCTTTTATGAATTAAGGATACGAAAACTTTGAAGCACCCTATATTCTTTATATAGCTTAATAATAATAAAACTTAAGGTTTATATTTGTGATTTACAACCTCAAATAACATAACTTTAATAAAAAAGCAATTGTAAAGGACCTTAAAATGTTTTGGCGTTATATTGATAATAGAAAAAAAGTTAAAGTTTATCCTGAGAGCATGTTTCTTGGTGATGGAGTCTCCAATTCAGGTCAAGAATGCGTTTACCGAATGATCAATTTTCCACAGAGATGTTATACTATTAACCTATAGATGAATATAACTGGACGTTCAAAAGTGAAGCCAGTAAATGCATTCTCGTCATTTGCAAAAAGTCCAATAATAATGGACGATATGCCAGTCGGCCGCTAAGTTATTTGCTGAAATTTGAATTAACATATTGCTGTGATATAATTTATGCTGTATTTCTTATTTTTTCTATAATATGAATAAATTATTTTTAAAACATTAAAATAGGTATTGATTTTTTAGTTTTTATGAAGCTCTTTCATTTAAAAAATTAAATTTCATTTAACGGTTTCTGAATTTCATTTGACAATTTCTGAATATCAACTGACGGTTTCTGAATTACAATTGATAATTTCTGAATTACAATTAACGATTTATGAATATCAGTTGACAAATCTGAATTATAGTTGACGATTTCTGAATTACTATGGTGGAAAAGGTGTAGATTCTAGACACTAATTTATTGTGTACTTAAAATATGCGCAATTCTACTACTTTTTAGTATCATTTTTTTTCTGTGTATGTAAAGGTACTACAATCAAAAACTTTAAATTAAGATACATGCATATTCCTCATTGTAAATAACTTATGCAAACTTGTTAATCGGTCATTTACTTAACCAGTGGCGGATTCCAAAGAGGTGCATGAGGCGCCTGGGGCTTCATAATTCAAGGGGGCCTCAAAATTCAGCTATTTTGGACCACCGGTGTAGCGCTTACCGGAATAATATAACACGTATTCGTAAAATGCACAATGTAGGGTGTAGGGGTAGTGAAAATATTTAGAGTAGGGCCTTAAATTTGAATTGCGCCCGTTCAAGCGGCTTTCACACGACCAATATTATATTGTCAATAAAATATTGTCAATACTGTCAATAAATATTGACAAAGTGCATTTGACTCATACAATAAATACCTTATTGACAATACATTTAAAGACCGCTTCAGGGTTCATGCAACAATAAAATCGACCGACTAAATATTGCATTTGTGCTATCAGAGTAAGAATAATAATTTCTCCATTATATGCGAGTATTCATGATTGGTTCATTATTACATCATTACAGTGGCGTAAATAAGGGGGGTGATCAGGGTGATGAATCACCCCCCAAATGTTAATAATAATCCAAAAATTCCATTTAAAAGTAAAAATTTCCAAAATCCCAGACCCCCGGTGGTGTCTCCTACCAGATTCTTCACCCCCCCAAATTCAAATCCTATTTACGCTACTGCATCATTACATTAGATTATGTAAGTATAATATGAATTGACGACTTCTAATATTGTACAGTAGGAGTCGGCAACCCGCTGCCCCCGAAGGGTCTTGGTGCGGCCCTTAGGTGCGGCCCATGGACTCGAAAATCAAAGACCTTTTTTTTAAAAAAAAGCTCTTTTTAGCGAATTTACACCTTTTTTTTTAAAGAAGTGCGGCCCGCACTAATCTCAAAGTAAAATATTTGGCCCCCGTACAACAAAAGGTTGCCGACTCCTGTATGTACAGCACTCACTTATCAAAAAAAAAGATTTTAAAAACAAAGACTCTTAATAAAATTAAAAGCAAATTAATAATAACATTATAAGTACTGTAAATTATTCTAAATATTGCAAAGTTAAAGTACTCGCACTCAAAGTTGACAGGGTGTGGATAATGTGCAGAAACGAAAATTGGTTCGGTCCGTTTACACGACCACGACAGCGCACTGGTATGTTCTCCTTCCACCTCTACTGCGCAAGAAATAGGTCAAACCCTGTCAACCTAGACTACCTAGAGCGTGAGAGCTCTACAAAACCTTTGGTTATCAGGTATTATTTTTGTGAGGTAGTATTAACTTCTATAAAGGTAAATCATAAATCATATTTGTATTATCAATCCTATAATTATTATTTATTAATATTTTTCAAACAGAGTTAACTCTGTTGGCCCTCGATACATACATAATAATAATTGTCACTATTCGTTAGATTTTGCATTCATTCTAGAATTAAAACTATCATTGATTGATTCGATTGATGAATGTTTTCTAGGCATAGATAAATCATTTGGTGTAGTCGGCGATGGGGTTCTAGAATTGTGAATATATCTTGCAGGCTCTCTTATGTGACTGCTGACTTCAGGTGAACAAGGACAAGTTCTGGCACTAAGCGCTGACGGCGTTAAGGTATAAGTTTCGCTGGATATTTTATCCTGCGTGGATTGATCACTTGATAAACCACTTCCTGTAAAAGGAAAACGTATAATTATTAATCAATACAATATTAATTAAGTCAAAAGACGGAATCTCATCCAGCTATGATATAAGGATACGAAAATTTCGCAGGATAATGGAAACGCAAATGAAACAAATAAGTTGTCAGTCGACGTTTCGGTTTTATATACTAATAACCATCCTCGGGACTGCAAGTGGAAATAAATTGGTCATATAGAAACGGTATCAAAATAAAGCAAACTTCTTTCTCACCTAACAAACTAAAGATGGAAAATGTTTTGGCGTAGAAAATTGATGTGAGGAAATAATGGCAGATTGGGCAACACTTGTCAACCAAGTCATAACATAGAACACACATTAAAATGAACAACATTCAAATAACAATATACAAATGCAAAAAAAGAGAGATCTACCCCCTCCCAGTAGCACAATTAGCTGAGTTGGAAGGCCTTAGGCAATATTTGTAATTAGTAAAGTGTTGTCAAAACGTCTCTGGAGCGTCCGGAACGGAGCGCTGGGTAGCGGAGGAGCGGAAGAGTCAGTTTTGGCAAGACAACTAAATCCTATTAGGATCCAACGTCGTTAAATCAATTAAAACCTTTTCCAAGTATTTCTGGTCCTAAAAAGGACCTATTTTTAGATCCAATAGCATGTTTTCAGGTAACAAGCGTAATTGTTTCAGCGAAAAATGTTAACAATGTCTGCAATTCTCGACACATCAATTACGATTGAAAATTACATACTGACATGTTGTAAATCGTAAGACCGCCTCTGAGCAAGTCAAATTTTAAAATTTTTGATTTTGAAACCCCTATTTGCAATGGTTCGCAAATTTTATTTTTTTATAATTGCCTTTTGGACCGTTTTTTTATGAGAATAATGTTTGAAAATTTAAAAATCGGAGTCCCAGATTCCGAACTATATCCCCTGGGGTTAGCTTTATAAGCTCTATTCGCGGTAACAATTCTGGATACGTTTTATCCTAGTGCGTCTGCGGATTTATACTTTTTATCATCTACGAGTAATTTGAGCTTTAATAACAATTTTATTATAAATCCGCAGACGCAGTATGATAAAACGTATCCAGGATTGTTACCGCGAATAGAGCTAATATAAAAGCAAAGACGATATTTGAATTCTAAAGTCTTATAGTATTTCCTGCTCTTATAGTATTATTCATAAAAATAAAGCAATATTTAGAACAGGTTTACAAAAACTTTATATTGAGTCCGTTAATGTGACGTCACAACGCCTAGAAATTGGCAAACCGTCTAACGCGAATTGACTAAGTGGTTTGCGTCCATTTGAAAAAGAACATAACACGAACATATGCAAACACGACGATCGCATCAAGGAAAGTGTCAACAGTTTCAACATAACCCTATTTAATTCATTTAATTGTTATAAACTTGTATATTAATTATGTAAATAATTCACTATTCTACTATTGTAGTCTACTATTTTATGGTAGAAAGTTCCTTAAGTATTTAAAGCAAACCATTTTTTAAATTTAATTGGTTGCTCTCATTCTGGAGAAAAACCATTAAAATGAATTACATTATAATTAATAGTTTAAAGAATATAAAGACCTTTTAAGAGCTTTTTAACCTTATAGATTTAAATTTCAGGAAACATATTATCGTAAAATAATGGGGTGAATCACAATAGGCAGGTGAATCACAACAAAAGTTTGGGAAGGCACAAATAATTTTTCTGTGCATCAAGGATTAATCAAATAATTTTATCCAATGTTGCAGTACAGAAAAGTTATTTGTGCCGTCCCAAACTTTTGTTGTGATTCACCTGCCTGTTGTGATTCACCCCATTGGTATGTGAAAGTTTAGTTAATGAGAAAAATTTAGTGAAGTGCACAATTGTACAATAATTGTGATTGAATTGTATAATCACAGTAGCGAGAAACCTTCTACGTTTGACAATTATTTTTAACACATTTTTAAATAATATATAATTCGAAGAAAAAGGCACCATAGCGGTGAAAACCGTAGTATGTTTCCTGAAATTTAAATCTATAAGGTTAAAAAGCTCTTAAAAGGTCTTTATATTCTTTAAACTATTAATTATAATGTAATTCATTTTAATGGTTTTTCTCCAGAATGAGAGCAACCAATTAAATTTAAAAAATGGTTTGCTTTAAATACTTAAGGAACTTTCTACCATAAAATAGTAGACTACAATAGTAGAATAGTGAATTATTTACATAATTAATATAAGTTTATAACAATTAAATGAATTAAATAGGGTTATGTTGAAACTGTTGACACTTTCCTTGATGCGATCGTCGTGTTTGCATATGTTCGTGTTATGTTCTTTTTCAAATGGACGCAATCCACTTAGTCAATTCGCGTTAGACGGTTTGCCAATTTCTAGACGTTGTGACGTCACCACTAACGGACTCAATTGCAAATATTGCTTTATTTTTATGAATACCACTATTTACCAAATTATTGGTAAAGACAAGAATTTTATAGGTCTATTCTGTAAATAAACCAATCACATTAGGCTCTGATTTTAGGCAAATTTTATAAATGCCTATTACAAAACCACCCCTTAATATCAACTTTGTTATTTTTATTGGCGTAAGTTATGATATTTTAAACTATTGATGGATAGATAAAATCTATTAATAATAAATCACTGAAAAATTATTATCAGTTAGGAGTTAAGGAATTGAAAATTTTAAAATGCTACTGTAGAAATGTACATCAATATTTATAATCATTGTTTTGTTTTATTTTTGTTAAAAATTTAATCCCCAATAAGATGCATATAATAAGAGTAATCTGAAATTAATTATAAAATTTGAATTTGATTTCGTACCTGTTAAAATTAATGGTGTTGTGGGAATTCCGAGACACCGCATGCGCCATGCATCTTGAAGTAGTTGTAAACGAGCTTGCTTACGCCATTTTGCTCTTCTATTTTGAAACCATACCTAAAATATACAATTTTGAATAAACGAATTTTTTTAAATTTTTTTCGGTATTGTATGCAGTTTGCAATATTTATTTTATATCGTATGGATAGCTTTTGGGTATGAGTCACATTCGAGCTCTCGTGGGACAGACTATAATTTGTAAAGATGCCTACCACTATAACATCTCGCGATGGCGAGTGCGAAAGAGTATCAAATAATTTTTGCAACCACTTATCTACCCTGTTTGCACTAATGATTTTAACACTGTTGCACACTGGTGCGTGTCGTAAAGTCGTATATAAAAAACATGTATGTATGCATGTAGTATGTAAAACATACAATGAAAACTAACAACTAAAAACTAATTACTAATTAAAAACTAACAAAAGTGTTGATTCACGTAGTCACGGCACATTATTCAAATTGTGATGCAGAGAGAAAGTGATATTAAATTAAATTATTTTTAATGTTTACTTAACATACATTTTAAAGTGCAATTGTTTAACGATTTCCAGCATGATTCATACCATGTTAAACTGTGACGTAGAAGTAAATTTATTTGAGGGCAACTTTAGTTGTTTCCATCACTTTTTACCAACCGACTGACATCTCAGGTCTGTCAACTGATGCTTATTTATTAAGTTATTCTAGCGTTTTAGTCCAAGCTTTCAGCTGCTATTTATGTTCGTACCCTCCGAGTCAATTTATAATTGTATCTTCTTCTTCTTCAGCCTACCCTAGTCCACTCCGCATATTAGTCCAGTCATTCTACTAACGACATAATGATAAAGTCGAAAATGATAACCCGGAAGCAAAAAATGGGGTCGTCTAGAAGAAAAAATTCTAAAAAGGATAACGCTTTTGCATCTCCCTAGCTGGTGTAGAACATAACCTAAAAAAATTAACCAAAGTCAAAAAACCGTTTTTTTGCGATTTAAAAATAAACGAAGCATCTTACAAAAGAAATTTAAATTGGAAAGTTGTAGATAATGAAAAACTCTATCAACTTTCTAATTTAACTTTCTTTTGTAGGATGCTTCGTTTATGCTTAAATCGCAAAAAACCTGTTTTTCGACTTTGGATAATTTTTTAGGTTATGTTCTACACCAGCTAGGGCGATGCAAAAAGCGCTATCTTTCTTAGAATTTTTTCTTCTACAAGACCCCATTTTTTGCTTCCGGGTAGTATAATTTTCGTATTTTTTCGTAGAATTACTGGCCTATATGCGGATATCTACTACTACTACTGTCCGCATATCGATTTTTGGACTATATTTGTTATACATCCAGTAGCAGCTTGCTAGGCTAACCTTTAGATGTGCCTATAGCCATGTTTTTTGTTAACGGTGGCAATTCGTCAACTTAGTAATTGTAACTCTAATTATACAATTTATTATAATTGTATCTCCTCAGTCCATAACCCTTCTGCAGGGTGTGGTGAGCCTTTTAACAAAGGCTTTTCATGACAGATTACACCCCGGTGGTTTGCCATTACCTGCCGAGGGGAGACGGCCACAATATGATTTTTACTTCGCCCGGAGTCGAACCGGGTTCTCTGTGTTAGCAGTCTATGCGTTTATCGCTATGCCAACGACCGTCTCCGAACTGTATAGACAATTGTAATTAATTGGAAAAAATACGTGACAAACCAACCATTTTATTATGTTTGCTTCGGTTTACAATACATTTTAAGTTTTCTCCTACTGAGTGTTTGATTTAAACCTGGCGTCCGTCGAACACTTCATTTTTCAGCTGTTGATACGAAGTCTTTTTGAGGTAAGGCAAACGAGTGTAGGCCCGTTAGAGTATCGAACCTACGTTTTCGGAGATTGGTGTGAAAATCACAGAGCCAAGCTGCAATACTTTTACTGTTTCAAATGGGAAAGTGATGTGTTGTGTAATTTGTAATAGATTCTTCAGATTTTTTATAATGTACTAGCTGATGCCCGCGACTTCGTCCGCGTGGAATTCAGTTATAAAAATAATAATCATATTTTGCAGACTATATAGGCCTAGCATAGTCATAAATACGTTATAAACTTCTGGTTACGTTACCAACCCCCTCTTCGCCCCTTTATGGATTGAATTTCTAAAATTCCTTTCTCTACGACCCGCCTATGTTATAACAGGCACCTCTGTGCAAAATTTCAAATCTCTAGATCCAGTAGTTTGGGCCGCTGTATGTTGATATATCAGTCAGTCAGTATAAAAGACAGAAGATTATATATTATAGAAAATAGAAGATTATGTATATCTTTTTTTTAAAGAAACTTCAATGTCTTTAGACAGGAGACCCACTGGTTTAGGATATCGACAGTTGGAATCTCGTTAATCAATTCGCGCGCGTCACCACTGATTAGATAATAGGTCATAAATCCCAATTTGATGTATACCTTTTTTTCTAAAGAAAATTCCATGCTTCTACACAGTAGACCAACAGGTTTAGGCTGTGTTTAGAAACTTGAGTGACGTCAACAGTGGGAATCTTGTTAATCCATTCTCTCGCGTGACCACTAATTACATAATTGGTGATAAATCCCTTTTGAATAGGATTTTCATAAAATCCTTTCTTAGTGCTCGCCTACGTGATAACAGGAACCTCTGTGCAAAATTTCATCTCTAAGGACCCAATAGTTTGGGTTGTGCGTTGATATATCAGTCAGTCAGTCAGTTTATTCTTTTATATATATAGATATGCCTCATAATGTCATAATAGATTTTTAAATATTGCAAAAATTAAAGAATAATTTTTTTCACAATATAAATTATTTTTCAAAATAGGGGCTAGTGAAATGAAAACGTTGATACACTATTCATACACTAGGATTCATGTGCATAGACATCTTATTTGTTTGTCGCTAGCTCCTATATTTGTTCAAAATAATAGTACTTTTCATCACAAGGACGTAAAACGCGATTTTTCGTTCGAGGGTGCGGGGGTTACGAGGCGTAGCGTAGCGCAGCGTAGCGCAGCCGAGGAACCCTACCGCTTCCGAGGTGAAAAAGTAGTTTTACGGCTCCGCGTGGTGAGAAGAACTTTTCGTTAGCCGTCAATGTGCGTAATATTTGCAGGAGGAACAATAAAGCGCCGCGCGACATTAAAAAAGCTGCCGTGTTAGTGTTTGCTAAGGAACACGTGCAGCAATTTGTCTCGACGCGACGGCGCAATATAAGTAACTATTATTATGCTAGCCAAATTAAGTTACACTATCACGTTCTAAATATTGCATATAGAAAGTAGTATAGAGGGACGTGACTCTATGCTTCTTTCCGTTTCTCTGTAAATATTGTAAATAGAAAGTATTATAGAGGGACGTGTCTCTATAATACTTTCCTTTTGTACATATTTTGTACTTATTTTGTACATAATACAGTAGAAACTTATGCTTTTATACCATTTTTATTGGTTTTTTCCTGCAAATATCGACGAAAACATACTCTTTTCGTACCTCAAAACGTATAAGAAAAGTGCTCATTTACGTCCGCGGTAACGAAAAAAATTTATCTTCAAAATAAAAATAAAAATTTTAATGTATTAGAATTTCCTGAATCAGTACGAGTAACTATAAAATACAATATTATTTTGGTTGAAAAACATAAAAATACAGATTTCATTCAATATCTTAAGAATATGGTGGAAAGATATTTAAGAAATCATATTTAGAAATCATAAATAGGAGTGTGTTTTATTAATTTTTATTTACACGGTGTCCAATAAATTCGGATACACTTTCAAAATCCAATAAAAACTATTAGGCAATGTTTAGTTAGTCAAAAATTGTATTTTATTAAAAATACATTTATAAGAAGAAGTCACAATAAATGTTTTGGAATTACTCCACCTTTAACCTTTTTAACCAGCTTCAAACGCTTCTCAAACCCGTTACAAGCAACACGCACAGCTTCCATCGGCATTTCTTCCCAAACGCGTTCGATAACTTTCTTGAACTGGTCCAGATTTGCGATTTTATAGTCATTAAGCTTCGAAAGCATGTATTACCACACGAAAAAATCTAAAGGATTCAAATCTGGAGAGCTGGGAGGCCACTCATTCTTGGGTAGAAAATCGATCAAATTGGCATGACACCACGCTTGAACCATATTTGCTGTGTGGGATGGTGCTCCATCTTGTTGGAAGACGTAATGATCATTTCCAAATATGCGTCGTACGTTTAGGGCAACATTTTTCTCCAAAACTTCCGTTTGGTAATACTCGGCGTTAATTTTAACACCTTTTGTCGATGTAACTAAAGGAAGTTTACCGCGCTTACAAACTGCTCCCCAAACCATCACTAAGGGTGGATTCTGAAATCTAGAAACGTTTCTCTGGCTATCGGGAATATCCTGTATCTTTACTGCCCACAACCGATCATTTTTAACATTGTGCGAATGTTCCAAAACAAAAAGTTTTTCGTCAGAAAATACAAACTCATCACCTGCGTGCCAGGAAAGTATCGTATTTGCTCTTTCTAGCCTCTTTTTCTCAGAAGCTTTCGAAACGCCGTGCACCTTTCGTTTTTTGTAAGCGCGGCACCCAAAATCAATTTCCAAAATGTTATGCGCAGATCCCTTGGGGAAATCGGTAACTATAGGAGATATCGAAAAATGGATGGCGCATCCTCGATCTCTTTTATTGAGAAAAGCTCAATGGCGAAAACCGGAATTCGCTATCTTTTTTTTGTTTTCGAGTTATAGCCAAAAGTTCGATTATTGGACTTTTCGATAAATGTCGATATCTCGGTGGTTTTTGAAGTTGCTAAAAAAGTGTTGACACTTTTTTAAGGGCAACAAAATAGTCTGAATAGATTTTAAATATTTAAGTGAGTTTCAGAGTTACAATACAAAGTTGTGTTTTTTTTAAATGGAAACCATAGTTGAATATGATATTTTTAAATAGCATTTTAACATGGAACATGTTTTAGCGTTCGTTATCTGCCAAAAAACCGACACCAACAACCGACACTAAAAACCGACACTAAAAACCGACACCAAAAAACGACACCAAAAACCGACACCAAAAACCGACACCAAAAAACCGACACCAAAAACCGACACCAAATTAACATATCATAACAAAGGATGAATCAAAGCAAAGTAAAGCAAAGCAAAGACAAAAGCAAAGACAAAAGTAATGACAAAAGCAAAGACAAAAGTAATGACAAAAGCAAAGACAAAAGTAATGACAAAAGCAAAGACAAAAGCAAAAAAGACAAAAGCAAAGACAAAAGCAAAGACAAAAGCAAAGACAAAACCAAAGACAAAACCAAAGACAAAACCAAAGACAAAACCAAAGACAAAACCAAAGACAAAACCAAAGACAAATGCAAAGACAAAACCAAGGACAAAATCAAAGCAAAGCAAAGACAAAATCAAAAACAAATACAAAGCCAAAACAAAACCAAAACAAAACCAAAACTAAACAATACACGCTGTACCTGCTCCAACGTGTCATATTATCACATTTAAAACCCTCGTGGATCCTCACAAACACTTAAGACACTGACGACTGTTCACTGAAGATTCATGACCGTAGACGGATGACCGAACACTGATCAATCACACAAATCTGTTCCTCTATTTATATTGAAAACTCCACTAGTTATTCCTTTGTTTATCAATTCTTTACATTCCAATGCAATTACATTTCTTAGAAGAATCTTGCATTTTCATGTTTGTTTACTTTAGATAATTAGATTCTTGTTATGATTACCATGAATCTAATTATTAATTATGTGTAACTTGATATTAGCAAGTAATTTAATATTATTGGGAAGTAATATTGTTGTGGAGACATCTGTGCTGTGGAAAGTACGATAAACGGACAACGTGCATTGATGGTTGTTGTCAGTCAAAAATGTCAGGACTTACGTTTTTGCAACAAACCATTCAATTATTATTATTGCAATAAAGTTGAGGTAGGCGAGAAGGTAGGAGAGACGGTCATTGTCTTGCAGCTAACGCAGTTGGATGCGAACGCGGGGTACCGGGTTCAAATCCGGGGAGAGTCAAACTTTCTTATGACCAAGTCTCCGTGCTTCGGAGGGCATGTTAAGCCGGCGCGGCGGTCCCCCTGGGTTGACAAATTGCCACCGTTAACAAAAATCAGGGCTACAGGCACATCTGAATGCTAGCCTAGCAAGCTGCTACCGGATGTAAAACAACTATAGTCCAAAATCGATCTGCGGACTACTCACCAACCCGTCTGACCAGCGCGGTGAGTTATGGCCAAACCAACCTCCATAATATGGAGAGGCTAATGTCCAGCAGCGGATGGAAAAGGCTGATACAGAGAGAGAGTCAACAGGAGTGACTGTGACATCTTCAATGGATTTTGTGCTATCTTATGAATCAGTTGCGCTTCAGAACTTTATTAATAAAATTATTATCATTATAAAATAATAATTTTATTAATTATTACCAGTAATTACCAACTTCAAAAAACAGATGTCAAATAAATCATTGTATTCGGTATCATGAATAGCAGAGGTAGTTCGGTATCGAAAAACATGTTCCATGTTTAATACATTAGTCAGGTGAGAGACTAAAATAGAAGGAAACCGGGGGTCCAGGGGGCAGAGCCCCCTGGCGAGGCGCGCAGCGCCGAGTTTATTTTAAATATTGTTCTTAGAAAAGTGTTCTCTATGATCACCTAGGTTATGTAAAGTGAGTGCGGGGACACCCTGTATATTGAAGGTTTGTACAAAATTTGAAATAAATCGGTAAGATAGAACTTGAGATACTATGTCAACCATGTTGAAAAATGTTAAAATGTCATAAAATACATAATTACTACGACCTTCGGTAAGTTGCTCACTGCTAGGTTCAGATGCCGCGTCACTAAAATAGCTAAAACTTGGTAAACTATTGGAATTTTAAAATTTTCTATTGAGAATATATTCTTAAAGGTCTAAACTTTAAGAATATGCAAAAAGCAAAAACTTGATTTTTTTTTAATTCCAAACCAGAACACGGCCTTAAATAGCTGAAAAACAGCTTTAGAAATTACATATGATTTAAAAACTTCTTTCAGACATAAATAGATATTGACATAAAGTTACACAATTCATCGCTAACTCCATAATACCATAATATAAAACTTCATTGAAAAAAGTGGACTTATCAAGTTTTGGCAGTAACCCGACGATGTGTTAGTTTAATCATAATGTAGGTATGCATCAGAATTATATTTTTAAATAAGTAAATAATTTCTTTCTGCATTGTATTTCCGAAAAAAACGTGCACTTACTTTTTCTTTCAATTTTTTTAATAAAAATTGTCTTGCATTGAAATATTATGTTCTTCTACCCATTGAATGCATTGAGAAATTAACCAAACATCTTTGTGTTTGATGATATTATAATTTCTTATGGAAAATCAGGAAATTGTTTTCAAGGTTTGCGCAATTTTCACATGTGTATACGGTACAATCACACACAAATATCCGAAATATGACCATGTCTGAACTACTAGTGTCACGTCCGGATTAGCGAAGTTACTTCAATAATAATAATTAATTGTGACGATTCAATTAGGAAACTTCTAATGAAATGTTTTCTGCATCGACTCTCAAAATCATATTATGTTGTATGGATTTACGAATAAGACAGTTGAATTGTGATTATGTTATTCATGCACTGCAATCTTGAACTTTAATGCCACGAGTACAATATGAAAAATAATTACAATTGGAAACTTTGTATTATATCTTCTTATATCTATTATGCTAACAAGGGGTCACTACAGTGAGTATGTCGCCAATCGAGATCCCAATTTTTTTGGTGATTCTAGTAGCTAAAAAAATTATCACTTTTTAGGTTTAACATTATGGAAATTGTAACGGCAGTCTCGGCAAATTATTTTTCTTTAAATTTTGTAATTTTTTATCGGAATTAAAAAATTAATGACCTACGAATTACCATTACAAATTATTATTAACCGCTAGACCACTACGGTTTTTTGTAATAATAGCTAATAGTAATAGCAGAACCCACCATGATATTTTTAAAAATTCATAACTCAAGAACTAAGGGCCAATCGACTAAAATTCGAAAAAGTGATAATTTTTTTAGCAACTAGAATCACCAAAAAAATTGGTACATTACTATTTATCTTTCAAATTGTACTGCTACACTATGAGCAAATTAACCAAGTAGGCAAATCTATGTCTCAAGTAAATCAACCGAATATAAACAAAAATGTTATAAGAAGCTATTTTTTATTGATGTAGAAAAGTCAATTTTCTTTTATTTTCTGGTGTAATAAAATAGATATATATGATACATATGTTTACTTACTTGAACACGTGCTTCAGATAAACTAATTCTTAATGCAATTTCTTCTCTTAAAAATACATCGGGATAATGCGTTTTTTGAAACAGCGCTTCCAATTCTTGCAGTTGTTGAGGACTAAAAGTGGTTCTATTACGTCGTTGTCTTCTTCTTCCAAACATATATTCAGTTAACAGATCACTAGGAAGTGGCGATAGATAAGGACCTGCCATTTACCGATTAATTGATAGGTATTTCAGAACTTTGAAATTTGTTATTTTATTAGATAATTAAGTTCTTATTATCCTAATTTTATTAGTGTTACGTATAAACTGAAGTTTAAAGTAATTGTCCGAGTCTATCATAAGGGTTGCTCCACCCTAAATTGTTGTCATTGGTTGTTACAATGGACGTCCCTAACTGTTAAGGCGTCCAGACGCCAGCGCAATATGAATTATATTAAAATATTTTGTTTTCACATAATAATGTAATTTATTGTAAGTATTTTTTACGGAATATTACAATATAATTATCATACTAATTGTATTATAGTACATAATACATATTATGTACATTGTGTATATTACGTAGTATATAAAATGATATACTATTTAATACTTATTCTGATGATTATAATATTTTTACATTATATAAAAAAAAAATATGTACAGCAAATTTGAGGTCACATCAAATACTGTGATAAATTTATATTCTAGGGAATTTTATATACTTTCTTCTTCATTCAACAATCAAATGAAAATGTTGACATTAATTTATTGAAAATGTCACTTGCAGTTTATGACACGTATCGAGAATATACTGTAGGTAAGAGTACTCATCATGGATAGTACTTGTTTCTTGAATTCGTCTATATTAATCATTATTCATGCGGACGGTCATTGCCTTGCAGCTAACGCAGTTGGATGCGAACGCGGGGTACCGGGTTCAAACCCGGGGAGAGTCAAACTTTCTTATGACCAAGTCCGTGCTTCGGAGGGCACGTTAAGCCGGCGGTCCCCCTGAGTTGACGAATTGCCACCGTTAACAAAAAAACAGGGCTACAGGCACATCTGAATGCTAGCCTAGCAAGCTGCTACCGGATGTAAAACAACTATAGTCCAAAAATCGATCTGCGGACTACTCACCAACCCGTCTGGCCAGCGTGGTTGGCGTTATGGCGTGCTCTATAATATGGAGAGGCTTATGTCCAGCAGTGGGCGGAAAAAGGCTGATGAAGAATCATTAGAATGTCAATTAATACTTAAACTACCGAAGATAAATTTATCATATTTAGCATAAAATATGTATATAAGGGTATTCACATTCCCTTGTATATTTTGATGTATTTATTCGCTGGGTGCTGGGAAAGACCAGCAGTCTGGCGTAAATTAAACACGGATAGACTACAGAGCGGGAAACCGCGGTTCTAATCCTGATTGCGTCGGATATGTGCTGTGATCTATATAAAGTCCAAAATCGATCTGTGGACTATGGGGTAGGCAACGGGAAACCACCCCATTAACATTTCCCTAGTAAAGTCTTCTTGGCTTAGCCAGGAGGATCGCTAACATTCGAAATCGGATAGGCACCTGAAAAAGAAGATTCGCTGGGTGCGAAGTGTATAGTGGGCTTGATAAAAATATAATATAATTTAATTTAATTAACTGACTGAGTAAAATTATTTAAAATATATCTACCAATTAATTTATTACCACGAGTTAACAACTAAAGGGCCCTTCAGACGATCAATATACACGGTGAATGAGAACACCCGTATCAGCAATTTTTTTCAAAAACGGCTAGTCGTAGAGAGTTGGGTTAAAAAAATTTATTTTTAATAAAGAAGAATAAAGAATTAATAAAGAATCGAATGGTGATATTATTATTTCCCGGAAAGGTCGGCGTCCCGAGTAGTTTGCTCCAGAAACTCCAGAACTCCAGAATTTTAAATGGCACCATAGGTCGAAAATGGTATCGTTGAAAAGATCTTACAAAAATAAGCAAGTTTTGTAGGAAAAATTATTTTATTACTCCCTCCCCTTTTCAGTAATATTCGATTGCATATGGGTGAATGAGACCACCCGTATCAGTCTTTTTTTTTCAAAAACAATAGGTCGTAGAGAGTTGGGTCAAAAAAATTTATTATAAAAGCCGTAATAAAAAATGAAATAATGATATTATTATTTCTCGGAGAGGTCGTCATCCCGAGTAGTTTGCTCCAGAAACTCCAGAACTCCAGAATTTTAAATTTTACAGGTCGAAAGTGGTATTGTTGAAAATATCTTTAAGAAATAAGCAAGTTTTGTGGGAAAAATTATTTTATTACTCCCACCCATTTTAAGTAATGGTAGTCTCAGTCACCCATATGCAATCGAATATTACTGAAAAGGGGAGGGAGTAATAAAATAATTTTTCCTACAAAACTTGCTTATTTTTGCAAGGTCTTTTCAACGATACCATTTTCGACCTATGGTTCCATTTAAAATTCTGGAGTTCTGGAGTTTCTGGAGCTAACTACTCGGGATGACGACCTTTTCTAGAAATAATAATATCACCATCGATTCTTTATTACGACTTTTATAATAAATTTTTTTGACCCAACTCTCTATGACTTACCGTTTTTGAAAAAAATGACTGATACGGGTTGTCTCATTCACCCATACTATGGATGGCAGTAATATAAAGACATGAATATCTTTTTAAAAATTAATAATTATTAAAAAAATAAATATTTGTTTATTTATTTATTTATTTAGTATCAACGGATAAACCAGTTTAAATAAAAATTACAATTATAATAAAATACAAAATAAAAGTCGCTAATGGACATTCAACAAATCCATCTTCCACATAATGTTGTGTTTGAAAACAATAAACGATTGTTGAGTTAAATCGAAATATTCAACACCGTTAGCTTTGTTTATGAACTGAATCATCCTATTAATAGGACTGTAGAGGCCATAATTGGTCGCATGCTGGCAAGTTCTAAACGCATTAATATGTCTTGTGTTATGCGTTGGTGTATACGGTTGGAAGCAATTCAACAAACGTTTACAATTGATTTTTCCGTTGACCAAACGATAAGCAAAACATAAATCGGCAGCCAAGCGTCTATATTCCAGAGACCTTGTTTTACAGGCGAGGAGGCTATTCGTACTGGAGAATTCATCCGAAGTGAGACCTCGTTTATAATGAAAAAACTTAAGGAATTTCCGTTCCACTGCTTCGCATCTGTCTATATAAGTTTGGTAATAATGCGACCAAACACTTGAGGCGTATTCCAACTGGGATCTAACAAGCGTAAAATAAAGAATTTTAATGGTGTTAGCAGAGAAATAATTGCTCTGCCTGCGAATAAAACCTAACGTGCGGAGTGCCTTGATACAAATTTTCGCTATATGGCTTTTGAATGTTAATCCGGAGTCCAAGCGTACACCTAAATCATCGATCTCAGTGACACGAATAAGGGCCCTGCCATTGATTTGGTAATCGAACACATCAAAGTTGTGTTTAGAGTAGGATATCACGGAACATTTCTCGAAATTTAGACACAATTTATTGAATTGGCACCATCGATGAAGGTTATCGAGATCCTCTTGCATTAACAAGCAGTCCCGCAAAGATTGAATCGCTTTGTAAATCTTAAGGTCATCCGCAAATAGTAGAACCCGACAGTATTTGATGTACTTAACAATATCATTTATGAATAGAAGAAATAAAATTGGGCCACAATGCGACCCCTGAGGAACACCAGATAATACAGAGATAACCATCGAGAGGAAATTCTTAATGCGCACCACCTGCTTTCTGTCCATCAGATAACTACGCAGCCACTTGATTACCGCTGGTCCAAATCCAAACGAAGCAAGTTTCGACAAAAGAATAGGCAACGGAACACGATCAAATGCCTTCGCGAAATCTGTGTACGCTGCATCCACATGCATATGGTTTTCGAATGCCTCCACCACATCCGTAACAAAGGATAACAAGTTGGTAGTAGTCGAACGACCAGGAAGGAAACCATGCTGTTCGACCACAATGAAGTTTTCACTAGCAGTAAGAAGTTGAGTTGCGACCAATTTGTCTAACAATTTGGGAATAGTAGATTGTATAGAAATACCTCTATAGTTATCGATATTAGAACGATTGCCTTTTTTAAAGACAGGCGTTATGAAACTCTTTTTCCAGACTTTAGGGAATACACCAGTCGAAAGCGATAAAGAGAATAACTTGAATAATGGAGATGCTAAGGAGTATTGACATCTTTTTATAAAAAAGGGGGCAATACCATCAGGTCCAGAACTCAGACTATCAGACAAACTTCCTATTGCATCAAAAACATCGGTAATGGTTACATTAAGGTTGTTACAGGTGATTCCATCAACAGCAACGAAATTAACATCATCCCCACCGGTGTTACAATACACGGTAGAGAATTTCTTTGCAAACAAATCAACGCATTCTTGGCCCGAGTTGGAGAATTCGCCATCAAGGAACATACAGGCAGGATAGTCCTTAATCCTTTTGCAATTATCTATGTATCGCCAAAAAACTTGAGGATCTTTGGCAATAGCTTCTTCCGTTCTAACCACATAATTACGATGAAGTATGGAAGTTAGATGTTTAGCTTCATCCCGAAGCTCACAGAACGTGTTATAATCGAGTAAACTGCGAGTTTTCTTGAATCGTTTATGAATTAATTTCTTGTTTATGATCAGCTGAATCAATTCTTTGGAGAACCAAGTTGGATAGTTGGAGGCAATAATTTTTTTGTAAGGTACGAGTGACTTAATGATGCTCCACAATTCAAGATAGAATCGGTCAGTTACTATATCAATATCATCAGAGTTAAAGATAGCTGACCAGTCAACTTCAGATAAATGTTCATTTATGGTATCAAAATTAGCAGATTTATAATCAAGAATAAGGTTATCGAAGTATAGAGATGATAGAGAAGCAGCAGATGGAATACTTATAGTGTATGCAATATGATGAAAAGAAGTGTTAGATAAGAGGTCGTCGGAAACGTTGACTGAAGTATTTTCAATGTTGGTGAACACCAAATCTAGTAGAGCACCACGATTGTTTGGGATTAAATTACGCTGAACGAGATTATGCAGTGCCATACAATCAGCGATAGTCTGTGTTTTAGAGCAAGCATTAATAGAGTTGTAGGTAGCAGAACCGTCATTAGCCCACTTTGCTCGAGGCAGGTTAAAATCCCCACAAATAATTACTTTCGATGAAGGAAAATGATTAATAACATCATCAATGATATCACAGAAATCCTCATAAACACGAATGATAGAATCTGGTGGTAGATAAACCGCCCCAAGGATAATATCATCAATACGAACAAAAACTGTTTCAATGTTATTATCTGTGGATATAGAAATACAGTTATTGAAGCATTTACGTACCGCTATTAACACCCCACCTCCTCTTGTCTTATAGCTAGTATGATCTGACCTATCGCAACGGAAGATGTTATAATTATCGAATTGGAGTTCGCTGGAAGAAATGCTATCGTCCAGGAAAGTTTCGATAATGATAATAACATCGTAAAAGCAGGATTTGATATTGTTACTTAAATCAATGAGTTTAGTCTTTATTCCACCACAATTTTGCCAATAGACTTTGAGAGTCTCTCCCTGATCACAAGCTTTGCTCACCTGAACGCAAGATGAGTCAAAGGTGTTGGGCAACGTTATTTCTTGGTATTTAGGATGATAATTGACGACTCTCCCTGGGGCCTCGAAAAAAGTTAAAGCGGCGGATCTTTATACCTTTTGGCCATGATTCAGGTTTAAGTAACTCTTCATAAAGGGACAAACTTGTACCAATTTTGAAGGAAGATACATCATCGTAGGTACCTAACTTTTTGCATGAAAATTCATTTTGTGGAAATTTAGTCTTCATATACTTTGCTAATGCTTCTTCGGTAGCATTAGCCGACACACGACTTACATGGAGCCAACATTTATTTTCAACGCCACTAAAATTAGTAGCGTTCATTCATAATTGAATGAAATTCCCGAATTGAAGGCATCAATATCCATCAATAAACCATAAAAAATATATTATATAGGTCAAGAATGTATTTATGAAAATTTTGGTTTAATTGTGTCAAAATGGCAATTCGCTGCAGCCAGTGGGAGAAAAACGGGTTAAGTCTTTTTTTTCGAAAATGGGTTTTTGTCATTTTTGGAACCTATAAGCGTTCACCTTTGCATTTGTAAAATAATTTGAGTCCCATCAATTCAATTAACGGAGATATTACACATTCACTAAGGAGTTAAGTCATTGTTGTCATAATTTCAGATTCGGATTATTATAATATAAAAATTTTATATTTTTAGTTGGTATAATTTCAAACAGTATATACCTTATCTTACCTATAGTCAAAATTTAAAAAAAATTGAATCAAGTTATAGTGTTTTGAATAATCTAGGCTACAATCTGTTCAAGAGGAAAAAAAATGGTAAAAACTAACACGGAAATGGAATCAGAGTCGGAAGACTCAAGTGATGCCCCATCGATAGATTCAAATATAGAGGGACCATTTGAGGATATTTTGAAATGGGATGATGACGATTTACCTCGCAATATTCAAATAATATGTGATACTCCAAGAAAGAGGAAACACAATGAAAGGTATACGGTTGTTCGAAGAAATTCGTTAATCGCAAGACGGATTAACTGGGAAATGAACTCAGATTCGAAACTTAGCAATTCATCTAATATTGAAGTACATGATATGGAACATGAAGGGGAAACAAGTCAACAACCTCGAAATGAAAGTAGAAATGTAAGAAATGCAAGGAAACTGAAGAGAAATACAGGAAAAGCGTATGTTACCAGCAAAAATAAGGTTGTTCCAGATAAAAAAAGACGAGAATTGAACATGTGCAGAAATAAATGTGTGGAGAAATTTGACAACGACAATCTAACATCATTATTCGATGATCTTTGGTTAATGGCCAGCTATGACAGAAGAACACAATATATAAGTGACTTAATTTTACTAGAAGATAAAAAAGTTACTAGAATTCGTAAAGAAGGAAGTAATAAAAAGCGAATGAAAACTACATTGTACCATTTCAGAATTAATGACAAATTGATACGTACCTGCAAGGGCTGTTTCATGAAAACGTTCGATATCTCTTCAAAATGTATTGAAGTCGTAATTCGAAAAAGAAAAGAAAGTATCTCAGGAATACTTGAGTTGGATAGAAGAGGGTACCACACAAATAGAAATAAAATTAGTGATGAAGATAAAAATACAGCAAAAGAACATAATCTTATGCATACCAACATATGATCGATCGAGCCGAAGAGCCTATGAAGAAATTTTCCACAGTTTTAATATAAAAATCAAACTGCCCAAGAAAGACACATGTTGTACATGCGATAAGCTTAAAATGAAAATAACAATGGCCAAGTCAGAAGACGAGAAAGCTTCATTTCAACAAGAATTGACTGAACATCATCATAAAGCGGATAAGGGTTACACTTCTAAAAAATTTGACAGAGAAGCTTTATTTTGAATACAATTCTAGGAGTCGGTGCCGATTTCAGCTAGCTGAAATCTGCGAGCAGGCTGCCTGCTTTTACTGTGATCGTACCTTTACCTTTACCTTTACTGTCAGAACCGAATATGTTAAATTTAATCTCATCACTAAAAGCTACTGTTTTCCAGAACTCTACACTTTCATGTACATAATTTTTTTCGCAAATTCAAGTTTTTTACTTCTGTTAAATTTCGACACAAATTGATTCTTACGTGCAACTCTCCTGATTATTATAGAATTTCATACAAGTATTGTGAAGGTTCGTATCTTGGTCAAACAAATGTATGATTGAAGGACAGAATTTATTAATATTATAAATGATTGCAAAAGCTAAAAAGAGACAATAAGACATCAATCATTTTGATTTTGTTCACACACAAATTTTAGACATGGAAAACAATTATTTTACTTCACTACCGTGCTTCACCATTCTCCCATCACAGATATAGGCTCAACCCCATACGGGTATGAAATCCTAATAAAATTCCCAAAACATCAACTTGAACCTTTAGAATTTAGATGAAGAGATAAGTGGGTTTCGTTCCGCAGATGCTACGTAATGGTACTTCTACTACTATAAAAAAAGTAGGTAAATAAAGTAAGTAAAGTATCTTAAGTTGTAAGTTTATTATTGTATGTGATTATTATGTATTATTATTTTGTGTTAAATTTGTATTTTTCCAAATAGAAATGCCTAAATACTTGAGCGGAGCTACCAAAAGAAAGAAGGAAGAACTTCTAAATGACAGCATAAAAAGCATCCGAAAATTAAAAGTTTTTATCGGAAAACATGCGGAAAACTGTACTTTCCGAACCTCTTCCCTGGGTCGGAAAGTGAGGCTTTACTGGTCTCTTTATTTCTTCATTTTTTTCATTTTTTTTTCGATATTTTTCTTTCTCTTCTAGTGTGTAAAATGTATTCTTATATATTAGGAACTATAGTAGAAATTTACCAACCACAAAATAATATTTTTACATAGTTAATTCATAGCAGATCTATGGATTAAACCCGTGTAACTGAAATTGTCTATAACAGAGAAAATTATTTTTTAAAAATTATAATTTCAATAAAAACTTCGATTAACAAATTATTACAATGGATAATCGTGATTTTTTTTCGGATTTTTTCGTTTTCCGATAAAATAGTATACTTACCTCTTCTGTAAAATTTTCGTTACTGAACTTATACAGCTTTAAGGCTAGGGGTTTACAACTGGCGGACTAGGAACATGATGCATTTAAAAACGGCTGGACGGATTAACTTGAAATTTTGGGAACATATATAAAACACATTTAGGCACAAAATGACATATTTTATATTTTATAATTTTTAAAAACAACATATCTTTTGTCGAAATATCTAAAATCTAGCTGTGCGTCCAGTAACGAGTCATTTTCCAGCCTTGGTCAGTAATATACTATTACGCTTTCGCAATTTTTAAAATCCCCTTAAGAGCACTCCGGATCACGTGACTTTCTCAGTCGAAAGCCAATCAAACGCCTTCCTTTTAATTCCGAAAAGAACTTCTGTATGCTATAACGCAATTATTTTATGTAAACAATTTGATCTATTATTAATAATATATTGTCGTCTTCCGTTTTAAGGCCAGGAGATATCATATTCTAAAATGCAACCCCTAACCCCAGTGTGAATGGATAAAATTAAATGAGACTTTTAGTTTTCGAGTTTGTTGAATTTTTAGTTTTTGGTAAAAGACAAATAATGTTCGATAGTATTTTAAGAAATAGAGGAACAAAGTGCACCTTTGAAATCCTTCAAGTGCTGACTGAAGTGGGCACAGAGAATTTTGTTGAAAAAAATGTAGACTGCAGGAAGTCAACATTATTTGATTTTATGTTTAGGGGTGACCGGGGCTGTTTGACGCAGGGGTAAGTTGTCGCACTGCTTATATCTCAAAAAGTAAAGTAGCTATCTGCGCCAAACAAAGATTCACTGATGCGCTACAGAATTCTAACTTACCATATGTAAGGTTAAAGGCAAGAAATAAAGAGGGCATTACTTATACTAAAACAAGTGAAAAACAGCATGTGAAGTATTTTTTGTGTTATTAAGTTATTTCGTGTTGTGTGTGAATAATTAAACTAAGGTAAGAACAATTTACATGTATTTATAGCTAAAAGTGTGTATTATTCGGTGACGGATTATATTAGGGTATTACTTTATTTTTTAGAAAACATCTACGATATAACTTAAAATGTGCCTTTGGGGCTAGTTGTCGCAATTTTGTTGGGGCACGTTGACGCATTGCGACAACTAGCCCCGGTACTTATGCACCCGTGGTTGCACCATATAAGCAGTGGTATTGACTTGGCTTTTCGTAACTTGTTGTATACACTATTTTATCTTACAGATGGTGAGAGAATACAAACGGGTAACGGATCGTGAAACCCCCAACATTGACTTTATGTTGGCGGCTGCTAGAGCAGTAAAGACAAGAAATCCCCGGATTTCTATCAGAAAAGCATCAGTGGAATTTAATGTTCCTGTCATGAACCAAGCTTGAACCAAGGGAAAAAAGATAAAAGAGTATTAACCACCGATGACCATATGACAACGGACGACGAAGAAGAGCTTGAAACATTTTGCATCATATGTCATGAACGCTATAGTTCTTCTATTGAAGACTGGGTGCAATGTACCAAATGCAAATTTTGGTCACATGAAGAATGCACGAATGGTGACCTCTGGTACGTCTGTCATAACTGTAACTCAGATGAATGAATTGCATATTTCTTTGGCAACGTACGAACGCTTTTTTTATTTTATAAGTATACTTATTTTTATTTTTTAACAATAAATAATAAAATTAAATCCATATTTGTATTTTTTTAAATATATTTGTATTAATTTTATTTGCGACAACTTACCCCAAGTAATACAGTTTAAATTTTTATATTTCTCAGAAATGTATGCTTTTTTTTTCGCATTAGAACTCTCTTTAGAAGGCGGCTAAAATTTTGTGCGTACAGCGGCGACCTGGTATACCACTAGTGCTGGTGTACAACTATTAAATTTAATAATAATATCAACAAATTATAATGTTTTTGCAAAACAATTTGTAATAACAAATTTTTTTAAATTACTTTAAATGTAGCACCAGATGTATTCAATACGTTAAATATGAATACTCTATTTTGAGATCAGACAATCAGATTTAGTACAATGCTTCCTGTCACATCACCGAGCATTGTAATTAACAAAGCTGGGGTAGTACGTATTATTTTCTGACATACAAAGTAGTACTGCCCAAGCAAGCACGTACAATATTCACACAAAGAATAATTTTACAAAATTAAATTGATAATACGTATTGTAATAATAAGATTGTAGAAAGTACGTAATAATATAAAAACAATCAATACATTAAAGTAACTTAACACTTCTGAAGTGCATATTATTCAAAAATTGTGTAGAAAATTAATATATTATCTATATAAAATTGGTTAATTATTATTAATTCGTGAGAATAAATTATTGTTATATTTTAATAAATTATACGAATTAAGAAAACATTATTTAATAATGTATTTTGCAATTTCTGATGATGATCGCAACGCGTGATTGAAAGCTCAAATACATTATTAAATATGTTTCCTTAATTCGTAATTTATTAAAATTTATCAATAATATAATAATTATCTATATTATAATATCTTAAATTCTTACATTATCATTAAGGCCGTGTGACACTTGTGTAAATTTTGTAAAAAATGTACACAAATGTCACACGGCCTTTAGTCATTGCAATACTCTAGTTATGTTAGTGGGTGCATACCAAATTTATCGTATGTCTAAACGCATAATCAGTGGTGTGATGTACTTTTAAAATAATAACATAACGTCAATACGTTATGTTATTATATAGTGTTTTTCGCGAAACGGTCTCACGTATCATTTTAACAAGCCGCTATTATTATAACGTGAACGTTATAATAAAGGTTTTCCTAACCGTTATAGTGCGAAATATAACGGGTGAAATTTAGGTGCATTTATATTTCGCACTATAACGGTTAGGAAAACCTTTATTATAACGTTTACGTTATAATAATAGCGGCTTGTTAAAATGATACGTGCGACCGTTTCGCGAAAAACACTATAGAATAACATAACGTATTTACGTTATGTTATTATTTTAAAAGTACATCACACCACTGAATATCTATTAAGTATATCTATAATAACTCAAAAATGCAATTTTACAGTTTTTTAGTATATTCGAACAAAAATGTGAGAAGTATTTTTAGGAAAGAAATCATTTTAAGAAATATTAAATGCATTTTTTACATTAATAGCAGTCTGGCGTAAATCAAACACGGATAGACTACAGAGCGGGAAACCCCAGTTCTAATCCTGATTGCGTCGGATATGTGCTGTGATCTAAAAAGTCCAAAATCGATCTGTGGACTATGGGGAAGGCAACGGGAAACCACCCCATTAACATTTCCCTAGTAAAGTCTTCTTGTCTTTAGCCAGGAGGATCACTAACATCCGAAATCGGATAGGCGCACATGAAGAGACAAATGCATTTATTTCTTAATTTTATGCATCTAATTCTATCTAATATAATAATAACACAGGCCAACAGTGGTTTTGGTGTCGGGGCATTTGGAGCTGATTTCATATGAATTTGATGCCCTGAATTCAAATATGGCATTAGGTTTTACCAAACAGCTCAAATTTCTGAGATATAACGTTATTGTCAAATATTCGTAAAGTCTTCTTTGTCGGCCATCTTTAATTTTTTCCACTAATTTTGTGACAAATTACAAGACTGTCTTCTTGAGAGACGGAAAATATACAGGAATCAATTATTGCATTATATGATTTACAACCGTACAGAATGGTGGTTCTAACACCTTAGAACTGCACATTTCGTGCAGATCTGGGACACGGACAACTCGGCACCGGCGACTCGGCACCGGACAACTCGGTACCGGGGAAACTCAGCTCCGGGATAACTTGGCACCAGTAGAAAAACTTTAAAAAAATTAAAATATATTTATGAGGATCATTACTAAAAGGTAGATCGCGGTCGAGGCTAGGTTAGTGTTAGGAAACGACTTTTTTTTAAAGAGAAGGTCATTAAAAGGTAGATTAATTACTACTTAAAAATATTTAAATGTGTGACATAATATGGTCCGGTAACGAAAAAATAACCCCAGATTCACCCCATTCCCAGTAGCACAATTTACCGAGTTGGAAGGCCCTAATAAGGGGATGTTTTTAATGAGTTTAGTGCTACAAAAAATGGCTCTGGAGCGGATTCGGCACCATCACAACTCGGCACCAGTTGAAAAACTTAAAAAAAATTAAAATATAAAAAAAAATTATTATATTAAAGAAATTATATATCTTTTTGTACATATTAGTCCATTACATAATTATGGGATAAACCGCGCAAATACTCCAATATATTCACTTGCTCATAATGTGTTACTTTATAAAGGATACGGTCATCTGCACCCTCGTAGCGTTTGCGTTTTTGCGGTCCTTCATAACCTGCGACAAAACGCTCGTAATCGGCATCAAATGTCCTTTGTATCTTTATTAATTATTAGATTACTAAGAAATTTGAATAGATGTGGATGTGAGACCCCATATCCCTGTTGCAGCTATTTATGGCAAGCTTCGGCGAAGTTATTCGTTCTATCAGACCATTGCCTTCTATACTTACAAGCCGTGAAGTCGCAAATTTGGCAACGTCGCCGGTGGTCCTAATTTTCAAATTCTTGTATTGATGTTTATGTGATTTATGAATATTAAATTTGTGTAAGAACATTTTGTTAGTAACAATTAACAACTAAAACTAACTACAATCATAGGTAAGTGTACAAGAACTGTATTAAATACGTCTGTAGCCTAAAAATTGATTCAATTCCTTATTAAATAGTTGAAAGGTAATACTTTACTTTTTGTAATTCGTTGCATATTGAATAATTATTTATTAGTACATTTTATTAATGACATCGTTAATAAATCCTAGATGCAGTGTGCCAGATTGCACATCAAAAAATTACCTAGAAAGGATCCGGACCAAGGAAGAAATGAAGAGTTAAAAAGAACTACAAAAATTTAAGAATTTTTAAAAACGACAAAATAGAAAATTATAATTCGTTACAAGTTTTACAAACAAGCTAAAGTTTGAAAACTGGAATTGTAAAATTTATGAAGAAAAGTTCACGTTATTTTATAGAATGAATATCGATTGTGAAATTTCCAACACTTCTTGTCATGTCGAAGATGAGACAATTATAATGATAAGTGTTTCAGTTTCTTAAAATATGACTGTCAAAATTCTGCAATTTTCAAATTTCGCAAAAATGCGAAAGGTAAATGATAACATCTATGATAATTATTATCAATGTCGATTTATTTGCAGAAGGGGAGGGATGCAATTACTTTACCATGCTATTCATGTGGGAAGTGATCTAAAAATTTAATTATTCAAATGTACAAATCGTTTTGTTATATTCTCTTAAATAATAACATAAAACTTACAAATGATCAATTTCAAACTGTTGAAAATTTAACAAAATAGAGAAAATTACATACACTTACACAAACCTAGAAATTGCTTTTATTAGCTATATTTGTGTTTATATTGTAAAGTTAGTACTTTATTTTTATAATAATTAGTTTAACTTTTTGATAATAAAATTGTATAATTTATTAAATCTATTTATTAACATAAAATAACAAATAATTTGTATATGAGACACTTTGCAAGTAGGACCACCAAGTGCTGCAAATGCGACGTTGCCAAATGTAACTTCACGGCTTGTAAGTATAGGAGGCAATGATCAGACCCAACCAAAATACGATGATGTACCGACCACACATCGTAGGGAAACATAGGTGGGGCCCTTGCACCGTTATTTCTTATTCTACCAACATCAGTATTAGTAAACCAACTCATGATGGGTTCTAATTCTGGTGACAGATAATCTTCGAGAACGTTAAGCGTGTTTTCAATGTCATCTTCCGGAACAAACGCTACCGAAGTTATCATACGTGACTTTGCGACGGAAATGGTCTTAAAAATCCGAGGTGCCGAGTCGCCGGTGCCGAGTTATGCCGGTGCCGAGTTGTCCTGTACCGCAGATCTTCAGGTTAAAAAAATTATTATCCACAAAAGTAGAGCCGATGGAGAAAAACTAATTGCATATTTAGATTCAGCGCCCCAAATATAGCTAAAATCAGTTTTAAAATCTTAGGCACCAACACACAAAATTTTTTTTTGTAGGCCTGTGTAATTCATCTAATAAAGAACATTCATGTTCGTCTTTTTGATCGCTCAAGTCCAATGCGGGTAATGATATTAAAAAATTATAAAAAAAATTGATTAAAAATTTGATTAAAGTATTGCATGTTCTTGTTTGTTTCAAATTTGGTATAATACATGTTTGTGTACCAAATATGCAAACAAGCATTTGTAACAACCGGGGGTGCGTTATTAAAATTAATTATAAAATTTTCTCTTAAAATTTTGATAATAATTTTAGAAACACAAAAACCTTTTTACTTGGCCTAAATAAAAAGTCACCCCAGAATGTTCTCTAAATTTATTTGGTTTCCCAAAAATTTCTCGAGTTTTGAGATACTCCTGAATTTTTGGGAATATCGACGAAGGTTCCACGGTAACAAAGGACAGTCTATTTTTAGTTTTAACGCTGCCACCCGACAAAATTCTCTTTGTTAGTTGTCCTGGACCTCTTCGATACGTTTTGGTAGCTCTGGTTTGATTTCCCAATCTTCACGAAATGACGTAAATATCGCTGGCTAACGTAGGGTGAAAGGTGCCCTTTGCAGTGATTTTGGGAAAACGTAGGAATCGTTAACTTTTGAAAAACTTCCAATTTATTTTATGGGGTTCTTTTAAATTCAAAATAAAAGAATTAATATTTCCCAAATATAACAATTTATTAAATTAAACTGAATTATTTACAAAAATTTACAAAAATAATTAACTCGAAATTATAATATGACAACACTTTTGCCACAGTATAAACGACAAAATAACTTTTGAAAGTAATAATTGACGAAACATTCAACCAACTACAAATTGTTTCCGTCTCTGAATATCAATTATTCACATTTCCAAAATTAAACATAAAACAGATTAACTTATCAAACCTTACTTTAACGATTAAATAATATTGGCTAAACTTATATGCAGCCAAAACTATCAACAAACGAGGAAACAATCGTCGCGTGATTATCCTTTAACATCAAGTATCAATAACCGGATGAGCAAATCTCACTCCAATTAATTATTATAATATAAGGAACCCACATACATTTCCTTAACAACTCGTTAGAATACAAAAATTTGCGTTCTCAAATTATGATTTGACAAACGCGCACACAAACTAAAATCATTTATCAGTAAACAATAAATTTTTACCTTTAGTTGTTTCAGCAAAACCACAAAAACTTAACTTATTTATTTAAGTCGAGAAAATTAATTAAATTATTTAATTTAATTGATTACCACTAACTTATTTATTCAAACAATAGTTCGATAAATAGTTGCAAACAAAATTACTAATTGAGCTTTTGTACTTTACAAAACTCAATCCTCAAATTCAAAACCAACAAAAATTGGAGTCTTCGACTTCAGCTTTGCTTTTCGAAATTTGCTTCCAAATGGACAGCAAGTTTCTTAGCAACAGGTGAAGGAGGACTCTCTATTTAATTCACAAAATTAACCCGCGCACTCGAGTCTACAAATTTGTACCCTTATCAAAAAGCGTCTATGATCACTCCCCTGGAGCAACGCAGTTTGATGCAGGTAACGGTGGGACTCTCCCTTATCAGTACAGTTACCCATATTTATAACTTCTGACCCACTTCTCTTCCAAAGTGAATCTTTTTATTTCTTATGTTAAAATCCATGTGAGTAAAAGACGTTCTTCCGCCAATTAGAGGAAGATACATTTTTTTCTGCGCGTAGAAATAGCCGACTTAGCAGTTCCCACACGCGTCTACTGGTAATTGAAAATTTATTTCTAATTTCTAAAATTGTTGACTTTTTCAAATTATTTTTAGATACTGGGAATCGTTATCTCTTAAACGTTACAAATATTCAATTCATTTCTTTGTAGGACCAATATTAAGAAATGGCCTAGAATCTTGTCACTAAGACGGGAAGCGTAATCTTTATCTAAGAGGAAATGGTCATCAAATTCTCTTCGTATCTCCGCCCGTCGCACACCTGCAATACGTAGGTATATTTTCTACATTACAATGTAGTAATTTACTTTGTTGCAAAGTTAAATTTGAATTTTTTAGCACAAGTAATTTCGACTCGATTCCGTCGATATTTTTAATTTGAACGTAATTTTACGCTGATTCCAAAGATATAAGAACCGAAAAATTTTATAAAATGTCAGCACATTTGAATTACTGCATTTCCATAGGCGTACACAAATTATTTTCTTTTACATCTAAAATTGCATTTTAATTTTTAAATCCTTTAAAAATCATAACTAGAAAAATAAACAACCCGAAATTAACCCTTAATTTCCGGGGTGTTACACATTAGTATACAAACTACATTACACATTTTCATAAACTAGACTTAACCATACGAGATACGTAATAACAACACTTAAATTTTGCTTTAAATCCATCTTTGACGTTAGTATTTGTAAAAATATTTAAAATGTGAGGTTACTAATTATAAGGAAATCATACAAATAATGTTTCTACTCTTTGTTTATGTTCCTAATATCAACCGTTAGTCTAAAAATGTCTATCCAAGTATTGTGGATGTGCCTATTCATATTTGTTTAAAGAATAACGTTTACAAAGTTTCAAAAATTTTTACCGTTTAGAATCCTAATTAATACAGTCAAAACTCTCTAAATCGAATTCTCATAAATCATAATGTATTAAAATTTGTTCGAATTAGAGAGTAAGAATTGGATTGTAAATTAGTTAGACGTGCCAAATAAATAATTCGATTTAGAGAATTTTTCGAATTAAAGGGAGGTCGATTTAGAGAGTTTTGACTGTAGTAATTTTCAGGCTCAGCTCCCATTTAAGGCATGTCAAATTTATCTCGAATTCTAAATTTCTTCATAGACATAATAATGGAGATACCAAATATTTAACAGCATAACGTCGCGTTGATTAAAACCAAAGATGGACAGACCGAACCAATCCCCATCAAAAGAGGAATAAAACAAGGATGTCCTCTCTCTGGGCCTATATTCAACCTGGTTTTGCTCAAAGTTCTGAAAAAGGTTCAGAGAAACTCAACAGATCACATTTGCGGATGATGTCAATCTCATGGCAAGACCAGTTGAGGAACTTGAGAAAATTAACGTTTTGATTAGCCCGGCCAAATACAAAGCCCTATGCATAGTGGGGGAAAGGCAATAGTAAGTAATTACAAAGTAGAAGAACAAGTAATTCAAATCATGAGCCGGTATGAGGAGGGAAAGTTTCTGGGAAGAAATATAGGATTTAGCTCAATACCATCATCGGCTGGAATGGGAGAGTTTAGTGACTTAGGGCTCATCATTTTGAATTCCAAACTGGCCCCATGGCAAAAGATAGACGCCATGAAGACATTCGTGTATCCAGCATTCAACTTTCCTATGCGGATGGGAAAGTACTTATAAGATGGGCGATTGGATGAACATTGATGATATCTTTATTGATATCCCCGGATTCGATAGTAAACGAGATTGCCAAAAAAGAGCTAAAGGATACGGTATTTCAGAGCTGACATAAATATGTCCACTTAGCGGCTCATTAAATACTACATGAGCGGAGAGAAATACTACTGAATCGCCCTTAGGAATCGCCACCTGAAGCACATATTAATACATTAAGCTTTCAGCTTCTATAAAGTCCCTTTCTCAAACAGTAAAAATAAAAGTTTGACTACCTTATATTTTTCTTTTAGTTTTTTAGTTTTTCTTTTAAGTTTTTCTTTTAATTTAAAAGTGTTGACATTTTTCCCAAATATTTATAAAAAAGAAGAAAAAAGGTTGCTTTATATTGTTATTGTACAAAGGAACTTTAGTTTTCTTAAATTTTTATATTTCTGTATTTATGTTATTTTTAATAGTTATTTTCGATTACTATTAAGTCTAATAAGTAGTATTAAATCCTTTCCTTATTTTATTCTTAAAATTTAATTATTGATAAATAAAACTGTATTGTTATATGATATAAAAGTAAATGAAAAGAAAAAGAATTTTTATTTTATTGTAAATTCGTAGTTTTGATTGATTTTCCAGCATCAAATGAATGATTTTTAATTTCAAATGCTTCTTTTGTTGAATATTTTAGCGTACGCCAGATGAGTATATAATTTTATTCATTGCGCTGTTTTCGTTCCCTGATATGAACCTCCCCCAACTCGGAACATTATGTGAAATTAAGAAAATACAATGCTTTGCGTACAGCGTTAACATCATCTTCATATTTTAAAAGTTTTATAAATAAAACATAATATTAATATTACAATATTCAGTTTATTAAATTTCTACATCATTTCATTTGAAAAATTTCACAGGACCATTTGCAGACAGAATAGTGTTAAAGTTAGTTTGATTGAATTGAATTGGCAATTTTCTTTGAAAATTTATATCAATAATTAATATACAGAGTGATCAAAAAGTATGGAATATATTATGTGATTAAAATATTTTTGATTAATTTGTCGCAAAATTCCAAGTCTAAAAAAAAGGTCAAACTTATTTATTTTTTTTATTCAAATTTTACTAGCATTTTTTTACTAAAATGTATAAAAGTCATATGAATAAACGATAACTAATTTAGGTAATGAGGAAGTTTGAGCTTCCAATGTTGAATATTTACAAGGATATTCCAAGAAGATATTCATATTTGAAAATATTGAATATTTTAAAAAACATTTAACTTTGCAAGTTCAAACGTCCTCATTACCTAAATTAGTTATCGTTTATTCATATGACTTTTATAAATTATTATAGAATTCTGTATTGATGAAAAGATAAGTAGAAAAGATTAATATTTTTGGGCGCGCCACCTGTTGAAACATAGAATTTAAAGGGCCCACTTAATATGTGACTACGCAAGATAACTCAAATAATAATATTTTTTTTAGTATTTGCTCCGCAAAATGGTTACTTTGGAAACGGTTTCGAGTCCGCAAACTTCTATTTTAGCGGCCTAGTACTTTAAATTTTAAAGTACTGTAACTTTTTTTTTATTTATTAATTGGTTTTATGTATAATTAATTATACGCAAGTATACAAATTAATCAATAAATTAGAAAAAATAACACTATTTCGAAATGTGAAAATGAAAATGACCGTTTTTGGCATATTTGAAGTTTTTGTCTGAAAAAGAAACACTTTCCAAAGCGAATGTTGAAGCTTCAGCTCCTTGGAGTTCGAGTACGAATGACTTCTTCAGTAACAGACATGTTAGTGGTAGACTCAGAAACTCAGATGATGATTCGCCTTGTTTCTGGCCCAAAATTAATTTTGACACCTATCGTTCAAATATTAAACATTAGAAATGTAAATAAAAATGTAATTATTAAAATACCTTTCGTTTTGTCTCTAACGATTCTTCAATATAGCTTTCTGCCCATCTTCATTTACAGCGGTAATGCCGTTTTCTTTATTCCAGCTTTGAAATATTTCGTATTCCTTCTCGTATTGACTACGAGATTTTTTGGTAGCAAATCTAGGACAATATTCTTTGCCCTTTCGGTAATTGATGTTGGTATATTTACATCGATATCACTCATTTTTCACAATAGAATTACTTCAAAATTATAATTGTAAATAATATAAGGCTAATTTTAGACACAAAACTAACACACTAATATTTTTGAGTATTAACAAACGACGCATCGTTAATAAATAAATCGGTTGCTATGAAAATTTTCAAACAGCCTTCTAATACACTTCCGTATTAATGTCAATTTAAAATGAATATTTTATTAATTCAAAAAAATTCTTTTTACGGAACTAATACTAAAAAACGTTGTATGCAACACTTACGCAAATGGTTTTAGCAGACTCATCTTCATATTACGGACTCGGCTAACGCCTCGTCCGGAAACATTACGATTCGTCCGCTAAAACCATGTTTTGCGTACTTATTACATAAAATACTATTATCGTTAATTTCATTTAAAAAAATTATTACACATATTAGAGCACACTTATTTTCAATCGATAAATTTTAAACAATACAATGTACTACAAATTCCAAAGTTTATTCGAATTTATTCACAAAATGATATTTGATGGGTTAAAACGAGACACATGTTTGAACGTTGATTGATTGTTGAAATAGGAATATTATATTAATCTATTGTTATGATATTTACCCTTAAGAGCGATATCTACCAAAGTGAATCGTATTTTTCGAATAACTTTCTTATTTTCAAAGTTATTTAAAATTGGTTTTCACTAATGTGTTCTTAATGAAATTGTCTTTACCGCATAGATAATTTCAATAATTGAAATCAATAATTGTATTTTTTTACTTGAAAAACTCAAATTAAATTTTAATTCTTAGGCTATACTAAATTCTTTATGGTATATTAGACACAATAAAAAAAATCAATTTTTTTCATTAATTTATTATTGAATTATTCGAAAAATACGATTTACACTAAATATGCCTTAGACGTGTGCTGCCTTGCGGCAATAATGAGTATTATCATATTATGTACTTTACTAAAACAAGTAACAAGGAGATGTATTATTATATATACAGGCAATTGATATCTCAGTTTTTTTGATGATTCTAGAAGCTTAAAAATTATCACTTTCTCGGCGTTTAGTCTGGTGTCCTTTAGTTTTTGAGTTATTAATATTTGAAAAGAAACATTTTGCTGTAACTGCTATTATTATTATTGACTAATATTGTAAGTACTCGGAGTGTTCTAGTGGTTAGACCGTTGGACTAGTGATTTCTCGGTTACGGGTTCCATGCTCACATTTGTTAATTTTTTTTTTAAATATTTTAAAATTTTACCGTGCTTCTTAATTTATTTATTTCGCGTAAATAAGTAATTTATTATATTTTCAATGACTATATTTCATACAAAAAATAAAAAAGTGGAATAAGAAAAGATATATACGAAGATATATACGAGGATAAATCAATAAGTACCCGTGCTTGAAATGAAGACCCAAGTTTTTCACTTTTTTTTTATTTTTCAACGTAATCTCCTTTTAGGTCGATACACATTTCCCAATATTTCTCCCAATATTAACAAAATAGCGCATCGGTTCTATATTTTCAACATCAAAAGTTTTGATAACATTATTTGTAGGAGCCGTGATTACTTACGAATTATTGCAAAAAGCAGTGTGTCGACAATTTGAATAACAGTAGTACCTAAGTTGTTTTATTTTATTTAAATTGTATTAAAAAACCGAAAAAAATCGGCTACAAGGGCGGCCAAATTAAACTTTGCACACGGGCGGAAGTACCCCTGGCGGTCCTGAACATGGGTTCAATTCGACTATATTAATTTTGAAAATCAAAGGTGATTTTTAGATAAGTAAAAAGTTGGACCAGTCACAGCTGAATTCTTTTAGGTTGTTGGTGGTTAGTGAAAAATGATGATTAATATTTTCTTTTTATTTTAGGGCAATGTCCTGTTTTTTCCATTTTGCTTTCGAATAATCGAATTTCCTTAGGGACTATTATATCCTGTGATGATGACGTCCAGCTTTCGTACCACCTTTTATGTGATCTACCTGGTAGTCTCCTGTGTGTTGTCGCTGGCCTCTGTATTTGCACCGCTCGCTCTGGCGAGCTTCCTTCTTCCATTCTCTCAACATGGTTCCCTCCAACGTCGTCTCCTATCTCTGATCTATCTGACTAAATCCTGTATGTTGCATGTTTCACGAATTCTTTCACTTCTGATCCTGTCGCGAAGACTGAGATAGGTGATGGCTCATATAGTTTTCATTTCCGTTGTTCTTGCCATCTGCTTAGTTTTGGAAGTGTCGGATCTTGTTTTTGCTGCATTATGTGAAGATTGGTCTTACGCAGGTCTTATACATTCGAACTTGGCTTTCTATATTCAGGAGATAACCTGAGACCACAGCCGCTTTTGTTGCTTGCATTTTTACTTCTTGGGCAGTGTTATTGATGGTTGGTATGTTGAGCTCATGATATGTCAAGCTCTTCTGCGTGTGTGTTCATTCTATGTAACAGACGTTGCAGATCATCTTCGCTCCCTGCCATTAGAATGTTGTCATAGGCATAGCATATGCTTTGTATTTTGATGTTTCCCATACTATAGCCAATATTAAATAATAATTATAATAATATGAGTTGAGATGAAAACCAGCAGCATCCTTTTTGTTCTGTTGTTAGTATTTAGTAGTTTGATTAGATCATGAGTCTCCAAACTTTTTAGACCGCGGGCCACCCTGACTCCTCCACTAAGTCCCGCTGGCCAAGACCTAGTTAGCTCACTATACCAACATAATTGACCCTCCTCTAGTCGTCTTAGTAGTAGTGGTTGGTTAAAGACTAAGAAATAGTTGGCTACCTCTAAAGGAGAGTTTGGGGGTTTATCCCCCAATTTTCAGGGGCTCTGCAAGATTTTTTTGAAAATTTGGTTCGCAATAGTGAATTTTGAGGGTTTTCCAGCTAGATTTAATGTAATTTGTAAACTCATTTATTTTTACCAAATTTTGTATCGTAATTTTGTCGCATTTACGACGGTTCTAATAAAATAATCGGAAAAAATTTTACAATCTAACTAAACTATGGCGGGCCGGACACCGGGCAAATTTGTACCACTACCGAGGGCCGGAAGGGCCACTACCAGGTGGTGCTTGCGGGCCGTAGTTTGGAGACCCATAGATTAGATTAATCACTTTTCTATCAATACCCTTTTCTGGCAGTATTCTCAGTACATCGATGAGTCGTACTCTGTCAAATGATTGCGTAAGGTCGACGAAGCAGAGGAATAGAGGTTTGTTAAATTTGATGGATTTTTTGACTAGTTGGCGCAGTATAAATATTGCATTTTTTTATGGTCTCACGATTTGTTTGTGACGTGAATTTTAATTTTAGCATTCATTTAAAAAAAAATTGATTTAAAACATAACTTTTTGAATTCACCTGGTAAGTACAGAAATGTACTAATAATAAGCGTTTAGATTACATTTTATAAATTTAAAGCAATATAAGTACTTCACGGTCATACAGAAATAACACCTGCCACTAACGTCATCAAGTCCTTTTGCCGTGTAACCTGATATTAACGCCTAGAATCCTAGTGATAACTCGCTAAATATCATGTACAACGTCTAGTTGGCGCATACTTTCAAACCCACGCACCAAGTTGTTATTGTGTCCCAGCACAGCTGCGACATTCTTTACGCCGACCAATAAGATTCTAGAATACCCTTCTCAAAAATTATGTTAACTTCGAGACTTCGGTCTGCAAAATCAAGCACTTGCGTTAACATCTTCGACAAGCGAACTTCCTGTTCAATTGTTTGAAATAAAGTACATAGTTACTTTATTCGCAAGTCACAAACGTAAATTTACGGTATTTTAATGTAGTAACTCTTGTAGTGTTACCAAATTATAATCATCAGTTTCGGACATTCAAAATTCGAGTTAACCAATGATAAAATTGTTCGCTATCCAAATTTTCGTGCTTTTAAGAGTAAGAGAGAGTGAAGTTTATCGCTACCGATCAGTAGTCAAGTATCAGTAAAGTTAAAGGAAGATGCACACATCGCTTCCAGTTTTAAGAAAACCTAAATGCTTTTGAGGATTCATTCGCCAGCCAGAGCTGTCTGAAGTCTAAACATCAACCACCAAATTATTGTAGTTACCAAGTAAGTCGTATTTGTACTTTTGTATTCGTCAAAATCAACGATTAGTGCAGAGTGAATTAAGCGGTCTTTTCATCAAATTTATGTGTAAATTAAATCATCATTTTGGAACTTTGAGTAATTGCTAATTTCGACCATATTTTGTTATTAATTTTACGTTAGAGTTAAATATTTAAGATCAGTTTAGTAAATTGGCCAATTAATTCAATTAAATCACTTTCCGTAAATAGAATTTAAGGTTATGGGTGAAACCATCCATAGTTGTTAAATTGTACCATCATGTAATTATTACGTCATTTTATAAGTTGTTCCACATTTAAGTATTTTATTTTGTGTTTGTTTATGTATTTAAGTTTATAGGTTGGACTTCACTTTGTAAAGACGCCTTGGACAATCGAACGAATCAAAGCAAGGTTTATTTTAGTAAGTTACGCGTTGAGATTTAGAAATTATGAGTTCTCTGTTGGCATATTTTTCGAGTCTTTACTACCATCTGCGTTTTGTATTTAATAGAGTGACGCTCATCTAGGAATAGACAAACCCCATTATGACGATATCGACACGCCCCGTCGTAAGATTATGTTCGATCACCCCTTAAAGTTTACGTTAAAGGACCCATGACCTCACGCTAGCTAAGTCGGCAAAACTTTATCCGTTACACCGGGCTGGGATGATCGTTGCGACAATTTGGAGTGTAACATGTTCTGAAACCTAGCTGTTCTTCGCTGGTTCCGACCTGGTGTGTTCATTTTGAGCAGCTGTAACTTTGTGGGTCTTTTTTTCCCTTTTTGAATATGGGTACTGTTATACTTGTTTGCCATTGGTTTAGAATACTTCCAGCTGTAAATCTTTTCTAGAATAATATAGTTATTTTCTTAGCCAAACTCTTCTCCCCCGTATTTGATCATTTCGTTTGTTATCTGGTCGATGCCTGAGGATTTTCTATTTTTGAGTTTCACGATTGCGTTCATAACGTCGCCTCTAGTCCAACATCCATCTTGTCATGCTCTTCCTCGTCTTTCACAACAAGATCTGGGATTTCTTCATTTTTCTTTAGAAAACATATATCTTTCATTTTTCAAAATTTACTTACAGTTTTTAGCTTTCTAACCCTTCAGTTATAATAGAGCATTCGTACGAAACATATTCGGCCGATTGATTTTTATCTTTCGAAAGAAACTTACTTGACTTGACTAAAGGGACTACAATAACGGGGAATGTCTACAAAGACACAATTAAAAACTTGAAAGTTGCTATAAACGAAAAACCACCCCACAATTATTATGCTCAGAAAACTGCTTCTTCACGACAACCATGCAGTCTCGACCTCTCCCCCTGTGACTATTATCTCTTTTCAAAACTCAAAAAAACACTTGAAAAGGAATCGTTTTTTTATCGAAAGACGACTTGGAAAACGCTTTGGAGTCATATTTTGCAGAATTACCAAAAGAATTATTTTTCGAAGGCATAATAGCGTTATTAGAAAAACCTTTTTATAATTATTTTATTTGTAATTATAATACTATTAGGTAGAAAACATAAAAAAAACTTCTCGTAACAAAACAAAATATTTATCATATTTATATTATCTTTCCTATTATCTTTCGTTTGACATCGACAAATCTCGAACGGTTTTACATAAGCTTAGAAGCATCTTAAAAGCACGCTTAGAGAGTAAAAACCGTAAAAAGAGATGGATTAGTTTGTCGATGCTGTTTGCGGGTTAGGTGAAGACGTATAAGGGGACTGTTTATTTACATTTTAAAAAGTCAGCTGATGGACATCGCTCTTAAGCAAATACTCACCCCAAAAAGACCACTATACTAGTTTTATGCCGGAGTAGAGTTTTTCTCTTCTACAAGGTTGATGGGTTCAACAGACAAAATAACGAAATAGTAATTTACAGCAAACATAATTTATTTAATAGAAAGAAATTTTATCATAAGAGATTTGCATCAAATTGTAATAGACAATAAATTTGTCCTAAACCAGATGTGTTGATATGCAATGACTCAGATATCCAAGCAATATTTAATATTTCAAATCCCAAAGCTAAACTTGGATGCCTGTTCATTTGTGCAACAGGTGTAATTTTTAAAATTAATTGTACAAGTTTTATTAATAAAATCATTAACGACACAAATCGTAGCTCAATCTGAGTTTATTAATTTTTAAATAAATTTCTTTACCTTACAAATGGTAAACTTCTTAAAGTTTTCGTGCGCCACTGTTTTTGTCGATTACCAACATCTGTTTTACCGACTGCCAAGTTGACATGTGTTAGAATCCCGCGTATAACTCCTGTATTCGCCTATATCCAATTTCCAGTTAAATCGCTATTTTTCAATCCAATCTTCTCACTAATCGTTGATTGGATAATTGTTACCTGAGACAACACTTCCGGTAAGTAATTGATCAATTATCAATTATGATTTTCCACTAAACGTAGAGTTAACCTCCAATTTTCGTATACGCGTGCACAATCTTTATAATTAACTTTTTATTGTAGGTATCCAATTTACTAATACCTCATTACGCTCGAAATACACAGTTTTCCACTAATCATTGAACGTAATTACTTATTACGTGAAAACACGACTCCCACAATGATTCACTTCGTAAAATCACGAAGTTTGCTTCCTGATTTTCGATCAAGAAGCTTGATATGAGTTTTCTAATTGGATTTTTATCCAAAAAACTCTCGACTCGAGTTCATCAATTGGATTCTACCAAGGAACTTTTACATGCTCTCAATTTGAGTTTCACCAAGTAACTGGCCGCGCTCTTCTATTGAAGGCCACTAAGGAACTGGCTTCATTCTCGCTCGCTCGCCTTTTGTGTTTTTCAAAGTTCAAAATTTGGATTTTTATGTAGTGGGAGTTTTTTCATTCTGGTTAGCTAAATTGATTCTACTGACAGGTAACACAACGTCGTTTATCGCGTACGCACTAAATTGTTATTCACACTTTACATTTTCTAGGACTTTGGTGCTAATTTCAAATGAATTTGATACACAAGGCGTGTCACAAATTTTGTATCTTACAAATAAATTCAGAAATGTTTTGATTTATGTGTAAAATTGTTACAAGTAACGGTTTGTTGTTAATTTGATGCAAATGTTTCTTAAATGTTAGTCAAATCACCTGACCCATCGATTTTAAAGAAATTTAAATTAAATCACTACCTCATTCGTCTGCTGGCACCCTTAATTGGTCAAAATATCACAACACTATATATCTAGGACTGCTTTTTGCATTGCAATGTAAATAAACACCTCAACACATCAAGCTACAGTTAGTAACTGCTTATCCGTTCCCATTTGCCAAGTCTCTTGCGAGACTTTGGTCATGGTTCAATGAGCTTTTTTGTTTTCTTTACAGGTGATGAGGAGCTGGCCCATCAACCAGACCCCCCAACCTGGAGGACCAGAGAGACGGCCAGAATAAAGTTTTTACTTCACTCGGATTCGAACTGGGCATTTAGCGTTCATAGTCAACTCGCGTGACCATTATGCTCCGACCATCTAATATTATATTAATCATATTTAAAAAAAAACGAAAGTGCTTTGAAATTAAATTATTTCGATAGGTAGATATACAATTTTAAAATGGCACAATTTGCCACACTTTTAGTTGAAAGGTAGAACTCCCTCAGTAAATCGTGACGTATTCAACAGTGACAAATACGACGAAGGATGTCACTGAAACGTTTCAGTTAATTAATTTTGAAAAATTTTGGAAAAGATAAATTTTTGAAGATTTTTGCTAAATTTTATTTGATGTTTTTTTCTTGGCAATGATAATGAAATGACTAATGAGTTTCGGTCGGCCGAACAAGGAGATCGCAGTAACAATTTTGGAAGTGAAACACCCTGAGAAATAGTGTCGATATTATTAGAGTCGACTACCTCAGTTGTTCGATATTAGGGACTGAGAAGTCCCAAGACAATATTATATCGTCGTATGACAAGAAAAACTCATTAAGTACATTTCAAGACAACAGAGATAATGAAGTTTAAACATTTTTTATATCTAATAAATCGTATTTAACAGCAATTGTTTTGATATTTAAAATGCTAATAAATCCTCATTCATATTATAAATTGGTACATAATTTTTTTTTAGGCAAGCATAACCATAAAATAACACACTTAGTGAAACACCTCGTTTTTGTCGAAAACTGCACTTAATGAGTTTTTCTTGTCATACGACGATATTGTCGTGGGCGGTCGTGGGTAAAATCGTTTGAAATTATGTTTAAATTTAATTTATTATAAAAATCAAGTTAGTGGGAGGTTTAATTTGAATTGATAAAAAAAATCTAGTTAGGGCGGAGTTTAGTTTATGTTTAATAATAAAACATGTTATGTTTTATTTATACAGGGTGTCCCCGCACTCACTTTACATAACTTAGGTGGTGATAGAAAACACTTTTCTAAGAACAATATTTAACAAAAATTTTTTTCTAAATTCAAACCCTCGAGAGTTAGGCCTCTTTAAAGCATTGTTTTTAATTTTCACCTTGCCGTGGCCATAGTTCCGAAAATAATGATTTTTCAATAAAAATAGTTTAGTACTTTTTTAAAGAGCGTAAAATAATCTACAACCTAGGTTTATACCTTTTATTGTCTAAAATTAACGGCTTTCGAGTTATGAATTAAAGTAAGCTAAAATATGTCGAAAAATTTGAGCTTTTCTTTTTTTTGTTTTTTTTCAAAACCATGTATCTTTTAAATGAAACATTTTACAAAAAATCTGATGCCCCATTCCGGATAGGAAATTTAACGGACTACAACTTTTGTCTAGTAAAAATTTTTGAGAAACGAATCCATTTCACAGAAAATCAGAAAATAACAAACAATACAGCTACAAAACATAAAATTAGATTCACAAAATTTTTATTTTTTTTTGAAAAATTATTTTATTCATTAATTTTAAACTATTAGATCATTTAAGTAAATGTTGAAAATGACCACCCTCATTTTCAATACACAGTCGTGCTCGTTTTAAAATATGCTTTATAGTATTATTTATAAAATTTCCTTTTTGTTAAGAGCCACTATAAAAGTGGTGGTCAACAAGATCGAAGGATCGACCGGTCGATCACGAGGCCAATTTTGGTCCATCGGTGAGTGTGAAAAAGTGTTAAAAAATCGAATTTCTGCGATTAAAAGTTTCGAAAAATCAACTTTTTTCGATTTTTTCTCAACAAACATCGTTTAAAACAATCACGACTGTGTATTGAAATGAGGGTGGTCATATTCAACATTTACTTAAATAATGTAATAGTTTAAAATTAATTAATAAAATAATTTTTCAAAAATAATAAAAAATTTAGTGAATTTAATTTTTTGTTTTTTAAAAATTTTTACTAGACAAAAGTTGTAGTCCGTTAAATTTCCTATCCGGAATGGGGCGTCAGATTTTTTGTAAAATGTTTCGTTTAAAAGATACAGGGATTTGAAAAAAACCAAAAAAACAGAAAGCTCAAATTTTTCGACATTTTTGAACTTACTTTAATTCATAACTCGAAATCCGTTGATTTTAGACAATAAAAGATGTGAATCTAGTTTGTAGATTATTTCACGCTCTTTGAAAAAGCACTAAAACATTTTTACCGAAAAATCAATATTTTCGGGGCTATGGCCACGTGAAAGTGGAAATTAAAAAAAATGCTTTAAAGAGGCCTAACTCTCGAGGGTTTGAATTTAGAAAAAATTTTTTGTTAAATATTGTTCTTAGAAAAGTGTCCTTTATCACCACCTAAGTTATGTAAAGTGAGTGCGGGGACACCCTGTATAGTATATGAGTGAAGTCAAAAAATAAAATAAAAATTCATAACAGCAAAAAAAGGTTTATCTTAACATTGTTAAAAGATCTATTGAAAAGTAGACTGAGTCTACTATTAAACGTAGTAGGGTTTTGTAGATAAGACTTGAACACTGTGTATAGCCAGTTTCATATAACTCTTGATCAGCCGACCCTGATCACCGATCAGCTAATCTCCGATCACGTTGATCGGAGTGTCAAAATCAACGGGTTTCATAAAGCTTTCTCAGCTTAACAGTAACATTTGACTTTGCGCTAACTTCATGTTTATTTACTTTTGGTTAACATTCAATTATTTTTGTATATTATGTGCCTTTTTTGTAATATTAACCCTTGTTGATAACGGATGAAATGATTTTAAATCAAAATATCTCATTTTTTGTTGTTCAAAACAATTTAAATATGTTTTATCAGTAGTACTTTAAGTTTTAGGTTAGAATATCCATGTTGATCTCTGATCAAGCGCTTGATCCTAGAAATTCGGGTGATCAAGATTTGACAGCTGATCAAGTGTTGACAAACCTTTATGAAACTCAAATGTCCACTTAACAGACGATCACCGACTGATCAGCTGATCAAAAGTTTTATGAAACTGGCTATTAATGTTGATTTTCGATTGATTAGGTACATGATATAAAAATTTCAATCAGACATGACTATCAATCAGTTCTTTGTTTAATGTGAATTTTACAGCTGAATAGAAGTCATTAAATTAATATTAAAAACTTCTGGTCAGGACATCTTTGGTCCGGCGGAACTTTTGGGTGCCGCCGTTAGGGCACCAGAACAATTGGACGCCACAATTTACGCGGATACAATTACATAAGAAAAGGTTTGGGACATCATTGTGTTTAAGTTAACTCGAAAATTGTTACCTAATTAATATTAATTTCACAATTTAAAAATTTATATAAGTATTTAAATATTATAGTTCTTAAAGTGTTTTAGGCTCAAAGATGAGCTTCAATACTGTAACTATTGCCTGATTGCCGATCTCGTGGTAAAGGCGGAGTCTTTACGACTCATAAAGTCCCCTCTAAGAGAGAAGAATCAAAATTACAGGCGGCGGAGATGCAGTTCCTAAGAATAACCAAAGGATGCACAATACTGGACCAAATAATAAATTAGGACATTCGGGCCGAATTACAAATCTTCTCGGTGAAGGAAAAAATCTCAGAATATAGAGAAAATTGGAGAGGACACCTGAATAGAATGGAAAACAAAAGGATACCAAAAAAGATGGTTTCTTATAGTCCAAAAGGCAAGAGGGATGTTGGACGCCCTAGAAAGCGATGGCGAGACTTGTGAAGTCGGAACAGGCAGCAATGCCTAAACCCTGAAAGGAAGAAGAAGAAGTGGATCTATTGAATTACTAATATTAGGTTACATCGCTATATTAATTTATTAATCTACATTATTACATCTACATTATTAGTCTATCATGACTCAAGATCAAGATCAAGGGCTTTTCCATTCCTGTCGGAATATTGCCACTTCTATTGAAGTCTTTACAATCCATTTCACGAGGTGGATTAATCCTCTTTTTCTACTCTTTTTACTACAACTTTTCACCACAACGTGTGGATGTCCACCGGAAGGCCGGGCTAAGAAATTCTGCCAAGTCCGCGACTTGAACCCAGATTTTCCGCTCCGTAACTCAACCAGCGATCACATCACTCCACACCGTAGTCTAAGAGGTTTCAAAAAACTTTGGCACCATGTTAACAAATAGAATGGATATGTCTTTATTATTAATAAATAATAATGTAGTACCTACCTACTCCAGTGTTGCACAGCGCAGCGTTATCAATAATTATTATAAAAGAGCATAAACTAAAAAACTTTGAAATTCTCAAACTGGTTGTTTTAAATGAATTGCATTCTTCCATTCCATTCTTCCATCCTGAATCCTTGCATTTTTTAACCATTTTTTTATATATTTCAATGTATGAAATTGTTATTTAAAGTTTTTAAATTTTTCCCACATTATCACAATCTGTTCAATAGAAAGTACGTACATATTTATTAAAATGAAAAGATATCTATAACGTCATAATAGGAAAATCTGTTAATTGGACTAATAAAGGGCTGAAGTAGGTTAGGTATATCTCAAAGTTTAAAACGAAATTAATGTAAGGCCAATGGCAAAAGCACAATGTTTTAAATGATTCTTACTATTGAAAAACAGAAGATCTTACAAATTCAATTTTAGCATAAACTTGAGTAAAAATTTACTTATTGCTAAATAATCCAATTATTTTTTATACAATTTTAACAATAAAAACTAAATAAATATCTTAAGTCAGGATTACTAATAGATAATAATGTATGTTTTAATGAGAAAAATATTGTGATCGTATTATGCGGTACTTTTGAAGAGAAAGCCTCCACCACACACCGATGTTTAATTAATCAACTCGAAGTTGCTTGCTTGGTTTATAAAACAGTATTTGATCATTGGTGTATTCACACAACCAACCGCAGACAAGATCAAACCCTACACTCCTTTGTTACTGGGTTAATGAGTAATTTGGTTATTTTATAAGTTTATTTATTACGTTATACAGTAAGGCTTTCAATCCAGAAATTATTCACAGAAAATTTTACATCAGTGCCGTACCGAATCATCAATACATTTCTTAATTTACCTACTTTTAAAGTAATAATAGATATAGATAATTACATACCTACTCCACGAAAGGTACTATAAGTTTTTTTTAATGAATTATAAACATTTAAAAATTGTCGAGTTAAATTAAATACAATAAAACTAATTTTATTGCTTTTTGAGCTTTCAGTTACGGTAGCAAGTTTCATCATAAAATGTAATAATACTCATTTATTTCATGTATGTTAAGGTTTTTCTATTTACCGACACAAATTAGATGTTTCCTTAAAAGATGACACTAATACCTTGTCGATCAGAAAAATAGACATAGAAACAAAAAATTTTTTTACTCAACTAATAGCCGGTACTATAAAACTTTTGTAAATGCATCTCTAGTTTAAATGTTTAACAAACTTGTTGTGGTGTAAGCGGTGCTTTGCAATAACCATGACATTTAATTTCCAAACGTCATCTGTTAGTTGAACTGTGAAAATTCGCGTATCACGTGTAAAAACAACGTATAACACTAAAATAGTTAGCTTAATAGTTATTTACATCACTAGCTGCGTAAGTGAATTTTTTTGGGCAAGGAGGTAATTAAGGGCCGAGGTGAAGCCAAAATCACATTCTTTGATTTGTTTTGTTAGTGTATCGTTTTGTTAGTGTCTTGTTTAGTTTTAAGTAAATACCTGTCACTTTAAAACTTTAATCTAGAAAAATAATTTTTATTTGAATTCCTAATTATTTTAATAATTTCACAATGAGCTCAATTTTCAATAAAATAGCTATATCTGTTTTTCTAAAGTATTATTATAGCAACTGTTATACCATTTTGAAAACTACACTAAATGAGCAATTTTTTAAAATATCTTGCCAGGTTATTTTTTTGTTCAATAAGTATGGCAATATTAGTTCTGTTTTAATCTATGATCAATAGCAGGGCTATTCAGGGTTACTTAACCAAATTTATATTCTTATAATTAGAGCGCGGATTAATATGCACTTATTTTTAGAAAATAAGCGCTTATAATAAGCACTAAAAAATGAAAAAAAAAGCACTAAAAATTGAAAAAAAAGCACAATAAAATCTTAAATAAGCTGTCAAAAAAGTTACATGCAAAATTTTAATTTTTAATCTTTACCAAAAAACACCAAAAATAAATGTATTCTTAATACATGAATGGCCTACACTACACAAAATAGAATTAATCAGAATTATGGATGTTGTAAGGAAAACAGTAAATAATCAAATTTTAATACATTTGCTGGGAATACTGAGAAATATTCTTGATCGTTTCTCCCTTTAATAAGTTTGCTGTGTTAGCAAGCACTTGAAAACCATCATTTTTACAAAGAAGTTTTACAGAATCTAGCAGTAGAGGATTCTTTCATTCAAAATTTTTAATACATTCACCTGCGTACCAATAATTAGCTTTCAGAAATTCCAAATTTTCCTGTCCTTAGTTTGTCATTTTTAAAACTTCTTGACGATCTTTAATTGCTACTGTAGCTGAATCGGACAAATTACACACGAATTTTTTAAATTGTCGTATTATGTTCTGCAAAATACACAGCAGCTGTTAATCATGTTCCCCATTTGGAAATATGTATTTTAAGCGGTGGTATCAATAACATCTTATCGTTTCGGCTATTCGAGGTAATCCATAGGCAAAGCACGTAAAATTAATCATAAGTTGGACGAAAAAATGTTAAGGTGCTATAGCCGCTTTACCCTTAATATGCATTTATGCATTATTTTCCCATGTGTTTAGGTGACTAATGTTGGAAGACGTTGTAAACTTGCAAGTGTAGTTTAAAAATAAAAAGATTACTTGCCTCACAACTTTGTAAATAATACGTGACAATTTAAAATTTAAAAAAAAATTCGAAATGCCAAAATCCATTAAAAAAAGTTCAAATTTGCATAAATATGCATTTTATGCAAATTATTAAGAAAAAAGCAAAATATGCACTATCAACATTACGTCAAATCACCGCAATTTTTTAGAAACGTAAAGATCCAAAAGGAATATCTTCTGCATACAATTTACAGCAATAAGCAAAATGCATAGAATCCGCGCTCTACTTATAATATATGAAATTTCGTACCTGTGGCACACAATAACTGATTTAATGTGTCGATTTTTACAAAATTCATAAAAGTGCCAATATCTCGAAAATTAACGATATTTTAATAAGGGTATATTTCGATAAAATTAAAATTATTAAAAAATGAAGGAGATCTCAACTGTTCTGTGGAGCACTTTACCTGGATGCTTACCGACGGACGGTGGAAATTATAGCATCATCATCAGGAATCACATGCAAAACAAAGTAAAAAAAATTCTTATAAACAAATGTAACAGCTAAAATGTAGCATAAGGAAAATATCTTCACAATTTTTTGTGGTATTGACAAGTTGTTTAAGAAATGTGAATTGTTTTGTTAAAATTTAAAGTTAAAAAATTTAATAAGAAATGAACGAGACATTTTATTAAAAAATCCTATGATTGTAGATAATATTATGAAGAATATATTATATAAATTATGTAATATCGCATAAGTCTATTCAGGTTATTCGGAATATTAATATGTTTTAAACTGTTAAACTATTTTTAAAAGTATAATTAATAAATCTAAAAAAAAAAAAATTTTAATTTTTTGAAAATGTCAAGGTAGTGTAGCCCCTTAACTCGCGATAACTTTTCACGATTGAAGACCTAGACCGTTTATTTTAGAGCAATATCTAGTCCTAGTCACTATTATTCAAATGACAAGACATTGTTATTCATTTTCCATGTAGTATATTATTATTATGTACCTTTTATAATTTATACACTTGAAAGCTAAAATAGAATCCAATATAATAAAATACTCCTATATTATAATAATTAATTGCAATTTATTTATTTGTTAACTTGATATGTTTTAAAATACAGTCGAGTCGCGAAATAGTGAACACATTTTGTTCATTAGGTCTATCATATACCTACCCTCAATATAGGGGTCCTATATTATCTATATGGAAATACATCAAATTACGTACTAAATCATGCCATTAGCAGCAGTTTTAATAACACAATTTATAGGGACTTCCCCCAAAATTCAGGGATACATTAGGTATCGTATTTACACCTCAATTTAGTCTCATACATTTACGATTTAAAAAAATTATTTAGCTATTAGCTGCATGATGTCGTATTCCTTTTGAAGTGAAGAAGTTTTGGTTTGGAGTTGTCTTTTTTAATTTATATTTTTGAAAATTTGAATATTTCGCGCGGCGCCCCTGAGTTTTCGTGAAGCCGAGAGGGGGTCGAGAATGAGAGGGGGACTTGCGGGCAAGCTATGGGGCCGCAAGGGTGCGAATAAATTTTGAGAGAAAATTTTTATTATTTTTCTTGTATAAAATTTTGTTCTTTTTTAAAAGTGTGGAAAAATAAAGTTTGATAGAAGTGGATGTTTTTCTTTTATGTGCAATTGGTAAATGGAAGAATTTAAAAAATTAAAATTTGGTTTAATAAATTTACGGAGCGATTTAAAAGAAAAATTTTATAAGGTCGAACGATAACCGCGGTACGGAAAATGAACTTGGGGCTAACTTGGTGCATACGGGAATCGATAAGTGCAACAATTTAGAATATTTATAATACTGTATAGTTCGGTTTATTAGATTTCAATAATATTCCCGATCGAATTTTCATTTGCCAATTTTTATTTCGTTGGTCTAAAATACAAATGACCTAACTCACAAATGCAAAATCTTACAGAAGAGCCCAAAAAAATTAACAATAAATCAAAATAAAAAGATTTTTTTTCTTTAATTATTTGATTCTTTGTTCCTAATTATTTCCATCATTATAAAAAAAAATTGATTTATTGTTAATTAAATATATATTTCCAGGTTCTTCTGTAAAATGTTTCATTTGTGAGTTAGCACATTTGCATCCAACGGCCACGATATGTAATCTATTTTATTTATATTCATGACAAAATTAATCCCAAAATTTGTTCAGATTTATTATTGTACCTATTCGTTTGAAAATATTCCCTTTTCGTTTTTCTTTTTTTAAAAAATGGTATTACTTCCCTATCTCAAACTGTTTAAAATTAAGTTTAAAAATCTACACAGTAAAAAAAGCCAATAAATAAACTTTCATTATTTCATTGGTATTTTTATTATGGTAAAATTGACTAAATATTTTAGTCAATTTCACTTAATTTAAAAATTTTACCTGCTGGTAAAATATTAGTTGATAAATTTCTCAACCTTGATAGACAAAATTTCTTTCATTGCCATCCGTTGTTAATTTCACTTATTTTTTAGCTGGTTTATCAATGTTCTATTTATTACATTATGATGAGATTGAAAAACATAAAGTACTATTCAATTACCAATTTAAATATGTAAATTCTCTTTATATTATAATATAAATGTTTTAGATCCGTTGGCGTTGGGTAAATAATCTCATTTATAATAATATTTATCAAACTTTAATGGCAAATTTATTACAAATTTAACTGATATAACAAGAGATTTAAAGTATTTTTGCTTACTTCAGTTGGTGAAATTAACAAACCGCATGTTAAATCAACAATGGCTACTTAGGATATTATTTATCTTAATTTAAAGGTACGCGTTGCCAACTCATGTCGTTGTCGATTTACCATTATTATGAAGTGGACCCTATTTGCCATGCGATTTGTGGCAAATTAACATTATTTTAAGTTAAATTACCAAATTTTTTTTTACTGTGTATCTGAGAGTTTGAATTCATTTTCATACAAATATATCAATGGGGTTAAAAATTAAAATAACGCATTCATTTCTTTAATCTTGATTATTTTGATTTCTATACAAATTTTATGAAAAAAATTGTATTTTGGTCAACCAGAGCTTTGTTAAATGAATTCACAAGAAATTTTGTTTCTTTTATACCAATTTTAAAGCGATTTATTGAAAACTATTCTATTATCCAAGGACTTTTGTTAAAAAATGTACTTCTACTGTAATGAACTAATATTTTCTATTGTTTAAAAAACCTACAATTTCACAGATTGTTAACAATAATATTGTAATAACTTATAAACAGCGGTTAACCGGCAAAAATTATTTAATTATTATTATGTCAGAACTTCAATAGTAAAGGGTAGTATTAAAAAGGATAACCAATCAAATCAAACAAATCCTAATTTTCATTTTATCATACCACCCCACTTTCCATTCGTGTTTTGTGCCTGCAAAATTTTTCAATCAGTGTTGTCATCCATTAGTTATATTATACACCGCCTGTTTGACTAATGCAGTCTGTCTGAATAGAAGAACAAAAAGATATTTCATAATGTTATTTCAGTTCTACATAAATAAGGGCGCATTTTGCTTATCTTAATCAGAATATTTTATAAAGCTGTTTGAAAAAACGCTTTTGTTATATTTTGACGTCTCTAAACAATAGAAACTACAGCGTAATTTATAATAATAATTATTACTGCACTGTCAGCAACTCCTGGATAAATTATTAATTTTTATAGTTATTATAAAATTGTAAACAATAAGAAAATAGAAATCAATATTATAACCAATAAATCATAACTTTTAAAAATTAAATCATAATATTATGTAGTTCAAATTGCTATATTTTAAAATATCTGCTAAATAGCATGATCAGAAAATTAGTACAGATCAGTAGTTTGCCTTGGAACCCTTACCTACTAATATACGATTTTCCAATAATCTTAAAATCCTATGTCGCACATCCAACAGAAAAATGGTACAGTTTAAAATGTTCTTGTTTATTACACTTTTTTGATAGCATTTGATTAAGAAATAATAAAGCAACTAAGGAAAAAAACCTAGTAGTACTAATTATTAGCGTTTCCTGCACAATTTATTATTTTACAATATAATAATATGTCATTTTTCTATTTTGAAACTACGATGTGTACCGATATTTTTGACCAGTTATATTTTCACAAGTTAAAAGATATTTACCTGTTTCAAGCTAGCACCCCCACTTTCTCTAAATTAAAAAAAATAGTTAGGAATTTTGTGTAAATTATGTGTAAATTTTGTGTACAAAAAAAAATTTTGTGCTTTCATTGTTTTAAAGTTACGACCATTTTAATGGTGGGGGTGCTGGCTTGACGTCAAGCTAGCACCCCCACCTTCATAACTTTGCAACCAGTTATGCTACGCAAAAAATAAACATACCAGAATTTTGTGTAAATTGTGTGTACAAAAAGAAAATTTTGTGCTTTCATAGTTTTAGAACTAAGGTAAAACACCCACTAGTTGAACAGTTTTGAAAGTAAAACCTATTTCACTCTAATTTAAGCAAATGAAATTCGATTAATTTGATTAAAATATGTTATTTATAAAAATATAGATAGTTTTGCATATAATAGCAAAGAAAAAAGGAATAATTAATAAAATTATCATATTTTTACAAGGTTTTTAAAATATACTTCAAATGCAGCTGTAATTGAACAATCTATTTTGAATCGCAGCCGTAATTGAACAGGTGGTGGTTGTACTTGGAACACGTGTGAAAATAGTCAAAATCAGTCAAAATCAAACAAAAATCCAATCGATATTCTAAAGATACATTTGGCAACATTGATTTATTTATGTATGACAAACGTAATGGACAAACGTGATCATTTTATGTTAGTTTTTTCGAGTTTAAGTTCATAACCTAAAAACTGTGATTGTGCGGTTTACGGTTAGTAACTTTCCATGGCAAAAGTAGCATGCTTATCGGCTATTCCACATGCCAACTTTTAAGTTAACAAAAATATAATTATTTCGATTTATAATTTAAAAAAACTTATAGAAATCAATTGCTAAATCATCAAGTAATTATAAAATACGGATATTACTTATTATGAATATTCCGTTTTTGCATTAATACAATTTCAAAAATCTGTTCAAGTACTAGTTCCATTTCTTGCGGTGTTCAAGTGCTGGGTGTTTTACCTTATAATTAATTAAAAAATTGTAAATTTTACGGTCGCGACATCTGTTGAATCATGTTTATTTGCAGAGAGCTCTTTAAGGGTGGGATTCACACGTCCGATTGGCGTTAAGCTTTTAAATTTTGTGTGCAAAAGGAAAATTTTTGCTATCATTGTTTTAGAACTAAAACTACTAAAAATCGTGGCACGTCCAGCTTTATATAATATTAAATATATAATAATATGAAATTAGATAATAATGAAAAAATTATCAATCACTTGATATTTTGTTCTTTAACCAGTTGGCTGTTTATGACGAGTACACTCATGGTAAAAAAGGTGCAACATTTTGTGTACTGACGAGTATATTTCATTACAATTAAAACATAATTCCATATTACACATACCTACTCTCAGGGGCGCCGCGCCCTATTGTTCACAGTGTGCAAAACACACGGGCGGCCAAAATTAGAGGCGGCCAAAATCCCAAAAATGGGGGTTTAGAAAAGGTCATTTACTTTACGGCAGGGAATAAGTAGTAGAAATTTAAGAAATTGTATTAAAACACTGACAAAAATCGGCTACAAGAGCGGCCAAATTAAACTTTGCACACGGGCGGAAGTACCCCTAGCGGCGGCCCTGCCTACTCTGTGGATGACGAGTATACTTCTCTCATTTTATTTTAAAATACATAGGTCGAAACAGCTGACTGGTTAATTATTGTTAAATTTAATTGTTGCAATTTTCTGTTTACTTCTTGAAATGGTAGTATACTTGGATCAAAGACACAGATATGATTTTGCCAGAACCAGCAAAAATAATTTTTAAATTACTGTACAATATCAGTATTTATAATAATGATTAATGATACATTTGTTGCTGAAAAAGCACTTTGAAAGTGTAAATCAATTCTAAGCGGTCCCATAGGAGTAAATTAAGTGTGAATCGTTTACGATTCATACGGCTTTCACGTGTTGAACTCATTGCATTTTCAAATAGCTCCGAAAACGACAAAAAATAAATTAATACAGTATTTGGATTACATTATTCTTAATGGCTTCCTAAGCACCTACCGTATCAAAAGAAAAGTTTGTAGAAGTTCTTATTTCATTACCACTTTTTTTTTCTCACTCTATAGTAACCTATGAAAAGGGAATGACCAATAACCATTTACTACAAGAACCCCTTTTATTGTGTTTACAAAAAATAATATTTTGAAGTTGCCTCGTATCTTTCAAGTAGCTCCATAATATGCAATATAATTTTATCAATGGATCAGTTCAAAAAGGGAGCAACTCAAAAATTCATCATTCAGGAATTCAATACAGTAACATCTCAATTGGCGTTTTACACCACGTGTAGATGGCGCTGTACTAAAGCAATATGGTGGAAAAGTGTAGTATCTCATACAATAACACATACGCGTGATAAATTAAATCTGTAGTTTATATGTTGTATTTTATGGTTTTTACATTGGCGATGATGATTTTAAATCAATTTGGTATATATTAGTTAATTATATAATTACTCCTCCGTTTGGAGACGGTCGGAGCATAGTGGTCACGCAAGTTGACTATGGACGCTAAATACCCAGTTCGAATCCGAGTAAAGTAAGAACTTTATTCTGACCGTTCTCCCCTCGGAAAGCAATGGCAACCTACCGAGAGTAATATGCCAAGAGCATCCTTAAATGTTAATGATCTAAAGGGTCCAAAAGTTGATCTGTGGACTATGGGGTAGCGTAATAACCACCCCACCAACATTTAAGGATCACGACGCTTCTGTTAAGAAGCATAACGACTGTATGATGATGATATAATTACAGATTTGTTAAAATTTATCGGTAAGTACATAAATGAAACACTTTCTTTTCAACATAATTGACTTAAAAAATACTCTGACTTTGCAATTTTTTAGTAACGTGTTTAATATTACCTTTAGAGAAATGGATAGTGGAAATGCATCATTATTACTGTGCTTGGTCAAAATATGTATCTAAACTTATTTAAATGCTCAGCCGTCTTCTACATAGATGTATTAAAGAGGGAGAAGCCGTTTTAAATGCAAAACACCTAATTACATGTGGAATTAAGCACCATGACGGAGATGATTTAGAAATATTCGCTTTGTGACTATTGTGAGATTTGTGATTATAAATGTGCATACAGATAAAATTTCAATATACATTTTAAAACTCACACTGGCGAGAAGCCGTTTGCTTTTTAATTTTTAATCACAATTCTCACACGCAAACGGTTTCTCGCCGGTATTGGTTTTTAAATGTTTTTGTAAGTATGTTCTGCATACACATATAGTTACCAATCATAAGAGGTTTTTGACCCCTGTTGCGAGAGAGTGTAAGGAAAGTTAAAATGCTGTCTTATGCCCAACTATACCAACATCGTCGAATTGGCGTTTAGATTGTTAGCATTTACATTTTTTACCTACGACTAGGAACAAGCTCGGCGTAAAACCTTCAACCTGGAGGACCAGAGAGACGGCCAGGATAAAGTTCTTACTTCACCCGAAGTTGAACCGGTTATTCAGCGTTCAACTCACTTAACCGTTATGCTCCGACCGTCTCGTAAGTTTTTCTAAACTTATTTATTATTATTATTTATTAATGAGATTTTGCAGGAAAGGAAGCCGATGAACATGTTTTCATCACAAAATGTTAATACATTGTCCTTGAAGATGGTGAATTACAATTAAGGAAAAAGCACCAATACCGTTGCCAATACTACGAGCAAGTGCAATTGGGGATGGCTCTACTTAATGTTATATGTGAAAATAAATATACCTAAATAACATTTTTGAGTTTATATAATATAATAAATAATTATACTTTATATCTAATTTATTGTTAAATAGTTTGATTGGTTTTTTTGCATATTAATTATTATTAATAGATTTCTGACGAAAGATAACGCATCCGAAAGGTAAAATATAAGGTGTTTTGCAAGTGATTAGAATTATTAACTCGATATATTTATAAAATAATTTTATTTGTTAAAATATGTACATAAACTTATCATTAGGTACCAATAATAATACGAGCAGACAAGTTGAGGATTCCACATATGACAATAAAAATTTCATTTGTGACATATTTCTAAAATTTGCTACAAATTTCAAATATACTTTTATTCGCTGATTGGAGCATTCAATATGGATCCTGGCTTTTGCAATTTTTAGCGCCTCTTCTTTTGAAAACTGCCTTTTGCCTCTTAAAAATGGTAGCCCAATTATGTTAATGTGTTTTACTCGACATAACTTGGCTCTGTTCAAAAATTGCTGTATCGGAACATCTTCCTCAAAAAGTCCAACTTACATAAATTATTATTACACCGGATGGGATAACAGCAGTCATAAAGTTAATTGTAAGCTTGCATTTGTATTGGGAGTATGTTCTCACCTGACAACACAGACAGTTTGATTGTTGCACTAAAATTTTTGTACAATTTAGTAGTATTTTGTGCTGATGGCCATAAAATTGAAATTTTCAAAACACAAGCTAACTTTTTAATTATATCGTGGCAAATTATTGAACAAGTCTTGTTACATACTGCCCCAAATAGTGTTGCCAGAACCGAGCAAAGAAAGTAATCTTTTCACTGAAGTTTGTTGTCTTCTGTGAGCAACTTTGGCTCATTTTAGCTACATTCTGGATTAATATCGTCTACTGCTTCTTTCTTATCTTAAAATGTAGCAAACATACACGTATAGCTGGAGTCAAGGGGTAAGCCGCTGGCCAAAAAACGTACAAAACTTCCATTTTTGTGGAAGTTCTGCAGAACTTCTACGGATTTCCATGGAATTCCGTGGACTTCCTTGGGTTTTGAGCCAAATTTCGTCAAATAAAATAAGCAGTGTTGAAAACTAAGACCTTTTAATCTTAATTAATATAGTGATATTTATTTAATTTAGAGGCCCTAGAGTTGTGTAAGTATTTCTACATTTGAAATTTGATAATATTTTTTGGGCTTAATTTTTCTTTTGGTTGGTAGCACTAATTTGAATAAAAGGTAATCCAGGAATGTATGATTCAGGATTCACCTATAATAGTCTTCGTTTAGATAGGAAGTAAAATAAAACAAACGAATAGCATAGATTGCAAAATTATATTTTAATATTTTAAGAGGGGCCTAACAGAGATAGAATGAAACTATATCGCACTCTCTCGCACTCATGGCGCAAGATGGGCGAACCAACCTTTATTGGTGGCGAAGATTTTTCCTAAACCATAAAAAGATTTTCAGATTTTCTTTTGGTTTTTGGAATCTACATAGTTACCATTTGGCGGTAAAGAAAATTGAAGCTATTTCGTTGAATACTTTAAAATATAGTATAGCGAATAAAAATCACCCTAATTATTGGTCATTTCTATATCGCTATATATTTTAAGGTATTCAACGAAATAGCTTCAATTTTCTTTACCGCCAAATGGTAACTATGTAGATTCCGAAAACCAAAAGAAAATCTGAAATTTTTTTATGGTTTACAAAAAATCTTCGCCACCAACAAGTGTTGGTTCGCCCATCTTGCGCCATGAGCGCGAGAGAGTGAGATATAGTTTCATGCTATCTCTATTAGATCCCTCTTAAATATTATATATTTATATACCGGGTGACCGGCCGCCGATATGAACATAGGAAAATAACATAGGAAATAGATTTTTTTTTAAATTCCTGCTTCCCATTATAACGGATTAGAATGAAAAGAGCATCAATTTAAAGAGGTTTATTTTTCGCGTCTAAAGACACCCAATCATTTGATGGTTTGTTCTTTGATGAAAAACTCAAAATAAAATGACAAAGTAGCACTTTTAAATAGATATTAGATGCCTTGTTTAATTCATTGCAATTATGGTATGATTGCAACTATGCAACTATGAGCATGGGTATGAGTATAATTGAAACAAACTCCCCTTTAATAATAATGGGCTTGTCCAAACTTCCACGGACTTCCAAGGACTTCTACGAACTTCTATGGACTTCTAAGGAATTCTTAAGACTTCTATAGAACTTCCTATAACTTCTTCAACTTCTACACCAAACGTACAAAACTTCCACCTGCGGTTCACCCTTGGCTGGAGTAGCTCGCAACAAAACTCGTTCAAAAACAAGTTCACGATTAATTTTTTCGATCACACCGAGCTTCTTGGTTATGGTCACTAACCTAGCATTTTTGCGTAAAAAGCAATGAAAACCTACATTCTTTTCTCTGCCATACTTGCTATGACACCCGTATACACTACAATTTACATTGCCACTGTTATATTTTCACGATTTTAGCCATTGCACTTAAAAAAATACCTACAACTTCATACAAAACCATATTGAAAACAACAAGAGATACTACACACGATAGTTACCATTGAAGACACTACGTGGCGCTTCAGCAAGTGTAAAAGGCCAATATTTAGGTACATATCATGTACAATTTGCTGCCTACGTAAATCCTATCTAAACTGTAATCTGAGTAAGAGAAACTAAAAAGTCGATTATCTCAGAACAACCTCTTGAACTAACCCATAAATGTAAAGTATATTATTAAGAGGACACACTGAGAGAAATAAATTTGTAATGGTTATGAAATAACAAATTTTGTTATCATTACTAAAATATTTTGTAATTGCATGTAAAAGTTTTGGTAAATGTTATAATATTGAACCTTGCGACATAAATAGTTAGCTAGTCTAACGTAAGTAAAAAAATGTACTAAAAATGTAGTTCATTTTATTAAAAAATTTAGTCAACAGTAGTAAAAAATTATTAATTTTAAAGAAACATTTATTGTACACAAAAGTTGTTATCAATACTAAAATATTTAGTAATTATATGTAACAGTTTTGGTAAGCGTTAGTAAGATTGAACCTTGCGAAGGTAAATAATTTGCTTGTCTAAGTAAAAAAATGTACTAAAATTTAGTTCATTTTATTACATTTATGGCCGGTTTCAGCAACCTTAACTTAAATTTAATCTCAGATTAAATTAACCCATGTTAAATATGAACCAATGGAAAACGACTAAAAGTCATAAAACCGATTTCTATTGGTTCATATTTAACCTGGGTTAATTTAATCTGAGATTAAATTTAAGTTAAGGTTGCTGAAACCGGCCATTAGTCAACACTAGTAAAAAAATTATTCATTCAATGTACCCACAATTCCGTTGCGAGATAACAAGAATGCTGCAAAGTTGCATTTTTAATATTGCACCATAATAAAATAGAAGTTGTTGCATTTAGATGTACCTACCTTATAAGAAAGTTTTAAAAGTGTTATCGTTGTGTTATTAAAATTTTTGTGAATTGGGGATTTTATAATGATGGAATTATCCGTTGAAAAGTTGTTAACCTAATGGGGTTTACAAAATTTGATCGCTTTGTTTGAAGGTAAGTCGCACATATTACTTCTTATCCGTGCTTTTTTATTATATAAATAAGACCATAATTCATAATTATTGAAAACCCATCCAAACTTTCTTAATAATTTATATCAATTAATTAAATAATAAAATAAATTCAAGATAATACCTTCATAATACTTATTATTTGTTTGAATTATGTACTTCACCTCATTTCAGAACATGAAATTAATATGGAGGCGTTCGATAGTTTAACGGAAAAGGAAATAAAAGAACTTATTCCTAAAGTGGGCCCTCGAATTGTATTTTTAAAAAAATTCAATATTTACAAAGCACCTTGTATTTTGTCTGACACCGAGACCAACTTCAGCGAGATTCAATTATTTTTTTTACTGAATTGTGTAGTTCAATTATGTTGCTTTTGGATTCTCTAAAAATTAAAACCTGTTACCGATAATTTCAAAGAGTAATTATTGATTAAAATTCAAATTTTTAACATAGGATCTTATGGAGAATAGAGTTTTCGTGTATTTAAAATTATAAAAAACAATATTATTCAAGTAGATATCGTAATATATAATGTTTATAAATATTCTTTAAAGTATATAGTTTATATAATTGCATTAAAAACAGGGTGTTACCGAACATTTCAATTAATTATTAATTATTTTCATAAATAAAACTAAAACTATTTTGTTAGGTTAGTCGTCATAATAAAACTGGCAACAACGCACAATAGAACAGTGACGTTTTTTTATGTTTTGACAAAATGACGAAATTTATGTTTTTGGGAAACAAGACACCATGACTGTTTCTAACATTATAATGATTATTACTATTCATAACTGATAGTAAAACTAATAATTTATGTAACTGTCAACAAAACAACTCGATACACTGACATACAGTTCTAGTATTTTTTATTTGAAAACCGCGGTGTAGCCAAATTTAATACGTAATTTAAAACAAGTCAAATTAATTACTAATTTATAACACTGATATTTTACAATAAATATCGAAAAAGTATTTCCGATATTCAAAACAAATTAATAAATCATTATATGATTTTGGATATATTTGAAAATTTTTCCAAAGCCCTAAATAAATTTCATAACAAATTAGTACTCAATTGATTTCAAAGTCGCGTTCGTACGTCCTTAAGCCTGGCATCTTTCGACGATAATAATAAAGGTTTTAAAATGATTTCTAATTAAAAAATTATTATTACCATTTTTTCTTGCAATTTGTGAGAGAGCTGAATTCCACACTGCTAATATTGTGGGTATCAGTCAAAATAAACTGACAAATTCAACATTTCTAATTAATTTGGAAGAAAAGCAAAAACGATGCGCTGAGAAATTAAAATTTAAGGAAATTTTTGGTTTGTCAGTTAAAGGTAAAGCTATTTTGAATGCATGGATATCGTAGCTCGATAATCGATTTATTTATTTTTTTCTGTACTTATTTTTAATGTTTTAATATTATAATTTTAATTTTATAAATGTACCTAATTATAAATTTTAATAATAATAAACTTTTCAATATATACATGTTGTTTTTGTTCAATTTAAGTAACGGTGATGGTAAATAATATCAAAGGTAGGTTATTAATAAAAAGTACAAAAGCTATTATTTGCTATAACAAACTATGTTATTTTATTTAGCAAATTGATATTACCGCAATTTACTAACAAATAATATTACTTCTTACAAATCATTTTAGTAAATGTAATAAGTCAAGTTTAGTTTATTTCACAAAAATTACCTATTATGGCAATTAACTAATAAATATTATTTCTTCTTAAAAAACAATTCAGTAACTATAAAAAGCCCAGTTTATTTCTCTCTACTAATTTTATTTGTCAAACTAACTAATAAAATGTGTTACTTTTGATAAATAAGTAACTAAAATATTTTAGTATTCACAACTATTGTCGTATATGCTGGTGCCATTTTCAATCAAATAGTTAGTTATCATTACTAAAATTTAGTTACAGCTACAAATCTTTTCTCTCAGTGCACCTAAACCTTCGGTTTCTTGGGTTGATGAATTACCACCACCATTTACAAAAAAAACAGGGTTGCAGGCATATGTGAAGCCAGCCTATCAAACTACCTACCGGATGTTAAACAATTATTTATATTCGCGTTTTACATTACCGTTAGTGGCGCTGCAAACCATACGTTTTAAATGGATCTATAAATTATTTCGTGTGGTGGCGTTTTGTTAATGTAAAACGCGAATACTCATAGAACCAAATAGTGTCAAGTGCATCTAAATTTGATACACATGACAGAGTGAATTTTTTTCTTAGTGGTTGGGAGTGGCTAATGTGCAGAAACGAATATTAATTTCGGTTCTATGTTTGTGTCAATTGGTGGAATTGGATGTCACACGGGTTCTCCCTCCATATTTGTCGCGCAAGCCCAAGTTACGTGTCAACCACTAAGGAAAGAATTCATAACACAGGACAAGGTCCTAATTAAAAGGGGAAAAAGAAAATGATATTATTATTTATTACGAACATTTTAGTATATCAATCCAATTTAGTTAGACAAAATAAAGCAGTACAGTATTAAAAATATTTACAATTATTCAAAAATCAATATCAAGAAAAATTAATATAAAAAAATTCAATTGAAATATTTTGTTATAATATTATTAACAAACCATTCCCACTCAAATTGCAAATGATTTCCAGGTGTTGAAATAAAGTGTAATTTTCCATCATTATTCATTTTTCTCAATCCTAAACGATCCTATAAAAGTTAATTATCGTCACTTATTAGATTTATAGCTTTGATAATATAATAGGTCTGCTTCTGCAACCATTTGTGATAGTTTTAAACTATGAGATACCTGAGCAGTTTCTTCGTGTTTGAAATTTAATAATGCTCATAAGCCAAAACAGTTGCAAAAACGGGCCTAGTATAGTAAAATATCTGACAATCTTATGGGAGTTTTGGAAACGCCTTAGCAAAATCCAAAATTTATTATCGATGCTATATATAGCACTACATTTTTGAAAGGTGTAATATTGCAGAGAAGTCTGGGGATGATTTGAACATGGATAATATACTGGATAGTGTTACAATTTCCACCACATTTGCGTACTATTGCATTGGTATTTTATTTAGAATACAGAAATGCTAGACAAAAAGATAAAGCGTCATATTGTAGTTTTAAAAAAATTATTTCACTTTGGTCCCATGTCTGTCCAATGCTTTAGACGCTTTAGCTCGAACTAAGCGTAGAACTAGCACGCAGTGAAAGGAATATTTGCGTTTCCAATACTAATAAAAATAGTACATTTTTAGCTTATAGTCCAGTCAAAATAGACATTTCACTTTGCAAAAATTCGCATCCAGCTGAAAATTGGCATAGACCTTAAATGCACTATTACAAACAAAATATCAAAAGTCCCCACCGATCCCACGTCTGCTAAAAAAGTTATTCAAGGTCAAAGGTCAACAATATCGGTTTTTTACATTTTGCTTGTAAATGATAAGTGTTATCGTAAAAATAGGTTAGACAAAAATTATAGATCATGAAATTCTCTACAAAAATTATTCTTATACTTTTTTTCGTACGAATCGTTATTCCTGAGATATCACGATTCAAAAGTTGGGAAGTTTTATTAGACAGTGTCCTATTGATTCAAAAAATGGTAATATTGGTAATGATTAAATGATTATCGAAATCGCGATATATCAGGAATAGCGATTCGTACGAAAAATAGTATAAGAATAATTTTTGTAGAGAATTTCATGAGCTACAATTTTTGTCTAACCTATTTTTACGATAACACTTATCATTTACGAGCAAAATGCAAAAAATCGATATTGTTGACTTTTGACCTTGAATAACTTTTTTAGCAGATGTGGGATCGGTGGGGACTTTTGATATTTTGTTTGTAATAGTGCATTTAAGGTTCATGCCAACTTTCAGCTGGATGCGAATTATTGCAAACTTTGCACATTTTTTTGTCTATTTTGACTGGACTATTAGTGATATGTATTTGATGAGAAATCCAACAATAAATTGTTATTTCGATGTAAATTCATGTCGAGGGACTTATTAATTTTTTGCGGGAATAATTTACAACTTACCGCTTCTTATTGTCAATTTATACTCACCGCCTAACACCCAACACCTAAGACTTAAGACTTAACACCTTACGCCTAAGAAGATTAACAAATGGGTTTATGTATAACCATTTATACTGATCACTTTAGACCCTTTACCTGACACCCAACACTTAAGAGGTGTTTATCTTTTTCTTACCACTTAAGGCGAAGCATCACCACGTTGGTGTAAAACCTTCTTTAAAAAGATTCGTTAAACATGTTTTTCAAGAAATGTTTATATATTTTTGGAATTTTATAAATTCAGCTTCGTAGCTCAATAGAATAATTGTTTCTTGATACTGTCAACTTTTGGTAATTCTATTTAGTAATACGTATATTAAAGAAATCTCGAATTCCAATATTCAGAAATTTCAAAAAAAGGAATGTCAAATTTCTTTTCAAATGTAGTAATAAAGACAATTATTGTAATACTTTAGTTTACAGAAATGATCATTCTATTGAGCTACGAAGCTGAATTTTTAAAATTCCAAAAATATCTAAATATTTCTTGAAAAACATGTTTAACAAATATTTTTAAAGAACGTTTTACACCAATATTTAGTCACGTGGTGATGCTTCGCCTTAAGAAATGTTTTCAATGCGCAATTAAGTATTGCGCAAAACAATTATTGAATTTTTAGGGACCGTCCGCAGGTACATCGGTAGGCCATAAACCACCAGGGGTTCTTGGGCTCTTCTTAAGCTCTTAAGCACCTCTTAAGTGATAAGGTAGAAAGATGGACAAATTTTATCTTTTCACTTATTACCTAAGAAATGTTTTCAATGCGCAAAATCGTGGCAATGAAAGTTCCGAAAACTTTTATTTTTATTCAACGTGTTTACATTCTGACAAAATGGCCACCCCTGTGTTAAAACGTCCACGTCCAAAATTTCCATGTGTTTTAAAATAAAACTTTTTTATGTAGGTTCACGATCTAGTAACAGTTTACAATTGTGCGTTTTTGATATAGAATCACTAATTAATATAATCAAAATGTTAACCCGTTATCGAAACCAATAATTAATAATAACTATTTTTTTAATTAGGGAAAACATACAACTATTTTGATACGCGTTTAAAATTTTGAACTTAAAATTAATTTCGAAGTAATAATGTGACCAATAATATAAGTGCTGTGATTGGTCATACTTAAAGACATTATTGCTTCGAAATTTTAAACGCGTACCAAAATAGTCTTATGTTTTACCCAATTAATATTTTTTGAATAATTTAAAAATAATTAATTTCAATATGTTACACAGGAAGGCTTGAGCCTTCGTAACTGTAGCAATAGTATTATTCAATTTATTGTAATCATTAGATAATCCCCATAGAAATCGGCCACTTTCAAGAATTCAAGAAATAGCAGGTAGGTAATTCATAATGACCCCCGGGATTCTACCGCCCTTAGATTCTTTAAGTGATAAGTTTTGAGCATACATCGAACCTAAAATCGACTTAATAAAACGTAAGGTATTAAGTCTTAAGCCTTAGGTGTTGGGTGTTAGGTGGTGAGTATAAATTGACCATTAGTGTGTGTGTGTTACAGTCAACTCTCTCTAAATCGAATTCTCACAACCCTTAAAATTTGTTCGAATTAAAAAGTTTGAATTTAGAAAAAATTAAAAAATGTAAAAAATAATAATAAAATATTAAAGATACATAATAAAGTTTGGGGAATCACACGGGAGCATCATGACATATCAGGTAGACGCGACAAATTTGTTAGAGAAATGTTTACACTTCAAGATACACTGAACCACATTCATTAATTAAAATTCGATTTATAGAGGCGAATTGCATGTAAATTGAATGTAAACATTCGGTTGCACGTGCCAAATAAATAATTCGATTTAGAAAAAATTCGAAGGGGGAGTTTGATTTAGGGAGAGTTGACTGTATTTATTATTACATTATTTAAATAATAAAAACTTACATTTTTATATAATAAAGATTCTTGTAAAGTTTCGATTTCTTTTGCCTGTCCAGTTCTATAGAATCCAAACCATTCGGTTTCAATTGGTTGTACAATCGTATCATCCTCAAATTTTACAAGTACGAAGTGTTGCAAAGACTGCAGATTTTCAATATACGATTGATTAATATATCTATCATTATTGATATCTGCAAGAAATGAACTTTTTTCTTCATATTCCTTTTCATTTAAAGGATCATGCCAGTAAGTAGCCTGTACAAGGAAATCTTGAACCCAGCTAAAAGTAAATAAAAGTGGTACATCCTTTTCAAATATTTTAAATTTTGGTATTCTGATTAAAATGGATACATTTTCAAAAATATTATCTTGGGCAAAAAGTCTACGTATGGCCCTGCGTATGGCCCTGCATAACAAAAACTACCAGTGTTCCCATCGAAAGAAAAACAGGGCAATAGGCTTGAAATTACGGATAGACTAACCTTAAATAAGCTGCATAGTTTAATAATCGCCTAATATAATCACAACTGCTATGGGATAAAGAGGCGCAGTTGGGTAAGCCATAAACACCTTGATGTTGACCACCTAACGAAACAAATGTTTTAACTTTGGCTTTTGGACATCTCTGAATTAAACCACGCCTAAAAATAAACCAATCCTTAAAACTTTAAAAATATATTACAACGAATTGTACGTACATGAATTGAGCTCCTTGAGAAAATCCAATTGCATGAAATCCGTCTGATATTACAGAATTGTTTTGTAATTTATCACAGACTTCTTTTATTTGCTTATCAGGATGCATGAAGTAACCATTTTCAACATCTTCTATTACGGTATTTCCTATTTCTATGGATATTACATAAACACCTGGTAGTGTTTCTTGTAGCTTTTTTTGTATATAACCCAAACTGAATGGAAAACAGCAAGCATCCCCTAAAATGGTACTATTTTGTATAAGGTGTCCCAGTAACACCGCCTATTTTGAAATTTGAAAAAAACGCCGTGTTTATTTAAAAAGATCGAATGTTTTTATTGCAATAAGGAGTGTAGACATGGAGGTTATGTATGGAACACAATATCTGATAAATGGTCGCCTCGTGTCTGATGGCACTCGTTAGTTCTTTTGGTTAAATTTTCGATGACATTTTGGCATAATTTCCGGCTCAATTTCATAAATGGTGCGTCGAATCTTGTCTTTCAGTTCAGAAAGTGTTCTTGGAATATTGGCATACACCTTTCCTTTCAAAAAACCTCAAAGAAAGAAATCCAAGGGCATCAAATCGCGTGATCTTGGTGGCCAAATCACATCGCGGCCGCACGAGATTACTCTCCCTTCCAATTTCGTCTTTAATAATTTCATCGTTTCGTTCGCTATGAGGCAGGTTATCCCGTCCTGTTGAAACCACATATCTTCGAGATCCATTTCAGCAATTTTAGGCCAGAAGAAGTTATGCTTATCATCTCTAACATCTGAATTGTTGCCAAGACCGATGGCAAATTGAGGTGGAACGATTCTGGTCAACATCTCACTAATTGTTGCAATGATTTCATTACACCGAGCTGCACGAACACGGACAGATTTCTTCTGGGTTTGAATTGACCCAATCACCTCAAATTTCTCTATTATTCGGACCACTGTACGGCGAGGGGGTGCGTTATGGTGACCAAAAAATCGACGACATTTTCGAACCGTCTCTGAAAAAATTTCAGCATTTTGGTAGTGGATTTTCACAATTTCTATGCGTTGTACATCTGTGTAATTCTCCATAACTAAACCTCAATGTTCACACATGACATCTACCAAAAAACAGCACTCTACGACCAACACTTAAAAAATGACGCTAAACTCAAAATAGTCGGTGTTACTGGGACACCCTATATTAATGTAAAAAATAAAGTAGCACAAATTATAACATTCATAATCATCAAATCATATTTTTACAATAAAATCCAAAAATTCAGTACCACTCCACTATGTAATTTTATTACGATCTTCCCGTATAACTAAATTGTAATTAGATTTTACTATTTTGTAGTAATTTATTGTTATTATTCAGTACAGTACAAAGAAGCAGTGAAACAGAGTCTGAGATGGCATACTTTTAGGTAAAAGACCAAATTTAAAAAATAAAATTTTATAAAATGAAAGAAACGAATAACTTTTCTTGGAAAATAAGAAACGAAACGCTACCAAATTCCGTTACTAAACATTTAATAAAGAGTCGAGATGTTACATTTTTCTAGAAAAGAAATCAAGGGCGGATCCAGGCCTTGGAAAAATTAAACATTATATTATTGTAAAACGTAAAAAACTAAAATTACTGGAAAAAAAGTATAGAAGAGGTTATCAAATTTTGTATTTTTCTTATCAATCCCCCCCTTGAAAAAGTTGCTGGATCCGCCCCTAAAAGAAATACCTAACACTCAACAATTGTTAATAGAACAAAATCCATCAGCCGATAATAAATTTGGGCACGCAAAACCTGAACCGTATTTTAAAATGTTCTATTAAAATTATGGCAAGGAGGTTGTAAATTAAAAGTAGAAACATAATAAAGCTAATCATTCAAATATTTAGACTAAATAGGGTGAGAAACAGTATAAAACTAATGTGAAAGTATATTGTATTCAGTTGCCATAATGTTCAGCTCTGCCCACTTCTAAGTTTAAGATTTATATTCTGCATATAATTATTATGCAGAAGCTCCAAAATCGGGATATTTAATCAAACGGGAAGCCCACACAACCGGGATATTTAAGTCCAAGTTTAAATTTGTCAGTTGCACAAGTAGTAATAGTCAACCGAGTTAGCTTAATATAATATGTAGATTGCTCTAAATATTTATATCAAGCGCACGTACAGTCAACAGAGTGCATCAACTGCGCGGTTCTTTTACAATCGATTATGTATTTATTAAATTAATCGATATTTGACGTTCATCTTCACCTTAAACGCATCATTTTAATGTTATAATATCAGATCCCATCGAGGTTTTGTAAATAACTATAATGATTATAGATACTTACAGCAGATATTATCTCCGGTGCAGGCTTTTCGTGCTCAAACCTAAATTTGAAATGTTCTTTGGAAACGGCACCAACGAAGTAAGGCAATAAATAATTATTTTAACATGAATCAAGAGTCGCTACACCATTTCTGACAAAATTAAGAAAAGTTTGTAATATTTCATTTAAAAATAATTATAGATTTTAATTTATCAATGCCAATATGCTATCTTCACAAAAACATAAACATTAAACAATAACAATAAATTCGGACCTGTAGCAATTAACAATGTTGCTATACCAAGGCAAATATTTAAACACTTTATACTTTTTAATAACGAAGATAATAATAATAAAAAGTAAAAGGAGATATTTTGAAGGAAGTTTTATTTATATTGCCAATTTTAGCCTAGCAGTACTGCTAACTGTACAGCTTAGATATTTTGTGAGCAGTCTAGACCGCGTAGAGATGTCGACTGTAGCTGTAGATGGTAGAACGCACCCTCATTAATGTGGGATGCAATATGGCGGACTTTAGTTAACTTATAGCAGATAATTATCTTTTATAGCTTAAATACAAAATGTAATATCATCACGTTCGTTCGTAATTCACGGTAAATACAAAAATAATTTTGCTTTTGTACGCCAACTAAACTCAATATCAACTATTTTCAATTTAACAATAGAAAGACTTACCCATTCCGTGCCATAATACAATTGGTGTATATGCATGACATTGCAAGTTTATTAAATAAAATAGAGTAAGTAGGTATTTTAACATGATTGAAAATAATTATTACTTATAATATCGTATTCTTAATATTCTGTAGAAAATTTACCAAGTACGTAGTAGATACTTTTACAGTAAACACATTTATCAATAAGTTTACAAATACAAAGCATTATTATCATTAAATTATATACAGTGACTAATAAAATTATTCATACCCTACCGTTCAAAATATTTAAGCGCTTAAAATGTTTACCACATTAAATTAATCGAATATATTTTCAGCCATTTACGTACTCCCATGTATCAATATTATGTAGAAAATTTCAAATAAATTAATTTTTAGAATTATATCCTTTTACTGTAATCTATACCTAATAATATAATGCAGCGGCTTCCAAACTAGGAGGCGCATCTCTCTGAGGAAGCGCGGACTGATGCAAAGAAAGGCGCAAAAAGTTTAACAGAAATGTAAGTTTCATATCATAACATAATGTATTGAAACAAAACTACTCTCTGAGCAGCAATCTCTAACGAGAGGGTCGTCCCAAAACAGAGTCAAATCTGTCGCGATCTGAAGAGAACCTCTTCAGTTTGTTTAGTCACGATGTTAATAGGCTACCGCTCGATTTGTGCGAAGGCTGAGCCGTGGATTCTGTAATAAAAGGGTAGCTTGGGGGAACTCAAAAAATGGCAAATGGTATATTAAAGTGCTTTAATTGACAATAGAAATAAATTGAGAGATGCTATCACAATTCCAATAATTGCAATTTACATACCGTATGATGGGGCAACATTGGCCCTTTAAGGACAACATTGGCCCACCTGACAAAAAATGTTTGTTTGTAGTATAAACATCGTAAATGCAACGATAATTTTTTAAGTTTTGCGTCAGCAGATAGGAGAAGACCGCAAAAATGCGGGGAACCACAAATTGGAAGAGTACTTGCTGTCTGCTTTCTTGTGCAGGTCGTGAAATCGTCAATCGAGTTATTCATCGGTAATCGACACGTGGCAACTTCTTCCTCAAACGCAATTTTTAAAATTAGGAACAACACAGTAAGCATTAATATCTTATTTTAAGTTAGTAATTAAGTGATTTATCAAGATTTTTCAATTTAATTATAATCCGGTGGTCTGTGACGAATGAATAACCAAGATAAGGCAACATTGGCCCAGATATTGGGGCAACATTGGCCCAAGCTAAAATCAATTTAAATTCTGATAAAGAAAGTGAGACATATTCTGATTTGGAAGAAGTGATAGAAGTGGTCCAAGAAAACCCGAAATTGAGGATAAATCCTAATGAATTAATCATTGGCGACTTTGTTGTGGTTTTGTTTAACGAAAATAAATACCCTGACAAAGTTATTGCTATGTCAGAACAAGGGCCAACAGTTGACTGTCTAGAGAAGAGCCTGAAATTTTGAAGGTGGCCCAAAAAAAGATGCTATCAGTTACAGCTGGGATGATGTTATTGACAAAATACCAGAACTAGAACCCATAATGGTTTCCAAGAGAAATCAATATAAAGTCCCGGAGCTCGATAATTATGTTTGAGCTCCAGTTATTTTTTTTATATTACCAATTTTTTGGGAAAGAAATAGAAAAATTATATAGGAAGAAGAGTTTGCGTTTAAATTAAAAATATTTGTTTTTTACTATTGTTTTAAAAAACTAGGTACCTATTTAGCTAATTAGTTTTAAATAAATATTACTATATCTAAAGTTTTCTTTAAAATGCAGTTTGCTTGACCTTTTTCTCTATGTTTTTCTTACTAATCACATAAAACTGTTTTTTTTTTTAATTACCTATAGGGTCTAGTTGTTTATAAAATCAACTTTTAGCTTTTATTTTAGACTATCTTTAACACAAGTCCCGAAAAACATGTTTGGGCTAAAGTTACCCCATGTCAAGGTAACTTTGGCCCACTTCAAAAACAATTTTTTTTTTCGCAATTGTGACATGAAAAAAATTAATTGAACTTTAAAACATATAGATATACCCCTACCAATAAATTAAAAAATATTAGATGCTTTGTACAGTTGGTGCTATATAATTTATTGCTAAATATTTCAAATAATTTGTATAAAATTGGGCCAATGTTACCCCATTCGACGGTACCTACTTATTACACATATTATGTAAAAGAACTGTGCTAAACAATGCACAGTATCAAAAAATGAAAGTACGGTATCAAAAGGTGTTCTTGCCCATAATAAACAAATCTGCCCGCAAGAGTAACATCTAATGGTTACGCAAAAATGAGTATAAAAGTCAAAATAGCACGTCAGTATATAATATGAATAGGAAAAGATAAATATCGCTTACCTCAAGCACTGATAAGCTTATTACAACTTAAATACAGTTGTTGGCACGAATAATGAAGCTTACGTCACGAACGGCATTTGTATGAAATAAGACGAAAATTGTGAGTCAAATAAGTGTTGGATATAATCTACTCTATATATATAAAAAGATAAGACAAAATATGCAACGTTTTTATGCAACGTTTTTGTGCAACGTTTTATGCAACGTTTTTATGCAACGCTGAGAACAGCTATTGGACGACACCAAATCAACATTATAATCACATCAACGGATGAATCAAAGCAAAGCAAAGCAAAGCAGAAGCAAAAGCAGAAGCAGAAGCAAAAGCACAAGCAACAGCAAAAGCAAAAGCAAAGGCAAAAGCAAATGCAAAAAAGCAAAAAGCAAAAGAAATGCAAAAAAGCAAATGCAAAAAAGCAAGAGCTAAAAGTAAACGCAAAGCAAGGCAACAAAACCATGCGACGCAAAAACACAAAGATTGAAAGATTTATGTAAATGCAAAAATCCGTTTGGTGGCAAATTTGTTATTTTCGGTGGTGACTTTCGTCAAGTTTTACCTGTTATAAAATACGCTTCACCTGTGGAAATAGTCAATTTTACTTTATAGTCAATATCAATTTGGCCAAGCAGCATTATATTATTGAAAGTACCGAATAGCTGGAAATCTACAAATATAATTCAGGACATTTACAGCAATTCAATTGCTTCTAATGCCGATCTCTCCGACAGAATTATATTAGCCTGCCACAATGATGATGTTCGCACACTTAACAATAAAATATTAAATTTGGTCGAGGGCAAGATTCATACCTACTTAATTGAAGATACAGCTAAACATCGAGGGGTCGATCAAACAGATGAGGACATTCGGTTGGAATATGAAGTCGAATATTTAAATTCGTTGAATTTCCCTGGGTTTCCGGTACACAAATTAAAACTCAAAATAGGATCTGTTGTTATGCTAGCAGAGCTTTAACAAAGTTGATTTGCTGTCGTGTAATTTTTGGAATAAGGAAATGGTTTGCTTGAGTTTTTGTAAATAATTTGAATTTTGTATGTTTCGCAGTTTCGGAGAAGCCGAGAGAGCGCGAGCAGTGAAGAAGAGAAGACTTGCGTACGCCGTCCAAGTCGTGGACGGTCGACATTTTGATTTCTGACGATTTTTAGTTGTAAAAATTTGATTTATTTGAGAATAAAAGACAAGTAAAGTTTGAAGAAGTGTTATTTCTTTTAGATTGAGAAATTAGAAGAGAAAATTTTGTGAATTATACTAAATTAATGCAAGTGGAATTATTTCGGAAAAGGTATGCAAGGTCGCTTGATAGTGGGCGATACTGAAAGATAACCGATTGAGCCAGCCCACTAAGAAGGTGATTTCTCCGCCCGAATTGAAATTTTACGAAGAAGATTTGAAAATTCGATATTTAATATTTAAGGGTGCAAAATAACACTTCAACTTGGCTACCCGAACGTGCGGCATTTGGTGAACATTTTTTTGAATTCAATTTGGGATGATAGTTTATGGTTGTAAATGTTCACCGCAGAACCGGCTGTCACCCTGAGATTTTTAGTAAGAAAAGTTTGACCATGGCTACTTGGCAGAATTGACTGGATGCTTCAACAGCTGATAGAGCAAATGGCTGAAGACAGGAGAGAGAGGAGAACGAATAGAATAGAAGATAAAAGAGAGAGGGAAAAGAATAGGATCGAGGACAAAAAAGAATGGGTAAAATATTGTGAAGAATTGAGCAGAACAATCAGCAGTGCCAATTATGAAAAAAATGAAAATGAGGAAGAACTAGAAGATAAGAAATAAGTTTAATAAAAGGAGAAACTTTAGCAGAAAAAGTGCAACTATCGGAAGAGATTGAGAAAAATGAAAATAAAGAAGACTTGAGAAATGCAAAAATGGAAGGAGAAGTAAATAAAGAAACGGGTCATACCGGCGGCATTAATAAAAAAGCCCGGATATTCACCAGAACACAGATGCGACGAATGAAATGGCGAAAGATGAAACGTGGACGAAAAAGTAATTTTGAAAGAAGGTATAACAATAATTATTGTAAAAGGAAGAAAAATAAAATTAATACGAACATGATTACTTCATCCAAGATGGTTTCCGATGGAAATGATGTTCCCCGTTCAGCAATTTGGAAGAATGAAATAAAGGATGAAGAGGATATGCCGTCCAACAAAGTAATTTGGTATTTTGAAAAAGAAGAGTTGGGTTCAAGAAGAAGAAAATAAAGAAACAGTGGTTTGGTGAAAAGAAACGTATTTTTAAAAAGGAAGACGTCATGGAAAACAAAATGAAGGTCATTTTGGAAAAGTGGCAGTATCGGCGATCAAGATGGAGGGTGGTTAATCTAATCAAAGATGAAAAGTAACCACGGACGAATAAAGAAGATTGACAAATTTAAGGATAACCGCGATTTAAATGGAAAATGAATGGAACTAAATGTGTTTTGATAAAATTAAAAAAAAAGGTTGTAAATATTAAAATTTAAAGAAGGAACTACACATCATGATAAAACTGAAAATCATAATTAAATAAAAGGCAATAGAAATTCGAACAAGTTAATAATAACCAATGTAACAAGTGAAAAGGACAATCTTCGAAAGATAAGCAGACGGAAAGTTTATAAATTGTATAACAAAATTTGAGAAAGTAAAAGTGTTTCCAAAAATTGAAAATTTGAAAAATGGATTAATTAATTGCTGCATTTTATAATAGTAAATTTGAAATTAGCGTTTATGGCAATCAAATGGAAAAATTTAATTTGAAAATTGATGGTTATTGAAGGAATTTGTCACTACGAAAATTGAAATTGGATGATTAGTAAAGAAATAGGTAAAAGAGTTTTAAATGATGTGTATTGCATATTTAAAAAAATTTTTATGAAGCTACAGCTTTAAAATGTAGCAAAATTGATGAAATTATTTAAGGAGATGAAATTGTTAATTGGAAATTTTAAAAATTAAGTAGTATTGAAGGATTTTATTAAATAAGGGTCGATATGAAGATTGAAGATGACAATGAAATTGCAGAACACTAGAAGAGAATCGAAATTATGAAAGGTCCGTAACGGAAAAAGAAGGAGCTTTGAAAAGTTATGGAATAAAATTTGGAAGGATAAAAAAATTTGCAGTTATTTCGAAGAAAGTTTTGGATCGAGTTATCTAAGAAATTGTTATTATTGCAAAGAAGTTTGGATGTCATTTATGAATTGTTTAGTGATCATTCGTCAAGATAGGTAGTTCGGGATGTTGATTAATTAATTAATTTAGGTGTGTAAATTAGATTGCCGCATTAATTAATTATTATTTACTTTTGAATATTGTTATTTATTTTTGAAGATGTTGATTTAGAGAATTTGCTACTTATTCCAAAAGCACGACGTTATGTGTCTTTCTTGAAATCCCTCCTGGATTTCTGCATAAGCCAGGAAGGATTGCTATCGTGTAATTTTTGGAATAAGGAAATGGTTTGCTTGAGTTTTTGTAAATAATTTGAATTTTGTATGTTTCGCGGTTTCGGGGAAACCGAGAGAGCACGAGCAGTGAAGAAGAAGACTTGCGTACGCCTTCCAAGTCGTGGACGGTCGACATTTTGATTTCTGACGATTTTTAGTTGTAAAAATTTGATTTATTTGAGAATAAAAGACAATAAAAGAGCACGGGGAACTAAAGCAAGCTAAGAGCCTTGGAAATGGATTTCTTAAGACGGAGTTGTGGTGTATCCATAATGGACCATGTTAATAATATAAATGAACAACGATAGGTGACCGAAAAGGATATGGGAATAATGGACGTCACATTTTGGAAGGAAACTAGGAAAACCTGCTAAAACATGGGAACAGGAGATTTAGTAGGCAATGAAGGATAGAGGACTTCAAGACAATGATAGGACTGACAGACAGGTTTGGAGGGTGGGATTCGAGATGCGGATACGTTTGTAAAACACTCGCTGTTGTTTTCAAATTTACCACATCGGCGGTTTTGTCCCTTTAATCACTTTCAATGTCAGAATCGTTATCATCATTTAATTGAATAATTAAGTCTGGCACCGTAATATCAGGCGTATTTTCGCGAGGCATAAAAGTTAACCAAAAGTGACCAAAACTAACCGGTGTCATTTTCGCGACTAACGGTTAGAGGGGAGGTAGTTTTTGGTTAAAAAGTTACCCAACCAAAGTTAACCAAAGACGACCGCTCAAAATCAGTGGTTACTTTTTGCGGTTGCTTTGCTAGTACAAATGTGCGCCACAATTTAAATTTTAAAGTTGGAAGTGGTTCTAAACGTTCTAAAGACGAGGATTTGAGGTTATGTTAAATTAGAAATTATGGTGGGAGACTAACCAAAGTTGACCAAAAGTAACCGAGCGGTACTAACCGGGATCCTCGCGAAAATACGCTTTAAATACAGTTTTTTCGTTCATACCAATCAAAAATAATTTTTTCAAAAAGTTTGAGAAACTCTGCTCTAATGAAATGGAAATATAACCTACAAACCAAACTAAGGTGTCAAAATTATAGAAACAGTCAATATAAAAACTACTTTCATTATAATTATTATATAAGCTAACACCTATTGTATCTATCTCTTTCTATCTCATACGTTGGGTATCAGATAATTTTCGACGTACAAGATTTCTAAAATCAGACATTTAAGAATAATTTAATATAGTGTGTCTTTGTTTCACCTATGTTACTATAATAAATTAAAAAAAAAAGTTTGTCGGTACTTAATTCAGATGGTTGTGACGTAAGCTTCATTATTCGTGATTACAACTGTATCGACAGGTACTTCCTTCACTGAGGCGGTCGGAGCATAGTGGTCACGCGAGTTGACTATGAACGCTAAATTCCCGGTTCAAATCTGAGTGAAATAAGAACTTTATTCTGACCGTTCTCCCCTCGGAAGGCAATGGCAATCCACTGGGAGTAATATGCCAAGAGAATCCTCAAATGTTAATAATCTAAAAAGTCCAAAATTGATCTGTGGAATATGGGGAAGAGTAACCACCCCACCAATATTTGAGGATCACGACGCTTCTGTCAAGAAGCAAAACGACTATATGATGTATGACTCCCTTTCTAATCGCTTTCCACTTGACAGACGCTCTCGAACACAGGACACTGCTTGCAAATCTTATGTTAGCCTGACTGTGATAGAGATGATGTTGGAGACGCCAAAGCAACGTTGGACAATCCAGATAATAAAAGAATTCCCCAAAGTAATCCGTCGCCTCCAAGAGATAACGATGTTGGAATCTTCTAGTGCGTCAAAAGCAACAACACAAATGATGTTGCCAACCGTAGGGAATCGAAAATGGTTGTACTATTTGCGTACCAAAAACGGTGTAGTAATTTGCACATAAAGAGTACCCAATGTTACCAGATGTGTACGGAAACAAACCAAAAACATATGCCGTAACTGGACAACTTGTCACAAACGTACTGGCACGAAAACCAGAAGCTATTGAACAAAAAAGATTTGTCAATGCTACTAACTCGGCACTTAGAAAATCGTTGTGATAACCAAAACAAAATTACGTCCGCTTGGTTCTATCGTATTCGGGTATATTATGTAATTCGTAAATTATTAAAATATTCTTACTAATTTATTATCACGAATTAAAAACTAACCAATTTAAATATTTGTTTATTTATTTATTATAATAAATTATTATAGTACTAATAGGTAGGTACATACATACTATACCTAATATACATAGGTACATATTATAACAAGTACAAATTTTCAAAGGATTTTATAATAATTTCTATACATTAAAAAATAATTATCCATACAATATTAAAATCAATCATTTGATGAATTTTCATTCAAATTTAGAGTAGATAATAACGTTAGTGTATCCATTTTGTCGTAGTCTGGTTCGTTAAATTCAGTTTTGATTTCTGATACAAGTAAATCCATTTTCTGATTATCATCTGATATTGATTTTATTGCGGAAATTATGCTTTCACTTGGAATATTTGTAATATCTATTCCACACTCCACATCCTGATCGTCTTCTTCTTCTTCCACATTCTACAAACAAAAAATTATTTTATTCTTGTTTAGTTAATTCATCATTGCAAATTTCAAAGTTTATCTACTCTATATATATAAAAAGATAAGAAAAATATGCAACGTTTTTGTGCAACGTTTTTATGCAACGTTTTTATGCAACGCTGAGAACAGCTATTGGACGACACCAAATCAACGGACGAATCAAAGCAAAGCAAAGCAAAGCAAAGCAAAGCAAAGCAAAAGCAAAAGCAAGGAAACAAAACCATGCGACGCAAAAACACAAAGATTGAAAGATTTATGTAAATGCAAAAATCCGTTTGGTGGCAAATTTGTTATTTTCGGTGGTGACTTTCGTCAAGTTTTACCTGTTATAAAATACGCTTCACCTGTGGAGATAGTCAATTATACTTTAAAGTCAACATCAATTTGGCCAAGCAGCATTATATTATTGAAAGTACCGAATAGCTGGAAATCTACAAATATAATTCAGGGACACGGACAACTCGGCACCGGGAAAACTCGGCACCGGACAACTCGGCACTGGCAACTCGGCACCGGACAACTTGGCACCGGGGAAACTCAGTTCCGGGCTAACTTGGCACCAGTTAAAAACTTTAAAAAAATGTATGAGGATCTAAAATATAATAACTGTACCATACAAAGTGCTAATAACCGCGTAGTTGAAGCACGTTAAACTATAAATAAAAAAAAAAGGTAGATCCCGGTCGAGGCTAGGTTAGTGTTAGGAAACGACTTTTTTTAAAGAGAAAGTCATTAAAAGGTAGATTAATTACTAATAAAGAATATTTGAATGTGTGACATAATATGGTCCGGTACCGAAAAAAAATGCGAGATTCACCCCATTCCCAGTAGCACAATTTGCCGAGTTGGAAGGCCCTAAGGGGATGTTTTTAAGGAGTTTAGTGCTGCAAAAATGGCTCTGGAGCGGACTCGGCACCAGTTGAAAAACTTAAAAAAAATTAAAATATAAAAAATTTATTATATTAAAGAAATTATATATCTTTTTATAATTCACTTTCCGGAACAAACGCTACCGAAGTTATCATACGTGACTTTGCGACGGAAATGGTCTTAATAATCCGAGGTGACCTTCTCTTTTAAAAAAAAAGTCGTTTCCTAACACTAACACTAACCTAGCCTCGACCGGGATCTACCTTTTAATAATGATCCTCATACATTTTTTAAAAGTTTTTAACTGGTGCCAAGTTATCCCGGAGCTGAGTTTCCCCGGTGCCGAGTTGTCCGGTGCCGAGTCGCCGGTGCCGAGTTGTCCGGTACCGAGTTGTCCTGTACCGTATAATTCAGGACATTTACAGCAATTCAATTGCTTCTAATGCCGATCTCTCCGACAGAATTATATTAGCCTGCCACAATGATGATGTTCGGGCGAGATTCATACCTACTTAAGTCAAGATATAGCTAAACATCGAGGGGTCGATCAAACAGAAGAGGACATTCGGTGGGAATATGAAGTCGAATAATTAAATTTATTGAATTTCCCTGGTTTTCCGGTACACAAATCAAAACTTAAAATAGGATCTGTTGTTATGCTAGCAGAGCTTTAACAAAGTTGGTATATACATCGATAGGCCTTTGTTTAGTCATGGACAGTTATATGTAGCAGTATCAAGATGTCGAGCGAAGGATGGAATACAAATTCAAAGTGAAAGCAACATAAAAAATGTTGTATGGAAATAAGTTTTATAACTTGAAGTTATTAGGGTCGCAAAGCGGCCCTGGGGGGTTGGGCCGCGTTAGCGGCCAGGGGGGCGAAGCCCCCCTAGTAATATTATATAAATATACTAGGGGGGCTTCGCTCCGGGGCGAACTCGGCACCGGGATAACTTGGCACCAGTTAAAAACTGTTAAAAAATGTATGAGGATCATTATTAAAAGGTAGATCCCGGTCGAGGCTAGGTTAGTGTTAGGAAACGAATTTTTTTTAAAAGAGAAGGTCACCTCGGATTTTTAAGACTATTTCCGTCGCAAAGTCACGTATGATAACTTCGGTAGCGTTTGTTCCGGAAAGTAAATTATAAAAAGATATATAATTTCTTTAATATAGGGTGTTTTTTAGCTGCATGAGAACTTCAAAATGAAATAAAACATTAAAAACCTGACGGAATGTTTTGGTTATAATTTTTTTATGGAAGTACAGTTAAAGGCATTTATGATTTGAACATGACTTCCGGCATGTGACCACCACGACTAATGGTTACGAAGCGCATCCGTTCAGTCCAATTTTTGACCACTTTTTCCAATATTTCTGGCTTTATTTCATAAATGGCTTGCTGAATATTAGCCTCCAATGCTTCTTAGAGTTGTTGGTTTGTTAGCATAAACCATGGATTTAACATACCCCCACAGAAAATAATCTGGAGGTGTCAAATCACACGATCTTGGAGGCCAATTGATAGGACCACGTTTTGAAATAATGTTGTCACCAAATTGTCCTTTCAATAAATTGATGGTTTCGTTGGCTGTGTGGCACGTAGCACCATCCTGTTGGAACCATAAGTTGTCAATGTTTAGCTCTTGAAGTTTTGGAAACAAAAATGTATTGAGCATGTGTCGATATCTCACACCATTCACCGTAACGGTAGCTCCTTCCTCATTTCGAAAGACATATGGACCAATGATGCCGTTGGCGTGTATTCCACACCAAACAGTCAATTTTAATGGATGCAATATGGAGTCTCAAGATAATGTCCCGGATTGGTCTCACTCCATATACGGCAATTTTGTTTGTTCACATACCCATTTAACCAGAAATGTGCCTCGTCACTGAACAAAATTTTATGGTAAAAAAATGGATCCACTTCCAATTGGTTGTGAGCCCAATTTGGTAGCGTTGTTCAATGGTCAATCTATGCATTATCAAATGCCAAACCTTGCTAAACACAAATGTCAAAAAATTGTTTCCATAGCAATCTTGATTCAATTGTTATCCCTATTGAAAGTTCTCATGCAGATAAAAAAACACCCTAAATAATAAATTTTTTATATTTTAATTTTTTTAAAGTTTTTCAACTGGTGCCGAGTCCGCTCCAGAGCCATTTTTGCAGCACTAAACTCCTTAAATACATCCCCTTAGGGCCTTCAAACTCGGCAAATTGTGCTACTGGGAATGGGGTGAATCTCGCATTTTTTTTCGGTACCGGACCATATTATGTCACACATTCAAATATTCTTTATTAGTAATTAATCTACCTTTTAATGACTTTCTCTTTTAAAAAACAAGTCGTTTCCTAACACTAACCTAGCTTCGACCGGGATCCAACCTCATCCAACCTCGACCACCTCATTTTAATAATGATCCTCATATATTTTTTTTAAGTTTTTCAACTGGTGCCAAGTTAGCCCGGAACTGAGTTTCCCCGGTTCCGAGTTATGCCGGTGCCGAGTTTTCCCGGTACCGAGTTGTCCGTGTCCCTGAATTATATTTGTAGATTTCCTGCTATTCGGTACTTTCAATAATATAATGCTGCTTGGCCAAATTGATGTTGATTTTAAAGTATAATTGACTAGCTCCACAGGTGAAGCGTATTTTATAACAGGTAAAACTTGACGAAAGTCACCACCGAAAATAACAAATTTGCCAACAAACGGATTTTTGCATTTACATAAATCTTTCAATCTTTGTGTTTTTGCGTCGCATGGTTTTATTGCCTTGCTTTTGCTTTTGCTTTGCTTTGCTTTGCTTTGCTTTGCTTTGCTTTGCTTTGCTTTGCTTTGCTTTGCTTTGCTTTGCTTTGCTTTGCTTTGCTTTGCTTTGATTCGTCCGTTGATGTGATTATAATGTTGATTTGGTGTCGTCCAATAGCTGTTCTCAGCGTTGCATAAAAACGTTGCATAAAAACGTTGCACAAAAACGTTGCATAAAAACGTTGCATATTTTTCTTATCTTTTTATATATATAGAGTAGATATTTCGGGTTAGTAAAACTAACAATAATAAATTACTTTACATTGTATTTCACTTTTCACTATACAGCTAAAAACCGTTTTCCCGTTACCCTTCGCCATTCCCCTCTGTTACGCGTCTGTTCCTCGTCCAGGCCTCTATCTGACATTGATTGCCGAATTCCATCATTCCACGATCTTCTTGGTCTTCCTCTTTTCTTCTTTCCGAGCGGTATCCATTGATAAACCCGCTTTGGCCATCGTCTCTCTTCCAACCGCATTCAGTTTTCTTTTCATCTCTGCATCAACCGTCCATACCTCACTTCCGTAACACAGGACGGATTCTACCATGACTCGTCCCAAAAGTTTCTTTTTATGTAACGATATGTTTTTGTTCCACCATAGTAAGTTTAAGGATACACAAGTAGTTTATAGTTTATAATATACAACACAAAATTTTGATAAAATACTACATTTTTAGTATCGAAGATTGTCCAATTTTAATAAAATATTTCACGTAGTAACAGAATGATTTCATCGCTTTTCTCCAATAGAACACAATCTGTTAAGTGAAATGATTGCACATCTGGTCCTCTGTTGATCGAGAATGGGGTACCGCAGGGTAATATCCTCGGTTTACTTCTATTCTTAATTTATTTGAATTAACGCGAGAACTATTCTTTTTGCTGATGATACTACCATATCTAGAAGGGGTCCTGACCGAGTCCTGATCCTGATCTGGTCATCAGGGATGCGTGTGGTGATTTATGTGTGTTGCAGTGCTTGTTGCTGGTTTGGCATTTTGTGTCTTCTTCTTCTTCTTCTTATGACTAGGATTTATCCTGTTTGTCTTGCCTCATTCCATTGACGAGGAAAACAAGCTTTGGGCCCATCTCTTAGGCGGTCCCGGTAGTCTTTGCCCCTCGGCAGTCCATCTTTACAAACTTTTGCCAGTCTTCCATCATCCAACGTTCTACATGGCTGTTCCACTCTCGCTTTCTGATCTTGCTCCACTTCACTACGTCTTGTATTTCGCAATCTTCTCTTATTGAAACATTAGTTTTTCTATCGCGGAGTGTTAAATTCGAAATAGATCTTAATACTTTCAACTCTACAGTTCTCATTCGTTGTTTGTTTTTTTCGTTTCCGCTCTCGTTTCTGTTGCGTATTATGTCAATATAGGTCGGATCATTGTCTTATATATCTTAACTATTCCTTTGCGCATAAATTTATTTCTTCATATGGTGTCTCTCAGACATCCTGCTATAGGTGCCGCTTTCATTGATTGATTTCGTACTACTTCTATCAGGCTTCTGTCGCTTCACAACCGTGGTTATATATACGATTTTTTCCACTACTAGGTTTATTACAATTCTTTTAATTTTTGTTAATACAAAATATTCTAATTTAAAATATTTATTTTAAATAAATTATAAAACAAATGACAGTCTTTTGTTTTCTTGATTTGACATTCTTGAAAATTTTAAATTAATTGTGATTAAAAGTTGAAATTTGAAGTTTATGAGCCGTTTAGTGAGTTTTTTTTAACTGTTTTGTAATAGAAAATCTACTACCGGAAAATCCTTTGTGTTTTCGCATTGAATTTTATTAGTAAATTAAATAAATCGTGGTTCGTCAAATTAACAAAAGATGGCGCTGTCACTATCTGTCACATTAATTAGAATTTAATAAAAAATTTAAAATTCAATTAATCTGTTAATAAAGCGTTTTTAATAGTTTAAATACAATTAAATAGCATCTCTTGATTATTCTAAATCATCTTATAACAACATTTTTCTTTAAAATAGTCCCCAAATTATCGAAAAATATCATTTTGTTCATTATTAACTAGTAGTTAATAATGGAAAAATTGTTGACCACTAGTCTATAACATGTCACTTCTGGAGCTTCATACCTAAGTAAAAATGATCGCCTATATGACTAGTAGTGGAAAAAATACATTAACCAATAAATTATTGATTGGTTTAGAAGTTGAGATTAATAGCATTACCACCATAAAAAGTTGGCAACTGGATCGAAGGTAAATACGTACCTATAGTCGCATATTGCCCCTGAGTAATGCCGATGGCCAAACAACCACATCAATCAAGCCCCAGACCAATCGTGCCCCAACTAGTCATAATTTATTCATAATGATAAATAAACATAATATTTACCTGAGCTATAGGAGTTGTTGATTTATATTGAAATGCACTGTTGGAAAGATCTACTTCAACAGGAAACAAAGATGGTCCCGATAAGAGAGTTATTGTATTTGTATGTAAGTTTGATAATTCTTTAATGATTTTAGCTAATTGGCCTCCAAGACTTTGCACGTGCTTATTTTCCAGAAGTTCCATTTTAACTAAAACATCAGCTCTCAGTTTTGCAAATCGAACTCTTGCCACTTGTCGACAGCGTAGTATTAATCTGTGTTAATAAAATACACATAAAGTTATTTAAAAAATAATAAGTTTTTATTTCAACATAACCTATATTCATAATTTCCAGTTTCAACTCTATACAATGGTTCTTGTAAAGCTGCGTAACTGCATTCTTCATCGTCCATTTCTTTTACTTTTAAACAGTATGCTAAATACTCAAACTTAGCATCGGCGTATTTCTTTACCGTTAATCTTGTATCTGGAATTGCTTTATGGAGATAAGTTCCCATATCCGAGAGCACCTATAAACTGGATAAAATTAGTTCTTCTTCAAAGTATTACTTTAAGGCAACTTACCGGTTTAACTTTTTTAACCATTTCATGGCCTATTTTATCCATATGTCTATGTTGCTCTCCAAATAAACGAAAAGCCTCACTAGCACGAGGTTGAGGTTCCCTCACGGCTATATTTGAAAATATATCACCCATTGCTTTTACTACTTGCAACAGTTCTAAGTGTGCCTGAATTTTGGAATTATAAACTTATTTTATTTTGTTTAATTATTTTTTAATTACCTGTAAAACCCTTTTACAGTGCTCTACCAAATTTTTATACGTAACTTCTGTTTCTTGTAATTCTTGCAATTTCTTTACCAATGTGTCGTTACAAAGAATGGCTCTAGAAAGACCTAGCGCATCTGCAGTTGACGAACTCATATTTTCCACTAATCGATGTTTAACTTTTTTTAATACTATATCTAGACTTTTTCCCTGTTTTGGATCAGCATGCAGTTTGTTGTAATTAATTATAACTTCGTCCTAAAAACATTCATCTGTTATACAAATTATAAATTTTTAGTAGATAAATTTTACTTTTGTGGCTTGAATCATTTTTGCAACTTCAACCTTAGTTTTTCCTTTAACAGACTGATTATTAACAGCAACTAATTCGTCTCCGGATTGAAGTGTCCCATCTCTAGCAGCCGCTGTATTATCAAATATTTGCACAATATACAAACACGGACATAGAGGTGCCCCGCCGCCTATGCTGATTCCAATTAAATTATTTTCATCTTTTTTAATCACTACATTTCCCGATGTGATTGTCATTCCTCTATAATATAAAAAATAAATTAATTTAAGGTATTTGTACCTACAGAATAATGTACCTATTCATTATTTTATAATGCTAGCAATAAAACTACAGTTATTTCAAGAATCTATAATTTTTAATTTTTGAAGATATATACAAAAAATATCAGTTTACAATGTATTTGGTGTTACAACTCACTAATCGAGGGTGTCTAAATGCTACTCTAGATATTATGTACTAATTGGGACAATCGGTTGAACTAACGTGCAAATATTTTGTGCTCCCGTAAAGAAAATTTAATCAGCCATGCTTTTGTAATTTTCGAATTACGAGTAGGTACTATAATATTTGCTAATATTGCTACACAAAATGTATATCTAACAATAATAATACGAATTCTTAACTTACAAAGTGTTTTGTTTTAATGATTCTTCTTCAGAACACGAATTATCGTAGTTTTCATTATCATTAAACACCATTGCAGTGCATTGTTCAACACTAGACACTAATTGTTTTCTATTAACTAAACTTGATCCCAACTGGTTCCCAATCATTTCAAAAAGATATTAGTATACTAAATACCGAGTGCACCTATAAAAACAACTTTAATACGTAAGTAGAGGGGCTATGTCGTAACTGAAGCATTTTTGTAAGTCAGAATTTAATTAATTATGGTCGAAACGAAACTTCATTTACACACTTACAATACTTGAAATTTAAACAAGTTTTATGTGGAATATTAAAGACTGTCATTTTAACTGTGTCATGATATATTTTAAATTTTTATCAATTGTTCGTTTTTGATATAAAATCGCTAATTAACATAATCAAAATATTAATCCGTTATCAAAACCGATTAAAGATTATATCATTGGATTCGAAAAATTCTCCTCTTTCCGTTAAAAAAACATCATTGCTGTATCTATACCAATTTTGAGCTGTAAATGAAGTATTGAAATAGTATTACTTGAAATCGCACCCTTAATAGGTTTTGCTTTGCATATTTAATATGCAAATTAGTATTTAGGTAATATCATTATCAGGAGCTTGGACGGTGATGTAGTCATACACAATATTCGAGACGCTTCATCGGTAGTAAATTATTCATGATATCAGTGAATAGAGACTTGTTCGCTAACACTCAACGCAAAGATGAACAACAATAAACCGCGTATCAAAATCTTGATTAATCAAATCCGGACTTGGAAATTTTTCGCTTAAAAGTGCACCAGTTCCTACATAGCCCTTTTACTTACTTGCACATAATTCATTCAATTTTCTTTAAACCTCATATTACTCTTTACGTTCGTATAAACTTGATAACATTGCACTACACCATTTCCAGCTTTAATTCAGAAAGCGTTAATTGCAGTCATGGATGTCCATAGATAGCTATATGGTAGGCCAAATACCGGGGTGGGTCGTAGAGCTAAGCAGATGGGTTAAGCTGAACGTCGAACGGCTTCTACGAGTTAACCAGAAGGGTAGCCGTAAAGCTGGAACTACCGATTAATATAATTTGTAGAAGACACGTTAAGCTGGCGGTCCCCCGACTGGATTTAAAACAACTACCTATAGTCCAAAATCGATCTGCCGACTACACTCGCCAATCCGTCTAGCCAGAGTGGCAAGAATATAAAATATTAAGAGCTTTATGGCGTTTATTAATACGTTAGCCGCCAGGTGCATTAAATTTAACTCACACTAACATTATAAACAATAGACTATTTTTAAGCGTGGCGGTGGCTGATAAAATTTACCAACTAAAGAAAAATCGCAAAGTCGACGTCCTAAAAGTCCACAACCAAATACCTAGGTAATTATTTTTATTGGAAGTAATTGAATTATAATACTGGTTATTTACCCAACCAACGGCACAATTCCGTTTTGTAGCCCTCCCCTACACAATATAAAAAAATTAAACTTTTAAATTCACTTTCTTATCTTACATTACTTGCGACGGGTGTCCCAAAATATGGTGTTTTAGTTACTGATGTACCGTAAATTAATATTCTTATTTTATAAAATTAATATCTTCTTTTTCGGTATATTTTGCTACTGAACACCTAGCTTTTCAAACTACTAGTACATTTACCCTATGTTAGAAAAACATGTTCTAATAACTAATCCGTCCCTGTTTTCTATTTCCACCGGATATTAAATATTAATCTTTTCTTTGTACTTTCATGGTGTACGATAATTTATGACGATTTTAGTATTAGATTTTAACATTAAAATTAAATTAAATAATTATTATTGTTTAAATTTCGTTTACCATTATTGCTTTATGCTTGCTTTAGAGGTATAGAATAGTTTATAGTTTTTGAAGTAATATATCTTTCTAGATTGTATCATCATTTTACGTATTCCATTTGGTTATGTCAATACTGATAATAATTACAATCAGCTACACATATTGAGGTAGCGGTTGTTAAGTTTTAATGATTTCTTGTATGCATTCAATAGGGGCACTATCGAATATTTAAATTTAAAGAACCATTTTTACGTTAGTTAAATAATTATTATTTAAAATTTATACAGTAGGTACTTAATTAATAGAAGCATCTATGTAAAAACCATCAACATAAATTAATGAAATATTTGAAAAAGTATAAATTGAATCTTTCTTTACCGCAACTAAAAAGTTGGTTATAACCACATAATATGTTAATTAATTTATTCAGCATTTATATATTTACTATCTTTATATTACTTTTACAATAAAATTGTAAAAGAATATTTATATATTACAAATTTTGTAATATACTTACTTACTTTTTTCGTTAGCATATTGTACAATACAACGAAAACAATGCAAAGTAAAGGTAAGTGTACCTTGAAAGTAAGTACGTAAGTATAATATAACACTGTTCAATTTAATGTTAAAAAATGTTTAAATTAAATTATAGGTACAAGTAAATACAAAGCTAAAGTAAAACGTACAATTTATCCTCTTCTAAAAAATAGTCGTCGTCATAATACATTTTTTCTCAATTAAAATATATTCACAACAATCATGTCACAGAAAAGCTAAGCTTTCAAATAAAAAACATATAATGGCGTCTTGTGACGACGTCGACGTCGTTCAATACTGACAGTTACAAAATTTTACGTGTTACGTGTCTACATCTATGGAAATAATGTAAAAAGTTAAAATTTTCAATATTCTCTTTTATACGGGGTGTTTATAATGAGAGTTTCAATTAGGGAAACAGTATCTGAAAAATAATATACCGTCGAATGGGGCAACATTGGCCCAATTTTATACAAATTATTTGAAATATTTAGTAATAAATTATATAGCACCAACTGTACAAAGCATCTAATATTTTTTAATTTATTGGTAGGGGTATATCTATATGTTTTAAAGTTCAATTTATTTTTTTCATGTCACAATTGCGAAAAAAAAATTGTTTTTGAAGTGGGCCAAAGTTACCTTGACATGGGGTAACTTTAGCCCAAACATGTTTTTCGGGGCTTGTGTTAAAGATAGTCTAAAATAAAAGCTAACAGTTGATTTTATAAACAACTAGACCCTGTAGGTAATTAAAAATAACAGTTTTATGTGATTAGTAAGAAAAACATAGAGAAAAATGTCAAGCAAACTGCATTTTAAAGAAAACTTTAGAAATAATAATATTTTTTTAAAACTAATATGATAAATAGGTATCTACCTAGATTTTTAATAAAAACCAAATATTTTTAATTTAAACGCAAACTCTTCTTCCTATATAATTTCTTTTTCTTTCCCAAAAAATAACTGGAGCTCAAACATAATTATCGAGCTCCGGGACTTTATATTGATTTCTTTTGGAAACCATTATGGGTTCTGGTATTTTGTCAATAACATCATCCCAGCTGTAATTGATAGCATCTTTTTTTTCGGCCACCTTCAAAATTTCAGGCTCTTCTCTAGACAGTCAACTGTTGGTCCTTGTTCTGAAATAGCAATAACTTTGCCAGGGTATTTATTTTCGTTAAACAAAACCACAACAAAGTCGCCCATGCTTAATCCATTGGGATTTATCCTCAATTTCGGGTTTTCTTTGACCACTTCTATCACTTCTTCAAAATCAGAATATGTCTCACTTTCTTTATCAGAATTTAAATTGATTTTAGCTTGGGCCAATGTTGCCCCAATATCTGGGCCAATGTTGCCTTGTCTTGGTTATTCATTCGTCACAGACCACCGGATTATAATTAAATTGAAAAATCTTGATAAATCACCTAATTATTAACTTAAAATAAGATATTAATGGCTTAACTGTGTTGTTCCTAATTTTAAAAATTGCGTTTGAGGAAGAAGTTGCCACGTGTCGATTACTGATGAATAACTCGATTGACGATTTCACGACCTGCACGAGAAATCAGACAGAAAGTACTGTTCCAATTTGTGGTTCCCCGCATTTTTGTGGTCTTCTCCTATCTGCTGACGCAAAACTTAAAAAATTATCGTTTCATTTACGATCTCTATACTACAAGCAAACATTTTTTGTCAGGTGGGCCAATGTTGTCCTTAAAGGGCCAATGTTGCCCCATCGTACGGTACCTAATATACACGTATTATATAGCGTAGTGACCATATCTCTATAATATGATTGTTTGAATTCGGAGTGCGAAGCTACATTTTTAGAACGATTTAAGCCAGTCTTCAGGTTTAGAGGCATAAATTATGAACGATTTGTCAAGCTCAATAAAAACAAAACCAAAATATTTTTACAACATATTTATTGATATTTTGAGAAAATACAAAAAAAATTTTAAAACAAAAAATGAAAATTAAAGACGTTATTAGCTGGTAAAGTTGGGGATAAACAAGGGGTTAAATTGAAAATTTAAATAAATTAATTAAATAGTAAGAATATTTTATAACCCCTAGCTTCCTAGCTAATGCCCGGGATACACGAGGCTAGTGTTTCAAGTCAGGATAGTAAACTAATGCTAGTAAGCTAGTAATTATGAGTAATTATAGCCTCGTGTAGACAGAACTAGCTTCGTTTTCAAGCCAGCAAGCTAGTGAAAATGTTAGTAGGGTAGTACGTCAAGCCAGGATAGTTTAATAGGATTGGGTTCTATTATTTTAGGGATAACATTATCTTAGGGGGGCATGAAGTGTTCGGATATTTTAATCTAATTATATCTAAGCTTCAACTTTGGTCTTAGAGGGTAATTGTCGGAAATGTGCTATCTTTTTCTCGACTACAAGAAATAATTAAAAATTAAGAGCTGGACAAAGATATGAAAACTGATATATCAGCTCATTTGGAAGCGTTGCAAACAGAATTTCACCGATATTACAGAGACGTTAATTCAGAATCACCAATATGGCACATGATCAGAAATCCATTTTTGGTCAAGTTCTGCAATTACCAGAAGATGTCCAAGAAGAATTTCTGGAAATGAAGGCAGATTTGACAATGAAAGATGACTTTCACCTCTTGACTTTGGAGAAATTTTGGATAAAACGCTTTCTCCTTAATCCAAAAGTTGCCACTCTTGCCTTGCGAATATTTCTGCCATTTTCTTCGACTTCCTTATGTGAAACCAGATTTTCAGCATTAGTGCAAATTAAGACTAAGCAGCGAAATCGTCTTGCAGTCGATAATGATTTGATGATAGCTCTGTCAAAAACAGAACCTGATATCGACCAACTGGTTCAAAAAATGCAGGCGCAAACATCCCATTAATAAATAATAAATCGTGTGAAATAAATATCGTAAAAATAATTTGTGTTTTTTATTGAAGCAATGAAGAAAAATATAGGGGGGGCATGAAAATTTTTTTTATAATCCGGGGGGCACCATGCAAGAAAGGTTGGGAAACCCTGGTCTAGTGCATAGTGTTGAAGTTCTTTTATATTGAAAAATGCCGAAATTAACTAATGTTGTTAATTTAAAATTTGTACAATTTCATCTTATAAAAGCAAGCCTATGCGTAATTCATCACTTCAAAAAATGTGTGCTGAGTTGAATACAATCGGCACAATAATGACTATTACTGATATTAAAAATAATATTAAAAATTTAAGAGCAACATATTGCCAAACGTTGTCAAAAATTGAAAAATAAACCAGGTTTTTCTTTTCTTTTTCAAAAAAAACTGCAACGATACTGACATATTACTGTAATATTACTAGCATCGTGTAGACCACCTAGCCTGTGTCAAGCTAGGATAGTAAGCCAGCACAGAGAAAAATTTTTTCTCTCGCATCAATTTGAAGTAAATTTTACTAAATTTGAAATACATTTTACTTCAATTGATATTATTTTTACTTCAAATTGAAGCGAGCTCGATTTGCACTTCAATTTGAAGTAAAAATTATTTCAAAACACCAAAAATTTTTCGCTGTGAGGATAGTGGCTGGAAATAACTAGCTTGCTATCCTGGCTTGAAACACTAGCCTCGTGTATCCCGGGCATAAGAGAAAACGCAAAAATGCATGGTTTGAAAAAAAAAATGCATTTTTGTACTTTTTTTCATACTAAAAGTATTAATTTTTTAAAATATATTAAATAAAATAGTTTAGATACAAAAGTGAATGGGTGATAGTGAATACAGACAGAATGAGACCACCCGTATCAGCAATTTTTTTCAAGAACGATTATTCGTAGAGTTGCGTTAAAAAAATTTATTATAAAAGCCGTATGTAATAAAGGATCGAATGGTGATATTATTATTTCTCGGAAAGGTCGTCATCCCGAGTAGTTTGCTCCAAAAACTTCAGAATTTTAAATGGCATCATAGGTCAAAAATGGTATCGTTGAAAAGATCTTTAGAAATAAGCAAGCTTTGTAGGAAAAATTATTGTATTACTCCCACCTCTTTTAAGTAATATTCGATTGTATACGGGTGAATGAGACAGAGAGAGAATGAGAGACGGTCATTTCCTTGCAGCTAACGCAGTTGGATGTGAATGCGGGGTACCGGGTTCAAACCTGGAGAGAGTCAAACTTTCTTATGACCAAGTCTCCGTGCTTCGGAGAGCACGTTAAACCGGCGGTCCCCCTAAGTTGACGAATTGCCACCGTTAACAAAAAACAGGGCTATATGCATATCTGAAGGTTAGCCTAGCAAGCTGCTACTGGATGTAAAACAACTATAGTCCAAAAATCGATATGCGGACTACTCACCAACCCGTCTGGCCAGTGTGGTGAGTTATGGCCAAAACCTCCATTACTGGAGATTTTTTTCAAAATCGGTAGGTCGTCGAGAGTTGGGTCAAAATGATTTCTTATAAAAGTCGTATAAAGAATCGAATGATGATATTATTATTTCTCGGAAAGGTCGTCATCCCGAGTAGTTTGCTGCAGAAACTTCAGAATTTTAAATGGCACTATAAGTAGGTATAGGTCAAAAGTAGTAGTATTGTTGAAAAGATCTTGCAAAAATAAGCAAGTTTTGTAGGGAAAATTATTTTATTACTCCCACTCCTTTTAAGTAATATTCGATTGTATACTACGAGTGAATGAAACCACCCGTATCAGTCATTTTTTTCAAAAACGATAAGTCGTAGAGAGTTGGGTCAAAAAAATGTATCACAAAAGCCGTAATAAAGAATAGAATAGTGATATTATTATTTCTCGGAAAGGTCGGCATCCCGAGTAATTTGCTCCAGAATTTTAAATGGCACACCATAAGTCAAAAGTGATATTGTTGAAAAGATCTTGCAAAAATACGTAAGTTTTATAAGTTATTTTTTTAACTATACCACTCCTTTTAAGTAATATTCGATTGAAGTTGTGCCATTTAAAATTCCGGAGTTTCTGGAGCAAATTACTCGGGATTCCGACCTTTCCGAGAAATAATAATATCACCATTTTATTCTTTATTAAGCCCGTGTCTCACGGTCAATATTTCCATCTATATTTTGATGATAATTTTTATCAAAACCGTTTTGACCATGGGACAGGTCATTTTGATAAAAATTTATAACCTGTCAAACGATGCTTCTATTTTAATGACGTCACATCAATATGTTGACGGAATACGACCGTTTCTATAATTTTGATCATATTGATGAAACAATGGTTTTGATTGGTTGATGTGCTTTGTTTGTGGTCGTTTTCGAACGAACAAGTTTTAACTTTTAACCTCACTTAACCTCAAGGCTGGTTCAAAGTTGAGCTGAGCTTAAGCTTCTATTGTAAAACCGGCCCTTATAAATTTTGATCAAAACCTTAGAATATTATAGCTAAGGAAGGACTACTTGCATAATTCCATATGCATAAAAAGCGAGACAAAAATCGTGGGTAGAAGCTCCGCCCAGGACACTAACTTCTAACTCAGTGACTCATAATTATTATATTTTAAATTGTTATAATGATTTGTTGTAGTGTTTTTGGGACTTCTAAGACCAAGAAAAATGTTAAAAATGGTATAACTTGGCATACGTAAGTACTTGGAGTTATGTAAATAATTTTATAACAAAAATATAAATTTGTGAGGTTATTACCACAATGTGCTTAAATCATAGGCGTACAGTGATTCTATATATTTACATTAAATATCGTTTTTATAATTTAGATTTCCAAAAAAATGAGATGAGAAAGATTATTTTTGGTTAAAAAAAATGAAAATGCCGTAATATTGGTCTCCAACTCCATCGTCACGCTTGTGTTCAAAACATTTTACTGACGACCTTTGCCAATATTTTTATGCTACGCCACTGACAAAGCCGCCATAGGACACTACTTTTACTCGCATTTTGTATTCAAGTAGTCCTTCCTTAGCTATATATTCTAAGATCAAAACATATTTATTGACGTCAGATCTATTTAAAGATCTGTTTAAATTTTATTTCCTTCTATAATAATAGACCGTAAACGGTAATACTACTAATTGTTTAGTAGTTTCAGTGTGAAATTTGTGATTACAAATGTAAATAAATGGACAATTATTAAAAACATCACTTTAAAACTCATACAGGCGAAAAGCCGTTTTTAAATTACCACATTTAGTGGTAAAGTTAACAAATTAATTATTTAATATATAACCTAAAAATGAAATTGCTCAATTTTTCATTACTAATATTAATATGTATAGGTACATGATATAAAGTAAAATAAGTAAAACTGTTTTTAAACTTCCCTAATGTGCACATTTATTGTCACAAATTATATAGAGGAGAAGGTCCAAATATCGGCTAGGGTCTAAAATCCGCCTAGCAGTGGTTGACGTACTTCGAAGGGCTGCAACCAGGCCCGTAGCCAGGGGGGGGGGCACGTGCCCCCTGGCTACGGGCTTTATTTTTATAATATCGACACCCACAAGGAACAAAGCCGTGTAACGAATTTTAGTTCTGTTGCATAAACTTCTCCACAAATAATTACTCAAATATTCTGAGTACGGCCCAGACTTAATTTTCCAGATATTTTAATATCTGCTACATGTTACTGACCTTCGAATTTACATTTGGTTAGGGCTGTCATGTGATACGCGCTTGGAGGTAGAAGAGGAGACGCGAGGTAACGGGATTGAGTGCCTGGCAATCATAGAAAACGGTCGAGAGAATATTTAAGTGCGTAAAAACATCATTTTTGGCGGAAATCTTTGAGTGACGTCATTGAAGTTTATATCATTGTGACCAGTGATTTTTGGCGGTCCTGTACGTGTATTTGGGATACCACCGGTACACAGTAGCATTTTTCTGTATCCACATGTGGCAGACGCTATCGTGCTCACGCGCATTTCTCTCGACGCAGGCATTTTCTGATTCGTATCAGCTCGAGCTCACTCGTGAAGGCTCGATTCTTTGTTGACAAACACGGACCAAAATTTAACTTTTTTGGGTTATGGTCAACTGTTTCACCATTTACATCTATCCAACTTTAGGGGGAGTACGGGACACTTGAACCCATTTTCCTTTTTCATTTTTTTTCTCAGGTTTATCAACTTACTAGACTCGCGTCGTTTGGGCTTTCGAAAGTTTAGACATTTTGGAATAAATATCCATTAAAGTTTTTTAAATAATCTTTATCTACCCACTGTGACACCATTAATAAAAAAAAGAAGAAAATGAGTCAAATCTCCCCAACCATCGGGAGAGATGAACCACCGATTAGGGATACTTGACCATACCATGTTTATTAAATAAATAATGGTTCACTTGAGCAATTACAATACTTTTATTAGAAAATAGGGAAGTGTAGTCCTCTACAAACATTAATAATAGGTAAATATATTAAAAAACAAATAACACTAATTAATTCTACATTGTGTAGGGACCTTCGCTTACGGTAGGTAACAATAGGTATAGGGAATACACTTAAAACCTCGCTTAAAACTAAATACAAGAATTTGGTAAGATTTGTTTAATTATTAATAAATTACGAATTAAGGAATAATTATAATGTTATATTTGAGCTTTCGATCTTGTCTTAAGATCTTCGTCAGAAAATGCAAGATCGAAAGCTCAAATATAACATTATAATTATTCCTTAATTCGTAATTTATTAATAATTAAACAAATTTATTTTCACGAATTAATAATAAACCAATTTTGAATTTGGTAAGATGCTAAAATTGTCAAAAACGTTCAAATACTGCAATTAGGACAATAAAAAATCTCTTTGTCTGCTTTAGTCAAACCAACACAAGCTTCATGAAATACTTCTTGCATATAGCACATTGTCGCAAGTCCAACATATCATCAGTTTCACAAATATAGCAAAACCAATTTGCATCAGGTGTTTCCACTTCATTCTGTTGTCCGAATCATCACAAATCTGCCCTAGGTTAGAGGCTTTCAAAACTACTGGACTGCAAAATGTTTCTTTTGAAACTTTCTTTTTTTTGAATAATTTTTTCTATTGAAGCTTGTGGCTCTTGATAAACTTGTAGCTTCTGGGGTTCTTAAGCTTATTTCGGGATTACTAATAAAAAATCCGCAAAGCCAGTCATGTCCAGCTGAATTACTTGTTTCCCAACTATCAGGTATTTTCTTTTTATTTGCTTTTGCGAAATCACATGCAAAACTCAACGCTGCCTTTCGGGATAGTCCATAATTCATTTTACTGCACGTTACCAAATAATCGACTAACATTTTTTCTTCAGCTAGATTAAATATTTGAGTGTTTTTATATTGACTACCCATTTTTTCAATTTTTTCTACCCTTCCACCGTCATTCAGGTATCTTCGCAGGGTAGTCCGATCAATATTATATTTAATTGCTGTTTTTCTAATCGAACTACCACCCTTGATTTCCTGCACTGCATTTTTTATAGTTTCGGCCGAAAAATGTACTCTTTCGAAACTGCCTACCTTTCTTTTATACTAAAATTATCCGACCAAGGGACACATGAACCATGGTTCATCTGTCCCCAAAATATTTGGTTCAAGTCTCCCACCCTACACCTTCATCAATAAATATTACCCTAACATAAAAAGTTGTAAAGGTATTGAAAGTAACCTTCACAAATCATTAGAGCAATTATTAAGGCACACTATATGGATCAAAATAGCATTACTTACCTCCTTTGTACTTATAAAAAAATCACTTTAGGTGAATTCTAACAAAGTGAGGTTTTAAGTTCGAAAAACGCAAAATGTCTGTCCTAACTAAACGGCACGGCGTATTACACTCATGTGTCGTATGGTAATGAATCAACTGACAGGCAATCTTTCCAACCTTGTCGCCACTAAATTCGCGCCAATTTTAAGTTGAAATATGCCAGTGGTTCATGTCTCCCATATGGTCATGTGTCCCGTACTCCCCCTACTTTAACATCATTTCAACATCATTCCAACCGTTCCAGCAACTGTATCTGCACTTTTTTATAATCGAAGCCAGTTTGACAAGTGCGCCTGGAGTTGCGAAGCTGTCCAGGTGCTTCTGTGTTAATTAATACGAATGCCAGTCCTCATTCAACTAGAGGAAACGTCGGTCGCAAGTGGCATACTTGTCACCATTTTAAGATCTTCCAAGAGCTCTTGGGGTGAGTTATCATTTTTTATATCCATTTTGTCTCTGACGTGTGTTGTTGTCAACACCATTATTAATATAGAACTGTGTATTTGTTGTTGCGAACGCTTGTTTGACAGTAAAGTCAGTGGCAGCGCCGTTCCTAGGGGGTGTTGCGCCTGCATGCAAGAAATTTTTTCCGCCCTTTATGCTAGATGAGCTATGAAAAATCAACCCGGAAATTGTCTGATGAGCAAAAAAAAAGGTCAAAGATTTTCTCTGTATCTAAAAAAAAAAAATTCTTATCTCTCTCCAAAATGCCGCCCCTTACTTTTGCCGCCTGCATGCGGGGCATGCACTGCATACCCGGTAGGAACGGCCCTGGTCAGTGGGCTGTGTTTTATTAATAACCAGCCGGTTTGGTTGCTATTGTTTGTAAGCAGAGAGCACGTCTCTAATTTTGTAATTTGTTTCATTATACACTTGTTAAGATCACTGTGTTTTTTTCTACCCCTGGCTACAGAGTTTATTTCAAAACCTACGGTCCCCGCTTTCCACACGAATTGCGAGCGAGCCTACATTTACCATCGTGGCCAACAAAACCTGAGAGTTTCTCGGGATTGTTTCGAACGCTGCACTCCGATTGGGTTAACTCTCCCATTAGGGGTTACCTTTCAGAGGGTGGTGTTAGTGACAGCCGTAACTCGTGTTAGGTCATTTTTGAGTTATGACTACCGCTGTAATCCTTGGAAAAATACCTTTTTTTTTGGTAAAAAAATTTTTAATTTACGATCAATAATTCCGGAGATAATCAGTGAAACAAAGTTGTATCTCAATGTTATTACATTGGAGAAATAAATTTCAAATGACTCTCCTGAAAAATCGGTAAAAATGAGTTACGGCTTTGTTCCTTGGGGGTGTCGATATGTAAGTACATAGGTTCGATGTATAACCCTTCCAGCTATACATATATATTTTTGCAACAACTTTTATGCTTATAGTTCAATAGTTACATGTGAAAAATAAAGTGGTAGTCAAAATTTGGACCTTCTCCTCTCCTTAAAAACGGCTTTTCGCCTGTATGAGTTTAAAAGTTAATTAGCTGGTCGTCGTTTTGTCGACGAGTTTTTTTTTCTTAATTAATTCGATCGGTATTAATTAACAAATAAAGTACGTACGGCGCCACGCGCTGATGGTTAACAAAAAAAATAGTAAAAATAGTAAATAGTAAAGTGATTTTTTTAATAACCCTCATGCGACTGGATCGGGGTACCGGGTACTTTTTCGACTTTGCCGTCGAATATCTCTACTTGTATTTGTCACAGCGACCTGAGACTTTGTGACATCTTATAAAAAATAGTTCTTAACATATTAAAGCCATTTTGGAAGTTACTGCATTTTAGCAAATGCACTTTTTTCCCGATAATAAAAAAGTATACCTATATCACGCGAATGGGGTACCGGGTACCTTTCAACTTACATTCTCACAATTTGGAACTAAAAACGGATTATTATATTTAAAACAGGTAACTAATTTCAGTTTAAACAAAGTAGAATGTATTTAGGCTTATACTTTTCTATTAGAACAATGTTTTCAACAGTTAAAAATTCAAATTCAAAAATATTTATGAAATTTTTACAAAATTTTTTCTACGAAATTTTACAAAACTTTTTGAATGTACTGACCACATACAGATTTGTTATAATAGTGTAAAACATTTACGTGTTTTTTTTTTAATTCTTTTTGATCAGTTTTACACAGATGATTGACACCTTTGTGTAATTGTCTACTATGTCGATCTTTAAGCGATCCTAAAAGCTGTGCTGCAGTTATACAAGTTAAATTCCGAATATTTTCCAATATATTTAATGACAAGAATAACAGATAATAGGAGTAGATAAACAATAATTCTGAAAGGACTACATTTTGATTTAAGTGACAAAATATTTATAGTAAGTGAAATACTACCATTGGTAAATTTAATTTGAAAGTTTTCTTGGACATAAAACAATCGTTTCTCTTTCTACTTCTTTCAAATACAAATTATTTTTCTTCCTTATTGTCGAAAAGGGCTTTCATTTTTTTTTTTTATCAAATTTTTCAGATTTACATTTCTGCAGAAGACACGCGGTATATTGGTTTTATTTTCTTGAGCTGTGTTTCTATACATTTTTCCAGAAGCTAATTTGAAAATAGGGCACACTCATTCTTACTTTTTGAATGCCCAATTATGTAGGAAACGAGTGGCATTTTTACAAGTACTAAGCTAATTTATTTATTTAATTAACAGACTTTATAAACAAGAATGTGATTATAAATGGCGTAATATGATATTAATACACATTAAAAATATAAATAATAGCTGCAAAACCCTAATAATTGCAAAAAAAAGTACAGAAAACACTGAACTACATATAAACTATACCGGGGTACCGGGTACCTCGTTCGAGTGATGTTTAATCTTAAATTTAACAATTTAATCTTAACCATGTAAATTTTGCAATTTAATCTTAACCATGTAAAATTCATTTTCTTTTCGGGTACTAGCACCTCAACGAATTAATTCATCAAATAACAGCATCCAACTTATCACATGAGAGGCAGAATGTTTAAAATTACAAATTGACTTTTGTAATTTCAATCAAGAATTATATTTACTAAACAAAATTAAGTATATCAGGTTAAATAGGTGTTAGCAAAAATAAGTGTAACATAGTTAAAATAGTGACAACGCAGACAGAAAAATGTAATATTAAGGTTAACTTTACTATAGAAGTCGCAATTTAATTAAGAAACAAACTTGAATAGTCATAACAAACCTACATTAAACAGATGACAAGGGAAATGGGAAATACAAAATAGCAGAATAGGCACTGACCTAGTACCTATTTGTTTATTGTTAACTGTATATAAATAGAATAGCAATTTTATAATAAATAAGTATTAAATCAGATTCGTTGGTGTTCACTACTCCAAAGTTGTTACTGCCAGTGGAAGCTGGTGGTAACAACAACCTCAGTAATATGTTGTATTTTTATTCAGTCACATGAGGGATAATTGTCCTTTTATTTACATTTGTAATCACAAATTTCACACTGAAACTACTAAACAAGTAATAGTATTACCGTTTACGGTCTATTATTATAGAAGGAAATAAAATGTATCTACTTCCGGGAGATAAGTGCGTACTTAGCTCCACCAAATGGTGCGGATATGACGGCAATTACTTTGTTCAATACAATACAATACACAAAAACTGTACAATTTTATCATTAACTTCCCCGATTCGGACGAAGTAGTAACGACATTTGAATATTTTGCAGAATATTCGTCCACTAAGTTCTGCACTTCCGCAAAATCGCCGGTCATTTCTTGCAAGCACATAAATACTTGCGGTATCAATTTGTGCATACTCTTCTTTTGTACAAGAACCACTTTCGCTCCTTAGTGAGTCAATGTCCTATCGATAGTGGACTAATACTAGCACCCTGTTTGATCTGTATTGAATGTGGAAATAAATTGGCGAGCCTGGATGTAGAAATCTACAGCAACAGCCAAGATTTCACCCATCGACACTGATTCAACTTCCGATACGAATTTCGTAATTTCAGGGTTGCCACAGAGTTCTAAGCAAGAAGTGAGTGAAAAAAGTGTATAAATTTAATAAAAAAGTGAAAAAAGTGTATAGCAATTTTGAAAAAAATGACGTGTAAAAATATTTTCACGTAATTAAATTATTTTATTTATATAAATTAACATAAATATTATAAGTTAGCGATCAAGAAAATTTTGGTTTCTTAGTAAAAAAGTTTGTTATTATTTGATCTTTCCATTTAAAGACTTATTCATAGTCTTCGTAGCTTTTCTTTCTTCACTTCTCAAATTTACAGCACCATCGACAAGGGTTTGTGCGATTCTGATTTTACTTTTTCCAACTCTTTCAGAGTCATCGTACATCTAACAAACACAAACAAAAAGATCTAAAAAAGGTGCCACCAAAACCATTTCAAATGTTTTTAAAAAATTTGAAGATTTTGAATTTATCAGAAAAAATTATCAAAAAAGTAAATTTTTGTAAGGGAAATCATGAAAATAGTGAAAAAAGTGAATTTTTTGTAAGGGAAATCATGGAAAAAGTGAAAAAAGTGAATTTTTTTCAAAAAAGTGAAGAAAAGTGTATAATTTGCAAAAAAAGTGACAAAAGTGAAAAAAGTGTATCTGTGGCAACCCTGTAATTTGTCGTTATCGAATGCAATGTTTCCGTTTGAAGCCCCAAACCCATGAATCCGAAGCCTTGAACTCGAAGTCAGTAAATTGACTTGCAGCAGCCAAGACGTATTGCTGTAAATTCTGTGTCGTAACTTGTTGGTAAATTTTTCGAGCTTCTACGAATCGATCATGTATCCAAGAATCCACGGTTCCGTATTTACCGATTGTGGTTCCACCCGATTTTAAATTTTCCACCCATCTCGGCAAGTGGCCCATTAGTTTGAGGCGAAAGCACCGTTATCTTTGCAGCGTTTTCAAATTCCGATAAGGATTACTTTTGGCCATATTTACAACCTTCATTTTATATGTCGGAGATATAAATTTGTGAGTTTGGCTACCTCCGTAGCCGGCTCATAGTCGTCATCAGAGTCCAAGGGTTCTCCAGCTTCTTTGAAAGCATCCGTGTTGCATTCATCAACCATAATGAGTTCTTCGTCTGTTATAAATACCTGTTAAGAATTACAATATAATAAAAATTTATAATAAAATATTAACTTGTGAAAATATTTTACAATATTAAATTGCATTAGGTACATTATTATATCGCATAACAAGCATCAATAAATTATTTATTCTTTCCTTATCAGATAACTTGAAATAAATTTAAAATAATTTAAAATGTTATAAATACCTATCTAACAGACTCTCCTTGACATGATCAAACGTATCCTCTGTGAGCAATATCGCCTCATCTCCAAGAATTGTTGAAGGTTTGTTGCCGATAAGATCCTCTTTTTCGATATTTTCCAATTATATCAATAGATACATCTTTCATAACAATTTTCTGCAATTCCTTGCTTAGGTCATCTTCTACCGACCATAATTATTAATACTTGGCCATTTGGTAAAATTGATTTTAAATTTATTTGAGTTTATGATTGTCAATTCGTCCCAAGTTCAAGTCTGTTTCAGGTTCAGTCTGCTATGTTTTTCCCTATGTGTGTAGCTCGCTAGGCCAAGACGATTATTGTGTAGTGCATAATTTTCTAAAAGATATAAAACTCACAGAGAACTCTACACGTTCTTATCTTGAAGGCTGAAATGTGATTCTTACTACTTTCACAAAGTAAAGTTGAAATATTATTATCAAAACGATGTTTCCCCAATGTCTCGCATTCTCCTTGTCAATGAGGCCATAAACTGGACAATTACATCCAACGACTTACCTATTTATAAGTTGGATTTATTGTTTGATTGGAGGCGGTCGCAGCATAGTGCTAACGCGAGTTGACTATGAACGCTAAGTACCCGGTTCGAATCCGAGTGAAGTAAGAACTTTATTCTGACCGTCTCCCCTCGGAAGGCAATGGCAAAACCACCGAGAGTAATATGCCAAGAAGAATCCTTAAAATGTTAATGATCTAAATAAGTCCAAAATTGATCTGCGGACTAAGGCAAACCATTAGCATTTCCCTGGTACAGCCTTCTTGGCTAAGTCGGGGGGATCGCCGTACATCCGAAATCGGATAGGCACCTAAAGAAGAAGAAGAATTGTTTGATCAAGTGACTTGAGATTGTTCAAGTGGCCCTAGTAGAGACAGTAATTGTCTTGCAGCTAACGCAGTTAGATGCGAATGCGGGGTACCGGGTTCAAACCTGGAGAGAGTCAAACTTTCTTATGACCTAGGCTCCGTGCTTCGGAGGACACGTTAAGCCGGCAGTTCCCCTGAGTTGACGAATTGCCACCGTTAACAAAAAACAGGGCAACAGGCACATCTGAAGGCAAGCCTAGCAAGCTAAGCTACTCAAGAACTATAGTCCAAAATCGATCTGCGGACTACTCGCCAACCCGTCTGGCCAGCATGATGACTGATGAGTTATGAGAGCCCATGTCCGACACTGGATTGAAAGAGGCTACTAAAGAAAATAGCCCTAAGTGCAAAAAACAATCGAATGATTGCTTAATAAAATGGGACATATTTTTTTCTTGAGTGTAATAGCCTGCCATAGTATATTTCGTGGGTATTCTGCGAAAAAGCACTAAGTCAAAATTTTGCTGTTTTGACTTAATCATGGGGTGTTATTAATTGGTGAACGCTCTATAGTCTGCGAAAACGCACTAAGTCATATCTATTCAAATAACAAAGATAATTTCTGTTGTAAGTCAAAAGCACTTAAATATGTTCAGAGAAAAAGCACTAAGTCGGACTTAGTGCATTTTCCTGGACAAGTTTGAATACTGCTCCGCGTGAAAAAGCATTAAGTCAGACATAATGCATAACAGTGCGCAAGTCAACCTTAGACAGTTGATTATCAAATTTTGATAATCGGGTTTGTTTGTGATAAGATAAATTCGATAAATTGTATATTCCAAAATAATGTGCTATCTGATGACGATGAGAATGATGAGTTAATTATTAATAATGTTTATAATAAAAATAAAAATTTTAAAAATGTAATTAATTAAAAAAAAAATATAATTAATAAAATATTTAATTTTCTTTATTTTGTTGTTATTTGTTATAAATGTAAGAAAATAAATATTATAAATGGAAGAAAAATGTTGCTTAATTTTAATCATAGCTTTTTAGTCAAGGAAAATGCACTAAGTCATACACTCTCTACAGCTTTTCAAAAAAAAGTGACAAAAGGACAAATATTTTTAAATAACAAATAAAGGAATATTGTTGGTGTTAAAGCAATGTATCGTTTGAAACAATTAATTCCTTGATTTCTTAATAAATAGAAAACTAATTTAAACACAAACTTTCAAATTCAATTATCTCAAAACTATGATTATTGACTTAATGCTTTTTCGCAGAATACCGACGATTTTAATCTTTGAAATTTTCAGTTAGTTTTTCCTCGTCTTGTTAATTTTCAGAGCTCTATTTTTAAAATTTTAACCTTTTAAATAGCAAATTGAGTTTGGAAATAAAACCCATTGTTGCATAAAGACCGATAAAAAATACTTACAAGAAAAATTAGGTCAAAATAAATTTTATTAAGACACAATTTATACTTTTTAGCAATCTTACAGAATAATATCAAAACTCTAAACTTTTAAAGCATTTCTTTACTACTCGTGCATCACGTGACTAAAACCAGCCGTGACATAAGCTTGTAGATAAAGCAGAACAAGTTTTCATAAGCAACAATTACAATATTGTTAAAGTATTTATAAATATTAAGTTGTGGTCCTCCAAGTTGGAGGTTCTACGTCGGGCTTGCTTCTCGTCTAGGTAAAAATGTAAAATGCTAACAAACCAAACGCCAATTCGCAAGGTTGGGTATCGGATAACGTCGCAAGATGTTTCAAAACCGACTGTATATATAATATATATAGGGTGTTTTTTTAGCTGCATGAGAACTTTCAATAGGGATAACAATTGAACCAAGATTGCTATGGAAACAGCTTTTGACATTTGTGTTTAGCAAGGTTTGGCATTTGATAATGCATAGATTGACCATTGAACAACGCTACCAAATTGGGCTCACAACCAATTGGAAGTGGATCCATTTTTTTACCGTAAAATTTTGTTCAGTGACGAGGCACATTTCTGGTTAAATGGGTATGTGAACAAACAAAATTGCCGTATATGGAGTGAGACCAATCCGGGACATTATCTTGAGACTCCGGTGAATGGTGTGAGATATCGACACATGCTCAATACATTTTTGTTTCCAAAACTTCAAGAGCTAAACATTGACAACTTATGGTTCCAACAGGATGGTGCTACGTGCCACACAGCCAACGAAACCATCAATTTATTGAAAGGACAATTTGGTGACAACATTATTTCAAAACGTGGTCCTATCAATTGGCCTTCAAGATCGTGTGATTTGACACCTCCAGATTATTTTCTGTGGGGGTATGTTAAATCCATGGTTTATGCTAACAAACCAACAACTCTAGAAGCATTGGAGGCTAATATTCTGCAAGCCATTTATGAAATAAAGCCAGAAATATTGGAAAAAGTGGTCAAAAATTGGACTGAACGGATGCGCTTCGTAACCATTAGTCGTGGTGGTCACATGCCGGAAGTCATGTTCAAATCATAAATGCCTTTAACTGTACTTTCATAAAAAAATTATAACCAAAACATTCCGTCAGGTTTTTAATGTTTTATTTCATTTTGAAGTTCTCATGCAGCTAAAAAAACACCCTATATAAATATTAAGTTGTTTTAATAAATATGTTCTACAGTACCATGCACCATTAAAATTCGCTATAATTTACTAAAATCTTGTGCATTTTCTACCATGCTTTACCCACAAGCTTAGAACTGATCCAGGTATGACGTCACATACACACGACGTAACGTTTACTAACGCATAAAAGGCCAAAAATCGAACTATGTTATCGACCAGAGCCACCGTTTCACGATTAATATGTCACGAGCGTTATCAAAATGCACTGTGATCTAATAATTTTATTAACATTCATCTGTAGGTTCCGTTCCAAAATAGCGATCTCCAAAATTACCAATTCCAGGCAAAACATAAAATTTATCGTTAATTTCTGGATCTATAGCAGATGTTACAATCTGGACCTTTGGAAATGCATATGCTATAGAATGTACGCCTGATTCAGCCATTAATAATGAAACTATTAATATATTTCTTTCTGGGACATCATGATCTAGGAGAACACGAATAGCCATCATTGCTGCAGCTCCAGTTGCTACCGTGGCATCCATAAGTATTACTTTATAGTCTTTTATATCTTTTGGTAGACGTAAATAGAATAACTAAAAAATATAATCTTATTAATAAATTACTCAAATTAGGAAATAATCAGTTAAGATAATGTAACTTAGCAAATATTATATTTGAAAGGGTAAGTGGATGAAGGAGTTAGTATAAAGCGACCACACGTCCCGATTTTGGCGGGACAGTCCCGCTTTTTGGTGGACTGTCCCGCGTCCCGCCGATTTTTAAAAATGTCCCGCTTTTTAGAAAATATCTGTATTTCCCCGGTATTTTTGTCAAAAATTCCAAATTACCTTATTATTTTTTAGTTTTACTAAAAAAAAAACGTTGACCACGCCCCCTTTAAAAAAAATTTTCGTCTCAATGAAAATATGGTCACTTTAAGTTAGTATGTAACATTTTCTGAAAAAGTTTTACTTTGTTGTGGATGAGTTAGGTGCAGTCCGTACTAATTCAAGAAATTAAAATATGTTGTTAAAAAATGCCAATCCATGGTATTAAAACATTTATTCATATTTTTTTTATAACTTAACTCCTTCATCTACTTGTCCCTTTATTTATGACCGTTTTTGAACATACTGAAAATCCTGAATTATCTCTTTTAACAAGAGCAGTCATATTATAGCAGAAGTTATAAAAAAAAATGAAAAATCGTTTGTTCAGCAATGTTATGATATTTTAGATTATGTTAATTTTCTTGCATGAACTCGCCATAATCTTCAGTCCAAATATTTTAATTAAAATAAATAAAAAATTAGTTGAAATGTGGGGTTCATAAGAATAGAGTTAATTATTAGATTAGTTATACAGTAGAACCCCGTTATAAAGTACCCCTTTGTAACGTATTGTTGGCTATAATAACGTACTAATTATTTCTTTCCGTTTAGAAACACAGATAAATAAGTACAAATAAATGTGTTTATAACATATTCGGTTATAACATACATTCCTTTATAAAGGACTATTTGGAGATATTTGTAACGTTTATAACATACCGGTAGATACAAAGAAGTCTCAGAAAGTGAATGCATAGCAAGTTGCATAAAGCAAACATACCACTACTCCAGTTTCCTGTTCATATGTTGTACATATTGGACCCTTCAAGAAAATGTAAAACATAAACTTTTTTTGTTAAAAGTTATTACATTTATAACATTATCTATAGCTTTATTTTGATTATGATTTATGTTTTTATTACTTATATTACGTTATAACGGGTCACGACTGTATTAAGATTGTGATAAATCTCAGGCGTCTAAATAAGCTTTTCATTAAATTTTGAATATAATACTTTTTATAATCTATTGTTATTCCATTCTGCTAGCAGCAGCTGTAAAAATTCATTACCTCAGGTTCACCTGTATGAAAATTAGTTTGAATTAAAATCTTGCCAATTCTGATATCCTTATATACATCACACACTGCTTGTTCCATAGTTTCGCCTGCTCTCAAAATTGACACTCCACATATTTTATTAGTAGCCATACGTTTGCCTAAAAATTTTAATTATGAAGATAAATTACACAGACCTGCAAATAAATATTTTAAATTCTATCTATAATTGAATCAATCAATGCAAAAAATGAATTTATGTCCATTTTCAATAAAGTTTGAGTTATCAAGACTTTTAATCTTAAATTAATTATGTGTAATACAATACAATGGTATGCTATTAATTGCTAATGCATTTCGTTCAACTTATCGAAGTTTGACTGCATTCATTTATGCAGTTAGCACATTAAGGCCATGTACAAAAATAACTTCTTGAAATTAGTTATGTGTCAAACGGTCTTTAAATTTATTAAAGTTTTTGTCAGAAAAAGAATTAATAAATTAATGTTCTCAAGTTAAAACTTACCTCCATATAAAACGCCTTGAGGAGTTTCTACAGTTTTTTCAACAAATGCCATTAAAGATAGGGTGTATTCGATTACCAATCTTATAAGTCTTTTACTATAAAATATAAATTCATCTCGAGGTGTATCCTTGTTTCGTATAAACGTATGCAATCCTCTAATCTGTGGCGTTGTTGGCAATAAATGAACAGTTCGTGGTAGAGGTTGGCCAACATAAGAATGAGCCAATTCTTCTCGCAATTTAAAGCCTCTCTGTAAATAAAACCCACATTTATTTTCATTATCAAAGATACATTTTAAAATTATTAAAATATTTAATGGTTCATTTTAATGATATTCCAAGTTATCTGTATTTTAGGAGTTAATTTTACTATTAAACATTTTTCTCTAATTAATTATTTTAATTAAAAATATGGTATCTAACTTATAATAATATAATAACAATAACGTAGCATATGTGGATTTTATTATAAGCATTTCATCGAGTAATGCGATGCAAAATATGCAGTATATTGGAGAAAAAGAGGTATACCACATCATATCATAAATTCAATAAAAGAATGTACAAGGACTCCAGATATGCATAGTAGATTTTGAAGGAAGAAATGAAATAGTACATACCAAGAGGAGCTACAGTAATTACTAATCTTATTTCAGCTGTTCCTTACTTAGGAAATTATATTATTCAATGACTTTGAGGGGGATTCGCCATTGATAATGCCACTCTTAATCGATTTTTTGCTTGAATATAGATTACTACTAAATCTATCTACCTTGAGTACATACAGGGTTGAGACAAGGGTGCAGTATGTCGGCGACATTATTTAATACTATTTACATTGACGATGCTATACGTAAATGGAAGGATAAACCAAACTATGAAAGAATACAATATGGTAATATCTATAAATAAAACAAAAGTGATGGCATTCAGAGGACAAGAACAAATACGCTCAAAAATAGTACTAAATGACCAGACCATAGAGCAAGTAAAATCCTTTAAATTCTTAGGCTGCACCATGTCCATATTTGAGGAGGTCGACATACCCAATAAAATTGAAAATTTTAATTATATAAATGGCACAATAAGAAGAACGTTCAAGAACAAAACTAATTAAAATACTGCGTTAAAATTCTATAAAACAATTTCGGTACCAAGCATAACATACGCCAGCGGAACTTGGACGATTACCAAAGAAAATGAAAAACGAATTCAGAGTGCCGAAATGAGGTTCCTAGTACGTGCAGTAGCAGGATACCAACGGATAGATTGAAAAATAAATACTGATAGAAGAACTGAATTGAACATCTACAACATCAACGAAAAAATAAAAGATTACCGAAAAGCATGGAAGACGCACTTCGCCAGAATGGATCAGTCCTAACTGTAAAAGAAAATGTTCCAATACAGACCAAGAGGAAGAAGAAGTGTGGGCCACCCCAGAAAAAGATGGAGCGACCAATTGAGTTACGTAACGGACTGCCTGCAGATGATGATGATTATATGGTAATTGAATCAGTTTCGGCTGTTGAAATTACTTTTTGATATCATTGTTGGACCTGCAATATCTCCTATGTGCATACGAAACGAAAGTGCTATGTGTTGTGAAAAAACAAAAAAGCTCAAGTAATCGAGACTTCAAGTTATAGAATTAAGAATATTATGTAGAAAATAAATAATTGTTATTGTTTATATGTTAAAAATAATTATGACTAGAAACCTCCAATGGGAGAGGCTTATGTCCAGCAGTGGGCGGAAAAAAGGCTGAGAAGAAGAAAAGATATAACTGTTAAAAATAAATTTTGTTCAACTAATCAAGACTTTGAGTTATCCAAGTTTGACTAATTGACTATATATTAATTTACATAATAATGTAAACATGTAATTCATATTGTAAATTAAATTATTTACTTTCGGTATTTTTTAGTACTGAAGGTTTGTAACTGTTTATAACAATAAGATTCTATAACACTCACTTGACATTTATTATATTAAAAAAAATTTAAAAACAAAATCTTGGTTAACTTACTAATTGTAATTGTGCATGGACGTGTTGAACAATAAGCTGAATGGCAACTTCATTTTCTCCTCCTCTTGGAACAATGATATCAGCATGTTGCATTAATGGAGCTATATAGTGATTAAAAGAAGGTTGCACCATATTTGTGTACTGCTTAATGACACCTTCTAAATCACGACCTCTTTGTGTTATATCTCGATTAAGACGTCGTGCTAAACGAATATCAGCATCAGTGTCAACAAAAATCTTCATATCCAACATACTCAAAAGTTTAGGATTATAAAAGGTAAGTATACCTTCAAAAATAATAACATTAGCACCATACATAGTTTTCTGAAATTAAATAAATAATTAATAATTATAAGTTATTTCTTTCTATAACTAAAAATGTTCTAGTATACCTACAGATTAAAAAGTGCTTAGAAAATAACATCAGTCCCAAGAATATCATTGTCTGTTACGTGTTCATACCATTTCTTATGGAACGTTTAAATACCATTTTGTAAATTTTTAAATTGCAAACAATAAAAATAAGGAAAAATGATATTACAGTAGAATCCGCTTAATGTGATCACTTTGGGCCAAGAAATTTTGATAACATTAACAGACTGATAACAATAAGCGAATTGAAACGTACAGTAATTAAATCGGCCGGTTACCAGTCAAATGATCACAATAACTGACTGATAATACTGATTCTACTGTATAATAAGTGATGTTATGTAATACAAACTTTTTTACTCGACTATCAAAAAAGAGGGTATTGTGTTTTTAAATAAAAATATACCAACTTAATGGTAAAAAGTGGTTATTCCTAGTTTTATGAATAAAACCTAAAACTAGATGCTCAGTGAAAATATGTACTCTTATCATAAAAGTATTAAATTTAGTAGTTTTAACAATATTTTTAATTGCGTCTCGGAAAAAACTAGATTGACTTGATTTTGCGATTGATGTATATGTTACAGTTAAAACCCAAAATCAGTTAAAACCCGAATTAACTAGTAAATTCTAGTTTTAACTAAGCTCTTTAGTAAATTCTAGTTTTAACTGGTTTAATTTTAGTTAAAACTAGAATTAACTGATTTCTAGTAAATCTTTTTAGTAAATTCTAGTTTTAACTGGTATTAGTTTAGTTAAAACCAGAATTAACTGATTTCTAATAATACTTTTTAGTAAATTCTAGTTTTAACTGATATAAGTTTAGTTAAAACTAGAATTAACTGATTGGTGTTGGTAAATTCGCGATCTATCACCGTTACAACTAGATTTAAACAACTTTTAAAGTAAAAGTAGACGTAATTAAATAAAAATGCTAATTCTTTATACTTTTACGGGGGAGGCCAAATACATTTGTGTTTTGGATTGAAAAAAATAGAAGGAAACACGATAATTTAGAATTTTCTTGTATCTCATATTTTGAATTTAAAATAAAAATTTCAAAACCTTTTGCATTTTGTACTTCAAATACCTAAAATACATCTTTCAAAATACATTTCTAATTAGTACAAGTATAACACGGTCTTTACCATATAAAAAGAAATGAAAAAATTTATTAAACAATAGTTGTTATCAACAAAAATTTTAAAAAAATTTAAAAATTATAACAAGTGAAATCGTAACTGGAAAATTCAAATTTTGTATTTGAATTTTGAAATTCAAAATATATGAGATACAATAAAATTCTAAATTATCGTGTGTTTCCTTCCATTTTTTTAAAGCTATAACAAATTAGCATTTGTATTTAATTACGTCTACTTTTACTTTAAATCTAGTTGTAACGGCAATAGATCGCGAATTTACTAACACCAAACAGTTAATTCTAGTTTTAACTAAATTTATATCAGTTAAAACTAAAATTTACTAAAAAGATTTCTTAGAAATCAGTTAATTCTAGTTTTAACAGCTTCTAATTTTCAATAAGTCCGTGACACCGATTTGATTTCTCTTCACTGTAAGTCAGGGTTTCTTAACCTTTTTGTAGTCATGGACCCCTTTCAAAATTTCAAAAAGCCCATGGACCCCTTCCGAAAAGAAAAAAAAACAAGATTTAACTTTTACCAGGTTTTATTGTTTGCGAACTTTACATAATATAGTCACATAAGTGTGACAGTTGCTGCTGCTTATGTCGGATTAGATTGTCAAATTGAGGAGCTGTTTTGGATAACGCAAGGCGCATGTCATCTTTCACTTCTAACCGATTCCGCTTCTTAGAAGCTAGAGCTAAATGACACCAAAGGTCAACAATGTTTTTTGTGTCAAATTCCGCTCGCAACACTTCTTTTGATCTCAAATCAATGAGATCATCTTTCACGAGGTCTTCATCGTCAATTTTGTCGAGGTCAATCAAAAATGGATTTCGTACCCCATGTTTCCTGATTTAACTGTTCTGGACAAAAGTATCCTTCGAAAGCGCTCTGAAGTGTTTCCAAATGCTTTGACATATATTTTTGAATTTTTTTCGACAAAAAAAGGCTTAGATCAGGAGATGGACCCAATTATTATATTATTGCATTATGTTAGGGCAGGCTCGCCATGGACCCCCGTCAATCATTGCACGGACCCCTTAGGGGTCCATGGACCCCAGGTTAAAAAACTCTGCTGTAAGTATAAGGTCATAGTAGGACTTCATAGCTCCAAATTATAACACGCATTATTCACTCAATTCCGAAAAAACGCGTAATCAATTTTCGTAAATCTTCATTCTGATTGGTTAGATTAAAAATAGATAATCCGAATTAGCCAATCAGAATAAAAATTTAGGAAAATTTTATATTATATAAAAAATACGCATTTCCTTGGAAAATAAATCAAATCGGTGACACAAACTTGTTGGCTTCTCCTTGTAAGTGGAGTTAAATGATACTTTAGTCCTGATTTTTTTATTGTGAAAAACATACACTATACTGGGGTCTTGGATTTGAGTCGAGATTAAGCTCCTCAATTCCTAAGATTCATATCATAACATTACCCACTTAACCATAACTTTTTCATAGGATCCCTATATGAAAGAGCTCACATTGAATCATTTTGATGAAATCAGAAATTCAAAGTCTATAGATTTTTTGAGACCCCAGTGTATGTAAAAAATTAATAATACACCAAATATATTTACATATTTTCAAATTAAAAAATTAATAGCATCATTTTCTTGTTAATTTTATTTACAGGGAAATACTAACCGTTCTTGCTTCCCTAGAATGAGTGACAAAATTGTATATGGGAACTTCAACTTTACGTCCCTCTTTTAGTCGCTGCAATGTTGTCAGTAATATATCAAAATCAAATGCATCGGGACGATCAAAATTATATTCATTAATATCTGCTAGTTCATGTTGTTTTTCATTTAAAACTTTATAAAATGAATCCATACTTAGAAGAGTAACCCATGGCATATCTAAAGCTGCAATAATTTTAGCAGCTACTGTTGTCTTTCCGGAAGCACTGCCTCCGCAAATACCTGTAAAAAATTTTATTTAAAATTATCTTTAATCATTTATACTAAATTCTAAATTGATAGTTTAATTGTTCTTATTTTATATTATTGTGTACACTACAGACTACATAACATGCATGTATTTCAAATTTCCTAAAAAAAATTATGAATTATCAAGATATATTCTAGCTCGAGTGGGTATATATAAGGTCCATTTCCCCAGCCCCCCCCATTTCGAATTTTGGAAAAATTTTTGTGTCATTCGTTTGTGCATCGTTTGTGTAGGTTTGTGCAAACATTTTTTTCGTTTGTGCAATCTCCGTTCGCGAATTATTTAAGAAACAAGTTTGGGGGGCTGGGGAAATGCCAGCCCCCCCCATTTCGATTTTTGCATACAATTTTATGTTAATCGTTTGTGCATCGTTTGTGTACGTTTGTGCATTCAAAATTTTCGTTTGTGCAAATACCGTTCGCGAAATATTTACAATTTTAGTGGGGGGGGCTGGGGAAATGCCAGCCCCCCCCATCGCGAATTTTGGGTCAAATTTGGTGTCAGTCGTTTGTGCATCGTTTGTGTACGTTTGTGCATTTATTATTTTCGTTTGTGCAAGCACGGTTAGCGAAATATCGTTAATTGAAATTTCCGCGTTCATTTCTCCAGCCCCCCCCCCCATTTCGATTTTTGACATTTTTTTGGTGTCATTCGTTTGTGCATCGTTTGTGTACGTTTGTGCAATAATTTTTTTCCTTTATGCATTCACCGTTCGCGAATTGTTTAACAAATCAATATTTGTAAATCTCCGAGCAACAGTCGCCATAGTGTCTTAAGTTAGATCAACTTGAAATTAAAATTCCTGTTATGGTGTCAAATGTACATGTATTGAGAAAGTGTAATTTAGATTGTAAATGTTTCTTACACCTTTAAGATCTAAAAAAGTACCATTTTGTAATCAGCCACTGACATTTACTAAGGGGCGGCTCTAGCAAGATTTTCAGATAGTGCGAGATTTCATATTGACTAAAGGTAATATACGTTTCTACATTAATAATAACTTGGATCTACGAAAGGTTAGTAGTATATAGTAGTATTTTGGATGAGATACAATAACAGTAACATGAATTTAGTCTCCAAAGGGGGGGGGGGCAAAATGAGATCTCACGCTACCTGAAAATATTGCTTAGGTCGAGCATAACTAAAGGTTCTGTCATAGTATTATTAAAAAATGGTACTTTTTTAGATCTAAAGCCGGTATGACACAACATTAAATTTTGCATACATTTTCTCAATACTTCTATATTAAACACCATAACACGAATTTAATATTTTCAAGTTTAGCTAACTTAAGACACTATGGCGACTGATGCTCGGAGATTTACAAATATTTATTTGTTAAACAATTCGCGAACGGTGAAAGCAAAAACGAAAAAATTTATTACATACACGTATACAAACGGTACACAAACGAAAAACACAAAAATTGATCCGAAAATCGAAGTGGGGGGGGGGGGAGAAATTATTGTCGTTTTTTCAATTGAAGATATATCGCAAACCGTGCTTGCACAAACGAAAATAATAAATGCACAAACGTACACCAACGATGCACAAATGATTGCCACCAATTTTGACAAAAAAAGTATTTGCACAAACGAATGACACAGAAATTGGTCAATAATTACCCCCCCCCCCATTTCGATTTTTGAATTAATTTTCATTTCTTTCGTTTGTGTACCGTTTGTTTACGTTTAGGTAATAATTTTTTTCTTTATGCATTCACCGTTCGCGAGTTGTTTAACACATAAATATTTGAAAATCTCCGAGCAACAGTCGCCAAAGTGCCTTAAGTTAGCTTAACTTGAAATTTAATTTCGTGTTATGGTGTTAAATGTAGAAGTATTGGGAAAGTGTAATTTCGATTGTGAATAATTGCACCTTTAAAGCCCGTATGACACGACATTAAATTTTTATTAATTCGCGAACGGTGAATGCATAAAGAAAAAAATTATTACCCAAACGTAAACAAACGGTACACAAACGAAAGAAATGAAAATTAATTCAAAAATCGAAATGGGGGGGGGGGTAATTATTGACCAATTTCTGTGTCATTCGTTTGTGCAAATACTTTTTTGTCAAAATTGGTTGCAATCATTTGTGCATCGTTGGTGTACGTTTGTGCATTTATTATTTTCGTTTGTGCAAGCACGGTTTGCGATATATCTTCAATTGAAAAAACGACAATAATTTCTCCCCCCCCCCCCCCACTTCGATTTTCGGATCAATTTTTGTGTTTTTCGTTTGTGTACCGTTTGTATACGTGTATGTAATAAATTTTTTCGTTTTTGCTTTCACCGTTCGCGAATTGTTTAACAAATAAATATTTGTAAATCTCCGAGCATCAGTCGCCATAGTGTCTTAAGTTAGCTAAACTTGAAAATATTAAATTCGTGTTATGGTGTTTAATATAGAAGTATTGAGAAAATGTATGCAAAATTTAATGTTGTGTCATACCGGCTTTAGATCTAAAAAAGTACCATTTTTTAATAATACTATGACAGAACCTTTAGTTATGCTCGACCTAAGCAATATTTTCAGGTAGCGTGAGATCTCATTTTGCCCCCCCCCCCTTTGGAGACTAAATTCATGTTACTGTTATTGTATCTCATCCAAAATACTACTATATACTACTAACCTTTCGTAGATCCAAGTTATTATTAATGTAGAAACGTATATTACCTTTAGTCAATATGAAATCTCGCACTATCTGAAAATCTTGCTAGAGCCGCCCCTGAGTAAATGTCAGTGGCTGATTACAAAATGGTACTTTTTTAGATCTTAAAGGTGTAAGAAACATTTACAATCTAAATTACACTTTCTCAATACATGTACATTTGACACCATAACAGGAATTTTAATTTCAAGTTGATCTAACTTAAGACACTATGGCGACTGTTGCTCGGAGATTTACAAATATTGATTTGTTAAACAATTCGCGAACGGTGAATGCATAAAGGAAAAAAATTATTGCACAAACGTACACAAACGATGCACAAACGAATGACACCAAAAAAATGTCAAAAATCGAAATGGGGGGGGCTGGAGAAATGATCGCGGAAATTTCAATTAACGATATTTCGCTAACCGTGCTTGCACAAACGAAAATAATAAATGCACAAACGTACACAAACGATGCACAAACGACTGACACCAAATTTGACCCAAAATTCGCGATGGGGGGGGCTGGCATTTCCCCAGCCCCCCCCACTAAAATTGTAAATATTTCGCGAACGGTATTTGCACAAACGAAAATTTTGAATGCACAAACGTACACAAACGATGCACAAACGATTAACATAAAATTTTATGCAAAAATCGAAATGGGGGGGGCTGGCATTTCCCCAGCCCCCCAAACTTGTTTCTTAAATAATTCGCGAACGGAGATTGCACAAACGAAAAAAATGTTTGCACAAACCTACACAAACGATGCACAAACGAATGACACAAAAATTTTTCCAAAATTCGAAATGGGGGGGGCTGGGGAAATGGACCTGTATATATAAAAGCATAGATGTAAAAGAGTGTGGTCAAGATGTAGTTCGAGTTCATGTTTTTCAAAGTTTCCATGGTTAACAGCAAGGTATATAGATTTACTATATAAAATATAACTAACCTATTACAAATGGTTCTACTTGTTGACCAGCTGAATTGTACCAGGGTGGTCTACCGGCAGTATATATAGTACGATGTTGAGTACGCAGTACAGATTCTGATGCCGTTTTCTTTGAAGATTGGTTAATTGATGTTGTTCGTTGCCGTCGTGCTCTGGGAGACTTTTGTGAACCTGCAATATAAATATTTTTAATAATTCATTATCACCATCGTTTAGCTAATTGCATAGTTAGGGAATTTGCAAGGTGATAGTTGGGAAACTGAATGTTGTTCTTAAAATCAACGGTAAATATAATTAGCAAACCAAATTCACGTGATTTTTGTGGTTCAATCCATCTTCGTATTAGTAAATTAATGTTCCAAGTAGAACTCGGATATAGCGATCTTGGAAATAACAAACGCTCGCTAAAGTTATAATGAATAAAAATGAAAGTCGTATTTGAAATGTTATACTTTTAGGTATACAGTAGAATCCGCTTAATGTAATCACGGATACCTAATGTTATCGGTCAGTTATTGTGATCATTTGACTGGGAACCGACCGCTTTATTAGTTTACGTTTCAATTCGCTTATTGTTATCAGTCGGTTAATGTTATCAAAATGTTCTGGCCCAAAGTGATCACATTAAGCGGATTCTACTGTATTTCAATTCGTTTATAATTAGAGTACGGACTTGTATGCATAAAAAATCGTAAAAATAGCGCTTAAAATAGCACAAAAAATTGCCATTATATGCATAAAAATATGCATAAAACTTAAATATAATAACTAGAGTACGGACTTATATGCATAAAAAATCGTGAAAATAGCGCTTAAGAGCGCGCTGCAAATTTTGATGCAAAAACATGTTTCGACAGATGGCGTGCCCTAAAATATTAATCTTTTATTGTTATCTTTTCACCAAAACAGAATTCTAATAATTTATAAAAGTCATATGAATAAACGATAACTAAGCTAGGCAATAAGGAAGTTTGAGCTTTCAAAGATAAATATTTTTAAATATATTCAATATTTTCACATGTGCATATCTTTTTGGAATATACTTGTAAATATTCAACATTGGAAGCTCAAACTTCCTTATTGCCTAGCTTAGTTATCGTTTATTCATATGACTTTTATAAATTATTAGAATTCTGTTTTGGTGAAAAGATAACTATAAAAGATTAATATTTTAGGGCACGCCATCTGTCGAAACATGTTTTTGCATCAAAATTTGCAGCGCGCTCTTAAACTAGCACAAAAAATTGCCATTATACAGGGTGTCCCCGCACTCATTTTACATAACTTAGGTGGTGATAGAGGACACTTTTCTAAGAACAATATTTAACAAAAATTTTTTTCTAAATTCAAACCCTCGAGAGTTAGGCCTCTTTAAAGCATTTTTTTTAATTTCCACCTTCACGTGGCCATAGCCCCGAAATTATTGATTTTTCAGTAAAAATGGTTTAGTGATTTTTTAAAGAGCGTGAAATAATCTACAAACTAGATTCTAACATTTTATTGTCTAAACTCAATGGCTTTCGAGTTATGAATTAAATTAAGTTAAAAAATGTCGAAAAATTTGAGCTTTCCTTTTTTTTAGTTTTTTTCAATAACCTGTATCTTTTAAACGAAACATTTTACAAAAAATCTGACGCCCCATTCCGAATAGGAAATTTAACGGACTACAACTTTTGTCTAGTAAAAATTTTTGAGAAACCATTCCATTTCACACAAAAACAGAAAATAATAAACAAGGTAGCTACACAATAAAAAATTAAATTAAAAAATTTTTATTTATTTTGAAAAATTATTTTATTAATTAATTTTAAACTATTAGATTATTTAAGTAAATGTTGAAAATGATCACCCTCATTTTCAATACAGTCGTGATCGTTTTAAAAGATGTTTGTCGAGAAAAATTGAAAAAAGTCGATTTTTCGACACTTTTAATCGCAGAAATTCGATTTTTTGACACTTTTTCACACTCAGCGAAAGCCTAAAATTGGCCTCGTAATCGACCGGTTGACCCTTCGACCTTGTTGACCACCCCTGGTATAGTGGCTCTTAACAAAAAATGAAGTGTTATACATAATACTATAAAACATCTTTTAAAACGATCACGATTGTGTATTGAAAATGAGGGTGGTCATTTTCAACATTTACTTAAATAATCTAATAGTTTAAAATTAATTAATAAAATAATTTTTCAAAACAAATAAAAGTTTTGCGAATTTAATTTTCTGTTTTGTAGCTACCTTGTTTATTATTTTCTTATTTTCTGTAAAATGGGTTGGTTTCCCAAAAACTTTTACTAAACAAAAGTTGTAGTCCGTTAAATTTCCTATCCGGAATGGGGCGTCAGATTTTTTGTAAAATCTTTCGTTTAAAAGTTACAGGGTTTTGAAAAAAACCAAAAAAAGAAAAAGCTCAAATTTTTCGACATTTTTTAATTTACTTTAATTCATAACTCGAGAGCCGTTGATTTTACACGATAAAAGGTTTAAATCTAGTTTGTAGATTATTTCACGCTCTTTAAAAAAGCTCTATACCACTTTTACTGTATACAGGGACGTGCCTACGGGGCACGACGTACTATAGTGGCGCCACCAACGGTAATGTAAAACACGATATTTAAATCTAGCGAAAACGTTCTCTGGTCTTGTGATGAACTGGAACCAGCGATTGACTCAAATAAAGTTTGTTGTTTGCTTGCATCATTTTTAAATTTGTTCATACTTTCCAAATGAAATGATGTTTTAAGATGTTGCATTATGTTAAATTTCTTTTCGCTGTTTATCTCCTATTATAACAAATATCAAGTCTTGCAGTTATTACCGGCTAAGATTTCTGTTATATAAACAAAACCTGTTGTCACCTAAATATTAAATTCAAAGTAAGCAAATAGTAAATTTTAGGTATTTTTTATGGATCTACTGCAATTTTTTTTTAATTTATCGAAAATGTGCTAAAATAAGCACTAAAAACGCTTAAAAATAAATCTAAGCATAAAAATGTTAAAATAAGCCGAAATAAGCATATAAGCATAAAAAAATTAGTGTCAAGTGACTTATTTTTTTCAAATTCGTGGACATTTATAACAATTAGGCTTCTGCTATCAATATTTATGTATAGCAAATTTGCTAGAAATCCGTACTCTATTTATAATGAACTTGATTATTTTATATTATAACGAACCCTCGAATATAGTTAGCGAATTAATTTAAGTGTAAAAAAATATTACAAACTAGGTCACAAATCTTTAGGTAATCTCCGAGGGGTAAATCACTACAAAAATCTGTTGTACACCAAGGCAAAATCCAGATTATAATCTATAAAATCTTCACTAAAAATCGCATAGATTTTACAATCCAGTAGAAATCTTACCAATCCTTGTTTCAATCTATAAAATCTCTACAATCTTTATAAAAGCTGTAAAATCCCGAACAATCTTCATAATCTTAATAAAAATCTGTAAAATCTCAGAAAAATTTTTAAAATCTTCGAAACAATCCCAAAAATCTTAGCATTGTTGTCAGGCAAAATCCAGATTATAATCTATAAAATCTTGTTAAATCTTTTGACAATCTCAAAAATCTTTTAAAATCTCTGTGCAATCTTTAGGGACTGCAATCCATTGTACGGTTTTAACCTTAGTGAATTACCCCTCGGTAATCTCTGATACAAGTGAAATAGGATAGCGACGCTATGCTGTGATTAAAAATGTCAAAAAGAAACAAGTTTTATATTGAAATAATGCTGACAATAAATTTCTAAAAAATCTAATGTTAATTTCTAAAACACTACAATACTAGTTTTTGATGGATTTACATTCCCTAAGGTCTCATGAGTTGAAAAAGACCATACATCAACAAATGTCTGTGTGTCCGTGTGTCACTCAATTTTGTGTGCGCTCTACTGCCAATAAGAATTTCACAATTAAATTTCATTTTTTCATTCGTGTTTTTTTTTTGTAATTCAAGAACCATGGGTGCAATGAATAGGCAACACACAGACGCCAAATATTTTGTTTATTCATTTTGTGTAATCTGTATTAAATTAGGATGCAGAACATTATTAGGTAATGTTATTCTTGTACTTCTATAAAATGACTAGCCGCGGCGTTAATTAATTAATTAAAGTGCAACAGATTCTTTGGAATGTATCTAATAAAATGATAAAAACATTTCAAAGAACAAATAGCACGTCTAATGTAAGTATAATGTTCTTGGGTGTCTGCTGTTTCCCAAAAAGTATTTTTCTAAACTTGGCATTATTTATTACTATAACATTTTTATAAATTTATAACATTCTTGTCTTGTTGGATATGTGTCCTATTTAGCTGGCCAACACGTACATAAAGAAATAATGAAACTATTGAGAGCTACTTGTATTTAGGCTCAAGTAGTAATTCAAAAAATATTTTATACCTACATCAAAAACTGAGCAATGTCCAATTCCTTCCCACTATTCCTACCTACCTGTTGAAGCAGGACGTGGACAATAAGGAACTGTGATAGGTGATGCCGGTGAATTGTAAAAATCCCCACTTCTTTCTTCATCGTACGTTCCATCAGGAAATACTTCTGATAAATCTGCTTGTGTTTCAACTCCATCGCTATAAAATTAATTTAAACTAAAAAATAACATTTTATACAATAAAAGTCTTTAAATTAAAGAGGTATAGAGAGTTTATCTAAAAGCGGTGACATCACATTGCGATCTCAGTGTCGATGCCGGGCTGACAAGCAGAGGAAACTCAACATTGCTTATCACCGATTTACCCCATTGATATTATACGTGTGTTCATAATTAGAATTACAAAACCATCAGGTGAAAATTTGAAAAAAATCGATTTTGAAGAACGAAAAATTTACATTGCATAATATAACATCTTTCAAAGTTGAAAAACAGTGCGCATCTGTTAAGGGTCCTGTTTACAATCTTTTGAGTTTCTGCTGAAGGGCAACGGTAAGGGACGAGGTAAAAATTTGTATGCTTATAGGCGTTGCTTAAAACTCAATAGGATGAAATTAAGTATCACATACGTTTAGTAAAATCGCATTTGTATAAAAGAAGACGGAAGTATTCAAATAAGAGCGTTAAAGTGCAAGCTTTCTTTTTTTAAATTTATTAGCTTTCTATAGCTCTGATTGGTGTGAAAAATTCATTCATTGGTAAGGGCATAACAACCTTAGAAATGACACACGTCAATCAACTCCATATGGACTAAAACTAAAGATGCATATTGACCGTTTAGGCAGCGGTCGGCAACCTTTTGGGTATTGCGGACCACTAAATTGGCAATTTAAATTTCGAGGACCACTAACTTTTTAATTGCTAAATTTTTTTGAATAACTTTTTTTTAACCCTGTCATAATTAAATTGAATCCCATGCTTACATTTGCTCCGAGCAACATATGCTAAAATTACGCCACGGACCACCGGTTACCGACCGCTGGTTTAGAGGGTACCGTAAGGTTATGTGCCTACCACGGTACCTACCTTCGACTCGACTTATAGACTAAGAGCCATTGACAGATTTCATCCCGGATTTTAGGAGTCACGAAAATTGTATGGCTTATAGTTAGGAATGAATACACCCCATTTCGCCGCCTTATATTTTGCCGTTTCCCATTTCGCCGCCTTCCATTTCGTCGCTTTCTATTTCGCCCCTTTTTTCATGTACATTGCTTTAATTCTAGTGTCAAGTTCAGTTCAAAAACGAATAATCGTAGGAAGTTGAAATTTTCACAATATGCTATTCTCCGATTATTTGTTTTTGAATTGAACTTGACACAAGCTCAGCGCTTAGGATGGTAAGGTGATCTAAGTTTGCCTATCTATCCAACTATTCTACAAATCAAATGAATAACCTTGTTTTCAATTTAACATTATTTTATTTAATTAAAAAACTACAAAAGAAAATTTCAAAATTTGGAAATGGCTGACGAAATACGTTTTATAAAATCACAAGGGGGGGGGGGCTTTTGTGCTGGTATTTCGTGATTATGAGTATAGATTGAACTTGCAACAACTTGTGCTGAATAATAAAATTCAGTGGATTGAATATTTCGACAGTATTAGTCATATTTATAGACATTTGAATTAATTACTGTAAATGTATTATTTTAAATAAATCAAATTTAAATTAAATCGGCGGCGAAATGGGAAAAAAGTGGCGGCGAAATGACTGGCGGCGATTTTATAGGCGGCGAAATACTTATAGATAGGCACCCCCTCAATATAAAACCGTAAATGGCAGACGTCTACCTGGTCGGATTAGGGGGGACAAAGTCGAAAACTGACAAGGGGACCTTTCCGAATACTATTCACCGATTTGCACAATTTTTAACACACCTTTAGGGTATAATTAGTTAGACATAAACTGAAAATTTCAGCTTGCAAAAATTAGGCAATTTGGAGAAAATCGATTTTGAAAATTCAATATTTTCAAATGAAAAATAGTTCTAATGGTTCGAAGTAGTTTGAATATATCTCCCTTTATATATAGTTATGTATATGTTGGAGACAGACGGCGAATTCGATCCGTTGCCGATTTATTTGGACATATTGGAAGCTGAAATTTTCAGTTTATGTATAACTAATTATACCCTAAAGGTGTGTTAAAAATTGTGCAAATCGGTGAATAGTAGTCGGAAAGGTCCCCTTGCAAGATTATTATGATATATGAGTCTGTAGTTTGATGATGAGTACTCTATCAGAAAAACTTATGAAATAAAAGTTATAGAGCGTCAAATTCTACGTCCAATGAGTACTAACATTTTTAAATTCGATCAAGTACACCTCTCCAATTTGGCAATCTCCCAATGTCCGCTAATTGTTTGAAAACATTTTTTTATCCCCCCAAACTTTTGACCCTAGTTGCGCCTATGTTTATAATATATTTTAAAATTGTTCTTTTTAACATTTTTTACGTCCTAAAATCCGTGCTCTAATAATAAATAATTGAATTATTTTCACAAAATAAAAATTTATAGAGCTCTAAAAAGAACTGAATCTCCAAACTTTTAAAATACAACACTAGATCAAATTTGCAGAAACCTGACTTTGGCAAAAACAAAAATACTCTTGTAGTAACACATGTGGTAGGCAGGTCCTTTGGGCAGGCCTACTAAAATGCAGTGGTCAAACTAAAGATTCACATAATGCATCTGCAAAATAGCCAAATGAACTTACCGGTCGACTACTTTGCATATACAAACGTCACAGTAAATACTGAACATGAATTAATAAATGCATTATAAGTGCATAAATGCACATTTGGTTGGTTTACTGGGTGAAAATAAATGCTAATATTCAACTTTGCTCGCTAAAATTTTAGTTAAAACTAGGCCTTCAAAATAGTGATTTCTCATTAAAACTAAATTTTGAATTAAATTTTTGAAAAAGTGTCTCTGTTGTACACATATTGTGACACTGCGCTAAAGAAACAAAATTGCAAAACAAAAATTCTTAAAGCTTAAATTATGACTTAAAAAACGTTAAAATAGAACAACTTCTGGATCTCATAATTACATTTCTCGCTGTAAAATTAATAATTTTTATCTTTGGCGCAAAAGATGAATCCTTTCTTCATTAACTTGTGTTTACAAAAAGGTTATATCTTTTTTAATAACGCCATGATTCGATATTTCTTAGAGCACTGCAAATTGCTCCCGAACAGGACCCTTAACCTAAAACTCTCATTTTTCCACTCTTTAATGCCTTTATCTCGGAAACTGTCCATTTTTGGGCTTCGTGCCCATGGACACTTTTTATCAGCGTGTTATGAACTACAATATCCTAATTTTTTGTTAAAACCCATAAAGATCGTGGCGGGGTCCTTTATAAATATTGGTTTCGATGCTTTAAAAATGATGATTTTGATGTGAAAGACAAAAAACGGTATCGTCAATCAAAAAATTCAAAGATGCTGAAGAATTTTTGGAATTGGAAGAGGATTCACATCAAGCACAAAAAGAACTAGTAGAAGCATTCAATGTTGATAGATCATCATCTATTATCAAACGTTTACATGCCATGGGAAAAAATTGAAAAGGTAAATGGGTACCACACGAATTGCAAGAGAGTGAAGTTTTATTCATAACCTCGAAATTAGTACATAATTAGTAGCCAAAATTAATGCAACTTTGGCAAGTGCGATAGCATGGAGTTGTTCACAACCTCGAAATTAGTACGTTGAAATTAATACGTAACGTGAAAGCTTGCAAGGTTCATGAAAGTGCTTAGTTCATCTTATTACGGTTGAACTTTACTTACGTTGGAAGCATACAGGGCCGGACTGGCAAATACAAAAAAGCTTACATTAGTGTGGACAAACAGGTGTACTCAATTATTGAGCATTTGGGTCTAACATAATTTCATAGCCGGTGGAGCCAACCACTGCCCAGTCCGGCCCTGGGAAGCATATTAATAAGGGTGGTAATTAACCGCACTTTAAAATAGATCAAAATAGCTTTAAAAAGACATGAATACACATTAAAAAAAATAAATTTCACTTTGAAATATTTTAACACACTTTGTAAATGCCGTTTGCGCTTAAAAACCATACATTGCACTTTGAAACGTAGATAATACACGAAAAAAAATAAATACCACTTTGAAATATTTTAACACACTTTGTAAATGCCGTTTGCACTTAAAAACGATATATCGCACTTTGAAACGTAGGTATACCCAATGAATAATACAGTCTAACTAAAATTGTTTGAGGAAAATGAGGATGACAAGACTGTCTTTTATACTAAATCAACAAATGCTACAAAATCCTTGACGCAAGAGGACGTACAAATCTGGAAACATACCCAATTGAAATCATCCAATGAAACAATGGGAATGTTTTGACAGTTTTTATAAAGTTCAGAAAATAATAATAGTAACTTGCTATTCGGAAAATGATAAGTTACATCTCGGTGCACTTGTTTGCAAATATTCTTTGGGTCTGTTAGTTATTTTAAAACGAGAAAAGGTGCCCATGGCCCTTTATATAAAATATAAGCTCATTAATAAAAATATATACGGAGTATACCTATAAATTAACTAAACTTAAAGTTTAGTATCCGCAAAGTGCAATTGTATCATTTTATAGTGGATATAAGTACCACTTCCAAAGTGCGATTGTATCATTTTATAGTGGGTAAGCTTAAAGTTAAAATGAACCGATTGCAAAGTTCGATTCTGCCGTTTTATAGTTCATTTTTTGTACAAAGTTGGAAGCATTTTTTTCAAAGTGCAATTGAATCAGTTATTGCTTAAACAACCTAAGTCACTTTTTGGCCAAATTGAGTTAACACATGAAAAACATATTTTCGACAGTTCCGCATCGTTTGGTGCTAAAAGAACTTAAGAAAGTATATCCTTTATGACAGGAAACGATATTAGAAATTTTCGGTTTAGCAGATTGCTGACCTAACAGTGAAACTTTTTTTACGTTTCCTGAACATCTATAAAAAGTGACTTAGGTTGTTTCAGCAATAACTAATTCAATTATACAGGGTGTCCCCGCACTCACTTTACATAACTTAGGTGGTGATAGAGGACACTTTTCTAAGAACAATATTTAACAAAATTTTTTTTCTAAATTGAAACCCTCGAGAGTTAGGCCTCTTTAAAGCATTTTTTTTAATTTCCACCTTCACGTGGCCATAGCCCCGAAATTATTGATTTTTCAGTAAAAATGGTTTAGTGATTTTTTAAAGAGCGTGCAATAATCTACAAACTAGATTCTAACATTTTATTCTCTTGCTAAATTTAACGGCTTTCGAGTTATGAATTAAATTAAGAGCGCGCCGCAAATTTTGATGCAAAAACATGTTTCGACAGATGGCGTGCCCTAAAATATTAATCTTTTATAGTTATCTATTTACCAAAACAGAATTCTAATAATTTATAAAAGTCATATGAATAAACGATAACTAAGCTAGGCAATAAGGAAGTTCGAGCTTTCAAAAATAAATATTTTTAAATATATTCAATATTTTCACATGTGCATATCTTTTTGTAATATACTTGTAAATATTCAACATTGGAAGCTCCAACTCCTTATTGCCTAGCTTAGTTATCGTTTATTCATATGACTTTTATAAATTATTAGAATTCTGTTTTTGTGAAAAGATAACTATAAAAGATTAATATTTTAGGGTACGCCATCTGTTGAAACATGTTTTTGCATCGAAATTTGCAGCGCGCTCTTAAGTTAAAAAATGTCGAAAAATTTGAGCTTTCTTTTTTTTTGTTTTTTTACAAAACCCTGTATCTTTTAAACGAAATATTTTACAAAAAATCTGACGCCCCATTCCGGATAGGAAATTTAACGGACTACAACTTTTGTCTAGTAAAAATTTTTGAAAAACGAATCCATTTCACAGAAAATCAGAAAATAACAAACAAGGCAGCTACAAAACATAAAATTAAATTCACAAAATTTTTATTTTTTTTGAAAAATTATTTTATTAATAAATTTAAAATTATTACATTAATACAGTAATTGTTGAAAATGACCACCCTCATTTTCAATACACAGTCGTGATTGTTTTAAAAGATGTTTGTCGAAAAAAGTCGATTTTTCGACACTTTTAATCGCAGAAATTCGAATTTTTGACACTTTTCACACTCACCGAATGACCAAAATTGGCCTCGTGATTGACCGGTCAATCCCTCGACCATGTTGACCACCCCTGCTATAATGGCTCTTAACAAAAAGGAAATTTTATAAATAATACTATAAAGCATATTTTAAAACGAGCACGACTGTGTATTGAAAATGAGGGTGGTCATTTTCAACATTTACTTAAATAATCTAATAGTTTAAGGGTCGATCTTTTCACCTTTTATAAACGTCAAGTAACTACTTGACGATTTTTTTAATTGAGCTTTTTACCTACTAAGTCAGCTTATTAGCTACTAAATTTATTAACATAATATTAAGTTGGCATATTGGTTGCATACAATGCGACAAAAAGACCTAACTTTCTTACTCAACCATTAAAAACCTCAAGTAAAATAATCGTCAAGTAAAATTTCCTATCCGGAATGGGGCGTCAGATTTTTTGTAAAATAAAGGTGTAAACCTAGTTTGTAGATTATTTCACGCTATTTAAAAAATCACTAAACCATTTTTACTGAAAAATCATTATTTTCGGAGCTACGGCCACGTGAAGATGGAAATTAAAAAAAATGCTTTAAAGAGGCCTAACTTTCGAGGGTTTGAATTTAGAAAAAAAATTTTGTTAAATATTGTTCTTAGAAAAGTGTCCTCTATCACCACCTAAGTTATGTACCTAAAGTGAGTGCGGGGACACCCTGTATATACCCCTATTAATAATAATATCTAGAATCTAATGTTCTAATGGAATGTGTTATTCCACCGCCCAATCATCATACATTACTCTTGATTATCACTTGTTTTAATTGATTCAGCACGGTCTTGAGCGCTTCGCGAACAACGTTTCAGAAGTTATGAAGAAGTCAAAAATAAACGAAACCGGAAGATGAAAATTGAATTCTTAAATTTGAATTTGAAACATGCACACAGACTGACACGGGACCAGAATATAAGGCTTCTTACTTAGAATATATACCTAAGGAAGGACTGCTTGCATAATTCCATATGCATAAAAAGCGAGACAAAAATCGTGGGTAGAAGCACCGCCCAGGACACTAACTTCTAACTCGGTGACTCATAATTATTATATTTTAAATTGTTATAATGGTTTGTTGTAGTGTTTGTGGGACTTCTAATACCAAAAAAAATGTTAAAAATGGTATAACTTTGCATAAGTAAGTACTTAGAGTTATTTAAATAATTTTATAACAAAAATATAAATTTGTGAGGTTATTACCACAATGTACTTAAATCATAGGCGTACAGTGATTCTATATATTTACATCTATTTACATTAAATATCGTTTTTATAATTTAGATTTCCAAAGTACGCTTTAGAATTTTAGAAAGCCCTAATAGTCGTGGTTTTTCGTCCTATTAAAATATAGACTCAATTTTAATTTCTAATATCACCTTTGCCAATATTTTTATGCTACGCCACTGGCAAAGCCGCCATAGGACACCACTTTTACACGCATTTTGTATTCAAGTAGTCCTTCCTTAGGTATATATTCTAAGGCTTCTTACTATACAAGCCTAAAATGATTTGGAACCACTGTTTTAACAACAATCGTAAATAAGAGCTTTACTGCATTAAATTTTAAGGTTAGAAATTAAAATAACTAGATAAAACTCACGCGGTTTTAAGAATTACTATATTCAAGTTGCTTAAAATTAGTTACCTTTCTGAGCTAGCTGAAGAAGGAGGATCAAAACTAATTATCTTGGCTGCCATTATTTTTTAATGTTGCCTCACGTTAAAATAAATATGTAAATAATTATTCACTCACTACTACCTCCGTAATTGCCTGTAATACCTTGCACATATTTACCAACTTTTTTAGCGGTAGCATTAGGTAGCATTCTGTTCTTGTTGCGCTGAGCAATTTACACGAAACACAGCAGTAGCGTAACTAGCGGTATGCATCAAGTCATCACAATTTTCAACTTCGAGTTTTATTAAATTTGAATAATTCTCTGTAATTTAATAAAAATTGATAATATTTATTATAAAAGGGTTTAAATTTATAAATTGCAAAGACTCTGTTATGCCCGGGATACACGAGGCTAGTGTTTCAAGCCAGGATAGCAAGCTAGTTATTTCCAGCCACTATCCTGGCTTACTATCCTAGCTTGACATAGGCAAGTAGGCAAGATGCTAGTAATATTACAGCAATATGTCAGTATTGTTGCAGTTGACTACGCGAGACCTACGTATACGTGTCGAATTTGTGAAGTTAAACAATTAGTTTTAAAAAAAATAGTGAAAATGAACAGCATTCACAGAAGAAATAATGTAAAGAGACTTAAACAGTTGCTTCGGAATTTTTGTATTTCGGAATTTTTGTATTTCGGCATTTTTCAATAAAAAAATATCGTCAACACTATGCACTAGACTAGAGACTAGACAATCATGTACTAGCTTTGCCGTCCACACGAGGATAGTACACCCAAGTACACCTCGCTATATAGGATAGCAAATTCAGTGGTGGGAGGTGTTACTAGCTTGCTATCCCCAAAATAATAGAACGCAATCCTATCTATTAAATTATCCTGGCTTGACGTACTAGTCTACTAACATTTTCACTAGCTTGCTGACTTGAAAACCAAGCTAGTTCTGTCTACACGAGGCTATAATTACTAGCTTACTAGCATTGGTTTACCATCCTGGCTTGAAACACTAGCCTCGTGTATCCCGGGCATTACACGATCAATATTCTAAATACGTGAAAGACGATTGTCTCGCGACAGTAATAACCTGGCTGTGACTGTGGCGCCATCTGTGGTGCGGTGATGTAAGTAAAACTGTTGTATTATGAGTATTATTTATAATGTATGATTTTTAAGTTCTCTTATGTGCACATTTATTTTTAAATATGTGCAAATTATATACTTCAACGGTTTTTCGCCTGTATGAGTTTTAAAATGATTTTTTTTTTTAAATTATTATTATGTGCACATTTGTAATCACAAATTTCACACTGAAACTAATAAACAAATAGTAGTATTACTGTTTATGATCTATTATTGTACAAGGAAAAAATTTAAGTAATAAAAAGTGTAATTTAACGAAATTTTACATCTGTCAAAATTAAATTTGGTATTCCTAAGTACAAAACAGCACCAAATACGCATGCTTGGATACATAACCATAGATGTTTATATAGAAGGCTAGATAACTAACTCGTGCACAGAAGTGAAGCCTGGTCCGCCATTTGTCGGGTTGGCAAGGAATGTAAGTAAATGCTTGTTACAGTGTTTGTTTTGTGTGAGTTTATAGGATTATAGATAAATTATTTATGCCAAAAGGCATTAAATTAAATAAATTAGTATAAATTTGTTACCAACTTTTTAGTCACTACGACACCTGTAACAATATTAAAATTTTCCCCGGTAGCTCGCCGTAGGTCGTAGGTTAAAATTTAATTAGGTGTCGTAGCGAAACGTAACTAAATTCCTAATGATAATAATAAAAATAAAAAAAATATATGTTGAGCGTGGCGCTCTATCATAAAAATAATTAAAGTCCACGCCGGATCGTCATCGAAGTAGATGATAGACTACTTATTAAACCCGCGACGCGTCTTTATAAAAGGAAAATAATACCTTATTAAACGTTACAAATTTGCATTCCTCCTTACAAATGAGACCTGTAGAAAAATAAACAAAACACACACAATAAAACTCATAATTAATAATTAAAAACATATAATAATTAAAAAAAAAATAGCATAAATAAATACAGTGAAATTAATAATAAAACTAGATTGCAATAAACAATGAAATAAAAATAATAAATTTTGTAAATAACTGTTTTGGGCCCAATTAAATTAAAATTAAATTAAATTAAAATTAAATTAAATGAACAAAAAAATTACTAATTAATTTTATAATGAAGATAAACAAACGTAGATAAATGAGATGAAACAAAGGAATTAATAATAAAATTATTCACTGTACGCCACTGACTGTTGAAATTCACTGTAGGTACTCGTATTTCTTAAAATTAAAAACAAAATTCACTTACTTCTAAAATATTCTTCATGGTCTCTTGGAAAATCCAAATTTGTAAACGTTGTATATAAGGATGTTGCAAAATTTTGACAAACAGAAGATGGTAGTTTGCGAAATAAACTATATGTGAACCCATCCAAATGGTGATTATTCCCTCGAAGGTATTTTTGACAAATTGTGCCAATAGATTTATTCAAATCTCAAATTTTATATTTTGCACTTAATTAAATCCCGTTTTACGGTAATAAAAGAAAGATTTAATTTATCTTTCATCGATATAAACTTTTAAATTGCAATAAAAATGTTCGAATGTAAATCGTTAATTTTTCACCAAAAGTTCAAAACTTTGTTTATTCGCTTATAAAAAATAATTAATTTGTTTGCCGAATTTATTCACAAAAATACTTTAATTAAATGTTTACTTTTATTTAATTATTGTTAACTCCAAACACTTAGTTTTCTGAAGAATTAACTTTTAAAATCCGCAATGCGCGACTGAGTTAATTTTGATTTTGAAGATTCAAAAATCGCGATTAAACTAACTGAAATTTGACTGTAACCCTTTTTTATATTGGAAACAAAAATACATATATGCCTTTAAAGTGATCTATATGTTAGGGGTTTTTGGTCTCATAATCTGAATTTTTCTACTTTAATTGCTAACACGCGCCAACCTAAAAATCCCAGTAAAGAGCTTCAAGATTTTTACGACTTTCTCACCATAAAATTAATTTTTCTATGTTAAAAATGTCGTAAAATTTTCAAAAATTAATCGATTATTTAACGATAATGTAATTCACGTGGTAAGAAAATTCAACTTATTTTCAAAAATATACGTCATAGATGTAAAAATTTGGCTCGTGTTTGAAATAAAAACTTAATGAAGCAAATTAAAGAACAAAGAAATTTAACCTTTACTGAACAAAGAAATGAAATTGCTATGGGAATATATATTTTTCGTATACAAATTTGTAAAAATTGGAAAAATTAAAAAAAACTGATTTGACTGAAAAGATTCTAACAAATTAGTATTATTTGCAAATAAATAAAACCTAACCTAAAAAAATAAAATATTTTAAATTGTTTTATTGCTGTTATTCTGTATTATTTAATAAATATATTTAATATTAAATTCCTGCTTGAATACTATAAATTTACTCATGTTACAACAAGTTACGTACGAAATTATTATAGTTTTGCCAACCCAACAAATGGCCGCCAGGCTTCACTTCTATAACATCTATCATCAAGTACAAAATTTGAATTTTTTTAATTTCTCTCGAAAAATATAAAATATTTGTTTAAATTAAATTTAATATTATAAGTTAATATTTCAAAAAAAAGTTAAAAATCATGACTGATCGATTAAAAAGCATATCCAATAGGTTTAGTAACCGTTTGGACTCAATGCATTTACGCCCACACCTACCTGATGCCTGCCCTACCTGCCACCCCTACTTGTTACCTGAACCTTTTTTTTAATATTTTCCATTTAGTCCGTTGTTATCATTACATTTAATTAATTTACATTTATTACAAATTAAACTTATTTTTTTATTTAAATTTAAATATTTTTATATAAATTTTTTTATTTTGAATAAATTTCAAGGTAAATAAATAAAGGTAAATAAATTTAGTACTAATTTGTACTACTAATTTTTTTTTAAATTTGGTAACAAACCAATGTTGGAACCGGTGTTGATTGTTTAACCAATCATGGACTGTTACTTTTTTTTACTTTTTTAAAAAATTCGTACATGTGTAAAACGGCCTTTAGACTTGAGTAGGGCTGGGAATTTATTTCGATTAATCGAAATAAAATATAAATAATCGATATTTAATCGATTAATTATTAAATCGATTAATCGATCATCGATGATCGATTAATATTTTTGAAATAATCGATTAATCGAAAAATCGATTAATCGATTGTTCGATTGTTTTCGATTAATCGATTGTTCGATTAATTGATTAATCGATTGTTCGATTATTCGATTGTTTTCGATTAATCGATTGTTCGATTGTTTTCGATTAATCGATTGTTTGATTAATCGATTGATCGATATAATCGATTGTTTTCACACAATCGATTTTCGATTGTTAAATTTAACAATCGCCCAGTCCTAGACTTGAGTACCCCCATAAAAAAAATCACCAGTCGCCACTGATTATTATGGTAAATTAGGGCCGTGTGGCAAAATAATTCACCAATACAAATAAAATTTACTCATTAAAACACATACAAACATAAATATTATATGTAAACTTTTGTATCTATGTTATAAGCTTCAAAATTTGGGCCAAAGTATAATTAGGTTGTGAAACCGTAAGTTTTGTTAACAATTTTCTTTAGCAGGAGATATAAGTGTTATAAGTACTTTTATAAAGAAAATTGATAGTAAACTGTTCTAAGTTGGTTTATTAAGTCAGATAAAGTATTAGTTTTTTTTTTATTTATAACATTTTTTAAATTTCTAACCGAAAACTTTTAAATATAGTGGCTATAAGTGGAACATCTTTAACATGATAAGTTCCAGTTATAGTCATATCTATAAAGATGATTGAAAGTAATTCTCTTATGTCCTAGCTTTAGCCATACTTGTTTATATTGATTGATATTATTTTATAGTTCTAATTTTATATAATTAATAATGTCTATATCACTATATTATAATAGATATAATAGCACCATTTACTGCTAAAAGGATATCCAAAACTACAGTAAAATGAAATAAGGGTTATTCACTAATATACCCAGGAACAGTAGCTTTCCAGAGCTTTGACCGAAATAAAGGAAAATTGCATTCTAGTAGCAACAAGGGTGGGTTGCAACAAGGGGAAGATTTGAAAAGTAAGGTAGAACTTTCAACTCGCCATTCCAGATGTAGGTGCAAATAATGTACACATGTACACTCAAACAGCCAGCAAAAGGTTTTTTATACCTAGAACAACTTTAAGGGATAACATTTCTGGAAAAACAACAGAAAACATAGAACAAGTAAGCCCAGATTGTTTCCTGGGAAACAAAATTGAAAAAAAAGAGTTAGAGGATTGGATTATTAATGGCGCAAACCTGGTAATACTGGTAATTCGGTCAAATACCTATAATAACTTTAGTTGGGATCTATTAAATTTTAAAATATTATGCATTATTTGGGTCCAAATTTTATTTGTGACGTAGGTATCAATTTATATGAAGTGAAATGTAGGTGGCTATATCTGGTACTGACACCTGGCTATATCTGGTGCAAGAATGGCTAAAACTGGCACAATTGGAATATTTTATTTCATTTACATTTATAAAAATATAAATAATTTCTATCACTTTCAAATGTTAATTTTCTGTAAATAGACCCTTGTACTATTTTATTTAACCAGGCGACGTAAAACATAAACTGCAGGGAATCTTAAAAAACTTAAACACATTTTAAGTTTGTCTTAAAGTGGCTATAACCAGTGCCTCTACCCTACTAGACGTAAAAATATTACAACTAGACGTTGCTAGGATAAATACAAAAATGTATAAATACATCGAAATATACAAGGGAGTGCAGGCCCGTAGCCAGGGGGGCCACGTGCCCCCCCCCGAAATGTTGAAAAGACAAAGAAAATGGAAGGGGAAAACCGAAAATTTTACAAAAGATTTTTTACAAGTGCCCCCCCCCCCCGAAATGAAATCCTGGCTACGGGCCTGAGAGAGTGTGAATACCCTGTTGGTTATTACATCAATAAATATATGAGATATTTAACTTAATTCATAGCTCTGCATGCCACTCATGTATTCATTGTACAGCTCTGCACAGAGTGGCGAGTCTTGCGGGATGCCAGCTTCCATGTTGTACAAAGCACGTAAAATTTCAGTAAAAAACAAGTAATTTTTACAGTAAAATTCATGTAAAAATACATATTGTGTGATATTACAGTAATAATAGTCTGTATTACTAATAGTAATACTTGTACTGAAACTCTAGGTGTCTAGGTTTATTGTACACCGTATCCATGTTAGATTGCGAGGAAATTGTGGAGGAAGGAGCCAGTAATCAGGCCCTATGGCACCTGCGATTTCACCACAGTGTGTAATTTCACCGAGCTAAGAAATTTTGTGTAGTTCGTGATTTGAACCCAGAATTTCCGCTCGGTAATGGGATAAACGTACCAAAAATTAGTATTCTCATTAAATTCGCGTAAAAATTATTATTACATTCTATAGATTCATAATAATTAATCTATAAAACCTAAAAATAAATGAATACATTGATGGACAGTCATGACGTAACTGCTATAGGTACAATTAAATGGAATGCAGGATGGCTATAGTAGGTCTGTCCGCGAAAGTGCTAATCAGAATACCAATTTTTGGTCAGTTGTCCGTTTATGGGAGCCGAATTCAGAGTGTAATGTGAACATATCGCTACCATAATCACAGAACAATGCTATTGTGTTGAGCATAGGACGTTATGTGATTATGGTAGCAATATTATAGTAGATATGCATCAATTTTCTTCAAATTGGCTGAACTTAGTTTTTAAATCATAACCTGATTATGATCTATACATATTCGCTATGTGCATTCCTCCTACTGCCCTCTGGTGACTCAATAAAGAAAATTACTCAGGACTGTGAACATTTTATGTTCACTGTGAAAATAGTACGCCATGAGAAATTTGAATATTTTTGCTGTCATAAAATTTGAATACCAACTGTTTTATAGCAAATAATTTAATTAATTTTGTATGATCACGTGTTTATGACATAATGCAAGTCCCGTTGAAGTTTTATTATCGGCCACTCCGAACGCTTCGTTCGATTTGCTTATCCCCTCTCATACCTTGCACATAGCGAATAGCAATAAAGAATTAAATCCGTGAGGACAGATAGTTTAGGATCTTGGCCGCTTGTATGTAGAACAATTTTCTGCAAGCATTATTACAAAAACCAACAAATGGTCAGTGCTGTATCCAGTCTTATTTCTAAATAAACACTAATTACATTCTCAATGATGTAGTATTTTTAAATCTTTTGATTAAAAATCAGTCCACTACATTAGTGGAATTACAAAGGTGTTAGTAAATTAATTAGAATGCTTTTTAAAGAAAAGTAATATATTTCCAGTTTACATTAATTCTCATTATCAAATACAAATTTCTCTTTGCTTTATTGTTTATAGAAACAACCAAAGAAGTCTTATGATTATTGATAAAATAAGTATACTTAGGGTAATAAAAAATTTGTATTTTGTTTCCGGCTGCAAATGCTGTATACCTGAAACTTGGCCTACCTGCAGGGGTTTATTTAAACCAGGCATAATAATTTCACTCGTAGGTTTACCAAGCATAGAAAATTTACTAGCTTCAATAATCTTAACTTTAACTAATTTGCCTAAATATTCCTCGTTCAATGGTAGGAGAACTTGTTCGTAAAATTTATTATGACCTACATAATATTTTTTATCGTGAGATAATTCTGTTACCAAAACATCTTGAATTTCTCCAATTTTGTGATGGTAAGGTTGATAGGAATAAAATAAATCTGTCAATTTTTTCGTACGTTGCTTAACATCTTTGGCAGGAATACGTGGCAACAATGCCGCAGGTGTTCCAGTGCGAGGATAAAATTGATTTATGAAAAGACTTGGAAATTTATATTTTTCACATAACGAAAGCGTTTCTTCAAAGTTTTGTTCAGTTTCTGTTGGAAATCCGCAAATTATGTCTGTTGCAATTGTCATTCCATCAATTCTAAAATTAAATTTGTGCCGATATTAATGTTTAAAATAAATTTTACATATTACCTATTTCTTAAAAAATTAACAACGTGTTCAAAATCGTTAATACAATATTCTCGTTTCATGTCTCCCAATACTTCATCACTTCCTGATTGAACAGGTACGTGCAGAAAGCTGTATACTCGAGGATGTGCTAAAATTTTAGCCATATCTTCTAAATGTTCTAATATGTAGGGTGGATTTGTCATTCCTAATCGCAACCGACAGCCCTCGGGAATAATTTCTACTAATTGCCAAAGCAAAATAGGAAGGGAAGATGCAATGTCTCTACCATATGTACCTAATAATCATTTAAAATAATATCATTATTAAACTAAATAAATCTAATGGACAGTAATTTCCAACATCAAATTATTAACCTCTTAAGGTTGAGGTCTGACATAAGGAAAACTCCTCAAAGGGATAAAAATGAGACTGATTAAAATTTTATACACGTACCAGTATCTTCAGATGTTAACCAAATTTCTACAACTCCCTCTTCAAAAGCTTGTTTGGCTCTAGCAACAATTTCCTCAGGTGAATAACTACCCAAATCTCCACGAGCATGTTTAGTTTTACAATAAGTACATTGATTTAAACATCCTGTATTAATCGCTATGATTTCAATAAGGGGATTTCTTCTTACTTTGGGTAAAAGCAAAGAAGCTCCTCCAATTTTCTTTCCATTGGCTTTTTTTAATCCCATAAGTTTCACAGTATGTCCTTTTAATGTTTCTTCTACCACTTCAACAACTCGATCTATTTGCTGAACGCCAATTATACTCAAACCTTGAACAAACGTAGCTTTCGGAGCACCCTGAGGTACACAACCGGCAAGCACAACATATTTGCCCATATCTTTAGCCAAATTAATTTCATTTCTATAAACACCATATCGTTATAGTACAGTAAATTATTAATTGGAGAAAAGATATTACCTAAAATGATCTTCGGCAGGATTTTTGACCGTGCAGCTATTCAAAAGCCACAAGTCTGCTTTACTTTTATCTTGAGTTAATTTGTATCCATATGCAGAGAGTTGACCAGCCATATATTCCGAGTCTGAACTATTATGAGCACATCCCCACGTTTTTACATAAATAGTTTGTGTACCTGGAATATCACCGATAGGTTCCAAAAGCGGTAATTCTTTCTAAAAAAAAATTAATATCTAATTTTATATTATTTTATTTTATTACACACGTACGTTTTTACTCTTAGCTTTAACTTTAACCAATTTTCGACTGCTGTATCTTTCTTTTGGAGTTATGTCTTGTGACAAAACTAGATCTTCTATATCATCAATTATTTCACTATTAAAAAATGAATTCGTGTCCATGATGGTTTTTAATAAATTAATGGTTTTCAAAAATTGTTTATTATTAATATTTGTTTTACAACCACATTCTAGAATTTATGTAACGTAACCTAAGTTTTTTGAGACGTTCATTTTATCGTGTTACACGCTGTACACATTTTACACCAGAGGTCCCCAAACTCTCATTCACAAAATAGCTCTCATTTTCGGTCGCCACGAATAAAAGGTGAAACTTTTATGACCGCAGTTCTTGAATTTCTATACATTTTAATGTGATCAATGGATCGTCATTGCCTTGCAGCTATCGCAGTTGGATGCGAATATGGGGCACCAGGTTCAAACCTGGGGAGAGTCAAACAAACTTTCTTATGCATAGTCTCCGTGCTTCGGAAGGCACGTTAAGCCGGTGGTCCCCTGGGTTAGTGAATTGCTACCATTAATTAACATAATAAACCAGGATATAGGCACATCTGAAAGCAAGTCTAGCAAAAGCTACCTGATGAATGATGATGTAAAATATTTATATGCTCAAAGTTTCTAACACTGCCAATGAAACAACGCATGTGTTAGGAAATAACAGGCCTTGGCCTACTAAAAGAGATTTCTCTAGAGCAGCGGTTCCCAATTACTTTTGGCCGCGGAACCCTTGGGCGATGTAAAAAATTTGGCGGAACCCCATGTCGATTTGTTTACTATTTTTATGAGGTAAAGTTACCCGGTCAGGGAAAATTTAGTTTTACGCCATTTTGAAATTCTTTTTGGCGGAACCCTTGGATTTTTTCGTGGAACCCCAAGGGTTCCGCGGAACCCTATTTGGGAACCGCTGCTCTAGAGAATTACTTTTAGAGAAAAGAAGAAGAAGAAGAATGGATCGTCGTAGCTCAGCTTAGATCAAACATATGAGATTCTTCTTCTTAATGTAGGACAAGGACAATACATATTTTTTAAGAAGTACCTTGGTATGCTGAATGCTGATGTCGAACTTTTATACCATTACCGCCTTAAGTTAACAGTACCTTGCTGACCACTATTAGCACATACAGCGGAACAGCCTTGATGGCACATACTTTTTGTTGAGTGTTCCTACTAGAGAAGAATGCGGGATGTGAAAAATCCTGTCCCGCAGGATATTCAGTCCCGCGCGGGACGAGATGCCAATTTAGTCCCGCGTTTCATTTATTTTATACAATGCTGCCTGAATGAAATTGACTGATTATTCTTTGTCGACGCATATTGCTCAAAGCAATTGAATCAGTTATTTCAGAAACAACCTAAGTCACTTTTTGGCCAAATTGAGTTAACACATGGAAAACATATTTTCGACAATTCCGCATCGTTTGGTGCTAAAAAAACTTAAGAAAGTATATCCTTTATGGCAGAAAACGATATTAGAAATTTTCGGTTTAGCAGGTTGCTTACCTAACAGTGAAACGTTTTTTACGTTTCCTGAACATCTATAAAAAGTGACTTAGGTTGTTTCAGCAATAATTGATTCAATTGTAAAAAAAATAAATAATAGGTAATTTAACCTTCATCCGCTCGTGCATTTTGGAGTTGAAATTTGCTTTTTTGAATTTTTGTTCTGTTTAAAAAGCTCTACCAGCCGGCTCACTACAACCACAAACTACCCTAAGTGTCTTACTGCGGCCAATTTGCCGCGTACGCGAGCGGATGAAAGTTAAAAACAATTTCGCGAAAAATTAAAAATTATTAGCTTTTAAAAAATGTTATAAAATCAGAAAAATATGAACCAAAATGGTGCACCGCCAAACATCTTTAGGCGCGATCAGGGACGTGCCCAGCCAACTTTGGGAGGGGGGATTTGCCAACTTAATTCGAAATTGCAAACTCTTTGTAATTGTCTATTTTTCCTATTATAGGTTTAGCGGCTTTTGCCAACTTGACCAAATTTTGGGTGATTTTGCCAACTTTCCTCCAATTTCCTAAAATATTTGGAGGGGAGGCTCCCCCACCCCCCGTAGGCACGTCGTGTTGGCCAGACATACACTTCTTGTATTACAACGTTGTGGGATTTTCATTTTTATGACCGCTACTGAGTTCCAACTTCAATACCTTCCAAAATTCCTCAAATTTCATCAAATCGCCATAATATTCCAATAAGTGCCTAGTATGCAAAAACGAGCTATTCTTGTATACAGGGTGAATGAGATCACCCGTATCAGTCATTTTTTTCAAAAACGGCTAGTCGTAGAGAGTCGGGTTAAAAATATTTATTATAAAAGCCATAATAAAGAATCGAATGGTAATATAATTATTTCTCGGAAACTGCTCCAGAAACTCCATAACTCCAGAATTTTAAATGGCACCATAGGTCGAAAATGGTATCGTTAAAAAGATCTTTAAGAAATAAGCAAGTTTTGTAGGAAAAATTATTTTATTACTCCCTCCCCTTTTCAGTAATATTCGATTGCATATGGGTGAATGAGACCACCCGTATTATAGTCTTTTTTTTTCAAAAACGGTAGGTCGTAGAGAGTTGGGTCAAAAAAATTTATTATAAAAGCCGAAATAAAGAATCGAATAATGATATTATTATTTCTTGGAAAGGTCGTCATCCCGAGTAGTTTGCTCCAGAAACTCCAGAACTCCAGAATTTTAAATTTTATAGGTCGAAAGTGGTATTGTTGAAAATATCTTTAAGAAATAAGCAAGTTTTGTGGGAAAAATTATTTTATTACTCCCACCCCTTTTAAGTAATGGTAGTCTCATTCACCCATATGCAATCGAATATTACTGAAAAGGGGAGGGAGTAATAAAATAATTTTTCCTACAAAACTTGCTTATTTTTGCAAGGTATTTTCAACGATACCATTTTCGACCTACGGTGCCATTTAAAATTATGGAGTTCTGAAGTTTCTGGAGCAAACTACTCGGGATGCCGACCTTTCCGAGAAATAATTATATCACCATTCAATTCTTTATTATGGCTTTTATAATAATTTTTTTTTACCCAACTCTCTACGACTTACCGTTTTTGAAAAAAATGACTGATACGGGTGGTCGCATTCACCCATAATATTCAATCGAATATTACTTAAAAAGGGTGGGAGTAATAAAATAATTTTTCCTATAAAACTTGCTTATTTTTGCAAGATCTTTTTAACGATACCATTTTCGACCTGTGGTGCCGTTTAAAATTCTGGAGTTCTGGAGTTTCTGGAGCAATCTACTCGGGACGCAGACCTTTCCAAGAAATAATAATATCACCATTCGATTCTTTATTATGGCTTTTATAATAAATATTTTTAACCCGACTCTCTACGACTAGCCGTTTTTGAAAAAAATTACTGATACGGGTTACGGGTGCTCTCATTCACCCTGTATATGCAATGGCTTTCTCGAAAATGGCCCTAACGATTTAGATGAAAATCACGGACTGGGGGTTTTTGGGTCTAAAAATCGATCTGACAGGGTCTCATCTTTAGGAAAATTCAGTTTAGCGAGAAAAAGCGACTTGAATAGCGGCGGACTTAGTAGGCCGCGATTTAGTAAGCTACTCAAAATTTTGTTGTTTACCTTTTTCAATTGTTTTTCGCGTTGACAGTTCAACAAATGTCTAAAGTTTTAAATAATTTTATTCGTGTTTAAGCGTAGTTGTGAATATTTTAATCAATCAATTTATTAATATGCATATAGAGGACGACCAAGAAAATCACGAAATTATAACTTTTCTATTTTGCGCGAAAAACCTCATCATTCCAGAGAGAATCTTTCTGATTGTGAAGAAATTACATTGCACGACCATTGTTTTATTCGCATGTGAAAGTGGAGTCATTCCATGTGAAAACACCGAAAAAAAGAAAAAATTGTTGCTGCACTGTTTCAGATTTTGCTTAAACTTTGTGGAAATATTCTTTAGGATTCTAACGACCAGAATCCGCAAGGATTTAATTTTCGCACGCGCCACTTCCGGTCCACACAAAATAAAGCAATTGAAATTGCATGAAAAGTCTTATTATTTTGCTTTGCCGTTTTAGCTGTAAAATTTTTTCTATTACAGATGTCTACTCGATCAAGGTGGCATTTAGAAGTAGAAACACGGTAGTTTCTAAAAAAAATAAAAATGTACATAATTTATATATACCTGAAAAATAACATGGTATTGAAAATACATGAATTTTATTGTTTTTTTGTGATTTTCAATGGACTCCAGTGTCTGCGCTGTTGAATATAAAAGTTTATCATTCTCAGATATTAAAGTGCATATATCGTAAGAGAACAAAAATTTAAAATCGACTCATTCAATCATCCCGTTTTGAAAAAATCTTTGCTTGAAATTTTGAGAATTTGCATATTTCAGGCTACAATTTGGACGTGTTTAGGAATAGACAAAAATTTGAAATTTACAGGATACTTAGTTCTTACCTTTAACTTCAAAAACCTTCAAAGTCCAGGTTGGTTATTTGTCCTCTCGCGGATATACAGGCGTTTAAAGAGAAAGCTTTGCTTGAAATTTTAAAAATTTGCATATTTCAGGCTACAATTTGGACGTGTTTGGTAAGAGACAAAAATTTGAAATTTGCAGTATACTTAGTTCTTACCTTTAACTTCAAAAACCTTAAAGGTCCTGGTTGGTTATTTGTCCTCTCGCGGATGTACAGGCGTTTAAAGAGAAAGCTTTGCTTGAAATTTAAAATATTTGCTTGTTTTTAGGTTACAATTTGGACGTGTCTGGTAAGAGATAAAAATTTGAAATTTACAGGATACTTAGTTCTTACCTTTAACTTCAAAAACCTTCAAAGTCCTGGTTGGTTATTTGTCCTCTCGCGGATATACAGGCGTTTAAAGAGAAAGCTTTGCTTGCAATTTTAAAAATTTGCATATTTCAATTTCAGGCTACAATTTAGACGTGTTTGATAGGAAACAAAAATTTGAAATTTGCAGGATATTTAGTTCTTACCTTTAACTTCAAAAACCATCAAGGTCCTTTTTGCGTATTGGTCCGTATAATAATTTATTAGATTTTATGTAACAAAGTCACAAAGTCCCAATACGCTGTGAAAAATACAAACTGAGATATACACCTGCAAAGTCAAAAAAGTACCCGGGTACCCCTATTCGGTAACATGAGGGTTAAAGTGGCGATTCAGCCTTATGTCAATTGTGGCGATTTTAGTGCCAAACGGCAGCGTTTGAGCAGGAAAACCTATTGCACTTACAAGAAAATTATGTATTTATAAAACAAAGTAGAAAGATTGATTTACATTTATAAGCTAAATTTTAATACTCTATTATTTATATTAACTGAAATATGGCATGTTGAAAATTACAATTTGGAATTCACTTTTACACCTACGTTTTTTCTATATTATGTTTCGAGAAACACACATTTAACTTTATTTTAAAACTTTAATGTCAAAATTTAATTACATGTTAACGTCTGCTCAAATGGTCCCTTTTTTGTCTGTCAAATTTTCAAGACGGACATTTTCCGCGCTGCAAACCAGTAGTTTTCTTTCTCTTACATTAGTATATTTCTCTTTCAGTATATTTGAAAAATATATAAATTCTTAAGCAGTGACGTAGCAAGTCAAGACCGGGTGCAAGATCCACAGCGGGCCCCCTTCATTATTTTATTATAAAAAAAAATTTAAATAACAATGTTATTGCACAAAAAACATGTAGGTAAGTGACAAAAAGTGGTGCGAGATCTCAATTCCCCCCCACCCCCCACCGGCACTAATGAAAACTTAGTACTTATGAAGCTTCGCGCAATTCAATTTTGAGGCTCCCCTTTAAATAATTCAACCACCGGCACATGGGGGTGGGGAAAAAGCAGCGTCTTTTAGCGCCGCAGGCGATTTTTTTGGAAAATACTACCTATTTTTCACCAAATGTTGCTATTTAACTAGAAAATCCTCATGAAATTTTGATGTTGCAACTGCGTCATTCGTTGCCTCGTAAATATAGCTATAATATTTACTGAATGAATAATTACATTATTCAATTTTTTCAAATATTTCTTTATTTTGGCGTTCCTTCAGGGCGCCCCCCCCCCCCCGGTGCAGACGCACCGCCCTAGGGCCCTCGCTGTGTTCAATGTGCAAACTTTCATAGATAATTTTTACAAAAATGTCTGTAAATAATAGAAATCAATTTTTTTGGCCGTGTACCGGGCCCCCACGGGGCCCGGGCCCTGGTGCCCGGCACCACTCGCACCACCTGTTGCTACGTCACTGTTCTTAAGATAACATCTCCTTAAAGCTGGTTCACACTATATGATTTTTCATCTGACTCGGTCATACGAGAAGTCATGGCAAAAATCATACGAAACTCTTTTTTCTCTCTCTTTTCATATGACCAACAATTTTTATGTTCACACTGTGCAATATTGCTTGTGACTTTTCTTATTACTAAAACGTCAAAATGGCTGTCATATGTCAAAAAAATTCTAATTAACCTAAGTTTATAGCAATAAGTGGTTAATTTTGAATTGAATTTTATATTTAATAGAAAATATTCTGTCATCAGTGTCTATTTCTTCTTTTTATCCAATAATTTTTTAAGAAATAATCATTTTTGACGAAATTTTTAAAAATTTTAAGAAAATTTGTCTAAAATGTTCGATAAATTTTTGTTCAAAAATATTTCAGTTTTTGTGATTATTTCAATAAATAATCATTTGTTATAAAAATTTAGTTTTTGAAATTTCGGAAAAGTCACTTTTTTGAAAAATTAACGATATTTTGAAAAATTTAAAGAAAAATTTTCGATAAATTTTTGTTAAAATATATTTCAGTTTTTGTGATTATTTCGATAAATAATAATTTTTTATAAAAAATTCAGTTTTTGAAATTTTGTAAAAAAATCTTTCAAGAAGTCATAGCAAAATAGACACCGTCCTATTCTGAAAATCACTTATTATTTTGCTATGACCGAGCTTATTATTTAGCTATGACTTCTATAATAGCAAAAATCAGATAGTGTGAACCTAAAAATATTTGTCATATGACAAGTCAGATGAAAAATCATATAGTGTGAACCAGCTTTTATATAAAAATAAAAGGAGAACCTACGTCTTTCTCTTGTAAACTAAAGGAAGAATAGTTACGATCGGAGATCGGTCACCCAGGTACTAGATCAATATACGAGCCCAGTCGCACATGCATTGGACCAAACTAATTTTCGATAAAATTTCTTTGTTCTGAATTTCAATTTATTGTGTAATGTCTAATTGTTATGTTTTGTACTAAATAAAGACACTTTCAATGAGATGATTTCGATAAAATTGATCGCGACACTTTTAGTGCAGATAAAACCGTAGCAGCACAAACCTTCATTTGCTTGTATACGGGCGAGTGTAATGTACCTAAACTCCGCTCCAAACTATTTGAATTTTATTTTGTAGTCCAACATAATGAGTAACATAGATTACCTACTAATATTGTAAGCAGGAGATACTTAGTTATTGAAGTTTAAAAACGGCTTAATGAGTGAATTTTTTAAATGTTACCAAATTATGTCTTTAATTTATTCACGTTATCGCGACTCCACTGTTTAATCGACTTTTGATGAATTCCACATGTTGTATTGGGCGAGTCTATATTTCTTTTTATAAATAAATAGCTAAATAAAAATGGTATTTAAAATATAAAACAATTTTTTTATTTAATTAATTTTTTAATTTATTTATTTAATTTTAAAGCAAGTTATACTGTTATAATTTCATTTACAAAACAAACCTTTAAAACCTTAACACCCCTATTCACTAACTTGTTCGTTCTCGTTATCGAATTGTTAAGAACCGTAAGGTTTAGTTTCCATATACCATTACCATATTCTATTTAATTCAAATGTGACTGTAAACTAAATTTTATGGTTTTTAACGATGTGGTGAATAGGGATGTAAATGGTTTGGGTCCTTTAAAAAAATAAAATATTTTAAAATACAGTAGAACCCCGATTATCCGTGCGCGCTTTATCTGGGCGGCAGATTTTCCGTGCGGCATTTTAAATTGATCATCCGTGCGCGGATTATCTGTGGCTGACGGCCAGAGGTTGGCGCATGAACGCTGAATGTACAGTGCAGACGTTCGTCTCGGGGAATCCCCAAGTTCGGCTCGGGAAATCCCCCATTTATGTGCTTACTTATTATTTTTGCCAACTGTCGACCGAACGTTCAATGTACATTATGTATAAATATTAAAACTGTTATGTTTTGTTACATGTATTTTTCTGAATAAATTATTAAAAAAATAAAAATGAGGTCTTTGGATTATTCGCGTTTTCGATTATCCGGCGAAGGCTCGGTCCCGGCTGGCCCGGATAATCGAGGTTCTACTGTATATAGTTAACAATAATAAAATTAAAATAATAATAGCTCTATTCGCGGTAACAATCCCGGTTACGTTTTATCCTACTGCGTCTGCGGATTTATAATAAAATTGTCACATTGCAGTTGGATAAAACGTAACCGGGATTGTTACCGCGAATAGAGCTAATATTATTATATATATCTAGGACTGCTTTTTTGCATTGCAAGGTAAGTAAACACCTCACAATACATCAAGCTACAGTTTAACTGCTTATCCGTTCCCATTTGCCAAGTCTCTTGCGAGACTTGCTCATGGTTCCATGAGTTGTTTTGTTTTCTTTACAGGTGATGAGGAATGAAAACAAAACGATATTCAAAGAGAATTGAGAAAGAATAGAAGAAAAAATTTTGTTTAAAACAAATAAAAAGTTACCAAAGTAGGTATCCTAATATAAATATGTACTTAATTGTTAAATCATAATTATTATTGTTTCACTTTGCGGGTTAAAAAGTTGTAAATTCTAAAATCAATAGTAGGTAGTTACATTGATAATAAATTGTCCATGTCATTACTTTTATTAAATATTTAAGTAATTATTCCTTCTAAAAATTCCCAAACCATTTTTATTGTAATTCTGATCATCTAAAAATGCCTTAAGTTGAAATATCACATTACAAGAATTAAAATGCAAACTATGTATCAAATTGGAAACATCACAAAAATGTAGGTAATATTTACAAAGTTTAAAAAAAAAGGAGTTTAAAAGTTTAAAAACACGGCCTATGCTGTATAACAGTAATGCGGATCGTAATTATTTGTTTTACTTTCAACTTTTCATATCTCGATTTCCCCGTAGTAGATTTATAGTTTTTAGCTAATAAATTTAGTGAGCACTTAGTTTTCGCTGAAGTTTCGGTGCATACACTTCCGTGCATTCTGTTTCACTGGCTTGTTGTTTTTTTCCTTCTTTCGAGCTTCTAGTCGCTGGCTCCGCCCCTTTCAGTCGCTACAAACATTTTGGTGGGAAGCCAAAGCGTTTGGAAGCGACTGGAAGCTCGAAAGAAGGAAAAACAGAAATGTTTGGTAGCGAAAGTAGCTTCTCCCCGAACGCAGGGTAAGTTACATCATGGTTACATAGGTGGCGCTTAGCCAATACATATAATATATAGGGTGTTTGATATTACATTAACAGTTCAAACGCACAAGAACGTTGCCGTTCTTGAAGTTAAGGACAAACACTTTATATCATGATTAATGTTTTAAATTTACTAGATATTACGTAACTATGGAGTTCCAATTTCGATAGTGTTACCCACTCTAGTAGGGTTACCAAAACAAATAATATACTTTTTAGAATAACAGTCCTAACTATAGTTATAGATATTGCTGCCATCGATAATAATTATTTAAGTACCTAATCTACATCATTCTACTATCATACAAAATTACCAGTAGAATCAGTTTTTATTGGTATTGTTTTAAAAATTCCTGATGGAATGTTTTAAATTTTTGTAACATTACTTGCAACGTTTCTATTTGAGGTAATATGGTAGTACGAAAATGGTATGTTCCTGGTACTTGACCAAAACCTGATCCTGGAACAACACATATACCAGTATTTTCAAGAAGTTGGAAAGCATAAAATGCGTCAGGTGCAAGTTTAGCTTTTTCAGCTGCTGCAATAGCCTTAGGTGGCAATTTAATTTGTGGAAATGCATACATTGCACCTTGCACTATATTGCAACTAAATCCTTCAAATGAGTTAAATGTATCTGCTACCAGTTTTGCTCGAACCTAAAATTATAAAGCTTATAAAGTAAACTTCAAGTTTTTTTAAATAATTTGTATACGCACTTTTAACGAATCTAGAACTGCATGTTTCTCTGCTATAAATGTTTTGTAACTTGGTTCTCCTTCTTGGGGAGGATGTACAACTGCATCTAAACAAACTTGACCAAGTGCAGTAGGACATAGCATAGCAGAAATAGCTTTGAAATACATAGCTTTTACCGAAGGGCACATATTAATTACTTCTGCATAACCACCTCGTAAACCACATTCTCCCATATATCCTTTTGAACATGACATAAAACTTGCCAATTCTATATTGCTGTAAGGTGGACCCATTTCCATTAAAATCTTAAATTAGATGGAAGATTATTTATTTATAATATTTCATTTATGTAGGTATTGTTATTATAGTAGTTAATATAATATTCTTTTATTGTAGTACTATATTACTTGTAGTCCTTCTCATAGGAAATTATAGAATTGATGCTTATAATTAAGCCGCGGAATGATTCAATAATAATTAAAGTATGCGGCATATATGCACATTAAAAATAAGGATATTATTATATCACTAGCTAGAAAGCCCATCCACGGGCGGGCAGTTCGCCGAGGTTTAAAACTCGATTGGTGTGCTACTCGATCCCAGGGGGAGGTGATTTTAACTTTTAAGTTGGTACTACCAACGACCAATCAGAATGCGTTGTGTGTCCTAAAAAATTGACACGCCTTTTATATGTTTGATATATGCAGTATACCTATATTGAAACATTAGCGCATATAATTCCGTGACTTACTTATAACGTTAATGTAAAGGCATATTCTTATCCAAGACTGCTATGCCAATCACCAACCAGTAACAAAAATTGTAACATGATGGATTGGCCTACTATGAAAACACAGTAGCAGCGTTGATTGAAGAACTTAATAAGATACGCAGCCTTACGAACAAAAACGTGCCAAAAAAATGGGTCGAGATGTAGGTGACGTTAGCATTGATTGGTAGAATAGAATAATCATAAATATTCCCTCAATCAACGCTGAAGGAATATTTATAATTATTCTATTGTACCAATCAACGCTAACGTCACCATCATCTCGACCCATTGTTTTTCGACACGTTTTTGTTCGTTAGGCTGCCTATCTTGTTAAATTCTTCAATCAACGGTAGCAGGGGGCTAGTAAAACGTTCTTCTTCTTCAGGTGCCTATCCGATTTCGGATGTACGGCGATCCCCCCGACTTAGCTAAGAAGGCTGCAACAGGGAAATGTTAATGTTAATGGGGTGGTGGTTTGCCTTCCCCTTAGTCCACAGATCAATTTTGGACTTATTTAGATCATTAACATTTTAAGGATTTTTCTTGGCATATTACTCTCGGTGGTTTGCCATTGCCTTCCGAGGGGAGACGGTCAGAATAAAGTTCTTACTTTACTCGGATTCGAACCGGGTATTAGCGTTCATAGTCAACTCGCGTGACCGCTAAGCTCCGACCGCCTCTTTGTAATTTAATTGTAAAACGTTACAATTGTATATTTATAAATATTTTACTGAAAAATATCTTACCTTTTTAAAAGAATAAAACTTGCAACCTTCAGCATATACGTTGTCTTGATACACCTCGTCAGCTAGGAGGAAAAGATTTTCCTTATGAGCAAATTTGATTATATTTTCAATATTTTGTTTAGATAGCACTTGTCCAGTTGGATTTCCAGGATTTATTACAACTAAAACTCGAGGATGGCAATTCTTTCTAGCCTCTGTTATAGATCTCTGCAATAATAATTAAGCAATCAACACTAAACAATTTAATATAATTAATAATATAATACATAGTAATAATAGCCCAAGTAATACTATCCATACTATTTGACCGGCGGCCGGTCACCCGGTAATAACGCATTTGTAATTATTTATTAAAATTTTAATTTTTGATTTACAAAGTAATAAACATTAAAATAATTTACTTGGGATTATTGCCTAGTAGAGGTTCTTTATACAGCCCATGAGTCGGGCAGAACACCCTCCGAAATTTTATTAAACCTAGAAAACTTGCGCTTTAATGACATTATCCCTAGTTTCCTCAGCTATGAAACATCTTCTCTGGTTCCACTATAGTTACAAAAATAATAAATCTGGCTCACCACAAATTTATGTTGGACACCCTGGCCTAGTTTAACTTTGATTTACTTTTTTCGCGAATTACTGTTTATTTTACTAACACACATTTAATTAATACGAATGCACTAGTGCAGGAGTCGGCAACCCTTTGTTATACGTGCGCCAAATATTTTACTTTGAGATTAGTGCGGGCCGCGCTTCTTGCAAAATCTACTGAAATGAGCTTTTTGTTTTTTTAAAAAAAAGGTAATTTATTTCCCGGTCCGCGGGCCGCATCAATACCCTTCGGGGGCCGCAGGTTGCCGACCCCTCTACTAGTGTATCTACACAACAAAACCGAGTTTTACCCCAAACTGTAGAATTTGAATGTTATTAAATTTCTTTGCCATTTCTGCAGCTTTATACCCTAACATACATACATCACATATTTTTCTCATATCTAACTACATAATTGTCAATTTTTTGTATGTAGGGGTAGAGTGGGGTGAAACCGCCAGTTTTTTGGTTGTCGAGCTGTAGAGCACGTATTTTTGAAGCTATCGTCAAGTGCCAGCCCATTTTGGAAAGCTTGATTCTTTGGCTACAAAATCGCCATGGAACACTTTCGTGTAACTTGTGTCCGTGCTGAGCTACAGTCGTTCTACCAAAACCTCTCAGTTGGCTTTTTCGCCCCAGGGGGTGGGGCGAAAAAGCCAGTCGCTTTATGGGACAGAAAATACCACAAAAGTTGGGCTAATCGCAGTTTATTGATTCAAAAAGTTTTTATTTATGTCCAATAGTGAATTAAGAGTATGAAAAACATTATATGAGTTGGCCAATGTCGAAAATATGCGGCCCAAAAATCATGAAATGAAAAAAATGAAAAATAAGAGAAAATTATTGTTCTTCAGCTTCTTCGTCGTATTCGTCGTCTACATCCATGTCTTCTTCGTACGGATCAATTAGGCAGTGGGCACACTTGTAAATTATTACTTTTCCGCAGCATTTACGGTGCTTGACTTTTTCGCCCCACCACCACTTTTTTAAGAAAATCACGATACACGAATCAAATGCGAAAAATATCGAGAAACCAACTAAATATTCGTGTTCAGCACCCTTTCTTACATAAGAAAACACTCGCCGGATTTTTATGTGTGTAGTTTGAATGCACTTTATTCAACAAAGAAAGCAGAGAAAATATTTTCCTTGAACACGTTTTTTCACGACTGACGCTCTACAAACTACGCCATGACAGCTCCGACAGTGAACTGACTGCCATCGCTGCGGACTATCATGGCGACTCTACATTACCGTAGATTTGAAATATTTTTCTTGAAATGACATTCATTTGGCTTTTTCGCCCCACTCTACCCCTATCTAGTTATTATGACAGTCTTATATTTATAACATATAAAAAAAGTAAATCCATACCTGTAATTCGTCTATGTTTAATTCCCAACCACGAGATTCATCTAAGTAATACCCAACTTGTTCTAAATTAAATTCAGCTAATGTTGCAGAATAAAGAGGATATTGAGGAATGGGAATCATCACCCCCGGTTTTTTTCCATTTACATCACAAATAAATAGATTTAATAGCTTCTTGATACCATCACTAGCACCTTAACAGAAATTAATATAATATATTAATGAGTGAAGTATTATAACTATATTTTACTAACCACCACTAAGAACAATATTTTGATAGTCACAAGGTATACCACCATCTCTCTTTTCTATATATTGTGCGACATGCTTTCGAATTAGTTCAATGCCAGCTGCATCTGTATAGGAACCAACTGATCCACCTTTACATGCTTGTAGAATATCACGAACTCTTTGCTTTACATCCTGTGGAAACTCAGGTTCATCCAGTAATATGGGATAGGATGCTAAAGCCAATATTTGACGAATGAATGTAAGAGGAGTCTGACCCATAGCATGGCAATCTCCAATATTAGCTTTAATAACTTCCGTGAATTTCTTCTTAACGCCCTAAAATTTTTAATTAATTATCAATAAAAATTAATAGTGAATTGTTGATGTTGTCAACAGATGGGTGGGGCAATATTAGAATAACTAAAAACAAACAACTTTTGTGTACGAAATGTTTTCTGAAATAAATTCATAGAGTGCGTGACATCTGGCCACCTTTTTTGCACAATTTGTCCGCAGCGGACGCTGGCGTCGTTTTTAATACCCCCACTATGCACTTCGCACCCAGCGAATAGATAATCTACTCTATATATATAAAAAGATAAGACAAAATATGCAACGTTTTTATGCAACGTTTTTGTGCAACGTTTTATGCAACGTTTTTATGCAACGCTGAGAACAGCTATTGGACGACACCAAATCAACATTATAATCACATCAACGGATGAATCAAAGCAAAGCAAAGCAAAGCAAAGCAAAGCAGAAGCAGAAGCAACAGCAAAAGCAAAGGCAAAAGCAAATGCAAATGCAAAAAAGCAAAAAGCAAATGCAAAAAAGCAAATGCAAAAAAGCAAGAGCAAAAAGTAAACGCAAAGCAAGGCAACAAAACCATGCGACGCAAAAACACAAAGATTGAAAGATTTATGTAAATGCAAAAATCCGTTTGGTGGCAAATTTGTTATTTTCGGTGGTGACTTTCGTCAAGTTTTACCTGTTATAAAATACGCTTCACCTGTGGAAATAGTCAATTTTACTTTATAGTCAATATCAATTTGGCCAAGCAGCATTATATTATTGAAAGTACCGAATAGCTGGAAATCTACAAATATAATTCAGGACATTTACAGCAATTCAATTGCTTCTAATGCCGATCTCTCCGACAGAATTATATTAGCCTGCCACAATGATGATGTTCGCACACTTAACAATAAAATATTAAATTTGGTCGAGGGCAAGATTCATACCTACTTAATTGAAGATACAGCTAAACATCGAGGGGTCGATCAAACAGATGAGGACATTCGGTTGGAATATGAAGTCGAATATTTAAATTCGTTGAATTTCCCTGGGTTTCCGGTACACAAATTAAAACTCAAAATAGGATCTGTTGTTATGCTAGCAGAGCTTTAACAAAGTTGGTTTGCTGTCGTGTAATTTTTGGAATAAGGAAATGGTTTGCTTGAGTTTTTGTAAATAATTTGAATTTTGTATGTTTCGCGGTTTCGGAGAAGCCGAGAGAGCCCGAGCAGTGAAGAAGAGAAGACTTGCGTACGCCGTCCAAGTCGTGGACGGTCGACATTTTGATTTCTGACGATTTTTAGTTGTAAAAATTTGATTTATTTGAGAATAAAAGACAAGTAAAGTTTGAAGAAGTGTTATTTCTTTTAGATTGAGAAATTAGAAGAGAAAATTTTGTGAATTATACTAAATGCAAGTGGAATTATTTCGGAAAAGGTATACAAGGTCGCTTAATAGTGGGCGATACTGAAAGATAACCGATTGAGCCAGCCGGGTAAGAAGGTGATTTCTCCGCCCGAATTGGAATTTTACGAAGAAGATTTGAAAATTCGATATTTAATATTTAAGGGTGCAAAATAACACTTCAACTTGGCTACCCGAACGTGCGGCATTTGGTGAACATTTTTTTGAATTCAATTTGGGATGATTAGTTTATGGTTGTAAATGTTCACCGCAGAACCGGCTGTCACCCTGAGATTTTTAGTAAGAAAAGTTTGACCATGGCTACTTGGCTGAATTGACTGGATGCTTCAACAGCTGATAGAGCAAATGGCTGAAGACAGGAGAGAGAGGAGAACGAATAGAATAGAAGATAAAAGAGAGAGGGAAAAGAATAGGATCGAGGACAAAAAAGAATGGGTAAAATATTGTGAAGAATTGAGCAGAACAATCAGCAGTGCCAATTATGAAAAAAATGAAAATGAGGAAGAACTAGAAGATAAGAAGGGAAATAAGTTTAATAAAAGGAGAAACTTTAGCAGAAAAAGTGCAACTATCGGAAGAGATTGAGAAAAATGAAAATAAAGAAGACTTGAGAAATGAAAAAATGGAAAGAGAAGTAAATAAAGAAACGGGTCATACCGGCGGCATTAATAAAAAAGCCCGGATATTCACCAGAACACAGATGCGACGAATTAAATGGCGAAAGATGAAACGTGGACGAAAAAGTAATTTTGAAAGAAGGTATAACAATAATTATTGTAAAAGGAAGAAAAATAAAATTAATACGAACATGATTACTTCATCCAAGATGGTTTCCGATGGAAATGATGTTCCCCGTTCAGCAATTTGGAAGGATGAAATAAAGGATGAAGAGGATATGCCGTCCAACAAAGTAATTTGGTATTTTGAAAAAGAAGAGTTGGGTTCAAGAAGAAGAAAATAAAGAAACAGTGGTTTGGTGAAAAGAAACGTATTTTTAAAAAGGAAGACGTCATGGAAAACAAAATGAAGGTCATTTTGGAAAAGTGGCAGTATCGGCGATCAAGATGGAGGGTGGTTAATCTTATCAAATATGAAAAGTAACCACGGACGAATAAAGAAGATTGACAAATTTAAGGATAACCGCGATTTAAATGGAAAATGAATGGAACTAAATGTGTTTTGATAAAATTAAAAAAAAAAGGTTGTAAATATTAAAATTTAAAGAAGGAACTACACATCATGATAAAACTGAAAATCATTATTAAATAAAAGGCAATAGAAATTCGAACAAGTTAATAATAACCAATGTAACAAGTGAAAAGGACAATCTTCGAAAGATAAGCAGACGGAAAGTTTATAAATTGTATAACAAAATTTGAGAAAGTAAAAGTGTTTCCAAAAATTGAAAATTTGAAAAATGGATTAATTAATTGCTGCATTTTATAATAGTAAATTTGAAATTAGCGTTTATGGCAATCAAATGGAAAAATTTAATTTGAAAATTGATGGTTATTGAAGGAATTTGTCACTACGAAAATTGAAATTGGATGATTAGTAAAGAAATAGGTAAAAGAGTTTTAAATGATGTGTATTGCATATTTAAAAAAATTTTTATGAAGCTACAGCTTTAAAATGTAGCAAAATTGATGAAATTATTTAAAGAGATGAAATTGTTAATTGGAAATTTTAAAAATTAAGTAGTATTGAAGGATTTTATTAAATAAGGGTCGATATGAAGATTGAAGATGACAATGAAATTGCAGAACACTAGAAGAGAATCGAAATTATGAAAGGTCCGTAACGGAAAAAGAAGGAGCTTTGAAAAGTTATGGAATAAAATTTGGAAGGATAAAAAAATTTGCAGTTATTTCGAAGAAAGTTTTGGATCGAGTTATCTAAGAAATTGTTATTATTGCAAAGAAGTTTGGATGTCATTTATGAATTGTTTAGTGATCATTCGTCAAGATAGGTAGTTCGGGATGTTGATTAATTAATTAATTTAGGTGTGTAAATTAGATTGCCGCATTAATTAATTATTATTTACTTTTGAACATTGTTATTTATTTTTGAAGATGTTGATTTAGAGAATTTGCTACTTATTCCAAAAGCACGACGTTATGTGACTTTCTTGAAATCCCTCCTGGATTTCTGCATAAGCCAGGAAGGATTGCTGTCGTGTAATTTTTGGAATAAGGAAATGGTTTGCTTGAGTTTTTGTAAATAATTTGAATTTTGTATGTTTCGCGGTTTCGGGGAAGCCAAGAGAGCACGAGCAGTGAAGAAGAAGACTAGCGTACGCCTTCCAAGTCGTGGACGGTCGACATTTTGATTTCTGACGATTTTTAGTTGTAAAAATTTGATTTATTTGAGAATAAAAGACAAGTAAAGTTTGAAGGAGTGTTATTTCTTTTAGATTGAGAATTTAGAAGAGAAAATTTTGTGAATTATACTAAATGCAAGTGGAATTATTTCGGAAAAGGTATACAAGGTCGCTTGATAGTGGGCGATACTGAAAGATAACCGATTGAGCCAGCCGGGTAAGAAGGTGATTTCTCCGCCCGAATTGAAATTTTACGAAGAAGATTTGAAAATTCGATATTTAATATTTAAGGGTGGAAAATAACACTTCAATATACATCGATAGGCCTTTGTTTAGTCATGGACAGTTATATGTAGCATTATCAAGATGTCGAGCGAAGGATGGAATACAAATTCAAAGTGAAAGCGACATAAAAAATGTTGTATGGAAATAAGTTTTATAACTTGAAGTTATTAGGGCCGCGAAGCGGCCCTGGGGGGTTGGGCCGCGGCAGCGGCCAGGGGGGCGGAGCCCCCCTAGTAATAATATAATATCATAAATAATGTCATATTGTCATAATAATAATAAAACCGGAGATCTAAATCGCAAAAATATACCGTTACTAATTTTATGCAATCTGTATTGAATTAGTATGCAAGATATAATAGGTGATGTTATTTTTATAAGTTTGTTCCAACCAGCCGAGAAACCGTACAATTAATGGTCACGTTCATGCGCAATAGATAAAAAGCGTTCCTTAATCGAGTTAATTATTATTTATTATATTAGTCATGCCGTCATTTTACTTCAATTATAGACTGATCTTACCAACTGACGACGTCATCAATGGGTGTAAACATTGGTGTGCACCAACAATTGGTTTATGTAACCAATCAATGGGTTTATTATTGATTTGTCAACTATTATTAGTTAAGCGTTAACTACCAATTAACTAGAGGTGGTCTCTCGCCCAAGCGAGAAGACTCGGATAAGCGTTTATTGCGTGTTTGCTTATTCCCGAGCTACACATTTGGTTGCAATATTTTAAGGCTTTCATACCCAAATGTAAGTCGGGTACGTCTTTATCTCTAAAAATAAATTAAATATTTGTAATTCTTGACAATTTTCAAAAACATTGAGCGATAATCCTACACGCGAGGTTACAATATTATGACTTTCTCATTTTCCATTGTAATGAGGGTAAAAATATAAATTTATCACGATCTAGACCCTTATTATTACAAGGGAAAATAAGAAAGTCACAATTATAGTCTGGGAGATTAAGGATTAAAGGGATAAAAGACTCGTGTTTATAAAATAATACGAAAATAATACAAAAAATTACGTACATAGGTAATTAGTACATAGATAAATAAATTAATGCTCACGGTCGAAGTTCAAATTATATATTCTCACACTATCACGAATTTGTCTCCTATTTAATTTTTAATTTATTTTATGTGATAGTTATTCGAGTTAGTGGACTAAATATTAAATAATAATTATATTACGTAAATCTTAAACGTTTTGCTCATATATTTCAAGTTTCGTCACATAAAATGAATTATTATTAAATGGACGAAAACGTATCCTTAATATTTAATTTTTAAGTTATTTAAAATGCATGATTTGAAGAAATCAAGATTGTGCTGTTAAGAGGAATCCTCAAGAGTCCCCCCACCGAGGGAGTCAAGTGCCACTTTTCGTCATGAGGGTAAAGGTTTTTTACACGAGGCGCAGACTAGGGGAAAAATTACCCGAAGGACGAAAAGTCACCTTAATCCCGAGTGCGAATATACTATTTTTTGCCTTTCCGAAAGCCAATTACGAAATTCAAAGCAAATATTTGTTAGAATAAGCAAGAATTATCAAACCATAAAGCCTAAAACCTGTACATGACATTAATGAAGTACGGCCCTGATTATTATTTAACGATTAAGTAATAAATAAGTTGATGGTAATTAACTAAAGTATACCCTATCCAATAATATAAGAAGTCAGATTGAAAGAATAAAATTTTCAGTAATGTAAAGGCCGAAATTAAAGTTGCCGATAAAGTTGTGAACCCCGGTGTCACCATTTCAAACTAGAAACAAAATTTAACAACTTCGGTGAATTTTAATCAGTTGCTTCACATTAACTCTTGTTCCAATTTTAATATAACTGTAAATTTAAATGATGGAAATAAAATTTTGTAATTCCTTTTACTTTTCCTCCCGCTCCTAAGAAAAGTGGCACTTTGCTCCCGCAAAACTGGGACTCCCAGAAAGGCAAAAAATATTTACCTTTTCCAATTCTTTTTCTATTTCTCCAGCTCGAATTGTCAATGGACCTCGAACTACATAGTCCATAACTTTCACATTAGGATTTAGATTATCCAAATTTAAAGAACTTTGCAGTCTTGCCATATTGCAAATTAAAGACTGCCGAAGAAATACTTTTCACGCTGGTATCGTAATCCTTAAAGTGAACATTGTACTTTTGATTATACGCACAACTAGCGATTAGTTCTCTACAGAGATAACGTCTCTATTCCTGCGTTCAGGGAGAAGCTACTTTCGCTACCAAACATTTCTTTTTTTCCTTCTTTCGAGCTTCTAATCCAGGGGTGAGCAACCCGCGGCCCGCCACATCTTTTCGTGCGGCCCGCCAAAGACTTTTAGGTTGAAAATTTTTAAATTGATAATATATTTTCCATAGATATGTCAGTGTAACAAAAAAAGTAAGCACTATTTCTTTTGAAAATAAATTGTATCGACCAAAACTTATTTTTTTTATAATAATTTTATAGACACTTGCCCTTTGAGAAATTTTTTTTGTCCCCCCCCCTATGTACGGCCCTGCATGTGGCCCGCACAACATTTTTTTATTGATAAGTTGCCCGTTGCAAAAAAAAGGTTGCTCATCCCTGTTCTAATCGCTTCCAAATGCTTTGGCTCCGCCCCTTTCAGTCGCTACAAACATTTTGGTGGGGAGCCAAAGCGTTTAGAAGCGACTGTAAGCTCGAAAGAAGGAAAGAAGGAAATGTTTAGTAGCGAAAGTAGCTTCTCCCCGAACGAACGCAGGGTATACTACATATTATTAAAAAATACCGTACAAATAAATACAAAATACATACTTTAAAATCGATAGTTATTGACTTTTGAAAAAATTTCCATTTAATTTTTAAATAATTATTTTGGTAATGTGAAGGTGGTATATTCAATGCTGGGCAAAATACATTCCACATGGAATAATTTTAAATTAAAAATAAAGTAATGTAATCATAAAGAGCGCCAAATACAATTGAAATGGACTGCGACATCTGTGAACGTGTGAACACCAATACATACTCAAACTATTTTCAAACATCATGCCGACATGCGTATACAAATTTGGAACGGCAAATATGCTCGAGTTTCCTTTGTCCAGTCAAAATAAACAAAAAAGTGCAAAGTTTGCAATAATTCGCATAGAGCTGAAAATTGGTATAGACCTTAAATATATTATTACATTATTAGATTATTACAAATAAAATATCAAAAGTCCCCACCGATCCCATGTCTGCTAAAAAAAAGTTATTCAAGGTCAAAAGCACGGTGTAGAAACTTCATAGGAAAATATTAGACCCTGATTTTAATGATATTTTAGTTGGCGGATTTTCTTAAGATGGCGCTGTTTCAATAGTTATTTAGAAAAGTAAACAATAACATAACATATATCATAGAATATCCTATAAGTTGGAATTATAAGACGATTAATAAATTATAATAGTGAAAAATAGTTAAATTGAATGGAAATATAGTGGAATAATTTAGTTTAGTCTGATTTAGTTGACCCATGACACCCAGGGGGCGCAACGAAAAGACAGTATAAGACTGTCTACAATTTTAACATGGAAGTTCCCTTCTATTGCAATCTTTTATTCTATGGTCAAAAGTCAATAATATCGGGTTTTCGCATTTTCTCGTAAATGATAAGTTTATGAAATAAATAATTGAAAATTCAAGTGTTTTTTTGTTATTATTAAGAAGTAATGAAAGGTGGTCTTTCGAATGAATAAATAAAAATAAAAGAATTAAAAGCCAGAAATTATTGGAGTCTTGTTTGAATTGTAAATTTGCTCTAATTGCTCAATACGAACAAAAATTTACCATCATAAGGCGTCTGTATGAAACAATAATATCGACCTTGTTTGTGTGGGTGTACATAGTATATAACCATGTATATACCTACCACATTATACATCTTACGGTAGAAACACAGTAGAAGCTGGTCGCCGAAACCTGCTTACCCGCTTGAATGTTTTTATTGAAATACGAGCTTCGTTTGTGCTCGATTACATTAATTCATGTATTACTTATTATATTATTAATTATTATATTATATTAATTAACGTAATTGAGGACAAACGAAGCTCGTATTTCAGTAAAAACATTCAAGCCGGCATCGGCAAGCAGGCTCCACTCTGCGCATAGCCTTAGAAATTTATTTCAATGGGTGCGTTTAGCGAGCGCAGCTGCTTAAAGTCATCAGTCAACTATGTTGAGTATGATGACATTCAAATATTTGAGTTTCGCTAAACGGTATGCTTACAGTCAGCAAGCCAAAAAAACCTAAATATATTACCATTAACATTATTTGCAGAAACAAGATTATTTATGAAGGAATTTTGAAATCCTGCCATCATGCTGCTTAAGATATTAATTAAATTAAACCCAATTAATTGATTAAGCATAACATAACATAAACACATAACATTTTGAGGTTAAAGGATGGGCAGGGAAGGGTCACGTGTTATATTCATCATTAGCTGGGCGACGCAGCGTACAATTTTTGCGCTGAGTTGTTTACTCAACAGTTGTAAGTAAGCGCTTGCTCAGCGTACCGTTTAGCGAAACCGCTGTAGTCAACTTCTCAGCCGCTGACCTTCGCTAAACGCACCCAATGTGTTGAAAAATCTGATACAAAAAGAGAGAGAGAGGCATTTTGTGAAAAGTTCAACTAAAACTCTTGTAAATTGTGTTGCCTATCTATTTAATTATAAATTCACAATCTTATGCGCCACCACACGAGCCAAAACGAACGCCTGCTTTTCGAATACTTGTATTTGCAATATTAGAATGATTCACCACTACTTTATTGCAATTTATGACTGTGTAAAAATGTAAGTTATAAAGATGCGTCATACTTAACGTGACCATTTATTTTTTGACTCAAAACGGGACAACCCCCCCCCCCTAGGTTCCCACTCATCAGTAAATTGGCAAAAAACACTATTTTTAAGTTATTGATTTAGAAAAAGTTAGCTATTATTACAAATTGAAAAAATTTATTTATTTTTATTATGTTTTATAATATAATATTTATTTATATTATTTATCAGAGGAACAAATTTGCTTTAATACAGATGGTGATGATTTTAAAGAGGGTGTGAACTAAAAACGAAAGTTATAGTACAAAAAATTCTAAGAACAAATTTTCAAACCGCATTTCTCTGTGATGTATCGTTCCGAAGATACAACGTTTTTAAGTCGCGAGATAGTTAGCTGTGACGTCATAAACATATCGTTTCGCATCTAACACTTAACAGTTACACACAATTGCACACATTGCAATCATGCACACAATTGCATAGAAGTATACGGCTATTTCGTGCCCTCTGCCGGTGCATTCTGCACTTTCTGCGGTCCATTTTTCCAATTTATATACATTTTTAGACAAGAGTCTAGCGAGCACAAGTGACGAGCTCGAACATACACGAATGACGAGCCGATTAAGCACCCGAAGTGAAGTTGGTTTGGTGCTAAAATTTAAATTTTCAAATTCGTAGTAAATATGATTATTTTGCGATATTTACTCATTTGTTCATTTTTTATCTAAAATTAGTTGATATTTCCCATTTTAAATTAAAACTTTTATTTTCATATTTTAAATTTTAGATTAAATAATATAAAAAATCTTTTGTTACTACTTAGATCAGGGAGAATTTTATTTGTTCTATACACTGTAAAAAAAGCACGTAAAATTACAGTAAAAAACAAGTAATTGTTACAGTAAAATTGATGTAAAAATATATATAGTGTGATATTACAGTAATAATAGTATTACTATTACGACTATTATTACTGTAATTTATTATATTAAATATTAATATTGTGTGATATTACAGTAATAATAGTATTACTATTACGACTATTATTACTGTAATATTACACAATATGTATTTTTACATTAATTTTACTGTAAAAATTACTTGTTTTTTATTGTAATTTTACGTACTTTTTTTACAGTGTATGTAGAAAAGTCATTTTCTCGCAAATCCAATCTTTCAAGACATATTAAGAACATCCACACTTCTCATCAAAACCATTTTAGTTGTTTTTATTGTAAAAAGCATTTTAACGACAAATCAAACTTAATTAAACATTTAAAATCAGCATGTCCGAAAAATTGTAACAAAGATAAATTGGTCGAGTGTCCATTGTGCAACAAACAATTTTTTAATAATAAAGATAATATTTCACATCATTATAGTAACGATCACGATATAAACTTAAGACGGCTGTATATGTACATTTAAATTCCGACTTGAAAGTCCCCACTACTTTTTAATGTGTTTGATAGGCGTATACTATTTTATTTGCATAGATGTAGTTACTACATACTATTGTTTCTACATCTCGTTGTTCGTGCTAATATTACATTATTGCTTCGTACGCTTGCGTTTGTCTTTTATAAATCATTTGCATTTTTAGGTATTTCATAGACGTTCGTTATTTTCTCCTTTGCAAGTTTTAAAAAATCAATTATTTTTTATTTTATTTTCTTATAAAGGGTCTGATAATATAATGTCCTATAGTATTTTGCATAAAATTGTCAAGGTTGTGTTACATTTAAACTCGACTACCACACTAGATCAAGCGTAACACATTAGCTTCGCCATATTTTTGGTTATAGATTAATTTATGATCACATAAAAAAAAGGTTGAAACAAATTGAACAATATTTATAACATTATTTAAATATATATGACCAATAAAGTAACCGAAATTGTAAATAAATAATAAAAATTAAAAATTTACAGTAGGGGATACCGGGGTTAGTTGACCATAGGGGTTAGTTGACTAATTGCCCAAAATTTCTAAATAATACACTCGATGGCGCTCAGAGTACGATATTCATGTTGTATATGCATGTCATACCTACCATTATTATGAGTTATGGTGATAAAATAGTGCAAGTTGCGTTCTTAAGATTTAGAAAACTGAAAACATCGACGCTAAGTAAATATTTTTATTCTCATTATTTATTAATTGGGTTAGTGTGAACTCCGCCAATTCGGCAGGTAGAAAAAAACAAAAAAGTGTGAACTACGCCAAAACCAAAAAGGTCGACAGTAATCTGAAATGTAATCCACGCCAATTTTGGGTGGAGTTAACATACGGGCTTACGGGATTTATTTAGGGAGGGATTTATTAGTAAATTTAAATTTAATTAAAAAAGTAATCGTTTGTAACAGTAACCTACCGACGCATCCCTGTTTTTACCAATAATTTTACTTTTAAAAATAACAAAAATTTATTTACTTATAATAGGGGTACCGTAAAAGAAGACTGCTTTTAGGAAATCTAACACTAAACTCATTAAAAACATCCCCCGGGGGTGATCCAACTGGGCAAATTGTGGTATTATCAAGGGGTGAATCTAGCTTTTTTTTTCAACTCTGTCCTAGGAGGATATGTTGCCAAAATTGACGCTACGCTCCGCTCCGCTTTGCAGCGCTCCAGAGCCATTTTGGCTTAAATTCCAATAACCATAATCTCCGGCTTATGATATAAATAGTTAACACATTGTTAAATGGCTGTTGGCGGAGTTCACATATTAGATTACTGTCGACCTTTTTGCATTTGGCGGAGTTCACAACACTTTTGGCGGAGTTCACATTACCCCATTACTGTCGACCTTTTTGGTTTTGGAGTAGTTCACACTTTTTTGTTTTTTTCTACCTGCCGAATTGGCGGAGTTCACACTAACCCGGTAAAGTTGGGGGTAAAAAAAAATATAGAGGGTGTGCTGGTTGACACGATTGCAACCCTTCTGGTAATCGGAGACAAGATTTCAAAAAATATTCTTAATTAGTAAGAATGTCGTTATCGTCCCTACCAAAGAGAAAACGGGAAACGCGTGGAAAAGTATCTTTTTCTAACTTGTATCGAAAATATCTATTTTTGACTGTTTTTTTCACAATTTTTAATTTTTTAAAATAGTAAACCAAATAATTTTTATACAAAAGTAGTAGGAACGATAGACAGTTATATAGTGAAGGTTGGTACAAAATTTGAAGCAAATCGGTTACATAGAACTTGAGATATCATGTCAACCAGGTTGTAAAATGTTGTTTTGAGGAAAACACGTTTAAAGTTTTAAGCAAAAGTTTCAACCCGTAAAACAAATAATTTTGATACAAAAGTGGTAGGGGCGATAGACAGTTATATAGTGAAAGTTTGTACAAAATTTGAAGTAAATCGGTCAAATGGAACTTGAGATATTATGTCAACCATGTTGAAAAATGTTAAAATGTCATAAAATACATAATTACTACGACCTTCGATAAGTTACTCACTGCTAGGTTCAGTTGCTGCGTCATTAAAGTAGCTAAAACGTGTTAAACTATTGGAATTTTAAAATTTTCTCTTGAGAATATATTCTTAAAGGTCTAAACTCTAAGAATATTATGCAATAAAACAAAACCTTGATTTTTTTTCATTCCAAACCAGAACACGGCCTTAAACGGACGACTAACAAATTAGCGCCAATTCGTTAATGGAATGGAATTCAATGGAATTGTCGCTAATTTGTTAGTCCGTTTCAAGATTAAACGGACGTTGTACACTAATTGGTTAACTTATATGGCGCTTGTATAAACGGTGACGTTTAAGGGTTAATATTATTTATTTCATCCGTTAGGCACTTAAATATCGACACTGAATTGATAAATTTATTAACCAAAAAGCCAGCAGTCTGGCGTAAATCAAACACGGATAGACTACAGAGCGGGAAACCGCGGTTCTAATCCTGATTGCGTCGCGCGTCGGATATGTGCTGTGATCTAAAAAGTCCAAAATCGATCTGTGGACTATGGGGAAGGCAACGGGAAACCACCCCATTAACATTTCCCTAGTAAAGTCTTCTTGGCTTAGCCAGGAGGATCGCTAACATCCGAAATCGGATAGGCACCTGAAGAAGAAGAATTAACCAAAATACATAAGTCAACTAACCCCGTTCTCTGGGCTAGTTGACTAACCCTACCTATTATTCTAAATGGGGAAAATAATTTTATCTGGTCAAAATAGAAGCAATCTAATATTTAAAATTAAATTGAGAAAGACATATACGACCTACTCACATATCTAAAATCAAGAAAATATTTTCGGTAAATGTAATAAACATATATAGACCTACTTAAAAAGTTAGTCAACTAGCCCGGTCTCCCCTACTTTTACAAAAAAAAAAATAATTAAAAAAAAAAAGATTTTAACCCTTGTTACCGAATAAAAAAACAACATATATCACCCGGATGGGGTACCCGGGTACCCCGACATAATTTTTGCGAATTTATACTTTTTAGGGCTTTTTTCGAGATTGTTAGTGTTTTGTAGGCATTATCACTTGCATTATAAAAAATAAATCACTTGTTTTCAATAAAATCATCCGTTTTTAGGTCAATAATATGCGATTTTCAATAAGGGGTACCCGGGTACCCCATTCGGGAATATAGGCATAGTCTGTTATAATCGCGAAAAAATTGCATTTGTAAAAATCGAAAAACTTTTAAAATTGCTTTAATTTATTTAGAACTATATTTTATAAGATGTCACAAAGTCCCAATACGCTGTGAAAAATACAAACTGAGATATACATCGGTAAAGTCAAAAAAGTACCCGGGTACCCCTATTCGGTAACATAAGGGTTAAAAAGTTTACTGACAAGTTTTATGAGTACAAACTTAGAAATAATTCTTGAACCAATCGTCCTATCAACTTGAATTTTCTTAGAAAATTGTTAGCAAATATGTCTCTATCGTTAGAACTAGAATCAAACCAAAAATTTTCACAAAAAAAAGACAAAAAGGATTTTGTACTACTGCCATTTTAAGGGATAAAAATTTAGCTAGCGTGTCAATTCGAATTATTCTTTGCCGTTCGGTCGGCATATCAAAGATACGTCTGAGTCTCCCCTACGTTGTTATTTTTATTCTTATACAGATTTTTTATTAGTAACAAATGTCGATGTGGTGATCGAAAAAACAAAGAACACTTGTGGTTGAGAGGTCAAAAACTAAATTAGGAAAATTTAGTTAAATTAATAATTAGGAAAGTTTTAAAAAATAAGTGCAAAAGACAAATTAATTAACTTATGTGTAAATAAATTAAAATAAGTAATTTTAGACAAAGTTAGTGATATAAAACATTTAAAGTTACATGTAGTATCGTTTTAAACACAGCTACAACATAATTTTATCCTAAGAAAATAAACATAATGCACGTCTATGAAATAGCGCACGCCTCCAATCTTTGAAATACAATTATTTGCCAGAGGTCGCTACCTCGCGGTGATTTAAATGCATTTTCTTAATAAGCAAATATATAGGGGTTTTTGTCTTCCTACATAAATATTTTTAAAATAGTTTTAATTTAAAATAGTTTGTATATTCATGGAAAGTCACTTGCAGGTCACTGGAGTGACAAATTATTATAATAAAAATGAAAATTTTTTTTTTTTTTAATTCTTAATGACTTTCCGTGAAACTAGATTTTTTTTCTAATCATTTACTTCAAACCGCATTAAATTCCATAGATTAATAAAAGAGCTATATCGATATTCGTTAAAAGTTAGGTATACAGTCCTCTTAAGTGAAGAATCTTTCACATTTGCGAATTTCGAGGAATTTAGTAATTGGAAGAAAGAAATAGAAAAAACCGATATTTCCGAATACGTAATTAAAAATAATTTGAAAACTAAAGAGAAAATAATTTATTATTATAAGTAGGTGTCATCGTGATGGTTTTCAAAAACCATGATGCAAACTTCACTTCGGGTGCTTAATCGGCTCGTAATTCGGGTATGTTCGAGCTCGTCACTTATGCTCGCTAGACTCTTGTCATTTTTAGGCACTTCAAAATTAACCTCTGGAATTATTTATATCTACTCTATATATATAAAAAGATAAGACAAAATATGCAACGTTTTTATGCAACGTTTTTGTGCAACGTTTTATGCAACGTTTTTATGCAACGCTGAGAACAGCTATTGGACGACACCAAATCAACATTATAATCACATCAACGGATGAATCAAAGCAAAGCAAAGCAAAAGCAATAGCAAAAACAAAAGCAAATGCAAAAAAGCAAAAAGTAAACGCAAAGCAAGGCAACAAAACCATGCGACGCAAAAACACAAAGATTGAAAGATTTATGTAAATGCAAAAATCTGTTTGGTGGCAAATTTGTTATTTTCGGTGGTGACTTTCGTCAAGTTTTACCTGTTATAAAATACGCTTCACCTGTGGAGATAGTCAATTATACTTCAAAGTCAACATCAATTTGGCCAAGCAGCATTATATTATTGAAAGTACCGAATAGCTGGAAATCTACAAATATAATTCAGGACATTTACAGCAATTCAATTGCTTCTAATGCCGATCTCTCCGACTGAATTATATTAGCCTGCCACAATGATGATGTTCGCACACTTAACAATAAAATATTAAATTTGGTCGAGGGCGAGATTCATACCTACTTAATTGAAGATACAGCTAAACATCGAGGGGTCGATCAAACAGATGAGGACATTCGGTTGGAATATGAAGTCGAATATTTAAATTCGTTGAATTTCCCTAGCTTTCCGGTACACAAATTAAAACTCAAAATATGATCTGTTGTTATGCCAGCAGAGCTTTAACAAAGTTGGTTTGCTGTCGTGTAATTTTTGGAATAAGGAAATGGTTTGCTTGAGTTTTTGTAAATAATTTGAATTTTGTATGTTTCGCGGTTTCGGGGAAGCCGAGAGAGCGCGAGCAGTGAAGAAGAAGACTTGCGTACGCCGTCCAAGTCGTGGACGGTCGACATTTTGATTTCTGACGATTTTTAGTTGTAAAAATTTGATTTATTTGAGAATAAAAGACAAGTAAAGTTTGAAGGAGTGTTATTTCTTTTAGATTGAGAATTTAGAAGAGAAAATTTTGTGAATTATACTAAATGCAAGTGGAATTATTTCGGAAAAGGTATACAAGGTCGCTTGATAGTGGGCGATACTGAAAGATAACCGATTGAGCCAGCCGGGTAAGAAGGTGATTTCTCCGCCCGAATTGGAATTTTACGAAGAAGATTTGAAAATTCGATATTTAATATTTAAGGGTGCAAAATAACACTTCAATATACATCGATAGGCCTTTGTTTAGTCATGGACAGTTATATGTAGCATTGTCAAGATGTAGAGCGAAGGATGGAATACAAATTCAAAGTTAAAGCGACATAAAAAATGTTGTATGGAAATAAGTTTTATAACTTGAAGTTATTAGGGCCGCAAAGCGGCCAGGGGGGCGGAGCCCCCCTAGTTATAATATAATAATATAATATTTTAATATGAGAATTATGATAATTTTTAGACTCATATTTATTTTTTAAATGTCATTTTTTTTTAAATTTTTTTGAAGATTTTTGATCTAATACAGCAATAATTGATTTTACAATTAAAAAATTCAATACAAAAGTGTACTCTTTTGTGTAAAAAGCGAGTTAGAAGTGTAGCGCTTATGCTATAAGTTACATACGAACTGAAGATACTACCGGAGTGTTTATGTTTATGACGTCAGAGTTGTTGGCTGTCGAAGTTCAAACGGGTCTATATTTGTTAATATTTATGCTAGGGATGCGCGATTTTCACTTTTGTTCTTAGATATTTTTGTATTATTTTATATAAAAAATTGGTTTTTTAGTTCACACCTCCTTTAAGTAAGAATAAAAGTCTTGGCATGGTCTTATGGTAGCAACATAATACGCGGTTTCCGAAAACGGGACAATTTTGCGTCCCGGAGTTCCTTGTTGGGACACCGGGACAGGTAATCAAAAAAGGGACGGTCCCGTTCAAAACGGGACGTCTGGTCACGTTAGTCATACTGCAAAGTATTTCAATATTATTAAATATTGGGTCTAAGAAATATTGCACATGTAAACGGTTTAGTTCTATAAGAAGTGCAAAGTAAACGGAATACATGAACTTAGATGACTGGATGACTGGTAGAAGAACAATGGAGAGATTTCATAATATAAACACCCCATATCCACACTAAAAGGACACTATCGTTCTGGAGTCAGAACTAGTCAGAACCACGAACTGCAAATGCAACGGCTCCTGTTATTTAGATGCAAGGCGTTGTCCTGCACGTCATCGATTGTAGTAACATGTAAATGTATAGTTATTATCAGGGCTCGGAACTTTATGCGCTAAAAAAACAATGAAATATGTGCATACGTATGCGTTAAAAAACAGAAAAATATGCGGTATAATATGCAGTAAAAATTAGGATAATACAAAAAAAAACAAAAAACTATACAATTTTTTGTTTGATCTTAATAACAAATGAAAGTTGTAGCTACTAACATTATTTATTAAAACAATAAAAATAAAAAATATTAAAAATAAGAAACTAGAACATGGAAAAATATTTAATTTGCAACTAGAACATGGAAAAATATTTAATTTGCATAGGTTGCAACAGTGGCGCAGCTAGAACTTTTGCCGCCCGGGGGGGGGGGAAATGTTTTTGAATGAGTTTATTTTTAATCCTATTTCCTAATTGATGAAATTTAAAAAAAAAATTCTTTTGCCGCCCTTAGTGCCGCCCCCACAAATATTTGAATGACTTTTTTTAACCCAATTTCCTATTAATGCCGCCCCTAAAAATGTGCCACCCGGGGCGGTCCACCCCCCATTAGCTACGCAACTGGTTTGCAAAATAAAATTTTGTCATTGACCAAAAACATATTTTTACACGTTAAGAGCGCGCTGCAAATTCTAAGAATTTATAAAAGTCATATGAATAAACGATAACTAAGCTAGGCAATAAGGAAGTTCGAGCTTTCAAAAATAAATATTTTTAAATATATTCAATATTTTCACATGTGCATATCTTTTTGTAATATACTTGTAAATATTCAACATTGGAAGCTCAAACTTCCTTATTGCCTAGCTTAGTTATCGTTTATTCATATGACTTTTATAAATTATTAGAATTCTGTTTTGGTGAAAAGATAACTATAAAAGATTAATATTTTAGGGTACGCCATCTATTGAAACATGTTTTTGCATCAAAATTTGCAGCGCGCTCTTAAACTAACATTTTTCTTTTTTTTTTTTTCTCTTTAAATCGCCAAAATATGCAATTATATGTTCTTAAACTTAAAATATATGCGAGTTTGTCCAAAAATTAACAAAATATGCAAAATTATGCGACAAAAACTTTTATATTACAAATGTACGTAATACGAAACGAATTTTTGTCAAACCAGAATTACAATATGCGCTTTCCCAACAAATATGCAATTACCTAAAGTTCCGAGCCCTGGTTATTATTATTAAACAGTTTAAATAAATGGAAAGATACCGAAAAGCCAACAAGTTTATTATACGACTGGGAAGGGGATGGATCTCCCCTTTCAGTGGGTAAAAGAATTGGGACCGCTTATGTTAAGTAAAATCAAATACCTTACTAAGTATTTGATAAAATTATATTTTACGTATATTCTGCAAATTTTCAGCCAATCAGAAGTAAAATATCAATAAATATCAATAAAATATCATAAAGCGCTAGTGACATCTGTTGAATTTTATGATCGTTTGTTAACTCCAATAACCATAATCTCCTGCTTTAACCCTATTGTTAAATGGGTGCGGGAGTAGTTTACATTTTGGATTATTTTCGACTTTTTTGCCTTTGGCGTAATTTACATTATCCCGAATAATTTCGTCCCGTCCCGTATTCTTTTCTAGTTTGTACATTACGAAGTTTAGGTTATTTGTTTAACTTTGCTCCTTTTTTTAAAAGCTTTTTAACCAACTTCCCGACATCCTAGAGAGCTGAAATTGTCGTCTAACAGCACCTTACTTGTGACTGCTATTATTATGATGGCTACCATTACCTTGGTATATGGTGCTGCTGCTGGAGGTAAAATAATTTATTATCTTAATTCGCATTCCATCAGGTGTTTTTAGAGGTCGCGAGTCTTGACTCGCGAATATACTCGCGCCGTTTAAAATCACCTTTAAAGAGAACGAATTCTATTTTTAGGTAGCCATTTTAGCGGATGCAGAAAAGTTTAAGACGTTGCCTATAAATGCCACAACAGGCGAAATCAACCTAAACCTCCGAATGAGGAACAAAATCAAATGTTTATTTATAAACATAATCGCATAGAGCATAGACCATAGAATATTAAAAAATATATATTATCTACTATTTCAAGATTTAAAACTATCATTGTAATGACGACAGTTCAACACTTAAAGATTACAAATAATTATGTTATTTATACTTATTAAATTTAAGATTTTATAAAATATATAAATTTTCAAATCAACAAGTAAAATTTAAAAATTAATAAATTATTATTAATTAATGATACTTATCAATATTTATTATAATTAAAAATTAATAACAATAAAAATTTTCCTATAAACTTTCAGCAATGTTTATTACTATTACTATTATCGCGATTCATTAAATTCATTTATTGATTTAATTAATATTAATTACTAACGCAAATATGTATAAAATATACCTATATTTTTTATAAAAAAAAAAAAAATTTATTTTAGATTTATAATAGAAAAATAGTACTTTTCATCACAAGGACGTAAAACGCGATTTTTCGTTCGAGGGGAGCGGGGGTTACGAGGCGGAGCGTAGCGCAGCCGAGGAACCCGACCGCTTCCGAGGTGAAAAAGTAGTTTTACGGCTTCGCGTGGTGAGAAGAACTTTTCGTTAGCCGTCAATGTGCGTAATATTTGCAGGAGGAACAATAAAGCGCCGCGCGACATTAAAAAAGCTGCCGTGTTAGTGTTTGCTAAGGAACACGTGCAGCAATTTGTCTCGACGCGACGGCGCAATATAAGTAACTATTATTATGCTAGCCAAATTAAGTTACACTATCACGTTCTAAATATTGCATATAGAAAGTAGTATAGAGGGACGTGACTCTATGCTTCTTTCCGTTTCTCTGTAAATATTGTAAATAGAAAGTATTATAGAGGGACGTGTCTCTATAATACTTTCCTTTTGTACATATTTTGTACTTATTTTGTACATAATACAGTAGAAACTTATGCTTTTATACCATTTTTATTGGTTTTTTCCTGCAAATATCGACGAAAACATACTCTTTTCGTACCTCAAAACGTATACGAAAAGTGCTCAAATACGTCCGCGGTAACGAAAAGTAATTTATAATATGAGGCAAAGATGCATTTTTATAATATTGTAATAAATTCTAAGTCGAGATTTTTAAATAAAACAATGTATTTTATAAAAAAAAAAGCATTTTAAATATTAACCAGTTTAAATTAAATGGGTGGGGAATTGAATATATTAGCACCTAGCAAGTAATAAGCATAAAGCCGCCCCTGACTACAAATAGTAAATACTCGGGAGGAGTTGTACCTTGTACATAGGATATAAATATAGTAAATAAAATCGTTAGCACTTGCAATACTAATTTGAAAGCACGAGATCAATAGAAATCTAACAATTTAGTCGGATGTAAATTAATAATATTGAAAAAAACAGTAGCAGTTGTTGGTTTTAGTTTTTCGAAGAACTTATTAGAAAGACAAATTGTGTAAAGTATTTACCTTTTCCAATTCTTTTTCTATTTCTCCCGCTCGAATTAACAGTGGACCTCGAACTGCATATTCCATAACTTTCACATTAGGATTTAGATTATCCATATTTAAAGAACTTTGCGACCTTGCCATATTGCAAATTAAAGACTGCCGAAGAAATACTTTGCACGCTGGTGTCGATATCCTTAAAGTGAACATTGTACCACCTCTTATTATACACACAACTAGCGATTAATTCTGATTAGTTCTCTACAGAGATAACGTTCCCTCTATATCAAATTTCAACGTAATTATATAATCTTACAATGTTTTACTAGATAACCAAAAGAGGGATCTGTTAATTGTTTTTATACTTACCTATAACGAATAAAAACCTAAAGTGATAGCAGTAATAGATGGAAATTAAAAATTTACTTTCAAAACACCAAAATGCAGGATTGCACGGGAATAAATAATTAATTTATTATTATTGATTTTATAAGTTCGCTCATGGTATAGGCTAGTATAGGCAACACACCATACTGCCAGGGCCGTCGGGCGTCGCGTCCTATTGTGCACAGTGGCAAACAAACGGGCGAACAATACAAGTTCAAAAGTAGTATTTGCCATCTTAATTTCTGCTTGAAAATAATAAAATAATGTTTTGAAAGAAAACAAATCGTTCGCGTAGCTTTTATATTCACAGTTTGTTCATGCCGTTTTTGTGTTCGTTGCAAATTTTTTGGAAATTCTCAAAAAAGTGATAAAATTGCAAGTCATTCAGAGATAAACGTTTGTAAGCACTTGCCTTTTTATTGAAGAGGCATGAATTTATGTTGCAATTATTATTCGATATGTAATAAAAATTTACGCAATGGATGGGGACTTTCGACATCTCATTTGAAATACTCAGGGCAGTATATACGGGGAGGGTTCAACCCCTCCCCATGGGAGAGCGAGATATTAAAAAAAAGGGTCTAAAAATATTTTTTGGCGCGAGAACCCCTCCCATTGCATAGAAAAAACTTTTTTTTCGTTAACCCCCCCCCCCCTCCCATGACCAATGTCTAGCTACGGCTCTGGAAATACTGTTTGTAAGTTGTTTACTAATTTTCATCTTGGTGTGAATTTTGCCAATGGAGATTGTCTATTTTGCCTGGACTATGCCCTGGTTTGATAATTAACTATATGGCACCATTCTTGTAAACAATTTTTTACACCAATTTTTATAGAGAATTGCACAGTCTTACAAACTTTGTAATGATTATTTTTACTACAACATTTAGCGTTTAAAAGATATTTGCAAAGACACTGATTATTTGACCTTATAAATATAAATTTACGCACAGGTGGGATCGATGGGGACTTTTGACAACTCATTTGAAATACTGTTTTTAAGGCATATACTGATTTTCATCTTGTTAAGAATTTTTCCGATGGAGAATGTCTCTTTTAACTGAACTATTGATGTAAAGTACAATATGAATGAAAAATAGTACACATCAATTTTCTTAACTTTGGTAAGTCATCTATCATACACATATTTTTTAATTTTTCCATATTAGAAAATAATTTTAATTAGCTGTTCTCAATGAATAATGGAGGTTTTAAGGGGCGGCCAAATTAAACTTCGCACACAGACGGAAATACCTCTAGCGACGGTCCTGACCAAAGAGTAATTTCCCACAATTACATAAATTAATTTTTTGCGTCTTTCTGGGTCTGCGTCTTTATGGCCCGCGTCGTTTTGGGTCTGGGGACTTACGATTTAAAGAGCTCACCAGTAACAATATGATTTGCAGTCTGGTCCATCATCTAGATGTGAAGTTCTTCGCGGATTCTAAACTGGGATTTAGAAGAGAAGTTAGACAGAACTTAAAATGTTGGTTGGTAGGATTAAGATACATAACAAAAGCAAATTGTATTTTACAATATTGCAAAGTAATAAGGTCGTACGACACAGACCCAAAACGACGCGGGCTATAAAGACGCAGACCCAGAAAGACGCATAAAATTAATTTATGAAATTGTGGGAAATTCCACGAAAATAAGATGAAGTTAATCAAAACAGTTATCTACCATTTTGTGATGTATGTAAATAAACCTAAGTTCCACAGGTGTATATCTCCTGTAACTCATTTAAAAAAACATTGTTTTCTAATTCTAACCTAAGCTCGACCGATGGATTTCTCTTTTAACGGTCCCCTCATTAAAAAGAAGATAATTTCTTATCTATCTAACCTATTCTGGAGCTATCCACATCCAGAATGGTTAAAGATGAACTTTGAACACCCTCTGAAAATTAACCTGAAGTACCTACTGGTCAATTTGTTTTAAAATTCTTGTTTTCTAAATTAAAGTTGAAAATAGTGTAGATAGAACATTATTTCTTCTTCATATATCTTGCAATGTTTTGTTTGAATGTGGATTTTTTTGCCCAAACCTGGGACGATTGAGGGAGTATTGTAACCACTGTGACGACATTTGCTTGACAAGGCCACAGATTGTGCAATTTTATAGCAGAACACCAGCAAAAATATCGAACAACTGATCGTTTTACACTTTTATAAATCACGCTAATTGCTGTAATGTTACCAAATATCTAAATCAAATAATTGATTAATAAATAAAATATAAGGTGTCAAAATGATGAATTTAAATTAATTATATACCTATTTATTCTATAAGCTTCTATGTATTAACTTTACATGATCGTTGTTTACGAGCCAGTTTTTAATTAGCGTCTTACAAATTTTTTAATTTAAAATCCAAATACATTTTTTTAAACGTTTTCTATAGAAAAACATAATTGTGTGACAAAACATAACTTTCACATTTACTAATAAGATTTTTTAAGTCAAGTGCACATTCTCCAAACAAACTACTCGGCAGATTGACTTGATATTTGTCATCCATTAGAGTACATTTCAGGCTATCGTCGAAACCTCAAAGATACAAAATATATTTAAATTTACTATTTTCTGCGCCAGGAAAAGTAAATATTTTATAGTAAAAATCAAAAGTCTTTTTGCAATCATCACCATTTGGTCAATTTTCTTTCAAAATTAGGTTTTCGAGGTTCTGATGATCCATAGAAAAGAAAATTTAAAATAATTCATTTCTTAAGATAACTGGGATAGTCAGAAATATTGCACCTGATTAGACAGTAATTTCAAAACAAAACTTTGCAAAAATTTTAGGTGTAACTTGAAACATGAACAAATAATAGTCCTGAATTTCAGCCGAGGAACAGTTTTTCAAATTTAATTCGCAAAAACCAGCTTGTAAACAATTGTTTACAGAAAATAAATTTTTTAAATACCCAACACGATTAGATCAGTAGTACTAAACTAAAAAAAAATATTTTACGATAATCAAAAATTAATCGCTTAGTGTAGTACTTCTTTAGTTGTGAAATCAGTTTTAGGTGTTTATTCAAATTGTACGCACAAAGTTCTTCTAGTTCAATTTCAGCAATCAAGTATTCACTTATTCTTTGCAATCTAATTTTAACTTTGTGCTAAACTAAAATCGTTCCATCCTTATGAATGCATATTAAAAATATCTTATCTTAGCTTCTGGTGCTCATTAGCATTTTTCTTCAAGCAATTAATAAAATTCAAGTTTTGTGTTTTGTTTAAAATTCAACTTTTAAACGTTCAAGTTTTTTAAAGTCTTGCACGTTAAATAAATGTTTATAATTATTAAACCAAAATAAACAAATAACTAAGAAAACATGTAAAAAATTTAATTTAATAAATAGGTACTATATCTTGAAATAAAACTTTCAGTTTTTTGAAATCAAACCAATACTAGACATTTCAAAAGCCCCTGCTGTGTTACCTTCATAACTGCACATAAGGGTCACATTTTTATTATTAAACAACATGCAGGTATAAAATTTTATATTTTTCTTATCAAAAATTAAATTGAAGGTGATGATAATAATAGTTGTTCACTGTATTCTTGATATAACCTTTGCCATGGTAGTTTAGTTTTTATAACTTCTAAAATTTCTGTTAAAAGTGAATGTTTACAAATTTCCTGCAACATAAAAGGAATAATTATTATTAAATAAATAAATGAAGAATAAAACTTACTAAACCATTATAAGTTTTAGTTTTTGATAAACCAAATGAACAACTTATTAAGTCATCTAAAATTGAGCGTAATCTACATTCCGGTCCTACAACAAGAACAAGATAAAGTTAAATAAATAACAAGAATGTACCATTGAATTTACCTTTTTCAAGGAGATGATTCACTGCTGCTAATAACCAATACTTAAATTCAATAGAAGAATGTAGTAAAGAACTGGTAACCATTTGTGATTCTAAAAAGCTCAATTTAACTCCCGATGGTAATGTATCTATTCCACCTTGAATAGGAAGATTTCTTTGTAAAGATGCTAATGGCATTGCATTAGATAAAGTACGACACATACTACCTCCAGCTTTGCTAACAGGATCCAATGGATTTGACAACAAAATCCTAAAAATAAATATAATAATTATAGGCAGTGGCGGCTCGTGACATTATGAAGCAGGTGTGTTGCAATAGGGAACTTGAAAAAGGGTGGGGGGGGGTGCAATTGTTTTTAGTAATTATTTAAATGATTTTTATTTTAAATGATTTTTATTATTAATAGTAAAAGAACTATATAAAATAAGCATAACAAACTAAATAGAAAAATAAAAACTTATCTATTTTTTATAGATTAATTCTATTCTTTGCTCCTTCCTGGTAGCAAATTTGTCGATGACCTTCTCATTAACTTTCTCATTAAATTTCTCGATTTCAGAAATAAAAATCGTTTTTCAATGGAAATCATCGATAGAACTGTCAAGCGATTTTCGGACATTGTATTGCGGAGAAAAGTCTTAATTCTTTTTAGAGTGGAGAAACAACGCCCGGCTTCAGCTGTCGTCCTTGGGGTTGTCACAACAATTTTAAGAAGTTTTTTCTAAATTATTGTTTATCAAAAATTTCAGAAAGGGTAATTTACCCTTCATTCAACAGAAAGCTCTGTGCGGAGTTGTTGTTTTTCAATAAGCGTATGATAAACTCAACAAAAATGGTAGTTAATTTATCTTCAGGAAACTTGCCACAATAATCTCTAAATTGTTCGGAGAAAAATAGAGATGCAGCGACTAGATGATTTGTAAAAATAAATCGATCTTTAACAGAATTCGTAATATTATCACACACTTCTAGTGCGGCAACACAGTTATCAAATCTGCTATTACGGGGACGCTTTCGTTTACTTGGCTCCAAATCCAAATATTTTTTGTATAAATTTCTTTAGAAAATTTACGTGTATACGTTTTCTCTCGACTAACACCAGCTGTATCTATAGAAAGATCGGGCAAAAGTCGACCCCTTTCCTTTAGTTCAATTTTCTCTTCATAACTATATATTTTTACAAAATCTTTTCACGTTAATTAAATTAAAAACAACATCCATGGTGATAAATGATAAAGTAACAGCCAATTCAAACACTCACGATAACGATTCTTATTAGTCAAACTCAAAATTCAATGCAATTCCAAGTCATATCCCAAGTGCGTGCTGCAAGGGAGCTGCAACAACCTGCAGCTCAAATACCCGTTTAAAAATGCGATTGTAAAGTTTCAGAGGGGTATGCAGGGAGTGGTGCGGGTGTCCAAGATAGATCTGCACATAGGATCTGCATCGAGTGCAGCTCCTAACCCAGCTGTCCAGATAATTACTGCGTATATTTACCGTAATTTTTATAAAGCTAGCGAACGATAGTACATAATTCCACTGGTATGCTGTATAATAGAAATACTACTAACTTGACAATATTATTGCATTATTATATTTTATATTACATAGATTTATTACATTATATTTTAGTCGTTTAGGTCAGAACTTTTGGCAGTTCTGCAGCTCTGCAGCACATAGGGAATAACCGCCACTGATTATAGGGATTAAGTGAAAATCAGCCCTGCTGAATTAATTCAGTTTAAGCAGTACAATTTTTCTTGTACATCGTATTTTTTTTATATTGCTTAATAAATAAATATTAGAAAGTATCTTGAGCCTTGATAAACAATCATTCTGATGAACAATTGTTTATCATTTGCGAATGCTGGTCTCTTGGGACAAGATACGTATGCAGTGGGGGTTAGTGTGAACTCCGCCAATTCGGCAGGTAGAAAAAAACAAAAAAGTGTGAACTACGCCAAAACCAAAAAGGTCGACAGTAATGGGGTAATGTAAACTCCGCCAAATGCAAAAAGGTCGACAGTAATCCAATATGTGAACTCCGCCAACAGCCATTTAACAATGTGTTAACTATTTATATCATAAGCCGGAGATTATGGTTATTGGATTTTAAGCCAAAATGGCTCTGGAGCGCTGCAAAGCGGAGCGGAGCGTAGCGTCAATTTTGGCAACATATCCACCTAGGACAGAATTGAAAAAAAAAGCTAGTTTCACCCCTTGATAATACCACAATTTGCCCAGTTGGATCACCCCCGGGGGATGGTTTTAATGAGTTTAGTGTTATATTTCGTAAAAGCAGTCTCCTTTTACGGTACCCCTATTATAAGTAAATAAATTTTTGTTATTTTTAAAAGTAAAATTATTGGTAAAAACAGGGATGCGTCGGTAGGTTACTGTTACAAACGATTACTTTTTTAATTAAATATAAATTTACTAATAAATCCCTCCCTAAATAAATCCCGTAAGCCCGTATGTTAACTCCACCCAAAATTGGCGTGGATTACATTTCAGATTACTGTCGACTTTTTTGGTTTTGGCGTAGTTCACACTTTTTTGTTTTTTTCTACCTGCCGAATTGGCGGAGTTCACACTAACCCTGCAGTGGGGGGTCCCTATCCTTTCTGCATAGACGATCAGAATAAAGTTCTTACTTCGTCCGGAATCGAACCGGACATTTCGAGTCAATAGTCAATTATACAATATGAAACAAATTTTCTTTTATTAAGATAAAAAAAAATTGATTTTAGATGATTTTTCCATTATGAACATCATCAGTTTTGATGAAAAGAAGTTGATGTTCCGCTTTTTAATTTTATTTTTAGCACTTTATTGCAAGACATACAATTTTAAATTCTATTGTGATTCACGTCTGGCATTCAAGAATTTATTACTAACTCGCATTTAGATATTGTAGTTTTAGGTAAGCATTGATGGTTATTGATAAGATGAAGAGTTTTTGGTAATAATAAAGATGTTTTAAAATTCCGGAAACCTTCAAGACGGACTATATTGTCGTATTTCTTTGGGATGAAGAAGATTTACAATTGAGAGATTTTATTGTAAAATTTTAAGTTTTGATATTTTGTACGTTTTCGAAGTTAATAGGCGTTTTCGAAAATTGATCAGGGAGGTTTATAGCGGTTTACCGCACGGTAAACGGTCGATCTACGGTAGATGGAATAGGTTAAAGTGGGTTAAAGAATTTCCGAACGCTCTGGTTAAGGTAGACCGGTTTACGTTTCTTTTATATAGCCTTGAGAACAGCAGGTAGAGTTACCACCATAAAATGGTTGACAACTGCCAAAATTTAAATTAATAAACACAGTGAACACAAAAACAGGAAAAAAGATAGGTTAAGTAACCTCCGGTGAATGATGTACCGACTACAAGTGTCGATCCACAAACTGTTAACCTGGTACATGCGCTTGGTAGATTTAGTACAATTTCTGAACGTGGTTAAAATTTACCAATTGAAGCGGTATGTACCACTCATCTACCAGATCAATTTTCGAAAACGCCTATTGAGAAGCCCCTGGTAATAGCCAAGATGGGGGTCAAGGTTTTTGATAACGGGAACTCTTGCATGCAACTTTCCAAGTCACGAGCATGTAAGATTTTCAGTGGCAAAAGTGTGAAAAATTTTCAATGATGTGAGAATAAATTTAGCGACAAGAAGTGTTTTATTTCTTTTAGCAGTTTTTCTTTTAAAGAAAAGTGAGAGTTTATTCAAAATAATAAATTACAATTATTACAAAATTGCAAGTAAAAATTTTAGAAAGTGTGCAAGGTCGTGCGATAGATATCGATGCGGCAGATAAGGTCTACCGAGCTAGCTTGGTGCACCGTGATTCAAGAAATTCAACGCTTTTATTTTAATTTTGAAAAGTTTTCTTTTGGAAAATCAAGGGTTAAATTATTTGACTTCAATATAATTATTGCGAAATTTTTTGCTCAACACTTATGCTCGTTTTCACCAACATTTATTTAAGAATTTCCTAGTCAAGAATTCCTTAAATTATAAGAATAAAAATAAATAAAGTAAAATAAATCAAATTTATGGAATACCTAGCTAAGGAATTCTTTACTACGATAAAACGGGTATTAATCTCCTACAAAATTTTTCATAGTCGGGTTTTTTTATTTATAAGATAATATATTTTATTTTTGGTAGTTATTTCCTTTAATTTGCTTTTAAAGTTTTGTGAAAATCGTTTCAGAATTTCAGTAGTAATCGCGTTAGTCCATTCTGGAGCGTCATAGCAGCATAATAGCATATTATGCTACTCATGAATAAAGGAGCTACTTATTAATCAGTGAAATGTTCGCAAAATTGATTCAATATTTTAGTGACAATCTCGCTAGTCCAATCATGCGCGTCACAGTAGCACGTTATATTATAGCATAGCCTATGCTACTCATGGTTAAAAGAGTTAGGAATCAGTAAAATTTCCATCAAAATCGGTTCAATATTTCAGTGACAATCTCGGTAGATAATAATGAGCGTCACAGTAGCGCAATGTTATATAGCTTAAGTTACTCACAGATAACAAAGCTATCGATCAGTGAAAATTCCGTCAAAATCGAATCGGTATTTCAGGATCTAGAGAGGCACAAATATTATACGGAAATATCTCACAAATGGAAACTGAGTACAAAATTTTAGCTCTCCATAACATAGGGAAGTTATACACACAGATGGACGATGTACACCATTGAAACCAATACAAATAAATGTATTTGGTCAACTTAAATATAATTTTTTAATAAAAACTTGAGGGTGACAAAAGACATAAAAATATTCAGATCTATTTTTTTAAAGAAAATCTCTGGATGTCTGCGTTTGTGCTTAATAAGTATAATTAATTATTATACTTCAATAAGAAGTAATTATTAAAATGTTATTGTAGTAGAATGATAAAAGAATATTTGTAAATTGCAAGTAAGCAATACGTATTAGTTCGATGTCGATGACTTCGAGGAAATGCTTACTGATTAAAAATTATATTATGTATTGATGTGTTAGTATTAGTTAAGGTTGGAAGGTAGAAAGAAGGATGTAAATAATGTAGTCAAGTTTCAAAGAATAAAAGTTAAGAAAACCAGGAAACCGAACTCTTTTAATTAACTAAGCAAACCCGAAACCAAGATTATTATTATGAAGGAAATTTATTGGAAATCAAAAAAGTAAGATAAGTAAGAAGATTATTGGATGTTTTTTTTTTTTTTTCCTGGTTTTCTTAACTTTTATTCTTTGAAACTTGACTACATTATTTACATCCTTCTTTCTACCTTCCAACCTTAACTAATACTAACACATCAATACATAATATAATTTTTAATCAGTAAGCATTTCCTCGAAGTCATCGACATCGAACTAACACGTATTGCTTACTTGCAATTTACAAATATTCTTTTATCATTCTACTACACGATATATAAGCGAAAAATAATTTCGCTTGACGCTCTATATAAAATTTTTAAAAATTATTAATACAAATATTATTCTTACCATGTATTAAAATCCAAACTATATGAATATGCTCTTCCATCATTTAAAGTAATAAGTGGAAGACTTTCTTCACTTAAACTGCACGTTGTTATAAAAGCTACAAAATAAAATTTAAACAATAAATACTTGGTAATAAAAATTGTATAAGTAAAGATCATAATATTACAATACTGCTGTCCTATCTAAGACCACAGTAACTACAAAATTTTGTAAAATGAAATTATTGCGTCAGCATTAACCTATTTTTTATTATACTTGGGTGTTTCTTTCAAAAGTTTTGCACTCTCAATATTTCCTAAATTAAAAAATATGATAACTGGTTTACCAAGGAGAGACAACTATTCAGATTAGGTTTATTCTAATCAGTTGAGAAATCGTATAATGAACAGTCACGCTTGTGCGCAACAGATAAAAGCGTTCCTTTTTAGCTATTGCGTATGAGCACGACCGTACATTGGATGGTTTCTTCGGCTGGTTGGAACAAATCTATTGTGACAACTTCAAAATTTTATTTTTCCATTATGAACCGAATATACAAGATGATATGGTAAAATGGTAAATTAGGTTTTTTCAGATTCCTGCTTCTTATTGTAACAGATAAGAATGAAAATTGTATCAAAGAAAGAGCTTTTTATCCGCGCATGAAGATATCCAACACTTGGTATTTGCTATTTAATATTATTGTTTTACATTCAAAACTAAAATAAGCAATTTATGAAAAATTATAGACCTACTTTGGACAACAACCAGCTTTCATTCTTATCTGTCAGATAAGACAGATTGCTTCATAGGAAGCAAGAACCTTAAAAACACTCATATATAGTCATTGCCAAATATCTGTGCGTCTACGTCATAGCTGAAAATGGTATGAAACAAGCTGGAAAACATGAGTCAAACGAGTGCTTTTTAAAGTGCATCTTTTCTTTTTAATTTAATGTAGCTTTCTCTCTTACCGTAGACACGTAGACGGAACAACTACGTAAATCAAAAAGTTTTACCCATTATTTATGGTAATAGCTCAGACATAATAATTTTTTATTGCTTGTTTCTATAATGTGCAATGTTAGTAACGTACGACTTTTATTAGTTTCGGTCAACAAGACATGCAAATGTTTTTGTACTCTTTTTACTAAAGCTGAACGACGTCCTACATTATATTCAGTACGTCATTTCTTAATCAGAAATTAGTGACGTAGACGCACAGATATTTGGCAAGGACTTTACCATGTTAATTTCCCATGTTCAACTGTAAAGTGGGCCACCCTGTACAAGAGTTCTTTCTTACAGTAGGTATTTATACTTACTCAGTACTTTTTATTTCCGAGTCTAGAATTATTAATTACTATAACTACAATTATGTTAAAAATTGTAACATTTACATAAAATTTACTACAGAATTTTCATCAACTCATGTCATGTGATGCTGCTTGCTCCAAGAACTACATTAAAAGTTAAATTTTGTAAAAAGACCAAACTATTACCTTTATTAGATAATAAACTCCTCAAAGAAACACGGCTTAATATCGATTTTCCATTTTCAAAATTCCACATATGAAGTAGGCCCGTCTTAGTTAACACTAAACATATACTTTCATCGTTAATACATAAACTCACAGCTAAATCTTCAATTAATAGCAGTGGCCAAGCTCTAGCTCCAGATTTTACCAGAAAACAATTGATTGTAAAATCTTCACAGCAAGCAATTATCAATTTTCGATTTGCAGCTATACATTTCACTAAGGATCCTATAAAATATTTCCTTTAATTAAAAAATAAAAATAAATATGAAAACATTAAATTGCCTAAATATGTCTCCCATATAGATTGGTTATCATTTAAATTTTTAAATACTTCAATTTTTGTAAAAGTTCCTTTAGATGTCACATTACATGCATTAGTAATCTGCAACAAAATAAATAATTAATTAATAAAAAACTGAAAAGGGGAACGTCTAAAAGTGATTCCAACAATTTGATCCATTATCACTATATTTAATTAAGACTTCAACAAGTGCAAACTTTAAAACCTCGACATTGAGTCAATTTCGAGAAAATTCATTATTACAGAAGATATTGTATTTATTAAAGAAAATTCAACGGAATTTGATAGATAACATTAATAAAAGCGTTTAAGGTTTAATTTCGACCTTATTGACGCATTCTATTAAACGTCCATGTACTTTTACCTAGTCTTGTTGCGGAGCTGTCTAAGTACCATGGCTGCAGTAATTGTTCCTATGTCATGGTAGAGTTAAGATCAAGCTAATATTACGGTTTAGGAGTTATTTTGGTTTAAATTTGTTGATTTAGGTTATTTGTTTGGCCCTGGGGTATATTTTTAATAAGTGGACTGTCATCCTTTACTTCAGAAATTTTTAAATTCATGTTGATGGTTACTGTACTGTCATATGTCCTTGGCTAATAATATCAGGTCTTATAATTTGCACCTTTTAAAGTACTAATCACGACTTACACGTAATGATAACGGATTAAATTGTTGGGACACGTTCGGACTCTCCGACCCTTGTAATATGATCCTATGAAAATTTTTGTCGAAGTTCATCTTTCAAGTCCAGGTACCTTTACTAAACGTAGTGAAGGAATCGTTGAGAAAGCGGTCAATGAAACTTTACTAAATTAATAAAAGTAAGTAATCCTACCTGTATTTTAATTTTATTTGTTTTCTTTGTTACTGTTGTACCACAAGGTAACTTTAATGATTCTATAACATTAACAAAATGTACAACAGGTTGATCGCCAGGTACATCTGAACACATGAGTTGATTAATTTGAATTCCTGGTGGTTGAAACATACGTAAATTACCAACAGGAAGACTCGACAAATTTTTACTGAAAATAAGTAGATTAGTTATTTATTGAATGTATATAAATTAATAGAGTAGAGAATATTCGCTATGTAACAGTCTCAGATTACCAGAGGGGTAGGGTAATAACTTAAATTTTTTCAAATTTCCTATTTTAAGTTTCTGAATATCCAGGAGGAAGCCTTTTAATATAATGCTTTAGAATAACTACAATCTGAAGCTCTTGGCCCAAAGTTGATATTATATCAGTTTTCTATAGATATTTAATTACAGTAGAACTTTGATAACATGAAAGTCAATGTGCCACAAAAAAATAGTTTTAAGTTATCAAAAATTGGAAAATAATGGAAATTAAATAGTACCATAATACTCCAGTTATCATTTAGGTGATTGGCAATTAGTTAGGACGAATTTGAGGTACCTCAAACGTAAGACTTTGTCCCGGACAGATGTAAATTAGGCCATTAACAACTCAAGAAACTCGATACTACGCATATTGCTGTTTTTGCAAATAACAAAATGGCCACCACAATTTGTTCGACTTATCAAAGTTTAACTGTATGTTATCAAATATTCTTATTGAACCGGCAAAACAAAAAAAAACAAAACAAAAAGAAATAGCGACAGTAATATACATTTCAGAACAAGTTATAATATATTAAAAAATAAAGGCAGAGAGTCCCTACAGACTCACTTACTCTGTCAAAAAATCGAGATTGGTTTGAACTAATTAATGATCCTCAGTACAAACGTGTATCGTGGTACAAACCAAAAACGAATAAAGGCTGTATTGACTAAATTTAATATTAAACAAATCAAAAAGCATATCTTGGTACTAACAGGCGTTTCCTATTGGTTATTTACTATTTAGTTAAGTGGTTTCATTCAGCCAAAGGTCGCACAAAGACCTTGCAGTTTTAAATTTTTACTAAAATAATAGGTTTGTTTGCTTGCATCTATCAAAGTTAGTGCAAATTAAAGAGTTTGTTTTCTTGAACTGAACACTATACCTTACTCGCTTGCTGTTTGAATTGTGTATAGAACATGAACTTTTTACACTATCTGCGAAGGAAGAGTAGGTAGTTCAAATTACAACATTTAATTTGTACTAACTTGCTAAGTGCAAGCAAACAAGCAGACCTATTGACTGATACATCTTCATCAACTGTCATTATCTGAAGCACAAATCAGTTGATTAAAATTTTCAATGATTAATTTTCTTCAGTTGTTCTTTATTTGTGTATATTTTTGATTTTCTTTACTTTACCCGTTTTTATTCTATTAAGAATGTAACTGTACCTGGTTTGTAATATGGCTGATGTGGCTTTGTTTTGAATATTTTCTTTAACAGTCTCAATAATTATTTTGCTTTTAGTAGGAGATGAAGTACTAAATGAAGTTGATGTTGAACTGTTAATCAAAGGAACCTCAGCACAATCTCTAAAAACAAAAGTTATTATACATTACACACCAAGACCTCACTTTAATTTAATTAAAATAATTCCAACTTAAAGAAGTATATTTTATTTATATGAAAAAATTAATTTTGGAAATTAACGCGGAATTTTGATTTATGGATAATATTTCAGAAACATATCTCTTTCATAAAGTGAAGTATTGGCGCACAGAAAACATACTGGTTGATTCTTTAAATACATAGAAGAAAAAACAATTAGGTAATACAGAAGAAACCCTTTTAACCAACTTGATCACGAGCAGACGTCATACGAATAATCCAAAGGTCAGTTAAAACAAACTGTCATATCAATTTGAATTATTCCTATTTTTTTATTTTTGTTTGTTTTCAAGTTGCTCATTTATGTGCGATAATTGAGGCGTTCAGAGCTAAAGTGGATCAAGTCCAAATGTATAAAAAAAGTGTTTGTTGCGGATTAATAGTTGTTAATGGTGTATATTTTCAAATTATGATCCATATTTAAGTTAGTCTTCATACTACAACAATAAAAATGTGTTTATCCTTTTAATCGATTTAGGATTCAACCAGTGCTCATAAACTTTAGCCTTAATTATCTCAAAACTGTAATTTATGGACTTGATTCACTTTAGCTCTGAACGCCTCAATTGATGCAATCAAATTTGCAATCTCGTCGTTTTTGACTACATTTCCCAATATCAGATAGTCAAGGAGTAAATGCAATCAAATTGCAGGTGAAAATTTGATTGTTGACGACATGTACTTAAATATGGAAGCAGATGATAAAATGTCATTTGCATATTAGATAATATTGAATATCTGACCATTTATGATCACCCTATTCTCTTCTGTGGCTCTGCATGAAATAACATCAGAGTTTCTCCCATTAACATTTAATTGCAAATTTGATTGCATCAACGATCGGCTTTTAATCTGAATCCAGTTTTGTTTATAATGTAAAAATTAACTTTTGGGATAGGTTTAGATCAGGCATGGCCAACTCAAATATTTCTGTGGGCTATTTTGACCAACTTTTTTGTTATGTAGGTACTAAGTATCACCTTGAATTTTTATTTTCAATTTGAGATACTCACTTGAAAATTTCCGCTTGTCAGTAGTAACTACAAATACTAAAATAATTAAATTTCCCACAGGTTGCACAAAATAACTTTTGGGGTCTTACAATGAATCCATGACCAGGCTTAATCTGGTTAAGATTTCATTTGAATTTTAAAATGCAGCATTGAAATATTTACAATAGTGCTACAAAATTTAGTATAATACTACCACCAAAGAATATTTACTAGTAAATTTGTTACGGTATTGATGGAAACTAAAGGATAAAAATTTACATTATTAAACTAATATTATGTTACATAATAGTTTACTTTAACGGTTTTAAAACAAATTTATTTTGGATTTTAATATTTAAATGATTTTAATGAAATCTCTCTGGAAAACTAGCAAAATTACAAAATTTCACCTACAAAATTAGTCCTACAGAGCTAAAAACAACGTCGATTCCCTATGTCAAGTTCATTCTTTTATTTTATAATATCTAAGGTAAAAAGTCATAAGAGTACAAGTCTAAAAAGTTACTTTTTCAGGACAGACATAAATCTAACCGGCAGCAGTTTTTTCTTTTTCTTTATTTTTTTATTTACTAACCCGTGTATATAAAATTTTATCAAAAATAGATTTATACATTACTGTGAGGTGCAAGAGATACATTTTGAAAAATCTTAGCCATAAAAAAACAAAAGACGACTTATTTTATACTATTATGACCGTAACCCATTGCGCATGTTTCGAGCCGACTTTGACTTGTTCTCTTATTACTATGCGTAAATATGATATTATAGACGCCGATTATGCAGTTATCTCGATTTCGAAAAAAATGGACTTGTACTGTTATGACTTTTCACCATAGTATAATCCTTGAACCTGTTAGGAAACTAATTATGCATCACGTTCATGTGTAATTTTGAATTTTGTGCTTTCCATCAATATTAAATAGTGAAATCTATAACCTAAATACAGAGCCGACTTTATTGCACTTTTGTTAGTCTTCCGGAACAGGTACAATATGAAATATTTAAAGAATCACTCTGTATTACTAATGTATAAATAATAACAATCATAATAAATTATGAAACAATAACATACTTTCCAACAGGTGGAGTAGGAGTTAAAAACATAGGAGTAATTCTCCGTTTCCCAGATGCTAATCGAGTTTCTATTTGTTTATTAGAAGGAATTAATGTTCCATTAGATTTAACAAAATCTTGAACATCTTCCTTAATCAATTTAGGAATATCTTGTATATCTGGGTCGGTTTTGTTACACTTATTAATTTCTTCCATAGCTTGTAAAAGTTCTGGATTTTCAATTATTTGACTACCCGTAAAACTTTGATTCCAATTCTTTTGTAAAGATTTGCCATACATTCTTTCGTATAAAGAATTCTAAAAGTACGTAATTATTTTCATAAAGTATCTTGGTAAGTTCAGAGTAATAAAAAATATAAATGTACCTTTTCATCAAGTGTTAAAGGAATTCCTATTTCTTGAGATGTAAAATCTATACATGCAATAGTGCCGTCCCATGAGCACGCTAATAAATTTAAACCATTGCTGCTCCAAGTTATATCAAGAACACTGTCATCAAAAAGATCTTTTATAACAACTAAAGGCCTTTTCAAAGATGTTAACCACACACTTAACGAGCGATCTCTTGATCCAATAGCACAACAACAGTATTGCTGAGTTTTTGAACTACCAGGAAGAACTTTCTTTAATATATTTGAATTAAATCTCTGAAAATTAATTTGTATATTTATTAAATTCCTTTCAGTACTTTGAACATTAATAAAAGTAAATATTAATTATTCGAGGAAAGTTATCAATAAAGACGTTGTCACGAACTTTTTTGTAAGAAATTAAATTCTCTTTAATATTGTTGATATCCTTCATTCATCTCTATAAGTGGATTGAGTGGATTTTATGAGAACTTTGCTATAATTATTTTGGCAACTATGTAATCAGCTGATTGACTTTCTACCAGTTTTAAAGTAACTTATCGAATATTAATGAGCCTAATGACGACAAAAAAAAGCATAATTAATAATTTTGTTATTAAATGCATAATAATATGTAAACATAAATCCAATATTAATACAAATTTTATTGATCAGCTGATTACGTAGTTGTTAAATTAGTTCAAGTGAATATCAGCTCAACTACAGAGACAAATAAAAATAAATCAACAATTACTGCATTAAATAGACACACACATCTTCTTAAAGATTTAATAAATATTCCTATATTTGGGTACATCAAATTATTAAAAACTAAATTTTATATCTCAATCATGATACAAAAAACGTTGTTTTTAGTGATCAACGTTAATTTGGGGGGTTCAGGTTTTTGGACGAGGAAAAATTATTACGTGGGGGTTGAAAAAAATGTGTTGCAGAGTGACGACGGGGGTGGAAGGGATAAAAAATATTGGAATTTTGCGTAACGTATTTTTATGGACGACGACCCCAAATCTTAATAATTCTTCGTGAGAATTATAGCTAATAAGTAATAAGTATGCAAACATTCGTTTCTGCATTCATTCTAGCAAACATTATCAAAGTAAATCCTCTAATGCAGTTAATAGATTTGTTTCATAAAATAACTTACCACACACGTTACAGCTTTTCTATGTCCTACAAAATCTTTATCTTGCTTCCATCCATCTCGTTCAATAATTTGAGCAGTAGGTCCACCTCCATTCATTGCATGGGCAGACACTAAATATTGACCATCAGGAGACCACGATAAACGTAATATATGAGTTGTAGCTGAACAATCAACAAAGCAATCACTTATAATTTCTTGTTGAGCCCAATCAGCAGTACGCCAAACACGTAATGTACGGTCATCAGATTGACTGGACAAGTATTTACCAACTGGGTCCCATGTAACACCCTGTAATTTATTTTAATCTATAATTTATTAAAATTTCAAGCAGTAATACACACAGTAAATAAATATATTGAATGTATAATTTTGTGTAAATATTTTTAATTATCAAATTTTCTTTTAATTTCAACATGACAATTTTACTTACAACAGGATTGTATGTCACTGATTTTATTTAAAATTAGGGTCGGTATAGATTATGATTTGATCAAATAACTGGTTAAAGCAGTTAAGTTAAGACCCCATAGCTAGTCGTTTCCAAAAAAATCAAGTAATAAAATTAGTGGTTTATTATAATAATAATTATAATGTTCACATGTAAATATTATGGTTTTAACTTGAACGTGTGGTTCTTGAATTTTCTTATTGTTGGTGAAAAAATTCAGTGCTTTTAAATTCTGCTTAATCAGGACACATTGGGACTAGACATTTTGGAGCAATTAAGGGGGATATACATTTTAAACAAATAAAATTGGTGCTTCTTTAGAAATTTTTTAGGGTGAGAAAGAATTATCACTAATATTTGAAAATTTCGTTAAAAAATGTGTAACCTTATAAGGACACAAGTCGAGTTATTATATTATTTTGTGACAGATATTAATTAAGATTATTAAATTAAATTAGTGGATAAGTGGACATTGGTGGACATAATATATGGAGGTCTGGCGAGTAAAAGGGTATAAAAAAGAAAAGCAAGTTTTGAGATATTTGTAGTTTAGTTTTAAATTGTAATAATACTTAAATAAATAAAGATACCTTTAACTGTGGCTTTGTTGAAAGCAATATTCTTATGTATATCTTTTCTCAACCACAGATTTGGTTATCCTCATTTCAAAGTTATACTTAACTCATTTCACCCAATTCGTGACTTATACCCTTTTCCCATTTTCATAGTTTTCAATGCAGAATAATATTACTGTTATATCTATATTTTTATTCTCCTTTAAGGAACGAAGAACTAGTAAAATTTGTATGACAATTTACCTGTTTGATTAGTTGTTAGTAATCCTAATGAATCATTAGATAATAGTTAGGGTACATATTATTATATGATGAAACTATTGCATTCTAGAATAATTTGTAATCGGAGAATATATCTGTCATCATCACAATTTAAGTAAAATGCCTTTGATGATTATATACATGATAATCACTCAAAGGGTTAAATAATTTATACTTTAAATAATATCTTAGTTCTTAATAATATTTAGATAATTTTTATTACCTTGACCATACCACTATGACCTTTAAGAACAGCAACCTTTTCAGGAAATTTATGTACATTCCATATTATAACAGTATTATCAACACTTCCAGAAGCTAACCAACCATCATGAGGTGCCCATGCTAAATCTAAGACATCTCCACTATGAGAGTTTAATGTTGTAACACACTTCCAAGTTTCCACATTTATTTTACCACCACCACCAAAAATTGAAGAACTACCTTCTCCGGTAAGTTTCCAAATCATTACTAATTTATCATCTCCTCCTGAAGCTAACAAGTGACCTTCACAACTCCATCGCACCACATTAACACAACCTGAAATTTAATATTTTAAGTTAACACATGGATTCCCGAATACCGTATATTATATGAAAAGCATACGGGAATAATGATCAATGTCAGAATTATTATATTTTGCATAAATTCAACTAAAAGATTTATAAACTCATAAAGGATCAGCAAATATGACTCTCTGACCGTTATTCCGGTGTGCTCTTCACTTCAAAATCTACTTAATAGATTCTAAAATATTATACAAAAAAATTGAATTTTTTATCAAGTTAGTGTAATATTAAACTAAATAAAATATACACTAAAAACTATGTGAAATGCACATTTTCTGTTGATACAGTAATGAGTGCAAGGATTATATGTGGGCCGCCTTAAAACCATTTAAGTGTGTTACTTCGATATTGCTGTATGCTGCTCCCGTCTGGCACACAGCATTAAGCGTCAAACGGAATTGCGAAAGGATCTTGCAAGTTCAGAGGCGTGTAGCGCTTCGCGTAGTGTGCGCCTATAGAACGGTGTCCCGAGAGGCAGCGCTGGTGCTGGCCGCCATGCCACCAGTTGACCTCCAAGCCGGAGGAAGGGCAAAAACCTACTCCGGACGAATGAACGCCTCACAGGACACCATGGCTCTATGGCAGAGTAGATGGCGGGAGTCTGAAGTTGGCCTATGGACGAGGCGACTCATACCAAACATCGATGTATGGGTCGCTAGAAGTCACGGTGAAGTTAACTACCATTTAACCCAGGCGTTAACAGGTCATGGATGCTTTAACGCCTACCTTCACCGTATGGGCAAACGGGCGACTCCCAATTGTGACTATTGCACCGCTGATGACTCTGTCGAACACACCCTATTCCATTGTTATAGATGGGATAGGGTCAGAATAACGACAGAGTTAAGCATTGGTGAAACCTTAACCCCTGACAACATAATAGCCACAATGCTACGCTGCAGTGAGGATTGGATGTACATTGAAAACATGATACATTCAATCCTCTCAGAAAAAGAGAGGTACGGTAGGGCACAGGAAGCTGCTGCACGCCTTATGGTACCCATTTTGGTAAGATAACACCAATTCCCCTTAGCCGCGAAAGTAATGCTTGACGGCGGTTTCCTTGCGGCTAAGGGCGGCTGCGGGGGGAGGTTTTAGTCAGTGAAGTCTGACACTACCGCCGCAGATTGTGGCGGTGTCTCAGACGAGATTTCCTCCCCCCTGCAGAATGCACATCTTGCAATGCAAAAAAAAAAAAAAAGTGTGAAGCTGAAAAGTAATAAATTATATTGTAATATACTTAAGTGGTTATCCATTTGACATAACATCTTAGGAATTTTAGGATTAATTTCATCTTCTTCGTGTAAAATTGGAGACAAGTTCCAAATGACTATTCTGCCTCCTTGACCACCTTGACCTCCGGTGGCAAATCTAATACCTTTTGGATGTATATCCACAGAAAATATGGGTTTATTGTCTACAATTTAAGATTTATACATATTTAGTACAAAAATGTGAATCAATCAAAATGCTACATACCATCATGAGTTACCCAAGACGGTTTTAAAAACCGCATGTTGAAATTTGTGTACTTATAAAAACGGTATCATTCAAAATATTGGTTATCTATAACTAAATCCGTAGGGTAGAATCATTAAAATTATAGCGCCTTTAAATACATGTAAATAAAAAACATAACCAAAATCATGACAATCTATGTGTTTGGTTAACAATAGGAATTTATGATTTTATAAATAACAGTGTTACCACTCCAATGGTCGCGTTCAGTAGAATATCTACCCAAAGTTCTTATAAAATCTATATTAAGGCGTATTTTCGCGAGGCATAAAAGTTAAGCAAAAGTGACCAAGGCATACTTTCGCGAGGCATTTTGAAGCGTATTTTCGCGAGGATCCCGGTTAGTACCGCTCGGTTACTTTTGGTCAGCGTTGCCAGTAGCAAAAAGTAAAATTATGGCGCAGCGCCACCAAAATTATCAGATTTAACCAGATTTTACAAAAAATTATGTACAACATAATTTCCTTCGCGCCCGATAATCAAAGACCTTTTTTTTTTTTTTTAAAGGTGGTCAATTATCTTTTTTTGCGAGAAAAACGATTAAAAATTAGCATATATTTTTTATTACTATATAATAATATTATATATTTACATATTTACAGCAAATAATTTATAGGCCAGTCATTGTAGCATAAAAGGTATGCAAAAATTGCAAAAGTTTTCAAATTTTGAGACAACATTGAAGGAGGTAAAAAAATAATAAATCCGAATTTGCACCCTTTTCTGCCCCCCGGAACACTGTTAAATTAGAAAAACCGAAATTCCGAAATTGATGCAAACCTTGAAGAACATTTTAATAATTAAAACACATCTTTAATAAAGTTTGCACCCTGCTACAATGACCGAAACATTGCAAACAGTAGCTTATTAATTTTTTTTGGGGTGTTTCCTATCGAAAAAAATTGCAAAATTCATGCAACTCATTCCTTAATACAACCCTGTATGCAAATAATAATCACAACTATTTGCAGTGTTCCGGTCATCGTAGCAAGGTGCAAGCTTTACAGAAGATGTCTAATAATTATTAAAATGTTCTCAAAGATTTGCATAAATTTCGGAATTTTTTTCATAGAGTTAATGCAAATTTACACTCTTCTTTTAACAATTTAACAATGTTCCGGGGACCAAAAAAAGGTGCAAAAATCGGATTAATAATTTTTTGACCTGTTATAATGTTGTCCCAAAATATAAAAACTTTTGCAATTTTTGTCTAACTTTTCACTTTTTAAGTCCCCAATGACTGGCCTATTGAGCAATATTTGGGACATTCTCGAAAAATATTTTCTCATCTTTATTATATATCATTTTTATTTTTATAAATTATTTTTATTTGCAAAATTTTGTGATTTCAATAATTATGTTAAATCTGATAATTATGTTACCTTCAATTTTAATATCAGATTTTTTCAAAAATTATGTTAAAATCTGATAATTATGTGACGATTGGCAACGCTGCTTTTGGTCAACTTTGGTTAGTCCCCCACCACAATTTCTAATTTAACCTTCCAGTAGTCGCGTGAAATTTTAAGACGCGAGCGTGGACGCGAGTAGTCGCGCCGGTCTGTGAGACCGAATACCTAATTTGCCTAAAATCTACTACAATGGAACGTATTTTTGGGAAAAATCACATGGGAACATTTTACCAATATAATAAATTAACATAAAAAAAGATAATTGAACTGAATTGGTCCATTTTCTCAAATTTAGCTAATTTTTTAGAAAAATATGTGTTTTGTAAATACTTCACTTTATTTAGGGCGGGTTGTACCAACGTCGGTTAAACCTCGTTCAACTTTGAACTCAGTTCAACCAATCAGCATAGTTAAAAACCTCGTATTTCGCCATGTTGATTGGTTGAACCGTTCTTGAACTGAGTTCAAAGTTGAACGAGGTTTAACCGACGGTGGTACAACCCACCCTTAGGGCCGGTTTTACAATTGGAGGTTTAGCATCGGCTCAACTAAGCCGATGCTCAGCTGAACCGCACCTATGGAGACCAAATCAAATGACATAAAGTACCTTTCTATAGTATTTGGTAAAACCCATAATTTGTAAAATTTGAAGCTCAAGGCTGGTTCAAAGTTGAGCTGAGCTTAAGCTTCTATTGTAAAACCGGCCCTTAGTCAGATAAAAAAAAAACAAAAACTGCAAATAATTTTATTTTTTCAAATAACCAAAATATAATTCTTATAGAGTAATGAAAAGTAACATGAACATTTTTAATCAATTTCAAAAGCATTTTTTCGGCACTCTTCGCAAATGCCATTTATATGCCCCAAGCACAAATATTTATTACATTATTTGTAACATTGAAATCGTGTTTTCCGGTTTTTCTTCGTCGAACAGTATGAACATCTTCATGGTAAATCTATATTTGAAGCATCGCGCATCGGGTTCGATATTTAAACAAGAAATTTCTTGGAGTCGAAATCTCAGGCTTCGAGGAATATTAGTCATAGCAGCACGTACTGCCAATTGCGGTTTGATTAATTCGTTGGCCAGTTGTCTTGTCAGTTGTTTGAGATATAAATAATTTGCGAATTTATACCAGCTATATTCAAGAGAGCTATATTCAAAAAGTTACACGAGTGGTCGCGCCGGTCTCTCAGACCGAAAGTGGGTATAACTATAAAACAACCACCACTGGAAGTACTCACTATAGTACTACTCCTTCGTCTAACGCAATTGAGAAGGTACATAAAGGTTGAGGTCGCTGCGTCTTTGTTTTTAAAAATAGGACCAATAAAAGTGCATCGTCGGTCTCACAGACCGGGCGCGACTACTGGAAGGTTAATATAACCTCAAATCCTCGTCTTTAGAACGTTTAGAACCACTTCCAACTTTAAAATTTAAATTTTAAAGAAAAGCCTGTAAAGAAAAGCAAATTACAAACACAATCATCTACATTCTTTACTTCAAATTTCACATTCAAATGGTTTTTCACCGGTAGGTGTGTTTTAAAATGGTTTTGCAAAACTGTAATTTCTGATGTTTCATATCCCACAGTTCGCTGTGAAATCTGATCTGAAATGTTTTTTCCGTCTCATTTGTTGAATCGGTGGGAAATTAAAAAAACTTGCAAATTTCCTTATCGTAGCAATTTGTAACTACGAAACCATTATGTTAACTAGTTAGTATTTGTAAAACGTACAGAAAGTACGATAAATTAATTTTCAGTAATTGTAACATGTCTAATAAGTAACATATTAACTAGTTATTTGCGTGATTTTACGAAAATTATATCTGTAACAAAAAGGGAGGTTAAATAGTTCAAACATTCAAATCGTAATCATTTAAATTTGAGTTTATCTACTGCATTGAAACTTACCAGTTATATTCCTTATTAGTGCATTGTTGGTGCTATATGAATCTCATAGCTAAGAAATCTCTCGTTTTCGAATTATTCTTTGCGCTCTGTATTTTCCCATGTTAATTTTGCAATGTTTAGAACCCAATATTTCCCGCCATTTGCGCTTTGTGAGCGCTTACCTTTGCTTCGTCATCACTAATTGCCCGTATTATGGTGCACATTTGTACTAGCAAAGCAACCGCAAAAAGTAACCACTGATTTTGAGCGGTCGTCTTTGGTTAACTTTGATTGGGTAACTTTTTAACCAAAAACTACCTCCCCTCTAACCGTTCGTCGCGAAAATGACATAAAATCTAACCGGTTACTTTTAACTCCCCGGTTAGAGGGGAGGTAGTTTTTGGTTAAAAAGTTACCCAACCAAAGTTAACCAAAGACGACCGCTCAAAATCAGTGGTTACTTTTTGCGGTTGCTTTGCTAGTACAAATGTGCGCCACAATTTAAATTTTAAAGTTGGAAGTGGTTCTAAACGTTCTAAAGACGAGGATTTGAGGTTATATTAAATTAGAAATTGTGGTGGGGGACTAACCAAAGTTGACCAAAAATAACCGAGCGGTATTAACCGGGATCCTCGCGAAAATACGCTTTAAATCACCTGACACTTATTACACGAATTTTATGGCCTATTCTGATAGTAGCTATAAAGCCTATAATTAAGGCCCCTATAATTTTTTGGGAGGATTAATTTGAATTGGGCCCCCCACCCCCCTAGTTTCCTCTATGCTCAAAAACCTATTTCTCCTGTAATACAGGGTGCGGCAGGGGAACTATCTTATTTTAAAAATGAATAACACAAACAGTATAGGAGATAAGAGTTTAATTATTTTTCATATCACAGAGACACCTTTAAAGTTTTTATTTACTATGTTTTAAAAATTATATTTTTAGGCAATTCCAGTTGTCTTGGTGTCTCTAATTTTTGTTCGATTTCTTCTTCTTCTTCTCTTGCTATTTGAGATTCAAAGGGTTTAATAGCTTTGAACTGCTTCATTTCCAAGTAAGTATGATCTTGACTTTACGACAATGATTGCCTGTAAAGAAAAGCAAATTGCAAACAAAATCATCTAAATTATTTATAAACATTCTGACTTGATTTTATATTTTCAATTTTACATTTGCAAGGTTTTTCACCCTTGTGAATTTTAAAATGTTTTCTTACCAATTTAATTTCTGATACATTCTAAGCCTAAAGGTCGCAGTGTATTCAGCGGCGGTTCTAGGGCGGTGCGACCGGTCCAATCGCACCGGGCGCCATCCTAAGGGAGGCGCCAAAATTACAAAATATTTCGAAAAAATGAATAATTTGGGTTTCTTTTGGAAAAAAAATATATTTTTTTGAAATTTGCAAGCGCAAAAGCGAGGAATGTGGCTTTGTAGTTAATTTTCCTTTCTTAATTTGTTTAAATACTTCTTTTCAAATAAATATTGTTTCTTTTTACGTTTCACTCGACGGGGGGGGGCGCCAAAATGAGATCTCGCACCACTTAAAAATCTTGCTAGAGCCGCCGCTGAGTGTATTCTGACCTGAGCAGTTCTTTCCATCTAATTTCTTCTTTGAAATCGTTGAGAAATTAAGAAAACTTGCAATGTTCCTTTTCGTAGTGGTGGCAATGTTGAATAGCCACGAAACCATTATGTTAACCATTAAACTGTGTAAATGTATATGTTACAGTTAAAACCCGAAATCAGTTAAAACCCAATCTAGCTAGTAAATTCTAGTTTTAACCGGTTTTAACTAACCTCTTTAGTAAATTCTAGCTTTAACTGGTTTAATTTTAGTTAAAACTAGAATTAACTGATTTCTAATAAATCTTTTTAGTAAATTCTAGTTTTAACTGGTAAATTTAGTTAAAACTAGAATGAACTATTTGGTGTTAGTTAATTCGCGATCTATCATCGTTACAACTAGATTTAAGGTAAAAGTAGACGTAATTAAATTAGAAAATGCTAATTCTTTATACTTTTACAGGGGAGGAAAAATTAAAAATACATTTGGGTTTTGGATTGAGAAAAGTAGAAGGAAACACACGATAATTTAGAATTTTCTTGTATCTCATATTTTGAATTTAAAATAAAAATTTCAAAATCTTTTGCATTTTGTACTTCAAATACCCGAAATACATCTTTCAAAATACATTTCAAATACAAAATTTGAATTGTCCAGTTACGATTTCTCTTGTTTTAATTTTTTAATATTTTTAAACAATTTAATTAACTAATTAGTATAAAAATGAAAAAATTAATTAAAAAAATATAGTTATCAACGAAAATTTTTAAAAAAATTAAAAAGTTATAAAGTGAAATCAAGTGAAATCGTAACTGGAAAATGCAAATTTTGTATTTGAAATGTTAAAGATGTATTTCGGGTATTTGAAGTACAAAATGTAAAAGATTTTGAAATGTTTATTTTAAATTCAAAATATGAAGTAAATGTGGGATATATGCCCCACTTAAGGGAAAATGATCATATTGATAAGTACCACAATGATATCAATAAATTGTTCTATTGTAAATCTTAATGGTATCCGGACTTTTGATCCCCGGACGATTGATCCCGGACGATTGAACCCCGGACGATTGATCCCAGGACGATTGATCCAGCGGACGGTTGATCCAGCGGACCATTGATCCCCGGATGATTGATCACCGAGCGATTTAATTTCTTATTAGGTTGTTAGTACGATGCATAGCTAATGAAGTACGACACTTTTCCGAGTTGGAAGACCCTAGGAGGTTGTTTTTAACGAGTATAGTGCTGCCAAAATGGCTCTGGAGCGCTGCAAGGCGGAGCGCGGCGCGGAAGAGTCAATTTTGGCAACACATCCACCTACGACAGAGTTGAAAAGAAGCGAGATTCACCCCCTTCCCAGTAGCACAATGTGCCGAGTTGGAAGGCCCTAAGGGGATATCTGTCTGCAACCAATGAGTAACTACGGGCAAAATAGAAGCGATACAGAGTGGATGAAAAAACCACCAAAAACGTAATGGAATTAGTTATTAAGTTATTATTAGGTATATTATAAACAAAATAACTGTATTGGTAAAACATAATAAAATAAAATAAAGAAGATAAAGATTAGAATTGAACATATCGATTACATTATATTCATATTTAAACCAATAATAATCATTTTGGAAGGTCAATCTTTTCAAATGAAAAAAATGAACGTTGGGGATCAATGGCCCGGGGATCAATCGTCCGCTGGATCAATCGTCCGGGGATCAAACGTCCGGGTTCAATCGTCCGGGGATCAACCGTCCGGGGATCAAACGTCCTAGCATCATATTTTAATATACAGTGTGTTCACGGAAAATGGTAACAGTGAATAATTTTTATATGTTACTAGATACAAAAAAAAGTTTAAATAGTTTTTTATAAATAGTTTTTAGAAAATTAATAAATTATTATTGTTTTTTTAAATCTTGTATTTTCTCGAATATTTTCTTATGTAACCTTATGAAAATTGTATACCTATTTATAAAGAAAAAATTGCAGATTGCGAAAATGTTAAAAAAAAGACATGTTGCCATTTGAAAAAAAAATTTTATGTTCACTTCCGGTTGAATTTGAAGTATAAAAAAATATACCTCAGCATTTTCCAATAGTAAATTTCCAGTTGAATAAAAAACTATTTAAACTTTTTTTTGTATCACATGTTTCGAGGTCTAAAATGCAAGGTTATACAGGGTGTCCCCGCACTCACTTTACATAACTTAGGTGGTGATAGAGGACACTTTTCTAAGAACAATATTTAACAAAATTGTTTTTCTAAACTCAAACCCTCGTGAGTTAGGCCTCTTTAAAGCATTTTTTTTAATTTCCACCTTCACGTGGCCATAGCCCCGAAAATATTGATTTTTCAGTAAAAATGGTTCAGTGCTTTTTTAAAGAGCGTGAAATAATCTACAAAATAGATTTAAACCTTTTATCGTCTAAAATCAACGGCTTTCGAGTTATGAATTAAAGTAAGTTAAAAAATGTTGAAAAATTTGAGCTTTCTTTTTTTTGGGTTTTTTTCAAAACCCTGTATCTTTTAAACGAAACATTTTACAAAAAATCTGACGCCCCATTCCGGATAGGAAATTTAACGGACTACAACTTTTGTCTAGTAAAAATTTTTGAGAAACCAATCCATTTCACAGAAAATCAGAAAATAATATACAAGACAGCTACAAAATAAAAATTAAATTCACTATATTTTTTATTTTTTTTTTTTAAATAATTTTATTAATTAATTTTAAACTATTACATTATTTAAGTAAATGTTGAAAATGACCACCCTCATTTTCAATACATAGTCGTGATCGTTTTAAAAGATGTTTTATAGACTCGTGTCTAGAGACAGTATATTATGTTTTTGATCCTGAATCCTTACGCATGCGCATTTGTTTCTTTTTTGTACTTGAAAATCAAATGTAATTTTGACAGCTGTCAAATTTCGTCAAAGTACGTTTATTATTTAAATTATTTCCTTCTATAATAATAGACCGTAAACGGTAATACTACTAATTGTTTAGTAGTTTCAGTGTAAAATTTGTGATTACAAATGTAAATAAAAGGACAATTATGAAAAAAATCACTTTAAAGCTCATATAGGCGAAAAGCCGTCTTTAAATTACCACATTTAAATTATTTCCTTCTACAATAAACTGGCGTTCATAATAATTATTATAATATATTTAATATATTATATTAAATAATTAATTTGTTAACTTTAAAGACGGCTTTTCGCCTGTAAGAGTTTTAAAGTGATTTTTTTAATAATTGTCCTTTTATTTACATGTGTAATCACAAATTTCACACTGAAACTACTAAACAATTAGTAGTATTACCGTTTACGGTCTATTATTATAGAAGGAAATAATTTAAATAATAAATGTACTACTTTGACGAAATTTGACAGCTGTCAAAATTACATTTGATTTTCTCTTAGATCATCATATATATGATCTAAGGATTTTCTTAAGTACAAAAAAGAAACAAATGCGCATGCGTAAGGATTCAGGATCAAAAACAAAATATACTGTCTCTAGACACGAGTGTTTTATAGTATTATCGAGTATTATTTATAAAATTTCCTCTTTTGTTAAGAGCCACTATAGCAGGGGTGGTCAACAAGGTCGAGGGATTGACTAGTCGATCACGAGGCCAATTTTGCTCTATCGGTGAGTGTGAAAAAGTGTCAAAAAATCAAATTTCTGCGATTAAGATTGTCGAAAAATCAACTTTTTTCGATTTTTTCTTGACAAACATCTTTTAAAACAATCACGACTGTGTATTGAAATGAGGTTGGTCATTTTCAACATTTATTTATATAATGTAATAGTTTAATATTAATTAATAAAATTATTTTTCAGAAAAAATTAAAAATTTATTGAATTTAATTTTTTGTTTTGTAGCTGTCTTGTTTATTATTTCCTGATTTTCTGTGAAATGGATTGGTTTCTCAAAAATATTTACTAGACAAAAGTTGTAGACCGTTAAATTTCCTATCCGGAATGGGGCGTCAGATTTTTTTTAAAATGTTTCGTTTAAAAGATACAGGGTTTTGAAAAAAAACAAAAATAAAAAAATCTCAAATTTTTCGACATTTTTTAACTTACTTTAATTCATAACTCGAAAGCCGCTGATTTTAGACAATAAAAGGTTTAAATCTAGTTTGTAGATTATTCACGCTCTTTAAAAGAGTACTAAGCCATTTTTACAGAAAAATCAATATTTTCGGGGCTATGGCCACGTGAAGGTGGAAATTAAAAAAAATGCTTTAAAGAGGCCTAACTCTCGAGGGTTTGAATTTAGAAAAAAATTTTTGTTAGAAATTTAACGGACTACAATTTTTGTTTAGTAAAAATTTTTGAGAAACCAACCCATTTTATAGAAAATAAGAAAATAATAAACAAGGTAGCTACAAAACAAAAAATTAAATTCCCAAAATTTTTATTTTTTTTTAAAAATTATTTTATTCATTAATTTTAAACTATTAAATTATTTAAGTAAATGTTGAAAATGACCACCCTCATTTTCAATACACAATCGTGATCGTTTTAAAAGATGTTTTATAGCAGGGGTGGCCAAGAGGTCGACCGGTCGACCGCGAAGGCGATTTAGGTAGCCCGCGAGAGTAAAAATAAACTGAACAGAAAAATATTAAAAATACAGATTAATACTGAATATTATTCAAGAGAAGAGCTTACTAAGTAATACATCCACCCAAAAGCGTAAAACGCAATGAAAGATGCGAATTTTGTATGTAATATTTAATTAATAAATACATAAAAAAAATAAAAACTTAAAAAAAAAAATGTTTTATTTCTCAAAACTCTACCTTGCAGTCGACCGCAAGAAATATTTTCGAACACAAGTAGACCTCACTGGTCAAAAGTTTGGCCACCCCTGTTTTATAGTATTATTTATAACACTTCCTTTTTTGTTAAGAGCCACTATACCAGGGGTGGTCAACAAGGTCGAATGGTCGACCGGTCGATTACGAGGCCAATTTTGGTCGATCGCTGAGTGTGAAAAAATGTCAAAAAATTGAATTTCTGCGATTAAAAGTGTCGAAAAATCGACTTTTTTCGATTTTTTTCGACAAACATCTTTTAAAACGATCACGACTGTATTAAAAATGAGGGTGGTCATTTTCAACATTTACTTAAATAATCTAATAGTTTAAAATTAATTAATAAAATAATTTTTCAAAAAAATAAAAAATATAGTGAATTTAATTTTTATTTTGTAGCTGTCTTGTATATTATTTTCTGATTTTCTGTGAAATGGATTGGTTTCTCAAAAATTTTTACTAGACAAAAGTTGTAGTCCGTTAAATTTCCTATCCGGAATGGGGCGTCAGATTTTTTGTAAAAACTTTCGTTTAAAAGTTACAGGGTTTGTAGTTTGTAGTTTGTAGATTATTTCACGCTCTTTAAAAAATCACTAAACCATTTTTACTGAAAAATCAATAATTTCGGGGCTATGGCCACGTGAAGGTGGAAATTAAAAAAAATTCTTTAAAGAGGCCTAACTCTCGAGGGTTTGAATTTAGAAAAAAATTTTTGTTAAATATTGTTCTTGGAAAAGTGTCCTCTATCACCACCTAAGTTATGTAAAGTGAGTGCGGGGACACCCTGTATAAAATTAATTATGTGTATTTTATCTTTGTATGTAGTGTAGTATGTATCAAAACAAAGAAAAAAAAATTAAAAACAAAAGAAAAAAAAGTTGGTTCTATCGGGATTCGATCGACCTTTTATTTGAAACGCTTTTTTCTCGAAAACGGCTGAATGTTACGATTTACTACTTTCACAAAATAAAGTCGGGGTACTGATGTTTAAGTATGATTAATATAAACAAAATCTGTTTCCCGAATGTCTCGCCTTCCCCTTGTAAGTCTAAGACACCGCATCATTGGTCCGTTTTTTACTGATGGTAGGGTAAACGATACAGCTATTGGCCACTTAAGAAAATATTTTGTTTAAAAATCTAAAACATGGGTATTATATTACACAATTACTATATTATATACATCGCTGGAAAGGTCATTTTATGTACTTTAAGAAAAAAAATTAAAAAGCGCTTTTACTTTACAAATAAAAATTATAATTGCTCTTCTTTGCAAGACATCAAAAATGTATAGTTATTAGCCACTTTTTATAGTAATTAGCCATTAATTTTATAGTTATTGGCCACGATCAAATCCATATAAACTAGTAATTAAAATCGCTATCAATACATTATAACTACTTATATTTCAGAAATTGGAATTTTATCAACAGAACATTGAATAATTTATTATAACGGGTGACAACTAGAAAATTGCGCAAACTTTGATGGTTAACAAAATATTTAGTTTTTATTCAAAACAATTCAATCATGGCTCAAATTATTCCACCTAATATCCTTTTTTAGAAAATATTAATGTACTTGGTCAAATGGAAAATTTTCTTCAAGCACTCGTTTTGATACACTGCCTGATTGATTGCAATCCCACTTGGCTTGAACCAAGGCTTTGAAATACCCTTCTCTGATATTGCAATATACAGGGTGTCCCCGCACTCACTTTACATAACTTAGGAGGTGATAGAGGACACTTTTCTAAGAACAATATTTAACAAAAATTTTTTTCTAAATTCAAACCCTCGAGAGTTAGGCCTCTTTAAAGCATTTTTTTTAATTCCCACTTTCACGTGGCCATAGCCCCGAAAATATTGATTTTTCAGTAAAAATGGCCTAGTGCTTTTTTAAAGAGCGTGAAATAATCTACAAACTAGATTCAAACCTTTTATTGTCGAAAATCAACGGCTTTCGAGTTATGAATTAAAGTAAGCTAAAAAATGTCGAAAAATTTGAGCTTTTCTTTTTTTTGTTTTTTTTCAAAACCCTGTATCTTTTAAACGAAACATTTTAAAAAAAAATCTGATGCCCCATTCCGGATAGGAAATTTAACGGACTACAACTTTTTTCTAGTAAAAATTTTTGAGAAACCAATCCATTTCACAGAAAATCAGAAAGTAATAAACAAGGCAGCCACAAACCAAAAAATTAAATTCACTAAATTTTTATTTTGTTTGAAAAATTATTTTATTAATTGATTTTAAACTATTAGATTATTTAAGTAAATGTTGAAAATGACCACCCTCATTTTCAATATACAGTCGTGCTCGTTTTAAAATATGCTTTACAGTATTATTTATAAAATTTACTTTTTTGTTAAGAGTCATTATAGGAGGGGTGGTCAACAAGGTCGAGGGATTGACCGGTCAATCACGAGGCCAATTTTGGTCAATCGGTGAGTGTGAAAAGTGTCAAAAATTCGAATTTCTGCGATTAAAAGTCGAAAAATCGATTTTCTTCGACAAACATCTTTTAAAACAATCACGACTGTGTATTGATATTGAGGGTGGTCATTTTCAACAATTATTTTATTAATGTAATAATTTAAAATTAATTAATAAAATAATTTTTCAAAAAAAGTAAAAATTTTGTGAATTTAATTTTATGTTTTGTAGCTGCCTTGTTTGTTACTTTCTGATTTTCTGTGAAATGGATTGGTTTTTCAAACATTTTTACTAGATAAAAGTTGTAGTCCGTTAAATTTCCTATTCGGAATGGGGCGTCAGAATTTTTGTAAAATGTTTCGTTTAAAAGATTCAGGGTTTTGAAAAAAACCAAAAAAAAAGAAAGCTCAAATTTTTCGACATTTTTTAACTTACTTTAATTCATAACTCGAAAGCCGTTGATTTTCGACAATAAAAGGTTTGAATCTAGTTTGTAGATTATTTCACGCTCTTTAAAAAAGCACTAGGCCATTTTTACTGAAAAATCAATATTTTCGGGGCTATGGCCACGTGAAAGTGGGAATTAAAAAAAATGCTTTAAAGAGGCCTAACTCTCGAGGGTTTGTATTTAGAAAAAAATTTTTATTAAATATTGTTCTTAGAAAAGTGTCCTCTATCACCACCTAAGTTATGTAAAGTGAGTGTGGGGACACCCTGTATAACATTACCTTCGGCTCAAATTTTGCCTTAAAGGGTCTGACCGGTTAAGCATGTTAAAAATGCCTTTTTTGAATTTGATGGTGGGAATTTTTTACAAAGTATGTTATGTAAAAAGACAGTGTTGTGCAAAATTTCAGCTTTCTAATTTAATTCCTGTGGACTTTAGGGGGAAAAAAACACTTTTTTACATTTCTTAATTTTTTTGGTACTAAAAGATATCCGAAAAATTTCAAAAAATTCAGAAAAATCAAAAATCATATAAGAAATATGAAGACAATTTTTTGGAATTCCTTCATTATTAAATTCCACGAAATAAGAATTGATCAAGTTTTAAAAAAATTATTTGACCATGTTAGAATTTTCGTACTATTCTAAAAAAAAATTGACATAATTCTGCTTTAAAATACCTACAATTTAAAAAAAAAATCATCTCGAAATTCCGCCGACAACACCATCAAAAAGGCAAAATTCAATTCAAAGTTGTGACGTCGCGTCGCACTACACTGTCGTCGAGTCGACACTGCAAGCTATCAGAATCCTATAATTTATCGCAATTTCTTCAATAACTTCAATTATGCCTGCTTTTCAACGTGGTTTTATGATTTGAAACGGCATCTTGTTATTTCTAGATGATTTCATCGATGACAAAAAAATATCCGCATTAACCGGGCTAATACCGGGTCCTTTTAACAGGACACCTCACAAAGTACCTAATAACTTCTTTATTTGCAATTTTTTGGCAGATGGCGTGTATAATAATAGTATTTTATTGATTTAATTGATTCAATAAAAGATTAAAATTCAAGAAAATTTTTATTTAAACTTAAAACTAACTAAACTTATAAATAAAATTATTTATTTAAGTTAATAATATGTACAATATAATGAAATTAAAAAGAAAATGTTTTGGGAAAAATAATATCTTACAATTAGCAGGAAACAGTCATTGCATAGATTTTTATAATAATTAAGTAAATTAATAAAATAATAAATTAAATAAAAATACACATTAATTTCATTGTCACTGTTAATTACTGCATTTACTTCTTCCATATCGAAAAGTGCTGTGAGAATCGCGGCTGGTCTTATAATCCTGGATAAATATCGAGCATTTGCCAAATAATAAATCACTGCTGCGATGTGCGAGCAGCATCCGACAGTGCGTCTACCGTTTGGACATTGGACAATCACAAACATAACGCCGGATTCCTGAAGGACCTTGTGAATTCCGAGTATAATCTATGTAGCATTTATACATATTATGTCTTGCTGTTCATATGTCGTGATCTCACGAGAATCTGAATGATTGAATTCGAATTTGGTAGCAATCCTTCGATATTATCGATTCTTTTAGATAAATCTTTTAATTTTTTGTTTTTAAAGATATTTGTCTCGATTTTGAGACGAAATAATGATGGGTCTTTTGATGGGTGTTTTGCACAATACAAAGTTTAAAAAACAAAACAAAACACAAAAATACACAAAAGATTCAAAACACTTGTAAGATAATCAACACAAAGAAAGAGAATGACGTACAACACCAGATGACCACGATAGTGGAAGGGAGGTTTTTCCTTTTTTCGTATTTTGCTGTGATTATTACTTACTTGTGATTATAATAACAACAATCAGCATTTATTTATAATTTTTTCTTCTTTGATGATATACAACATATTTTTAATTTAAAACATATTTAATAAAAATATTATGTACTATAAATTAATTAAATGATTTGTGAAGAGATATTGGATTTCTATGAAGCACAAGAGAACTATAGTTTATTTATAAATCTTGGAAATCAGAAATAATGCAATACACTGAACCTACTATGTTCTTAAAAATAGCAGACAAAATTGAAGTTATTGAAGAAATTGCGATAAATTATAGGATTCTGATAGCTTGCAGTGTCGACTCGACGACAGTGTAGTGCGACGCGACGTCACAACTTTGAATTGAATTTTGCATTTTTGATGGTGTTGTCGGCGGAATTTCGAGATGATTTTTTTTTTAAATTGTAGGTATTTTAAAGCAGAATTATGTCAATTTTTTTTTAGAATAGTACGAAAATTCTAACATGGTCAAATAATTTTTTTAAAACTTGATCAATTCTTATTTCGTGGAATTTAATAGTGAAGGAATTCCAAAAAATTGTCTTCATATTTCTTATATGATTTTTGATTTTTCTGAATTTTTTGAAATTTTTCGGATATCTTTTAGTACCAAAAAAATTAAGAAATGTAAAAAAGTGGTTTTTCCCCCTAAAGTCCACAGGAATTAAATTAGAAAGCTGAAATTTTGCACAACACTGTCTTTTTACATAACATACTTTGTAAAAAATTCCCACCATCAAATTCAAAAAAGGCATTTTTAACATGCTTAACCGGTCAGACCCTTTATATCTAACATCGGTAGATGTATTTGCGATATTGTCTGTATAAAAAATATCATTTCCAGGTACTTGACTGCGGCTTAATCCAAAATAACTTTCATCGTCCAAAACATAATGATTTCCTTGATAATTTCGGGTCATCCAACGGCATTGTTTTTTCACGGTTAGAATTTGCTCCTCTGTATATTTTGGCGATCTCTGCTTATGCCTTACTTTGATTTCACACCTTTTCAATACTTTTGAAACATATTGCTGTGTGCAATTATATTTTCGGGCGGCATCTCGTTGACTAATATTGTCTTTGTTGTTAAACAGCGTTTTCAAGCTACAATGTCCCTATTGGTCATAATTTTAGCTTTACGGCCGGTGCAACCTTCGCGTTTCACTTCATGTTTTGTAAAATATAGTAAATTATTGTTCTTTGGGAAATTGATTCCGCTTTAAAATGACTTACAGTAAACTTTTTCCCGAATTTAATATTTGATTTATAGAACCGTACAATGCGTTCGCGCAGGACTTCTTGTTTCGACGCCATTATTATTACTAATAAAAATTAAAACAAAAAAATTGCTATTATGCCTCTATTCGAAAATAAGTCAATTATAACCAAAATACAACAACGACAGACATGTTTCGATCTTGTTAGATCTCATCAGTGACGTACAAACTGTACAAACAAGATCGAAACATGTCTGTCGTTGTTGTATTTTGGTTATAATTGACTTATTTTCGAATTTTTTACAATTCTTGGCAACTAGTCAAGTCAAGACCTCGCGAAGGGTCTTGATTGAAGGTACACATTTAGTACTGTCGTAATGACATACTCACGACCTCTCGGAAAAGTGTTTCCACATCACATCCGTGTGTTTATTTTATTATTTGTCTCTATTTCTAAGTAAAACTGATTTAATTCTTGAATTTTATTTCCACCGCTATTTCATAGGTAAAGGGCTACTGTTGTTCCTTTTGTCTATTTTATTTACTTCTGTGACTAAATTATCTTCGTCTTTTGAACTATCAACTTGCATGGTGTGTTGTTCTCTGTCATTTGAATAATTAATTGCCTTCAAGCATATTATCTGTATCACTATAATTGCCTTCAGATTCATGTTCATATGCACTTTCTTCACTTTTGTCTTCCTTATAGCATTCGTGACACATAAAGGGGTCTATATCATCTAATTCAAGAATATGTTGCTTATGTGGCTTTGGAATAGGTACATTTAGAGTGATTTTGAAGCCTACAAAACTCTTAAAAATTAAACAATTTTTTTTTAACAACAAATTGATATTACTTTCATCTAACAATCTCCTGGTCTATTATCCTTAAACGGATTTGGACGTGCATGCTCTGTCAAAAACTGCTGTACACTAGAGGTGGCTAATTCCTGAATTAGTTATTGGCAACCCGTTACTTAACCGTACAACACGTTCAGCCTTAGTAAAAGTTATAAAATAAGATTTTCCCATACCTTTACTTATCTGGAAACCACAAAAATAACGATTCACTAAAGTTTTAACGAAACTATAGGTATTCACTTAACACAATTTTCTTAAGAAATTTTTAACTTTCTGAGCAATAGGTGAGTAGCAGTTAAATCACATAAAAATTTTGACATTTAAATGGTCATAATATGTAGGAAAAATTAGTAACTAATGCAAAGCAGATAACTGTAGGTAAATTTTCGTGCAAATAAAAGTAACATTAGATGCCTCATTATCTTACAGTCACAGCAAACGTCTGAACTGGCCAATTACTATATGGTGGCCAATAGCTGTATCGTTTACCCTAACTTCTATGAAAAAATTAATGAATAAACCACTTTTAATCTGTTTATTGAAAAATGACGAAACTTTGTTTGAACCTGTCGAAAATTATTGAAAAATCGAATTCCTTCGAATTTCTTGAAATACTTCTATTGTCCATTATTGTCGTTTTTCTTATATTAAATTACAACGTAGCTGGCAAACATTAGATACTATAACAGAAAATAGTAGAATGGAAATTAAAGGAAATTATGTTGAACTAATTGTTCAAAATAATTTCAATAATAATTTTATTTAGCAATAATAGCAATTTTTAACAGCATTATTTTACAATTAAAAAATTACGTAACAGTAGATTCAAGAACAGCAATAATGTAGTATGTAAAAAGTATAATTATAAAAAGTCTACTTTTCATTAAAAACTTTGCATGAAAAAAATAATAGTCATATTTATCTTACAAAAAAATATACCTTACTTTTATTTTTTGTCATAGATGACGTAGCATATTTTCTATTATGGCATGATGGGCAATGCAGTGTCTACTAACTTAGAATCAGTTTTCAGTTAAGAATCATTGTGTTACTTTTTGAATGGTACTACCTTTGTTCTCGCGAATCGTGCAGGAATTATTGGTGTCATGCTGTACCAGCTCAACATCGAAAAACCAGTAAAGTACTACTTCTAAACTTATCACAAAAACCTGTTGATAGGGTATGAAGTTCACTTTTTGAATTAAATTATTTTATGATATGGGTAGGGGAGAGTGTTCTACCTTGGGACGTATGCACCTTACAACAAAAAGTCTAAATGTCGAATAGCAAAAATGTATAATTAACATAAGTAAGTATTATAGCCTCAAGTGTGTAAAGGAGGTGTCGCTTATCATTGCCTCGAAAATTCGAAACAGTACACGTGCTTTAGGTAATATTTTATGTTTTGAGAACAATGATTTTACTTTTTTCGACAACTGTATGTGTTGCAGTGTTGCGGATTAGAATAGGAGTTTTGGGGAAATTGAATTATGTAAGTGTATATTTTAGTTTCCTCTTGTTCTTTTAGTAAGGGTGGTAATTAACAGCGCACTTTAAAATAGATCAAAATAGCTTTAAAAAGAAATGAATACACATTAAAGGAAATTTTAAAACTTAAATGAAAGGTAATGCACAAAAAAAAAATAAATTCCACTTTGAAATATTTTAACACACTTTGTAAATGCCGTTTGCACTTAGAAACGATACATCGCACTTTGAAACGTAGGTAATACACGAAAAACAATAAATACCACTTTGAAATATTTTGATAATACTGTCTTTTATACTAAATCAACAAATGCTACAGAAGCCTTGACGCAAGAGGACGTACAAATCTGGAAAGATAAAAGATACCCAATTGAAATCATCCAATGAAACAATGGGAATGTTTTGATAGTTTTTTATTATTTATAAAGTTCAGAAAATAATAAAAGTAACTTATTATTCGGAAAATGATAAGTTACATCTCGGTGCACTTGTTTGCAAACATTCCTTGGGTATATTAGTCATTTTAAAACGGGAAAAGGTGCCCATGCCTTTTATATAAAATATAAGCCCATTAATAAAAATATATACCTACGGAGTATACCTATAAATTAATACTTCTCTAAAGTTTAGTATCCGCAAAGTGCAATTGAATGAACCGATTGCAAAGTTCGATTCTGCCGTTTTATAGTTTATTTGTACAAAGTTGGAAGCATTTTTTTTAAAGTGCAATTATATATACCCCTTTTGGGTATATAAAAAACTTGAATTTTCCAATCTTGAAAAAAATATCAACAAGGATCAGTCAAGATGCATAATATGTACCTTGTGACAGTCCTAAAGGTATGCATGTAAAAATATTTTTAATAAATGATCTCATGTCCATATGCCCAACTAGGGGGGGGGGGGAGGGGGCTAAATTCAAATTAGTAACACTCTTCCCTATTATTATTCAAAATTGTGTCTCTCATCGTTTGATGTTGAAATGAATTCAGTCAGATAAATGGAAATACGCCATTACTTAAATTACTATTACGAAACTTAGCGCATTCTCCTTCGCTTCTCTATCCTTGATGAACCAGGTTTTGCCAGTTGATCGTCTTCAGTACCGAGCAAAACGTCACAGATAGGGGAAAGGTATGTAAGTTGACCACCTTTTACATTTTAGGTCATAACTCATCTCCAAATAAATATTTTTTTAATGCTGTAAAGCCATTAGAAAGAGCACTTCATTAAGCAAAACTTTGCTGAAGATACTTTTTAGATTGCTTGAAAAACAAAAAAGTTATGACCATTCTCCTGAAGGTCAAAAAATTGGCGATTTTAATTTTTGGTATGTAAGTTGACCACCCCCTAAAAAGTAGCTGAAATTCAAAAAAACTTAACTGAAACCAACTGATATACAAAATTAATTGTCATTTATTGATTTTAAGATGTAGGTACAGGTAAATAAAAAGAAAAGAATAAAACATCGAAAATGAATTACTCAATATAATCATCTGAATCGCAGTTTGGACAGATGTAAAATGCAAAATCCAACAAAATACCTCAAAATTTCACGAAAACACAGCAAAAATACTTTGAAGTTGATTCGATGTAAATTTCAAACATAAAAATGTAATAACAAATTGTTTAACAATGGAAACAATACAAAAAATGGGGTGGTCAACTTACATCCCACAAATGTGGTAAACTTACATTCTTGACACTATTTTGAAACACTCGCAAAAAAATTGTTGTATACAGTATACACAATATGTTTGAAATTTACTTTGGATTAGTAAAATTCAATGAAATAAGAGTTCAGTACATATATTTACCTTGCGATATCACCGAAAATTGTTTATAGTTTATCGGTACACGAAAAATTGAATTTTTAAAAAAATAAAAATTTTTTACACAAAGTTTGTAGCAGCCAGAGCAGTCTATTCACTTTAAAACCACATAAAAGAATGAATGTTGTATTAATAAGCACGATGGTATATAAAATGGCGGTGTCGCAACCCATAGTTTTCTCTATAAGGCAGGGTGGTCAACTTACATGCATGGTCAATTTACATACCTTTCCCCTATGAGTTTCTTCCACATTTTCTGCGATATGATTATCAGCTTCGTTATAATCCTCTTGTTCCTTCGTTATTCGGTATATGTTTGCTCGAAAACAGTCTTCGTTTCTTCCTCTTCATTTCTATCTTGTAGTGGAACTTGCGAATTATTCGTGGAAGAAATTTATATCTGTGACGTTTTGCTCGGTAAGCGGCGCTCGTACGCTAAAACTATTCATTTTATAAATAAAAGGTTACCACATAAATTACAGGAAATTATCTCTAGTTTAATTTATTACATCGTAAAATGAGTCAGAAGGTAGATACTGTTAAAAAACTGTTTTTGGGCGCCATTTTTCCAATTGTTAATTAAAACGGAGAAAAAGACAACTTACTTTCGTGTCGGAACATGACCGTCAATACTAGGTGTTGCTTCGAATCTATCATACGCGTACCTATACAAGAGGGCATAATATTGTGTTTTTGCGTGCAAAATAAGTACTTTTGTTATTGTTATTTTGTTTTTTAATATAAAACTACCCCTATACCCTTATACTACTAGTTACGGTTATTATAGTATAGTTTTTATGGTAAGAACTTTGATTGTAAGAGTATAGGTACAAATGGGTGTAATTCTTTTTTATTTAAATTGTTTATTTTGGACGTTATGACGATAAATTTATTAAAAGATGTCCCAGGGACAGTTGTAACAATATTTTGGGGATGGATAGCTTCGGCATTCCTAATGTTGTACTTACAGAAAATGTTATAAAAAAGTTGATTTTTTGAAATCTTTAACATTAACTAGCCAAATGCCAGACGCCTTACGTAAAGCATAGTTTTTAATGGAGAATTATAAAGTTTAGGCTTAGTTATTTATTAGTTATTAATTATTACTGTGAATAATGATGAGACTGATTAAGACCGATTAAGTAAGACGTTAATGTTATGCCTTTAGTATTATCTTTGATAAAATTAGTCGTAACACTTTCAGGCCCGTAGCCGGGGGGGGCACTTGGGAGAATGTGGCCCCCCAGAAATGTTGAAAAAACAAAGAAAATGGAAGGGGAACAACCGAAAATTTTACATTTTACAAAAGGTTTTTTACAAGTGCCCCCCCCCCCCCGAAATGAAATCCTGGCTACGGGCCTGAACACTTTTATTAATATACAGCACTTTTTCAAGGACCAGCTTTTATAGCTCACATCTACGACGATTGTTAGTGTTTTACTGAACGTAATTTTCATATTGCAAGCTAATATTTATAAATCTCGGTATCTGTCGAAGTAAATAGGGGGTGCTGGTGGAGCTAATCTTATAGCAATAGCTAATACCAGCATTTGCATGTAATTTGTCAATTTTTGGCTAAATTTAGGTCCGTTTTCAATGATTCATAAAATTATTGTTTTATACTTGATATTACACAATTTATTTAGTATCATTCTTTATTTCATAAATTTTTAAATTTGTAGGCCCGATTAGCGTACTGTCTCCCCTTAAAATACCTGGAAAATTAAGATCAAGAATCACTTACTATAAGGTATAATATGCTCGACACACTGAAAATTAATCTTCATTAACTTTTTCATATATTGTAAATCCACAATTAATTTAATTTATTAAATGGCGTAAATGATACTCACTGATGAAAGGATCGCTAATCTTCATTAACGTTTCAGTGTGTCTAGCATATAAAATCGTTTAATCGTAATTTTAAATGCTGTACAAACTGGAAACTTTGTAAGGAATTACAAATAGGTAGATACTTATTCTTCACACTTTTTAGGTCGGTCACAGTTCAACAGTACATTTTAAAAATTTAGTAGTGGTTTATTTGAATATTGGTTTCCTATAATTTTAAGAAACCATCCAAAACTGTTATTAAAAATTGCATATTTTGAAGCCTTCTGCCCTTCTGGCTGGTTTTGATAAGCTATTATCGGTTGATAATTTTTGTTGTGTGTACATATACCTATTTTTGCCTTTCCGGGAGTAAAGTGGTCACTTTACTCTCAGTTTTGCGGGAGCAAAGTGCCACTTTTCTTAGGAGGGGGGGAAAAGTAAATTAGCAGGAGGAAAAGTAAAATAGCGGGAGGAAAAGTAAAACAGCGGGAGGAAAAGTAAATACCACCAACTTCAGTTGGTACTTCATTAATGCCATGTACAGTAGGGTGGAACGAAAAATGGTTTTTTTTGAATTTATGTATGAATCACTTTTAAAAAGGACCCTTTTACAATAATTAAAAAAGAGTGTGCAAAATCTGAAACGGATATTTTATCATCTTCAGGTTCCTCACGGCAGTCAAAGTTTTGGAAAAACGCTGCTTTTATCAATGCATATATATTTCTATATCTTTTCACTTTTTAAAGTAAAACTAATGTCAAACTTACCAAAATGTTCCTTTTGTATTTGTAGAACACTATGCAAAAAGTGAAAGCGACATTTTGCCATCCTCGGGTTTCTCAAAAGGCTCCAAATATGCGTGGAAAAGCTGATTTTGACGAAAATGTAAAGAACAAACGATCAACACAAAAATGTATTCTGCAAACTTACATACATTTAAAATATCAACTAAAACAAAACTCTATAATAATAATATATTTTTACTTATGTTTATAATAATCTGCTTTCGTTTCAAACGATGGTAACGTAGCTCTGGATTTGATACGGGCTTGAATAAATAAAATAAATAAATGAAAAATTTTTTAAATAGCTCATATCATATACCATTGAATAAAAAAATATCAAGTGAATATTCCTATAACTGTTTCTATAATTAAACAATAAACTAAAAGGTCACAAAAACCATCTTGTCCGACCCTATTGGGCAAGATGACATAATATAGCACAAACAATGTCAAATTAATTGCACAATTCACAAATAAAAGCCTTGGACTGCTTTGAAAGTCCAGCACCCGCGGCGTGAGACCAATTTTTGCAAGACTGGCATCTTAGCCAGTACTCACCAGATTTGGAACGGCTATATAAATCATTGCAGTATATACAGCCGCAGTCACTTTACCCATCCGAATTTAAAACTACATCAGCAACAGCTTCTTCATCTGAGGATGAATCTTGTAGAATTACAAGATTTTTTGTAAGAAATACAAGCAACCGGGTAAGTGAGGCAAACATCCGGGCAAGATCACGGATGGGCAAGATAACATAACACTATGTCATCTTGCCTGGTTGGGTGTGAACTTGAAATTTCGTTAATAAGAAATATTTAACCTATAATAATACATATTTTTTACGGCATATAACGCAAAAAGTCGTGTAAGAATGTGTGTGTGGAAACCACATCAATTAATAAATAAATAGTGAAACTGGAGGCTAAAGCTAAGGTCAGACGAAGCTACTTTTGCTGCGCAGTTTTTTACTGCGGCTGCATAAACTTAGTTGCCATCTCTAAAATCTGGCAACCAGGACAAGAAGCGTGAAAACCCCGGACTTTGGAGGTTAGAACCCGGACATGCCAACAGTGTTTTTTTTTTAGTTGCTAAATAAAAAATAGTTTTAATAAATCAACTTGTTATTTTTTTTTCATACAATTTTAAACTAAATTAAAAACTTTTAAACCCGGACCACAAATAAAACCCCGCCCGGACGCTCCCCGGACGCCCCCTAAACTAGGACAAATCCGGGGAAACCCGGACGGATGGCAACCCTACATAAACTGCATGCAAGGTTCACACACACACACTGAAAAGTAACCTGCAACACCAGTTTTCTGTACTGCGGCTGCTTAAAAAAGTTGCAAGCTACGCAAAAGTAGCAAAGCTGTTCACACCTTGGCTACTTTTACTTCAGCTTGCAACCGACACCTTGGCTGCTTTTACTTCTGCTGCAACCGCCAACGTACTTCGTAGTAATTATTCGTGATATTCCAGATTTTTTCGATTTCATTTTTGTACGTTCTTTGGAATGTTGAGCCCGAAGAGTATGAATTTTTTTTAAATTTCATCGGAGGGAATATTCAATGCAGATGCAATTTCTGCAAGACAATTCCGCCGCTTGATTTGATTATGATAATCTGAGCTCACGACATGCCAAAGATAATTTCGGTCTTCCACCATTTCAATTAATTTGAAAACCTCTTCACGCTTCCAGTTATAGGCTGGCATTATATTAAAAATTGTTGAATACAACACACAAACTGCACGTGCAGCCGCTGCAAAAGTTTCACCTAAATGAATAATTTTTACTGCAACTGCAACTCACAAAATTGTGGCTCACACTAGGCTACTTTTAAACAGCGTGCGCGTTAAAAAAATGCTGCAAGCAGTACTACTGCATGCACTGTTCTATGGGTTGCAGCATAGTTCACACGAGAAGCAACTTAAGCTGCGCAGTTTTTTAATTGGCAGCGCAGCAAAAGTAGCTTCGTCTGACCTTACCTTAAGAAAGGAAAGGCTACATTGAATTGAGAAGGTTAAAATTCACAAAATATCAATTTAAACTCACACAGTACACTTTTCTTGAAATAGATTAAGTTCACCACTGATTTACCGACAATTACAATAGTAGTATAGTATTATCAATGAAAAAAGCGCCATAGGTTTTCCAATACACCTGATGTGTCATCTTGCCTGGATATGCCAACTAGCCTGCCTCTCCCCTAATATGACATTCACAAAATCAAACAGTTATTATCATAACTTCTTAACGTGTAATCTTGAAGCAGAATTTTATTCTCCCATATTTGAAATAGTATAAGCTCATCAATATGATTGTGCCGATTCTGTGAATTTTGTGTACAATTAAATCTGAAAGAGATAACACGCTTTAGTTTCTCTACGTGATTTACCAAATTGCTACCTCTTTTATAACTGTACGGCATATTTTTGTAGCTTTTATAGTGGATTTCCATTGCAAGATTGCAACGCTATACTATTCGCGATTTACATTACCGTTGGTTGCGCCACCATAACTAACAAATTACGTCCAATTTTTAGTTTGAAATTATTCCGTGTGGTGGCGTTTTGCTAATGTAAATCTCGAATATCGTAATTTACATTAACAAAACAAACAAAAGAACAAAACAAATAATTTACACAACATAAAACACCAAAAACCCTTAAACACACTGGAAATTATATCTTATTAAGTTATTATACATCCAATTTTTAATTTAGAATTATTCCGTGTGGTGACGTTTTGTTAATGTACATCGCGAATACAGGGTTGTTATTAAACTACCTCTTTCTCTCAACATCCTCTTTCGAACTCATCTTTCCAACTACTACCGCTTTTCTCTGTAAAGCGTAACTTTTTGGCGCCTATTATCCACTTACCACGAAAGTAAAGGAATTGGCATATAATTGTCTCTCTTTTACATTGCTACACAACCCCGAGGTTTACTTTATTGAGTAGCAAATCGACTTCCAACGTCGGGTCGCATGTCTTCAACAATTGACTTGTAATTCGATTACTTAGGTGATTTATCTTGATTTGTAAAATAGTTTATTCGCGTGAATTGAAATGTTTTCAAGAACTCATATTTGAATGATATTGATACAAATAAACAATAAAATTTATTAGGAGTACCCCGCAATAACGGCGCTCCAATTATAGCACCAGAGTTGCACTATAACGGAGCTTTTAAATTATGTATAAATATTAATTTTTCATATGTGTACCTACTGCTGATGTTTTGGAAGTTTCTCATCATATATTTTATTTAAAGTAAGTCATGTCATTGTTTATAGGTCTAGTTCTATTGCGCACTTAATAATTATTATAATAATAGAGCATGTCACTTTGTCGCAATATGCATTCGTGAGTTGTCGCGAATGTGAACGGCGCGAGTTCGTCCCTATCTTGCCATTATTGTGAGGTACTACTGTATTTTATTGTTTGGGTACCCGTTATCTATTTCTAATTTTATAAATTTAATCAAATCTAGCCTAAAAGAAATTATGTAAATGTCAATAGACTTAAGCCCAATAGAAAGACAAAGTATGAGAAACCGTTTAAACAACTCAGATCACATTTTTTGTTATATAGCATTCTACCATTATTCCTAATAACAATGTCGGAATGTTACCGATGTACATACATATAGGTATATAACGGATTTTACAAAAAAAAGTTATAACTTGCGATTTCGTTCTATGCCGCGGTGCCATGACTTCGACCCACTAAGCGTCTTCTAAGCATCAAAGGTTCAATTTCGAATAAAAGTAACGAAAATCGCTCGGACCGATGTGATCTGAATCCGTCCCTGAGTCAGAGCTGTTCATTGTAACACCTGAGTTAAGGTAAGAGGGCAAGCGCCAACTTTTGATCAGCAGCAACAACCGGTGGATTACACATTGGTTATTTAGTTGCTTAGTGGCTGTGAGTAGTGTGTATTTGTTAAAGTTTTCAGTTCGCGGTTACGTGTTTATAACAATAGTATATAGGTACATTATATACTGAAGAAGTTATTACGATGTGGTACACATTCACCCAAGTGAAATATTTATAATTAATTTTTTTGTGTTGGTGCTAAAATTGTTTGTTTATGCATTTGCGTAAATTGTGTCGACATGAAGTGTTTAGGGGATGGTCCTGATTTGTGGGGACCATTAATTGTGATTGTTGTGTCTTGTTGGATTTCTTTGCAAGTGCTCGCTGATACACGAGGATCAACAGGTAACCCACCTAGATTTTCAAACTGACACGCTTCTACTTGCTGCAGATTCAACCTTTTCTCTTAACTTTCGTACTATTAGTTAAAATGGTACTAATTCAAAAAGTTGGTTTCTTAACATTTTATAACAATATTCAAAAATAATAGGAAGTTTGTTTATATTTGAAAATAATTAGTTTAACAGTTATTCGAACTGAATGTATGGCAATAGTTCAACTAAAACCCCCACGCTTTTTCCGTCAAATGTTTTTAAAGGTTATTCAACCTTTAGAGTAGTATTAATTAGTTTTCTGTCTGAGAAATGAAAGTACATACATGTATCTTCCTTTATAGGTAACAAACCTTAAAATATTAAATATAATTTTATATTCTTATTCTGCTACCTTGCAAACTTTCAGTTACAAATTATTTTACGAATATCCAAATCTTCTTCTATTATAATTTAGAAAAGGAATACTTAATTTAAACCTGTTATTCCAGGTAGTCATGCTGCAAGTAATATCGATCTTAAAATATTTTTGACTTTCAAATGTTCATTTTCCGTGGTCTGCTACAAATTTGAGGAATTCTGTGTTTTCTTATATATCAAGAAAATTCATCCTTTTAACTGGGCCAGAAAGTTTAACAAATTCGAAGCGCAAATTTTTGTCCATATTTTATGTTAACGTTGCGCTGGAGATTTATGTATTTAAATATTTATTTCCTTTCACAGTTCTCTAACTCGATAATATTTTAAATTTTTAATCATTCTTAATTTTCACGAGTTAAAAACTTTTATAAATAATTTAAAATATATTTTCGAAAACAACTTTGCAACAAAATTATTTTAAAGCCTTAAGTATTTATTAATTTTATTTTTTGCAACCGTTTTATTAATTTGATAATGATTTATTGAATTCGAATACCTATTCTATTAAGGATACTGACTTTATAGAAAAATATCTTTTAATTTATTCTAAATTTTACTCAAGGTGATCCACACAGGGCCGCTCTTAAAGAATTGACACCTGGAATTAAAAATATAAACAAAATTATTTAAATTAATCGTAGTCCATATATGTGATACCCGACATCCGTGCCGTGGATACTTCAGCGTCATTATGATGCATGACAGCCCACTGAACGCTTTGACTTAAAAATAAGAAAAAGGGTTAGCATATACTTCCAAAATCAACTTAATATCAAGATTCAAAAAGTTTCTTAGCTAAATAATCTATAAACTACACACGTATGCATACATAAGAGGACTCATTTTTATGAAAAACGACACAAAAGATTATTGTTAAAGGTAAACCGCTATTTTAAATATTTTAATATTTTATGAAGTTACACTGGTAAAATTTAATATAAATTTTGAAAAATTTAGTTCACTATTACAATAAAACGATCAATAATTGATAGATTTGAAATATTATCCAACTATACTGTGTGGTATGAAAAATCTGGGAATATAAAATATCGCATAACCACCATAACGAAACAGACTTGGGGATTAATCAGTAGCCAATTTTTGTATCTTCATCAGTTATATGGACAATAATTAAATATTTTTATCTATCTATTTTATAATATATGTACATACAATTGTTTTATCAAGACATTATAAGGTTGTATATTTTACTAAGAGGATTAACAGATTAATACCTCAGCAGTAGATCGACTAAATTTAGCATTTAATTTTAATTACCTGCTTGTACTTACAATATCAAACGGAATAGTTTGTAGTCCATCCTGTACAAGGTTTCTAAATAAGTTTAATCTCAACATACTTGTGGCTATTACATAGTACGCTATGATAGTCCTTTACGACCTAACGGAAATATTTTCTTCAATTTACATACTATAATATATGTGAATATCCAAAGTATGTACATAATATCAGTAATAACATGAAAATTTTATAATCTACCAAGTTTTTCGTGACACATTTTTGATGTGAAGCATTATAAATACGTTCAAAAAAATATTTTGAACATATGAGAATTTTATGATATAAAATGACGTCGTTGTGTTGTGGTTTTGGCGGTGGTTCTTTGCATAAAATAAAAGGAATTAAGGATAGTAGGTACATAATGTCTTATATGTAATACCTTATCTATATATCTAAATATAATTAATTATTTTTTAATTGCCGAATTACCTTGACGACAAAAATCCAATAGTAAAATTTTGATCTTTCAGCAGCGGTTGTAATTTTCCATATTTGTAGCAATTTAGAAGAATAACAAAAAATGATGAATCTACATATTATATTATTTGATTTTTCCTGATCCTCGCTCAAGTTCTATCCGTTTTCCTAGTTGGGATTATTGCAATGTTGTTTATATTATCCTTTTAGTTGCTCTCTATTAGGAGAAGGCAGTCGATTCTTCAGCTGAGAAGTTCTCTAAAAATTTTTGAACAACTTTGTTCTGCAGTTCAGATAAGAACTTCTTTAGTTCTTATTTTGAATGGTTCAATTTTGTTTGTTTTTCATTTGTTTTTAGTGATCATTTTATTAAAGATGGTCACGAAATATTATTGTCATCTACCATTTACCATTTAAGAAAGCCTAATGACTAATGAGTCATTACCTCATTACATATAAATATATTATTTCATATACAGAATATTATTTCATAATTTTATTATTTTAATTTTCGAAGGAAAAATGATAAATTTTTACTTTTGTATAAATTGTTGATTTTCAAATTTTGGGTTTCTAGTGTTAAGAAAATTCTCCCAGGTATTTTCTAAGAAGGAATTTGTCCTCAAGTTAATTTGAATAACCAACAACCAGGTTCGGGAACTGAAATTTTTAGGCTCCGTCAAGTTGTACCCCGCACTTTGGAATTTAGAAAAATGATCACTAGCTTCAGAATTATCATCATCATCGCCATCGTCATTGGAAATTTCCATACATTCTATTTGCGCAGTGTCAGAATATAAAGTTTCTTCTAATTGGGCAACTTTTTCTAATTTTTTTTCAATAATTAAGTTATAAATGACCTTGGGATTAAAATTCAATTGATGTTTTGTTTTCAGCTTGGTGGAAATTCGTTAATCTTGAATTAATTCGATTATCTTTCATTTTTAATGGCAAGAACGTGATCCATTCCTGTAGCTCGAACAGATGTTGAATTTCAAGCATCTCGTTAAATACGGGAGGTGGTAAAATTGCATAGTTTTACGAGAAGAAAGATCGAAAAGTACCTAAATTTTTGTAAAACTTTTTATTATTACTCTTTTATTTTTGTAAGCGGATATGTGTACCAAACAAAACTAATATATTGATCAATATTTTGATCGTCTAACGACTGCTGTAGTAGTTATAAAAAAAATATCTAAACCCGTCAGGAATAAGTAAAGTCAAAAATTATAAATTTTAGGTTCACATTTAGAATTTTTGAGAAATTGGAAGACTGAGGTTAGGTCGTCACAGGCCTAACCCGTAAATAAATGATGATGATCACTTAGAAGAAAGTTTTTTCTGATTATAGATTCTGAGAAGTGATTTTGACTTTTTACTCTTGAAATATTTTTTTGGCGACTTTGGGTGTTTTTTCTGGATGGTGAAAAATAAAAGTTATGATCATATTTGCAAAGAAATAATAATATTATAGCAGTTATTTATAAGTTATAAATTATTATAAATTATAACCCATAAAAAGGTTTTAAAATTTTTGTCAAATTTGTAATATCGATTAATTCTTTAGACGCGTTCTATGCGTATATGGAAATTCACAACTTTAATTATTTTATTTATTTAGTTATTAACTCGTGATAATAAATTAATTGGTATATTTTAAACAATTTTGCGAGTTAAATTAATGGTGGTAGGTAAGTAACCTCAGCTCGGATTTTTAAAATTTCCACTGTCAAGAATCATTAAAAACGGTACAAAAAGCTATTATAAAACAAAATATTTGCGAACCATTGTAAATAGGGCTCTAAAAAGTCAAATTTTCAAAATTTGTATTGTCCGATGCAGTCTTACGAGTTAGAAACGGTTTAGAACATTCCATTGGCTGCCGAAACCCCGCCTCTAACATATCCCACCAAAAGCTTATATAAGGTGTGTACTTCATAAACTGCTCTCAGTACATACTGGCGATCACAACAATGTGTCGTGTGTTGAGCGTTAAAAAACAGTTCTTTTTAGGGCCAAAAATACTTAGAAAGGGTTACGGTTTTAACGACGTTGAATCTCGCTTTTTTTTGAAACTCTGGCGGGGGTGGTTGTGTTGCCGTAAAATGGGTCTGTAGCGTGCGGAGCGCAGCGTTATATACATATATTGTCATATACGCTGCGCTCCGCACGCTACAGACCCATTTTTCGGCAACACTAAACTCATTAAAAACATCCCCCGAGGGTGATCCAACTCGGCAAATTGTGCTATTAGCAAGGGGTGAATCTCGCTTTTTTTTTGCTGCAAATTTAAGCCAAAAATACGTTGAAAATGTGAATTTACCTCGACATTAACTGTACGATGAATTTCCCCGTGTTTTTTAGTCAAAAATACCCCTAAAAAGTGAAATTATGTCGATGTTAACTGCGCAACGGACTAGGTACTACTGGGTGCGTAAGCGAGCTCCGGTACATACATACATAGCATCTCTGAGTTAGAGCGTCTTGGAACCGCAGGTTCCCTGAGCTCTTTAAACATCTCTGGACCGTCACGTTGATAACAAACAGGCCGGCTGATTAACAGCCGGCGAGCGGTGATCGAGCGCAAGGCCTGAACGCGCTCGAAGTTTTGCTGAAAAACGCGAGTGGCATTAATTTCAGCCTTCGGGGGTTAAAAGTTATATTTACGTCTTGAGCGAAAATAAAACCTTTATTTTCTTTCAGCAAAAATTCGCTAACGTCTCTTGGTGCTAGTTTAGTAGTACTTTGGTATAATCCGGTTCACAGGACAACTGGTCCTGCTCCCCATCTAGTCGACCCCATGAAGGGGCTGGTTTAGGTCGGCGCTGGTGCATCAAGTTTTAAGACAAACTGGATGTTTCAGCTGTGACCATCTACAGAAATGTGAAGCATTTCTGGGTCATTAAAATTGTTAGTGAAGCTCGACAATTTTAGCTCATGAAGCTCACATGTGATTCATGTGAGTTTCTCCGGGTCATTCGTACACCTTTCATACAGTAAACTAATCATCGTCGGGTTCAATGAAAGTCGGGCGTTAGCTCTCGATTTTTATTGAACCCGTTGGAGTGCAAGGGAGGAATTTCATCGTCTCCGGTTGAAGCAAATTAAAAAGTGGCCAGCATGGTCGTCTTTTTAATTCGAGATCAAGTAGTTAGGCTTCTTGATTTCGTTGGTGGCGCGGGCGTACGATAGGACGGTTCGCGCCGTCCCTTGCGTGACGCACGCGTGGATTTTGGCGAACGGCCAAATCCAATCGCTCTGCGAGGTCAAGAGGAATATCAACGTCTCATTTATGCAAAATTAGAAAGTGGGGTTAATTTCCGTCTTTCTAATTCGTGTTCAAAGTGTTAGGCTCTTTGAACACGGCGAGCTCCGGTTTTTCCAAGTGTTAGAGTAACTCACACCACACGGACTGACAACAGAATGACTGTGAAGTTTGAAAATCGAGCTAAAATTGGCAACTTTAAAATCGATTATTGGCCAACTAATCGATATACGACTTTCATCCTCACCTTAATCGCTTCGTCTATATTTTTTCTATCTAAATCCGTCGAGTTTTTTTTAATAAATTTAATATTCTCGAGCTGAGCCTACTTACCTGCTACCAACTAAATAATACACGAGACAAAAGGTGATCGTAAATTTAAAAATAATTAAGTTATAAAAAATATATACTAACAAGAATCGCTGGATATTAGAATCGCCAATCAAATTTTTTGCCGTTATTGTTTAACATATTTTATTCTACACTTTTAGTCCCGAGGATGGTTAGTTGTAAATAAAACCGAAACGTCGACTGACAATTTTATTGATTATAGCGATTCCAATATCCGCGATTCTTGTTATATACGGGGTCAAAAAAATTTATCATACAAGCTGTAATAAGGAATCGAATAATGGTGATATTATTTCCCGAAAAAGTCGGCATCTCGAGTAGTTTGATCCAAAATGTCCAGAACTCCAGAATTTTAAATGGCACCATTATGTCGAAAGTGGTTGTTGAAAATATCTTGAAAAAATAAGCAAGTTTTGTAAGAAAACTTATTTTATTAACCTTTAGATGTGCCTGGTATCCTGGTTTTTATGTTAATGGTGACAATTCACCAACGCAGGTTGGGTAAAATTGTATTAATTTAAATATTCTCTATTTAATTTATTATCGGTAAGTGGAGTTGATTTCATTCCATCTTTAACACAATTTATGTGAAGACTACAAAGAAAATGTTGCATTTTCAATTCCACAATTTTCAGTGGAGCTTGCAAAGCTTCTTATTTTTCAAGTTCTGCTTCTTTAAATAATTTAAACTTTTTTTATGGAATCTTGAGTTTATTACTAACGAAAGTGTGGAAAACTACATAAATTACAAGGAAAGAACTTAATTATTAATTAAAAGAAATTAATTAATAGTATCAAATTTCTTCTGTTTTCCTTCTTATTTGTCACACTTATCTTTTATTTTCCCTTACAGGGTTTGGGCAATATATTCTACACATATCTATCAAAAAATGAAATAAAAATAATAAAATAAATTTTTGGATCGAGTTTAATGAGAACCTTGCCTTAATGTAAAAAAGTAAGTAGCTTCTGGTTTAAATACATCTGAAAGCTTAAGCTTATACTGTTGTGCTTATAGGTAAATTAGTCTTTTAATATTTTGATTTTATATTGATTGAATTTGATATTATGTTTATGGGTTTTTAATTATTAGAGAACAATTTTGAGGGCGTACAATGACTTCGGTTATTAACGTAGGTAAACGGTTTTCTTAAATTTCTTATCAAAAGAATAATAAAGATTATTATAAAGCTAAGTTAAATGTCAAAATTATAAATTGAGGTGCTACAAATTTTTTATGGGTTATCAACTTGGAAGTATGTAAATAACAAGTTTACAAGCACATGATAAATTGTGCAGTATTATCTAATTTTGAACACCCCTCATCGCAAATTTTAAATTAGTTTCTTTAAAATTCCCGATTCCCTTTGCGCCAGTTAAAAATGAAAATGGTATTAATTGAAAGTGATTGTTTTCCATTTCTGAAGATACCCAACCCTTGATATTTACTCTTAATTATATACTTATAATAGTCGGTTTTTGAAACATCTTGCGACGTTATCCGATACCTAACTACCAACCTTGCGAATTGGCAATTTGGTTTATTAGCATTTTCCATTTTTTACCTAGCCGAGGAGCAAGCCCGACGTAGAACCCCCAACCTGGAGGACCTGAGAGACGGCCAGAATAAAGTTCTTACTTTACCCGGATTCGAACCGAGCATTTAGCGTTCATAGTCAACTTATTCGACCATTATGCTCCGACCGTCTCTTAATTATTGCTATAAAAAATGACACTTTCTTTCCATGTTGGATAATGTACGTCGTTAATTAATAAAGGCAAATTAAATAATAAAAAGTAAATTTAATTTTCTAAGTAAAAAATTGCATGTGTCTATAATTACAGTATCCTTGATATTATTTCTAAGAAAAATCTTTAAAGATGTTAGCTATGGAATTTCCCTAATTGAAAAGCAGCGTTTAAAATCTTGCCTTGCTTCGGTAGAAAGTTGGTAAGCGCCAGATTAAAGTATTTTCTTCTAATCCTTTTCTATGATTAAAAAATCGTTCATTTTGATTGGCTCTTGCTAGCTTTTTATCAAAGTAAGGCAATAAGACTCCAATTCACAAAATTTTTCCCTTCCTTGACCGAGACAGTTTGGATCAAATGGTCTGACAGAATAAGTTTATGAATTTTCCTCCATAAAAAAATTTTTAATTTAGAAAAAAAAATTGTTAAGGTAGTTCTTTCCGTACATTCCAGTCAGAAAGTTATGGCTTATTACCCATGTTATACGTTGCACTAACGTAATAGGCGAAGTTTTTTTAACGTGAGTGTACCCCCCCACAATACTTACGTCTACTTGACTCGGTCTCTCATATCATATCTCTCGGTCACTCATATCTAACAAGGGCAAGGCCAACCTTGGCTGTCACATATCTGCACCAAAATTTGTATACGATTACAACCCAATTAGAACGTCAATTTGATGAAAGTTTAAAGACCCCCAACTCAGAAATTTTTGAAAAATATTTTGAAAAACGAATGCAAAATAATAAAAATTTTATTGTGAACCTACCTGCTTCTAATTGACATATTATAATTTATAACCTAAAATTGACGTAAATTTTTAACCAACAATATTATGCATTATAATAAGTATGAATTGTTACAATAAATTTACATTATTAAATAAAACACTGAAGAAGCGTGGAATATAGAAAGTGGATTTGTAAAACTTGCAATTTTTTTGGATAGGATAATGGGGTTAGGTTATAAATTATAATATGTCAATCAGAATCAGAAGCAGGTAGGTTCACAATAAAATTTTTATTATTTTGCATTCGTTTTTCAATAATATTTTTCAAAAATTTCTGAGTTAGGGGTCTTTAAACTTTCATCAAGTTGACGTTCTAATTGGGTTGTAATCGTATACAAATTTTGGTGCAGATCTGTGACAGCCAAAGTTGGCCTTGCCCTTGTAAGCTCATATCCCTCCACTAAAAATAATAATCTAAACATGGAATTACTTTTAAATTTTTATTAAAACTACACGGTAAATAATTTTCATTTTTTTTTAATTGTTCAAATTATATGTTTCTTCAATTTTACTAGTTTTTCGTCAGAATGCCAATACTCCTTCGAGGAAAAAAATTAAAAAACTTGTCATTTTCACTCGCTTCTTCCATGCTACATGTACAAATAATGTCATTTTTAATTGCAATTATTTCTTATTAGACACGGTAAATCGCCTTGAAATTTTAACAGCGTGTGTATGCTACATTTAATTACTTATATTCAAAGTTTAAAAGATTTCTCAATATTTTGTTTGCGCGACCCTACTACCTTAAGAAAAAATATGTTTGATTTTGATGTGGGCTACCTTCTATTATGTAAATTTCAGGCCAGATAATTCTGAAAACATTTAATGTTAGTTTAGAAAATAAAATAATCGATTCATTTTAACTTTCCTTTAAATTGATTAAAAACATTAATAAAAATGTTTAAAGCAAAATATTAAAGTAAGATACTTGTATACAAAAGATCAATAGTAACTATTGATTCGGATTGTATAACCGAATCGCTGAAGTTACACATATGTACCAATATCGCGAAATTTGATGCACAAGTTTATTTGAATCAAACTTTAAATATTAAAAAAAATTAACAATATTCTAGAAAGTTGTAATTTTGCATGCCGACTCCTATAGTGTACGCGGTGGTAAAAAATTATAAATTTTTAAATTATATTTTGCGAACAGTCTTCTAGCCTCGACAAGGAATTTTTATATTACATCTTGAATCAAGGTTTAAATTAACTCATTTGTCAATATTGTGCCTGCCTGCCTCGACTCTCGCATAGACAGCAAAATGTGATTTCTAAGATAAAGATGGCAGATACTTTTATTAAATTATTAAAAACACGATACAGTTTCTACTTTCTCCAGAGAGTCACGGAGAATTATTATTATTTGCAAGAAAGGATCTTTTACTAAAATTATTGGTTCTATGCTAAACAAAAATGTATTTGCTATCAAATTATCTAAATTATTATCTACAATAATAATAATTTATTAATTAAAACCGAAAACATAAAAACATCATATTTATAATTACAATTATAATATAAAATATAAGGGAACAATGGGAAATTTAAAAAATATATTATAAATTATTTTAAATAAAAAAAGACGATAAAAAGAAATACGTAAACAATTAAAGGTTTATTAATTTGATTGCTCACATTCTTCAAGGATTCTTCATAAATCATAAATGTTCATATATCACAAATTTTACATAATGTACCCTACACCAATATTCCACAGGCATCACTGCCAATTAACGATTTTTGTTTTAAAAAAATGGCTAATAAAAATTTCATGTAAGTTTTATTTTACTCTGTTTTACTAAAATATTTCAACATTCTGGAAATTGTGTACGGTCGTTGTTTTTGCGATTATCACCTGCATATTGCAATATCATGTTAACAAAACTCTTAACCAATTGAAGCTGGCTATATTCGTGTCCTTTTTAAATTTATGGAGCAGCTTGTATTGTGGTGGTTTGCTCCATCAGCATCCCGGAAGAGTAAAAAATCATTAGAATTAATATTTAACATTTATTTACGGATGAAACCTTTTTACAACATACCGGGTGACCGGCCGCCGATGTGAACATAGGAAATTAATTTTTCTTTAATTCCAGCTTCCCATCAGAACGGATAAGAATGAAAAAGATATCAATTGAAAGAGTTTTCCGCGTCTAAAGACACCCAACACTTGATGTTTTGTTCTTTAATAATGTTAAAAATGTAGAATAAATTAAAATAAGCGATTTTCTAAAAATCAGACCTGCGTTTGATGGTTGAACTGTCAAAACTTGCGTTTAAAATTAGTTTTTAAACATAAACAATTGCAATGAATTAAACAAGGCATCTAATATCTATTTAAAAGTGCTACTTTGTCTTTTTATTTTGCGATTTTAACAATGATCGAAGAACAAACCATCAAGTGATTGGTTGTCTTTAGACGCGGAAAATAAACCTCTTTAAATTGATACTCTTTTCATTCTAATCCGTTATAATGGGAAGCAGGAATATGTTATTTTCCTATGTTCACATTGGCGGCCGGTCACCCGGTATATCGCACCTTGGTCGGAATAGTGGCACAAGTCAGAATAGAGATTTTAGTAAACATTGCAAATTTAGGTGTTATTTTAAAAGCAATAATATAGGCATAATTTGCTATAAAATGTTTTCTATTCATTTTAGAGTTGCGCCAGTATTTTAGTTCAATAAGCGCCCAAAAATCTACTTAAATCAATAAAACATGAATACGAAATTTTTCCATTTGTGCCACTATTCCAGCCAAGGTGCATTCGATTTTACACCGAAACAACTTCAAATCCTAAATGCGACAACTAGTGACGACTCTTCGAATGCTGCAACATGGGATTAAGCCACCAATACCATAATGGCCATAAACGTGACTTCTAGTGACTACTCTTTGAATACTGCTCAAATATAAGGAATAATGGCCAAAGACCGAATTACAAGTCAGCAGGTTTTTTTCTAAACGGCATACTAGAAATGATAATTTAACGTGTAATGTAAGAAAAAATAAAACATCAAAAAAGGCAGGCGAAAAGTCATTAAAAACAAGCAAAAAGGCACGAAAACCACCCCATAGTAATTTTTACAAAAATAACTGGTTTGTATTTTTATAAAAAATGTTTCTGCTTCAAAAAAATTAACGAAAACGTTAAAAAAGAAAAAATTGTCAAAATTCAAAAAATTATTACTACGAAAGTACTTAAGAGGAATCCTCAGAGTTGGAAAATACCGAGGCGTAAATCACTACAAAAATCTGTTGTACACCAAGGCAAAATCCAGATTATAATCTATAAAATCTTGTTAAATCTTTTGACAATCTCAAAAATCTTTTAAAATCTCTAGGGACTGCAATCCATTGTACGGTTTCTTTAGACCTTAGTGAATTACCCCTCGGAAAATACACTTTCGTAATTCCCTGATATTTTGTTTGTTACTCAAAAAAATTGCACAAAAGTATATATTTTTTAAAAGAGGACACTTTGGCGCAGGCCGTGTTGTTTTTAATTTTTTGTTTTTAAAAATAATTTTTTAAACAAAAAATGTTGAAAAAATTTGAATTTAAAAAAAAATAAACAAAATATCACTGAATTACGAAAGTGTATTTTCCAAATATGAGGATTCCTCTTAATAATAAAAGCTAAAATCTTCAGTGGGTCATTATTTTTATGCAGAGAATTACTCCACAAAATTTGAAAAAAAATCGGTGGGTCACATTTAAACAAAATTTTATTTTGTGGAATGACCCATATATATTTTCTTTATTATATGCATTTTTATTATATGACCGGTCGCCGATGTGAACATATGAAATTAACAAGGAAAATTGATTTTGCTTTAATTCCTACTTCACATCATAACGGATAAGAATGAAAAGGGTATCAATTTAAAGAGATTTTTATTCCGCTTCTAAAGATACGCTAACACTTGATATTTTGTTCTTTAATTACTGTTAAAAACTCACTAATAGAATGCAAAATAGCGCAATTATACAAAGTTTAGTTGCTTTGTTTGAATTTTATTGCAATTTATTGTTTTTGCTTGAAAACTAATAATTTCCAACAAGTTAGCAATAACTTGTGTTTATGTTCATTGTTAACTAAATTTATTGTAATATATCAAAGTAACTTGTTGGTATTAAAATTATTAAAATATTATTGGTTTTAAAGCAAAAATAATTGCAATAAAATTCAAACAAAGCAACTAAAATTTTTTAAATGTGCTATTTTGCATTTTATTAGTAGGGGAGACCGGGGCTAATTGTCACAAAATTTACGTTTAATTTTTTTGTATGTTCATTTTTAAATTTTTCTATGTGTAACCTTTTGACTAGCGTAACCACATGTGTATTGATTAATATAGACAATTAAGACTGAAAAAATATTAAATACCTTAGATGCTAGAAAATATTTTTTAAGGGTATGCAATGTGTAACAACAAGCCCCATAACGGGGCATGTTGTCACAAGGAGTGGGGTAAGTTGTCACAAGTTAAATAAATGCAGAAAACTTAATAATTTTATTAATTTAATAAACACGAACATAAAAAGAATACAAATAATAACTTGGAGCAACTTAAGTGTTCCGAGTTTTAGATTAGCAGTGATTATAAAGAATGTAAAATAAAACATTTGTTCTAATAAAAAAACAGCAATTATATCAAATTATATAATATCACATAGTAGAGTTGTTCCAAGTTATTATTTGTATTCCTTTTATGTTCGTGTTTATTAAATTTATAAAATTATTAAGTTTTCTGCATTTATTTAACTTGTGACAACGTGTCCCGTTGTCTCTGTGACAATCTGCCCCAAACTACATGTTTAACTAAATTGACTTGATGTATTTTTATAGCAAAAGCAATCGTAATTGTTTATACAATATTTAATACTCTATGATATATACTAAAAGGCTTATTACTTATCCTTACTTTCAAATTAAAAATAACTTCAGAATAACACAATATTTAAGGTTCTACAAGTTTACTTTCACATGTATAAAACACATTATCAAGCATTGACAACGCATACGGATAGATATGATTTTGTAATTTGTAGGTGGGAATTGTCGAAGTCTAACTAACAACTAGGTAGATGTCGTGAGGAGTACGTTCCTTAGTTTTCCCACAAATAGCGTTGTGACAAATTGCCCCTGTGACAATTAGCCCCGTTCACCCCTAAGTTTTTAACAGAAATTAAAGAACAAAATATCAAGTCATAGATCTTTAGAAGCGAAATAAAAATCTCTTCAAATTGATACCATTTACATTGTTATCCGTTATTATGGGCAGCAGGAACTAAAGAAATATTAATTTCCTATGTTTATTTCCTATGTTCACATCGGCGGCCGGTAATATAAAGGAAACAAGATCTCATCCAATGCAATAATATATAGGGAAAAAGAATCACAGGATATTGTAATCGCTCAATAAAACAATAATTAAACTGTTGCAATAATTAAAATTATTAATTAATTACAATTTTATTACATAAAACCGTAAACAAATTGCAGATATTAATGCAATGATCTATAAAGTTTTCATTTTTGTAAATAACAAACACAAAATTCATATGAAGATCAGATTTTCTTAAATTACAAATATTATTTCCATATCACATTTATAATTTCTATAATAGTAGTTCCAATAAATTAAAATTTACAAGCAGCATTTTTTGTGCCTATTTTATTTTGCCTTGACTTTTTTTTGACTTATTTTTGACTTATTTTGCCTTTTTGAATGGGTTTTAATTATTGTGAACCAAAATTTTCGTTTCACTTATTTATTTTAAAATTTCTTAATTTTAAAATTTAAGATTAAAAAATCGAATAACGATTTTGATTTTGATTCATGATTTAGATATAAGTTCCAGATTAGATAAGTTCTTTAAAATTTGCCTGAAAGAAGTGATTTCTTGCGACGTAGAAAGATCGATTGCCACTTTCAAACAAATTTTGAGTGACAGAAGAATGAACTTAGCGATTGATAATAGTATAGTATAAGAGAATTAATTATTTTGCAAATAAATTTTTTTATAATACTTAACTAATTTGAATTTGTATGATTTTGGTTGAAAAAAAACCCACCGTGGGTAATATGCCAAGGGAATCCTTAATGTTAAGGGGCTACCATATCCATGCACGCCTTAAGCCCCTTAAGACTAGCCGTATGTCGTAAATCAAACACGGACAGACTTAAGAGCGGGAAACCGTGGTTCTGATCCCGTTTGCGTCGGATATGTGCTGTAACTACCCCACTAACATTTCCTTGGCTTCTTCTTGGTTTACCCACGAGGATCGCCAACATCCGGAATCGGATAGGTTTCTATAAATATTCTATTCTATATACTATAAATTCTATAAATATACCTAAATGAATTTTTAAAAATTTGTTGTGAGATATTGGGTCAAAAGGAGATAATAATATACAGCTGTGAACATAATATACTTTATTGGTGATTTACTTCTTATCTGCACAATTATTTCGAAAGCAATCAATTAACACAGATTTTATGAACGAATTACACATTAAAAACCTATAGGCCAACTTGTTGGCTTGGTTGTTGGTAGTGCTGGTATCAACGGTAATGTAAATTGCCAATAATTTACATAATAAACACCAGAAACATTCTAATGAAATACCGTAAAACGGGGTAACTTTGGGACTGCAGTATTACTTTGGGACACCCGCATTATTTTTTACTTCTCCCTCTATATACCAGTAATTCAAACACCAATCGGCCCTTTTATCATTTTATCACCAAAAGTAGAGTATTAACTCTTAATTTATGTGATTTAGCTACAGTTTATTTTTAGCAGGAATCCCCTAGAGGTGTAAAACTGACCTTCACAGAAACAGGTGTTTAGTGCATAGTGTGTATATTTTCTATCGGTGGAGTGAAACTAACAACATTAACTAAATTCGGGTAAAAGGATCGAAAAATTCAATATTCTGTCACAGTTTTACTAAAAAGAAAAATCTTAAAAGTCGAAACACATGTGAAATATAAATAATTTTATAAAAGGTCGTAACCTTCAGGGGTAACTTTGGTACATGTCTTAAAGTATAGAAACGACTCATTGGCCGATGTTCCAGAATGAATGGAGATTATTTAAGTTACCTAGGTGTTGTATCTACCTATATTATTTAAGGTAGTACTGTCGATACTGCAAGAGTCAAATGTATTTACAGTCTTACTTGACTTAAGCAGTATTTAGACTTGGCAACGTCGAGATGGTGTGACAGTTGTAGAGCTATCTGACATATCAAATTAATTTTTTGGTTATGTCAATTTAAATTTTTAAAATTGCACATACGTCGTCGGTTTCAGAATTCTGAGAGAGATAACAAGATAACAAGATAGCTAACTATAGTGTTTAACAAAGATAGCTACAAATTATTAAATCATAACGATTTGGCTTCATCACGTGTACAGTGACTCTGTTTCACTCTAAATGTAAACAGTATCAGTTGCCGGCATCATACGTGTGTATAAAAATTATTTCACCGTCAAAACCATTAAATCGCAATAAAAAAATATTTCATTTTTCATTGGAAAGGTAAAAGAGTACCACAAAAAATTTACGAGAAAAGACTGCAACAGGTTGCATTAGCTAATAAATTAAAAAACAATCCTGGAAAGCTCATGTTAACTACCCTTAACACTGACGCAAAAATTCAAGTATAATAATTTCGTTCTTTGAAAAAAGAAGAAGTTTCTTATGATCTGCAGTCGAGTACTCTATAAATAATTTCTTCGCCTGTCTTTGACCTGGTGAATTGTACCAGAGGGTTTCCTGCTCTTCGTTTGCCACTTCTGGATTTCCACCCCTGTGTTTTAGATAACTCACAGAACGATTCAAGTCCAGTCGTGGGCGCTTTTGAACCTGATCAAGCTAGTTTGTCAGCTATCTCATTTCCCTCATGACTTGGCCTCCAGTGAAGTGCAATTTTGTTGCCTTTGGCCAATTTTGTTGAGAGATTGTATACATTCCTATATGGATAAAGATTCAAAGCTATTGGCTTTCAGTGCTTTTATCGCAGCTTGGCTGTCAGACATTATATTGGCATTCTAAAGCTGTAGATGTCTCATACCTTGTTCCCTGGTCAGTTTTTGATCCATCTGTATTTCAGTTGGAAGATTTTGTATCCACTTGCATTGTATGACTTCTAGCCGTGTTGCGGTCCTGAATGACAACCTCAAACAGTGTCTAAAAGTCAAAAGTTCTCGGGATGAATTCCAAAGGTTTTTCAAGCAGATTTGACTCTAAGAAGTCCAGTATTTTTATGTGACCTGTTTTGTTTCCCGGTTTTAATTTCTTAATTTGGGTTATTTTATGTGGATATGTAAGCCCTCCTTTTTCACTCGTAGGTGAAGTGGCAGATCTAAAAGTGACTCCATAACCGCAGTTGAGATTGTACGCATAGCCCCTGTTATACCCAAAAACGCTAGTCGTTGTAGTTTCTGCATTTTTAAATAAAATATAGATATTTTATAATAATATAGAAGATAAAATATTTTAAAATCTCATTCGAGTTTATTTTAATATAGACTTTTATGAAACCTACTACATTCTCATATTATATCGTCGCTGGTTTGTAGTAAGGGCGAATAAGCCATTTTACGAAAATGCGAATTACATATTTCTATCAATTCTTTCTCTTTGCACAAATAATTTGAAGCATTATTTTTATATTTTATAGTAAGTAATATCCTTAAACTTTAATATGAACACTTAACAAATTTTAAATTGTTAATATATAACTCATACAATAGCCGTAAACGTCTTGCTTGTTAAATTTTTCATTTGGTTTATTCGCCCTTACTACAAAACAGCGACGATATGAATTTTTAAATTTCGCGCGCGTTGTGATATTTTACGACGTTGCCACATCTAAAAACTACGATACAAAAAGTACATTTTTTGATATTTATTTGCTAATTACTACTATACCATGCTCTGAACCTATATTTTTAAGGGTCTAAAATGTTTTACATACTACTTTCTCTCTTCTTCTGATTTTTTATTGAAATCTGAACGGTACTTTTTGTAAAATTCGATAAAATATGTGATTTCCCATAAGGTTCAATGCTAAATGCATAAAATTTGAAATGTCTAAATTTTTTAACTGGTTCTCTGTAGCTCTTCAAAAATGTAACTGGATTATTATCTTATCATAATCTACTAATATGCCAAATTTCGTTAAATTCTGAACGGTAATTCTATGACCGACAGTACTACCTTAAGTTTACCTAATTTGTTCCTTTTTAATAAAGAAAATGTTGTTTTTTGTTTTTTAATAAAACAAATTATTTATTCAAGCACCATTTTTCTAATTTCCCGTTTCCTTGCCCATTTACAAATTTAAAAAATGCAACTTCCCTACCGAAATCAAATTTTTAATCTACTTTATCATAGTTAGGTTTATAATTGATAAAAATGTATTTTAAACAAAGATATCCATAAAAAAAGTTCCTGTCCCAAAGTTACCCCGCTACCCGGGGTAACTTTGAGACACTTTTAAAGCCCATTTTCTCAGTTGTGAAAATGATAAAGTAATAAATTCTATGTAGATTCTATGTAGTCCCAGTAGAACTTTTATACAATCGTACTCCCAACTAAATTTGATAACTAATTACGATTTTATAACCAAAAAACTGTAAAAATTGTACCAAAGTTACCCCGGTTTACGGTAACCTTGTTCTTCGATATTCAAACACAACGGAGCACATTCGTTCTTCATAAGATTCCTGCAAGTTAAGGATAAGTTTTTGTCAATTTTTTATTTTAATAAAAATATAATATATTATATAAGTATTATTATTAAAAGGTCCTTTTAGGGCCTTTAAAATTTACTTGTCAAATAAATTTCCTTGTCAAATAAATTTCCTTAGGACAATGACTAGAGATTGATAAACTGGGCGTAACTCAAAAATCACATAAAATAAATTCCTGGAAGTGTTCTACAAGAATAATTGAGTTGAAATGAATTACGTAATATCTATGTGAGTAATTTATTCCCATCTTTCATACAGTTCAAAAGTTTCAAAATTTCAGGAAGAAGTTTTATTTTGGATTCGTATCTCGTAATCTCGGTTGTTCGGAGCCATTTTTGAAAGACGACAATGTAGATATTTTACTTTAATATTTTCGATTGGCTGTTTTCTCTTTAAGATAATAAATAATAATATCTCATCAAAATAATTGATTTATATAAAACATGAATTTATAGTGCCATGAATATGGTAAAATAATATATCACCGAAACGTCAGCCAGAAAATAATATTGTTTGTTTTGTACCTACCTCCTACCACTATTTTCTCGAGATACTATTTTATATAAATAAATAATAAGGTTTTAAAAATAAACACGTGGGTCATTTAAAAAGTCTTCGTGGTCAGTGTTTGACCCGCAGGTCATAATAGGTCACGACCACTGACCTTAGTATGTATGTTGATAAACGAGCAAAATTTCAACTAAAAGCTTTTTGTTTCTAAGATGTCAAGGTTGATTTGAAAGTAATTTTTAAGTTCATCATTTGGTCAAATTTTGTTTTTTGTTTTACCATTTTTAAAGCAGAAATCGTTAGATATGCTGCAAAAATAATAAAATCTGGGTATACACGTTATTATTAGGTATAACCGTTATAATTTCATAACCTTATAAGCTTTGTGCTCTTCGATAGCATCGAGGTTACTATATTTTGATACTGCACCGTGACGATTTATTGCTGGATTATTTAATCTTAAATAAATGAAAATTATTTAATGAAAACTAAATATTATATTTTAATGAAAATATTAATACTATATCGATACATTTTATTTTTTTATTTATAATAATATAATTAATTATTGATTGTATAATAATATCATAGTTTCATAGTGTATAATAAATTGTATTATAAAATTGGAATATTATTTAATAATATTTATTTAATAATAAGTACATCTCTAAACAGTAACAGATAGTGTTTTGATTAAATAAGATCGATAAGTTTTTACAAATAATATCAAGTTTAGAGAATACAGCAATATGGAATAGAAATAGACCATTAGTGGCACCTGAAATAAATCTGACTTCAAGCGCAGTCAAAATTAACCAATTTCTGTTAATACGGTTAAATTCCTCTTGCAAAATATTTATCACCTTACATTATGACAATAGATAGAAATGCCTCCAATAGGCCCAAAACTGTATAAGTACATATAAGCAGTTGAGCAAATCGAAGCAATTTGCTTCGAAGTACGATAATCGTCATTATTACTTTGTCGACTGAACTGGATGTTACTCGTAAAAGTCCTTTGAGTTAAAATTTTTGCTATTTACAAATTTATAAACAGTAAGAAAACAGCTTTTACTAACGGTTTTTATAAAATTTTCTAGTGTTCACACAATCTCATTTTTTTGGTAGTAGGGTAAAAATAATATGCTATTGTCAACGAATTTCATTCGACTTACCGTGACTTCAAGTAATCCAAGTTCGACTTCTATATTTTATTTAATTTACTATGTAACTACCAGTTCATAATTTTTCCATAAATAAAGATAAGGAAGTTTTAGTCATCTACCCTACACCATGTAAAATTTCCACTAATTGTAAGAGAAATTCTCTAATCACAAAGTAAACAAACTGCTAATAATCTTTGTTTATATTTAGCACAATATAAAAAATTAAAACTACATAATTAGTTTTACAGTATGACAAACAATACAAAAAAGGGTTAAAGTAATTTTTGATAATATGAAGTCCTTTAATATTCGTTTAGTATTCGTCGGGAATACAATTAATAGTTAACAGTAAAATAGAAATGACCATTGTATTCCTGACGAAGCTTCAAATAAGTAAGTATTAACCCTTCACTGCATGACTTTTTTTTGCCTTAAAAAAAATATTTTTGTGTTTATTGTGGTTTCCTGATATATGTATGGAAAAATATTTAAAAAAATATTTCTTGCAAGGAATTTTTATTATCGAATAAAATTATGTTAATTTTTTATGTTGCATGCAAACAACACCATGCATTCCCGGTAAGCTACTCTGGCTGTGTTGAATACGTCACACGTAGTAAATACGTGTAACCACGCGTGTGACGTATTCAAAACACTCATAGTAGCTTACCGGGACTGCATCGATGGCTAAAAGCACAATCATTGTATGTCCAATTTCAATTTTAATTTATTTATTTCATTAAAGTAGCCAAAACTAATTATAGTTAGATCAAAAGTGTTATTGTTTTTTTTTTAATAAAATATTCTCTAATGCATATATTTATAAGTCTATTGAATATAATAGGGGTATTTGGTAAGTTTTCCCCCAAGGACGAATTTTTCTGTTTGCGTTTACCGAAATTTACAAAAGTGGACATACAATGATTGTGCTTTTAACCATCGGCATGGTGTTGTTCGCATACAACATGATTTTTGAATAAGTACTGAATTGTTTCTTTTGCACTAATTTACAAATAAATTAAATATATGTGTTAATCAATACCTTTCTAAACTAAATATCACTTCACAACAATAAAAAAAAACAATTTAAAACGAAAATAATTAATAAATCCATACGGAGTAACAAGCAATCACACTAGATGCACGAATACGAATGAGTAATCTGCTGGAATCTGCTTATCTTTTGAAATTTATACCTTTTGCACTGCTAGCAAGAATCCCATATACCGTCGCATTGTTTAAATAATAAAGTTCAAATAAATGCAAAATTTTAAATTTTTACAGGTGATTTAAATTTATGTTGCATATATACAACACGATGCAATGAAGGGTTAATAAATTAATAAAAAATGGACGAAAACATATCCTCAATAATAAAATATGTTTAATAGAAATATATTTTAAATTTGAAAATATATGTGGTTTATCAGGAACTATTAAGTTTGTTTAGTATTGACATTTTCGTTGTAAAGTTAGGTAAATTAAAAAAAATTATTTAGTGCTTAAATTAACTAATTTATGTAACAAGCGTAATATAAAATTTAGATTTTTTAGTTAGTTAAACGCGATAAAAATCAATTATATTCTCATGAGATTCAGCTAAGACAGCGTTTCCCAAACTTTTTCGACCGCGGCCCGGTACGAGGTTTTTAAAATTTTTCGCGACCCACCTTATGAAAAAAAAAACATTTATTTGCATAACAAATTTTATTTTTTTTAATAAAAATCAAGCTTGCGCGACCCGGCAAAATTTTTCTACGACCCGGTGCCGGGTCGCGACCCACACTTTGGGAAACGCTGAGCCAAGATGTTTATTATAAAATTAATTGTTTTTCTTGAACTTGTTCATTCTAAACCAATTTCGAATTTTTGATGAGCGACTAAAGTGACGAATCCTAAAGTAGCTACTCTATTTTTGCTACGTTATTTTTGAAAGTATTCTAATTGTGGGGAAAAAATTGAAATTTTGATGAATTTATGTATTTTGAGATCTTATAAGTCAAACACAACCATTTTGGTGAGTGACAAATTAACAGTATTCATAAAAAGTTCACGTTGTCGATCGCGCTAGGCGGCAAATTGGCCGCCGTACGACACTACATACTTTGGGGCTGTCTTGAGCCGGCTGGTGAAGTTGTCTTATCAGAAAATGGGTAGGGTCTAGTGGAGGACATAGTAATTAGAGAATACAATCGCATCCCGACCCTCCTATGACGCTCTGGAAGAAAATAGGAGAGAAAATTTAAAAAGGCGGTCCTTTTGCCGCCTACGCGAGCGTAGTTTGCAATGAATTAAACAAGGCATCTAACATCTATTTAAAAGTGCTATTTTGTTATTTTATTTTGAGTTTTTAACAATGATCAAAGAACAAGCCATCAGGTGCTGAGCGGTGTCTCTAGACGCGGAAAATAAACCTCTTTAAATTGATACTCTTTTCGTTCTAATGTGTTATAATGGGAAGCAGGAATTGAAAAAAAATTAATTTCTCATATTATTTTCCTATGTTCTCATTGGCGGCCGGTCACCTGGTATAATTAATATTGGTTAATTCAGAAATTTAGGAGGACCAGAGAATGGGCGATATGAATAAAGCTGTGCATGAAGTTTATACTCATAATTTTGAATTAAGTACTTCAAATTCTACGAATAAAACTTATAAGTAGAAACTAGTTTCTAAATTATAACTAAATTCTTTATAATTTAGTAGTTAATAAGAAATTAACAAGAAAAACAAATTTGATATTACATTTTGCAAGCAATTTTCAAAAGAGATATCTACATTCTTTACAATTCATTTAAAATTTCAAAATAACCATTTTCAATCATATTATATATTTTTTCAAGAGGGTTGTCCTTTCTGTAAAATTTGGTTTATTTACATCTTCGAATAGAATTTAATTTTCTTTCTATCTTTTGAGTGCCATTTATTTAATATTATAATATAATAGTTAACTTTTAAAATAAACAGTACTTCAAAGTTTTGATCAAAAAATTATTTCAGAAATTAATATTCTGGTGGTTACTGAAAAAATACAGAAAAAGAAAATACAGGAATGTCCAATAACTTACATAAAATATGGGAGGTTAACGGTTAAGGTTTATTTTAACTTTTCATTTAGCCAGTTTTACTTTCTTTTGTTTCGACGTTTTACCAATTACTCAGACTTATTGTTAATATTATGTATAAAACCAAGTCCACAGCGTGTAAATGTACCCTACAGAGCCGAGCTAAGAAATTCTGTGGAGTCCGCGATTCGAACCCAAAATTTACGCGCTGTAACTTCACCAGCGATCACATCAAGCCTCTGCCATAGTTTATTTTATGCTATTAAATGGATGTTTTATAAATAAATATAATTATCTCTTCTTATATCAGAAAGAGTATCACTTCGCAAAAGTTCTTAATTTTACTGTGTTAACCTACATATTATTAAATGTTGACAATTATTGCAAAACATAATGCTGATGTTACAAATAATAACATATTACAAATTATATCAAAACAAGCAATAATTCAGTACAATCACAAAATTTCACTTGTTTTCGATTACTTTGATTTGAAATAATTCGGAAATTAGAATACTATCTATCGATAGTGCAAAAAAAAATAAAAAATATAGCGTGGAACTAAAGTGTGTGCACGAAATAACTTGGTCGAACAAAGATTATTACAGTTAATTTATTTTAATTAAGATTTAATTCAAATATATCACAAAAGTAAGCCCATTTAAGATACTTTTAGTATTTTTTAAGAAAATTTCAATTAATTTTTGTCTAAGCGCATTTTCGGTACTTGGAGTCCGAGTCCTTGCATCAAGCGTTGCACACCAGCTTCCGTGACTGTATCAACTGCCTTACACCATTTTTGCTTAAAGTTTTCCTCATTTTACATACTCCCCTTTGTCTTCAACAACTTCCATTTGAAAATTGCCCAATATGTTTCAATAGGCCTAAGCTGTGGACAATTTGGTGGATTGACCTTCCTGTTCAGGATTGTGACACTTTTCTGGCCATACCATTCCGTGGCTAATTTTCCGTAATGACAAGTGACTAATTCTAGCCAAAAAAGCACTGAACCTTTGTACAATTAAATGAAAGGCAGTAATAATTTTTTTAGGCATTTTTCGACACAGATTTTTTGACTAACAGTCCCTGTTGACCAGAAAAATCAAATATTTTTTCGAAAATTTTCCAAATTTTTTTTCTTGAAATTTCTCAGGTACCAATCCATCTTTCTTTGCTGTGTGAAATTTCTGTCCTGGAATTTGATTGAAGTCAGCTTTTACCTAAGTCTCATCGTCCATGACAATGGAGTCAAAATTGTGAATCACATGGTCATACAGTTTCCGTGCTCGAGTTTTTGCAGTTTTTTATTGTTTATCATTGCGATTTTGGGCAACATATACTTTGTAAGACTGTAAACCAGCTTGTTTGCGTACTTTTTGTACATATGAAGATGACATTTTAACTTTCCTACGACATCTCTCGCAGAGAGCCCAGGATTGTGTTTTAAAGCTGTGATCACGGACTTTGCGTTTTTTTAGAGACACAAATAACTTTTTTACCACTTTCTTTTTTTTAATATATTGAGAAAGATTCATTAAACTGTTGAAGAGCACTTTTGACAGTGGATTTTGAGATTTTAAGACATTTTGCAATGCCATTATGTGACGAGTTAGGATTTTCTTGATTTTTGCGCAGAACTGATTCACGAACGAAAACTTTGAATCAAATTCATTTTCGTTCAGTTTTGTTTTGATTCCTAATACTATATGATATCGTTATGTCTACAACAATATGGCGTTAATTTAGTCTTTTTAAAAAAATTTTATTAATACTATAGCAAAAGTTACACGGGTGTTTCTCCGACCAAGTTATTTCGTGCACACACTTTATTTGAAGGATTTACTACCGTATTCCTATAATATGATGAGCCACACATTTTCTAAAATTAAGTTAACCCTTATGTCAATACCCGGGTACCCTTTTGCATGTTCTTACTTAAATATGCTATGTATTTAAAGAGATATCTTCAAATCCGGTCAGATCCTCGTTATTTGAGTCAATTGACGTCGATTCATATAAGTTTTTGATATTTAAATATTCAAGAAAGTAGAAAAAATTAGGCGCTAAAGTTGAATACCCAGTTGATCAATACCCGGGGTACCCGGGTACCCATATAATATGTAAAAACTTAATACTTGTACAGATTTTCAAAATAATAAATAATTTAACTAATCTCTAGGGGGTCAGAAATAATATTTTATATACAAATAAACGTAGACATTTAACTTTTAATTATAAATTAATTACATTTAACTATAAATTATATGTAAAATATCCTCATATGAACGACGAATGACGATATGAATGACAACGAAGACTTTACTGTTTCCCTTCCTCCTTGCCCTTTATTATTCCATAAATTAACAGGTTTTGTGGCAGTAGGTATTCCCACTGTGACTCCCAACAACATAGAATTTGAAAATAAAAATTTCCCAATTCCATCCTTTTGTTGACGAATATAGCATAGGGTACCCGGGTACCCCGGGTATTGAACAACGTAATAAAGACTGGGTATTGACATAAGGGTTAAGCATCAAATCATATTTAGTTGAAAAATGGCACAAGCAGTAAATCAGTAAGTTTCTATACGATTGTTTACCAGAGGTTAGAACGAAATAAGCCGCAGTAAAATGGTGAACGCACAATCATGCTTTAATATTAATACGCTTAGTTAATACGAGTAATTTTGTCAACAATTCAAGTGATTGCTGAAAGTGAATCTTCAGTAAATGATAACAATGTAGATAAAGACTTTGATCTAACTTGACGAAGTAATTTATTTAAGTATAAATTGTGGCAATTCACGTCTTGCAATAAAATAATTTAACCGCATCGTACCTATAGATATCGTACATTATGTAGTTAGTGGGCTTGTTGTGTTATTGTTTTTCAATATGCAATAATAGGTACATTTTTCTTCGAATAAAGTTTTATTTTACATGAAATTCTTTATTGATTGCACTATTTCAGATATGGTAAACATAATGAATTCTATAAAGTATAAACTACTTCTACTACATTGCCTATAAAAAATGTTTACAGTATTTTATAGATTTTTTACACCTTAAATCATTAATTGCTCGCAATTTAGCTATGTCAATTATTTCGTTCTTACAATAAATTAGCCTTTCATTTGATAAGAGCCTGTTAATTTCTCGTGTGATTATTGCTCATGACTAGGTAAGTAAATTATCTTCACTCCTTAATTTTTCCAATAAGTACCCCATCACTTTATACCAACTCCCCATATTTTCACTTTGGAATTCGCCAGTAAATATTATTTGATATATTTTTAATTTTTCAATATTTCCTTTTTGAAATGCTTCATGTTCACCCGGATATTATTTTTTGATATAATTTTTTTACCTATATTTTTTGTCATTGAGACGGTCATTGCCTTGCAGTTAACGCAGTTGGATGCAAATGCGGGGCACCGGGTTCAAACCTGGGGAGAGTCAAACTTTCTTATGACTAGTCTCCGTGCTTCGGAAGGCACGTTAAGCCGGTGGTCCCCTGGGTTAGTGAATTGCCACCATTAACATAAAAACCAGGATACATGGCACATCTGACGGCAAGTCTAGCAAGCTACCTGATGGATGTAGAATATTTATATGCTCACAGAACCAACACTGCAAAGGAAACGACGCAGATGTTGGTAATAACAAGCCTTAAGGCTTAAACTAAGAAGAAGAAGAAGATGTTTTTTGTAAGTGTCGTTTAGTTGGCAAATTAAATGAATTATTACAAAAGCAATGGTACTTCGTAAGGTCCTTTAGAAAAGCAACAAGATTACCTACATTAAAAAACAGATTACTTTTTTGATAAGTAAAAATATTTTATAGTACTTCCTATTAAATTAATCACATACTTAGTAAATTAAAATTAAATAAATTATTTTGACAAATATTTTTTCTGATGAAAAAATGATTGTGAACCCCAATGAATTTTCATGACCCATGGAAACCAATATTGAAATTTTAATTGTATTATTGATTAATCTGAAGTTTATTATATTATGACATTTATTATTTATTTTTATTTGATGTACAAATTACAATGGTTAATTTATTTCTTTATTAAGTGAATATATTAAATATGCCGGTGCAACGACCAAATACTTCCGAAATGATTATTATTATTAAGTTTAATAATTGCTTACTAGAGATTTATTTACGCAAATGGGCATAAAATGTATTAAACTGGTCTAGTATAAATATAGTTAATTTGGGGAAAATCTAAAATATCACTAAATATTTGAAAAAGAAACTACATTGAAAGTAGGATCGCTAATACGAGCAGCGCCAGCGGTTAGCGCTGCCCACTATGTAGATGAAAAATATGTATTATATAAAAAATTCTAGGTAGTTAAAATTGGATTTCTATTTTTTCTTTCTATTAATTGACTATTTTAGATTGCTGATCTTAAGTAATTATTAAATATTCAAACCTTATAAAACTTTGCATAAATAAAATAAAATTTATTATTAATGAGCAATTTTTAAGTAAGTGGTGCATTCCGATGCATCCTTTGATATATCGTTTTTATCATGTGATAATTTGATATATACAGGATGTATACCTAATGTGACTTTAGTTCAAACTGTTCATTGCAATTACCATTGACACGGTTATTATTAGTGCTGGACAACGCTATGCGTTGTTGTTTTGCGGGAATCTGTTTTTTGCTTTGTCTGGATGACCAAATTAGTCTGGGGCTACATTTCAATCAATGTATTAGGTATACTATGACTTTCCGTGAAATCGTAGCAGCTAGGAATTATGTAAACTGCCCTCAAAATTTGATCATAAACTGTCAACTGCCCTCCGAACTTTACCCTTTTGTTATGCGGCTTAATTTATTAATCCCTTAATAGAATTAAAAAATTAAAATGACTCGATTTCTTATAGACTATAGAGAATTTTTATTTTTTATTAATTAATAATGAGAAAAATTTGAGTAAAACAGAAAATACAAAAGTTATTGGAAATACTAAATGTCTGGAATTACATTTTTAACAAGTGAACGAGGGGAACTCCGTCTAAGAATTTTTTTGTCCTAAACAAGAACCGTCTAACTACTGATTTTGAGATGTAAAACGCATGTTTTACGCATGTAAAATTCAATGGCGACACTCATCGATAGAAGGATGCAGATTTCATCTTGGTCTAGCGTGCCACCGTTCTCCCTAAAAAAACCAATTAACTTCAAATTACAGAGATGTAAATATAAATTAAACATAAACTTAACTAGACGTTAAAATATTAGTGAAAAAGTGAGAAAACTGAAACTACGGGGGGAAACTACACATACTAAAATCACACTCTATTCTTGAAAAAATTTCTTTTTTAAGATCATATTTCTGTACAGAGATGTACATTCTGAAATTGGTAGATGGGCGCGATATTGTTTTAAATTAAAATTTTTGAAAGCTGACGACGTTTATGATTAAAACATTATGATTTACTTCAGATCAAACCGGACGATGCTAATCTCAACAAGTTTTGCGAATATTTGTTCTAATTAATTAAAAAAAAATGTATCAAGTCAAAAGAAGACTGTGAAAAATAGTAAAATATTTGCCCCCAAAAAAATTTCTGGTTTAATTTTTACACAACTTATTAAACTTTTGATTTTTATCACCCAAAAATTTTAGACATGGAAAATAACTATGTTAAAAGACTAATATGTGAAATGTTCCACATCAAAACAACAAAACATAACGTCGATTTTAGAGAAGACACAGAAAACCCAAGTACAATTTATGGTGATTTTTTTTACCCTTGTCAGGCGGCATAGGTACAATATTGTACCTTTTAAGAGTGTAAATTGCAATAACTTTTTTTTATAGAAATCGTTAAGGGCTGAAATTTTGTGACATCTCTACATTTTTGGTCTAGAATATGTAGTCTAAATTTCAGAATAATATCTTCATCCCCTCCCGAAACAGGGGTTTGAATTGTTTTTACGCCCATAACATGCGGAGAAGGTACAATTGTACCTTCGTATATTTTGTATGAAGATAATGCAAGAAAAAAAAGAATATGATTTCTTTGTGAATTATAAGGTTCTTTTATATTATAAAACAAATTTTATAATTTTTTTATATTATTTTCTTCGCAAGTAATACACGTTGTCTTTGGTACTGAGTGTTCATCGCAAACGGGTTTCACGCAAAACACACAGGATTTCCTAATTTTACGTACAAAATATATGGAGGTACAATATTGTACCTATGCCGCCTGCTAACGTTGTAAAAATTATGCCGCCTGACAAGGGTTAAATCATCTAGTGTACTCTATATAACTTTAGTTCATGATTGATGAACATGAAGTTTAGTTAATGATTATTATCAGTAAAAAATTGTTAAATTTTATAACTTCATAATTTAATTTGTCATTTTCATTTCTACTTACTTCTATTATATTTCCAGATGAAGTTTGAAATATATGAGCGAAACGTTGATGTTGATAATGACAAACATTACAAATATTTTGAGGAAATAAAACGTTATTTTATATTCTTCTTTTTATTGTTAGTTCGTTTCGGCTATTGTCTTACATAGTTCATCCGCGTCTGAAGATTTGAACTTTTGCTCTTTAATTATAGTTAAACAATCTAATAATTAAAATAAGCGATTTCAAAAGTCATAGAGTAGCTGTATCTAAAGAAGAAAAGGCATAGCTAAAATTCGGCGCAGTAGATGACACGTGACACTCAGTTCCACCAATTGACATGAACATAAAGTCAAACGGACTAATTTTCGTTCCTGCACATTAGCTCCACCTTTTCCTCTTTCAATAAGGGAACTCTAGTTGCTGTTAACTGGCTGTCAGTGTTATTTAGGTTCCCAAGTAAGATGAATTTTAAAAGAAATTTTTATTTTAGTTTTGAATGTTTAACAATAATTTATTAAAGACCAAATATCAAATGTTGGGTATCTTTAAATACGGAATAAAAATCTCTTTTGATTGATTTTTCATATCATTTATTTACAATTTTTGTTTTATACGTTTGATTCTGTCATAATAATATATATAATAGTAGGTATGTAGGTAGGACTATTTGAATTCTGGAAAGAAAAAAAACATTAGCGGCTTTCTTTTGTATTATTCAATTTTACCCCGGAGTTCTACATAACCCTATTTTACCATAATGACTTTTTTTTTAAATAATAATTGTTATTTTATTGTTAAAGGTTGATATGGTTTTGTTTCAAGAAAAACTAGCATAATCACTTCTCTTGGGAAGGAATATATTTCTAGACTCGATAATATGTTACAGAATTCTACTTCGGCTTATTCAATAAATTCGATCACGATCACGATTTGCCTATGTCAGTCCACTGCTGAATGTAGGCCCCCACCATATTTCTATGGGGGGTTGTTTAGCCATAACTCGCCACGGTGGCCAACCGGGTTGGCGAGTGTAGTCCACAGTTCGATTTTTGGACTTTTTAGATCACAGCACATATCCGACGCAATCAGGATTAGAACCGCGGTTTCCCGCTCTGTAGTCTATCCGTGTTTGATTTACGCCAGACGGCTGGTATTCAATAAATTAAATTATTAAAAATAAGCAAGAAATCCGACTGCGTTAAAAATTATCAACTGAAAAGCGAAAAACACGCTCTATAGTCTATATTATAATCTTTAGAAATTTGTAACGAAGTAGTGTAATGCGTTAAAAATTTCAGTAATTGATGGCTTTTCATGTAACAAGAATTTTCATTTTCAAGAAGCTCCGGCAAGATGGCAAATATATGGGAAGTAATGTAATGCGTTTTTTATTTGTTTTAATTTTAAATTAAAGAATTATACCTACCAGTTGGTGTTCTATATGCCGATAAAAAAAATGTGTAAAGAAAACATTTGATTAAAAAATATTTTCCTAAAACTTAGTGAACAAAAACAAACGTCACAAGTCATTTATTAGCACAGGTGCCTCTATTATGGCATCTTGAATAAATTGCACATTACTTTTTCTTTTATCAAATACATCGATTTATTTTGCAGTAATTTTTATATGGATGAGAGCAGAGCATGATGAGAGACATTCTTTAATCCATTACCAGGCTTGGACAGGCCAGGTCGGCTAGTAGGCGATCGCCGAGGGCCCCCGACCCAAGGGGGCCCCGAAAGGGCCTTAATAAAATGGTTTATACTACTTAAATATAGTATGCAAATTCACTTTTTGTAATCATTTTATATTTGAAATTTTGAGAATATTATTATGGAAAATATGAGAATCTTTAATGAGGTTGAATATTTTTATTATTAAGGTTTAAGCACACTTGTACCACGCGACGCGACGCGACATAAAATTGTCTCGAGAGAGAGAGAGAGATAGCTTGTACACCTCAATGGTAGTTGTCTCTCTCTCTCTCGAGACAATTTTATGTCGCGTCGCGTGGTACAAGTGTGCTTAAACCTTTATTGGTCTTGTTTTCGAAACCTAATAAATAATGGAAAAATTCAATAATTACTTCAATATAATAATTTTTAAACAATTTCATAGGTTCACACAAACATTTGTTGATTGGCCAAACATAAGACAAAACCTGCATTTCTTTATCAGTAGATTCATATTGTGTGAACGAGAATTGCCATTATTAAGGATTGTACCTCCTAACACTAACCAAGGACTAAATTGAAGTAATACTAGTGAAAGCTAATATCATTATTAATATTAAGTACATTATTGGAAATTCCGATAGTAAAAAATAGCTGGCTCTGTATAACTAGTACTAGTTTCCGTCGGCAAACCAACTTGGTACGGTCCGGTACCGAGGTCAAAGTGAGATGAACAGCAGGATGTAACTAATCGCAGTTGTACCTACTCCACTCGACGTTCTCACTCACCTTGCATAATTTGACAAAACTATTACTAAAAAAGTGTAATGCTGTAATGTATTTTGTATAAATTTCAATATATCAGTTATTAGTTGTACACAAAGTAATAAGGTTTTTTTATGTAGGTACTTCCATGCTACATACAGTTATTTCAAAAATTGAGCGTACACTTCATAAAACATAATATTATTTACATCAAATTTACAAAAAAAAAAAGAAATTTACAATTTTTTTTAACGTAGTTGTTGTAAGGTCTTCACTACATCATAATTTATAAACGTAATTCAAAATTTTGTTTTATATCTATTAACCTTCATCCGCTCACGCGGCAAACTGGCCGCATTTTTTAATTTCCTCTCGCATTTCCTTCCAGAGTGTCATGGGAGGGGTGTGAAGGGCTTGTTATTATCTAGTTACTAATATCTCCTCTACTAGACCATGTCCGTGTTCTGATAAAAAAGCTCAACCAGCCGGCTCAGTACAGCCACAAACTACCCTAACTGTCTTACTGTGGCCTGTAAATGAGTTAGTGCTGTAAATGATTACAGGTTATATTTTAAACTGATTATTCTATTTTGAATTTTTTAAGTTAAGTTTTCTGTAATTTTTTTAAATTTTAAATAAAACTTTGATTTTATACAGATTCTTTTGTCCAAAAACTACTTGTAATGTTATGTCAGAGTTCATAAGTCCTAAATAATTAATATCATGCACTTTGAACGAACAGTCTACAAAATCTATTACAATGTTACAATCTTAAAATTATTGCTCATTTAATTAAATCAATTAGTTACTATTACTAATTAATAAGTAACTAACCACCGTCAAATGTATGCATTCATTTTTAGGGGTTATTTATTTTTAACGAAAAATTATCTTTGGTAATATCACCAAAATAAAGTTTTCACCTGTTTTTGTAAGTTGTTTTATTGCACAGTTCATTATAAACTCTCCGAAAATTTGTTAACCCAAAATTTGTTCTCAAAATAAGTTTTAACTATCACTGAATTGTACTTACGTTAGTTAAATGAGCTGCCAGTATTACATAAAAACTAAAAATAATTTCACCAAATGTCAGCGACGGTCCTGCACATAACCTTCTGTTAGTAAGGAGCCAAAAATATGATCTTTTCTTTAACAGGCAAAATTGATAAATTAAAAAGAAATTGTATTTTGTCAATTTTTAAAAGAATATAATATACATTCAATTTTGGTAGTAACTCTATGTAGTATAAAGCTACATATTTAGCTATGTTCAGCATTCCACATACCAACGTGAAATATTTTGTTATATTATAGTAGTTTTAATTTTCCTTTACTTCTAAAACTTATACTGTACATTTCATTTCGAAGAACTTGCATATTTTTGCTTTAAAAATTCAATGTGACCAGATCTACTATTAAATAATGTAAGGAGATTAAAAAAAAATATAAAAAGTTTTGGTAAACCACAATCCAACTATTTTGTCTTCTTTAGAAGCTACAGTTGAAATCATTTCGAACACATTAAAATTATTTCACTGTACTTTTTTACTCGTATACATAGGTATTTATAAAAATAAGTAAAAATAAGTAAAAAATAAAACAAAATTCAAAAAGTCTATGTCTGAATATGAATATGAACATAAAATGAATTTACGTTAATTATTGCAAATTATATAAACTATTATATCTGATAATTTATTCAAGAATTATCATCAATTATCAAAAAAAATTAGATAAAAAAATATTTGAATAGGACAAAATTAATTTATTGAGTAAAAAGTATCCTGCTTTCCAGAATGCACTCATTTTTTGATAATTGCAAGCCGCATTGAAAGTCTACACTTTATGCTAAAGGTATCATTTTGGAAAATTTCTAGTTAAAATGTGATTTTGAAAATTAAAACTAAGTAGTAGGTAGGTAATATCTATTGTATTATCGTCCATAAATATAAATTAATCGATTATTGGGAATAGGACAAATTCAGTTATAAGTAAAGTCGACGTTTCGTACATCTTTATTGTGTGCTTTATCAAGACGAAAAGCTAAAATATAAAATAATTATTTCGAATTTAAAAATAATAATATAATTGAATTTGTTCAAAGACGAAATTAATTAATTCATATTAAAACTTGTTTTCATACATGATTAGAATAGAATTATAATATACCTACCCAGTGGCGGTTATTCCCTATGTGCTGCAGAGCTGCAGAACTGCCAAAAATTCTGACCTAAACGACTAAAATATAATGTATTAAATCTATGTAATATAAAATATAATAATGCAATAATATTGTCTATTTGTCTAAAATTATCCAAAATTATTATGTAATAAAATTGTCTAAAATACTAAAAGTAGTATTTCTATTATACAGCATACCAGTGGAATTATGTACTATCGTTCGCTAGCTTTATAAAAATTACGGTAAATATACGGAGTAATTATCTGGACAGCTGGGTTAGGAGCTGCAGTAGATGCAGATCCTATGTGCAGATCTATCTTGGGCACCCGCACCACTCCCTGCATACCCCTCTGAAACTTTACAATCGCATTTTTAAACGGGTATTAGAGCTGCAGATTGTTGCAGCTCCCTTGCAGCACGCACTTTTGAATTTTGAACTTGACTAATAAGAATCGTGATCGTAAGTGGTTGAACTGGTTGTTACTTTATCATTTATCACCATGGATGTTGTTTTTAATTTTTAACGTGAAAAGATTTTGTAAAAATATAGTTATGGAGAGAAAATTGAACTAAAGGAAAGGGGTCGACTTTTGCCCGATCTTTCTATAGATACAGCTGGTATTAATCGAGAGAAAACGTATACACGTAAATTTTCCAAAGAAATTTTTACAAAAATTTTTGGATTTGGAGCCAAGTAAACGAAAGCGTCCCGATGATAGCAGATTTGATAACCGTGTTGCCGCACTAGAAGTGTGTGATAATATTACGAATTCTGTTAAAGATCGATGTATTTTTACAAATCATCTAGTTGCTGCATCTCTATTTTTCTCAGAACAATTTAGAGATTATTGTGGCAAGTTTCCTGAAGATAAATTAACTACCATTTGTTGAGTTTATCCTACGCTTATTGAAAAACAACAACTCCGCACAGAGCTTTCTGTAATTTTTTCAAAGAACGACTGTAGAGAAATGAAGGGTTAATTACCCTTTCTGAAATTTTTGATAAACAATAATTTAGAAAAAACTTCTTGAAATTGTTGTGACAACCCCAATTACGATAGCTGAAGCTGAGCGTTGTTTCTCCACTCTAAAAAGAATTAAGAATTTTCTCCGCAATACAATGTCCGAAGATCGCTTGACAGCTCTATCGATGATTTCCATTGAAAAAAAAATTTTTATTTCTGAAATCGAGAAATTTAATGAGAAGGTTAATGAGAAGGCCATCGACAAATTTGCTAACCAGGAAGGAACGAAGAATAGAATTAATCTATAAAAAATAGATAAGTTTTCATTTTTATATTTAGTTTGTTATGTTTATTTTATATAGTTCTTTTACTATTAACAATAAAAATCATTTAAATAATTACTAAAAACAATTGCACCCCCCACCCTTTTTCAAGTTCCCTATTGCAGCACACCTGCTTCATAATGTCACGAGCCGCCACTGAACCTACCTATTAATTTATTATAATAATATATTGTCGTCTTCCTGTCGGTACAACAAAAAAATTTTTCAAAATTTTCCAAACCAACAATAAAAGTTGATTTAATATTTTTTTCAATTTCAAATTTTGGTTTTAATTAAAAAATTGAAAAATGAAAAATTTCGGAAAATTCGATTTATAATGTTATATTTTTCACATAAAAAGGATTGGAGCTACTCATGTGGTAAATGCGGTAAATGGTATCTAATTATCTTCATTTTATTTATTCCTCGATAGGAAACTTTATACAGAAACGTGGAAAGTCTAATAAACCAGGTTTTGATTAATAGGATGCTGCCATTGTTGATTATGTAAATTGAATTTGTAGTGAAAGTTTTGAATTTGAAAAAAATAATGTCAAAAATTATAACAATAATAACCTCCAAATAATGTCAAATCGAGACCATGTGTTTGGAGTGACACATCACTCTATCGATCACAATCGGTGGTTGAGTTACGGAGCGGAAATTCTGAGTTCAAGTCGCGGATTTTGCAGAATTTCTTAGCCCGGCCTTCCGGTGGACATCCACACGCTGTGGTGAAAAGTTGCAATAAAAAGAGTAGAAAAAGAGGATTAATCCACCTCTTGAAATGGATGTAAAGACTTTAATAGAAGTGGCAATATTCCGACAGGAATGGAAAGCCCTTGATTGATTGATTGAAAGTAAAATTGTTGCTGTTTGGAAAATTTTACTAAATGTTCAAGGTACCACAACAAATAACAAAATAAATAGCTTTTTGATGTGCAAGCCGAAACTGAAGGGAGCGTAAAATTACTTTATATTACTGCTGAAATTCATAATAGTATAATATTAACAAAAGCACATCATAAATTTCTTCTTCTTCTTCATCAGCCTTTTTTCCGCCCACTGCTGGACATAAGCCTCTCCATATTATGGAGGATCTGGCCATAACTCACCACGCTGGCCAGACGGGTTGGTGAGTAGTCTGCAGATCGATTTTGGACTATAGTTGTTTTACATCCGGTAGCAGCTTGCTAGGCTAGCATTCAGATGTGCACGTAGCCCCGTTTTTTTGTTAACGGTGGCAATTCGTCAACTCAGGGGGACCGCCGGCTTAACGTGCCCTCCGAAGCACGGAGACTTGGTCATAAGAAAGTTTGACTCTCCCTGGGTTTGAACCCGGTACCCCGCGTTCGCATCCAACTGCGTTAGCTGCAAGGCAATAACCGTCTCTTCATATCATAAATTTATGTGTTTATAATTGTTCGAGGTAAATTAATAAAATAATTAAGTAAAAAATTGATTAGTTATTAATTCGTGATAATACATCATTATTGTTGTATTTTAATAATTTTACGAATTAATTGAATCAACATCACTTGTCAATTTACTAGGCGAATTTAATTTGTTAATTTGATAGTAGATACTATATAAATTTGGTAGCGACCAAAAAATCACATTGATAAAAATCAATGTAAGTTTATGGTAACTTATACTATAGTCCAGTCAAAATAGACATTTCACTTTGCAAAAATTCGCATCCAGCTGAAAATTGGCATAGACCTTAAATGCACTATTACAAACAAAATATCAAAAGTCCCCACCGATCCCACGTCTGCTAAAAAAGTTATTCTTCAAGTCAAAGGTCAACAATATCGGTTTTTTACATTTTGATCTATATTCTATCTAAATTTTATCTATAATGTATTTTGACGAGAAAATTCGACTGACGCAGTTTATTTTGCAATATTTATTAAAATAACACTTTTACGGTCGATTGAAGTTGCAAAAAGCGATCTTTACTTTTTCATCTTTGAAAGTGATTTTTTCCTAGATTTAAGCGCTTCCGTCGGATAAAAACAAGTTTTTCGCACTATACGCATCCAAATACGTCGTATACAATCTAAAAAAGGGCATGTTAAATTTTAGCGGATTTTGATAAAAACGATGGATTTGAAGTTTTTTTAGCCCAAAAAGTCATTTTTGGAAAACCATTGCTTTTTCGAGTGATTCTAATGTATTTTGACGAGAAAATTCGACTGACGTAGTTTATTTTGCAATATTTATTAAAATAACACTTTTACGGTCGATTGAAGTTGCAAAAAGCGATCTTTACTTTTATAGACAAAAATTATAGATCATGAAATTCTCTACAAAAATTATTCTTATACTTTTTTCGTACGAATCATTATTCTTCAGATATCACGATTCAAAAAGTAGGGGAAGTTTTATTAGATAGTGTCCTATTGATTGAAAAAATGGTAATATTGGTAATGATTAAATGATTATCGAAATCGCGATATATCAGAAATAGCGATTCGTACGAAAATAAGTATAGGAGAATTTTTGTAGAGAATTTCATGATCTACAATTTTTGTCTAACCTATTTTTACGATAACACTTATCATTTACGAGCAAAATGCAAAAAATCGATATTGTTGACTTTTGACCTTGAATAACTTTTTTAGCAGATGTGGGATCGGTGGGGACTTTTGATATTTTGTTTGTAATAGTGCATTTAACGTTTATGCCAATTTTCAGCTGGATGCGAATTATTGCAAACTTTGCACTTTTTTTGTCTATTCTGACTGGACTACTATTATAATTGATCTTTAATAGTACAATGAAAGAAATGCTAAGATATTATGTAATTATATGCATAATTAATTATTCAATTATTTGCAATTTTTATCTATGAAACTAGATGATGAATTGTTCAAAGTTTCTGTGAGGTATGCTAGAATTTCTTCTTCATTGATATAGTTTTTTTACCTGTACAATTTTGGTTCACAGTTTGTAAAATTTTATTACATTTTTGATTAAAAGGTATGCACTATTTTTTATAGTGACTAACCATTATCTTTCTGTGCTATTGCGAATAGCTTTTTATTTGCCATAGGCAAGAATATAATTTTGGAAACGATTAACAAAAAAATAAGAAATATTTTGGAACTCATGGAATGAAAAGAACAACAGAAATAATTTAAATATTTTCCTACTTAAAAAGTATGTTTGTCAATTACAAATCAATATACGAAATACTTGTTAAATTAAAGCATTAGTTTTAAAATATGTTTTAGAGTAAACTTCTAGAAAGTTTTGAACCTTACGTCCGCAATCATGCGGGCACATTTCTACCGAATAATTTGCAAAGTTATTAATCCTGTACATTAAATTTTTTATATCTTTTATTAAAACGTATGTTTTGTTACAGAAGATCCTGCTGTAGGAACTTGTGGAAATGGAATGTTCCGTTGTCCCGAAGGGACGTGTATTCCATCACTATGGGTTTGCAATTACGTGAAAGATTGTGAAAAAGGAGAAGACGAGTTTCAATCATGTCGTAAGTATAAGTCTATTTTATTATTCTATTATGATTATGTCCTTAAATTATGCTAGATGTGTGGTGCTATTTGTACCATAGATAAGTTTCTAAATTTATTTCTAAGAGAAAATTTAATTGGTCAATCTTCAAAAATTTGTATTTTCACATAAACGTATAATAGAAATAAGATATCAGGATATCTGGTTAGTTGAGAAATTATTTAATTGATGATGTTGAACCAGATCTGAAGAATTGAATAATGATCTCCTTATATTAAAGTTCTAGGACTTGGAGATTTTATTCAGAACTACTTAAGGTGATTTTGGAAAATAATCTCGAAAGATTTGCGTTATGTCACAACCACTTTTAAACATATTTACTCATTAGAGAGAATAAGCCACTAATAAGCACTGTCAATCAAATGACGCTGGCACTGCTAAGCACACACTAGCAGAAAGAATAGTACCATTTGAAATGGATGACAATTTTGGTTGATAGTTCTCGGTGGTTATTGATGGATCCATGTGATCGTACCCTAATTCCAGTGAACCACAAAACGATAAGAAAATACTGAGAGGGATATTAAATGCAGATGACCTAGTTATAGACCTCAGAATCAAATACAAACCCACAGAGCTATCTACGTGTAATTAGAGTGTACTGCAGAGTAGGAGTAGAACACGTTGGCATTTCTGTGTCGAGGGCAATCAAAACTATTTATGCATCACCATCCCGGCTGTAAGGTCTGCTACTACCCAATAGATGATACCCTGGTAACTTTCTTAATTGCTAGATTTCGACAGTCCGTAGCAGTAAATAACTCCTACTAATCGCAGATTCAAGCTTAACGCCTGCCATTTGGGAGATCACATAAAACTTTGACACCACTCAAACGTACAGCAGAAATTTGAGTCAGCTATTATGTTTATGATAATGGGCTATCCACCTGATATACCACAAACAATATCTGCAACTCTAAAAATCTTTATAATGAGTTCCAAAAAACAATTCCAATTACGTAAAAAATAGTTTTGCACTTATATTTGTATCAATTATTATCAGGCACATAAAATAGGCAAATCAGACGTCAAATATACACAAATTTAAGGGGGGTAGGGTATTAAAATTCTATTTATTTTTATTTTTTTTAACTGAATGCATAACATCTCAAGAACATTGTGTCAAAATTTCAAGTCGATCGGAGCAAAATTTACGACGTTATGAGTATTTTTATACCTGTATATCTTTATCTTTTATAAGTTTATATCAAAACTTTAAAGCGTTTTTCCAACAACTTACGTTTTCAAAGTCGGTGTACATCATAACTTCAAAACTACTGCACCGATCCTTTTGAAATTTTGAACACTATTTCTGTACATAATTTACGAGGTAACGCTGGAGAGTTTTTTTTAAATTTGTTAATAGTTTTTCCCTTCAAAGTGTTCCCAAAAAGTGAAAAATTGAAATTTCGAAAAACCCTCCGCGTTACCTGGGGAAAGCGATTATCTAACGAAAGATCTTTGGTTTTTTGATTTCCGATAATCCAGCACCGAGTTATGAGTAAGGCTGGGATTATAATCGTCCCCTTAGTACTATAACTAGGTAACTTGAAATTACTCATACTGAGAAAATCAGGTTTAAAGTTTAGAATTTCTATTGGCAGCATAGACTTATCTACATTTTGCAAGTGGATATTTAATATTTAGAAACATAATATAACTTTTTTAGTTGTAGCACTAAATGAAGCGGTTAACATTAGTGGTTACATATAGCTAACTCAAAGCAGCCAAAATTCGAGTTACCTAGTTATAGTACTAAGGGGACGATATGCAAATGCATATTTTTAACTATTGATATGAGAACGTAGATTTTTGAATATCTTTGCGAATCACATAAATTAGAGTAATTTAAACAATTTTTTAGGCATATTTTGCAAATTTTCCACTTTTGGTTCATATTTTAGTAAAGTTAGCATATTAATGCATAAATACTCGTATTTATTTCAACTCGTGAAATTATATACCTACGTATGAAAATTCTTGAATTTCCAAATAGATTTAGATTTAGATGATCAACAATATTACCTCAGAATCTAGCATTTTTATAAAATCAAATTACGCCTTTATCGCAAAGGCAATCAAAACTCTAGAGACGCAAGGTATGAAACTTGTAGATTCCATTGAGTTGCTGAATCAAACGAAAATTCGATTCAACAGATAAAAGGGGGTGTAGGGATGCGTATTGGCCAAAAATTTACAGATGTGATTAGAAAAAATGAAGGATTCGAGGTTCTTAAAAAAATTTCGAATATACTAGAAGGTCAATATGAAGAATCGGTAACAATGGAACCACAAAAAATGTGCAAGTTTAAATTCGTTCTAATAACATCAGTCGACGTTGAAAGAAGTTTCTCAACGTACAAGAACATATTATTGAGTGGCAAAAGACAATCTTTTATTTTAGATAATTTAGAAAAACATATTATAATTAATATTTATTATCAGTGAAAAACAGTAGTAATTAAATGCGTTCTCAATAAAAAAAAAGTGCTAAATGTTTTTTTTTCAAAAATTTTATTGCATATTTTGAACTTTTTCGGCATATTTCACTGCATATTTTATATTTTAACTTGCATATTTTTATGAAAATTGGAGCATATACAGGGTGTCCCCGCACTCACTTTACATAACTTAGGTGGTGATAGAGGACACTTTTCTAAGAACAATATTTAACAAAAATTTTTTTCTAAATTCAAACCCTCGAGAGTTAGGCCTATTTAAAGCATTTTTTTTAATTTCCACCTTCACGTGGCCATAGCGCCGAAAATATTGATTTTGCGGTAAAAATGGTTTAGTACTTTTTTAAAGAGAGTGAAATAATCTACAAACTAGATTTAACCCTTTTATTATCTAAAATCAACGGCTTTTGAGTTATGAATAGGGAAGATGCATAAATTTTTTTTATAGCGTAGTTGGATAAAAAATACCTAAATATACTGATTAATACTATTTAATTTATTAATTTTCGTTTCGATAACAATTTAAAAAATATTTAAAAATCTATCAATTTGAATGCTAGGAAACGACCGCGCATGGCGCCATTTACTTGTGACGTAATCTGGTATTCTGTGATCTGGTAGTATGGGACTTACGCACGACTTACGTTAGTTTAGAAACTAATTCAAGAAAGAATTAAAGATTAAAGGATTAATCTTGATTAATTTTGTACCAACATAAACATATTATAAATATTTCTATTTCTATAATATATTAATAAACGACATTCAATACATGACAAATATATTTTAGCGCGTAATTTTTTGTTAAATTTTAGATCTTGGGTTAGTTTAGTTTTGTGCTTTGAAAGTTGAAGTTAGTTAGTGTTATTATCATGGAAACCAAAAAGAAGACGGGCTATAAGTTAGTATTGTATTGTTCTAAAATGTAAGAGCACTACAATAAAAACACCAAATGAGCTGTTTTGGTTTCAAAATTAAATTAACTATTTCACGTTTTGTTGAAAAATGAATGCATTACATTATTTATTACGTACTTCCAATTTTTATTGATGTATAATATAATATTTATTTCAATTTTAGATAGGTAGAAAAAGACATGGCAAATTATACTCGATACCGAATCATGGTTCATCTTAAACACGTCTATTTTAGGCAAATTATCAGACTGAGCTTGCAGACAACCACTTTCAGTCATGGTCGAAATAACAAACACTCAAACAAACTAATAAAACAATCAAAAACAGAATTACGTACCAAAGTAACTCGTATAATATACCTTGAATACGTACCAACTGCTTGCATACGCGTGAATCGGTCTACCGTATGACGTCAAACCAATGGCGTTGCGTTCATGGTCACATGATATATTTTAAATTATCAGTGAATTTTAAAATCGATTATTTATAACAAAATACAATAAATAGAAGTTATTCTTGCTGATTTGTTATTTAATATATTAGATTAATCAAAAAATACTGTTTTAATTAAATTTTTTTATTCATGCATGTTCCCTATTAAAGTAAGTTAAAAAATGTCGAAAAATTTGAGCTTCCTTTTTTTTTGTTTTTTTTCAAAACCCTGTATCTTTTAAACGAAAGATTTTACAAAAAATCTGACGCCCCATTCCGGATAGGAAATTTAACGGACTACAACTTTGGTTTAGTAAAAATTTTTGAAAAACCAATCCATTTCACAGAAAATCAGAAAATAACAAACAAGGCAGATACAAAACATAAAATTTAATTCACAAAATTTTTATTTTTTTTGAAAAATTATTTTATTAATTAATTTTAAATTATTACATTAATAAAGTAATTGTTGAAAATTACCATCCTCATTTTAAATACACAGTTGTGATTGTTTTAAAAGATGTTTGTCGAAACAAATCGTAAAAAGGCGATTTTTCGACACTTTTAATCGCAGAAATTCGAATTTTTGACACTTTTCACATTCACGGATTGACCAAAATTGGCCTCGTGATCGACCGGTCAATCCCTCGACCTTGTTGACCACCCCTGCTATAATGGATTTTAAAAAAAAAGAAAATTTTATAAATAATACTATAAAGCATATTTTAAAACGAGCACGACTGTGTATTAAAAATGAGGGTGGTCATTTTCAACATTTACTTAAATAATCTAATAGTTTAAAATTAATTAATAAAATAATTTTTCAAAAAAAATAAAAATTTTGTGAATTAAATTTTATGTTTTGTAGCTGTCTCGTTTGTTATTTTCTGATTTTCTGTGAAATGGATTGGTTTCTCAAAAATTTTTACTAGACAAAAGTTGTAGTCCGTTAAATTTCCTATCCGGAATGGGGCGTCAGATTTTTTGTAAAATGTTTCGTTTAAAAGATACAGGGTCTTGAAGAAAACTAGAAAAAAAGAAAGCTCAAATTTTTCGACATTTTTTAACCTACTTTAATTCATAACTCGAAAGCCGTTGATTTTAGACAAGAAAAGGTTTGAATCTAGTTTGTAGATTATTTCACGCTCTTTAAAAAATGATTAAACCATTTTTACTGAAAAATCAATACTTTCGGGGCTATGGCCACGTGAATGTGGAAATTAAAAAAAATGCTTTAAAGAGGCCTAACTTTCGAGGGTTTGAATTTAGAAAAAAATTTTTGTTAAAAATTGTTCTTAGAAAAGTGTCCTCTATCACCACCTAAGTTATGTAAAGTGAGTGCGGGGACACCCTGTATATGAGCATATTTTAGAATTTTTTATGCATATAAATCCCAGCTCTAGTTATGAGGTATACCGCAATTCTACTTTTTTCCGAGACGCTTCCGAATAATTGCTGCCATTGCCGTATTTTTTAATATTTCTTCATGAAAATATTACACAATATTATCGATATTATCTATTACAAATAGATTTTAACTGTGCCGTCAAAAAAAATTCACAAAAATGTGCATTTTTTTGCACGAATTAACCCTACCCAACCTTAAATAAAGTAAATACTATTGCGATTTAAACCATTAGAATTACATTTAGAAATATAATTTTTAATTTGACCCCATTATTAACTATTTTTTCAACATTTACCATGGTGAAGATAAATACAATTGTAGCCAGATGCATTAATTTTGTTATCACTTTGAAAAGTAAAAATAACAATCCTTGAAGATAATGAGTATTTGAATAACGCGAATTTAATTGTTATTTATAATACCACGTTGTAAAACTTACGTCGATTATAAAGAAATTAAATTTCAATAATATTTTGTTTTTGTATGAAACTAGCATGGAAAATGAAAGAAAGGGGTTGAGAAAAATCAAATATTACGTTGAATACAATGTAAGTCTGTGTAAATCATTGAACAGTTACCACTCCCCAAAAGGTGTAAATTCATAAAAGTGGCTTATTCGTGTGGTAAACATTTTAACAAATCTTTTTTACCTAAATATTATCTATAATAAACAAATTTGTATTATCTTTTCGGCAAAATTACCGAAGCCTAAATATGATTTTAACGATTGACTGACTATGAATTCATTGTTTTTAATCTATATAAGTTAATAAACAAGCAGTAACCAGTAAAAATTTCTAATGTAGTAAGATTATAATAGCTAGGCTTTTGTAATTACATTTTTTAAGTGTCAAGTTATAAATATTTAAATGAGTTTTTGCAAATTTTATAATTACAGTCAAAACTCTCTAAATCGAATTCTCATATGTATTAAAATTTGTTCGAATTAGGGAATTAGGGGAGAATTAAAGAGTAATAATTGCATGGTAAGTTAGTTGGACGTGCCAAATAAATAATTCGATTTAGATAATAATTCGAATTAAAGGGAGGTCGATTTAGAGAGTTTAAGCCGTAAGGCTTGTTATTACCAACATCTGCGTCGTTTCCTGGCAGTGTTAGTTCTGTGAGCATATACATATTTTACATATCAATTTTTTTTTACAAAATCAATGACAAAAAAAAAGATTTTACAAAATCAATAATAGCTTGCTAGACTTGCCTTCAGATGTGCCATGTATATTGGTTTTATCTTATGAATTAAAGAATAAAATATTTTTTTTTCATGTTTGAATTTTTATTATTATAGCTGTTATAAACTAAAATGCTTAGGGGTGCCCATATTTGGGTACCTTACCTTACTATTGGTTTATTTTTGACAACTTATGCATTTAGCAATAAAAATGCTTCATTTTATTATTTTCTACTTTATTACTGTAATAAATAGTAATAATTTTATTACATTTTTTTAAATTTATTTATTTATTTTTTATAATAAACTAATAATTAATACTGTTTCTTAGCTCCCCCCGATTGTGAACCTGGACAACTAACATGTGGACAATATGTGTGGAATAAGACATACTGCATACCGCCACACTATCGTTGTGATATGACCATTGATTGCGTTGATGGAACAGATGAAGCCGAATGTAGTAAGTACTATATTTTTGTTTCCATTATACAAAGTTATTTCTATATTGTTTGATTTGTATTATAGAGTCCTTGCCAAAAAGCTTTGGTGTTACGTAACTCAACCGATCACGGAAGCTGTTTTGGTAATATTTACCACCTAATGGTATTTAAACCCTTAAAACATGATATTCTAAGGGCGTATGAGTCTCACAGTACACTGGCAAGGACTATAATACCTATTGTGCTATTATGAATTTATATCAACCACCTTGTATATCATTGTGAATCAATAATTGTGCAGAAGTTTTCGTATAAATATTGACAATAATAAAATTACCGCCCACCAAAGGGAAAGTGAGCTCTACTCACTTTAAAACTGCTGATTCGTGAAATACGAACGAAATTCATGCCACGAACTGATAGAACTGCGTTTCTGGTGAGATCAAACGTGTTAAAAACAGTTTACGGCATAGTACTTTTCATCACTAGGCTGTAAAACGCCATTTCCCGTCACTTTTTACTTTTTACTTTTTTACTTTTTAATTTTACACTTCCACTCATGGAAGTTTGGTTATTAACACAGTAAATTTTTTTACGCATTTATTAAATGGGAGAATTAACCACTCGATAGAAAATATTATTTATACTACTATTTTAAAATTCTAATGTTTGTTTAGTTTTGTTTCGAATGAAATAAAAGTTTTATGGTAATAAAAACCGCACTAATCCATGCTTTTCTTTCATTACCTAATTTTTTTTTTAATTTCAAGTAGACAGCCGACAATAATTTATTGTTGTGGTAAATATTCATTTATTTAACTTTAATTTTCAAATCATACATTTTTTTAGGACCGTTTTTCTCTTTAATATTGAAATAATTTATTAAAATGATTAATTTATTAAATAAGATTAAAACCAAAACAACGTATTCTATGCAATTCCTGTAACAGTATATCTTATAATTATTTTATCATGTCTTTGAGCTGGGGGATTGTTAAAATTAACAATTGAAAATCGATTGTGAAAATAAATAATCGAACAATCGATTAATCAAAAATTGGTAGAAATTATATGTGAAATATTTTAATCCTTTATATTTATTAATTTACTTAATTTTAATTTTTATTATGTATTATTAAGTTAACAATCAAAAATATATTTATTTATTTTCAATATTTAAAATCATTTAATGGTTACCTATTATTATTATATAATATAATAGGGTATTCACACTGTATATTTTGGTGTAATTTTTCAAAATATTTATCATAGTAACTCATAATAAATTTGAGTTTAAACCTCATTTACACTTTTTTTGTTTTTTAATTTTGTAGCCATTCGTATATTAGTATACAGCCAATATTCATTTATTATTTGGAATACTAGGTTGAAATATTTAAATCCTACAATAAAAAATTGAATTATTGGAAATTTTAAACAAAAATATACGTTCAAGGTGGTAATTTACTATTAAGTATTAAATTACATGTAAGGTCGCTATTTGTGGAAGAAATTATTAGCTCTTAATTGAAGTTTTCAAGAAGATCGAATTTACTTTTACTCTTTTAAAAAAAAATTAATATTTGCAAAATTAAATAATAAGAATCGTAAATGTCACTTGCCTGTCACATAAAATCGCCATTCTGATATAGTATTCCGCGCGGATGTGCAGGAACAATACAATTAATTGTTTTAAAAAATAAAGTATCAACAATATTATATCTCTAAAGTAAATCTCATTCAATACAACCGAGCACAGAATCATAAGATTTTCAATTACGCCCCAAATCCGTAATTTACTTTGGGTTAGACCATATTATTATACGTCTAATTTACGATCTTGTGATACTTGGGAATTATTGAAAACAATCAGGTCAATTTTGTATCACCTAGACGCTATTATAGCGGTTAAAAGTTATAGTTATATAGTTTTTCGCGAAACGGTATCACGTATCATTTTTTTTTATAACGTTTAAAAATATACAAAATAGAAATTAATAAAATAAATAAATAATAACAAGATTTTTCAAAAACATATAGGGTAAATGTGGGATATATGCTCCACTATGGGAAAAAATCATATTGATGTTATTTTAAGTACCAAAATGATATTTATTGTTCTGTTGGATATTTAAATATGATTAGTTATTTATAACGTTTTGTGTTAGAAATCTTTGTTTGAAAAAAATGTAGCATTTAGCCATTATATTATACCACTTTTGTGGGAATATATAAATGATTCGATAATATATTTTATTAAGTTGTTTGTCTGTTAACATGTTTCGAGGTCTAAAATGCGAGATTATTATAATATCTTAAGGCCTGTTTACATTATAAAATTTCGCTTAAAATTTCACTTAAAATTTTCGTTAAAATTTCTTTAAAATTCCTTAAAATTTGTAGATTTGCAGATTTGTGTTTACACCTTAAAATTAACCTTAAAATCATTTTACGGAAATATTTTTTACACTTTAAAAAATAAATTGCACTCTTAATAAAAATTGGTTATTTTATAACATAATGTAGTATATTTATTTAAGAATTGACATAAAATAGCGTTATTTTATTATCTATTGTTATGATCTTTTCGTCAAACGAACTATAACTAAAGCCCCAAAAACTAGTTTTTCGCCGTAGATGGGTTTTTCTCTTCCTCAGAGTCGATGAGTTCGATAAACGAAATAAAAGGGTGTAAATTCGTAACAAGCATAATTCATGCAAATTTGCATGAAATTTCAATGGACAATAAACTTGTCTTAACCAAATGTGTATGGTGCAATAATTCAGAGATCCAAGCGACATTTAATTTGTCAAATTCAGAAGCTAAACTTGGATGTCTGGTTATTCATGTATCGTGTGGAAATAATTATCAATAAAACAAAGTTTTTTAGGAAATTCATCAACGACACAAATCGCCGTTCCAATTTGAATTTACTAAAATTTAAATAATAATTTTCTACCTTACAAATGGTAAAAACTTTGTAGATTTCACTTGTGTTACTGTAAGTTGAGTCGACACCAATCATCAGCTGTTCTTTTGCCTTGAGAACGCCAGATGTCCCAAACTTCATCCAATGTTCCAACTTTGAAGTCAATCTCCAACAACTTAATTCGTCAGAAATACACAATCGCACACTTTTTATAAATCGTAATTAGCAATTACGCGAAGATTTGATTTCCGCTAATTATTCACCTTTTAGTGAATTCACGCAGTTACACTTCCCTGATCTTTAGATCAACAAGAAGTCTCGCGAGTTCTTCCTTCTTTCAGGATCACGAAAGAACTCCTCTCCGCTTGGAGGTCACTTAGGAACTCGCGTGTTCCCTCTTTGAGTTTCACCAAGAGACTGGCTTCATTCTGGCTCGCTGGCCTTTCTGTCCCTCTCCCAGTTTTCGAAATTTGGATTTTATGGTGGGAATCGATATTTTTGATCACTAATGTCGCACTTATTTACAGGTAACATGGTGTTTATAATTGTTTGTTCACAAAATTTTTATTTTACAAGAAACTGTCGTTGCTTTAAAAGTTTAATAACATACACAGGATGTTGAAAAATATTTGTATTACATAATTCACTTCAAATTTGTATTGTTTTATGTGTAAATTGTTACATGTGGTGGTTTGTTGTTAATTTGATGCAAAAGTTTTTATATCAGCCAAATTAACTGATTATTGACTTAAAAATTAAATAAAGTTGAATCACTACCTTTATTTGCTTGCTTACACCCTCTAATGGTCAAAATACCACCACACTATATTATACTTGATCACTTTCAACAATAATATAAAATATTAGAATACATAATTAAAATAGGTTAGTTATTTATATCATAATAATAACAGTGTACCTACTACCAACGGAAAGCAATGATACCACCTGATATCACCAAACACACCATAAAACTCACTATATTTTACGTTACCAGAACAACGAAAATGAGGCTGCTGTCGGCACTGATATTCCCTGTGGCCACATACGCGGCCGAAACGTGGACAATGAAAAAGGACGATAGAAGACGAGTTGAAGCCTTTGAGATGTGGGCATACCGGCGCATGTTGAGAATACCTTGGACGGCCCACCGCACAAACGTGTCCATCTTGAATGAGCTGGGGGTCAAAACGCGGTGGTTAACAACGTCTTACGATATTTCGGACACATTGCAAGAAGACCAGAAGCAATGGAAAAATTGATGATCCAGGGCAAGATCGAAGGAAAGCGTCCGAGAGGAAGACCCCCAACAAGATGGATAGATCAAGACCCTGACGGGACAGACTATGCATGTGGCGACTCACGCAGCACATGACCGAGAAGCATGGAGCACCTCACTGAAGACGCTATCATAATGATGCCACTATGTTCTAACGTAGAACAATGGAACCTGAGAGAGGACATCAAAGCTGAATTTTTGTAAAGACCATTATTTTGTTGTCTTAGCACATTCAAAATGTTTCCTAATTTGAATCATGGTGTTTTTATCGGGTAAATGAGGTGAATTAAAGTTTTTAGAAAATAGGTATCTAAAAAATTATCAATATTTCAAGGATGACACTTCTAAAAGATATTGCAGTTTCTACACTTTTGGTTTCTATATTATTTTTCGTAAAATCAAGCTTCGTCAAGCTGTTAAATTTTATAAATTCAAAATTTAATTTCTATTTCTATTACTTCTTCAGGTGCCTATCCGATTTCGGATATTGGCGATCTTCCTAGCTAAGCCAAGAAGACTTTACTAGGGAAATGTTAATGGGGTGGTTTCCCGTTGCCTATAGTCCACAGATCGATTTTGGACTTTTTAGATCACAGTACATATCCGATGCAATCAGTCTCTGTAGTCTATCCGTGTTTGATTTACGCCAGACTGCTGGTCTTATTACTACTAGTATCTATTACTATCTACTTATTTATTGTATTTCCTGACAAAACTTGAAATATATGAGCAAAACAAAACAAAAAAGAAAATGCATTGGGAGCTATCAAAAAGTTTACTTTGTAAAGATTTTTGAAGTATAATAACAATAACATTGTGTAATAAGTAATTTTATACTATATTTCATAAAATTTATAAATTTGCACAGTTTTATTATGCTATTATGCGCATGAAGTTATGCGGAGACTATTTTATAATTAATAAATAAATTAATTAATCGAGATTCTGTATACCAATTTATTAGCGAATTTCTTTACATATTCCTTGAATTTCTTTAAGAAAATTGAATTTTTAAAAATATCAGCGATCCTAAAATTTTATGTTGTCCACTGCAAAAAAATTTCGTTCACAAGAACTCTACTATCAAACCTGTAATTTTTCAGACCTTCATTTTTATCCCAGTTTTCCCGTTTTTCCATTATGTATACTTACTTACTTACTTCTTACTTCCGATGGCCAAATAGCTCTTTTAGAGCTTTAGCCTCCTCAATAATGCCATTTGCTGCGATTCATGGCTGATTCCTCCCAGTTGTCTCTTCTGTCAGTCTGGGTCAAGTCTCGTGGTCTTCATTATATAATATAATGAATAATTTATGAATTTATGAATTATGAATAATTTCCATTGAGTCACCTTTTGGTGAGGGTCTGAAAACATTGAGGACGTCTTCAAAATGACCACAAAATGAGTGATTTATGGACAAAATCACTCTAAAAGTTTGATCAATATGCTTTTCATCTTCCATAATATTATTTAGTAATACGCAAGCAAAAACGGCAAATTAATTCATTTATTTATAAAGTATTAATAGTGCAACTTCCATTGCGTTAAAAAATAACAAATAATTGCTTTGCATAACTTTGTTTGGGGTAGTACCCTAACTGGGATCACAAATTTAAAATTTTTTTATTGAATTTTGGTATTTGAAACAAATATTAATTTTTTTCGATATTTCGAATATTTGGGTGAAATGAACTAAAAACCGTAAAACGAAAATGAGAGTATTGTATGACCGTTCCTATAAGTTTTACTTACAAGTTGGAACACACTTTTTGCCAGTACAATTATTGTCAAGTTAATTTAATTTATTATTTTTTTAATTCCATGGTGCCGTGGGAAAGCACTTGTGTGGGATGCCACATGTGTGGACACGCTAGCCCCATGTCACCTTAAATCATCATCGAAGTCGGCAGGAGCAGCAGCATTGACAGCTCAAAATTTAAAAATTAAAAAATATGCTGGTTTGCGCGACCACTTTGAATTTTTAGGCTTTGCGGTGGAAACACTTGGTACATGGTCATCGGACTCAAAAAATTTTGCTAATGAGATTGGCAAAATTTTAATTGAAAAATCCGGTGATCGTCGTTCCAAGTATTTTTTCATTCAACGTATTAGCCTAGAGCAGTGATTCTCAACCACTGTGCCGCGGCACTTTTGTGTGCCGCGAAATTCTAAAAAGTGTGCCGCGAAATTTTAGATATATAATTATGTTAATATTATTAAATAATTTGATTTAAAATTATTTTATTACGCACATTTAAAATTATTATCATAAACTATTTTACGCAGTGTGTTATAGGTAAGTAAATAATTTTTAAACTTTTCTTTTTCTTTGTGTGCCGCCAAATTTTGAAATCGTTAAAAGTGTGCCGCAACAAGAAAAAGGTTGAGAATCACTGGCCTAGAGATTCAAAGGGGTAATGCGGCCAGCATTTTAGGAACTTTCGGAAATCCGGCCGGGTTAGATGAAATTTTTTATTTGTAGTTTTAATTTATTGTTCTGTGTTAATTTTATATATCTTTGGGAAAAAGTGAAACAGGCATGTAATTAATAAACAATATTTATTAACAATGTTATTTGTTAACAAATTAAATAAAGGTCGATGACAAAATCCTATTAGACATAAAGCATACTAATTAAAATTAACATTTATTAGGTGAAAGCTCATAATATCGTATAATAGTTTGATTTTTATTGTGCGTTAAGTGAATTTTTGCAGCTGTAGGTATTCTATTTATTGATTTATTCGAATTTATGATTTATTAATGTTTGATTCATCCATCACAAATGGCATATTGTGAATTCAGATTAACAGTGTGATTTTGTCTGACAAGAAATTTGCAAAATATTGCTAGAAAATTATGCCTTCAAAGCAACTTATCGATCTAATAATGAGGTTTTGTGATATTACTATTTTTGTGTGTAATTATTACTTTATTTATTTCATTCAAGTTAAAAAAGAAGGTGATGCTATGTGAGAAAGATAAAAATAGCTTAATTTTTATAAAACAAATAATATAAAATAATATAAGTTACAATTAAGTAACTATAATTAAATATTCTTACGAGTTAATAATACACAAAAATATATAATTTTTATAAATATTATCATCGCAAATTTAAATTTCAGAAACCTACAATAATAAATTAATAGTAGGTTTTTGAAAATTAATTATAACTTAAATTTTATTATTTTTGTATTTCCTGACGAAGCTGTAAATAAATTAGCGAAACGTTGATTTGTACAATTAAGTAATTAATAGTGCACTACCCGAAAAATAAATTAAATTAAAGGCTAAGGACATGGCTAGGACCTATGAATTAACTTTAAATTTTGGAAGCATCCTCGTATATAATTTTAATAAATAATATTTAGTAATATTGAAGCAAAACAGCACTCATGGCAAATTAATTTATTTATTGATATACTATTTATAGTGCAACCTCCATTGCGTTAATCAAATAACGCTAATCGAGTAACTTATATGCAAAATAATTGGAATAATTACCTTGCATAACTTTTATTTGGGACAGTAGGTACCCTATTTTGCATATTAATATATTATTATGGGGACACAATTTGGTATTTCATGAGATGGTAATATTTTTGAATTTAAAAAATACATCAGTTTATGTCGAAATATCTGGTTTATAATTATTTATTTCTATATCATAATAATAATAAATACTGCATAGTAAATAATAGTAACTGCAATAAATGCAAATAATTTAAAAATTAAAATTTTGCTATTTAAAAAAAAAATAAAACATCAATTTCTAAAGATTTTCACAGGTATTATTTATTATTATTTTGTATTTGTTAATATCGTTGATTCATCAAAATGTCCCATTCTTGCGGACTGCTATAAATTACAAGAAGTTAACCAACTGGTGGATCATTGGTGCATTATGAATAAATTAATAAATCAAAACTAAAATTAAACTTTTTTATATTATTGTAATGTCTCTAATTTATTGCATTGTGATACAAATTTGAGTTAAAAGGAATGAATTTGTTTTAATCAAGTTCCAGCGATGTGCCTATATGTAAATGAATCGAAATGGTCTTTAAATCAATGTACATAGTTCAAAGATCTATATTCGCTAGATCTATAGTTCTTTGACACTAACTTGAACTTGTAAATCTCATTAAAATCATCAACTATGCATATGTATGTATGTATGTAGGTATGTACATAAATACTATATACCAGTATTCCATTTACTGAAAGTTTTCACATTCACATAAAATAGTAGTAGTAATTGAAATCGATGCAATGAACATAACTAAAATATCTAATATACAGGATGGTCGCACGAATGCGAAATCGTGCTATTTATTAATTTTATTTAGGAAAGGGACGTGTGATTAGATTATTGATTTTCATTTTGCGCACTCAACAATAATTCCCACTAGGTGCGCAAAGGCTCAAACTCGTCTCTGTGTTGATTCTAGTAAAAATTTCAGAATAATTCTCGACTCAAACTCGTCTAACTGTAAAACCAAAACGTAAATAGTTTCACTCGAAGAATTTTCAATAGCGAGGAGCAAAATAAAAATTTTATGAATTTACTAAAAAAGCCAATTGTTAATTCTTGAGTAAATGCACTCTAACAACAAAACAAAAACGGAATATAATTTGTTGGCATTAGTATAAAAACTAAATTAAAGCTAGATAATTCAAACCTATAAGTGATTATGACTAAGCTGGTAGTGTAGAAATTTATACCATATACAGTAGAACCTGTCTAATTGACACTATGTTGTCCGACATTTTTCAGAATTCCATGGTGTAATTTAACAGAAGTGGGCGGAAGCTCATTTTGTCTCACCTGATGTCTGTTTTGTTGTTATGAATGATATTATAATCGGGTCTATTCTGTAACTTTAGGAACTTGCTAAAAATGAGCAATATTGCTAAATAATAATTTTGCTTAATACATATTGGAGCAAAATTTGTTATTAGCAATATTACTTATTTTTAGCAAGTTGCTAAAGTTACAGAATAGACCTGAATATTACGTTATAAACCTCGCCTTATCGTACGATACTAAGTGGTTCCTGTTTATATCGGACCACACAGGTTTTACTGTATTTATATATGGTTTGGAGTTTTTACCTTCAAAAATTGCTGAAGTCAAAGAAAATAAAACACCAGGTGTTTTTGCAAATTTCGGATTAATATATAATGTTCTCTAGTTACAAAATATCAAAAATGGATGTCACGATAGTTTGTGAAAGAATCCCTAAACTGGGGGTGGGGGAGAAGTTTACAAAATTGTTTCATAAAGATAATTCCATTGCTAATAGTACAGTTATCGGTTTGATTATTTTTTGTTAATTAAGTGAAAATATCCTAAAAGTTCTCAGCTCTCAACTGTATCTTATATTATATCTAATGAAGGTACGCCAGAGTATAAGCTCATAAAAAGATAAACTTGAAGAATTTTTTCCCGAAAGCAGGCAATTTAAATTTTTTATAATTTGTGAAAACGAAACACTTACTTGTCCTGTAAGAGTTAGTTCGAGCCGAACGTTAGATCGATCGAAGCAAGCTCGGTTTTAAATTTTCGGTGTAGTTTGACTTTGAGTTAGTTTGAACCCTGATTGATCGAACTAAGGTCAAACTACCCTTAGTTCGTCTAATAGAGGTATATATTCAATTTTGAGATCGCACTTAGCGCCTAGTTCACGTTTCTAGTTCGATCTCACTCTGTACGACATTGCCCTACCTGAGCATCTATGTACATGAATGGATTAACTATAGCGGCGTTCACAACATAGGCGGATCCAGGGAGGGGGGCACGTGCTTTTTTGACTTTTTTGCCCGTCCGCCCCTTGTGCCCCCCCCCCAGAAAAAATTCCTGGATTCGCCACTGGTTCACAATGAAGTAGGGTCTTGCCTTGCTTCAGTAGAAAGCTGGCAAGCGCAAATTAGATTAAAGTATTTTCTAGTATCTTTTTCTATAATTAAAAAATGGTTCATTTTGATTGGTTCTTGTTAGTTTTCCAGCGAAGCAAGGCAAGACCACACTTCATTGTGAACGCCGCTTAAGAAGGTCGAGCTAACTCGTGCATGTATACCGGACAACTGTTTATTGCAATCAACATCAATCATGTCCACTTGATATAATAACTTACTTAATTTTTTGACACTCTGGTGCTTCTGATGCTTCGGTAGGTATCCTTGAAAACTTCATACAGGATTTTTCCAAAAAGTATAACAAAATAGCCGCAATAATTAAAAATGCTGTTTTTCGCAATTAAAAAAATTTAGAGATTACACCAAAACTGATCGTTGTTACAGGAAGACGCACCGAAGCACTCTGTGACTAAAAAATAAATAAATCGGTCGAGCCATTTCGAAATACAGTTAGCACCTCACTGATGAGGAACATTTAATTTCGTTTTCATAAAGTTTCATAATTTTAAATAAAATAATTATAAAACAAATGAAATTAACTATTTATGAGAGAAAAAAAGCCTGAAATTAATCTTTTTTTATAGCCGTGTATTCAATGTAATTTAACCAATTTAATAGTGGAACTTCGATAACTAGAAATGCAAAATGCCGTGAAAAAATTCTAATTATCAAAAATGTGATATGTAATTAGTAATTACTAATCACAAGTGACAATTTTATCAAATTGTACCGCTTAAGTCTTCTAACTCTTAAATATTTTCATTTCTACCCATTTCACGATTAAAAAAATTATACAAACCTTAAGGTTCTTTTTATCACTCATGTGACTCATCAAACTCATATTATGAATTTTCATAATATTAGCTCTATTCGCGGTAACAATCCCGGATACGTTTTATCCTACTGCGTCTGCGGATTTATAATAAAATTGTCATTAAAGCTCAAATTAGATAATAAAAAGTATAAATCCGCAGACGCAGTAGGATAAAACGCATCCAGAGGTGTTACCGCGAATAGAGCTATTAATATGAATTCATATTTAATATATGAGGCACTCTTGTGCCTACATAAATAAATAAATATTGTCCAATGATACAACAAATAAAAATTAATAACCAAATTACAAAAACAACTTATATCTATATTTTAATAAACTATTAAATAATTAACTATTTATCAATATTTTTTCAGTATATAGAAAGTGCCAACCAGATGATTTTCACTGTGGTGTGGAAGGAAATACAGGAAGAGCTGTAGAAACATGTATTCCTAAAGAAAAAAAATGTGATGGATATATAGATTGTCGTTCAGAAAAAGATGAATTAGGATGTATGGGAGGAATTGCGTGTAAACTAGATCAGTTTCGTTGTGCCAATAATCAAAGATGTATTGAAACTACCCAGAAGTGTGATCATAAAAATGATTGTGGGGATGGTTCGGATGAAGCAGGATGCAGTAAGTATAGAATTACTGATGTTATTTTTGTAAAGTAAAGTAGTCGATTAAAAATAAAAAATAAAGAATGAATAATTACTAGTAAAGGTGCAATTTCTCCGATACGACCATTGCAATATAGAGGCCCTTAATAATCATGTTCATATGTTTATATAATTTTTTGCATATTAAAAGTAGATATAGTTACGTTACAGAAAGAAAAAAGGCTTGCCAAAATCTAGTGCAGTAAATGTGGAGGAAATGCTGTCGTGTAAATTGATCGAACCAATTTTCGTTACTGCACATTAGCTCCGCCTTTTTTCTGTAACGTAACTATACTGTATTCTAAACATTTTCAGCAGCGATCTAAATAAATTACACGGTAATTAATTCATTAGTATAATTATTCAAAGTATCTAAATTAGTTCAATAAATAGATGCAAATATAAGCTGCCATCAATAACTTAAAAAATTTGAATTTCCTTGTTATTTTGACACAATACTGAATGGTAGCTAATTTTCTAATACCTACACATCTACATAAGCAATAAAATAATTACCGTAGCATCATGACGCAAATTATAAAACTCAGTCTCTCTACTTTTCATTGGGTGAGTCGATATCAAGGAACAGAAAGAGATTATGAATGCATTCCATACTTTTGATCTACCTTGTGGTATATGAATATGCGATAAACAAATATTCTTTTTACAGATTTTCCATTATGCCATGGTGGTCAGTTTCGATGCCTTAATCAATTGTGTATACCCATGGGATTTCATTGTGATGGATATCAAGATTGTACTGATGGCTCAGATGAACTTAATTGTACTGCAATTGCTTGTCCAGATAATAAATTTTTGTGTCCAAAAGGTGGACCTGGTGGAACGGCAAAATGTATCGCCAAATCTCACCTTTGTGATGGCAAACGAGATTGCGAAGATGGCGCCGATGAGGAGACTGCTTGTTGTAAGTAAATTGAGTATTAAAATGTAGATCTACTATACTCGTTATTTTCATGCGATTATATTTTGACCTTTTTTTAGAAATATTTTATCATCATTTGTAGAAATTTTTTCACAGTCTATGTTCAATTAATCTCAATCTTAAAAATAATATATCGAGTTCCGATATAACTACTACAAGTAAATATTATATACGTAGGATACGGGGACAGTTTTATCGTACTATGTGAAACTGTGAAAAATGTGTGTACGTTTGGGTATTAGGAGTAGAGAAGAATGAATGTGGCACTACTTTTTCTTGTCCCGTTCCGCGAATCCTGTAGGTCCCGTACCGAGGGTTCCGCGGATCCCTCATCGTTATACTAGCAACACCAGCAACTAGCGTACCAAGTAAACGCAATTTTAGTTATACCTAGTTTACACGAGCTTAGTAGCTAATGCTTAGTACTAATGCTTAGTACTAATACCTTGCGTGTAAACATGCTGAAATAGTGCTTAGTTAGTATTAGTGCATCCGCCAGTGCAAGTGAATAGAAGTCGGTTCTATTTACTAACGACAAGTTGACCACCTCCACCAAAATTTAACATAGCACTTGTCGCTTGCTGACGTCATATATCTTGCTACTAACAAGATCGTGGCTACTAATACCTTTTTACTAATACCAACGTGTAAACGATTACTTCTTACTTGTCACTATACCGATTAGTACTAATTAGTACTAATAGTACTAATCGGTATAGTCACTATACCGATTAGTACTAATAGTAAGAAGTAATCGTTTACACGTTGGTATTAGTAAAAAGGTATTAGTAGCCACGATCTTGTTAGTAGCAAGATATATGACGTCAGCAAGCGACAAGTGCTACGTTAAATTTTGGTAGAGGTGGTCAACTTGTCGTTAGTAAATAGAACCGACTTCTATTCACTTGCATTGGCGGTTACACTAATACTAAGCACTATTTCAGCATGTTTACACGCAAGGTATTAGTACTAAGCATTAGTACTAAGCATTAGCTACTAAGCTCGTGTAAACTAGGTATTATGCCTAGTTTACACGAGCTTAGTAACTAATGCTTAGTACCTTAGCTTAGTACTAATGCTTAGTACTAATCGGTATAGTGACAAGTAAGCAGTAATCGTTTACACGTTGGTATTAGTAAAAGGTATTAGTAGCCACGATCTTGTTAGTAGCAAGATATATGACGTCAGCAAGCGACAAGTGCTACGTTAAATTTTGGTGGAGGTGGTCAACTTGTCGTTAGTAAATAGAACCGACTTCTATTCACTTGCACTGGCGGTTACACTAATACTAAGCACTATTTCAGCATGTTTACACGCAAGGTATTAGTACTAAGCATTAGTACTAAGCATTAGCTACTAAGCTCGTGTAAACTAGGTATTATGCCTAGTTTACACGAGCTTAGTAACTAATGCTTAGTACCTTAGCTTAGTACTAATGCTTAGTACTAATCGGTATAGTGACAAGTAAGCAGTAATCGTTTACACGTTGGTATTAGTAAAAGGTATTAGTAGCCACGATCTTGTTAGTAGCAAGATATATGACGTCAGCAAGCGACAAGTGCTACGTTAAATTTTGGTGGAGGTGGTCAACTTGTCGTTAGTAAATAGAACCGACTTCTATTCACTTGCACTGGCGGTTACACTAATACTAAGCACTATTTCAGCATGTTTACACGCAAGGTATTAGTACTAAGCATTAGTACTAAGCATTAGCTACTAAGCTCGTGTAAACTAGGTATTATGCCTAGTTTACACGAGCTTAGTAACTAATGCTTAGTACTAATCGGTATAGTGACAAGTAACAAGTAACCGTTTACACGTTGGTATTAGTAAAAAGGTATTAGTGAGTAGCCAGTAGCCACGATCTTGTTAGTAGCAAGATATATGACGTCAGCAAGCGACAAGTGCTAGGTTAAATTTTAGTGGAGGTGGTCAACTTGTCGTTAGTAAATAGAACCGACTTCTATTCACTTGCACTGGCGGTTGCACTAATACTAAGCACTACTTCAGCATGTTTACACGCAAGGTATTAGTACTAAGCATTAGTACTAAGCATTAGCTACTAAGCTCGTGTAAACTAGGTATTACGCTAGCGCTGATTTAAATGATTTAAACTAATCGTCGTATTTGATTGGTCCCCGAATAGTTATATAATTTATTATTAATTTGTTCGTTCAAATAAAGATTTATTTTTAATAACAATTTAATAACTTCAAATTTTTAAAATTTTAAGAATGAGACATTTTTTAAAATCTTAAAAGCGGGTTCAAAAAAAGGTTTGGTCACATTGAGGTTCTTGTCTTGCTTTGCTTAGGTAGAATCTAGCAAGAACCAATCAGATTGAAATATTTTCTTCTCTCCTTTTCTATGTTTAAAAAATACTACAATCCCATTGGTACTTGCTAGCTTCTGCCTAAGCAAAGCAAGACAAGAACCTTGATGTGAACACCGCTCAAGGGTGCGTTCCACTTAAAGTCCACGGCGACCACGGTCGAGCATCAGTCTAATCAAATAACCGTGTTCTATCTTTAGTCCAATCAAAGAATCACGGGATTAGGCTGCGGTCGTCATGGGCTTTAAATGGAACGCACCCTAAGTGTACTGTATAAAATAAATGTATGTCTAAAGCGGGACTGAATTGGCATCGGACGGACGGACGGGGGAGAATTTTTCCATCCCGCATTCTTCTCTAGTTAGAAAACGAAAAATCGCCAAATTGGTTAAACTATCCCATCTATCTGTAAACGAATGATTGCTGTTTTCTTCGTGAAACATCAGTTAATTGAGATAGTTGAATCAGAAAATAGTCACATCTAAATGAAACATTGAAATCCGTGTATCTGAAGACATCCGGCTCTTAAAAATCTGCGGTCAAAGTCACAAATTGACTTGAAAACATTAATTTTACTTCATGAAAATGCTCCAACACATGAGCTTAGTAAACCATGCATTTTTTTAAAGATTTTGGGCTGTAATAAATTATTAGAACATTTGCCTTACAGTCCAGATCTTGTTCCCTGTGATTTTGGTCTGTTTCCTTTTGAGGAAAATGCAGTTGAAAGGATGCCGTTTTTCTAACGAAGAGGAGTTAATTGGAGCTTGAGATGAAGCTTGTGTTGCCATTCCTTTAGAAAAGTGACAGCAAATTTTTGATGACTGATTTATTCCTGTGTTGAAGTCGGTTGAAGTATTATCACCACACCATCAATTTATTTATTTTTTTAATTTTTTCTATTCCTTTTCTCGCAATAAAGAAATTCTATAAATTGTAAAATTCAAATTAAATTACCTTTTTGATTTTTTTCCAGCTAAATTAGCTTGTCCATCATTAAGTTGCGAATATAAATGCCAGGCATCTTTAACTGGTGGAGTTTGTTCATGTCCAGAAGGCAGAAAGCTATCTAATGATAATAGAACTTGCATAGATCGAAATGAATGTGCAGAATGGGGATTTTGTGATCAGTTATGTACAAATATTGATGGTGGTTTTAAATGTTCTTGTGCACCTGGATACAATCTTCAAGACAAAAGTAAATGTATGGCTACAAATGCGACTGATATGCTTATATATTTCGTACACGATCGAAATGTATTTAGAACAAATTCTCAAGGTGCCGATGTGAAGATAATAGCTAATACAACGGGTGCTAGTGGATTAGATTTTCATTATAATAAAAATCTTTTATTTTGGTCGGATGTTAAAACCAGGAAGGTAATTATTATTATTTTGAAATAGTCTTTGAGCAAAAATATACGGCTACTCTTTAAAATATCACATTCTTCTGGACGCTATTAAAATTCTTTTGAAAAAAAAAACCGATATTTTTAATTTTTAGTTCTTATTAACATTTTCTATATTTACGCTAAAATAAATTTATCTTGTAGCACAAATAATTGCAAATAGAAAATCTTAATACATGACAATCCCATAGCGTATCATTTTCGAAAACAAAAATCTTCATTTGAACTAAGCTAAAATTTTGTCCAGAAATATATTTAGAACACATAAAACCAACTGTTGATGAGTTCAACTGCAAATTGCAATTATTTTTCCTGACAAAATTTAATTAATTTTTAAAATTAATTACTTGAGCTAAATTTATTAACCAATTTAGCATAAAAATGTGTCAAAATATCTAAAAATTGAAATCATAAATTTAAGATATTCTACCGCTGTTTCACTAACTATGTAAAATTAAACTGTTTCTTATTAGGAACACTTTGGAACACAATTCTTTTCAGAAGAACTTCAGTAGCTTCCATATAATAAGATTTTAAAGGGTAAAACTTATAGCCAATACTTTATTATTAACAGTTCTTTTTTTATTATTAATTTTCTTAACGAATTTCAATATCTTTAAATACCGTACAGCTTCGGTAATTCGGACATCTGCCAACTCAAACACTCCAACATTATTATACTCTACTGATGTACCTACTTACTCTATAATCCGGACACATGTGAGAATTTTATTTGTTTGGATTGGTGAAGCTGTACTGTATTTGTATAATATTTAAGTATTTAAATATATTGGTATGCTTATGTATGTATTTAAATTACAATTTTTATTTTATAGATACATTCACAACAATTAACAGATTCAAATATGGGATTTACCATGGTTCATGAGGTAGATATTAAATTATCAGGAACATGGTCACCTGTTGCATTAGCAGTTGATTGGATTGGAGATAAACTTTATGTTGTTGATTCTGTAGGTCAGAAAATAGACGTATTTGAATTAACCGGTCGTTGGAATGCCATTGTATTGGGATCAAATTTAACAAATCCTGCTGATATAGCTCTCGATTGTCTTATTGGATATATGTTTATAGCCGATGGTTCTCAAGTATTACGTGCAAATATGGATGGAACAAATGCCCGCTCTATAGTATCCGAAGCTGCATACAAAGCGTCGGGAGTAGCTGTCGATATTATTGCCAAACGAGTGTACTGGTGTGATTCACTATTAGATTATATAGAAACAGTGAATTATGATGGTCAAAATAGATTTCTAGTGATTCGAGGACAGTCAGTACCTAGTCCATCTCGGTTGGCACTTTTTGAAAATCGAGTTTATTGGACTGATGGTACTAAACAAGCAATAATGTCGGTAGATAAATACGATAGTAGTAATAGCATGCATTCTATACTTCGGATGAGAGATGTGAGAGATCCTAGAGCATTAAAAACAATTCATAGCTTGAGTCAACCGGCGACCGACAATCCCTGCGGTAATAATAATGGTGGCTGCCAGCATTTGTGTATAATAACAAATACTATATCGGGCTTAGGGTATCGATGTGCATGTAATATAGGATGGATGTTAACTCTTGATGAACGTAACTGTGATTTAGTTAATGTATTTTTGATGTATTCTCAGCAAAGATTTATTAAAGGCCGAGTTCTAGATCCAGTTATTGAAGGATTTAGTGATGCTATATTGCCGGTTGTTTCACGTCGAGCAAGATTTGTTGGATTAGATTTTGATGCAAAAGATCAGTATATTTATTATTCTGATGTATTGCAAGATGTCATTTACCGTGTGTATAGAAACGGATCTGCTAGAGAAATTGTATTAGCATCTCAAAATGAAGGAGTAGAAGGATTAGCAGTTGATTGGGTAGCAAAAAATTTATATTATATTGACAGCCGCAAAGGGACACTGAACGTGTTATCTACCCGAAATTTTACTTATCGTAGAACGTTACTTAAAAATCTTAAGAGACCTAGGGCTATTGTTGTTCATCCCAACAAAGGTTATATATTTTTTTCTGAATGGGATCGACCTGCAAATATTTCTAGAGCATACAGCGATGGTAGTGGTCTGATCGTATTTAAGAATGTAACACTTGGATGGCCTAATGGTTTAGCAATTGATTTTGATCAAGATCGCTTGTATTGGTGTGATGCCTTATTAGATCATGTCCAGCATTCTACCTTAAATGGTACAGATGTCAAAACTGTAAATTCAAGGCTTATAAGACATCCATTTAGTTTAGTTATTTATAATAATTTTATGTATATTACTGATTGGAGATTGGATGCAATTATCAAATTAAATAAAATAACTGGCGAACAAGAAGAAACTATTATAAAAGAGCCACAAACAAATAGATTGTACGGAGTTAAGGTATGTAAAACTTTTAAAATTCATTTCAAACTTAAAGATTAATAGCCATATTCATAAAAAAACTTAAAACAGTCTTGTAACAGGCAAAACTGTTTTAAGTTTTTTATGAATACGGCTGAATATCTATAAATAAAATATAATTCTTAATCTTAAAAAAATAAAAATTTTTTTTCAAAAAATTTGAATTTAAAAAAAATAAAAACACAGTGACGTGCGTCCAAGTGTCCTCTTTTAAAAAATATATACGTTTGTGCAATTTTCTTGAGTAATAAGCAAGATATCATTGAATTGCGAAAGTGTATTTTACAACTTTAAGGATTCCTCTTAATTTATTATGATAAAAAATATCCGCGTTAGCTAGCATTTCCAAAATACGAAACAACTACAGACTTTCTTATTTACAACACTATCTAATCAATTGTTACTTTTAATTACAGATATATAGCGAAAGCGAACAGAAGATAGATAATTTGCATCCATGTTGGAATAATAATGGAGGTTGCTCTAAACTCTGTTTTGCTGTACCTAAAAATGATTCCTCCCAAAGTTTAACAGTACAATGTGTTTGTCCTTATGGAGAACGTTTAATGTCCGATCTTCGTTCGTGTCAATCAGATCCAAATCATGAACCACCTGTTCAAGCATGTCCACATACTTGGGATTTCACATGTAATAATCAAAGATGCATTCCAAAATCATGGGTGTGTGATGGCGACAATGATTGCTTAGATAATAGTGATGAGGAACAAAATTGTACAAGTAAGTTATACATGTTATACACAAACTGTATTATATAATATATTATAATTACTGTTCATATAGATTGTGGGGGAGATTGGGGCTAATTGTTACGAATTTTATTTTTGATTTTTTTTTCTAAGATATTTTTTGTTTATGATTAAAATAATATATACCGGGTTCGTCAATTAAACTGATGAAATAAAAGATAATATTTCAAAGTTTTGATAGTGTTTATTCAAATACCTTTGTACCTTAGTACACATAACAAATGGTACAAATAATAAACCTCGTATAAAAAAATTCTCAATCAACAAATTCGTTGCTTCCTAATTGAAAAAATAACATGACAATACATATAGGGTAAAGCGAGTATAGTTGGACCACCTTTTAAAAAACAGTCCATAATTTTTTTACTGATTAAAATAAAAGCATGTTCTTAATACTGTATATATGTTACGGGAAAATGTGCACTTTTTGCGGTGCTCTTGGTAAATGTACATACAATGTACCTTTCCCTATAGAATTAGGAATATGTGCACATTTACCAAGCGATGTTGGGAAAAGTATATTGAGACTTAACAACAAGTTAGTTGTCTAAAAGCGTGTCGCAAAATGAACGGACATTTTTAAATTTCGAACGATTAGAAATATTAATATTTATTTATATTTAAATAATTATAATTTAAAATGCCCACTTCATTTTAAATTAATTTTATTATATTTAACTGAAATTTATAATAATAAATAAAACAATTTATCGTTTAAATATTAAAATATTGATAGTAGTTGACATTTTATTTATAGGTTATGTTTACAAAACCCCACAATTTAGATAATTTATGCCAGGCTCGTAGCCAAGTAGGGGAACTTGGGGGCACTTGCCCCCCCCCCCCCGAAATGATAAAATAATAAATAAATTAATAATGAGTTAATTTAATTAACCACCGAAAATTTTACGTTTTACAAAAGGCTTTTTACAAGTGCCCCCCCCCCCCAAATGAAATCCTAGCTACGGGCCTTCGTCCGTTAGTACTAATAGACCAATAGAATTCATCCGTTAACTTTAACAGCTTGTTAAAAGTTTTATGGAATTGGGGATTAATTTCATAGATCTATGCAGAAAGCATAGAAAATAAATACAATCTTTAAATTAGATGATCAGATCAGTCTTTGAAGAATGGCATAATTACATCACAACAGTTCGGCATTCGCCTACTCACTTTTACCAAGGTACATGTCACATGTGCACATTTACCGGTAATTGTAAGGATAGCGCCCTCTTTTATATTATTCAACGCACTTTTACCAACTCCCGTGGAATATGTACACATTTACCGGTAAATGTGTACATTTTCCAGTTACGTACTTTTTCCGTAACATATACATTAAATAATGCTTGTCCTTTTGGTAAACTTTAATAAACCAAAAATAATGCCGTAAAACTATAAAAATTAAAAAAACTGAAAAGTTAAATTTTTTTAGTACGGTAGGAGATGGACCTCCAGTTTTTTCGAAATTTTCTTCGAAAATGTGGGTGGAAATCTTTTCCTATGCATTTTTACCTAAAATACTGTCCGGGCCCAAACGATCGGTTTCCTCCAGATTACTAGTTAATAGTCTACATTTGAAAGTTGGTTTAGGAATGCCAAATGACCTGGCAGCCTCATTTACGCTCATATTTTAATTTTTTAAATTTCAGAAGTTCAAGTGCCCCTTGCCATTGTATTCTTTTTAGGTATATAATGCTAGGCATTTTTCTGTAAAAAAACCCATTGGTCCATCTCTCCTTTTACATGGTCTGGTACATCTCTCGTCAAACGAGAAGATAGACGGACCAGAAAATACCCACTTAATATTTACATAGTTATATGTCACACCTAAATCCCCAAGTTAAACTTACCTGAACACACAAAAACTCAACAAAGAAAAAACATATAATTAATTTTTCTCTAATTCCTGCTTCCCATCAGAACGGATAAGAATGAAAAATATATCAATTGAAAGAGTTTTATTTTCCGCGTCTAAAAACACCCAACAATTGATGTTTTGTTCTTTAATAATGTTAAAAATGTAGCATTAAAATAAACGATTTTTTTAAAATCAGACCTGCTTTGGATGGTTGAACTGTCAAAACTTGCGTTTAAAATTAGTTTTCAAACAAAAACAATTGCAATGAATTTTAAACAAGACATCTAATATCTATTTAAAAGTGCTATTTTGTCATTTTATTTTGAGTTTTTAACAATGATCAAAGAACAAACCATCAAGTGCTGGGTGTCTTTAGACGCGGAAAATAGACCTCTTTAAATTGATACTCTTTTCATTCTAATCCGTTATAATGGGAAGCAGGAATTTAAAAAAAATCAATTTCCCATGTTATTTTCCTATGTTCACATCGGCATATAATCACCTACAACTGATGCAACTACATATAAACAGCTGAACAAAGCACTAATTATCGCAACGTTTTGGAGATATTACAAGTGGTCCGCCTCTCCTCCTGGTCCAACTATACTCGCTTTACCGTACCCAAAGAAGGACTCTTGTTGAAAGATCTTGTATTTAGTAAACAAAAATTTAACAATTTCATAATATATTGTGTATGTCCTATAGAACCAACATGTGGAAGTAGCGAGTTTCAATGTAAATCTGGTAGATGTATACCTGCAACTTTTAAATGCGATGCCGAAAATGATTGTGGAGATTTTAGTGACGAAATAGGTTGTGCAAATATTACATGTGGCTCATCGCAATTTAAATGTGAAAATGGTCGATGCATTCCGAATACATGGAAATGCGATTCTGAAAATGATTGTGGGGATGGTTCAGATGAAGGGGATCAGTGTGCAGAAAAAACTTGCGCTTATTATCAATTTACTTGTCCTCGAACTGGACATTGTATACCACAAAGTTGGGTTTGTGATGGAGATGACGATTGTTTTGATAAACAAGATGAACAAGATTGCCCACCAATTACTTGTTTGCCCAGTCAATTTAAATGTGCTGATTTGCGACAGTGTGTACAAGAAAGTTATAAGTGTGATGGTATTCCTGATTGCAACGATGGCAGTGATGAGCTGGGTTGTCGTAAGTTCAATATTTTTTGTTAACTTTTTATTAAACTTATTAATATTATATTGTTTTAGCTTCAATCGCTCCAGATCAATGTAATATCGAAAAACAATTTCAATGTCAGTCATCTGGAATATGCATTCCGAGATCGTGGCATTGCGACGGTACTCCGGATTGCGATGATCGTTCAGATGAACCAGAATCATGTGGTCAAATAGATTGCCCCGTTAACTTTTATAAATGCAACAACTCTCAATGTGTCTTTAAGGTATGTACCTATAATGGCATTTAATATATAAAGGTATAAAAAATTACCTATAGATCGTTCATAATGATGATCGATGTACTAAATAATGTAATAAATGTACTAAAATGTAAAATTTTATTAATTTTCATTAAATTGATACTTTTCATTATGCCATACTTAGATATAATATTATTTTAAAAATTGACTCTTTTGTGTAGGCTTATATATGTGATGGTAAAGATGATTGTGGAGACGGTTCAGATGAGGGTGCTAGCCATGCCTGTAGTAGACCAGTTTTTAGATGTCCTTATGGTGAATGGCAGTGTCCTGGCGTGACAGAAACTTGCATTTCTTTAGATAATGTTTGTAATGGTAAGCCAGACTGTCCCAATGAATCAGATGAAGGTCCTGGTTGCGATTTAGGTGACTGCCATCATCAAGGTGGTTTGTGTACAAATATTTGTAAACAAACACCACAAGTATGTTAATTTATAATAAATTAATTACTAACTTCTAAATTAATACTAATATTTACAGGGTGCTTTATGTATTTGTCCAAAAGGTGAAGCATTGAGTAACGATAGCTATACTTGTCAAGATTTAGATGAGTGCAATCCACCTGGTTTATGTTCTCAGACCTGCAAAAACTTTAAAGGGGCTTATTCATGCAGTTGTGTTGCAGGATATGATATAGAACCTGATAAACATAGATGCAAAGCTCAGAGTGAGTTGTTAAAAAAATGTTATATACCATGCTGATCATAAAACTTTTTTTTATTTATAGATCACAGTGCAGCATTTTTAATAATATCAAATCGACATTCCATATTGGTGGCAGATCTTAACGATCAAGGTTTAGAACGAGTACCACTTATAGTAGAAAACGTTGTTGCGACTGCTTCAAATATGCACACTGGTACAATATTTTGGTCCGATATGAAACTTAAAAAAATTTCGCGTTTGGATCTTAACAATCCAACAGATATTATTTCAACTGGTTTAGATTTAGTGGAAGGCTTAGCTTATGATTGGATTGCTGGAAATATTTATTGGTTAGATTCTAAATTAAATACAATTGAAGTGTCTACCGAAAATGGAAGTAATAGAATCGTATTAGTTAAAGAAAATATTACCCAACCCCGAGGCATGTGTTTGGATCCTAGTCCTGGGTAAGGCATATTTTTAATATTTTGTAATACATAATAGAGCATTTGCAAACGTTTATAATTGTTTCTGTATTTACACTAGTAAAAATTCATTATCAATTAACACCAAAACGGAGTCTACTTTGTTTTGTCAAATATTTTTAAATTTATTTTTCGAATTTAATTTTAAAAATTACAATACAGTAGAATCCGCTTAATGTGATCACTTTGGGCCAAGAACATTTTGATAACATTAATCGACTGATAACAATAAGCGAATTTTAGAAAAAAACAAATTATAGAAACGAAAAATTAGAGAATCTTAATTTACAGTGATTTTATTGCATAGTTAATTATATTACACATTAGTTGTACATTACTTTACATTCATAATAGAAGAAAATAGTCTAACGTTGATTGCTTGTTACAAGTGAGAAATTTGTTAATAAAATTTTCATAGTTAGTAAATTTTTGAAAATCTTAGAAAAATACTTAGAAATACTTAGAAAAAGAGATTATTGTGTTGGAAATTCCTTGAAAGTGATAATAATAAGCGACTTTTTGATCACATTATCCGGTGGTTTTTGTATGTAACTAATTAAAGCGGCCGGTTCCCAGTTAAAATGATCACAATAACCGACTGATAACATTATCCGTGATCACATTAAGCGGATTCTACTGTATTTTGATTTATTATAGAAATCGACAAAAGTTATCCAGAGGGAGTTTTTTCGATATATATCACTTTTTGAAATATCAGGACTTATAATTTTAAATGTTGATTGGACTTTTGACTTTGAAATTAGACAAGGAGTTGGAATTAACTACATAATGATTAGGTTCCTTTATAAGTAAAAAATATGATGTGACACAACACATGGCTTTCTCATTTAAAGAAGTTAATTCTTTTCAAATTAAATCTTTTAATTCCCCCTCCGAGTCTCATTGTCATTTCCTAGGTACGGACCTGCTTTATTTTCATTGATCCACTGGTCTCGCGTTCGGGTAGAAGCTACTTTCGGTACCAAACGTTACCAAACTTTTTTTTTGCGTTCGGGAAGAAGCTTCCACTCATTTCCAAACGCTTTGGCTCCGCCCCTTTCAATCGCTACAAAAATTTAGGTGGGAAGCCAAAGCGTTTCGAAGCAAGTGGAAGCTTCTTCGCAAACAAAAAAAGAAATGTTTGGTAGCGAAAGTAGCTTCTAACTGCAGGGTGATAAGCACCTGAAATTAATTTTTAAGTACATTCAAGCACACAAATGAGCAATTGCGTTGAAACATTTATCTCTCTGTATTTTGAATGACCATACATCTTTCATAATCTTTCATATTTTAAAAAAGAAATTTTTAAGACGAAGGGAATCTCGTCAATGCCTTCATGTGCGTCATTAAAAATCAGCGAAACGCAAATATAAAATCGGTTCTTTACACCGCTTGTTCAACTAGTGTATGAAATTTCAAGTCAATTAGTGTACGTGTTTGTTTGTAAGCGTAGTCGAAAAAATATTCACAAATACGATATATGACACACACATCCAGACATTGTTCCAAAAATCGTTCACAATTAAAATGATACCTTTGATCAAAATTCTAATAGTCCAGTCAATAGAGAAATGAATTTTGCAAAAATTCTGCACAGCATTGTTATTTTTAGGATCGTTAAGTAGGCTTATAAAAAGCTTAAATTCAAAAATGAGAATTATGAAACATCGAGCGCTAGCCGCTATCTTGGAAAACGCGTTTCGTACCATATCTCGGAAACGGCTTACTTTAGGATGAAAAATACGGAGACCTTTTTTGTAGATAATTGAATTTCCCACCTTTTTTGTTCGAAACTTTTTTTGATTCAACTTACCGTTTTTCAATTACAGCTCGTTCAATGTCGCAAATCTCCTGTTATCCGCTGTAACTCCCTGGAAAGTTGATTTAACGATAAAACGTCCTGTATTTGCGACATTGAACGAGCTGTAATTGAAAAACGGTAAGTTGAATCAAAAAAAGTTTCGAGCAAAAAAGGTGGAAAATTCAATTATCTACAAAAAAGGTCTCCGTGTTTTTCATCCTAAAGTAAGCCGTTTCCGAGATATGATACGAAACGCGTTTTCCAAGATGGCGGCTAGCGCTCGATGTTTCATAATTCTCATTTTTGAATTTAAGCTTTTTATAAGCCTACTTAACGATCCTAAAAATAACAATGCTGTGCAGAATTTTTGCAAAGTCACACCTGTAACGAATGTCTCTATTGACTGGACTATAATGTGTCTATGCAAAGTTGATTTTTGACGCGATTACAATACTTTCCTTTGCTTCGTAAAATTGTCAAAACCACTGAAAAAACCAAAACTAAAATTTTGAGAATTAACAATTTAATTTATTATTTTAGTGCACGATTACTTTTTTGGACTGATTGGGGTGAAAATCCAAGAATAGAAACAATTGGAATGGATGGTTTGAATCGTTCAATTATTATTAATACCAAAATTTACTGGCCAAATGGATTAACTTTGGATACTGCAAACAGGCGTGTTTATTTTGCAGATTCAAAATTAGATTTTATAGATTTCTGCAATTATGATGGTACTGGCCGACAACAAGTATTATCCGCAAGTCATTATCTTTTACACCCACATTCTTTGACACTTTTTGAAGATACCATTTATTGGACTGATCGTCAACTTAACCGTGTTTTATCTGCTCATAAATTCAAAGGTAAATTCTTGAAACAGTTAATAAAAGCAAATAATAATAACCAATCTTGCAGGCAACAACCAAACTGTGATTTCTCACTTAATATCGCAACCATTAAGTATTCATGTACACCATCCATCCTTACAACCTCTATATTCAAATCCATGTGACAATAATCCTTGTCAGCAATTATGTTTATTATCTTCTACTGCTTCGGTGGGATATACCTGCAAATGTAAACCTGGATACAGAACTACACCAGAGGGTCGTTGTATTGAAGAAGAAACATCATTTTTAATGATTGTTCGGGGATCTCAAATAGTTGATGTTTCATTAACTCCTGGAGATAAAACGACAGGTTTTTTGACACCAATCGTGGGCATAGATAATGGTATACAAATAGATTATGATAGAAAAACCAATACCATATTCTGGCTGGAAGGTAAAGAAAGTGATGATGAAAATGTAAGTACTTATAATAGTAATTTATGGGACTAGTGAGTAAAGATAATTTTTATCCACGAACGGAAAGTTTAGCACACAAGGCAACGCCGAGTGTGCTATCTTCCGTAAGTAGTACTTATTAGTACTATTATATTTATACCGGGTGACCTGCCGCTGATGTGAACATAGGAAAATAACATAGGAAATAGATTTTTTTAAAATTCCTGCTTGCCATTATAACGGATTAGAATGAATAGAGTATCAATTTAAAGAGATTTATTTTCCGCGTCTAAAGACCGCGACCCAATCACTTGATGGTTTGTTCTTTGATCATTGTTAAAAACTCAAAATAAAATGACAAAGTAGCACTTTTAAATAGATATTAGATGCCTTGTTTAACCCTTTCACGGGCGAATTATTCTGGCTACTTTTTAAAAATTTTTTTTTTTAAATATACCATATTAGACCCCATATTAGAATTAATGGTTATCTAATCAATTTTTGCACCGCAAGTTGTAAATATAGAAGTGGGAAACCGTCTTCACACGGGACCATTCTAGAGCACTTGCAAAAAACCGATTTTTTTTCTAAAACACTTACTTTTTACTTTTTTAAATTACTTTTAGCAATGGAAATTGCTATTAGATGTTCTCAATATTCAAAATAAATCAAAACTTTTTGTAATAATTTGTATTTTATTAAAATTTATGATTACCTTATAAAGTACAAATAAATTTCGCAAAAATGTTACTTTTGAAAATGAAACTTTTTAAAGCATGGGTTGACAGTAGAATGTCCAAAATCAATAAAAATGATAAAAATAACCTTATAAAGTAACAATAACACAAGAATTTTCGCTAAAAACTGAAATTCGCTCGCAAATTTCAATAAATTAGTCACAAATAATCAAAGTTTTGATTTCATAATTGAATAACTTTCTAAGTTTTAAGAATATTTACTGGTAAATTAAAAAATTTACTTCGTATATGTCTTGTAGTAAAGATCTGACACATATTAGGTGAAAAAATTTATTTCGGTACTGGGAATACGTCTTCCCGCGGCCCACTAAAGGGTTAATTCATTGCAATTGTTTTTTTTTGAAAACTAATTTATTTTAAACATAAGTTTTGACAGTTCAACCATCCAAAGCAGGCCTGATTTTTAGAAAATTGCTTATTTAAATTCTACATTTTTAACATTATTAAAGAACAAAACATCAAGTGTTGGGTGTCTTTAGACGCGGAAAATAAAACTCTTTCAATTGATATCTTTTTCATTCTTATCCGTTCTGATGGGAAGCAGGAATTAAAGAAAAGTTAATTTCCTATGTTCACATCGGCGACCGGTCACGCAGTATAAAAGATGACAAAAACATACTTATAAATTTTGTGTTTTATAAGTACGAGTTTACTTATAAAACTATTATGTAAGATTACTTGCTAAATTACTGTACTTCTATGTAGTACACGAAGGCCATATTTGTTCAGCGTCACTCATTTTAAGTGAACTTATGCATGATATACTTACTTGCATTATTATTATTCAGCACTATACCTAGTATGTGTGAGATATATTGTTTTTAATTTCGTAATACAATACCAATTATAACGTTATTTTTACTTATTATTCCAGTGTACAATTTGGTTAACACCTTATGGTGGTGGAAATAAAACTCAATTTTTGGGTCCTGACTCTGGAATTGTTGGATCTCCGTCGGCAATTGCATTTGATTGGTTAGGAAGAAATCTTTTTATTGGCAATCGCTTAGCAGGAAACTTGGAAGTAATTCGAGTAGATGGGAAAGCTCGACATCGAACGGTTATTTTAGCCAATGATGGAAATAAAACCTCTGTTGCAAAACCGCGTTCTTTGTGTGTAGATCCAATTGAAGGTAATGTTTACTGGACAGATGAAGGGGGTTTTGGTGTGCCGCCAAAAATTGGAAAAGTTAATATGGATGGAACAAATTCTATTGTCCTTGTTGAAAATTTAGAACGTCCTGAAGCAATAACTATTGATATAGAAAAAAAATTATTATACTTTAGTACCCAATATCCACCTACTATAAAATCAGTTAGCACCGATGGATCAAATCTTGTTAGTTTATTAACAGAAGAAAATAGCATATCTAGACCAAAATGTCTGACAGTTTTAGATAGCAGACTTTATTATTTGGATCCTATTTTTGAAAAATTAGAGCGTATTGATTTACCAGATGGTAATAATCCAAAATTATTGTTGGAAAATGAACCCGACCTCAAAACTTTTACTATATTCAAGAAAAGATTACAGATAGTTCATCCTTGTTTATCAAATAATGGTGGTTGTGAACAAATTTGCTTACCTGCTACAGGAAAAACACGTGTTTGTGCATGTAGTATTGGCTATAAAAAAGACAATGAAGTAAACTGTATACCATACAAAACTTTTGCAGTTGTATCACAATTAGATATGACTAGAGGATATAGCTTAAAGGATAGTTCAGAAGCAATGGTTCCGATTACAGGCGCAGGTCATCATATATTACACGTTGATGTTCATTTCTTAGATAATTGGATATATTGGGTTGAATTTAATCGTGGAATGTGGAATGGTATATTTAGAATTCGTCCAAATGGTACCGAATTGCAGCCCATAATAAAAGATGGTATTGGTAGTAACGGAATTCGCGGAATTTCAATTGATTGGGTGGCAGGAAATATGTATTTTACAAACGTATTTCCCCACGAAAATTATGTAGAAGTGTGTTGGTTAGATGGAAGCAACAGAAAAATTTTAATAAAAACTACAACGGATGCACCAAGAGAGCTAGCAGTCAATCCGTTAAAGCGAATATTATATTGGATAGATTATGGCCAATATCCTAGAATTGGAAAAGCATATCTAGATGGATCAAATTGGACACCTCTTGTTACATCTGGTATACGTAATCCTAGAGATTTAACAATAGATATGCTTACTCATGACGTCTTCTGGGTGGATTCTAAATTAGATATGATTCAAAAAATATCTTATAATGGTGGAAATAGACAAGTTATTAGACGTAATTTACCTAATCCCATGGGTATTGCAATTCATTTAAGCGATGTTTATTGGGTGGATCGAAATATGCAATGTATTTTCAAAGCCTCTAAATTACCTGGAAATAACACCTTGCCAAGTCGTGTAAGAACTAATTTGCAAAAATTGCGAGACATTGTAATTTTTGATATAACCAATCAGCCAGCGGATGATACAAATCCCTGTTTAAGACTAGGAAATGGTGGTTGCGATCAGTTATGTTTTAGTTTTCCACAAGACATTTCTTTAAGTTTCTCGAAAGATGGATCTGCTAATAGGCTGGGTTATAAGTGTGATTGTGCTACAGGTCAATTGGCAGCAGATGGTAGAAAGTGCGAATTTGTAAATGAATATTTGGTGTTTACCACCCGTACCGAAATCAAGTCTATAAATTTGGATCCAAAATCTACTAATGTACCTTTCAGTCCTATTGCTAACTTAACAAATGTAGTTGGTATAGATTTTGACTTTGCTGATCATCAGTTGTTATTCACACAAATAAGACCATGGGCTCGAATAGCCTGGATGTCCTCTACAAATCCAAACTTTGAACAAATTACGAACATTTTAAATAAAGGTATTAATCCGGAAGGGATTGCTTATGATTGGACTCAGAAAAAAGTTTATTGGACAGATTCGTCAAATCACAGTATCTATGCGATGAATCTCGACGGAACAAATATAGTCATGATAACAAGAGTTGAACGACCACGCGCTATTGTTATAGATCCATGTAACGGAACATTATTCTATACAGATTGGGGTAAATTTGGAACAAGTGGAAAAATATTTAGAACTACTATGGCTGGCTCATTGAAAAGAGTAATTATCGATAAAAATTTGGCTCAACCCTCTGGTTTAGCTATTGATTACGACGATCAAATGTTATATTGGACAGATGCAGTTAGAGAAAAAATTGAAAGATCCGATCTTAGTGGTCAAAATCGACAAGTTTTAATATCAGCTACAATATATCCATTTTCAATAACAGTTTTCAGAAATTACATTTATTGGACAGATTTGCAATTGAGAGGTGTATATCGCGCAGAAAAGCACACTGGAGCTAACATGATCGAAATGGTGAAACGTTTAGAAGATAGTCCAAGAGATATTCAAATATTTTCAACTTCTAGACAAACCTGTAAGGTAAATCCTTGTAATATTAACAATGGTGGTTGTGCTCAAAGTTGCCATCCAGCACCTAATGGAACAGCTGAGTGTAAATGTAATGATAATACCAAATTAGTAAACGAAGGTAGAATGTGTGTTGCAAAAAATTTAAGTTGTGATTCTACCAAATTTTACTGCGCCAATGGAAAATGTATATCCCGTATGTGGGCATGCGATGGTGAAGATGATTGTGGAGATAACAGTGATGAGAATTCTACGTACTGTTGTAAGTATATTTAACATTTCTTTTTCATCTTATGGAATATAAACTAGTTTAGTTCGTTTTCTAAAATTTTTGCACTTATATAATAAATTAAATTTTTAATTGATTCAAAAAGGATTAATTAGGTACTTATAACATAAAACTATTTTTGTCAAGGCTTCAAGTTTTGAAATTAAAATTAATATAATAATAATAGCATGTAAATCATATAATTATTATAGTTTTGAATTTGTCGATACATTTCTTTTAAATTTTTCTTATGACTCCGTGAAGATATAACGCTATATCATCAACATTTAATTTTATTTTTAATGGTTTTTTACAACGTTGTTTTTTAATTATTATTATTATTATAAACAGCGTTCCATTCATGCTCACCGAACGAGTTTCGTTGTGCCAATGGAAGATGCATTTTCAAGTCGTGGAAATGTGATCATGAAAATGATTGCAAAGATGGATCAGATGAACTGGATTGCAAATATCCACCATGTGCTACAGGAGAGTTTACTTGTGCTAACTTTAGATGTATTCCTATGTCTCAGGTAAAACACGTTTTAATATTAGGTACCTACATAATAATATAACAACTCAAATAACATTATAAAGTTACATTAATCATTCGTTACCAAAAAATTAAAAATAATGATACTACTGTCTTATCAACTAATGACAATGCTACTAAAGCATGCGAAAAGTCCAAACGCACCTCTTACGTTTTCAAGAATGGTTGATTACATTATTTAAAAAAAGAGGGAATAAAATAAAAGGGAGGGTCACTTAAAAATAGAAATAAAAGTTAACACAAATATTAATCATTCTGAATTTGTCTATTTGATCTAAATCATTACATTTATGTATTTTAAAGGTCTGCAACGGAATTAATGATTGCAAAGACAACGTTACATCAGACGAAACACATGAAAAATGCCCTCAAAATACTACTTGTCCACCAAATCACTTGAAGTGTGAAAAAACAAATATTTGTGTGGAGCCGTACTGGTTATGTGATGGAGATAACGATTGTGGAGATAATTCTGATGAAAATCCATTACATTGTGCACAAAGAACTTGTCCTCAAAATAGTTTTAGATGTCCTAATCATCGCTGCATTCCAGCTACATGGTAAGTTATACATTTTTATAAAAATATAGATTACAAGTGTCAACACTTGTAAGTGTCAACACTTGTAATCAGATAAATCGTTCTTCAGATTTAAAATTTGAAAATACATTCAATACTTCTGAAACAAATAAATATCGTAAGGCGGGAAATACTTTTAGCACTACCTCTAGGAAAAGTATTTAATGCGCAGTAGCAAGAAAACTATCTCAGATAAATAAGGCAATAAATAACACATAACATTCATATTTGGTTTGTAACATCGCGTCGTAGAATTTCGTTACCGAAAGAAAGAAAAGGCGTAGCCAAAATCCGACGCAGTAGATGACACGTGACACCCAATTCCACCAATTGACATGAACGTAAAGCGAATGGACTAATTTTCGTTCCTGCACATTAGCTCCGCCTTTTTTCTTTCAGTAACGGAACTCTAACTGTATGTACTTTAGACGCACTAGTACTTTTCAATAGAGGGACGTGCTTAGGGGAACCCGAAATATTTAAGCATTAAAAAAAAATTTCTGTTATGTAAAATCAATAAATACTATATATAATTAGACCAGTATGGAGACCGTGGATACATTGAATAATTTTTGTCCATGTTTATTAAAAATAATATACGTGAAAATGCCTTCCGAGGGGAGACGGTTAGAATAAAGTTCTTATACTTCACTCGGATTTGAACCGAGTATTTAGCTTTCATAGTCAACTCGGGTGACCACTATGCTCTGACCACCTCATTATACCAATTTTTAAAACTAGCAAGTTGTATAAAAAATTAAAATTTACCGAATTGGGAATGGAACTCCTGACCTACGATTTATATTTATGGAATTTATAGTTGGGAAAAGGTCTAGTCAGTAAAACAATTTTATTTAATTGCCGACGTTTCGGGCCCTTTTATTGGCCCATTTTCAAGGCTAAAACTTCTTTGGAGACCACTGTAAGTTTTGACCCCCTTTATAAATTTAAGAAACGATGAATAATTGAAATATTTGGCTTTTTTCTTCCTCGACACAATTTCGGCAAATCAACTAGTGGCATAATTCTAATTTTCAGTTGCACCGTTTGGGTTACAAGCTCGCACTGAATTTTCTAATCAGCCTCCTTGTATTGCATTGCTGCTGTGATCTAAAAAGTCCAAAATCGATCTGTGGACTATAGGGAAGGCAACGGGAAACCACCCCATTAACATTTCCCTATAGTAAAGTCTTCTTAGCTTATTAACCAGGAGGATCGCTAACATCCGAAATCGGATAGGCACTTGAAGAAGAAGATAGTAGAGTACAATAAGACACCCTCTATCAGTTATTAAGTTATTATTATATATCCAGTTTTGGTATTTTTAACTTTAGCAAGTTGTTCATTTTGTATTTATGTGTATTATTAACTCGTAAGAATATTTAATTATAGTTACTAAATTGTAACTTGTATTATTTTATATTCAAGTTAAGGATAAATAAAAATTAAAATTGAATGTATATATACCATGACAGCTGTACATTCAATTTTAATTTTTATTTATCCTTAACTTGAATATAAAATAATACAAGTTACAATTTAGTAACTATAATTAAGTTGTTCATTTTGTTTATATCTGTGATAATTCTTCCGGACAAGCGATAGAAATATAATTAGATCATGCAAGTATTTCATTAGGTACATTTATTTTATAAAATTTATATTTCAGGTATTGTGATGGAGATGATGATTGTGGAGATGGTGCTGATGAACCTCCAGAGTATTGTAAAAGCGAAGGGAGAACTTGTTTTGGAGATTTATTTACATGTGATAATGGCAACTGCATTCCAAGAATTTATATATGTGATGGTGATAATGACTGTTTGGATAATAGTGATGAAGATAATAGGCATCAATGCAGTAAGTTTATCATTTTTTAAATAAATAATTATAGTAGATTCTATAGTATATTAAAATTCAAATTGGTTAGTTATTAATTCGTCATAATATTAAATTAATTGATATTATGTTAATAATTTTACGAATTAATGGAATTAAATAAATATTATATTTATGAGCTTTCAAGTGCTTTTACACCCTTCGTCTTAATAATACATAATAATAGTACCTATAATATTAATTTAATTCCATTAATTCGTAAAATTATTAAAATATATCAATTAATTTATTAAAATTCAAGATGCAATGTTTGTATACAAGGATATACTATGCATAATTGTACGTATTTAGAATGAATGTAATAACTTGCTCGTAGTATTTAATTATATACATATGCTCACGTACAGATATAATTCGTACTACATAATAACCTACGAGCCCCGTCTTATTGAAGTTGCCCCAACCTTATCTTACTTTCCTGGGACCATTTTTGAAAGAATTATTTTCTTGTAACATTTAGAAATGTCAAACATCTTTCAAATGCACTGATACCACCTAATTTCTGTAAAATAATAATAGTTATGCTCATGTCAAGTGCATAAAAAGTATTTCATGCTGTAAAATGTAAATTAACATTTTACAAAACGCAAAAAAAAAAATTTTTTAAATATTTACAATCTAATTTGTCTGTAAATAATTATTGCACATGACGCGATGTAATTGTTTACAAGAAATTAATACTACTGAGCACAATGTGTAAAAAATTATTATTTAGAATTTTGTAATTTTATTAATTCATTTTCTTACTAATTAAATTTTTTTTTTGTGAAGACGAACAATATTTTATATTATTATTAGTTTTTCTTGTGCTGATTTAATTCAAATATATTTACAGATAATAGAAAATGCGATGAAGAAACTGAATTTACTTGTGAAGCAAATAAAGCTTGGGGTAGAGCTCAATGTATACCTAGAAAATGGTTATGTGATGGTGATCCTGATTGTGTTGATGGGGCAGACGAAAATTCAACATTACATCATTGTGCAACTCCTCAACCTTGTGGCGAAGATCAATTTACATGTGCTAATGGTCGATGCATAAACAAAGTAAATTTTTAAATATTTAAATAAATATATAATTTTGCATTATATTAATATTACTGTAGAACCCCATTGCAATATGTACCGTCATATCAGGGGCAGTACATTATAATCAAATAATACGTTATTTAGAACTTGGCTAAAGTACATTATAAAGAGGTATTGATATCGGGGTTCTACTGAAATTTAACTTACTTACAAGGGGTCACTACAGTGAGTATGTCGCCAATCGAGATCCTAATTTTTTTGGTGATTCTAGTTGCTAAAAAAATTATCACTTTTTCGAATTTTAGTCGATTGGCCCTTAGTTCTTGAGTTATGAATTTTTAAAAATACTATAGTGGGTTAACTGCTATTATTATTAGCTATTATTACAAAAAACCGTGGTGGTCTAGCGGTTAATAATTTGTAATGGTAATTCGTAGGTCATTAATTTTTTAATTCCGATAATAAATTACATAATTTAAAGAAAAAAAATTTGCCTAGACTGGGATTTGAACCCAGGACCTACGCGTTACAACGTCCATAATGCTAAGCTTATGGTAAAATCTGCCCTTTCAAAAATTCATAACTCAAGAATTAAGAGGCAATCGACTAAAATTCGAAAAAGTGATAATTTTTTTAGCTACTAGAATCACCAAAAAAATTGGGATCTCAATTGGCGACATACTCACCGTAGTGATTCCTTGTTAGTATAGCAAAATCGAATTAGGAAGAACTCACTATGACAGCTCGCTGCGTACAAATTTCAAGGCGGAGCTTGTCAGTGGCGAGTAAATTTCATATTTTGTTTAAACCTTTTTCTGATTAATAATTAATCTTAATAAAAACCTTCTTAAATATTAGATTAATTAATAATCTAATCAATTTTATGATTTAAAAAATAAAATTAGTTATAATACGTACTGTTGCAACAAAGTTAACAAAGAGGTTAAAAACGCCTACGAACTGACATCCCTTGAAAATCAGATGGACTGATCCAAACCAAATATTGTTATGTGCGCATTCCCACTGCTATTTCTTCCTAGTTCGGTACTACTATACCTACCTACTGCACTTAAAAAAAAATTCAAACAGTGACTGATAAATAAAAAATTGGTTTAACCTTTTATAGTGCAGAAAGTAGTTTTGAAGAATTAGTATAAATTTTAATTCAAAGTTCATATTTTTCTTTAGACTTTAGAGTAATAATTGTTGTTAATTGCAAAAATTATTTAAAAGTTAAATAAGGCCTCTGGAAGATGGTTTCTATATAAACCACTGCCTTTTATAAATGCAATAAGTAGAGGGTTTGATAAATAACTTGATCTTTACAAGAGGTGGTTAAACTAGCGACTACTGCCCTATAAAGGGTTAACCACGGTACATGATTGGTAAGATAATCCAGGGCAGCATCTTGTACGTTTACTAAAAGTGGCGTTTGAATGTCAACACATTTATATACAACTTGTGGATTACCTTATTAATCATACACCTTGGTATTAACGTAGGTAATTAACGTAGATATTGAAAATCGGCGTATAAATAAAATTAACTCTATTTCTATTAATGGTTTAATTTTAAGGGATGGTTATGCGATCACGATAACGATTGTGGTGATGGAACTGATGAAGGAAAGGAATGCAATAGCAAGTATAAAACTTGTTCTGCGCAGGAGTTTACTTGTCAAAATTTTAAATGTATAAGAAAACAATATAGATGTGATGGTGAAGACGACTGTGGTGATCGATCCGATGAGGTGAATTGCAGTAAGTAAAATTATTGTTTATTAGTAAAACACAGTTCATTTAAAACTTAATCTAATATCTTCGACACATTACCAAGTTATAATGATCACTAAGGACTTCCTACATTTATATTATACCAATCAAATTATTGTATTTTGAATCATGCGGGTTATATTGACTAATCCACACAAACTTTAAGTGCAAATGTCACTCTAAACGGTAACGACCCGTTAAATTTGTTAACATTGAGCTAATAATAAATTATTCTGCCAATTAAAATTTCAAAAGATTAGGTACATTGGTACCTAGACACATTAGAATGGGGTAGTTTCCCGCTCCCAGAGTTTCTTAAATTTTATTAAATTTATTTTTTTATTATTTTTATTAAAGTTTTATTAAATAGAATTTTGATATTTAGATTTTAGATGATTTAATTTTGAACCAATATTTAATTTTTAGCAATCTCTTTAAAAAAATTTTTTTTTGCAGAAAAAGATAACAATACATGTATTACTCCAGGTCAGTTTGCTTGTAATAATGGACAGTGTATTGATTCTCGCTTAGTATGTAATAAAGTACCAGATTGTAAAGATGAATCCGATGAACCGTTGCATTGTAATGTGGATGAGTGTGCTAAAGTTGAAATTCATCAATGTGGTCATAAATGTATAGATACACCTACAGGATATTACTGTGAATGCAATCAAGGGTACAAGTAAGTATTACATTGTTTAATAAAATTGAATTTTTATTTATTATTATTAACTTGTAAAAATTATACTATGAATTATTTTAAATGTATACAAGTTATCTGTAAAGAAATATAGTTACCATAGTTTATATTGCATAACATTCAAGAATTGATTTCTTTACCGATAACTTTTATACATTCAAACTAACTTATTATATTATTCTCGGTATTATTATTATAAAATATAGACCAGGTCGTATAGTATAACGGATAATATTTATGAATTTATATTTTAGACTCTTGGAAGATGGGAAAGCTTGCGCAGATTTAGATGAATGTGTAGAAACACCTGAAGTATGTTCACAATATTGTTCTAATACACCAGGTGGATATTACTGCAAGTGCAATGAACAATTTTATGAAAGGGAAAACGATGAACACACTTGTAAACGTAAAAATAAAATGGAACCTTGGATAATATTCACAAATAAATATTATGTGCGGAATATGTCGATTGATTCCAAAATTTATAATTTGGTACACCAAGATTTAATGAACGTCGTTGCACTAGATTATGACATAACCGATCAGAAGTTATATTTTTGTGACGTTACTGCTAAAACAATATATCGATCTGCTATTGGCGAAAATGGAGAAAAGGAACCTGTAGTTAGGCATGATTCGCACGGTTTAGAAGGATTAGCAGTTGATTGGATAGGAAGAAAATTGTATTGGCTAGACAGGCATTCTAAAAATTTAGATGTTTCTGAATTAGATGGAACCAGAAGGAAGACAATTAAAAGTGGAATACCAGATCCAAGAGCATTAGTTGTGCATCCAGGAATTGGATACATGTATTTCAGTTCATGGCATTTACAAGCATTTATTGGAAAAATTGGAATGGATGGTTCAAATTTTACTCGAATTTTAACATGGGAGGATGATATAGCTTGGCCGAACGCTTTAACTATTGATTATTTTACCGATAAACTTTATTGGGCGGATGCTCATCTGGACTATATTGCATTTGGTGATTTAGAAGGCAAACATCGTCACATTGTATTATCGGGTGCAGCTGTTCCTCATGTTTTTGCATTAAGTATTTTTGACGATTATTTATATTGGACAGATTGGAATGTTAAGGGTATTAGCAGGGCTAACAAATTTTCAGGAAAAGATTTAAAACTTTTACGCAATACAACACACAGGCCTTACGATATACATATTTATCATCCATTAAGACAATTACCTTACAATAATCCTTGTGGAACAAATAATGGAGGATGTTCACATTTGTGTCTTATTGCACCACCTCATGAATCCAGCTATTTAAATATAGAAGGTTATGGAGAAGAAGGAGCTACAACTTATAAATGCGCCTGTCCAAATCAATATTATTTAGCTCCAAATGGCAAAACATGCATTGCTAATTGTACTACCGGACAATGGAGGTGCGGGGGAAATGATGAAAAATGCATTCCATGGTTTTGGCAGTAAGTATATAAAATACCTTTCAATTTCTTCTACTTTTATTTTATAAATACTAGAACTAAACGATTTTTAAAGGAAGCACAATAACATACTAACCAAACATGTCGGTGAAGCGTGATAGTCAAATCATTATAATATTGTTATGATTATTCTTGCTTTAAGAATTATCACCCCAAAAAGGCCCCAAAAACTAGTGTTTTATCGGAGTAGAGTTTTTCTCTTGCTCAAAGTCAGTGGATTCAATAGACGAAATAAGAGGGCAATTTATTGTAGACATAATTTATTGAATGATAAAAAGAAATCAGTAGTAAAAATTTGCATCAAATTACTTTAGACAATAATTTTGTCTGAAATCAATGTGTTATTTTTGTGTAATAATTAAAGCATCCAAATCACATTTAAATCCTCGATTTTAGGAACTAAATTTGGATATTTCATTATTGGTGTAATTATGTAAATAATTTATAATTATCAATTTTAGTAAAGTCCTTTAATCAATCTAAAATCAATACAAATCGTTGATTCACAATTTAGATTCATTAAAAATAAAAAACAAATTTTGTACCTTGTTGCACATTAATAACATTCCATTAAACTTCGTGTGTTGCCGGATGCATGCGTCGAAACTCCTGCCAGTAGTCGCCAGCTGTTTCAACCTGTCCAAAGCTGTGAATGTTCCACACGTCTGCCAGTATTCCAAATACAAATACGTCACCAAATGTGAAGTTAATTTCCAATTCGCCACGTTCACGATACACAATTTTTTATAAACTACCGGAATCTCGTAACTTTACGACTCCACTATTCATCCACCTCCGCTTAATCAAGTAAATTAACGCCTTGGATTTTCGTACCAAAGAACCGCAATTGAGTTCCCTAATTTGAGTTCTCTCAAGAGACCTCACGTGTACTCAAATTGAGCTCTACTTGAGCTTCACCCGGGAACTCTTCTCCGCTTGGAGGTCACTTAGGAACTCCCGTGTTTCTGCTCGCTGATTTCTGTCCCTTTCCCAGTTTTCGAAAATTTGATTTTGTGGTGGGAATCTTTTCATCCTGGCTAGCTAAAATGGTTCCACTGACAGGTAACCTAATGCCGTTAATCGTGTACGCACCAAACTGACATTAACACTTTCATTTTGCAGGAATCCGTTGTTGTTTTTAAAATCAAAAATCACTTACAGGATGTTACAAAAATTCTGTATTACATAAACAAATTCAAAATTGTGTTTTATGTGTAATAACTCGTTACATGTGATGGTTTTTTGTTTTTGATGCAAATTTCACTTTCTTGTCAGTCACATCAACTGACTACTGAATTAAAAATTAAATAAAATCAAATTACTCTCTTATTTGCTTGCTGTCACTCTTAATTGATCAAAATACCACAACAATATATTACGTTTAATGGAAATAACTCTGAAATGAGTTTTTTCCTTAAATCCTTGAGTTAGAACTTTTAATGTTGAACGTTTCTGACCATTTTCTGGGTAAAAGTAAACTAAGAAAAAACTGTACCCCAAAGGTGTTCAAAAAGAAAACTCTTTTTTTATTCAATTTTTCTAAAAAAAATAAGATTTAGCTTTGGACAAATAGTTTTTTTGTGGGGGGGGAATTTTACATACAATAATAAATAATATTTATAAATAAATACATTATAAATAAATAACCAAAAGTTGACCAATTATTACAAAATTTCATGTACCTACTTTTTTAAATTTTATGATTTTTTTGTCACCCCTTTGTAGACCATTTTTACATCAGCAAAAATATTCTTGAGAAAACATCGAACATTGAGGGGAGGGCTGTATTTTGGAAACTATATGATCTAGTCTAGAACAACCGTGTTTTGTAGTTAGAGCTAGAATTATTATATTGAGATCAATTTTACTAATAAAATTAAATATACTGCTTAATATTTCATGATGTCGAAAACTTACCTGTTTTCTGATGCTAAGCTAACCTAAAGGCAAAAAAACCGAATTTCTTAGTTACTTTCACGTAGACTCCTTTTTCGCGATGTGAAAATTAAACCATAAAGCCTTTTTTGAGGATCTTTTAGAACTTTAGATTTTTTTAATACAAATTATGTAGTACATTGTGTTTAGAAGCTTCCTATGAAAATTATCGTTATTTAATGTTTTTCCACCAATCTTAATCGTTTCACAATTAATAAATACTGGGAAAATGAATAGGTAATACTTATTCATATCTAAATTGTTATATCTAAATATTTTTGTTTTGAAATGATCATGTTTTTCAACATTGTTTATTTTGTAGATGTGATGGCGAAAAAGATTGTAAAGATGGTTCAGATGAACCGACTACGTGCCCACCACGACAATGTAGAGCGGGATCATTTCAATGTAAAAACGGAAACTGCACGCCATCGACAACAATATGTGATGGAACAGATGATTGTGGAGATAATTCTGATGAACAAAATTGTAACATGCCGTGTCCCGAACTTGAGTTCAAATGTAAATCTAACGGCCGTTGTATATTGGATAGTTGGAAATGTGATGGAGATGCAGATTGTAAAGATGGTTCTGACGAAGATCCAGAATTGTGTCATAAAAGAATATGTGATCCAGAAACAGAATTTAGTTGCAAAAATGGTCGATGTATTCAGAAGCTTTGGATGTGTGATTTTGACAATGACTGTGGTGATGATTCTGATGAGCCTGCTTATATGTGTAGGCAAAGGAATTGTACGACTGGTTGGCAACGCTGTCCCGGTCTTTCAAATTATAGATGTATTCCAAAATGGCTATTTTGTGATGGTAAAGATGATTGCAGGGACGGTTCCGATGAGTTACCTGAAAATTGTCCTGGTTGTAACACAGAGATGGATTTCAAATGTAGCAATAATCGTTGTGTTCCTAAACAATGGCTTTGCGATTTCTCCGACGATTGTGGTGATGGTTCTGACGAATCAGATGCTCTATGTAAAGGAAAATATCGTGAATGTTCCGAATCAGAATTTCGATGCAATAGTGGTAAATGCATTTCCACTCGTTGGCGTTGTGATCACGAAGACGATTGCGGTGATAATTCAGACGAAATAGGCTGTAGCGGCTTTAAATGTAAAAATGGTACTTTCCAATGTGCTTCGGGACACTGTATTGCCGCATATTTCCGTTGCGACGGTGATCGAGATTGTAGAGACATGTCAGATGAAATGAACTGCCCACCTAGATATCCAGGTGGAAGATATTGCCCAGAATCTAAATATCAATGTAATAATCATTTATGCATTAATCAAGGTGATTTGTGTGATGGTACCGATGATTGTGGAGATGGTTCAGATGAATCTCCATCAATTTGTACAAACTTTAATTGCGATACACTACGAAGATTTCAATGTACAAATCATAGATGTGTGGCCAGATATCAATTATGCGATGGCATTGATAATTGTGGTGACGGATCAGACGAAAATAATATGACTTTATGTTCCTCTAAAGTAAAGCCATGTGATATGTTTACCGAATACCAATGTTCAAATAAGAAATGCGTTAATAAAACTCAGGTATGCGACTTTGCAGATGATTGTGGAGACAGTTCTGACGAATTAGGCTGTCACCATAATAAGGTTTGTTCTGATTCTAATAAAGGAGGTTGCGAGCATCATTGCATGAATCTTACTGACGGAGGATACATTTGTGGCTGTTATTCAGGATTTATAATATCAAAAGAAAATAGAAAAAAATGTCAAGATGTGGACGAATGTTTAACTGGAACTCATCGTTGTTCTCAAATATGTACAAATTTAAATGGCACCTTCAGTTGTTCCTGTTATAAAGGTTTCCAATTATCTGATGGACTTTCCGGCGTATGTAAAGCAGAACATGAAGATATTAAATTGCTATTTGCAAATGGACCCGAAATTCGTGCTTTTTCCTTGAAAGATCAAGAAGAAGTAGATTTAATTAGCGAAGAAAAACGAATTGAAGCTCTGGATTACAATCCATCATCTCAAATTGTTTTCTGGGCTGATAGTTACGATAAAACTATCAAACGATCTTACATGATAAATGCGTTAAATGGGGAAGTCAAAACTGGCTATGCTCAAGATCTTGATATGAAAGGCAATTCGAAACCTACTGCTCTTGCTATAGATTGGGTAGGAGATAATTTATATTGGACTGAAATTGATAGGGCGGGTTCCAAACCAAAAGGAAGGGTTATGGTAGCTAAAACTGATGGACGTTATCGTCGAGCTATTGTCAGCGTTGGTTTGGAAAGTCCTACATCTGTAGTAGTTGATCCTCAATTAGGCCGTATGTTTTGGACAGATGCTGGATCGGCACCTAAAATTGAGGTCTCATGGATGGATGGTTCAAAGCGTAGACCTCTAGTAACCGAGAACATTCGTCATCCTTCAGGCTTGGCAGTTGATTATGCTATGGACCATTCTCTATATTGGGTGGATACTAAACTTAATGTTATTGAATCAATGAGTTATGATGGTTCACATAGGAAAACTATAATTAAAGGAGAAGTATTGAAGCACCCTATTTCTTTAGATGTATTTGAATCAAACTTATTTTGGATAACAAAAGATACTGGAGAATTAATAAGGCAAGATAAATTTGGGCGTGGCGTTCCTGTAATTATTCAAGGAGATTTAGTTAATCCTTCAGCTGTTAAAGGTTTGTTTTCACATAATAAGTTTATAATATCTATTCTTATTTTACAATTTGTTTTACAGTATATCATAATTTAAAATACAATACGTCAATTAATAATCCGTGTCGTAATAATGAATGTTCTCACTTATGTCTACTGGTACCTGGTGGTCACAGATGTACGTGTCCTGATATATCTTCATATACGCCATCGCATAGAAGCAAAGCTGAAATCACCTGTGATGCTGCTTCAGAACGTCCCAGACCCGCACCCCGAGTTTGTGCTTGTCAAAATGGAGGATTTTGTAAAGAAAATGATACAGGTGATTTAATGTGCGAGTGTCCATCAGATTTTCACGGTCAGTTTTGTGACGTACACGTCGCACAAAGTCGGAATCCTAATAGTTCTAACACCGTTGCAATTGTTATTCCTATTGTTGTAATACTTTTGGTTCTTGGGGCAGCTGCTGGCGTTTGGTTTTTCATAAGAAAGAGGCCTTTGTAAGTATCTTACACACTCATATTTTATTAATTTAATATTTCTAAATATCTTTGTTAATTTAATCCAAATGTATCATATTTTATATTACAGTAGTAAGGGAACCGGTCTAAGTAGTTTAACCAGCAATCAAAGTGTCTCCTTTAGACAAGGTAGTAATGTTGAGTTTGGAAATAATACATTCAATGGAAATGGAACTAATAGTGGATTGGAACCTATGGATGTAGCGTACAATTTGGATGCTGTTAATAATAAAAGCAGAGATTTCCATAATCCCATGTATGATGCAGTTCAGAACAATCAAGAAAATGTTGGAAATGGTAGTTCAGGTAATAAGTTGTAACTATTTCAATATTCATAAAAGGTTATTATTATAAGGTGCAGATTTTGGGAAAATAACAAACAGGTACCTACTTGCGTTCATTACTAGGGCTGGGCGATTGTTAAATTAATTTAACAATCGAAAATCGATTGTGTAAAAACAATCATTAATTTATTACGAGTGCATTAACCATTATAAACAATATAATAAGCAAACTTACACGCATTTTTATGACTTTTGAATCTCGGTATCTATCAGAAATGAAAGAAAATTATAAATATAAAAGTTGTAGGAAATTTTATGTACTTACCACAAAATTTGTTCACGCTACTTTAACCGAAATTGTTATAGAAAATGAGATATAATATGCAAAAAATTAGATTTTGCTATGATTTTACCTGCATCGAAGTGCATTACCACAAAGATCAAAAACTTAGATTTAACATTGAAAGACCAGAGGGCTGATTCTGTTTCTCATGTTTGACTATTTTTCTCGGTGCATTTATTGACTCGCGTTTGGAAAACTTTTTTCAAATACTTTATTCACACATTAGACATATGGACAGGGCTTTCCAAGCACGATTCAATGACTGCATCGAGTGCACATCATAATTTCAATAGGAAATTTTTTAAATCTGATGCCAGATTATCGTAGTAAACCCCTATAGTATTCTTCTATATTCGAGGATAAGGCGTTTATCTCGATATATTTATTGATTTTATTTACTTGTTATTTTGATAATAAAAATAAATATAGAACTATCTGGTTTTCCTTTGTCAAATGTATGATATTGACAAAATGTTAGTAAAAATGAAGAATAAAAGAAAATTAATAAAAAAACATTTAATGGTTTCGTTATTCAGTATAGTCATAACCACGAGAACTCGAGTATGACTCAATCTCGAGAATGGTTAAATATATAAAAAAATATTGAAGAGGATAAAAGTGTTTAGCATAAAAAGACAATATTTTTTGTCTAAACATTTTTTTGTTGTCGTTCACCATTTTCAAGTTATAAAGAAAAGCGGTAGTGGTTATGAATCAATTTTATAACGCATTGCAATATTTGTTACGTTATTTCTACACTAATGATGACCTTATTTTGTATACACTAATTACAAATAAATTATTATATTCCTATTATTAACTATTTTATTTTTTTGTTAGCTTTGTATGAAGTTCCAACAGAAGTTAATAAATCAAAACTAGAAAATTTTTCTGAACCTCCTAGTGCAATTATTGCACCGTCAAGTGTAACACATAAAACATCACCACAAGTGAATGTTAGACATCGTGAATTGGATCCTGCTTCCGATACAGGTAAAGATACACAAAAATTAGTGGAAGAAGACTGCTGATATAAAAGAATAATAAATTAAGATGGTATTGCTTAATACTTACTTACTGGATACATCAAAGTGATAAAATTTAATAATATTTGAAAACTTCTTGTTCGCCTCACTACATAATGTATTTGAATAGATACAGTTGATATTAAAATATTCTAAATTTTGATACATATATTGTTAGGGTTATTAATGAAATTAAATATATATGGTATATGTTTGTTAAAGTTGTAGATTTTTTTTATAAAATCGATTATGGTGCAATTCTAAATATTATAGTTAAAGTATTTCAGGGTCACAATTATTTATTTACGAAAGTATTTTCAAATTCCAATGCCTAATAGATTCGCTTATTTAAAAAAGAGATTTAAACAAAGAAAGTAATAAATGTTCACGAATCAAAAAGTAATTTGTTATAGTTTTGATAAATTTATTGTTTTTTAAAGTTATTTGAAATAGGTATAGGTACCACATAAATTTTGTATTATTAGCAAGGTGTTTGTTATTAAATTGCAGTGCCATTTAACATCGTAACAGTGAGGTAGATATTAATGTAACGTGATTTTTGAAGAAATACACGATTTTATTAAAAACTTCCAGATTGCAATTGTACCTATCTGTTATGTAGTGGTTAAATATTATTTCCCAAATGTAAAATGATTCATGTATATATAGAATAGATAAATCCAATAAATTATTATATCCGTGGATATATTTTATAAAATCTAATAAGTAAAAGGAGACTGCTATTAAAACATTCCACTATATACAAATATTTTTTTAAATTTACTACAAATATAACTTTTTAATTAGATATTTCAAGTTACGTGTTATAATTAAAGAAAAAATGTTAATAATTATTACATTAAATAAGACTTTTGTAAAGATATTTCTTATATCTGGTGTTATTATTGTTATAATATATTCATAACCGTCCATATCAATGTAATTATTTAAAAAATAAATAAACCACAAAATATTGCAAAGTGTTAAACATACTTTTTTTTTATCTTCTACTACCTCTGTAGTGATTAATTTACCAGGAAGAATTCACCCTATGGACCGATAGAAGTTTCTAAGAATATTTTTGCCAATATTCCATTATATATTTTTTTTATTTTATTTATTTATTTACAAAAAAAAAACAACAATATACGTACAAAAGTAAAACATGGTTAGTTTGTTTTTATATAAAAGGATATAGATTCAGCAAAGCTGTTTTCCAGTTTTAATATTTTTATAACTTTTTGCCTTCGACATTGACTACAGGGAGCACGTTACACCCTTCTACAAGAGACTGGGAATATTAAAGATGGAAGCACGGGCTGAATTGCAGTTTGCCATGAAACGTCTCGAGAGAACAAATTTTACGATTGTCTCGCGACAGTAATAACCTGACTGTGGCGCCATCTGTGGTGCGGTGATGTAACTCTTAGGCCCCGTTCGACGAGACGCTACTTTCGCTTCCAAACGCCACCAAACGCTTCTTTCCCGGTCGGGGAGAGACTTCTACGAGCTTCCAAACGCTTCGGCTCCGCCCCTTTCAGTCGCTACAAACGCTTCTAAAATTTAGGTGGGTTGATGGTAGCGTGGCGCATGGTGGAAAAATCGCAAAATAATTTGAATTTAAATTTGAATTGAAATTTTGTTTACTTTATTTTTTCTACAAATTCAACCACGTGGTCACACAAATAAATAAACATCAGTTCAGTTTATCATTATGATCAGTATTTCTATGTGGTAAAGTGAAATAAAGTATAGTTTAATTTTAAAATAACCAATTTTTTTTCAAAATCACATAATATCTAGATATTTTTCGTTTTTGTATTCGTCGTCTCACTCACTTCTTCTGGCAAAATAAAAATATATTTGTAAAATTTCTTTTAACATCAAACGCGCTAAATACGAAATTGAAATAAAACAAGAATAACAACAAAGACAACTCCTAAAGCAAGAATAATAAAATTTATTATTTATATATTTTTAAAATATAAAATATTTTGGTTTCAGTGAACCATAAGATTGTTAATAACCTTTAAACCATCTTTAAACCTTATAATATTTAAAAATAATAAGTTAGGTTAGGTACCCACACATACAAATTTAAATTTTAAACACCGCAGCGCCGAAACATCGTTCGGGGAGGGAAGCATGGAAGCGTGCATTTAAGCTAATCGAACGCAAATACTGCACGCTACTAACGTGAAGCTTCAGTAGCGAAAGTAGCTTCTCGTCGAACGCGGTCTTAGAAAATTACATCACAGTGAGGTTATGCGAAGTTGTTTTATATATCCAAGCATGCGCATTTGGTGCTGTTTTGTACTTAGGAAATGCTTAGGAATACCAAATTTAATTTTGACAGATGTAAAATTTCGTTAAAGTACATTTTTTATTATTTAAATTTTTACCTTGTACAATAATAGATCATAAACAGTAATACTATCTACTATTTGTTTATTTTATTTCAGTGTGAAATTTGTGATTACAAATGTGCACATAATAATAATAATTTTAAAAAAATCATTTTAAAACTCATACAGGCGAAAAACCGTTGAAATATATAATTTGCACATATTTAAAAATAAATGTGCACATAAGAGAATTTAGAAACTCATACATTATAATACTCATATACAACAGTTTTACCATTGCCTCCTATGGTTTTACTTATTTTACCTTAATATTAATAGTAATTAAACATTGAATAATTTCATTTTAAGGTTATATATTGAATTTAAGATAATTATTAATATTGAATGTGTTTTTTCACGTTTTAATTAATGATCATTATTTTTTTAAATAATTTATTCAATAAATTAAATAGTAGTAGAAGTAGAGTAAATAATAATAATAATTTCATGTAGTAAGTTCATTACAAAAAATTGACATCTGCCATAATTAAATTTGGTATTCCTATTTCTAAGTACAAAACAGAAACAAATGCGCATGCTTTCAAATAAAATTCCTTTCCACAGGATCATCCCATTCACAGATGGCGCCACAGTCAGGTTATTACTGTCGCGAGCATGAACAGTCGCGAGACAATCGTCAAATTTTCACTTCGTCCCTTGTGCCACCCCTCTAAAATCAAAATCTCCAAAATTTCACCAAGACAAAATAATTTTGTAGGTAATCACATTGGCGCCAATTTCAAATTTCGTAGCAATAGTCTATCTTTTGCAGATTCACTATAATCCGTCACTGCACTCGCACGAATCATACAAGATGTAATATAAACAAAATACTGGGTGTGTAGAGTCATAGGTAAAAAATTTGGGTTTGTATTTCTACTTACAGTAATAATGAAGGATATTTACAAAGATGACCAGCTAAAACGTTATAAATTACAATTGAAGCGTGCGCTCCAACAACGATCTATGTTACATTTTTGGCAATATTGAGTTACATATGGAATAATAATCTATAAGCCACTAGCAATGCATACGTATCTATAATGATGTCATATTTTACTTTGAATCGACATAGGAGTTATTTCAAATTTGCTTAACAGGTAAGAATGCTCTATGAATTACAACGTTTTTTGCTGTTTGTGAAAAGTTTTTAAAATGTAACATAGATCGTTGTTGGAGCGCACGCTTCAATTAAAGATGCATTTGCTACTGGGAGTAAATTTACTGCACAAAGGTGTTACATATTCTGGATATGTCCCGGTTTTGGAGTACATGACAATATTTAATCAGTGCACCACGTCACCACACCAAGCATGCTTCATATGTGTATTTATGCAGTAAAGATGTATTTAAACTTCTAGACTAGATTAAGAAAACGCAAAAATGCTACTTCATAAGCGATTTTCACAATGATGGATTCAATAGAGCAAGAAACTTGCATTAAATTTTGTTTTGAATAAAATAAAAGCAATAAAAACGAAAGTTGCAGAAATTCTTCGAAGATAATTTTTTTGCCGCGTTCAAGAACTTTCGAGTGGTACAAGCGATTCGAGGCTGGAAGAGAATCTTGTTTTGGAAGACCATCATCATCAGAAAAATATCGACAGTATAGGGAGAGTATAATTGGGTGTTATGCGTCGTATAAAATTATTTTAAATCCTTCTGTAGAAAGATTTTTCTTAACAAAAAATTGCCACACGCAGTCGCCCGTGAAGTTAACCTTTGTAAATTTCAGAGCTTTATTATAAAGCCAAAGTATTAAAATAAAAAATATCTCTGCTTTTAATATACTATTTTGAAGAAATCGTTGAGTAAAATTTCTATTTTTTGGCTACTTACTGGATTGGTGGAGTTTACACCGCCCCAAGTATGCAGCCGCTATATGCGAACTGTGCACGTTAAAAATATTATGCATGCTTATACCAGGTGACCGGCAGCCGATGTGAACATAGGAAAATAACATAGGAAATTGATTTTTTTAAAATTCCTGCTTCCCATTATAACGGATTTGAATGAAAATAGTATCTATCAATTTAAGAGGTTTATTTTCCGCGTCTAAAGACACCCAATTATTGCAATTGTTTTTGTTTGAAAACTAATTTTAAACGTAAGTTTTGACAGTTCAACCATCCAAAGCAGGTCTGATTTTTAAAAAATCGCTTATTTTAATTCTAAATTTTTAACATTATTAAAGAACAAAACATCAAGTGTTGGGTGTCTTTAGACGCGGAAAATAAAACTCTTTCAATTGATACCTTTTTCATTCTTATCCGTTGAGATGGGAAGCAGGAATTAAAGAAAAATTAATTTTCCATGTTAAATCCTATGTTCACATCGGCGGCCGGTCACCTGGTATAATGTAATACAGTGAAACCTGTCAAGAAGTGTCGGTATTGACAGGGAAACCGAGATTGAATAAATATCAAACATATAATTTATTCGTAGTTGCAAGTTTCATATTATTATGATCTCCATTATCTTTGTTAATACATTAGTCGCCTCCACCTGCATTAAATTTAGCTCACACTAACATTAAGAACAATAAGGTATTTTTAAGCGTGGCATGCAAGGGGTTAATTACAAATACTTCCTCCGTCCGTGTTTAACAATATAATAAAATAATTTTAGACAAACTAAAATCCAAAAATTATTTGAAGAAACAAAACATGTTCGCAAATTAATGAGCAAATTATTCAAAAATTGAAATTGTGCAAATGAAACTTTTAAACATTACCTAGATATACAATTATAAAATTGTTAAAATTAAAACTTTTTCAAAAAGCAAGGTAGGTAACTCGATCGTTGTTATTACAACGTGATAGGAAATCATATCAACCAAACAGCAGATGCACCGCTTATGAGATGAGGTAAGTTTCCGCCCACTTCTATCGCTATTGATAGTGAAATTCTGAGAAGTGTCAAACTAGACGGTGTCGTTCGGCACAGGTTCAACTGTATTTTAAACATTTTTCGTATTTCAAAATCAATTTTGCTCCAATTTGGCTGAATACTTAATAAATTTTCGCATGATGAAGTTCTAATTATGATCTACATGTATAACGAACAAAGTTGGCCCTCCCCTTGTAAATTTCAATATAAAATTTAGTTGAAATATTCTTATTGCTTGGAAGCTAGAGCTCCGTAAAAATTAAAAGTAAATCCGTCAAAATTTGATTTTTTGTTTGTTACAGTACTCTCCCATACTATGTAGGCGTAGGGTATACAATCAGGGCCGGTATTCTGAACTAGCTCCACTCCAAGTGAGCGGTTTAATTGCGAGTGGAGTGGTAATTTTGTATTCTCATTGATTCTCATGTGCCGCTCCAGCCATATGAGAGTTATATCGCTCCGCTCCTCTAAAAGCGAGGACTTCAGAATACTGGCCCTGGTCTATTCTGTAACTTTAGCAACTTGCTAAAAATGAGCAATATAATATAATAATAACCATGGTTATGCAATTTTGCTCCAATGGGTATTAAGCAAAATTATTATTTAGCAATATTGCTCATTTTTAGCAAGTTGCTAAAGTTACAGAATAGACCCGTGTGTATGGTAAAGTAAAAAATATATCTAAGGTAAAGGTAAATGAGAAGATTTTGAGTTTCACACCAATCGAGTTGCATCGTACTTACTTATTAAGGCAGGTCACTGCAGTGATCAAACACCAATGCAGCTTATACAGAAACAGCCGTATTTATAAAAAACTTAAAACAGTTTTGTAAGCCTGCTTTTTATGAATATCACTGAAATTGTTTTATACAAGTATTTCTTATTAAAATTCTATGTTTTCTTCAACGGATTTGCATAGTGTATCCAGCGATTCCGACAATTAAATCTTTTATTTATTATTTTATTTTTTCTTTTATTATATTTGGCAATCAATGTCTCATCCACTTTTCGTTTCCTAATTGCATTGCAACCGGTATTAAAATTCTTTTAAAATAAATTGTTTTCATATTATACGTAGAAATTGTAAATTTATTGTAAAAAGCTCATATATTTGAACTGCAATTCTTGTCTTACGCTTATGGCTATTGTTAACTTAACCTGGTGATTGATAGGTGTAAGGATGAATAAGTTATATTCTTATATCTTTGGATTGAAAATAATAATCTGAATATGTATATAAAATCAAATGTATAAATTTTCATCGATACACAATACAATATAAAAATGTTCATAAAATAATTATTAATGATTAAATTAAAACATTGCTAATAAATTAATCCCAATGCAAAAGCCGGTCACTCACAAATTGTTGAAGTCAGATTTTGCATTGGGAACTTAATTAACATAAAAAAGTATTATGAATGTTGTGCATTTTGCCCCATCATTTTCTTTCCGCAAAATGCTTCCAAATCAAAAGGTTCGAAATCTTTTAACACTTCAGATTCTTTTTCGTGATAGTAAATAGTAGAATTACCATTATTTCGGCTAATTTCTTGTGTTACTTTATTCCATGAATCATAAACAAATTTTATCAGATCATCATGTTGAGCGCACGTATTTCTTTCTATAGGGGGTATTCTTCCCAGGTTTGTAGGCCTTCTGTTATTACCATTCATAATTCCAGAATTAATTCTCGGAGCACTAAAAATTAACCAATATTCATACAAAAGCACTACTTAATAAATTTATTATTATCAACCTCATTTTTAAGTTGTAACTTAAAATATCATAATTATATTATGTATTTGTTGTATAATATCCAACGTTCTGGTAGAGTTTTTGATCAACACATTATATAGTTTAAATAACGACTAATATTTACAACAATAAAATTTGTTGACAAAAACAGACAAACACTGCAAAATCACTACCAAGCGTTTTAAGGTTCTCTACTTTATCGACAATTTCACGATTTATTTTTGAACTCCCTTACAAACTATACAGGGTGATTTAACAGGTACGGATGAGAATAAATTATTTTCATTTATTATTAATTAAGTTAACATAACTTTTTAGTTTAAATTTAATAATTATTTAAGGTGGCCGATTTCTATGGGGATTATCTACTTAACTAAAATTTATGTAACCCCCACTGCATTTCAATAATACTATCGACAAAGCTAGGAAAATTTTACAGGTTGTTGCTCAAGGCTTCCTGTGTAACATATTGAAATATGAGGCGTATAAGATAATTATTACATTGATAACTCAATAAATACGGCGATGACGCGTATTGCGCATGCGTATGCGAAATCTCATGATTACGAGAAAAATAATACACATAATTGTCTCATATTTCAATATGTTACACGGGAAGCTTTGAGGAACAACCTGTAAAATTTTCGTAGCTTTGGCGATAGTATTATTGAAATGCAGTGGGGGTTACATAAATTCTGGTTAAGTAGATAATCCCCATAGAAATCGGCCACCTTAAAGTAATTAAATGAAAATCTCGAGTTTTGTCTCGTCGCGTCGTATACTACGCATAACGTCTCTAACGTCCGCCATATTGAATTACTAAACGGCAAGGTATAAGGCGTATTTTCGCGAGGCATTTTGGTTAACCAAAAGTAACCGGTTACATTTTATGTCATTTTCGCGACGAACGGTTAGAGGGGAGGTAGTTTTTGGTTAAAAAGTTACCCAACCAAAGTTAACCAAAGACGACCGCTCAAAATCAGTGGTTACTTTTTGCGGTTGCTTTGCTAGTACAAATGTGCGCCACGATTTAAATTTTAAAGTTGGAAGTGGTTCTAAACGTTCTAAAGACGAGGATTTGAGGTTATGTTAAATTAGAAATTGTGGTGGGGGACTAACCAAAGTTGACCAAAAGTAACCGAGCGGTACTAACCGGGATCCTCGCGAAAATACGCTTATAGTAAAATTATTGAGAGAAAAAAGGGCGAAGATTATATGCAGTAACGAAAACTAATACAGGTGGGTTTATCTTGGTGAAATTGAGTGTCAAGCGTTCTCCCTCCACATCTACTGCGCCGGATTTTGGCTAAGCCCTTTTTCTCTCCTTATGCCGTGTCTATTTCAATCACAACCCGTCCGCCATATTGAATATTTTGAAGTTTAAATATCTATCTTATAAAGATATAGATAAAGATAAAGGGGTTGGCTATCTGTATAGTAATCTGTGGTTTTACTTTTGCTGATTAAACGGGGTCCGTTAAGTTGCCCCTCCCCCAGTTAATATTTTTTCTCCAAAAGCTAGCTCCCGAATCCTTATAGCTAGCACCAGCTAGCACCCAAGTATGAAAGCTAGCACCATTATAGTTTTTCCACAAATCGATATTGAAACCGGGGGGGGGGCAACTTAACTCTAGCCCCCCCAGTTATTATTTTTTCTCCAAAAGCTAGCTCCCGAATCCTTATAGCTAGCACCAGCTAGCACCCAAGTATAAAAGCTAGCACCGTTATAGTTTTTCCACAAACCGCAACTGAAACCGGGGGGGGCCAACTTAACGTTAAGTTGGCCCCCCCAGTTAATATTTTTTCTCCAAAAGCTAGCTACCGAATCCTTATAGCTAGCACCAGCTAGCACCCAAGTATAAAAGCTAACACCGTTATAGTTTTTCCACAAATCGATATTGAAACCGATGCTTTCGGTACTGACGGACGCGCATGAATGGATTAACGAGAATCCATTTGTTTATGGGTGCCGACAAACTGCACGAATGTGTAGATAGCGAGTTATTATTGTTGGTAAAATGTTACCTTACTATAGAACTACGGAGGAACATTTGAAGAAGCATTACTTTACAATACTTGGCATAATTCTAGCGCATTTAGTTACTTAAAAAATGAGTTTATCTGAGGTGCATGTCGCTGGCGCCCCCCAAATCGAATTTTGGGGTGAATTTGGTGTCAATCGTTAGAGCTTCGTTAGAGCCTAAATGAGCTTCCATTTTTTTGGTTTGAGCCTCAACCGTCGCGAAGATATTCGCGAAAAAGTTTGGGGGGGCTGTAGACACGTTGGCCCCCCCCCCAAGTCGAATTTTGGGGTGAAAATGGTCAGAGAGGCAAGAGAGGCCATTTCGCCAAGGGCGCAGCAATAGCAAGTTACGTCCCTGCGTCGGGCTTGCTCTTTATCGTAGGTAATAAATCACAACTGTATGAATGCTGTGCTAAACAATACACATAGTATAAATAAATAAATATAAGGTGTCAAAAAATGCTCCCACCGACAATAAACAATAATAATAATGTTTAGTCTTTCTAAAATATTATGATATAATAATAAACAAGTCCACCCGCAACAGTAACTTCTAAAGGTTACCCAAAACTGAATATAAAAGCCGAAATGACACGCCACTAAGCACCAATTAGAAAGAATAAAAAGTACTTACTTCGAGCTCTGGTAAGTTTACAAACTTGTTGGTGTTCCTTTCCAATCAAATGTTGACGTGCGGCTTGGAAAGTGAAGATTGGAGATCTTGTTGCAAATTAACAGATGGCACTTGACCTACGTTACACGAACACTGTTTAAAGGTACTGATTTTGAAGTGGTGATGACGTAAAGCAGGGAATTATATGCAACAACATATCGGTCTTAAGGTAACCCTAACAATCCAACCAATAGAAAACGTTTATTAGCGCTAATCAACATTTTAAATTGGTAATTTACATTTTCTATTGGTTAGTTTGTTAGGGTTACCTTAAGACTGGTCTGTTGTTGCATATAATTTCCTGCTCTAGCTTGATGAGAAATGCATGTAAAATTCAAAGAGCAAACGCATCAATAGAAGGATGCAGATTTTATCCATCTTTTCAATGATCCCGGTTTATAGCTTAGGTTATATTATTTTATTTAATGTTATTTATTTATTAATAGAAAGTACCTGTTTCATGGCGTTGTGCAGTTTACAGTCACCTATTTGATTATTGGTCAGGGGGGATTTGTTTGCCTATGTCATGGAGGGGGGGGGGGCAAACAAAAATTTAACTTTAACGTTTCGAATTGAAATTTTTGCAAGCTGAAGACGTTTTGAAAACCTATCATGATTTACTTACGATCAAACTGGAAGATGCTAATCTCAACATGTTTTCCAAATATTTATTAACTTACTATGTGGGGGAACGTGCGGTATTTCCTCCAAAAGTTTGGGCAAAAGCGTCTGATGTGGATTTCCATTCGACAACCAATTGTTGTGAATCGTTTTATGCCGCGTTTAAACTGAATTTTAATTCTTGTCATCCCAATATTTACTTATTTGTAGATGCTCTTAAAAAAGAACAGCACAAGGTTAATGTTGCTTTGAATAGTTTTTCAAAGCCACCTACCCAAACCAACGATTCCAAAAATAAGCAAAAAATTATTGCTGAACTCCTGCAAAAATACACCCTCAAAGAAATATCGAGGCTGGAATTTGTTAAATCTGTCTCTTTTTACAGTTGCCTTTAATTTTAAGAAAGGTGTTTTTTTTAAATGAAATTTATAATTTTCATCTATTTATTAATTTTCTAAAATTGAGATCTGCGTAATAACTTTAAAAAACAAACACAAACATTTTTTTTAAAAACAGGGATCCCTCGGTAGGTTATTGTTACAATACGACATTTTTTTTTTAAATATCGCAATAACATAAAATTTAGTATAAGTCCCTATACTAAATAAATCCCATTATCCTTCGTGTAAGCGGGGTGTAAACTGCGCTAATACCATACCAACTTTGGGGCAGTTTACATTCGGGATTAGTGTTGCTATTTTTTTTCGGAGGGCAGTTTACATCCGAAAAATTTTACCTGTTTTATGAATTGGGGCAGTTTACATCGACCCACCTGAACCATGGGCTCCCACAGGGGCCGTGCTTGCCCCGCTTCTCTTCAACCTGTATGTGGCTGACCTCCCTGGAACAAGAGCGAAAAAATTCTGCTATGCCGACGACATGGCCCTGGCATTTGGCCACAGAGACCTCTCGATAACAGAAGACGTACTGAGCGAGGACTTAACAACCATGAACGCCTACTTCGCTAATTGGGGACTTAAACGGAATGTATCAAAAACTTAAGCAACATGTTTCCATTTAAACAACAAAATGGCTAACGTTGAACTGAACGTCCAGTTCAATTCCACCCGCCTGAAGCACAACAATTTTCCTAAATATCTTGGCGTTACATTAGACAGAACACTATCGTTTACGAAACATCTTACCAACGTAGCCGCAAAACTCAAGACCAGAAATAATATCATCTCTAAACTTAGCGGTACTTCCTGGGGAGCTACAGTCGATACACTGAGGTGCTCCGTCATGGGCCTGGTCTACTCGACGGCAGAATACTGCTCACCAGTATGGCTGAACAGCCCACACACAAAACTTGTGGATGTTCAATTAAATAACTCGATGCGAATCATCAGTGGAATCATTAAGCCCACTCCTATTCACTGGCTGCCCACACTGAGTAACATCTCCCCTCCCTATCTCCGCCGTTCAAGCGCTCTAGTCAGAGAGTACGATAAAATCCAAAGAAATCCGTCCCTAAAAATCCATGAAGACAACGCTAAACTGGGCCACAGACTGCGCTCCAGAAAGCCGCCCATTCAAACCGCTGAACGATTGCTCGCTAACAACTTCAGCCTGGACCAGGAATAGGAACGAGAATGGCAAGCTGAAGCGCCTCCTGAGATCCGCGACATTCTCCACACCGGACAGACGCCATCTGGTTTCGCCCTGCCACGGAAGCAGACTGGTGGCCTGGTACCCTGGTGCAGACTGAACAGAGTCCGCACGGGCTGTGGCGTGTGTGCTGCTTCCCTGTTTAAATGGGTAAATCCATATCTGCCGCATGCAACTGCGGCGAAGAAAGGCAAACAATGCACCATCTCACCTATAACTGCGAAAGCAGGCCAATGTCAATGTACAGCTGAGGACTTTCTGAGGGCCACCCCAACAGCTGTCACTTGGATCGAGGGTTTAAATATTAATGTGTGATTAATGCTTTGACATAGAGGAGAAGGTCCGAATATGGGCCCCCATTTTGTTTTTTATTAACCATTTTTATATTTTTTGGAAAATAAATCTAAAAATCGGCATGCACCTAGCCTAAAGACTCTTCTAGAATTGTAGAAGCAACAAAGTTTCAAAGAGGCAAAAATTATTGCGATATGAGAGAAAATATAAAATTATGTCAATTTCATATAGGAAGGCAGACTGTGTGAAATATGGGCCCCCATCAAAAATGACACAAAAAGCTAAGAAGTAACAAAATAAACTTTATTTTTAAAAAATGAACTTACATATTAATATATTTTAAATAGAAACGATAAATTATTTGCAAAAATCACAAACATAATTGTCTTTCTCTGCCCCGGGCATTGCTCATGTGCCCACATATTGCACATATGGGCTAGGGCCCATATTCGGACCAGCAAAGGGCTCATATTAGCAGCAAAGCGTCTCATTCAAACAAAATGTTATAAAACCTAGTCAGCTAATAATATACAAAATATTCTTACGCAACTTACCTTTAAATATATATACAAATTTTCATAAACACATTTACCACCATTTGTTGACAACAGAATACAATTTCTATAGCAGACTATTGGTAAAACAGTTGACTATCTAGTAAGTGTATTTTCAGCTAGTTTACATAGATCTCACTTGATGTCCTTCTGAAATTTTGAGGGAGCCCATATTAAATGCAGGGCCCATATTCGGACCTTCTCCTCTATAGTTACTTCTGTTTTCTTTTTTCTGTATATGCCATACGATAAATAAATAAATCTATTGTCTGACGAGAGGTTTTTTAAATTTTTTCGTTGGCAATTTTTTATAAATTATTAAACACTAATTTTTCTTTTGAAATTGCATGCTAAAGTTTGAAATACTACAATTGTTTTATTTTTGAAAAGAACAAAAATTCTCTCTGCCACACAATTACTACTACATTATTTTACAAGATTATTTTTTATTGCTGCGGATTGGATAATTTTTGGTAAAGCTATGATGTCGACCAGGAGCCATGGTTTTCTCAGCAGTCTATTTATACCCGTAAAAAATAATGTTTTAATATTAAAAATAAAAATGTTTTATTTTTTCTTATAGTTGAAAAGTTAATTCAAAATGTGAAATTAACAATTTAACTTTTGTTTCACAATATAACCTTTATAATAATTTTTCAAATTCAGTTTTCAGTGCGTGCAGGGGTATGTGGCCCCATAATAGATATTTGCAAGTTAGCCACAATCAGACACAATGTACAAGCAAAAATGCTCGATTTGTTTTCATATTAGCTACTTGAAACTGTCAAAGTTGAATTGACACTGTTGTCATTTGTCAATGTCAACGTGAAAAACTAACGGATTGAATAATATCTTTATCTAATTTCGAAGCTAATCAGGTTTATTCTGTAACTTTAGCAACTTGCTAAAAATGCTAATTATTGCTAATAACCATGGTTATGCAATTTTGCTCCAATACCAATAGATATTAAGCAAAATTATTATTTAGCAATATTGCTCATTTTTAGCAAGTTGCTAAAGTGACAGAATAGATCCGTAAGTGCCATTTTAAAGTTGCTTGTCGGATTACCTTGTTAATTACTTATTAGTTATTATGTACCGTGATTATGACGCACGTTCAACCTTAGTTTAGCCTATTCAGGATAATATCCCGTTCAGGACCAAACAGAACAAAAATATAATTCTGAAACTATAACCAGAAATTTTCTGTAATGTTTAATTTATTCTTTAGATTGATAAATAATTCAAAAAATATAATGCAATAGAACATTTTCCAAATTGTCGTTTTGCTTGTATTGCAAGACAAGTATTGGACAATGTTGAACAATAGTTAATTACAAGTTAATGTTTTTATCAGCTTTTCGATTGTATCAACACGATTTTCTAATTCATTATTTTTCATTTTCAGTTCATCTCGTTCAGCACGCATTTTTCTAACCAGTTGCTTTAGTATTTCATTTTGATCGATTGATATCTTATGAGAAAATATGTTACAATAAGGCTTGAGTTCTGGACATTCATTAAACTGTTTTATTAGTATTTCCAATTTTTGATTTTCAGGAATTACATTATCAGTTTTCGAAATTAATATTTTATTTTTAACGAGTTCATCGTTTTTAATTTGACATATTTTATTTACTTCTTCTTGATTTTGTTTAATTTGATTAGAAATTTTCTTGTCATATTCACAAATTTCTGTTTTCAAGTTATTATTTTCTACTTTAAGTTCTTGGCATATATTTTGTTGCGTTAAGTGGTTTTTCTTCAAATGTTCAATATCTGTATTTAAATTTAAATTTGTGGTTCGGAGTTTTTTAAATTCGTTCTCATAAAAGCATGTTTTCGTGATGTATTTGCAATCTAATTTTCGAATTTTATTTTGTAACGATAAATTTTCTTTGAATATTGTATCAGCGTTATGTTTAGCTTTCTGTACCTTAAATATTAAATATACGTAATTAATTTGTAATAATACCACTTTCAAAAGCAATATATTATTACGAATTCAAAACATTAGAATAAAAAATATCTGAAATGCAGCATAAAATGAAATACTTTTTCTTTTTTTCTTTAATTTTTTGAACAAAATATCAAATGTTGGGTATCTTTAGAGATGCGAAGGAAAATCTCTTTAAAGATACCTTTTTGATTCTTACCGTTATAATAGGAAGCAGGTATTTTAAAAAATCAATTTTTATGTAATTTCCCTATAATCGGGTATCGGGTCGGTCACCCGGTATGTAACAAAAAAATATCTGAATGACTTGAGACTAAAGTTGTACGGTTTTTGATTAAATTAAAATTAATTCTGCATCTTCTTCTTAGTCGTATATGTTTCTTAACAGAAGCGTCATGACTCATGACCTTCTAACAAAGGCTTTCACGGCAGATTATACCTCTGCGGTTTGCCATTGCCTTTCAGAGGGTGAGACGGCCAGAATAAGATTCATACTTCGCCCGAAGTCGAACCGGGTTCTCAGCTTTAGTAGTGAGTGCGTTTAATAACTTGCCTAATAACAGTCTTTAAAATTAATTTTATCCGTAACATTTTTTCTTTAAGGGTAGGGTTTCACACTCGTATGCAAAACTAGGAAAGTGATGCATTTGAAAACGGCTTGACGGATTGATTTGAAATTTTGGAAACATATACAAAACACATTTAGGCACAAAATGACATATTTTATATCTTAGAATTTTTAAAACGACATATTGTTTGTCGAGATATCTAGTTTTTAATTTATTTTATTCAAATCAAAATAATGCATAGTTGATAATGATTGACGTGATAAACAAAAAAAAATTAAAAACTAAAAGTTTGTTCTTAATTACAAAGTAAAAAATTTGGAAAGTAACCCACGTAAAAATGGCTTACCCGATTGATCTCAAATTTGAGGGTAACATTTATGGAGCAAAGGTCTATAAAATGACATATTTTTTAAAATGATATTGTTTTAAATAATATAGGGCCGATTTCATAATACTTTTAACGAGCCGTTAAAAATAAAAATAGATTTCTATTGGCTTGTTAGAGTGAACGGACGTTTTCTATTGGATAACAAGGATCTTTTAGTTAAGTGTCCATTAACGTTTTGATTATGAAATCGGAAATATATTATTTAAAACAATATCATTTTAAAAAATATGTCATTTCATAGACCTTTGCTCCATAAATGTTACCCTCAAATTTGAGATCAATCGGGTAAGCCATTTTTACGTGGGTTACTTTCCAAATTTTTTACTTTGTAATTAAGAACAAACTTTTAGTTTTTAATTTTTGTTTGTTTATCACGTCAATCATTATCAACTATGCATTATTTTGATTTGAATAAAATAAATTAGAAACTAGATATCTCGACAAACAATATGTTGTTTTTAAAAATTCTAAGATATAAAATATGTCATTTTGTGCCTAAATGTGTTTTGTATATGTTCCCAAAATTTCAAGTCAATCCGTCAAGCCGTTTTCAAATGCATTACTTTCCTAGTTTTGCATGTGTGAAACCCTAGCCTTAAGTCAGTTATAAATAAACGACAAAAGTAAGGAATTCGTTAATGCAATTTGTTAAGAGGAACGCAGCAACGGGTATCGTCTGCATATCATCCCCAAGGTAATGGACTTGTAGAACGACAAAATAGAACTATAAAAAAATAAGCTTAACAGCATGTACAGAAGAGAACGTAAATAAATGGTCAGATACATCAATCCCTATATAAAAATATCCATAGGGAAGTTTTACCCCTGGAGGGTGAAATATACACCCCCTAATTATTTTAGGGAAAAACTGTAAATAGCTTTTTGTAGAAGAAAAAACTGTATCTGTATATTATGCTAATGTTTGCAATTTGCTTTTCGTTTAAGTTTAACTAAATCTGCTATTTGAACAGAAATTAATGATTCTTTAGAATTGTTGAAATTAATAAGAATATTATTTTAAAAAATTGAATTCGGTTTCTGCAATTTCACAGCATAAAACACATTTTACATCATAAATATCAAATAATAGCACAAGAAAATATTATTTCATATCATCCACCAATTGCGTAGAAATTAAAATGTAGAAATTAGTCAAAGGTACAACACAATTTCCTACGTATCATCGGTAGGTACATAAAATATTGATTTAATTCAACTAGGTTAGCAAATGAGATTTAAAAACAAATTATTTGAAAGTAATTTTCTTTGACTGAACAGGCATCTTAAATTACTTTGCATATTTTAAGAAAAAAACATTTCATTAAATGAAGCCTAACTACTTTATTAAATAAATATTAATACATACCGATTCATTATTATTGATTTGACGTTGTTCTAGTAGTTCTATATTCCTTTTATAATTATCATTTTCTTGTTGTAATAGATTATTATAAAAGTGATGCAATTGATTATACTTTTTTGTAAGATTGCTATAAGTTACTTCAATCTGCAGTTGAAATTTCTGTTTTGCATTTTCTAAATCTTGTGTTAAAGATATCACCTTATCTTGAAGAATCTTGTTCGCATTAATTCGTAAATGTTCCTTTTCTTCTAAAGCTTTTTGTGAATTTAAAAACTGCGATGTTAATTCCTCAATTTTCTTTGCTTTACATTTCAATATTTCTCTTAGAATTTTATTTTCTTTGTTACATCTACAGTGCGTATTCCAAAACATAAAAATTTAATTTACATTAAAAATTTAAATTTAATTTAATTTAATATTATAATCAAAAATTGAATGATAAATGCTATAGATATATCCTGGTCGTAGACACGAATTAAATAAGAATTGTATGTATGTCGGCGTCAAATATTGTAATGCGTCGTTTTATGAAACTTATCGCTATTGCATGTAACGCCGGCAAGCAGTGTTGACGGCATTTCATGTAACAACATAGTCGAAATTCGATGATATGTTATGTAAAGTCGTTCTCATTCTACGTTATTTTATTTGCCGGAAAATAATGAAACAAACTTAGAGGTCATGTTGTGTATTTTCTTTCAACAGTTTTTTTAGTAATTCAGTAATTCGTATTTAAATAATTATTATTAGTATCTACTTTATGGGATGATCGATCGCTAGCGCTTTACTAGAATGATAGTACGATAACTTAAAATTTCCGATTATGAGATAAATTGAAATTATGTATCTCTGACGGGTTCTCTAGCTGGTAAAAGAGTCAGATAATGTAATTTCCTAATAGAAGCTATGATTAAGGCAGTCTTCTGGTTTAGAAGCATAAATTTTGGGCGATTTGTCGAACTTAATAAAAACAAAACAAAAAATATTGTTTTCGTTATTCCGGAGGTAAAACTAACCTTTTCATCAACAATTTCAGGTACGATAAGTACCTGTTTTCGTATATGGCAGAATAACGAAAAGCGCTTTACATTACGCAGCCGTAAACCTTCTTTTTCACATCGGGGGCATTCGGGTGCCTCGTGCTCCGCTAACGCTACGCCCTCGGCACCCACCCGCGCCCCTCGAACGAAAAATCTCGTTTTACGTCCTTGTAATGAAAAGTACTATATAGCATTATTTTGAGAATATAATATGAAACAATTTTTGAAAACAAAAAACGAGAATTAAATAAGTCATAACTTATAAGCTGGTAATGTTGCTGGTTGACACGATTGCAACCCTTTGGGTCATTACAAACAAAATTTAAAAAAAGATTCTTAATTAGTAAGAATGTCGTTATAACCTACCAAGAGGAAACGGAAAATCTCTTTTTTGCAAAATGGCGGCTGTCTGAAGAAAAAATTCATTTTTCGATACTTTTTCTCATAATTTTTAATTTTTTAAAATAGTAAAACAAATAATTTTGATACAAAAGTGGTAGGGGCAATAGACAGTTGTATATTAATGGTTGGTACAAAATTTAAAATAAATCAGTGAAATATAACTTGATATAATATCATCTCAACCATGTTGAAAAATGTAAAAATTTCATAAAATACATAATATTTGCAACGCCCTTCGGTAAGTTACTTACTTCTAGGTTCAGTTGCTGTGTCACTAAAATAGCTAAACTCTGTAAATTATTGGAATTTTAAAATTTTCTCTCGAGAATATATTATATTATATTATATTATATACAAGAAACAAAGAATTACATTTTTTTTTAATTTTAAACCAGAAGACTGCCTTAAAACGATGTCCTACTGTTTCAATTTTAAAATTGATTACCATTTCTAGTCGACTACTGAGACATGTCGAAAATTATTATTTCTTTTCCTATAAAATTCATCAGTTCGGAATCTAAAACTTGGTATAATACGAAGACATTTGAATATGTCCCAATTTTATAACAGATCTGATCTAAAAAATTTAAGTTGTCCTTATTTTTGATTTTGTCTCGGTATTTTACTGTAAATGTTGTCCTTGTATTTCACTAGAAATTAATATTTTTCTCTAATAAGTTAAAATTAATAAAATCAAATTCTGCAATACTCAGACAACTTCAACAAAAAAAATAATTAACTTCAAAATACTATTAAAATTCCAAGTTCAATAGTAGACTTTAGCTAACATTTGTAAAAACCTATGACCGACAGGGAAAAGACCCCCCAGATGACCTCCCAAGAGATGGGCTCATAGTTGGTTTTCGTCATGCGTGGTGTAACGACGCCGACGCAAGACTATAGTGAAAGTGGAAGAAAAAATTAAAAGTTTAAATGAAAATATGAAAATCATCACGGGTTAAAAATACTCTTTAATTATGTTTTTTTTTATCTGCATATTAAACACCTGCTGGTATAATAAATATTCTTGTATAACTTAAATTAAAAGAATTTAAATAAAAACTCATTACATTATTTCCGGATATTAAGGATATTAAAAATATCCCTTCAAAATATTATGGTTAGGAATTTCTTACAAAGTTTATTATGTAAAATTACAGGATGTGTGCAAAGTTTCAGCCTCTCAAATTAATTATTATATTGACTTTAGAAAGAGAAAACAGTTTTTTACATTTTTATTCATTTATTTGTACCTACTAAAAGATATCCGACAAATCTAAAAAAATTCAAGTTTAAAAAATATCATAAAAAACATAAAAAATTAATTTTGTGGAATTGCTTCATAATTAAATTCAACGAAATAATAAATTGAAGAACTCTTAAAAAATTATTTAATTTAAAAGGGACTTTTAAATTTTGATGCAAAAACATGTTTCAACTGATGACGCGCCCTAAAATATTAATCTTTTCTACAAATCTTTTCATCAATATAGAATTCTAATAATTTATAAAAGTCATATGAATAAACGATAACTACGAGTAAGTTAGGCAACGAGGAATTTTGAACTTTCAAAGTTAAATATTTTTAAAAATATTCAATATATTCAAATATGAATAGGTATCTTTTTGGAATATACTTGTAAATATTCAACATTGGAAGCTCAAGCTTCCTCATTGCCTAAATTAGTTATAGTTTATTCATATGACTTTTATAATTTATTAGAATTCTGTATTGGTGAAAAGATTAATATTTTAGGACGCCGCCATCTGTTAAAACATGTTTTTGCATCAAAATTTAAAGGACCCTCTTAACCATGTTAGAATTTTTTGGCTACTCTACGAAAATTTGACATAATTCTACTGTGGAATCTCTACAAATTAAAAAATAATAATCACAAAATTCCACCTGCAACACTTTATTGAAATTATTAACAGTAACGCGTAGTTGAATCACTTTATCTGTTCTCAAAATTTCATAATTTTTTTTAATTTGTAGGGGTTCTAAAACAGAATTATGTCAAATTTTCGTAGAGTAGTCGGAAAATTCCAACATGGTTAAATAATTTTTTTTAAAGTTGATCAATTCTTATTTCGTTGAATTTAATGGCGAAGGAATTTCACAAAATTGCTTTAAGTTTCTTAGAATAGTTTTGATTCTTCTGAATTATTTTTTATATCTTCTAGTTTCTAGTTATTACAAGAAAAATGAAGAAATGTAAAATAAACAGTTTTTTCCTTCTAAAGTCAACGGGAATTAATTTGAAAGGCTGAAATTTTGCACACAATGGGGCATTTTTAATACAAAAGTATTAGGGCATTCCCTCCGATGTTAAACGGAACAAAACATTTTGCTGCATATTTTTAAAACGTTTTTGTAATACAACTACAAGAAAATATTTTTTAATTAAAATACTTTTGTTAAATGCTTTTAAAAAAAGGTACCTACTGAGAAAAATTAAATCAAGATGATCTTTAGTTATGTACTCGTAGTTAGAACAATTTTGGTCATTAGTTACATTAACTTTTTAAAGTTAAAATAATAAGTAATTCGAATTATGTGTTACTTCTCTCCTTGTTGCTTGTTAAATATATTTATCAGAGTAGTTAAAATTTTACAAGATGAGATTAGGAAAATTTGTATAGGTTTATTAAAAAACAACTAAAACTATATTACTTTAAATCACTATTTATTAATAACTAAATCAATCAAAAATACAATTAAAATTTATAGGGTGGTTGACATCGACAAAGAAATAATAACAAACATAAAAATAAAATTTCCAATACTACCAGAAAAATCGGGATCTGTCCTAAAATTTCATTATAATATACAAAAGTAAATTTGAAAATTTTGTTCTTTTTGCAAACAGACAGCAACAAGAAATTACATTTTTGTAACCATAAAAATAATAGAGAGCGGTCGGAGCATAACGGGCAAATTCGGGCAAAACGACCAAGAAGAACCATAAAAATAAGATTTCTAAATGAATTTGTTCAATAAAATCAGTTTCAGGATGGAGATTCTTGTAGTCTTTTTGTTTTTCTTCGTCGGTGTCAACCAAAGAACACATAACATTTTTTACTTTTTAATAACTGTTGAACAAAGTTTTTAAAAGTTGGTAAATTTAAATTATTTAGAAATGCATTTATAATATAAAAAATAATTATAGACATTTTAAAATAAAATAAAAATAAAATAAAAATATAATATTTGAAAATCTGAATACTTACCTTATGTTTCTTCAATTTTTTGTATTTTAAATCGAACCAACTTTTTATAATTAATTGAATCGTGGCTGAGATAGTGTAACTTAACAGTTAGATAATAATTCATAATCTTAGACTAACTAAAAATGCACTAAAACACTTTTAGAACTATTATAAATATAGTTCTCATAGTATAAAATATAATAAAAATATAATAACTTATTCACAAACGTTTATATTATTGTATTTTAATTTATTGCACATATTCACGGTTGTTGATTATGTTCCATTATTTGATGCACAATCATAAATAAAAGTAATATTCGTTTATACTCGGTAAATTCTTTCAACTTCTGTTGTCACCGCGTATTATTATTTAAGAGTACAAGTTATATTTCTTTTGTAATTCAAAAAATATGTGCATTTTTTCTTTTAAAGGTACCTACTAACTTGTAATAGTACTTTTCATCACGAGGACGTAAAACGAGATTTTTCGTTCGAGGGGCGCCCGAACGCCCCCGAGGTGAAAAAGAAGTTTTACGGCTGCGTGATGTAAAGCGCTTTTCGTTATTCCGCCATATACGAAAACAGGTACTTATCGTACCTGAAATTGTTGACGAAAAGGTTACTTTTACGTCCGGAATAACGAAAAAATATTTTTCTGAGTGTATACAAGGAATAACAAGAAATGTTAACATAATTGAAAATTGTAGCTAATTATTTTTTAAGATTTATTTCCATTATTTATAGTAATAATATAAAGCAAAATTCAGCTAGATTTTATTAAAGTTGAAATGACCGGGATAATTATCTAATTTATAAATTACCTATCAATATCAGTATGCTTTATGCTAAGAAGATTTAAATTATACTTATAATCTCTTTCGAGAGAAACAATGTCTTGTGATAATTTAGAAGATATTGAATTCATATTTATTGCACTAACCATTTAAATTTATTTTCTGGTTTGACAGGTGCTATCTATTTATGTTTTCGAATAACACACAAGGCGATTATAAAATTCTCGATTCAATTTAATGATTTTTTTTTGTGCTGCATGCATTTGAAATATTAACTTCAGAAGAGAGAATATCCGTGATTAGTGGCCTTTGAAATTCTCCAAACCGTTCTCCAAAAAACAATAACATATTATCTCACCTGAATGATGTACCCGGTACCTTGGCATAATTTTTAAACTGATTTAATTTTTAATTATTTTAATTTTTAAAGAAAACGCATTGAAAATAAGCCTCGGCTGGCCCTCTCTTAAGTCATTCGGTCAATGAATAAGGAGATATTGAGATGTGTAAAATAACTTAGTTCTGTAACGAAGTTTTTCAATTTGTAACGAATTTTTGCAATTTGTTACGTGGTTCTAATTTTCATATCATTTCACAATATTTCTAAATACAGGCCATGCATTTATTTAAATGCAATCGTTAAATTTGATGCATTTTGTTAAGCAGATGGTGGCGTGAACCGTGAGCGTTTGAATTTATATGAACATTTGTAGCGTAGCAAGACATTTAGTCTTGAGCGAGGGGTCTTGCGAGCTCAACCAGAGCGAACGTACGCTGTTTTTACTACGATTTAGTTTTGTGCCTGTTAGTGCGGGGACAAGTATTTTTGCTCCAGCGTAACTATTCATTGGTGAGCTATCGTATGAAGCAGTAGTATAGTATCATGTGGTGTTTCTGGCTCTTGTTTGCAAACATCTGGAACACTGGACACTGGTCCAGTTTCCAACTACAGATCTGCAAGCAGTGTTCAGTGTCGCGAATATTAAATAGAGAAAGGATCTTCCGGATCTTCTTCCTGAACATGTATTAGATGCGAGATTTATTATCGCTTTTACACCAGATCCTTTGTAGGCAGTTTTGGTAGTCGTTTGGTACCTGCTGTTTGCTTTGGGATCAGTATGCGTCCACACACACTACGACAGATGGCGTCAGATGACCGGGGGTTGTCAACAAATCATCCCTCTGCAAACACGACCCCTAATGGGAGAGTCGACCCCTACAGAGATCAGGATCTGCAACAATCCGGAGAGAACCTCTCCAGTTTGTTTTGCCACGATGGTAATTAGACTAGCCATATTTATGCGAAGGCACGGGTCAATGGGTTACTGAAAAAAAGACAGGTAGCTTGGGAAAACTAAAAAAAAAACGCAAATAGAATCAAATGCTATAATTGAACACACAGAACTTGAGAGATGTATCAACAGTTTCAACAATTGCAATGTAAATTACTGTTGCAACAATGCACACAGTAGCAACTGAAAAATTACGGTCACAATCAAAAAGTGCACTCAGCTTAAATTTAACAAGTAACAAAACACACAGTAACCGCTATGGGCTACCAGTAATTCTCAGGTGTTAGGTATAAAGGGGTTAAGTCATAAAACGTAGTTTTGAGATAATGAAGAAAGAAATTTGTAATGCAAATTGTAAATCGGGTAATTAATAAGTCATAAGTCAACGTACGCCTTTTATACCGAATGGAATATGTAGCGGAATACGGAATATATAGTGGTCTCAGAAGCATAAGTCAACTAACGCCCTTTATACGGAACGGCATACAATTATTTTTGATTTAATATTTTTATTTTCAGACCATTACTGCGCTAATAAAATAAAATTTACTAAAAAATTTATATCAGTCGAAAGAGCATTCAAAATAGATTTCATTCCAGCAATAAAAAAATTTTTCATTTTCTGACTTAATCCCTTTATACCTAACACCTGAGAATTAATATACAAAAGCCAAATAAATGTACATCGGTCAGACGAGCAAGATAGAATAAAATTTACTTACATAAACGTTTCATAAGTTTACAAACTTAGATGTTGACAAACGCATCTTCCTACTCGACATTGACCACTGGCTTGAAAGTTGGAATCTGTAACTTGTTAAATCACACAAGAAAACACTCGATTGCTATAATCGCGAACACTGAACATTCTGCTTGCAGATTTGTAGCTGGAACCTGGACCAGTGAGAGATGGTGTAGAGATGTCAACAAGACGGAACCTTCCAAACGATGGAAAGAATTTCTCAAGTGCTCATCCATCCAAAAACAATAACAATAGGATGTAGCCAACTTGAAAAAATCCAAAATGGTCGCACTACTTGCACACCAACAAGAAAAAAAACTGTAATCGATTCCTGCACATTTGAGTTACCTATCTACTGTCAGATGTTATACAGTAGCACCAAAAACATAGCCAGAGCCGGAAAACCATATTACGAACTAAACTGGCCGATCAACCAGTCGTTTAACAAAAACACACTCCAAAACGGCACTCAGAAACTGTCGCAACAAAAATATCGACCGCTCGGTTCTTAGGTACTCAGGTAACTGTCCTAAATATAAAAAATTTTACGCCGGAAATGTTCCTATCAAATTCGAACGTTCACAGTTCACGACCATCTGCCTAACAAAATGCATAAAATGTGCGATTGCATTTAAAATAAATGCATGGGCGTACTCAGAAATATTGCGAAATGATATGAAAAGGAAACCAAAGTAAGAATTAATAAAAATTCGTTACAGGGTACCTTTCCAACTTTTAACGTTATGGATTTATGTGATTGATAGCTCGTTTGCATTGTACCGCAAAACCAGGGTGCATCTGATGAGACTATGACGTTTGGCTAAAGTCGAAATCAGCTGATAATGCAATGAGGTTTTTTTAGGTCGGTGTTCTCGAGTTCTTTCGCATTTCATGCGTTTTTTGTTGGTGAGGTCTGGTTTATCTTGACTAATTAAACTTTGTCATTTGTGTGTGTTGGTCCATTGTAATGATGGTGTTGTGTGTCTCTAAAGAGATCTTCTTCCTGGATTGAATAGAGTGTGTTCATGTATGTAATCATAACAAGTTACAGATTTCATCTTTGAAAATTCTGTTTGTCTTAACTTCGACTAAATGTTGCTCTCCTAATTTCTAAACGTTCTTTTGACCATGTTTGCAATACGGTCGGTATTTGTATCTACTATAGTATTAATGTTCCTTTCTTGATAATGTGTTTTCGCTCAATATCGAAAATTATGCTCCCGAGTCTACAAGCATTTCCGCTCAGCAACACCTTCGTAGTAACATAATTATTTCTCTTTTTTTAAACTAATATTAATCACATTGAGGGTGTCTAGATGCAGCTCACCATCTTCTTGATCTTGAACGTTATTACTACAGATGAGATTTTTATGTCATATAGTATATTCAAAAAATGGTACCGTAGAAAGGTACCAAAAAAGCTATTTTAGGTTGGAATTGTAAAGTTTTATGTAACGAAACCCACGAATTAGGAATTAAAATATTAAAGGCCTTATTATTAAAAAATTTATTAAAAGTAATAAAACATTTTAGCAAATATTGTTATTTGAAGTATTACAGTTGCTGCACATTTTTTCAATATTTTCATTGGCAGCTTTTGTTTTTTGTCAGTTACAATGTTACAATGCTGTTGTTTTGTACATTGAAAATGAATCTCTACATCGCATGATGTTAGAAGTTAGAGGTAAGTATATAAGTATTTATACAAAACTGCTTCCAAAGTAGAAATATTTTGTAAAATTATATTTTGACCATTGCCAGTAAAAATATCAAACAAATTTTTAACAGTTACATAATATCCCGGATTGCGTCCGTTCGTTTGAATAAAAATTAGGTCCGATTGTAAAATTCTTTTGCTTTAATAATTGATTTGGTCGATTTGCCATCCATTTTCATAATAACCGTTTTAATACTATCGAAATTTTCACAATAAAAAATTGCTGCAGTTAACCATGTGCCTAACGCAGTGGTTCTCAACCTTTTTACGACGCGACCTCCAAATTTTCTTGCTTATTTTCTGCGACCCCAACAATGTCAGTAATCATAGGCGCAACTAGGGTCAAACGTTTGGGGGAGCTAAAAAAATGTTTTTAAACAATTTTTTAAGAGGGGGGGGGGGTAAAAATAACGAAAAATTGCGCCGCAGGCAAAAATTTTTTATTTTTAAGGTCAAGTGAGCTTAGATTTGAAGTTAGAAAATATAAAAAGATGTTTTTGTACTAATTTTTGGGATTTCAGAGGCAGAAAACTATTTTTTGAAAAATAATAAGATTCTCGAAAGCCTGGCCTTCGACGCTAACCTCATCGTTTGCTAATCAATTCAAATTTCTTTCACCACTAAACTGAAATATCATAATAACAAAAATAATTTTTGCACATACAGGGTGTCCCAGACCTGAACGTCATCCCTTGGAGGGATGATAGGCCAGCTCATGACTGACCAGAATATCGAAATATACCCTTATTAAAATATGGTTAGTTTTCGAGATATTGGCACTTTTATAAATTTTGTAAAAACCGACACATTAAATCAGTTATTGACACAGGTACGAAATTTCATATTATAACAATATAATTTTGGTTAAGTAACCTGAATAGCCCTGCTATTGATCACAGATTATAACAGAACTAATAGTGCCATACTTTGTGAAAAAAAAAATGTTTTTGCGAGATTCAAAATTTTTTTAAATTTTATTTGCTAACTTCGACTCTTCATACTGTAAAAAAAATTGTACTACACTAACCTGGCATGTTATTTTAAAAAATTGCTCATTTAGTGTAGTTTTCAAAATGGTATAACATTTGCTATAATACAACTTTAGAAAAAAAGATATAGCTATTTTACTGAAAAATGAGCTCATTGAGAAATTATTACAATAATCAGGAATTCAAATAAAAATAATATTTTTAGATTAAAGTGACAGGTATTTACTTAAAACTAAACAAAACACTAACAAAACGATACACTAACAAAACAAAACATCCATAAAAATCAAAGAATGTGATTTTGTGTTTGCTGTGCATCGATTCGCTTTCGTATTGTTCTTCAAGTCGTATTAACAGTTTTTGCTTTGTTTTTTGGACTTATGTATTGCCTAATGATTTGGACTTATTGTATTGGAGATAATAACGAACATAGCCCCATAGATGTAATGCATTTTGCGTATTCCTGGACATTTTACTGATATAGCATAATGAGTAAGTTATTGATTGAATTTCAAAGGTGTAATACTAACGCAGAGTTTACAAGAAGACCAGGTCAGTGCGTTATTATCTCCAATACAATAAGTCCAAATCACTAGGCAATACATAAGCCCGAAAAACAAAGCAACAACCGTTAGTACGACTAGCAGAACAATACGAAGGCGAATCGATGCATAGCAAACACAAAATTACATTCTTTGATTTTTATTGATGTTTTGTTTTGTTAGTGTATCGTTTTGTTAGTGTTTTGTTTAGTTTTAAGTAAATACCTGTCACTTTAATCTAAAAATTTTATTTTTACTTGAATTCCTGATTATTGTAATAATTTTACAATGAGCTCATTTTTCAGTAAAATAGCTATATCTTTTTTTCTAAAGGATTATTATAGCAAATGTTATACCATTTTGAAAACTACACTAAATGAGTAATTTTTTAAAATAACTTGCCAGGTTAGTGTAGTACAATTTTTTTACAGTATAAAGAGTCGAAGTTAGCAAATAAAATAAAAAAAATTTTGAGTCTCGCAAAAACATTTTTTTTTTCAAAAAGTATATCAATATTAGTTCTGTTTTAATCTGTGATCAATACCAGGACTATTCAGCGTTACTTAACTAAAATTAGAATCTTATAATATGAAATTTCGTACCTGTGGCACACAATAACTGATTTAATGTGTCGATTTTTACAAAATTCATAAAAGTGTCAATATCTCGAAAACTAACGATATTTTAATAAGGGTATATTTCGATATTCTGGTCAGTCATGAGCTGGCCTATCATCCCTCCAAGGGATGACGTTCAGGTCTGGGACACCCTGTATATAGCATATTCGGTAATTAAAATTTGTTAATATTTATTTATTTTCAAAACTTACCACACTATTACGTCTAACATTTCTTAAGAAATCAACTAAGTGTGTGGATTGCCAACTCAAAAATAAAATTTCTGTGGAAATTCAGTGTTTACTAAAGGCCAGTTGTATAAAAGAGAGTTAACTCTGGGATCAGCTGATCCTGGTTCAAGAGCTGACCCAGGATCAGCGCAAGGTAGATAGATTTACTTGATAGGTTTATTTATAATCTATTTACCTTGCGTCGATCCTGCTTTGCTTTGATCCTTGGTTTAACCCTGATCCGAGGATGATCTTCTTTTATACAACTGGCCCTAAGAGGCTAAGGGTTGCGAATATTAAGTTTTCGATTTTTCATAATATCGTCATTAAAAACTAATAATTTTTGGGATATTTTGGGGGAGCTAACTTGAATTTTGGGGGGCATATCAATCCTATATTCAATTGTTTGAGCAACAAAGTAACCTTCAGTGTTTTTTAATTTAAGAATTTTAATTCAGATTACTAATTTCCAATTCAAATTCAAAACTAATTTTGGAAAGAAATCGCTAAATTTCCTGCCACCCCCTAAAATTGATCCGCGACCCCCAAGGGGGTCGCGACCCCCAGGTTGAGAATCGCTGCCCTAACGTATTAAATTTGGTTCGGGGGGGAGCGGAATAAATGGTTTGTACCTGGCTTTGACGTCGCCGTTAGAAAGGATTTAGAATCCTTCCTTGCTTCTGTAGTGGACTGTATGTTGGTTTGCGTGGAATATGGGATTTTGTTGCCCAGTATTACCTTTATTATTATGCACTAAAGGGTTAGGTTATTAAGCATAACAATAATCTTTGCTGAATAAACATGTATTTATTTATTTTGAGTACATACATGAGAGGCGGTCGGAGCTTAGCTGTCACGCGAGTTGACTATGAACGCTAAATACCCGGTTCGAATCCGAGTAAAGTAAGAACTTTATTCTGACCGTCTCCCCTCGGAAGGCAATGGCAAACCACCGAGAGTAATATGCCAAGAAAAATCCTTAAAATGTTAATGATCTAAATAAGTCCAAAATTGATCTGTGGACTAAGGGGAAGGCAAACCACCACCTAACATTAACATTTCCCTGGTACAGCCTTCTTGGCTAAGTCGGGGGGATCGCCGTACATCCGAAATCGGATAAGCACCTGAAGAAGAAGAAGAAGAAGAAGAAGAAGAGTACATTAAATTTGTCACAGCAGGTCTTCTGCGTGTGAGCTCTTAAGTGTTACTAACTTGAAAAGGGAAGGGCGTGCTCTGCTGGGAACACAAGTCCAACGGAGCACGCTGTAACTAATACACAACCTGTACCGGGCTCGGCCAAGAAGTAATCTGACAAATTCAGAATGGTTTCTGAACAGTACCTCTCTATTCTTTTTTAACGCATGCAATTAGATTATCGACCATTTCATATTCGCCACGTATAAATTCACATACAAGATGAAGGTGAATTAAGTTTGAATAAAAAAACGTTAAAGTTGTTGCACATTTCAGTACATAGGCTGCTGCATCCGAGTACAAAATTTCCAATTTTTCGTATTTTATCCCACATGGCCAAAATCGTGCTACTAATGTATGAATCGTTTTCTCTAAAACTATTGAAGACAGTAAATTGAGACACCTCCATACTATCAGTAGTTTCGTCTACACCAATCCAAACATTGCAATTTCCGATGGCGCTTCGAATATTTTCGATTTAGTAAGTAATTTTTACTCATAGTGATACGATGAGAACGACCTTTTTGCAATATTTTTCCAAAAAGCTTTTAAGTTCTGGACAATCTAATTTTGCCCAGGAAATATTTGCAACTATTAATGCATTGCATAAGTCCATAGAAAACGTATCGTTGCCAGAAAATCCCATGATTGGCGTTTGCCTTACCGAGTTTTATGCATTTTTCCTATGTTTTCAGATGCTTCATGTTGAACAATATGAGATTGTTTGTTACAATTTAAAATTTACCACAAAGTTTTACAAAATAAATCGTCATCGTCCACTGTATAATATATATTTGTTTTTCCAATGATCCATCCTTCCAATTTCAAAGATTTCAAAACCAACCACATTTGAGACGGCAAGGAGCTAATTCCTTACAATAATTTGAGGTTTCATCTGGGTTTTCATTTTCATCTTGGTTTTCTATGTTTTTAGGTAGGTAAGTGAATGGATCCAAGAGGTTTACCGTAGTGAGGCTGATTAAATGATTCAAGTTAGCTCAATGTTTCCACCAAAAGATAATTCCATCGCAGCCCTCTCGTCATTATAATACAACCTGCACTCAATAGTCTCAATAGCCACTACAGAGTGGGAAAGGTAAAATCTGTTAATGCAGGAGAGACATAGTCCGTTCTCCAATTTCCCCAACCGATGAAGAAACTTTCCGAACTCGACATGTCCCGTAAGCAATTGAGTAAGTTTAAAGGTCAGGGGTACATTGATTTTCTGGGATACATCTGGTGAGAAGTGATAGGTAATCCTACCGAACTCGTACGTATCCGATCTCCGTTGCCAAGCTTCAGCGATCTCTATCATGAGAACATCCTTAAGGTATATTATGTACTTATAAATCTGCGGATTAAAAGTTTTTCCACAAAATATTATCTTTTGTCCCTTCTTCAGGGATTTCCAGTCATTCAACCGAACAATTTTCAAATCTAAGGGATGAATCCCAACCAATACCCCTGCACCCATGGAAGATACGGAGACACATCAATCTAAAAATTGTAAGGAGGCAACTGCGAATGCCCAAAATGCATCGTATCTGAATAAAATTTTCATTGCAAACTTCCAAGAACCTTTCTGCTATAAGTTAGGGGGAATATTTGGTCTTCTTATTTTTCCCTAATACTACGACGCGACGCACAGTGCAACGAAATGCCAAAAATCTGGGAAATTTTAATATTTTGCTTGTAAGTTTTACTTAACCCTACACTGCTCGATTTTTTATTTCTACTCAAAAAAAATATGACAGATGTGTTACAAGTCATAGAATGATGGAAAAATATTTAAAAAAATATTATACGGCCCCTTTGTCTGTTTTTTTTGAAATTTTGTTAACAACTTATTATAAACTATTTTTTCCACTACTAGTCATATAGGCTATCATTTTTACTTAGGTATGAAGCTCCAGAAGTGACATGTTATAGACTAGTGGTCAACAATTTTTCCATTATTAACTACTAGTTAATAATGAACAAAATGATATTTTTCGATAATTTGGGGACTATTTTAAAGAAAAATGTTGTTATAAGATGATTTAGAATAATCAAGAGATGCTATTTAATTGTATTTAAACTATTAAAAACGCTTTATTAACAGATTAATTGAATTTTAAAATTTTTATTAAATTCGAATTAATGTGACAGATAGTGACAGCGCCATCTTTTGTTAATTTGACGAACCACGATTTATTTAATTTACTAATAAAATTCAATGCGAAAACACAAAGGATTTTCCGGTAGTAGATTTTCTATTACAAAACAGTTAAAAAAACTCACTAAACGGCTCATAAACTTCAAATTTCAACTTTTAATCACAATTAATTTAAAATTTTCAAGAATGTCAAATCAAGAAAACAAAAGACTGTCATTTGTTTTATAATTTATTTAAAATAAATATTTTAAATTAGAATATTTTGTATTAACAAAAATTAAAAGAATTGTAATAAACCTAGTAGTGGAAAAAATCGTATATATAACCACGGTTGTGAATACCATTATAGCCCCCGCGCCTTATATCGCACCTTCGCACCTCGGAATATAATCTTGGCGCTAGGGCTATAATGCATGTCTTCACAACCTTGGCCTATAATATACTATTAAAGAGTTTAAAAACTCAAACATACAATTTTATTATATTTTATTTCAGAAAAAACATTTTATAACGATAAGACTAAATATGCACAAACATACACTCGCGCCATTATGTGATAGCAACCAACTAAATTTGTTGATTATGGTTATAATTCTGATGCCAGTCTAATTATGTTAACATTATAATATAGCTGGTACCTTACAGATACGATACACACCGATTTTAGCACACTATTATTTGAACATTATATATATTTAATGCATCGATTTCTAATATGTCTCACATATGATACATTGAGCAGTGTAGGGTTAAATAAAGGTTTCTTTTGGTTGGTATTCTATGACAAAAATTAAAATTTTGCATGTGCATTATAACTTATAACTAATAGAGTATTTATTATTTTGGCGTTTTAAATGTATTGTTATATCCAAAAGTCAAATTTGAGGTCCAGGAATAGATTTTTGTAAAAATTTAAACTTGTCAATTATAAGACACAAAATGAGAGCAATTTAAAGAATCAAATGTGATATTATGTTACTTTCAACACATTCTTTTGATACATTTTATTTGATTTTTAATGTTTGTTGTGCTGGTGAAACTAAAAAGGCAGTGAGTTGTTTTATCTGGAACAATTCAAGAAAAGTTGTAATTCAAATAAGTAGCGCCAAGGAGCGGAAACTTACCTTTTGTTATAAATTTGTTTAAACAATGTTGGTACGTTGAGTTTAACGTAACTCAGAACGGGCAAGTCAATTTATTAGCAGATTTTCACCAATCTCGCCAGCGAGCAGTCGAATTTTGCAAAGTTTTTGTAAAATTCCGGTGAATCTTAGTTTGAGGACTTTTGATTATCTCAAAAGCGTATCTACGAATTATTAAAAGTGTTCACAAGTGTTTTGAATTGCGTAATTTTGTAAAAAATTGTATTTTTTACAAGAATTTAGTATCTTCGAGCGATTGTCGACCGTATTGACATCGAAATTTGTTTTACGTGCTACGACACCTGAATTCATTACAAAAGTTTTCTTCGATTTTATTCGCACATCGTCTAATTTTGAGGTTAGCTTGACCACATGTGAGGAGGACATCTGTTTATTGGAAACCTTGGAAATTCGTTGTAACTGACACTGGAGGATAATCTAACAAAGCACTGGAAATATTCCGTTCGAAACTTTGTTTAATTTGATTGGAAAAACAAGAAATTGGTTCAACAGGTGTCACAACTGCTACAGTATTTTTGCCCCTGTGGAGATATCATTTTGGACATGCGCACAAAACGACTACTTGTATGTAATGCAAACACCGAGTGCAACAGAATAAATGAACCTTGTAAGTTTCTGAACATTTATTTTGTTAACAAAATTTGTACAATTTTAATTATTGCTACACAGATTAACACAATAACAGTGTCGAGTAAACGTATAGCTCACGTTTTTGAAGTAAATAATACGCTTTATTTGAAACTGGACATTACACGCAATATTATTTATCACTTGACGCATGTGTCAAAGATTTCCGTAATTGTTCTCATCATTGTTTTTATTCAAGTTAATAAAATACTGTTTAATTTCCATGACCTTTTAATTGACTTTTTGCAATTCACTAACTGTAGAGCTGTGGTTTGGATAAATGCTCTCGGCTATAAAGCCTACCGGGAACTTAAAACGTCATTTGTTTCGGAGGAGATCGACTACCCCAAGTGTCCGATCTAAGGGATTGGGAAGTCTATAAGAATGAAAATTTACAGTTTTATTTTTTCAATAATTGATTGCAGAATTATTAACCTTTTGCTTACAAAATGCTATGAATTAGACCAACGAAACACGACAGTATATTTATATGAATAGTACTTATGTTAACTGCCTGGGCCTTATTTGAAGACGCTTTGTTTTGATTTGGAATAAATAAACAGTTATTTTCAAAGCGACATTTATACTGACTTTTTTCAAAATGTCAAAAATTGTCCAAGATGCAGATTGTTCAGGCGTTATTATTGACTAAATATCTACATTTCCTCCAAATATCTCGTCCCAGTTTATCCCCTTAAAAAGATTGCAAAATTATTTTTAAAAAATGGATTAGGTACCTTAACAGATTATACTTTTTATTTCATTATACAGGGTATCTCCGGATACACTTTACATAACGTAGGTGTTGATAGAGTACACTTTTCTAAGAAAAACATTATAACAAATTTTTTTTTCTGAATTCAAACCTTTGAGAGTTAGGCCTCTTTAAAGCATTTTTTTACATTTCCATACCTTCACATGGCCATAGAACCGAAAATATTGATTTTTCAGTAAAAATACTGCTTAAGAGGAATCCTCCAAGTTGGAAAATATAACTTTCGTAATTCACTGATATTTTGCTTATTAGTCAAAAAAATTGCACAAAAGTATAATATATTTTTTAAAAGAGGACACTTTTAGGCAGGCCGTGTTGTTTTTATTTTATTTAAATTCAAATTTTTTTTTAAAAAAATTTGAATTTAAAAAATATATACTTTCGTGCAAATTTTTGTAGTAATAAGCAAAATATCAGTGAATTACGAAAGTGTGTTTTATTACGAAAGCTCAGTGTGACTTTTCTAGATTTGAATTTAAGACAATCAATATTATAGATAATGCAAAAACAAAGGATAACAGAAAACTTTATGAATTGATTTAGTCCAACTTTAATCGTGCATTTTTTGACAACGAAATTTGTACTTTAAAAGAAATTATTAGAGTGTTTTATTATCATTTAAGCTAAGGGATCGTTGGAAAAAATTAAATTACTGTGAAAATAATATTCCTGATAAGAAATAAATCCTGGCTATTTTATATGGATTTCAATTGGCCTCAATTTATATTAGAAAAAATGGAAAAATCCAAAGAATCGATACTTATAAAAAAAGCAAGGAAACGAAAGCTATTTTCTGATTTATGCAAAAAACAAAAAAGAGTTTGAATATTAAAAAAATAAAGATACGAACGAATTAATGTTTTCTACAGTCGAAAGTCTTTACAGCAGTGGGTTTAATGATATTGCAAATATCATAGTTATAAAGAAAATAAGAAAAATTTGTGAAAACCTGAATATCAGCCCACTTTGGAGTACTCTAAAAAAAGTTTTGTCTATTTATACTTCAATAAATCTTTCCAAGTGGCAATACCAAATTCTCCGGAACTCGGCATAAAAACCAGAACATCAGTTATGGCCATCATATTATAAGATTCAACAACCAAAAAAACAGTGTTATACTCCAAATGACTCGATAAAAGTTACAGAAACGATTGCACAAATTAAATTACAAAATCTTTTTGACCATACTGTAACTAGAATTTTATAGCATGCAAATACAAATAAAAGTGGTGAATTAAATTTAATTAGCAAAGTTGCTTTAGATGGAGCTTCAGGATAAAGTATAATATTATAAACAAATACTTAATAATGAAAATACTAACGATTCTAGCATTTTCATGTTAGCTTTGGTTCCACTAATGAAAATGAAACTGATAATATAATTTGGACAAATATCCGACCTTCCTCAACCTTTCCCTGTAGTCCATTAAAATTTCAATTTACTAAAGAGAGTAAAGAAATCACTAATGAAATGGAATTATTGCAAAATGAAACTGATGCTTTGGTCTTAATAAAATATAATGATGATATCACACTTAGACATGTTATAATATTATTTACTATGATAGATGGTAGATGATAGATGATATGCGCAGCTCTTCCTCCATTAATTTGGAATATCTTCTTTAAATTTATGGATAAGAACCATGGAGTTCCTTTTACATATTAAAATAAATTTTTATAATCTTAAATAGAACAAAAGTATTCCATACTGTAAACTCGAAATTAAAGACTTGTGTGAATAAAGCTTATTTAACTTTCGGAAATACGTTGATAATTCAATCCTAACTTGACAACAATATTTTCGTCCATTGGCAGTTTGTGTAATGGTGTAAGATTGTTTCGGACCACAATTACATTTACTATCAATTTGATAACTAAATTGCGGTTCCAAAACCTTCGTGTATTATAAAATGTGGCAAAATTCAAATTTTATACAATAAAAATGTTCAAATACAAATTAAGACTAACCCTTTGGTGCAAACTGTTCCGAAACCATTAGTGCAGTAATATTAAGACAAATTTTGGCTGTTGACGGAAAAAATTTTTATAAAGCTAATTTTTTCGGTTATATGTACTATGGCACCTCCCGACTTACCTCAGAAAAATCCCCTAAAATTCTCCATGGGGAACATGCCTAAATTTCAAAAAATATCCGCCATTTTGGAAATTCTACAAAATCGCTATAACTTCGGCACTATTGATCGCACTGAGTCGCGGTTTGCGCAGAATCGATGAAAAACAGATAAACAACAATAATAGAAGATGATCCAACAATAAAATTCCAAAAAAAAAAATGTTGAAAATTTTTTAAAAATTAAAATTCGAAATTAAAAAAAAAAATTTTTTAATTTGTGTCAGCTATTCATGTGGGTCTCGCTATTCATTTACACCGAGGATTTCGCTCCAAATCATTAATTGATCTTTTGTATAATTTGGGCCTTCGTGCGTCCTACGGTGAGGTTCTAAAATACGAATCCTCCGTGACCATGAATGTGCCCACCCAAATAGGTAAAGGCGCATTCGTGCAATTTTGTATTTGAAAATGCTGATCACAACACTCGCACCATAGATGGCCATGGAACTTTTCATGTTATGGAAGGTGTGCAGTGTGTGACTCCCGCTTCAGCTCTCCAGACTACACTTCGCGTGCCTCGGCCAAAATCTATTCCACCTGCAAAGGCTGTCGGTATGGTTTTGGGTTTATTCCTATATCAGCATATGAGAAAGTGAAGAAAGCAGGCTTAAAGCGCATTAAAATGGACGATGTGCTGTCTCTGAAATTGAAAACAGAGAGTGCAGATATCGCTCATTGTTTGTATTTGGTGTAGATGGCTGGACCAGTTTGCAAAGTGGGGAAAACCACTGGATGGAGCGGCTTTATGGAGCTCGCTACGGGGAAACAGCAACAATTTGAAACTTCAGCCGTATGGCCTCTGCCTTTTGTGAATCTTGATCCCAGCAATCTCTCCACAATTCACACTTGCCTCCGTTTTGCTGTCGATGAGTGCAGAAAACGCAATATAAAGTGGATTATAACTTTTGACCAACATCTTTTCTTGAAAGCAATAGATATAATATGTGCTGCAGATAGTAGTGACATTGTATCCACCACTGTAGTCCGCTTGGAAGGATTTCATCTCCTGATGAGCTTTATGGGAGCTCTTGGAAAAATCATGTCAGGCAGTGGACTCGAGGAACTTTTGGAGCAAATTTATATGAAAAATTCAATCACACCTATGGTGTATGGACACGCATATTCTCGAGCTCTTCGCGCTCACTCACTCTCCCAGATTGACATAGCCACTGTTCTCTACGGGAGACTATTGGAAGATGGGAGCATGAACTTGAAGGACATCGATGCGTTAAGGACTGCGTACCAACAAATTTGTGATCAGAATGTAGCTTGTGAACATGGTCTTTTAAATAGCATTGAATCAACAATTTCTGCACTCGATGAGAAGATTGAGATACTTTGCGACTCAAGTCGCACTACGAGACTTTGGTTGCAAAATTTCCATCAGATAGAAATCATCCTCGATTTTATTAGAGCTGAGAGGGTAGGAGATTGGCGCCTGCACTTGTACGCCGTTCAATGTATGCTTAGTTACCTCCACGCAGCTGGACATCTACATTACGCAAAAACTGCGCATTTGTACCTGCAAAATATGGTGAAGTTGGAATCAGTCCTCTCGATAGAAAAGTTTGAGCGATTTGTAGAACAGGGATTTTTCACAATTCGCCGGTCAGAGAAATTTTGGTGCGGAGTTTGGTCAGATATGACAATTGAACAGGTGCTCATGCGATCCATGAGAACTACAGGAGGCCTCACACGTGGTCATGGATTGACAAATGCTGTTCTCGCTCGTTGGTTAAGTGCAATTCCAGGCACAATGCACGCAACGAAGGCGATGGGGAAGTTCTCAGGAACCAAGAAAGAATCATCCGAACCGCATGTCCAGTCGTCAAGATCATCGCAGAAACGTGACACTGCTGACATTAGTAAATATTAATTTATTAACTGGCTGAGGCAGCGATCACCTTTCAACAGACCAGATGATCTCCTTGTGTCTTTATCATCAGGAGTTATTACTAATGACAAGGTAAATTGTGATAATGCTGTAGAGATTGGGGAGGCTGCAGTTAGGAGTATGGCTGGTAAAATCATTCCAAAATGTGACTATAAGACGCAAAGATCAGGTTTATACTCTACCTACTGTGGGTAAAACTGTGCTCATCCAATAATAGTAAACCCCAATCAGCTTTTTCAACAGATTGCCTGTATCGTGAGGACTGATGAAGAGTCACAAGATTGCCTGCGGTACAAACTTGCACCACGATCGCAAACTGTTTTTGATAACACCTTAATGCGGAAAGGTACGAAATCGAAACTAATCAAGGTCATTGAGAAGAAGTCTGGGAGCACTACCATCTTGCCAGAAAGTCCCCGGTTTGTGATCGACGGCGGTGACCTCCATCGTGTGCCGTGGCTAAGACCTGCTATATATGGTGAAGTTTGTGATGGGTATGTCAGGTACCTGAGAAAGAACTACGGCGAAGATGTGAAAGTCATATTTTACGGATATGAAAATCACAGCACGAAAGACGCAATGCACATGAGGAGGGCTAGTGGCAAATCGGACACTTGAAGTAGCAGTGGAGACCTCTGCAAACATCGTAGCAGCACAACGCCAATTCCTAACTAATGCTGCGAATAAGTCGAGGTTCGTGAAAATTTTTGGTATCCACTTCCAGCAGCTGAACTACACTGTGATATACGCTGCCTCTGATGCGGACAGCCTTATTGTAAATACAGCTATTAAGGAAAGCAATGGAGGGACTCCACTATGTGTGGTGAGTGCGCTGGAGAAACGTGCAATAACAAGCCCGAGATCGTCATCGATGGTGAATTTCTCATAGATGAGATCAACGATCCAGACGATCCATCGGAAATTAATGCTAACAGTACAATAATTATGTAAATAAATCCTGTAAAATATATTTATATTTCCATGTATTTTAAAACTGAAATATTCGACTCCAGATTACATCTTAGCTTGTAAAAAAATAAATCCAAGTGGGACGTTAACTATATTCAGGCGTATTTACATAAAAAATAGAAATTAAAAAAAAAATTTAATTAAAAAAAATAAATTTTTATTAAAAAAAATTATTTTTCGACATTTTATTGTTGGATCATGTTCTATTATTGTTGCTTACACGTTTTTCATCAATTCCGCGCAAACCGCGTGTCAGTGCGATCAATCATACCGAAGTTATAGCGATTTTCTAAAATTTCCAAAATGGCGGACATTTTTTGAAATTTAGGCATGTTCCCCATGGAGAATTTGAGGGGATTTTTCTGAGATAAGTCGGGAGGTGCCATAGAACATATAACCGAAAAAATTAGCTTTATAAAAATTTTTTCCTTCTCCCCAACTAATTTTACTATACTACATTGGAATAGCAGCTCTGTACTTGGGGTCGGGTACAGTTCGGCGCAGGACATTTTAGCGCAGAAATTTAACGATAATACTGCATAAGAACTGTTTCAAAAACAGTTTAATAAAAGAAGAAAAACTTTATCCTGAATGTGGCCCCTAAAAATGGGACAATCTGCAGGTTTCTCTCTATACATATCAAATTTTCATAAAGTTACATAACAAAATATTCGAGATAAAGAGATAATACCAGATATAAACATACAATGTGCACGCAGAACTCTTTTTTGTATCTAGTAAGATATAAGAATTATTCACAGTTACCACTATTGGTGAACACACTGTAGAGTGAAAAGTAACATTACATTTCTAAATCCCATTTTTAGGACCACATTTAGGGTGAAATTTTTCTTCTTTTATTAAACTATTTTTGAAACAGTAGTACTTATGCAGTATTATCGTTAAATTTATACGCTAAAATATTCTGCACCGAACTGTACTCGCGCCGAACCGGGTTTGCGCCGAAACGGCGACGCCGAACTGGGTCATTCCCTGTAATTGTGAGGGGTGACCAGACTGATGATCTTCTCGTGCTTCCCAGCGTTCACAATTATACCAAAATCAACCAAATTTTTTTTATTTGTGCTGTCTCAATCGTCCACGCATTCGCTGTGTATTCAGTACGAATTTAAGACGCAAATTTATCAATTTCATTGCCTCGTGGTAAGTGTTACACTTAACCTCAAAATTTTAACTGTTAATACAGAGAACCCGGTTCGACTCCGGGAAAGTAAGAATCATATTCTGGCCGTCTCCCCTCCGCAAGCAATGGCAAACCACCGGGGTGTAATCCGCCATGAAAAGCCTTAATTAAAATGGCTCACCAAACCCTTTTTATGGTAAAAGGACTGAGAAATAAAGAAGAAATTAATACAGTAGAATCCGCTTAATGTGATCACGGATAATGTTATCAGTCGGTTATTGTGATCATTTTGACTGGGAACCGGCCGATTTAATTACTGTACAGGGTGGCTCAAATTCGCTTCTTCTTATGGGGAAATCGGTAACTATAGGATATATCAAAAATGGATAGCGCATCCTCGATCTCTTTTTTTGAGAAAAGCTCAATGGCGAAAACCGGAATAAGCTATCTTTTTTTGTTTTCGAGTTATAGCCAAAAGTTCGATTATTGGACTTTTCGATAAATGTCGATATCTCGGTGGTTTTTGAAGTTGCCAAAAAAGTGTTGACACTTTCTTCAGACACTTTTTTAAGGGCAACAAAATAGGCTGAATAGATTTTAAATATTTAAGTGAGTTTCCGAGTTATAATACAAAGTTGTATTTTTTTAAATGGAAACCATAGTTGAGTATGACATTTGTAAATAGCGTCTTTTATCCTCTTTTCAATGATTATAACATGTGGGATCCATCATTTCAAATAATTCCCATGTTATTAAAAAATGCAATGAAAATAAGAAAAAAACAAAAAATTAATAACATTTTTAGTAAATAACAATAACAATTTTAAATACGAGAGCAACTAAACAAAAGTTTCCTACTGAAAAACAATTGGTGACGATGTTTTAGGTGTGAATAAAGATTTGGTAGTGTTTCGTTTTGACAAAATTATAATTATTGAAAATAAGGGACTTCAGTTTGAATACTTATATACTTTAAATTTTGTATTTATTGTTTTTTTCTAATGTTGTCAATGGCAACGTACTTTATAGGATATAAAATAAGTTAAAATTCTAATTTTTCTGTTAGTGTTAGAAAAAATATTGAAGACAACGCGTGTTTTATAGATTAAAAATCTTTGCCTATTAAATCCTCACTCCCTACGGTCGTTCGGATTTAAACTACGACATCGATTTTTAAACAGTCTATAAAACACTAGTTGCCTTAAGAAATGATGGATCCCACATGTTATAATCATTGAAAAGAGGATAAAAAATGTTATTTAAAAATGTCATATTCAACTATGGTTTCCATTTAAAAAAACACAACTTTGTATTATAACTCGGAAACTCACTTAAATATTTAAAATCTATTCAGCCTATTTTGTTGCCCTTAAAAAAGTGTCTGAAGAAAGTGTCAACACTTTTTTGGCAACTTCAAAAGCAACCGAGATATCGACATTTATCGAAAAGTCCAATAAACGAATTTTTGGCTATAACTCGAAAACAAAAAAGATAGCTTATTCCGGTTTTCGCCATTGAGCTTTTCTCAAAAAAGAGATCGAGGATTAGCCATCCATTTTTCGATATCTCATATAGTTACCGATTTCCCCATAAGAAGAAGCGAATTTGAGCCACCCTGTACGTTTCAATTCGCTTATATTATCAGTCGGTTAATGTTATCAAAATTTCTTGGTCCAAAGTGATCACATTAAGCGGATTCTACTGTATATTGAAACGAATAATCTTTTTATCTCCTATTCGCCACCGCTTATGGTGGTCCAGGAAGCGACTACTCTCCACCAGGGTCAGAACTATCTGTTAAAAATATCGTTTGCAGGAACGAAAATTATTCCGTTCGACTTGATGTTCGTGTCAATTGGTGGAATTGGGTGTCACCTGTCATTTACTGCTCAGTATTTTGGCTACGCCATTTTTCTTTCAGTAACGTAGAGTGGTGCCAAAGAAAGAAGAAAAGGTGGAGCTAATGCGCAGAAACCAAAAGACCAAAACTCGTACAATCGCGTTTATGTTGGTGTCAATTGGTGGAATTGGGTGTCACGCGACCTCTGTTGCGCCGTATTTTGGCTACGCCTTTTTTCTTTCAGTAATGTAACTCTACTTATACTTATGTTATATCTATATTGCATTATCCTGCATGGAGAGGGTAATTTAATATTACTATACCTATATAATTTTAGAATGCATATTGGTTTTACGAAATACATTAGATTAATATTTTCAATATCTTGGATCAGCTTGACAAAATCTCCTTCTTATCACCACATAAATAAATTCTACCTTACAACCTTTATGTATATAATAAATTTTAATTCGCATTATTTGATCAAATAACTGCGCAGGTCTAGGCAAATGGGCGTTGAGTTTCCGTTATGCAAGCACCGAACTGTTCGGCAGTTTCGCTACGCGCTTGATGAAAATAGCTGATGATGATTCGGTTGCTTTTAAAATGTTACTCCCACTTAATAAAAACTTGAAATTCTTTGTGTTGCAATAATTAATTATTGCAATTTATTAAATTCCAATTGATTAAATGTAAAAGGCGTAGTTAATATTTTGAAATTGTTAATTTAATAAAATTCTGATTGCAATAACTACACTTATAAGAAAAGTGATGATAGTATGAAATATCTGCAATGTAATTTTTTTACCAAATGATAATGCATATCACAGTTCTATTTCTAACAGTAGCCCTCGCATTGTTGGTTGTAAGTGGTGGCCCTGCCTGGAAAGATCGCAATATACAAAGAGGTGGTGGTTTAAAAGTTGGTGGAAATAGTGGAAAAAATGGTTCTAGTTCTAGAGGAAATGGTATAAGAATAGGCACATCTAGTGGTCGTACTATTAAAGTGAGCACTACAACTGCTCCCGAAGATCACATACAATCACCCTTAAGTCCTCCAACGACGTCATCTAAATTGATGTTAAATGTAGGAATGGTAGTTCCTTATAAAGCTTTCGGCACAAGAGAATATCGAAAAGCAGTTAGTAATGCCGAATCTTCTTTGTCTAGAAAATTAGATCTATTTAAAAAATATGATTTACACGTTCAGACAGAAATGAAAGAATTAACACCTAGTCCTACTGGTAAGTAGATTTCTTCTACGGCAATATACTAATTACAGTTATAATTAATTTACATTTTCTGAAGCTGCATGATTATTTTTCAAAAAATGGGTAATCTATTTATAAGGTGGATACATCCCTCAACTAGTAGGGCGTTGTTAATAAAAATGAATAAAGCAAATAATTACGTAAAGTCTCACCTGTATTATAATTTAAAACATAAAGAAAACAATACAAAAAAGGTTCTATTTGTGTAATAAATCTAACATAAGTATTCAGAGAAGTAAACAAATATTTTCTAAATATAACTAAAACATTGCAGGAGTCTGCTGCTGCAGAAACGACCAAAGTGTTAGTTAAAAGCTACCAAGATATCTGCTGTAGTGGTTCATCTTTTAATTTCATTGTTTTAAAGTGTTAAAATAACTGATAAAGTTATTAAAAAAAAATTTGGAATCTAGATTTTAAAAATTAAATTATTTGACGTTTTCATTGAAAAACTTCTGTTGGGCACACCCACTACTGCATACTAACACAAGATTAACTAACATCTTATTATTTAAGTGTTATATGTTATAATAATTACATAGATTTTATACAATATAACAAAAAGTGAATGTGCATTTTAATTTTAAAGATTTGAACTGTGTTTGAATTTTAATTAAATTATGATTTTTTTTCTTTTCTACCTACTACATATATTTGGTCTTATAGTTAATTGTTAAAATAGTACAATAATTTTGAATACATACACCAACAACAACTTATTCTGAAAAAATTACTCTTCCTGGTGATAAGACTGAGCTTCCGCTATTAATTGACACGCCCCTTTTATTTGTTTACATGTGAATACAATATTTCTGACAATTTTAAAAATTTATTTTTAGTTTTTTGTTAATAGGGTTGTTAATAGGGTAAACATTTGACACTGCTCAGAACGTTACCATAAAAGTAATTTGAGATATAAAATTTAAAGAGTTATTTAATATAATAGATATTATTATATTATGCCTTTTAGGTAAAAATTGTTTAAAAATAATTTCTTGAACGTGCACTTTCGATTCATCACTGAAAATTACTCATTCCTGTTACTCGAACAGTCTCATTAATCTTGCTTCGGTCTTTCTTTCGGTTACGTTAGTAATATACTATCTTTTAATAGTTGTTTCGAACAAAATCAAAGCTCGACAAGAAATTAATTGTTGTTCGATAGCTTTTATTATTTTAATAAGGCAACCTATCAATTAAAAAATCTGTTGTGGCAAACATATGACTTTCTCATTTGAAGAAGTTAAAGTCGTAAGTAGTAATAAAATATATTTTTTAATTCCCCCCTAATTGTCATTCCGTAGGTACGGACCTGCTATGTTTTTATTGGTCCACAGGTGAACACCTGTAAACGATTTTCAGCATTTTCATTCAAAAGTTCAGCAGAACGTGCTGCATAATGTATAATATAGAATTATTTAGATATTATTAGTATTAAAAATAATATGTATTATAGAAATGATTTCAACAGCTCAAATAGAACCAAAAATTATCATAATACTGTTTCACAAATATTTGTGTGAATATATACAGTCGTTGTCCAAATTATTAGGCCCACCCAACAAATTTTAATTTTTTATAAATTTAGCTAATATTAGTCAAATAATAATGATGCAATTGTTTCTAAATAACATTTATTGAATTACAACATATATCTTACACAATAAAAGTACAGAAACATAAACGAAAATTCAAATTTTTTAATATTTTGTTAAACCACCCTTCGCAGCATAAAGAGCAGCTACTCAATATGGCATGCTTTCAATGCTGTTTAGAGCTTTTTGTTTTAATTTCTTGTTATTATTCCAGTGGTATATGATTCTAGAAATCAATTACACCTTTGTGGTAATGGTTTCTTTGGCTAAAAGCCTTTTTAGAAACTCCCAGACGTTTTCAATTGGGTTCATGTCTGGAGTTTCCTGCCCATGGCAAAACTGGTATTTGTTCTTCTTCCAAATATTTTTTTTATAGATTTTTCAGTACGGGAAGGTGCTCCATCATGCAAAAAAAACTTTAGAGCCATCCACAAACCATTCTTTCATTTGAGGAAGCAGCTTTATCTGAAGCACTTGCTTGTATTGATCTTGCCGCATGGTTCCTTCGACTTCGTATAAACGTCTCATTCCCTTCCCACTAATCACTGATCACACCATGACTGACACAAGATGCTTGAGGGTCTTCACAACATAATCAGGATTATATTTTTCACCTGGTCGATGTTTAACAAACTATGACTTGTCATCCAAGATGTGGAACGATTATTCGTCACTAAAGCAAGTCTGTAATTAAGCAAACAAAATTTATTAAAACAAAGACTCATATAATTTGAATCTCCATACTATACTCCAGTCTTCAATAGTTAAGTGCTTATGAGCATAAGCCCATTCGTAACCCTTTTTAATCATAGCTGGAGTAAGTAGTGGCTTCCTTACAGATCTGCGACGTTTGAAACTAATATCTTATAGGATTAGGCGCACTTTATGAAGAGCAACAATGACCCCTACTTCTGCTAATTTATTTTTTATGTCACTTTGGGTTGCTCTTCTAAACTTCACAGCAATATTTCGTAGTAAAAGTTTTTCCCTTGGTGTCATAAGGCATTTTTGACCACCAGCGACCTTTACGAACAGCATCGTAAGACGCTTTAGTATTCAATTTTTGGTTCAAACGACGCACTGATGCACAAGATACTTCGGTTTTAGTTGCTATCTGGCTTTGACTAAATTCTGTATTGCTTATCAATGCAGATATGTAACTTTTTTTTCATTTGTCAGATGTTTAGCATTTCCCATCTAAAAAATTTTTTTTTTTTAAATTTTGTAAATTTTTTTGGAAAATTGGCTAATAAAAAAGCTTAATAATACTTCTTAGTCTATAGTTAATGCAATTATATATTTACATTTCAATAATATTTAGTAAAACAGGATTTATTACACTTTTAATTCAACGCAACTTTTAACTGGTAATCACCCTGTAATCACCTGGCAATACCAAATAATTATAAATCGAATAAAAATCCGCATTATTGACCAAGATTTTTTTTAAATCATGTGTGGCAAACCCCATTACACAGGTACACCACCTTTTGCTTACCAAATCCTTCGTAAATTTCAAATTTTATGTAAAATTTTAAAATTTTTCAAGTGGGCCTAATAAATTGGACAACGACTGTATATTCATACCTATTGTGAATGATCTCACAATGATTTAATATACTATAATTTTTATATTGCAATACATTTAATTAAATCTGACCGCTGGCTGGCGCTGTTGACACTTTCCTTGATGCGATCGTCGTGTTTGCACATGTTCGTGTTATGTTCTTTTTCAAATGGACGCAAGCCACTTAGTCAATTCGCGTAAGACGGTTTGCCAATTTCTAGGCGTTGTGACGTCACCACTAACGGACTCAAGTTGAATTGCTTCCAACCGTATACGCCAACGCATAACACAAGACACATGAATGCGTTTAAAACTTGTCATCAGCAAACTTGTCCTATCAGGCTTTCGGCTCGTAAACAGAGTTAACGGTGATGAATACTTCGATTTGACTCAACAGTCACTTATTGGTTTCAAGTACAAGATCATGTGAAAGATGGATTTAATGAATGTCCTTCTTTTATTTTGTTTTCTATTATAATAATTTATTGTAATTTTTAAATTATTTAAAATGGTTTATACGTTGATATTAATAAAATAAATAAATAAAATAAATTGAACCACATGACCAAGCCTCACGAGAGACTTGGCAAATGGGAACGGATAAGCAGTTACTAACTGTAGCTTGATGTGTTGTGAGGTGTTTATTTACCTTCCAATGCAAAAAGCAGTCATAGATTATAATATAATAGATAGAAATAAAATAAATCGGTTTGTTTTAACCCATGATACTATAACAACTATTAAAGTTATATTATAGTATTATGGTTCCAACCAGTCGAGAAAACGTACAATCATGATATAATAAGCAATACCGTAACATGCTACAACTTGGGACACTTTTCAACGATTCAACATTCAACGATGTGCCATTCTTTTTGTACTCTTCCCTTCAGTTATCGGAGATAGCCATTTTTCCGGTCTCTTTGAGTACTTTTAACGATACGTTCTGACATTTTGAAAATATTGCATATTTCAGCCCTTTTTTTAAAAAAAACTAGGTGTCCCAAGTTACCTCACGGGTGTTACAACTTGGGACAGTTATTGAAATATTCAAAAAAATCAAATTGTTTGAGCCGTTCACAATATGGAACAAGTATATTCTTTTTAAAAAAAGGAAAAACTACATAGTAGCATATAAAAAAAGTATCCATGATCTAAAAAGTCACTAATACGACCTGCATTTCTTAGATATATGTAAAATCGGGCACTCGTTTAAAAGTTACGTAAAAAATCCTTAAAACCCTTTAAAATGTTTTAAAATACTTTAAAAATAATCAAGTTGATGTCAACAAACTGATATCTTCCTATTTGATAAGAACACGCACTTTTACATCACAACATTTACATCAGATGATAGGTGTCCCAAGTTGTAAACGCAGGGAGTTTTTTTAAAAAAACAAATTAATAAAAAAAGGGGTTTAAAATATAAAAGTTCTAATTAAACCATTCAATTAACAATAACATTTGCTATAAACATTTCAAATATGAACTTACAACAATTTACAGCCACACCGCCCCAGCAGAAGTTTTCCAAGGTATAAAATTTACGTAATATTTTTCAATAACATTTTTCAACACACCGATGCATTCTTCTCAAATAAATGATCACACGTGACTTAATCAAGGACCTCTGAAATACGCATAATAAACAGGTATTACGCACATTGAATCAAAAAACCTAGATACGACTTTGCCAGATTGAGTTTTCTGAATAGTGTGCAAACTGTCCCAAGTTGTAGCATGTTACGGTAACTAAACTTATTGTTGTACCATACCGTACAATGTATGGTCACACTCATGCGCAATAGGTAAAAATCATGCACAATGCATAAAAAGCGTTCCTAAATATTAGGATTATATAATAATGCAGAATATTTGATGTTCATTTAAAACAAGTAAACTTAACAATATTTATTAATAACAGACCATTACGTACACAAACAAATAACGAACTACATCTTCATATATATAAACTGCAACTGACTTGAGGTGGATGACCTTCCAGTTCAACGAACTGTTACCAACCGTTACCGACCGTTACCAACTATCATAACGAATAAGGTAACTGTATTGCCGACCAATCATAGGCGTCGCGAGTGGGTCGCAAGGCTACATTAATTCCAACACTAAAAGTTTTTATCGAAAGATTTTAGTGCCAAATATGAAAACCGGACGGAGCCAATTTTCTGCACAGTAGATATGGAGGAGGAACGTTCCAGTGCCGTCATGCATTTAATTTTCGTTTCTGTACATTAACTCCGACCGGTTTTCTTATTTGGGTGGATTTTTTTAGGCCATTTTTAACCAACCTCCTGACGTCCTAGAGAACTGAAATTTGGTACACAGCTTTCACTTACGGCGAATTTTTATATACTAATTTTGTTTTTCTAAAATTCTGGAAAATAAGTGAAAAATCTGGAAAAAACTGAAAATAATAAAGTACAAGCGTCACCATTAGCCGAAAAGTAAACATAACATTCTTTGGAAGGACATATTAATGTGTACTGTAAAACATTTTGTGAACCTCTTTAAGATTACTGAATAGGCGTCCGATAATAGAATTTCAATAATATTTACCTATAATACAGTGATTGGACACTTGATTTTAGGTTAGCATTTTAAATTTTATTAAAAACGTTTGAATTAGCATTTGTAGATATTAGCTGTATTCTTTTTACCTATTTTAAGTGAGATTGTATTGAGATACTCAGTTACTCAGTTAAATGGGTGTTCTTTTAACCGTTGTGATGGAAATGCTGTGCCGTGCCGAACTGAGTTTTAACTGAGAAAATTACCTCCCTCCCTAACTCAACTGATCTTGCTGTTTCAAAGCGTTACAACTGAGATAAATTGGGAAATAGCCCTAATTGGTCGATTTAAAAAAAATATATCCTAGGTAATATAATAGGTATAAGTCTATCACGTGATGTTGATGATGATGATGATGATATCCTAGGTAATTTATTAATTTAATATAAAAGTGACATATTATTTTAACATGCAGGTAAAAAACGATAAACCCGAAAAACGTGGTATTGGTAAAATGGTGGTATTACTAATTATTCCATCTTACTATAACCAAGCTATGACGTTTCTTAGTAGTTTGAAATTATTCCGCGTGGTGGCGTTTTGTTAATGTAAAACGCGAATAAATAATAATATTTTTGTTTGTTCTTTTCACCTTTGTTTTTCTCATTTTGACTCAGTTAATCTCTGTTCGGCTTAGCTCACTTTGTCTCAGTTGGGTAACTGAGATGGAAATAAAATAGGCAAAAAGAATACGCCTAATGTAGCATATAAGGTATAAATTCTATTATGTTAGACAACAGAAGGTGTAAAAATTTTTTTTGCATAATGCATATCTTCAGAAAAATTAAGAAAACATATCGAACTGCAAACACACGTCTTTTAATAAATCACAATAATGCTGAGGGTGGCAATAAATTCTTGTGGGCTTTTCTAAAACATAATAATATATGCACTACACACTTGCCATATATCTACTATTAATTTATGCAGCATTAGTAATAGTCTTATTTTTAAGGTTTATGTCTGCAATGCCCGATAACTGTAAGGTATCCAGTAACATATCTTTTACCCTACTTGAAGTTTTTGCATGTTGTACATTGAAAAAGATTAAAACATTTGTGGTGAGTGTTTAGTAATAATTTTCAAACGTTACCTAACCTTGTAAAACGATCTATTATTCTTTATACAGCTACAGTAATGTGATCCATTTTTTAGTAGGTATGTAATTAGGAGAGATGGACCACATTTTAGAGGATATAGTCTAAAAAGTAGAAAATAATATGATGATTTTGATTCTAACTCCTAAAATGAGAGTTCAATTTTCAACAAGTGATGAAATTGAAGTAGACGATGAAAATGCGAAGAAGATTATTTGAAAATCAGAAAAATAGAAGATTAGATTAAGTGTCTTAGATGTAGCCGTTGGATTCACGAATGTTGCACTAATAAGTACACCAATTTGTGTTATTTGTGTGACAACATTGTTAGTTTTTGAAATTTTAAAAACCTTTAATTGGTTTGTACCATGTTTATTATAATTAACCTGCGTGGTCCATCTCTACTAATACCATTTAGGAAAGATGGGTCGACGCTTGTATTTATTTTCCCTATTCGAAATTTAGTTTAAGTTTTGGGTTCTTTTGTACGTTTATGATAATTAAGTAAGATAATATAAAATAATGATTAGTGTTTGTCTTGATAAATTTTTTACTTGCTCTATAATATCAAAATATAAAAGTTATGCATTTATTTAGAAATGTGGCCTAATCTCTCCTAGACTTACCCTGTAAGATAAATTTGGACGAGATAGGCATACAAAGAGAGATTGATCATAGTTATTTCTATTATTTTTTTATAATGCCAGATTCGGTATCACGCAAATGTAGCTGCATAGCCAACTCTACCGACTATTAAAAATCATAATTTTAACCTTACCAAATTATACCATGGAAATTTGAGAAAATTTGCATACAAATGTATATTATATTAAAAATCCATTTTACTGAAAATGTTCGCTTGACTGGTTAAGAAGTAAATTAAAAATTGTCCTTATCATCAATCTGTTCAATCTTCAAAATTGTGGCGTTTTTAGTAACAAACGGCAGCGTTTGAGCAGCAAAACCTATTGCACTTACAAGAAAATGATGTATTTATAAAACAAAGTAGAAAGATTGATCTACATTATAAGCTTAATTTTAATGCTCAATTATTTATATTAACTGAAACATGGCATGCTGAAAATTACAATTTAGAATTCATTTTTACACATATTATGGTTTTTCAATGTTTCGAGCAAAAAATCTAAATTCTGAGATATACATAATGTAGTACGCACATTTAACTTTATTATAAAACTTTGATTTCAAAATTTAATTTCATATTAACGTCTGCTCAAATGCTCCCGTTTTTGTCTATAAAATTTTTATTTCGGACATTTTTCCGCGCTGCAAACCAGTATTTTTCTTTCAGTTTTAGTATATTTTTATTTGAGTATATTTTGAAAAAAATATATACCTACTGGTTTGCAGCGCGGAAAATTTCAAACTTGAAAATTTTACAGACAAAATCGAGAGTATTTGAACAGACGTTAATATGTAATTAAATTTTGAAATTAAAGTTTTAAAATAAAGTTAAATACTCGTATGCGTAGAGTAGTAGCAACCAAAGAACAAAAGGTGGAGCTAATGTGCAGAAACCAAAACTCATACAGTCGTGTTTATGTTGATGTCAATTGGTGGAATTGGGTGTCACGCGATCTCTACTGCGCCGAATTTTGGCTACGCCCTTTCTTCTTTAGTTGCTAGTACTCTACTAAATTATGTACTATAGCTCAGAATTTAGATTTTTTTCTCGAAACATATAGAAAAAACGTATGTGTAAAAGTGAATTCTGAGCATTCAAATTCAGCTTATAATGTAGATAATCTTTCTACTTTGTTTTATATTATATCCCTTCTATATCATTGATTATAGGTACATAATTTTTTTGTAAGTGCAATACTTTTTGCTGCTCAAACGCTGCCGTTTGGCACTAAAAACGCCACAATTGACATGGTATTCAATATATGAAGACTGAATCGCCACTTTAAATAAAAAAAGCATTTTTAATTGTTTTAAAATAACTATCGAGCGGGTCATATCAAAATATCTGACGGTTGCAAGTTACACAGGGTTTTTGAAATTTGAAAGAAGTTGTTTGTATTATTTTGATTAATATACAGGAATACAATTTTACATTTTTTATCATTACAATTTAATAATATTTAATTACTATACTATACTATACTTATACAAAAGATATGATTTGATATTACATAATTGGTACTTCTTAAAAGTGGAAATTCCGACAGTGGAAATAAGCGAAAGTTGAAAAAAAAATAGTGAGAATGGCCTTAGACAATCGACCACCTGTATCATTTGCTTCTGGGAATTGTACCATAGAACTTTGTCTTATAATTTTGGTGGCCGTCGGTTTAATGAAATAGTGAATTGGGGGTTTCGAGACGCGTTGTCATAGTAACAACGCTTGCGCTTCCTGTAGTCGGATCTTTGTAACAAAACCATCCCGTTTGCACTTGCTAATTCTCTATGGCTTTTACTCTTTTTCGCTTATCAGTCAGCTGGGCGGTGGCTGGATGCATCCCCGTGTGTACCGTGGTAGCTCCTGTGTTTTATTTTATTTGTCATAAGTAGTGCAGATAGATTTAAAATTAGATAAATTTAATTATGTATCAATAATAAATTCATTACGGTATCATAAAAATCAATCACTTAATCTTATTTAATGTGAAGTGTACATATATAATATTTTTTAGATGTATTTTTATAGTATACAGTACCGCGCCATGTTGCTAATATTATTGGTATTTTTGACATATTCCTCGTCACATCGTTCTTTTACCCTAAATCATAAAGCAGCACCGGTAGAACAACTTAATATAGGACTCATTGTTCCTTATACGAGTTTTGGTGCAAGAGAATATACAAGAGCTATCAACAGTGTTGTATCTAGTTTACAGAGATCCAGAGGACCAAGACTTGAGTGGCTCAGAAAATACAGCTTTACACCTCAAAATGTTCATAATGTTCCTATGAAACTTACTCCAAGTCCAACAGGTTTATATATTTTTATAAATTATTCAATAATTGTACTACTTATTAAAAGCAGTTTTAGATTAATTAGGATTAGGGTTTTGAAATGGAACTAATTTCATACTCATTCAAATCTCAGCGATTCGACAGAAAAAACAAGTTTCAAATAAAAACATTTATATGAAAGTCGAGACTGGCAAACATTTTATATACACTCAGAGAAAAACACTTTAAAGATAAATGAAAACGTACTTGAATCAAACATTTTTAAACATGAAAGGGAGCTTAGGTTGGAAATCTTTAAATTGAATATTTAACTTTTAATATTAATATGAAAACTGAACATAATGCATTGTAGATTTAAAGACGCACCATATTGAATTAAGAGTGAACAACTTTTAATTTAAATAGTAACACATTGACTCAAAATTGAATAATTTTCATATTAAGAGTTAACATGTTAACTCAAAAGTGTAGAATATATAATTTTAAAAGTGTAAAATGTTGACTCAAAAATGAAAAACTTTCTATTCAAAAGTGAATAGTTTTTGATTGTAGTACGATGACTTTTATATTAAAAATGCAGTTTTTAAATTTAAATTTGGTTTATTTGAATACAAATAAAATCGTATAAATTAAAAAATTTATTTTACAGATAATTACAAAAATTATAAATTATTACATAAAACACACATTATAAAATTACAAAACATTAAACATACATAATAATCATTTCACTTTTGTCCTTTGGATGTTTGACTTAATACATTTTTCACAGTTCTTTTTTAAATTATTTTCACGTTGATACCTTTCGCAGATGAATATTTTGTGCCGAAGAAGTTGACGAGGATGAAAAATTGGTTACAGCACCTCCTTCCTCATAGTTAAACCATTCTTTAATCTTAGAACGAATCGAAATCGTCTCTTCGTCAGTTCCAAACTATGTTTAAAAAGAAAAAGTTATTATAACACAATAAAATTGAAATGAAATTATTTCAAAGTTAAAAAACTAAAAATCACCAGAATATAAACAGTCACAACTATACAGTCGACTCCCTTAAGTCAGCAGAACTCTAATTGTCAGTTTAACAGATGACAGTGATAATTTGACTTAAAGGAAGTCCACTGTATTGCACTAATTCCTTTAAGTACTACAGCAGAAATCAATTTTTTTAAATTTTAAAATAGGTGTTTACCTTTTGATTTTATTTCCTCTTTCCTTTTCCAGGTAAGGAGTTTCTCTCGGAACTCCATTCCCAAACCAAACGGTTTTATTATTTCGGCAATATCATCTCTTTTTCATATATTATCTCAATGATTGATATGTAACACCAAATGCTGAAAATAAAAATGAATTAGTTTAAAAAATAATATTAATACATCATCGCACTTTATCGTGTGATTTCACGGGGTTTTCTTACGTTTTAAATCGGAATACAAATTCTCCAAGTCAAATTCTTGTAAAAGTTGAAATTATTTTTCATCATTTTCGTCACAAACAAGGGTATAAATAATATCACATTGGTACTCCTTCCCTCCAGATTTGCCTGCAGTTGTATTTTGTTCTCGGTATCATTCTGATCCACATTTTCTACCATTAACATTTTATGGATTTTAAATCACAATAATTAACAAGATTCTCTACACCTTGCACTCGAAACTAACTAAAAGAAACACTTCCGTCACTGTTACACGTTCTACACTGCACGATTATGAACAATTCTGCAGATAAAATAATTTTCTTCCCGCGTTTTATTATCAACGAGTCTAGTCTCAAGTCAATCCACGCATGAATTGTATAATTTCATGTGTCAGCAGCTATATCACCGTTAGAATGTATCACATACACCTTCAATTTTACACTTTAAATTTTTGAATTAACATTGAAACTTTTGATATAAAAAAGTTATTTTTGAATTAACATTGAAACTTTTGATATTAAAAAGTTATTCTTAATTTTATAATGTACACTATAAAATTGAAAATGTTGCTTTTAAAAACGCGACAAATTATAATAAAAATGAAAACTTTTGAATTTAAAGTGTTAACTTTTATTTTCAAAGTCCGAAATTTCTCTCAGTGTAAGTTATGTACATACGACAATTTTAAGCGTCGAAAGGCGTTCTAAAGCCTCGGATTTTTAAAATTAAATATTTCTTCTAATTCTGATATATTTTATGTATACCAAAGTGTCACTTTTCGTAATAAATATATGTTAATTTTCATTACTAGGGATGAAAACCAAAATATTTATTAAGTGTAGTTTCAGAAGAGTGATTGTTATGAAGTATATTCTTGCTATGTTGTTACAAATTAACCTGTTGTTTTTAGAAATTCAGTACAATTATTAATGAAATTAATGAATTCATCTGTCATTTTTAAAATTAGAACAAATCTTTTATGAAATGTCTTTTTGTATAATGTGTTTTGCAGAAATTCTTTGCTCTTGTTCCATAAATACCCACGCATTGTACAAAATCTTGCAATTCATAATTGGTTACATAAGTAGCCTTCTAATGACTTGGTCCAAGGGCTAGTAAACATTATTTTAGTCTTTAAATTCAGTACACAGAAAGAAAAGATTGGCGATTTCATCTAAACATTAGTTAAAATCAACTAAAGAAATTTATTGTATTTTAGCCTTCTAATTAAATTAAATAATTCGTTTAATTTAAATTAGCTGATTTCAATATTTAAAGAATAAACGAATCATAGAAATAATTAGATAAATCTTTGAATTTGTTTTAATGGTTTGATGAATACTGTATGCGTTTTATTCAATTGGATTATATAAAACACCTACAAAAATTAGTTGATGTTTTAAATGATTTCATTGAATTGATTAATAAAATTAGATATTCTATTCAATTGTATTAAATGATATACTTAATTATTATAAATGAAACGATGAAAAACTTTAGTTGTTTTCTTTATTCGTATTAAAAGATTTATATACTACAATTTATTGACTCATTCATTTTTGTTTCTCTAAAACATTCATTTATATTATGTTTTGGATAATTACTTTAGACCAGCGCCATCGGTGTCAAACTCATTTCGTCCGCGGGCCATTTTCCGATGCGCCCAATGACCTTTTATTTTTTAGGTCATTCATTTTTTATAATGATAATTATAAAAAATTATGTAGTAGTAATCTACTACTAAAAAATTATCATTTTTGTTTCCATTATGTCACCAACTGCACTATACATCACATACGACTTGCAGCCCTCGTGCCATCTATCGTTAGTTATGAAAAAATTAACGAATCATACAAAAAAATAGAAGAAACATCTATTTATATTATACAAATCATCAAGGGCTTTTCCATTCCTGTCGGAATATTGCCACTTCTATTGAAGTCTTTACAATCCATTTCACGAGGTGGATTAATCCTCTTTTTCTACTCTTTTTAATACAACTTTTCACCACAGAGTGTGGATGTCCACCGGAAGGTCGGGCTAAGAAATTCTGCGAAGTCCGCGACTTGAACTCAGAATTTCCGCTCCGTAACTCAACCAGCGATCACATCACTCCACACCGTGGTCTTTATACAAATATATACAAATCATTAAAATTTAATTTTCAAAAATAAAAAAATTTAATTAAATGAATCAAAGATAATTTTATAATGAAATGGTTAATTTTTGTAGTTGATTTAACTAAAGTGTCAATAATTTATCACCTATTTTAAATTAGATATATTTACTAAATTGATTGTTTGAAACAATTTAATACTTTAATTGAATTATAAAAACTTTAAATGAATTATATAATTTTAATTCATATAATTTATAGTAGATGAAAACGCGAATATATTTCTTTCTGTGTAGTATTGGTTGATTTTACACTATACAGAAACTTGAAAAAATTGATGATGAAACAACATAATAAGAAACCGGGTACAGTGGTAAAAAATTGAAATCTCTTCAAAAATTAACATAAAAAAGACATAACAAAATAATATCTAAATAGTATGGTTATACTTAGTAAAAATATATTTAAAGTACGTGTACTATTTTTAAATTATATTATTAACTATTTCATTAATAATCGTAGATACTCAATATACCGATTTGCAGTAGTATAATGACAACATACAGAGGCTCCCATAAGTACGTAATGTTTAATTTAAATGCAAAACTTTTATTTGCACTTAAAGTAAAAAAGAAAAAATGTATTGTTAAAACATTTAATTTCACATTATTAGGACACATTATATTAAAAAAAAATTTAATTTCTTATCTTACGCCCTATAAAAAAAATAACACAAAAACTTAACCAAACCTAATGTTCCAAAGTAGGTTAATATTATAAATTACAATAAGGAATAAGCGATGAATCGCAGCAAATGGAAAGGCATTATTGAGGAGGCTAAAGCTCTAAAATAGCTATTTGGCCATCGGAAGTAAGTAAGTAATTATTAGCCACAAAGGCCACAATGGCCACCATTTCTTATAGGGAGAGTTGCCAATCGTGAGTATAGTGTTTATATAATATGAACAACACTCAGATGGACTTATTCCATACCAAATTTCTTCGGTTATATGACGATTAAATTAAAATTTCTCAGCGACCCCTGTGAAATTCGGAGTTTAAAAAAAAGCCCAGAGATTTTCGATAGGTGAGAGGTCGGGACTTCGGGGTAACTACTCGATAATATTAATACCCGTGATTAATACCATGTTCCTGTAAATAATTAGTGACAATTTTAGCACGATTAATAAGTTCATTGCATTGTTGTAATATAAAATCGTCTAAAATCGTTTTAGCTTCATGTATATTACATCATCTTTTAGATGATTTAAATTAAGTGTAGTATTAACTCCTCCCTCAAAAGTAACACATTTTCCTACGCCTGCATTGCGCATACACCTCCAAACCATAATTCCTCTTTCCTTAGAATAGCAAATTTCGCTTTGGTTCGTCCAAACATATACTCTACCATGTCTGTATTTAAGCCGAACCATTGCCTCATCTGTCCATAATATTCCAGTAATTTATGGATTTTAAGACATTATCCGAGTAACACTTAAACCTTTTTTTAATATTAACTTTACTTAAGTAAAGTACTTTGCTTACAATCAGACCGTGTTTCTTTTCTATACAAAGACGACGCATTATAGTTTGGGTTGAAGAAACATTTTACCATATTATATTTTTCTGTATTTTTATATAGACGTCGATACAAATATCAGATCCTGTACGGATTTCCCAGGAGTGTGTGTGGCGCGACTAGGAATAGAGCTTCGGTATTCCGCTCTTTAGCCTGCCATTATATGCTTAAAAATATTTTATCGGACATGAAATTAATAAATGTACTCGTAAGTAAAAAACAAGAAAGAACTGTATTTAATTGCATACAATTTTATACATTTCTTCACCATTATGAAGCGAACGTTAAATTATCAATATCTATTAATATAGCAGCTGTTAAGGTCAATAACCATTATCAAAAGAGTATGGTAGACGGCGTATAGTTATTGACCACTTAGGCAAGTGCTGTTTTTATCATCATAAAATTAAATCATAAAGATTTAATTTTGAAAATACTACATTTTAATTTAATATTATATTTTATTCGATTGCCAAATATCACAAATGTAGTTTGTTTTATACGAGTATAGAATTCCGATAATTTTTTATGCAAATCGGCAGTACAAACGGAGATGAATAATTATAAGTTTGACTTTGTCACATTAATTTGCTATTCCAATTTAAATAAACACTTGTCGGTACTAAACCCAGACGGTCGTGATGTTACGTTTTTTGAAATTATTGCAACTATTGTATTTGTTATTTTTCGTATCGCGCTGTAAATATTGAGTTCTTGATATTATCCACCTTAAACTACGTATGGGCAGTCTTCTTAACTCATTAATTGAAATTGTTAGAGGTAATTTTATTCATAGTGGTTGGGAGTGGCTAATGTGCAGAAAAGAAAATTTGTCATTTCGGTTCTATGTTTGTGTCAATTGGTGGAATTGGATGTCAAGCGTTCTCCCTCCATATTTGCCGTGCAATCCCCAGTCACGTGCCAACCGCTATGAATAAAATTACCTACACCTTAGAAATAAATGTAACGTTTATTTAATCAATATTAATCTCCTACCCTGGAGTTATTTGCGAAAACATAATTTCATTATTTTCTCTCCTATTTTAAATTTTTTAATTACAATGATGTCAATCAATGGAAATACGTTTTAATGAACTTTCATCATTATTATTTTACTTTTATTTAATAAAGTTATGGCTATTTGAAAGTTTTCAGGACTCCGAGCAATTTACGCGTTGTAACACTACTTTATATTGCTATTTTTGCCTTCTAAGCAGTTGATCAATTAAATTAATGACTTGAAGATGTCTTGATCACATTCTAACAAATGGAAGCAGTCATCCGTGATTATCTGAAAATGGATTTATTCGGTGTATGTATGCATTAATTTCCGGTTATTTTACTGAAAAAAAACATGTTATTCTAAAAGAAATACTAAAAATGCGTCAGTCAACGCATTTTCTAGCATTAGCTACCCGTTTTACTTATCTATCTAGCAATTTGTAGATGCCACACGATCAAGCATATGTTCGTCATTTGTGGATGTCACGCCAAAACAACTGTTCATCCTTTGAAGAAAGCCATTCAGATACCCAATCTTCCACTTTCTCGGCTGTTTTGAGAAGGACCCAAGAATAAAGTGGGTAGGGTAACGCATCCCAGCCAAGTGATTTGTTTTGTGACGGTGCGTTGTCAAGGAGCAAAATTACCTTGCCGTGCCTTCTAGCCCATTCTTTTGAAATTATTTGATTAAATTGATCAACCAAATTGATCAGCATTAACGGTTTCATCAGGTTTTAGGTCTCTTCGTAGTTTTTCGGTTGTTCTGACCACTCTTTGTCTCTCAACTCTCACATCAAAATCACTAGTATCTTGAAAGTGTTTAAACCAGTCTTCAGAAGTTCTGGGCTTCAAGACCAACATCATGTGGAACATGGATTTGTTATTACTCATCATCGATTGACTGATTGTTTGTTGATGTAGTGCGTTTTTGTTTGTTTGTATCTACTTAAAAATATCTGTAAATTGGTTAATCCGTTAAAATAAATAAGTAAATTATACTACGCGAATTGACTAAGGGTTATCGGCCATAAGAAAATGAACATAATACTGTTTCCCAAGAGGCATTATTACGTTATATTATTATGTAAATTACATTTCAGTTCATTGCATGTTGAGTATCGGAAGGCGCTTACGGGTTTTACCCGATAATGTTGGCGTATGTTGGATACGCACCATTTCAATGTACGTCGTTAAATTAATTAAATAAATGAAACACATTACGAAATATAGTATTTTTTACTTTACAATAATTACAAGTTTTTAAATTAAGGTAAAAAATATTCGAAAGACAAGTGCGCTCGATCTTTATTCTAGTCTAGGGTCTGGCGCAATCTTTATTGTAGGTACATATTTAAATACTAAATTCTATTTCCGGCCTCAGATGGCTTGCAATATGCACTTCTACCGAGACAAAAGCAAGGGCCACAAATTCAGGGACTGAATCTATGGTTGAGAAAAATGTATAAGTAGTATTGCTTTCAATAAATCCAAAGTAAAAAGCAGTTGTTTCAAAGCATATTATACACGAATATAAGGTAAACGCAACAATTTAAACTGCAATTATCTCAAAACTTGCTTTTCTGAATTTTTATACCCTTTTATCCGTCGATCGGACCGCCAATTTTCAGCGGCCGCAGTAAAGTGGCGATTACATAGAGATTAGCGTATTGTCTTGCCTTGCTTTGATAGAAGCTGACAAGAACCAATCAGAGTGATGTATTTTCTGCCATCCTTTTCTATATGCTTACTTTTGCTTTACTCAGGTCTTGTTGCAAAAGATTTTTTATAAAAGATTGCTTTTATAAAAGTTATTCGTTGAAGCGTTGCGCTTCTGATCCTATCATCACTTTTAAAAGTCGACATGTCATCACTGCTAGAATTGTCATTCCGATGAATTTATTGCGTGTGATGCCACTTCGGGATATCTCACCGATTTTGATAATTTATGAATATTATGATCGAATATCGAAAAATAAGAAACCCCTATTTTTTTAGTGGCTATAAACGATTTTTGAGAATATAATCCGTTATAACAAATGGGAATATAAAATTAAGACTTACGGCGCCTTGCCTTTCTCATAACTTAAAATGCAGGGTTTTGAACAAGTTAATGTTTTGCTATATTAATAATAAATGTTTTTAAACGATTCAAAAAGAATATTATTTAGTTAGAATATAAAAATATTTTGGTACACAATGCCAGGTTATCGACCGCCGATCTGAACATAAGTAAAATAACATGGGAAATTGATTTTTTTTAAATTCCTCCTTTCCATTATAACGGATAAGAATGAATACGGTATCAATTTAAAGACACCCAGCACTTGATGTTTTGTTCTTTAATTGTTGTTAAAAATGTATGTAATGTAACAAGGTATCTATAATATCTTTTTAAAAGTGCTATTTTGTCATTTTATTTTGAGTTTTTAACAATAATTGAAGAATACAACATAAAGTGCTGGGTGTCTTTAGACGCGGAAAATATAACTCTTTCAATGATAGGTAGTACCATTTTCATTCTTGTCCGTTATATTAATGAGAAGCAGGAATTTAAAATAAATCAATTTCCCATATTATTTTCTTACGATCAGATTGGCGGTCGGTGATCCGGTATAGGCTTAAAATTTTTAAATTAAAATTTATATGACCATCAATATATAAGCAATGTGAGTAGATCATATTTGAAGACATTATTGCTTCGAAATTCAGTTTAATTTTAAAATTTTATACCAAAATAGTTTTATGTTTTACCTAAAAAAATGTATTTTCTCGATTTGTAATCATTTAAAAATATTAAAACTATTAAAAGTTTTGACTTGTATTTTTAATATTTTAAATCAAGATAGGTGCTAGAGGCAGCGAGTATTTTTTTGCTTTGGAAATTTCAGATAATATTTGTTTTAATTATGCATTTACATTATATTACTCCTATTATGTTATACCTTATGATCAAAAAGTACCCGGAATTTCTCAATAAAACGAAAACGGTTCAATTATTCTTTGATATTTATTTTTTCCCCTTCAAAGTAATTCCCATTGGATGCAATACACATATTTAAACGCTTCTCCAATCTTCAAAACATTTTTCATAGGCCGATTTTGGAAACTCTTTGAGCGCCCTCTGCGAATTTTCTTTTATCGCCTCAATCGTCTCGAAACGCAAACAAAGATTATTTTATATACAGCGTGACCCACAAGAACTCGGACAAACGTTTAAAAAAAAAAAACTTATTTAAACGCAACAATTCAAAAATTTAAAAATGGGTAACAATATTAACAACATCTTTATGTACATCATAAATTATAAAATTTCAAAGTGGCTTCCTTCTGCGTGGATACAGAGCTTTAAACGGCGAATGAAATTTTCGGCCGTTTTTCGTACCTCTTCTAGGGAAATTTTGTCCCATTCCTGACGCAAAGATTGTTTTAGTGATTCCAAACTTTTGTGGGGTTTGCACAGGCCCTGGCCTCTAAAATTGACCATATGGCGTAATCCATGGGGTTGAGATCTGGTGAGTATGGAGGCCATTCAGCGGAACTGATGAAATCTGGAAAATTGATTTGGCACCACTCTTGTGTAGTTTTCACCTTATGGGCAGGTGCAGAGTCTTGTTGAAAGGTCCAATGTTGGTCACCAAAGTGCTGTTGGGCCAACGGAAGAACTAAAGCCTCTAAAATATCCCGGTGGTAGATTTCCTTGTTAATTTTTACTCCATCTTCCACAAAAACTAAAGGTGTTTTACCGGTAGCACAAATACCGCCCCAAACCATGACAGACTTGGGGAATTGGCTATGAGCAACGATGGCCAAAGGTCCAGGTGCTTTTTCTGACCAATACCTATCATTTTGACGATTGTGAAATTGTTCAATAGTAAAAATTTTTTCATCAGTAAAAACGAAATTTTCCCATTGTTGAGCAGCGGTGCGATGTAAAAGAGCACGGCATCGTTGAAGTTGTACTTGCTTGTTTTCATCAGTGAAGGGCCGTTCAGACGAGGCAAGTTGGTAAGTGATTTAGTTAATTTTAACTTAATTTTAAGTTAATTCCAAGTGTGGACGGTTGATTTAGTGGTAAGTGATTAAGTTAAAATTAAGTTGATAAGTTGGTAAGTAAAATAGAATTCAGTCTATTTTTCGATTTAGTTAAGTTGCGCATCTTCTAAGGGGTGGTCAGCACTGTTTATAAAATTATCGGGTGTAAACACTTAATAATAAACTTTTAACTTGACGTTTTAAACTTTTAAAGTTTAAAATCATTCTAAACAGATATTTGTTTGAAAATGTCGAAATGAACGGAAGAGTCGACAATAAAATTTGTAGAAAATTATGTACTCCACGAATGTTTGTGGAATTTTAAAAGTTCGGCTTATAAAAATAAGCAAGCCAGACAAAGTGCCATGACTGAAATTGTACATCATACAATGCAAATTAATAATTTTGGTATAAAGAAAGTGGATAAAAAATAAAAAGTATCCGACCTACTTTACCACTTACCACTAAACAACTTTTTGAAAAAAAAATTTCAACAAATGCGTGTGAACGGACAGCCACTAAATTTTTTTTTAAATTTACTTTTAAAATTCCACAAACATTCGTGGAGTACATAATTTTCTACAAATTTTATTGTCGACTCTTCAGTTCATTTCGACATTTTCAAACAAATATCTGTTTAGAATGATTTTAAACTTTAAAAGTTTAAAACGTCAAGTTAAAAGTTTTTTATTAAGTGTTTACACCCGATAATTTTATAAACAGTGCTGACCACTCCTTAGAAGATGCGCAACTTAACTAAATCGAAAAATAGACTGAATTCTATTTTACTTACCACTTATCAACTTAATTTTAACTTAATCACTTACCACTAAATCAACCGTCCACACGTGGAATTAACTTAAAATTAAGTTAAAATTAAGTTAAAATTAACTAAATCACTTACCAACTTGGCTCGTCGGAACGGCCCTTTAGCATTTGGGCTTTTCGCAGTTTATAAGGCTTCTTCTTAAGTTCATTTTTAGCTATTCGTCGAGCCGACTCCCGCGCGATTCCAGTTTCACGAGCCACTTTTCGCATCGACAGTCTCGGATTTCTTTGAATCCGAAGTTTGATGATATTGCGATTCCGGCGAGTGTTGGCAGAACATTTTTTTCCTCTTCCGGGTCGGTCTTCCATATTACCAAGTTCTTTGAATCGTTTGATGGCGTTGGAAACCGTTTGTCGAGGAATTTTAAGAATTCGAACTATTTCACATTGACGATTTCCAGCTTCAAATAACGATAAAATTGCGGCGCGACTTTTTGACATCTTGTCACTCACAAACTTATTGTTTGATTTGTTTGCTCTTTTGTTTTTCTGATCTCCATAGTTCTTAGAAACGGATTACTAGATTATTTTTCAGTAAAATTCAGTGATTTTCGCGAAAAGAGGAAAACATGTTTGTCCGGGGTCTTGTGGGTCACGCTGTAGTTAATAGATTCGGTCGTCACTTGGTGAAAATTCATTATGAAGGAATAAAATAATTAACGTGTCTAATTTTCACAAATATACGGACCATCCATTCCCCGACAATCTAACTCCTGAAATTTTGCACATATGTAATAAAGGCCTTCAGCTGAATTATCTATAGAAGCACTAAAAATTAATAAAGCGGGCAAAAATTCGGGAGTTAGTTTGCTTAATAACCAACTAGACCTTAATAAATCACCACTTCTCAACCTCTTTTGAGATTCATCATGTCAAACGACATGATGATGTAGTTAACTTTAAGAATGTTCCTTCTGGAAAAATAAAACCAATGTAACTCGTAGTATAAGCATCAGTAACTTGAAAATGCTCGAGAGAGCGAAACTAGTAGTTTATAATAAATAAATATTTGTGAAAATTACACACGTTAATTATTTTATTCCTCCTTAAAAATTATTTTCATAAACCCCTGTCTCCTCACCGGTAATGATGCTCTTGATAACATTTTGCCCCAAAAAAGCAATTCTTCGGGGATGCTTTTTCTGCAGGAAATTGTAAGAAAATTTGTGCAAGATTTCTGCACAAGCCGCGAAACCCCCCAAAACATCGTGAATAATGCTCTGCACCAATCCGAGCGACACCCCAAGGTCGGTTGCTATCTCTTTGATGCTCACTCGCACAATTTTCTTAATTTTTTGGACTTTTTTGTCAGTCGAATAAGTGGATGGACGGCCAGAACAAAAACAAATCGTCAACCACACTGCGGCCTATTTTGAACTATTTGTATCACTGGTATATGCCTGTGTTCTCGACTTTGTCGAATTCTGGTAGGCTTTCTGTCACATTTTAAACGCTTCAGCACTTAAAATTTCGTGTGAAACACAAAATTTCAGGCACACTCTTTGCTCGAACTAAATTCGACATTGTGCAACATTCGCAACATGGTGCATACACCGACTTGTTTACCAAGTTATTGTGCCCGAACCATCACCCAGATTGGGCTAAAAATTGACATGTAAAAAGCTAACGTAGTTGTATCAACCTCGAGAAAAAGCATTTGACAATATCTCAAGCGGGGTGGGTTTGTTTAAATGAAAAATTTCGGGTAGTACTTTTTGATCATGACGTAGAGTGTGGAATTATATGTAAATACATATTTTCGTTGCTTGTTCCTAGAGTCGTAAAAAATTGTATCTATCCGTTTCTAAAACTTTAAAGTTTAAAACCAAAATTTTATAGTGCATATTTGATATGTTTTTATTTTTACTGCATATTTCATATGTTTTTATTTTTAAGACATAATATAAGTGCATATTTTTCATAATTTTCTCAACTTGAAGAAAATATTATTTAAAAATGTTTTGGCTACATAATTTAACCCCCTTTAAAAAGATAAACTTTGCAAAAATATCTTTAAAACGAACAGCTTTACAAAAAATATCGCGTCCTAGACACGGCTTCAAAGGGTCTCAGCTGGTTACTTTTTAATAAATGGTTACTTTTTTTTGATTCGGTTACTTTAAGTTACTTTTCTCAAATTTTAGTTACTTTAGTTACTTTTTCAACCCCAATTGAAAGAATTAAAAAAAAAGTTTAAGAAAACTTTTAAAAAAAGTGTTCAAAAAACTTTTATAAAATATTTTCAAATTTAGTACTTTTCGTCACAAGGCAGCAAAACGCCATTTTAACGACCGACCGCTCCGAGAATGTGAAAATGGCGTTTTACTGCCGAACAGGGGAAATGTGTTTTTCGTCACTTTACAGCCTAGTAACGAAAAAAATTTTTTTTTATTTATTATTAAAAAAAAACTATTTCCGTGCCAAATTTTACTGCTGGTTAGTTACTTTTGGGTTACGTTTTTGTTTTTTTACTGCATAATCTTTTATTTTTAAAACATATAATACGTGCATATTTCAGACATTTATTGCTGCATATGTATGTGCATATATTTGGTACTTTTTAGTGCATAAATTCCACACTCTAATCATGAGTTATATAAATTATTATTAACACAGGTAATTTTTCTTTGCTGTCTGTACAAATCTATTTTGATATTCTAAAAAAAATATTAATGACGTTAATAACACTATAATACGTATTATCAGTTGTTATAATTTAACTTCACGCATCAAATTAATGTTCACTAAACCCCGTCGAGCGTAATAAATTGTAACGGACAATATTTTCAAGCAATTTTAGTTTTGAAAAATATAATCCACTAATATGGATACGACATATAGCTCGTGTAAATCCACTGTAAAAAAGCTATTTTTAAATATCATATTTCAATTCCTAATTATCATTTACCGACTTGTTATTATTATTATTATTATGTTATTATTATGAGATTTGTGTTATAGCGTTGACAGACTGAAAATTAATCTTCATTAACTTTTTCATAAATTGTTAATCCGCAATTAATTTAATTTATTAAATGGCGTAAATGATACTTAAGTAAATAATACAACAAGTGGTGATTTGACGAAAAATAGCTTGAATTAAAATTGCCAAATATTTTTATGCATAGTCGTAAATTTAATAAGAATATTAATATTGCTGTTATTTTTATTATTGATATTGTTATGGCCGATTATACTCACTCACTTATCATTTAAGAGAATTAATCAATAGAATTACGTATAACCATTTATTTTAACAGTTATAAAAAATATATTATTGGTTATTCCTCTTAAGTATTAAGTGAGTAAGTATAATCGGCCATTAATTTATTAATTTGAGAAAACTATTGTGTAATTTTTAGACCTCGGGTGAGGGTTAACTAACCCGTGGGTATTTACACTGATTGTACTGATATCATAATAATTTTGTAAGTCAAGAATTTTGTCAACTATAAATCAAATTTAGTAAGACAAAGAAGTTATACCAAATTGTTCAGTTATATTATTTACAACGCATATTCAGCGTTAACCTTAGTTTAGCCTATTGGAATCGTGCATAACATAAAGGTGGTGTCGTCTAATGTATGTGTACATGATGTACTAGATGAAATATGCAAATCTATGCAAATTGCCAATTGTCGTGAAGGATTTACTTTTACGTTATTCATAATAATATACGGAGCAGATGCAAGCGAAGCTCGCTTATCTCCTTTATAATACATTCGACATAAGACATTGAGAAATTTAATTGGGAATTTCTGACCCGTAATTGATATTGAGCTTGACTTGAGACGTGAAAATAAATTTGGGAGGGGTGGGGATGGAGAAAGGATGCGGGAGGGGAGAAAAAAAAGCACCTTAGGTGCTTTGCTCAGGAGTGCGGTGAAGCTTTGGGCCTATGAAAAAGATCGTGGAATGTGACTTTCCCTGGTGTTTTCCCGGTCATCTTCTTGAAGGGTTGTGAAGGATGTAATATTTTAATAATAAGTATTAACCAATAAAAAAGCACCAGCGGTGGAGTGATGTGACCGGTGGTTGAGTTACGGAGCGGAAATTCTGGGTTCAAATCGCGGACCGTACAGAATTTCTTAGCTCGGCCTTCCAGTGGACATCCAAACACTGTTGGTGTTATCTGTACAGGATCTGTTGTATCGACGTCATTACCGTGAATGCGGCTGCGTCATACATGTAAAGTTTCTGGAACAGATTAGACAGAGATATCTGGTTGAGAGTGGGAAGATGTGGGCTAGTATAGCCACTAAGCCATGGGCCTTCTAGGCCTGTAGTGCTGATTATATATATATTAACCAATAAAAACGTTATAAGTTGCTCTCTAATATTTCTTAAAGTCGCCACCTCTGGCACTAACGTCAACATTCAGTTGTAGTATTATCTCAATACTAAAACCACATAATAATAATTAGAGCCCGGATTCTAAGAATTTTGCTTATTGCTTTAAATTATAAGCAGAAGATATTCCTTTAAAATTGAGGTGAATCCTTATGCTGCTAAGACTTTTTTCTTAATATTTTCCTCATCATGCTTATTTGAACATTTTATTAGTGCTTTTTGGTTATATTAAGAAACTACGAAAAATAATATCAATAATATGCGATTCATATCGCAGATCTAAATAATATTTTGAATTATACTGAAAATTATAACTTATAACTTTTTATTTATAATTTCTTAATTTTTTTCAGCTATACTTAAATCGCTTTGTAAAGAATTTCTATCAGTCAACGTGTCTGCGATTCTGTATTTGATGAACTATGAACAGTATGGAAGAAGTACTGCATCAGCTCAATACTTTTTACAATTAGCTGGATATTTGGGAATACCTGTAATCGCTTGGAATGCAGACAATTCTGGACTCGAACGTCGAGCATCCCAATCTTCATTACAGTTACAGTTAGCTCCTTCCCTGGAACATCAAACAGCTGCAATGTTAAGCATTCTAGAAAGATATAAGTGGCATCAATTTTCAGTTGTTACAAGTCCGATTGCGGGTCACGATGATTTCATCCAAGCTGTACGAGAGAGAGTATCAGCAATGCAGGTTTGTTATTCTTAAAATTTAAATTTTGTCATGAAAAAATTGATTCATAATATTTTAGTCAGTAATATAATAATCAGACTGACCTTACACCCGATTATAGGGAAATAACATGGTAAATTAATTTTTTTAAATTTCTGCTTCTAATTTTAACGCATAAGAAAGAAAAAGGTATTAATTTAAAGAGATTTCTTTTCCGCGTCTAAAGATACTCAAAACTTTACATTTTATTCGTTAATTATTGTTAAAAAAGCCTTTTTTGTGTGAAATCTGCCTCGGAAACTTTGGGGTATGATACAGCCGTGTCTACAGTAATGACGTCGACAAAATTATCATATTGGTCGCGTTTGAGCATTACGAACCCGGAAAGCATTGGAGCAGAAAGTGGGGTCAGCACAGTGCTATCTAACGGATTTTTGTTGAAACAAAAAATGTTGGAAAATGTAACCTTAAATTTAAAAATTATAAATAATCTCAAAATGAATATGCAAGCAATTACGAACCCGAGTCGTTCGGATCAGAAAGTCGGGTCAGCGTCAGTGCATTCTAACCGATTTTTGTTGAAACAAATAATATAACCTTTTTATAATAAAAATATAACCATTTTTTTTGTTTCAACAAAAATTCATTAGATGGCACTGATGCTGACCCGACTTTCTGCTCCAATGCTCCGGGTTCGTAATGCTCGAACACGACCATTATCTCTATCATATTATATCTTTTTTTTTATTTTAAGTAAAAAAAATTCAAATCGATACCAATTTTTTAAAACAATTTTTCGAAAAAATCCTACGATGCTTACTAGATTTTGAGCAATATTTTCAGAAAGTTTTTCATTTTTTGTTCTAAGTGCAAAATTGAGAACTGTAGTGGTTTTATATCACATGAAAAGTCACGATTGAATTTTTGAAATTAATGTCTTGGTGAATATTGCTATCAAAATTAAAATGTACTAAATAAATCTAAATAAAATTAGCTAAATTTCGGTTACCGTACTATTTCAAAAATGAAATGTATTCATTATTTACTTTCTTGAACGAAAATGCGTATGTACTATTGCTATGTTATTTTTTTTAAAGTACGGTAACTTGGTACCTTTGATACATTTGAACTACTAAAAGTTTCGTTTTTCAAAATCGATTTTCTCCAAATTGGCTGAATTAAGGATTTTTAAATTTTCATCTCATGAAGTTCTTAGTGGGATCTAAAGGTATAATGGTAGTGGTATAGGGTGTGATGACTAAAGTTGGTCTTCCCCAAGTGGATAGAAGCTTACACAAAAACCAAAGTTATTTCTTTAGCAGGCAAAGTTATGGCGACCGTATTTATTAAATTTATTAAACAATTATTCAAAAACAAAAAATAAAAATAAACAAAAAAACCCGACTGCGTTAAAAAAATATCAACTGAAAAGCGAAAAACAAGCTCTATAATCTATAGCAATTTTTTGTAAGAGCAAAAGGTATTGCAGGCGAGGGACAAGCTAATAGTCCAAGTTAATTCTTTGCTATATTAATTTTAATTATATTTTAAAATAATTTTGCTTTCTTGAAATAATTTGTAAATTTATACGATTTGGTATAAAGGAAAATGTGGATAAACCAACCTTATTTCAAATTTCAATTTAAAATTGCGCTGGATTATCACAATAAAGCCTTTAGTTATCGATTTATGTTTTATTAGATAAATCATTTAGCTGCAATATGATAACAAATAATATGCATTTTCAAGGCAATTATTTTAAGAGCCATTATTTACACATTAATTGCATTAATTCTAATAAACTCAAAAATCTGACATAGTATGTAATTTTTACAGGATCGTTTTAAATTTACTATACTAAACGCAGTTCTTGTGGCGAAAAGTGGTGATCTGGCAGCGCTTGTTGATTCAGAAGCACGTGTAATGCTGCTATATTGTACCCGTGAGGAGGCTATCGACATCCTCACAGCTGCTAGGGATTTCCATCTTACGGGAGAAAATTACGTGTGGGTTGTCACTCAAAGTGTAATTGAAAATCCACAACAGGCTCCTTATCAGTTTCCTGTAGGCATGTTGGGTAAGTAAGTGACAAAGTTAGATATTTATGTAGGTCCCTGATGTAGGTAGTATTTTGTTTGTTTACAATTTAACAGCGTAGTATTGGATTATTGAATTTGATATTTTTTCATAGCTACAATAGTCTAATCCAGCGAACAGCAACCTTTTAGGTACTGCGAACCACTAAATTCACAATTTAAATTTCACGAACCACTAACTTTTTAGTTGTTCACTCTGATCGCCAAATGTTTTTGAATGACCTTTTTTTAGCCCTATTTCATAATAATTAAACCAACTTATTGAATCGCTTGTTTACATTTGCTCCAAGCAACATGCGAGAAATATATTTTACGTATAAATAATACAACTTAAACACAATTTATTTTTTAACTTAAAATTTAATTAAATGCGCTCAATAAATTTAAATAATGTCAGAATTATTTCGCGGACCACCAAAATTGCGCTACGGACCACCGGTTGCCGACCGCTGGTCTAATCACTATGTATCTACATTTGCAAAAGAGAGTCAATTTAAAAATCTATTCTTGTATATTATGTTGAGGGAGGTTAGAAAAACTTAACCTGAATTTGTCGATCAAAATGCCCCTGTGCTCGCTCCGCCATCTTGAAAAAAGGAGTAAATTTCGTTTTTTAGCGATCACTCGCCGGCCGGCTCACTGTAGAGATACGAAAATTGTGATAAGATAATTTTCTATTGCTTTTTTACGCTCTACCATTTAGGTTATATGACTTTTTCACGTACATCGATCGTAGTTGAAATATCGAACGAGAAAAAACGTTGCAAAGTCGACGCACTAAAAGTTCACAACCGAATACCCAATTATATAATACATTAATGCCTGTTTTCACCAACAATTTATTTAAGAATTTCCTAGTAAGAATTACTTAGCTAGGATTCCATAAATTTAATTGGTCAAATTTGACATAGTATTGGCATAATAAACTATTATGTCAAATTTGACTAATCAAATTTATGGTATCCTAGCTAAGTAATTCTTTACTAGGAAATTCTTAAATAAAATGTTGGTGAAAATGGGCATAAAAGTAATTTAATTATATCGGTTACTTACCCAACGGTGCAATTCCGTTAAGTTTCTCATTCATTTCCAGGTATTAATAATTCTCTACCTCCAAGGTGGCGTGGAAAAGTAATTTTTTTTATTTTTCATTTGATATCTGGACAATAAACGTATAACTTAACTTGTAGATCATTAAAAAATCAATAAAAAATTATTTAATTGTAATTTTTGCATCATGAAGGGTAACCGAGTTATCGATAAAAAAAACTAAATTTACCCCTTTTTTCAAGATCGCGGACCGAGCAAGTGCATTTTGGTCAAAAATGGGATGTTCAGATGTGACTGTATGAAGTGTAATAAAACCGTCTTCGAAATATTATTATAAAATTTTAAATACTTTTCTAAATTAAATTTTGAATCTGACGGAGAATTCACTTCTTACCCGGCTGCTCAAGTCGGTCGTTTTTGGCTTTCAATACTAAATAACTTTGTTAGCAAATTTCTCACTTCTCAAATTTTAATTATTAATCAATTTTCTCTTCGAAATCCTTGCTCTAAAAGAAATAACACACTCTTCATTAGCACTACTTTAATTTTCAAAAATAAATCAAGTATTACAACTCAATTCTCATACAAAATCAAAAGAACGACCGTCCATGCTTGGACGGCTTATGCAAGTCTCCTTCCTTTTCTTTTTTCGCGCCAGAATTTGCTGTTAAAATAACAATATTTCTAAAATATACAATACGAAACGTCTAAAGACGTCTCATTTGGCGGCCATTTTTTGATTGCGCAGATGATGACGAGTTTTTGTTCAAGTGTAGATCATACCTTATAATCTATCTACCTTGTTATAGCATTATCTATTATTTATGTCTTATATACTAATTCAATACAGATTACATAAAATGAGTAGACGTTATATTTTTGCGTTTTAATTATCATTTTATGTAATTATACACTTACAATATTATTCGACGATCACGTGCGGTGTACACAGTATACCCATGGCCCCCGAATTACAAAAAGTAAAACAAGTTTTTAAAAAATAGTGAAACCTCAATAATCCATTCATGTGCGTCACTCCCACTCTTTAATGTCCGTGAACCGATTTCAACCAAAATCTAGTCTTCTATATTTTAACAATAATAAAATTGAAATACTTCAATATCAATAAATAATTCAGTTTTGATGAAAAATGTAATCATAGAAAGCTTAAATATATATTATTATTTCAATTTTAGTTTTGCTAAAGCCAATAAATTTTAAAATATTTTAATTATTAATAATATTTTATTTAATATTTAAAATTAGGTAAATGTATATTATTATATTTTCAAAAAGAGAAAATTTAGCTTTATATCTCTCATCTTTCAGTTTTTAAAATAAACAATCAGATTTTTGAAATTATATGAAATATACTTACTCATTTATTGTTTGCAATAACAATGATTTTGCTTAATTAAGATATATAAATATTTTTTTTAAATTTATAAATACTTTATCAATTTAGTTTCCAAATTATTTTAAAATTTTCATATTTATAGCTTTACATTTTAACTATATGAAGAGTAAAAATTCGTCGAATAAAATTTTTATAAATTTACACAGCTGAGCAATTTGCCGATATATTATAATATCATAATTCTTGATTTTGTTTTATATGAAGAGCTCAAATAAGAGTGAAATAACATTATCATAGTTTTCATACATAATATACATTAATTTAATTCATGTCAGATAACTTGTAATTCATTTAAAATAATTCATATTATGAAAACAAAATACATAAAAACAAAACTACTTAAACAAACTGTATAAGTAAAAATAAAAAATGTACATTCCCTGGTGCTTAATCTTCAAACACAAAAATATTTTAAGAAACTTATATTTGTTTGAAAAATTTTTAATAGATAGAAACTTACATTTGTCATATCTTAAAATGTTCCATGTAGTATTTCAATTAGCTATTAAATTTTAAATGACTTTATAATAAATTGTAATACCCACCCAGAAGAGCTTGTTTGTCTGTCTGTTCGCTATATAGTATTCAATATTGTTATTAATTTATAATATAAAACTATTTTATATAAATCAATTATTTGGATAAGATGGTCCCCCTAATTATTATTAATATTTATTTTGAGAACTGAATTTTGAAGCCCCTTGATTTATGAGGCCGCAGGCGTGTGCCTGTTTGGAAATCAAAGTGAGTATGTCGTATGAATTATGTAGGAGTCCATATTATTTTTTATTATTGGGTAAATAAATAAAAGTCAGGTCTCCTGCTGTGCGTTATATCATAAACATGGGAAAGGTACATTTCGCCGAGAACGATTCGCCGAGATACACTTCGCCGGGAACGATTCGCCGAGAGTAATTTTATATAAATTACATTTTTAATATTATGGAAAAATCGGAAAAATATAAGGTTTAAGAAGCAAAAAAAAAAAAAGATTGAATAAAACGAAACTCAAAGTTTTTTTTCTTTTAAAATCAAATAAGGTAAAACACCCACTAGTTGAACAGTTTTGAAAGTAAAACCTATTTCACTCTAATTTAAGCAAATAAAATTCGATTAATTTGATTAAAATATGTTATTTATAAAAATATAGATAGTTTTGCATATAATAGCAAAGAAAAAAGGAATAATTAATAAAATTATCATATTTTTACAAGGTTTTTAAAATATACTTCAAATGCAGCAGTAATTGAACAATCTATTTTGAATCGCAGCCGTAATTGAACACTCCGGTGGTGGTTGTACTTGAACACGTGTGAAAATAGTCAAAATCAGTCAAAATCAAACAAAAATCCAATCGATATTCTAAAGATACATTTGGCAACATTGATTTATTTATGTATGACAAACGTAATGGACAAACGTGATCATTTTATGTTAGTTTTTTCGAGTTCAAGTTCATAACCTAAAAACTGTGATTGCGCGGTTTACGGATTAGTAACTTTATATGGCAAAAGTAGCATGCTTATCGGCTATTCCACATGCCAACTTTCAAGTTAACAAAAATATAATTATTTCGATTTATAATTTAAAAAAACTTATAGAAATCAATTGCTAAATCATCAAGTAATTATAAAATACGGATATTACTTATTATGAATATTCGGTTTTTGCATTAATACAATTTCAAAAATCTGTTCAATTATTAGTTCCATTTCTTGCGGTGTTCAAGTGCTGGGTGTTTTACCTTAGTACTAGTTTTATAATTAACTTCAAGGTAGATAGATTAGTTAAATGTAGTTATTTAAAATAATAAAAATAAATTTACAGTTTAGTTACAGTTATTAATTCAAATATCCATAAGTCCAAATATTCATTTTTCGTTATTCCGGTCGAGAAAGTGCATTTTAACTCCCTGATTTCAGGTACGAAAAGTACCATTTTACGACCTGTGTAGAATAGTTTTATTTGATGCAAAATAGATCAATAAACGTATTTAAAACTATTTTTTTTCCGAAAATTTTTTTGGACTTAGAAAATTTTTTCAAATTTTTCAAAAAAAAAAATTTGATGGCGTACTTCCGTCATAACGAAAAGTGGTTTTCATCCGCGTTGACGTAAAACGTTATTACGCTCTCGGGAGCGTTCGTTCCCCTCGAGCGTAAAATGTCGTTTTAAGTCCTTGTGATGAAAACTACTATTTTTTTAATGAAGAGACCGTGAAAAGAGAAATCCACCGGTCGAAAAATAGAAATTTCATCACAAAATTCAGTCTTTCAACCGCCTAATATATTTCATAAAACTTTTAAAGAGCCGTTAAAAGTAAAGGTGGATTTCTATTGGAAGAGTTTTTAGAGTTAACACACGTTTTATATTGGTTAATTAGGAACTTTTAGATAACGCTTTTATTATAAAACCGGCCTAAGCGCTAAACTATTAGAATTTTAACTAATATGTAAAGAACAACATAAAGGTAAAACACCCAGCACTTGAACACCGCAAGAAATGGAACTAGTACTTGAACAGATTTTTGAAATTGTATTAATGCAAAAACGCAATATTCATAATAAGTAATATCCGTATTTTATAATTACTTGATGATTTAGCAATTGATTTCTATAAGTTTTTTTAAATTATAAATCGAAATAATTATATTTTTGTTAACTTGAAAGTTGGCATGTGGAATAGCCGATAAGCATGCTACTTTTGCCATATAAAGTTACTAATCCGTAAACCGCGCAATCACAGTTTTTAGGTTATGAACTTGAACTCGAAAAAACTAACATAAAATGATCACGTTTGTCCATTACGTTTGTCATACATAAATAAATCAATGTTGCCAAATGTATCTTTAGAATATCGATTGGATTTTTGTTTGATTTTGACTGATTTTGACTATTTTCACACGTGTTCAAGTACAACCACCACCGGAGTGTTCAATTACGGCTGCGATTCAAAATAGATTGTTCAATTACTGCTGCATTTGAAGTATATTTTAAAAACCTTGTAAAAATATGATAATTTTATTAATTATTCCTTTTTTCTTTGCTATTATATGCAAAACTATCTATATTTTTATAAATAACATATTTTAATCAAATTAATCGAATTTTATTTGCTTAAATTAGAGTGAAATAGGTTTTACTTTCAAAACTGTTCAACTAGTGGGTGTTTTACCTTACAAGAAATTATATTTAATGTCACTAAAAATTGGAGAATCGTTCCCGGCGAAGTGTTATCGGCGAATCGTTCTCGGCGAAATGTACCCAACACCATAAACATTAATTTATAATACTATGACTAAATAATTATAAATATAAACTATTAATTTTATATTAAAAGATAACTAAAAATCTATGTATATGTTACAGTTAAAACCCGAAATCAGTTAAAACCCGATGTAACTAGTAAATTCTAGTTTTGTTTTAACTAACCTCTTTAGTTAATTCTAGTTTTAACTGGTTTAATTTTAGTTAAAACTAGAATTAACTGATTTCTAATAAATCTTTTTAGTAAATTCTAGTTTTGACACATTATTATACAAGTCTTGAAAAACATTTAAAAAATTTTTCAAATCAAAATATTACAAAATGGCGGTGTGGCAACTGAACTCCAAAATTACCTCTTAAAATGCTGTGAAAAATCTCCCAATGGTGTCGTTAGACCTACAACATAAGAAATAAAAAAATTTAGTTTATATTACTGTTTTTCCAGTCCGCATCGACCCAGAATTTTTATATTTTAATTTTTTTTTAGTTGTAAAGGATCAAAGTCGAGAAAAACTTTTTCGACCAAAAATCGTCACTTAAACGGTAATAAAAAAATTTTGAGACACAAATTTAAAAATTGGGGTATAGGCAGATTGGAAAAACATATTATATTAAACTAAATTTTTTCATTTCTTATATTGTAGGTCTAACGACACCATTGGGAGATTTTCAACCGCATTTTAAAAGGTGTTTTTGGAGTTCAGCTGCCACGCCGCCATTTTGTAATATTTTGATTTGAAAAATTTTTTAAATGTTTTTCAAGACTTGTAATGAGTCAAAACCCAAATTGATCTAAATAATAATTTCATTTTCTCAGAAAAAATTACCAAAGTAGGACTTTTCAATTTTGATGGCAAGATGTGCCCCCCCCCCAACCCATTAATGCACCAAATTATTTGGCAAGACTCATTTTCGTCACACTAACTTATATTTGTTATAAAATATTGTAAATTTCATTTTTGACAAACAATTTCTCTATCGTTCTTTCAAAACCATCTTGTACTTAAAAATTATTGTAACTATGAAGCCATAACCGTCCCACTTTTAAATTTTGGCAGTCACTTACCATAAGTACAGACTATTCTCAGGAATTTTTTAAAAATTTTTGAAGATTTACTTTTTGAGAAAATCAAATTCAAAATTTTGATTTTGAGTTTTGAAAAGTATTTTTACAAAAAGGCATATTGTGTTATATATAATCGGAAAGGGCATTAAAAACTGAGTAAAATGACATCACGCCCACCTCTGTAGCTTAATTAGGAGAGCTGCTATAATAATTAGAAAATATTCTGGCAGCCAATTTTTGGAAAGTTTACATAGCGATATTTTGGAAACCGTTTGAGATATTTAAATAAAAATTTGTATTTTTGGTAGTCTCAGTACACTCTATCGATATACCAAATTTTATCAAAATCTGAGATGGTGACCAAGAAAAGTGTGTTGATTTCACATGGAATGACCCTAAAGAGGTTAGTTAAAACTAAAATTTACTAGTTACATCGGGATTTAACTGATTTCGGGTTTTAACTGTAACATTATATAAAAATATACACATTTAGACCATTTGTCCTAAGGTACATGCATTCCAAGGTACAACACTCTCTCCTCTTATACTCTCTCATGTTATATTTGTTTTAAATTTGAAAAGTTTATAAAGTTGCATTTTTTAAATTTATACAACTATCATTTCTTGCTGAAAGAGATGTAACACAATTATTAAGTTGATCTTGGAATTTTATTGCACATTTCATAAGGAACTTTTGATTTTACAAAATTTTTGATAGGATCTTGATAAAGTCATCACTATTTAGATTGCATGCATATTTTTATTTTTTATAGTTATTATAGTTTTCTTTAATTCTTAAATAAACCGCCTCTGCGGTTTTGCGCCAGGGTGCTGTATACCTTGCAGGTAGTTGCTTTCCTTCATCTACCTTCTGTCCTACGTGATCTGAAGTTTTTTGGTATTATTTCATAAATATTTATTTGAAAAAATACCCCACTTGAATTAATGCCCGTACTTATAGCCAATCTACCTCATTCTAGAGATACGTAAATTCGACTATAACTATGGACATAAGTCTATTCACTATAAAATAAATATACTAATTATTTATTACAGGTGTGCACTTTGATACATCTAGCGCAAGTTTGGTAAATGAAATTACGACAGCTATTAAGGTATATGCATATGGAGTGGAAGATTTTATTAATGATCCTCGTAATAGAAATCGCTCTCTAAATACACAACTTTCATGTGAAGGTGTTGGTGCAGCACGATGGGATACTGGAGATCGTTTTTTCCGTTATCTTCGAAATGTTAGTGTTGAAACCGAAGCAGGAAAACCAAATATAGAATTTACTCAAGATGGAGTATTAAGAGCTGCAGAACTAAAAATTATGAATTTAAGACCTGGAATCAGCAAGCAATTGGTTTGGGAAGAGGTATTCTTTTTTACCATTAAAAATAAAATAATTACTTTATTGCATGATCTATCTTATTTGTCTTTCTATTTATTAAAAAAATCTGAGTGACACAATACATGACTTACCCATTTGAAAAAGTAAAAGTAAACAGTATCAAATTAAATCTTCCTTCCGGCCTTTATTGTCATTGCGTAGGTGCGGGCTTGCTTGACTTTCATTGATCCACTGATAAACGATCAGCGGCGGCTGGTGAATTTTTTCATGGGGTGACTCAAGTCTAATATGAATTGTTGCAAAAATTTATTCTAAATTTATTCATTAAAATTTATTTAAAAAAGTTATTCTAATAAAATTAGCGAGTTTATAAACAATATTTTCAGTAAATTAATAATTGTATATTTTAATAATTTTATTTTCTGTAAACATTATTTACTGAAAACTGCATTGGGGGTGTGGACGCAAATCTTAGAGTCCAAGCCTGAAACACTGAAACTATTACGGTAGAAACACAGTGGAAGCTGGTCGCCGAAACCTGCTTACCGGATTGAATGTTTTTATTGAAATACGAGCTTCATTTGTCATCGATTAGATTAATTCATGTATTACTTATTATATTATTAATTATATTATATTAATTAACATAATTGAGGACAAACGAAGCTCGTATTTCAATAAAAACATTCAAGCGGGTAAGCAGGGTTCGGCGACCAGCTTCCACTGTGTTTCTACCGTTAGATATGCCTACTAGACGATTGGTCAATATTTTTAACATTTTTTTGTGCTTTTGTCTAGGGAGAGACAAACTCGTATTACTTCAATTTCAACAAATACTTTCTATTTATCGAGATACATTAAAAAAATTCAAATCGATAAAATACCATTGGTGTACTTATTACTATAAAAAATAATAGCTGCAAAACCCTAATAATTGGGAAAAAAATTATGAAATATTAAATTATTGATGTAAAGATTATGTCAGGGTGCCGGGAACTACTTCATTCGGGTGACATTATGTTGTTTTTTCATACGGGAACATGAGGGTTAATGTTGACCCATTCAGGCGCGTCATTTAAAAATCAAAGATGCGTAAATAAAATAGGTTTCTGCGGAGGAATTTCAACCAAAATATAAGCAATTCTTTGCACCGTTTTTTCAAACTAGTGTGAAATTTTTTTAAGTAAATCGGTGTTCGCATTTGTTCGTAATCGTAGCCGAAAAAATGTTCACACACACATAATAAACGCTACACCCACATCCAGAAATTGTTCCAAAACCGATCACGATCAAAATGATACCTTTGAACCGAAATTGTAATGTGCCTACGCAAAGTTGGTTTTTGACTCGATTACAATACTTTCCTTTAAATCCTTGTCCTAGAGTGAAAGATTCTTGTCAAATTACCTCTCGAACGGATTTTTTGATGTGAGGAACCTCGTCGACAGACAAAAATTTTTATTTACGTCAATTTATTTTGCGTATACTATAAAAAATTTGGTTACGCCGCCACTGAATATCTCTTTTTTTTATTCTTCTTCGATCAAGTTCTTACCCGGCAAATTGATTTAAGAATTAATCTGTTAATTTTAATTGCGTACACCACTCGATTCAATTCAATTAATTAAACTTCTTCACAATGTACTTCTGCAATTGCGTCATTCGGCAAATTTGAAGTTTTTAAACCTAGCTTCATTTTAGTCCCAAATAAAGTTACATATCGAATTTGCTTTATACCAAATGGTATACAAGATTTTTCATCATTTAACAGATTTTAAACTTGAAGACCATTCAGAACCCTTATTAGAAATCATCCACGTAGTTAACACATTTTGTAAATCTTATAATTTGTATATTCAACACAACCATGATTTTGTGAATGTCGAGGCTTTCCATGTACAATTTTTATTCGGTAAATTTAATAATGACATTATTTACAAACTTTCTCCCTTTATCACTTTCTAATATTGAAGGCGCCCCATTAAAGTAGGTACATAATAATGTCTATAGGGGTCTTTAAGCTTCCCTATAGTTTCCATTCAGCCTTGATTAAATTCAAATAGTACACGACAATTTAGTTTCGGATACCACAATTTGCGATAATATAATAATTTTAAAATGCAGCTTGTAACTACATGCCAAAAGAATAATTACTCCAACTTCGCAATTCCTTCGTTTATATGCTAAAAGGAATATATTATGATATCTCCCAAATGTTTAAAAATCCAAAATTTCAAACAGGTTCGCCGTCTCCTCATGTACAGCATATTTTCGGCTGCTTTTAAAGCGGATTTTCTTTTTAGTGGTCTCAAAACAACAAACTTCAACAAATTTCTTGGATCAACAAAGATCCAAATTTTCAACATACTCTGGAAATTTCCAAAAAGCGATAGTGGCAATTATACTAATGGAACAAGTGGATATAATTGCAAACGATGCTAAACAGAACCGCCATGGAATCTGCATGGAATTGCAAAATAATGCAATTAATTCGCATGAGCGACTAACCATAAAATGACAAAATTACATTGGTGAAAAACCGCTTAGCAATCATCCTTAGCAATTTTTGCCCCATTAATCAATTGACCAATTCTGATCCGTCATAGTTAATATAGAACAATTTCCACAATCTCTATTTGAACTTGGTTGTATTACATTACACATGCGTAGATTATTCTCTAAATTATTCTATTCTATTCTCCAGATTATTCTCCTAACTAACCTTAGTTGATTTTTTTTAAATGCTGACGGGTTGTGTTATTCACCCGTATACAATCGAATATTACTTAAAAAGGGTGGGAGTAATAAAATAATTTTTCCTACAAAACTTGCTTATTTCTTAAAGGTCTTTTCAACGATACTATTTTCGACCTATGGTGCCATTTAAAATTCTGGATTTCAGGAGTTTCTGGAGCAAACTACTCGGAATGCCGACCTTTCTGAGAAATAATAATATCAGTATCACCAATCTCCGTCCCAAACAACCGTGTGTAGGATACCTTGGTTACGTTTACCACAACACATAATTATTATAAATTAATTTTACAAATAACAAAGTTTTAAAAACAACTAAATTTTTAAACAAAAAACATTTTTTTTATTCCAAGTTGTTCAACGATAATAAATAAATTTAATGAAAAATTATCTTTAACGTGCATCAACGTTATTAAGGTTATTTATGTTAGCGGTTAGCTAAAGGCTTGCTAAAGGTTAGCACTTTGAATGACATTTTTTATTTTTGTATTTACAGTTTGTAGAATTTTTTCTTTGCTCTAAGTATTTCATCATGCTGGGTTACGTCTCCATGTCACTCTTCTAGGTTAAAAAATTATTTTATAAAAATCAAATTAATATTAAAAATATTATTTGTTGTCGTAGATCGGAGTATGGAAGTCTTGGCAGAAAGAAGGCCTAGATATAAAGGATATTGTGTGGCCAGGTAATAGCCATACACCGCCGCAAGGTGTTCCAGAGAAATTCCATTTAAAAATAACTTTTCTTGAAGAACCTCCATATATTAATTTAGCCCCACCAGATCCCATAACGGGAAAGTGCGCTATGGATCGCGGAGTATTGTGTCGAGTAGCTTCAGATACTGAAATAACTGAGTAAGTATGTAGTTAAATATTGTTGGCCTCAATAAGGTCTCAATTTCTCAATAAGTATGAACGTAACGTATTAAGTGAGTTTTACCTTTAAAGCAGCAATTATAATAGCTGATTATAAATCTTTCCCATTCAATAATTAGGACCATCTCTTGTATTGCCAGCCTGATCACGTTCAGGTGCATTTGACACTATTGATTCTATAAGCATAAAATTGTTTGACAGTCGGTAGGTGTCTTGCGGGGCTGGCTTTAAGATGTGCCTGTGACCTTGTTATTTTTTTTGTTAATTATGGAAATTCATAAATCCAGAAGGACCCGCAGGCTGAAGAAGAAGATATTTATATATTTTCAATTTATTAAAATGTCATAGCAGAGAAAGCACCTAGAAATTTGGATGACATCGGGGTTTTCATTTCTGAAATTTAGTAAATTATACCAGATCAACCTTTCAGAAAAGTACTCATGTCAGAAAGAAATCATGGCCTTTGTAATTTAATTTTATTAATTTTTTCTTAATTAACATTAAAAAGTAAAAAAGAGTTTTTTAACCTACTTTTGGGACTGATTGAACCAATTTTTTACCAATCTAAAAATCAAATTTACCAAATTGCCTTGAGTAAGTTGCTAGTCCGTGGACTGGCTTTCAATTTAAGTATGTATTTAAAATTTTAACAAAGCGTAAAAATTTAAAAAACGCTAATATTTTTGGTTCTGTTACGTTTTGGCTAAAATTTATAATAACAATCGTAGTTATATTAATTTAACGACAGATCAATTTTAGGAATGGCAATTAAATATTTTGTTTTCTAGGGTAGATATGAGTCAAGCTCACAAAAACGGGAGTTTTTATCAATGTTGTTCTGGATTTTGTATAGATTTATTAGAAAAATTTTCTGAAGAACTTGGTTTTACTTATGAATTAGTAAGAGTTGAAGATGGTAGATGGGGAACTAATCAAAATGGCAAGTGGAATGGATTAATAGCTGAACTTGTGAACAGAAAAACGGATATGGTTTTAACATCTCTTATGATTAATGCCGAAAGAGAAGCTGCTGTAAGTAAATATTCTGTATTCATAATTTTTGAAGTTTTTAAAGAATTCAGATTTTGGTCAAATTGGTTGAACTGCGTCATTTTAATTTTTCACCTGATGAAGTCCTAATTATAATATAGAAGACCACGCGTATAATAACAATGGTGCAAATCGGCAATGACCACAGTTTCTATCCCTTTGTTGGACCAGTTTGCATCTTTCTTGCGAAATATTTAGATTTGGCACGATTTTCTACAGAAACAACCACCAGTTGTTTTGACCATCTGAGTTTTAAATTTGTCCTGAAATGTTTTACTTTTCGTTACCAAAGTTATATTTCCGCACTCGTTGGGATAATTTTATTTTGTCTAACTGATTGGATATTGAAATGTCGGGTTTTTTTGGAATAATAATAGAAAACAGCAGTTCAAAATATTAACTAATTTTTATCTTTTGATTTTAGGTGGATTTCAGTGTTCCATATATGGAAACTGGTATAGCAATTGTTGTTGCAAAACGTACTGGTATAATTTCTCCAACAGCATTCCTAGAACCATTCGATACAGCTTCTTGGATGCTTGTTGGTGTGGTAGCTATTCAAGCAGCAACATTTACCATATTTTTTTTCGAGTGGTTATCACCTAGCGGATTTAATATGAAATTATCTCTGAACCAGGTACTGGCAATTTTTATATTATATTTCCTTAATTCGTAATTTATTAAAATATAAATTAATTTATTTTCACGAATTAATAATAATTAACCAATTTTAGAAATAATTTTTATTGTACTAGGTATATAAATTTTATTAAGCTTACTTGTTAACTCGTGATAATGAATTAAATGGTATTTTTAAATAATTTTACGAATTAATTAAATTAAAATATATTTTTAAGCTTTAATTATGTATTATTCTGACGAAGAGTACGTAGTAACTTGAAAGCTTAAAAATATATTATAGTTTAATTTAATTAACTAAACACCATTTAATGATATAAATTATATTATAGAAAACGGATTTGTAGTAAGAAAAACACCAATTAATTCTGGAAAATAAATTTTCCATAAATTACTTTCTATAAATTACACTTTGTAATTTAAAAATTACAAAGTGTAATTTATGTAAGTGTAATTTAAATTTATAACAATAATTAATTCATTCATAAATTATTGTACTTAAAAATGAGTGTATCGTTCTGAAACACATAACTTTAAAAGTAAACGCTTTTTCTAATCTCCATTCCGGCAGGTTGCTCTAAATTTAATTTTAAAAGAAATTATAATTACATGGTAAATAATAAATTTATCAAAAGCTTTAATATATATAATTCTAAAAGTCACTGCTGGTTTTTAAATTTGATTCAAGTTTTGATTTTCGCGTCTATATCATTTCAAAGGACGACAAGCTAAGAAGTTTTGCCAAGTCCGCTATTCGAACCTGCCATTTTCTCTCTGTAATTCAATCAAGCTGTGGTTTCATTTGAAAATAACATTGAATAAAAGTGCAGCACGAATATTTAAATTATTGACAAAAAAAAATGTTGCACTGGAATAACCTAATAGTTCGTGAAACATTATTATCATATTATTACACTACATGTTGCGCTATAGCAGGGCTGGCCAACAAGTCCATAAGCGATCTACGGTCGATTGCGCTATGTTAAAATTTTTTTTTTTTTTTAGTTATGATTTTTCTTTTTGAATCTTGCTAGTTACGCGTTCTGATCGATCACGGAAACAATATCTAATTCTGCCAGCCTCGCTGTATAGTATTTTTTTTTGCCTCAAACAGATATAAAACGATCTGATTTCAAATTGTAAAGGGCTTTTGTCACAGGTTACAACATTTCAGAAGGGATTAAACATTGTATCTTCTGTTGTAAGATGTGGGATTACAATTTTTTTTAGCATTTTGCGCATTCTGCGCTGCGCGTTTCATGTATGTACTTGTTCATTATTTACTTATTGAACACTATTAAATAAAACTTCCAAGCTCCTTTTACATCTACTTTTGGTACCTATTTTTAAATTATTTTACGAGTTAATTAAATTAAATTATATTATTATAATATAATGTATTATTCTGACGAAGTGCACACAAATGTTTGAAAGCTTGATAAAATATCTGATGTTTTTTTTATAACCATTTAAAATAGTAAAAGTAAATAGTAACAAATTAAATTTTTTAATTCCCTTCCGACCTCATTGTCATTCCGTAGATGCGAGAATGCTTTGTTTTCATTGATATACTGGGAAAAACCTGACATTTTATCCCGTTGCATTTTAAATGGCCATACAATAATCTGTCATTGTTTATAAAAGAATTTTAAAAAAACTCTAATAAATGAGGTTTCAAAGAAGGGATTTCAACCAAAATCTAATCAGCTTTTTTGCACCGTTTGTTCAAACTAGCATGCAAAATTTCAAGTCAATTGATGGCTTGGCTTGGTCGTAACCGTAGCAGAAAAAATGTCCACACACATATCCAGACTTTGTTCCAAAAATTGATCACGATTAAAATTATACCTTTGAATCGAAATTCTAATGTGCCTACGCAAAATTGGTTTTTGACTCAATCACAATACTTTAATTCCTTTACTGCATAAATGGGAAAATATAATATAATTTCATTTCATTAACTCTTAAAATTATTTAAAATATACCAATTATACCAATTATTATCACGAGTTATCAACGAACCAATTTAAATAGAATAATTAAAGTAAAAGAACGGGTGTCATTCTGAACTTCGCCATTTTCGCATGAGGCATTTTTCCATATTGGCAAACCATGCATTTACTGTTGTTGCTTTGATATTAAATATTTATAAAAACGTCTTGATTTATTTTCTTGCTTTTTTTCCTTTTCCTTTCTTTACGGGGTTGGTGGACAATAATATTAAACTCTACCAACCCCGCAAAGAAACGAAAAGGAAAAAAAAGCAAGAAAATAATTAAATATGGACGCAATAAATGAAATTAAGTCTTGATTTATATTAACATTTCTTATTACAATTACCTTATGGGAAATAAAATTTGTATCATTGTTATATCTATGCTAAAATTAAAACTGCAAATCAATCTAAAAATCAATTAGTGACTTTCTGAAATTCTCCATAAAAAAGTTTTTTCACGTTTCAAACTACTAAATAAAAACCTGTTGGAAATATCCTAATCGTATATTAATAGTTACATAAGTGGGTCAATTCATATAAAGTGGTCCAGCACTGATTGCTTAATCATTTTTAATTTTCCTTTTTAATGATAATATGTGAAAGTATGTGATGTATGTGGTAGTTCAAAAGAAGTATTTGGACCATAAAAATACTTCTTATGCCCGTCTTCACCAACATTTATTTAAGAATATCCTATTAAAGAATTTTAGCTAATAAGTAATTCTTTACTAGGATATTCCTAAATAAAATGTTGGTGAAAACGGGCATTAGAGGTCTTCTTTTATGAATTACGTAGGTTGCATTTTATATTTCGGGATTTGAGAACAACAATAAATATTTTTCATCAAAAATGGCTTTATTAGTTTTGAAAATACTCTTCATGAAGATCAATATACTTTTGCATGAGTTAAAACCAATTCTTGAATCCCTTTTTCCACTCCGATTGAGGTACCTCCAAAACTTGCATTTTGAACGCACCAGCCGCTCCTTCAGGTGTGACCTCGCTATTTATTTTTGACGTGCGGAAATAAAATGAAGTCATTGGGTGCTAAATTAGGACTATACGGCGGATGGTCCATTAAATCGACGTTTTGAGTGCTGAAAACTTCACTTGTTCGAGCCGATGTGTGAGAGCTCACATTGTCATAGTTGAGAATGATTCGTCTTGGCGGTTGGTTTTCCTTATTTCTCCGAAGACTTCTGGCAAATAAATGGTTATGTACCATTGAAAATTTACCGTTCTACGTTGTACCAATGGTACGGATGCACCATGTCCAGTTTTTCAGAAAAAACAGGCGACCACTTGCTTCGAAGTGTTTCGTGCGCGAACAGCTTTTGTTGGATGGCTCATTTTGAAAAACGCACACAGTCGACTGCTTTTTATTTTTGGGCTCATACGCGTAGATCCATGATTCGTCACCTGTCGCGATGTCATAGTCTCATTTTGAAGCACCGCAATCGTATATTTTGAGCAGTTCTTTCGACCAATTGACAAGAGCCTTTTTTAAGCAATTGTGAAATTATGCGGGATCTAACGCAAAGAAATCTTTTTGACAACCAAATGTTTATTCAATATTGAATGTAAGGTGGTCCCCATAATGCCCAAGGATGCCTCAATCAAACGATAAGTCATATGACGATCTTGCAGTATCAGTTCACCCACATCATCAATGTCTTCGGGAACAACAACATATTTTGGCCGACCTTCACGAAATTCGTCGTTGAGAGAACTACGGCTACGATTGAATTCGTTTAATCAGCGATAAACACTGGTCCTTGATGGTGCTTCATCGCCAATAGTCGAATTAAGTTCATCGATGCACTGCTGTTGAGTCAATCGTCGAAAGTTGTAAAAATAGTCACACAAATATGGTTCATGATTTAATTCAATTTTTTAGACGAATTTATTTTTCAAGAATTTTTAAACACAAATGGCGTTCATACAGCAAAAAGTTCTGAATACATATACCATCAAAAATGTCAAACTTTACGATAAAAATATTAGTTGCCAGATGGCAGCACTAGGGTAGCTGAATCCCGAAATATAAAAGGCAACCCACGTATACTGAATATGAAAACTTTGTAACTTCACTGCCCACTACTTTTTTCCTTGTTGTATAATGTTAGGCATAATTATTTTCATCCTTTTATCTCTGAGCAAAAAATTTAGATCGATATCTCAACGTGTTTACTCACACTTAACTCTAAACATCCAATTCAACACCATAATCCATAACAATAAAATAATAAACTCCTTTCGGGGCTACGAGTATTCCCGGTCCGTAGCCAGATGTATCCTCTCTTCGAAATGACACCTTGCGTTTTTTTGTAATAAAAAGTCTAAAAACTTTCATTTGTGTAATTTATTTTCATGGGTTAAGTTAAAGCATCCCTCGAATAAATTCTAAATACTACTCTAAATAGCATCAAAAGCAAGTGCTCTCCCCATCCCTAAGGGAAATCCTATGGCTGTAAAGTATATTAAAACAAATTATTTTATGTTATTTTTGGGTTAGTGGATTATATTAAAAAATAACAATTGTTACACAATTAGATTATGTAAATCTTCAACGTTTTGCTATTATAATATTTAAAACTTTGTCAGGAAATACAATAAATATTAAAGTATAGAAATGAAAATGACAAATTAATATAGTCCACTAACGCACTAACCCAAAAATAACATAAAATAAATTATTATGAAATGGATGAAACGTATTCTTAATATTAAACCAAAGATTAGCTATTTTCTAGCAATTTTTCCCAGCACAACTCCTTGCCGACGTTTCGGCTTTATTATCTAAAAACCATCTGCATGACTACGAAAGAGACAAAGTACTCGTATCTTTTGATAGCATCAAATTGTCCACAAGAATTGTTCACAGAAACTTTTCTATAACCGAAGTCTTTTGGGAAACTACATACATTCATGAAAAGATAAGTAACAAATGAAGACGAGTGTGTATAAAAAATATCGAATAAAAAAAATGTAAAAATATCAACCTTTTTACGGTTGTAGAAAGATTTCTTTAAGCCACTTTATATGGAATGGCACAAGATATTTAAAATAATTTGTTCATATTTCAAAATAAGCCGTGTTTATTTTAGCATTTTTATTTTTGAAGAAGCAACCTTATGAACTTTGTATAACTTACTAACTATAGGGTGACACGAGATACATTTGCCTTTTATAAACTTATCTTATTTAATAGAAACACTGGCAAAGGAACATTTCTGATGTAAATAATTGATGAGTTAGGAATAATGTTAGGAATTTCTAATTCCAATTAGAATCTATCCTAATCTAGTTAGGTTAATAGTATTTTAATAACAGTATATTATCAATATTTGTAAAACTGTGATTTGCTGATAATAATTTAAAATATAGTTCAATTAAAAATTTATTAATCGACCGGTTTCTAATATTTCCATCGCGGATTTAAATGCATTGTTGCAATTTAAAATTTGATTATTTTTACTAGATCTTTTTCACATTGCTCGGTAAGTTGTGGCCATATTACAATTATTTGGTTGTTAATTCAAAACGTAAAATGCTAAATACTATATAATCTGTAAATATTTGTAATCATTTTTACAGAATCCATCTACAGCGCACCGATTTTCATTATTTAGAACATACTGGTTGGTTTGGGCTGTACTATTTCAAGCTGCTGTTCATGTAGATTCACCTCGAGGTTTTACTGCTCGATTTATGACTAATGTTTGGGCAATGTTTGCTGTGGTATTTTTAGCTATTTACACTGCCAATCTTGCTGCATTCATGATAACGAGAGAAGAATATTTTGAGTTTTCAGGTTAGTAGAAAAATCAATTCAATCAGTTGTAGTTGAATATAGTACATACAGTCTTTCGCTTATATTTACAAGTTGATGACCGTGAGCATTCGTTAGGACTTTAACATGTGAAATCATACTTTTGGAATTTCCTAATTTGTTCATTATTCTGGACAAAAATCAATCAAATATTATAAAATTTACAGTATAATATTCTGCATCTTAATTAAGTGACGCAATTATTTATTGCATTCTTGGTAACGGCAATTGGATATAAAAATATTGAAAATTTCCTCATAACTAAACATGGATGATAAAACTTAATGGTAATATATAATAACAAATATTTTTTCAATATAAGAAGTTACTCTTTTAATTTAATTTAATTTTTAATTTATTTAATGATAATTTTTATCATTCAAATTATCATTCAATATTTAAAAGAAAATTAAATTAATGTTGAAGTATCAAGCAAGACTGTTCCGTTTTTGAGGACCACAGCGTAATTTATTAATTTAAATATATGCCAGTCATATTAGATTCATTTATAGAGTAATCTCTTCAATTACCAATTAGATTGCAAACACGGGATAAGAAATTCCTTTATAGTCTGATGAGAACATTTTCTGAGATGCCGCGCCGTGCCGTGTTTAATTTTTTAATTTTTAGAATTAAAATTCTATTCCCTGGGAAATCGCCGAAAAACCCAGAGGCGCCGCGCCGTGCGAAATTATTCAAAATTTTCAATTACAAAAATTAATCCTTTTCAATAATCAAATTGACTGCTTCTTCATTCAAAAAAAAATGCCACAATATTTTAACATCGTTATGAGAAATTGATATAGCTATTACTTATTCGCCCTTATGGTATAACAGACACTTTTTTCTATCTTACTTATCATGATTATGGTGAAATATATCACCGAAACGTCGGCGTCCGTCGTCGGCCAGAAAGTAATATTGTCTGTTCTGTAACTCCATTATCCCGAGACAATGTTTTATATAAATCAACTATTTGGATGAAATGGTCCTCCCTAATAATGTTTCTTGTTACAACTAATAAAATTAAGTTAATGGTCATCAATTTTCATTCCGTCGAGGTACTAGGTTTTCAATATTAAATAAATCTTTGGGGGAAAAATTTATGCAGGAAGAAAATATTAGGTACATTTTGAATTTTTAAATTTCATTCGTTCCTGTCCACCACATATCTTTAACTTTAAAATTTATCATTTTTCTTTTAAATCCTATTCTTATTTTTTCTTAAAACAAAAACCATAAAAAAATTCCAACGTAAAAAATAATTACTATAATCGATCTGATCATTCTCGAAATATTACAAAAAGGTACCTACTTAATTTCTTATTTCTAAAATAAGATTTTATATACTAAACTTTTTGGCAGCAAATAATAAAAATAATATCACTTGTTTTATACTTGTAAAAGTATAATTTAGAAACGCTTCGATCGATTTCACAGTAGGAAACAAAATTTTTTAATAATATTTAGAACGTAAAAACGGGATAGTAAGTTAATCAAACCATTAACTTCCGATTCACTCTGTTTAAGTCTGGAGAAAAGATTCTTGAAGTATCACAATCCGTAGTAATAAAAGGGTATATTAAGGGAGGTAAGTCAAATTTACTCTAGCGAGCATGGTTTTCAGCCTGAATGTAACGAGGGCTGCAAATAAGCGAGGTAGTGTAAATCTTTAACTCCCATGTAATGTACATTACTTTTTTAAGTACTGATCAAGTAAATTGTTATTATTATTTTCATAATTCAGAAATTAAGCATTGCTAAGGAACTTAATTTGCTTCTGACATTATTTATTTCCCTTGGGAAGTAAGTACAATAAATTTACGTTCCTAGTATCTTGACAAGTACAAATACAACTTGCCATACTTACAATAAATTGTAAGTATGTAAGTAATTGTAAGTAGTGAGTAAATACTTACTACTTGATCGGTAGTTAAAGGAATAATTTACTTTTCCTCCTTCCCTTTTAATTTTTAACTTAAGAAGGAAAACAAACTTTTACTTTAAAAACATCGATATTATGTTGGGCAATATTTTAATGTGCAGAGTTTTCTGTTTATTTTAGCCAATAAACTAAATGAAACAGAGCATATCAGGGTGGCCACTGTAAGACTGAATGGTTTTAAAAATAAACTACAAATTAGTTAAATAAAAATTTGAGAGATGTTCTTTTCACATACTATAATATAATATATTATAATAGTATTTAGGTATAATACTGAAAAATATTTATTAATTATATGTTTAAATAAAATAATAATAAATTAAAAAATCAAGTTTTTATAAAAGTTATTTTTGTTTTATATCATTCAGTCTTTCAGTGGTCACCTTGTGATATATTATATTCAATATTTTGAATTAATACTCCAAGTTGTATGAATAAAAGTCAAAAATTAGTAGGTAGATGAGTAGATACCCACTTGAGCATCTGGTTTTGTTTTTTATTTGTATAATTTGAAAAATTAAAATTTTGAGTATAAACATCGTGCTCCGTTGCAGTCATATCTTTTCTGTTCTACATTTTGATCAACATAGAAAATATTACTAGTTTACTAATTCAAGCCAACTTAATATTACTACATGGAATGATTACGGAGTTAACAGTATTTCGTACCTAATTTGGATCAGCCTTATAATAATATAATATATTACCTAACTCTTATTCTAAATAAAGTTTATTGTGTTAATAAAATTGTTCAAAAATTAACTAAAAATAAAATTCATAAACTAACTAACTTTTCTTACTAACAGGTCTTGACGATCATCGATTATCAAGACCATTTTCTAATAAACCAACAATTAAATTTGGAACCATTCCTTGGTCACATACTGATTCCACAATTGCAAAATACTTCAAAGATATGCATGCATACATGCGAACTTACAATAAGTCGACAATAGTAGAAGGAGTTGATGCCGTATTAAATTCTGATTTAGATGCTTTTATTTACGACGGAACCGTATTAGATTACTTGACCGTACAAGATGAAGACTGTAGACTATTAACTGTTGGTTCGTGGTATGCCATGACAGGCTACGGTTTAGCCTTTCCACGAAACTCGAAATATATAAAAATGTTTAATAAAAGATTACTGGATTTTAGAGAAAACGGTGATCTAGAAAGATTGAGACGTTATTGGATGACTGGAACTTGCAGACCTGGCAAACAAGAACATAAAAGCTCCGATCCACTAGCTTTGGAACAATTTTTATCGGCATTTTTACTGCTTATGGCTGGAATACTTTTGGCTGCGTTACTTTTATTTTTGGAACATCTATACTTTAAATATGTACGCAAGCATTTGGCAAAAACTGACAGGGGAGGTTGTTGTGCTTTGATAAGTTTATCTATGGGTAAAAGTTTAACTTTTCGTGGGGCTGTTTTTGAAGCTCAAGATATAATAAAAAATCACCGTTGCCGTGATCCAATTTGTGATACTCATTTATGGAAAGTAAAGAGGGAATTAGATGTATCCCAAATGAGATGCAAACAACTTGAGAAAGAATTAGAAGCAAACGGAATAAAACCTCCACCATATGATAAGTAAGTTAATTGTAGGTGGCTGTTTTCTTTACTTTATTTTAATGCATGTCATAGGCTTGAATATTTTACTTTGTATTATTTATAACACACAATATTATATTATTAAAACACAAACATGTTTCACTTTATAACCTCTATTAATATTAATTTTTAATGTTCCAAATATCATTGCACTGTAATTTTTTACTTATTCTGTTAATCTTGTTATGTATGAATGGTAGGCAACAGCAACGTAGCACCAATTGTCTTACGTCCTGTATACGCTCTCCAACTGATTTTCCAGAGTAAGTTAGTAAGAATACTGCATGAAACAGTCGGAATGTATGTTATATGTTTCAATAGAGTAGCATAAAATATATAAATACTATATTTGGTGTCAAAGGCATAATTTAATTTTAAATCATCCAACTTCTTGAATATTGTATCAACGTATTAATAATTATAAGCATTTTAATAACCGAAGTTCATATCGATTTGTGAACATTACAAAATACCTAATATACCAACAATATATTTTTTTCAACACAAATAGGTAACTACAAAAGTTGTTCCCAAATGCACACAACGTCCACAAAGCATTCACAAACGTCCAGTGGACGTAACAAGAAACTATTTACCTACATAAATATTTACTTCATACAATTGAAAAAATAGAATAGATTCTAGGTATTATCTAGAATAGAAAATAATTCATTAATTCAGCATTAATTAATATAATATAATTAATAATATAATAAATAATACATTAATTAATGTATATCTCTGTACGTAGAGACGTAGACTTATACGGAACAATTTGGTTCGTTTATTAGGTTATTAACCCTTCACTGCATCGTGATGTTTATAAACAACATAAATTTAAATCACCTGTAAAAATTTAAACTTTTGGATTTATTTGAACTTTTTTCTTTAAACAATGCCACGATATATCTGAGATTCTTGCTATCACGTGCAAAAGGTATAAATTTCAAAAGATAAGCAGATTTCAGCAGATTACTCTTTCGAAGTCGTGAATCTAATGTGATTGCTTGTTACTGCATATTTCGCTCCGTATTCATTTATTAATTATTTTCGTTTTAAATTGTTTTTTTTATTGTTGTGAAGTTATATTTAGTTTAGAAAGGTATTGAGTAACACATTTATTTAATTTATTTATAAATTAGTGCAAAAGAAAAAATTTTATAGCAAATAACATATTTAGAAAAAAAACATCATTTTATTCGATAAAAAAAATTCCTTGCAAGAAATATTTTTTTAAATATTTTTCCATATATCAGGAAACCACAATAAACAAAATATATTTTTTTTAAGGCAAAAAAAAATGTCATGCAGTGAAGGGTTAAGTATTATAATAACTCCCGTGTGTTACATACTTGTTCTCCAGGAAAGGAATGTGTTACACCATGAAATTCTAAACTTTCTATCATATTTATTTATACAGTATATAAACTAACATTAATTAATCTCGAATTTTAAGATAGTATTAGTTAAATACTATTTAAATAATAGTGTGTTTCATATTTAAACTTTATCCAAAGTTAAAATTACTTGCAAAGAATAAGTCTTTGCAACGTTTTCCTACATAACTTTTCTATATAAACTTTAATTTCTGGAGCTTGGTGCTAAAAGGGCCAATGTCATAAATCGTACAATGGAGAAAATCGACTTTTAAGTTTTTACTAACAATTATTTTAATTACTACTGCTTTAAATTAAAATGTATGTTTATCAACTTTTGGGTACTTAGTTAGATATTTCTTTATTCTTATTTATTGTATTTTTTTGCGTTTTCAAAAGTTAATATTTTGAAAAAAAGTTGACATTGGCCTTTTTTGTATACAGTGTGTTCACGGAAAATGGTAACAGTGAATAATTCTTATGTTACTAGATACAAAAAAAAGTTTAAATAGTTTTTTATTCAACTGGAAATTTACTATCGGAAACTGCTGAGGAATATTTTTTTATACGTCAAACTCAACCGGAAGTGAACATCAAATTTATTTTTCAATATGTCTTTTTTTTACATTTTCGCAATCTGCAGTTTTTTCTCTAAAAATACATATAAAATTTTCATAAGGTTACATCAGAAAATATTCGAGAAAATTCAAGATTTAAACCAACAATAATAATTATTTACACACAGGTATGTAGAGTGCTATGAACTTTTTTGGTAACTTTTTTCTATGGGGCCATTTGAAAACAATGGTTTACGCAAATCCGCCATTAAATTTAGAAGATTTCAAAAACAAAAAATTATTTTAGCATACGATCAAATATCACTAAATCAACAAAAAAAAAAGCTCTAATCATGAACTTTTGCGTATATTAGAATCATGTCTTGAACAAAATGGTGGCAATTTTAAAAAATTTATCCGATACATGACAGTTGTGATGTCTGTGTCGTGATGATTTGTTATTCATAGCACTCTACATACGTTGATGTGTAAGTAATTAATAAATTATTATTGTTTGTTTAAATCTTGTATTTTCTCGAATATTTTCTTTTGTAACCTTATGAAAATTTTATATGTATTATATACAGGGTGTCCCCGCACTCACTTTACATAACTTTGGTGGTGATAAAGGACACTTTTCTAAGAACAATATTTAACAAAAATTTTTTTCTAAATTCAAACCCTCGAGAGTTAGGCCTCTTTAAAGCATTTTTTTTAATTTCCACCTTCACGTGGCCATATCCCCGAAAATATTAATTTTTCAATAAAAATGGTTTAGCGCTTTTTAAAAGAGCGTGAAATAATCTACAAACTAGGTTTACACCTTTTATTGTCTAAAATCAACGGCTTTCGAATTATGAATTAAAGTAAGCTAAAAAATGTCGAAAAATTTGAGCTATCTTTTTTTTTGGTTTTTTTCAAAACCCTGTATCTTTTAAACGAAACATTTTACAAAAAATCTGACGCCCCATTCCGGATAGGAAATTTAACGGACTACAACTTTTGTCTAGTAAAAATTTTTGAAAAACCAATCGATTTCACAGAAAATCAGAAAGTAACAAACAAGGCAGCTACAAAACATAAAATTAAATACACAAAATTTTTATTTTTTTTTGAAAAATTATTTTATTAATAAATTTTAAATTATTACATTAATAAAGTAATTGTTGAAAATGACCACTAGGGTTGCCACCCGTACTTTATAATAAAGTATTGTACGTTATTTCAGGTAATTGTACTCTATACTTTATGAAAACAATAAAGTACACGAAAATACTTTATTTCGCATGATTTGATTTCTTAGGGATTTTGTATCTTTTCGTTAAACGAAATTTTTCTATTAGTGCTGAATCGATGTTGCAGATGTCGCAAAATGTCCCGCTTTTTAGAAAATATCTGCATTTCCCCGGTATTTTTGTCAAAAATTCCAAATTACCTTATTATTTTTTAGTTTTACTAAAAAAAAAAACGTTGACCACGCCCCCTTTAAAAAAAATTTTTTTTTTTGCTTTTTTTGGGTCCCGCTTTGTCTCAATAACAATATGGTCACTTTATACTAATTTAATACAAACTGCAAAAAGCAATAAAAAATATATTTTTAAACATAATAATAAAGAAAAATAAATTGTATTTTATTTTAATACTATGTACTTTTTTTTCTTACCTATAATAACCAATGTACTTTAACTACAAAAAAAAAAGGTGGCAACCCTAATGACCACCCTCATTTTCAATACACAGCCATGATTGTTTTAAAAGATGTTTGTCGAAAAAAATCGATTTTTTGGCACTTTTAAACGCAGAAATTCGAATTTTTGACACTTTTCACATTCACCGATTGACCAAAATTGGCCTCGTGGTTGACCGGTCAATCCCTCGACCTTGTTGACCACCCCTGCTATAATGGCTCTTAACAAAACAGGAAATTTTATAAATAATACTATAAAGCATATTTTAAAACGAGCACGACTGTGTATTGAAAATGAGGGTGGTCATTTTCAACATTTACTTAAATAATCTAATAGTTTAAAATCAATTAATAAAATAATTTTTCAAACAAAATAAAAATTTTGTGAATTTAATTTTTTGTTTTGTGGCTGCCTTGTTTATTATTTTCTGATTTTCTGTGAAATGGATTGGTTTCTCAAAAATTTTTACTAGACAAAAGTTGTAGTCCGTTAAATTTCCTATCCGGAATGGGGCGTCAGATTTTTTGTAAAATGTTTCGTTTAAAAGATACAGGGTTTTGAAAAAAACCAAAAAATAGAAAAGCTCAAATTTTTCGACATTTTTTAGCTTACTTTAATTCATAACTCGAAAGCCGTTGATTTTAGACAATAAAAGGTGTAAACCTAGTTTGTAGATTATTTCACGCTCTTTTAAAAAGCACTAAACCATTTTTACTGAAAAATAATTATTTTCGGAGCTATGGCCACGTTAAGGTGGAAATTAAGAAAAATGCTTCAAAGAGGCCTAACTCTCGAGGGTTTGAATTTAGAAAAAATTTTTTGTTAAATATTGTTCTTAGAAAAGTGTCCTCTATCACCACCTAAGTTATGTAAAGTGAGTGTGGGGACACCCTGTATAAATAAATAACTGTAGATTGCAAAATTGTTAAAAAAAAGACATGTTGCCATTAGAAAAAAAATTTGATGTTCACTTCCGGTTGAGTTTGAAGTATAAAAAAATATACCTCAGCAGTTTTCCGATAATAAATTTCAAGTTAAATAAAAAACTATTTAAACTTTTTTTGGTATCTAGTAACATAAAAATTATTCACTGTTACCATTTTCCGAGGCCTCAAGAAGTGGTTTATACTTGGGGTAAAAGTGATTTGTATTTTTTCTATACCTTCCAAGTGTCAAAATAGCTGAAAATGTGATTTTCAAAAAACTCCGCTCTTAGTAAGGGGCCCCCCTTAGTTTCTAGCCGAGGGCCCCCAAAGCAGCCAGTCCGGGCCTAGACATTGGCTATAATAAAATCAATGAAAGATACATTCACATACATTTTCTGACATTGTTAAGATAATTTATTATAAACAAAATTTAATGAAAATAACAAATATTAAGTTATCCAGATAAAAGTAAAATTGAATAAAATTAATAACAAAAATAAAAAGAATTACTTACATATTATTCACTTTCTTCCAATTCCTCATCTCGCAAATAATATTCTTGGATGCTGTCAGTTGCTGGAATATTCTCAATAAAAAAATTGTAATATTGGCGATTGGTTTTTCTGATATGGGGTAAAAGCGCTTGGCCATCTGGTGATTCCACTTGGGTCACTTTCATTTCTATTCAAGCCCTACATACAGGGTGTCCCGTTATGAGTGGTCCAAACGGTAATTGGTGAAGGGTTGGGCTACCCTCTATCAGAAAAACATAAAATAGGTTTAGTAAAAGTGTCATGGTTTTCGAGATATTTGAGATCAAAGATTTTTCGTTTAATTTTCGTCTTCTCATATTACTTTTTCCTGTAAAATCTACAAATGAAGGATTTTTTTATTTATTTTTTTTGTGAATGTCTCTGACTTTACGTGCTACAAGACGTAAATCAAAGTTTTTCAAAATTCTCTTGGGATTAGAAAAAAATAAAATAATCTTATTAGAAATTTTCAACCTTACAAAAAATCATTGAGTTTCGGAGCATCATGGTTGAAAAAAAAGATAATATAACCTGACTGCCCATGATCTTAAAAAGTTTAAAATGTTGTGTAGAATAAGCAAAAAAATATTGCAAAAAGTTATTGCTATTTTATCAACGTAGGGGGCCATTTCAAAATAAATTGCGTTGTTAGATTTTTGTCTTGTATTTCATTTTTAAATGATATTAAGACATGTACCCTCGATTTTCCGTACATTTATCTGTTCTTAATCGCTTGTTAACATTTCAAGGTATTTTTTATGGAGTTTTGACAGCTAGATTGTTAACAAGTTATTAACAACAGATGAAATGTACGAGAAACTGGAGATGAAACAGTCAAGGCAATGTTAGATATTAAAAATAAAAAAATAAAATTAGACTGCCTTTTATTCATGACACAGATTTTCTTATTTATAACAAGAAAGGAGATCGATCTCAATACGGATTCAAAGTGAACTTATGGACAGGGATTTTAAACGGAGAAATTATTGGACCGTTTGAGCTACCAGAGACCTTGAATGGGGATTTACATTTTTTACAAAACGACCTTCCCGGCCTCTTGGCAGAAGTACCACTCAACATTCAGAGAACAATGTGGCTGGAACACGATGGTTGTCTTGCACGTTATGCCGTGCAAGTGAGAAATCACTTGAATAAAAGGTTACCCAGAAAGATGGATTGGCCGCATCGGAACCATATGCTGGCCACCAAGACCACCCGATTTGAATCCCCTAGATTTTTTTTGGGGGGATCTTTAAAGGAGTTGGTCTACAAGAGCCCAATCGAAAACTTACAAGATCTGAAAAGAAAAATCCAACAATCCACCACGACAATACGAGAGCGTCGCTACACACGTCACCTTAAGCGATCTGTCATAAAAAGGTGTAGAGCGTGCATAAGGGCTCGTGGTGGTCAATTTGAGCATTTATTATAAAAAACATTGTTCTGTTTTAAATAAGAAAATCTGTGTCATGAATAAAAGGCAGTCTAACTTTATTTTTTTATTTTTAATATCTAACATTGCCTTGACTGTTTCATCTCCAGTTTCTCGTACATTTCATCTGTTGTTAATAACTTGTTAACAATCTAGCTGTCAAAACTCCATAAAAAATACCTTTAAATGTTAACAAGCGATTAAGAACAGATAAATGTACGAAAAATCGAGGGTACATGTCTTAATATCATTTAAAAATGAAATACAAGACAAAAATCTAACAACGCAATTTTTTTGAAATGGCCCCCTACGCTGATAAAATAGCAATAACTCTTTGGTTTATGGACTAATTTATTTTTTTATTTTTTTGCTTATTCTACACAACATTTTAAACTTTTTAAGATCATGGGCAGTCAGATTGAATTATCTTGTTTTTCAACCATGATGCTCCAAAACTCAATGATTTTTTGTAAGGTTGAAAATTTCTAATAAGATTATTTTATTTTTTTCTAATCCCAAGAGAATTTTGAAAAACTTTGATTTACGTCTTGTAGCACGTAAAGTCAGAGACATTCACAAAAAAAATAAATAAAAAAATCCTTCATTTGTAGATTTTACAGGAAAAGTAATATGAGAAGACGAAAATTAAAAGAAAAATCTTTGATCTCAAATATCTCGAAAACCATGACACTTTTACTAAACCTATTTTTTGTTTTTCTGATAGAGGGTAGCCCAACCCTTCACCAATTACCGTTTGGACCACTCATAACGGGACACCCTGTATACTGTGAATTTGGACGAAATCGGCGATGACGAGTAGACGGTCTCCCCTTGTTAGTCTATGTTTTAGCATAAACAAGATAATAATAAAAGAGACTTATGCCTGTTTTCACCAACAATTTATTTAAGAATTTCCTAGTAAAGAATTACTTAGCTAGGATTCCATAAATTTAATTGGTCAAATTTGACATAGTATTGACATAATAAACTATTATGTCAAATTTGACTAATCAAATTTATGGAATCCTAGCTAAGTAATTCTTTACTAGGAAATTCTTAAATAAAATGTTGGTGAAAACGGGCATTAATGCAATATCTAACTCAAAACAGCAAAAATGTGACATTGGCCCTTTTAGCACCAAGCTCCAGATTTACTTTAATTTTTGTAAGAAATCTCATGCGCATGCATTTAATCGATTCAACATTTATGCAACAGATTATTAATTGTGGATTTATACTGACCACTTACCATCTATCACTTAAGAATTATTACTTATCACCTTACATTTAAGAAGATTAGCAAATAGTTTTATGTACATGTTATGACCATATTATACTGGTCACCGTTGGTCACTTAACACCCATTACCTATCACTTACGATTTAAGAGATGGCAAACTTTTTTCTATAGATTTAATATTTAAGATATGTTTTCAATGCGCACAGTCATCGCAGTAAAAGGACCTACTTTTATCTATCTTTATCCAACGTGTATTCAACAGGAGTTTATGACAATTGTGTATTTTTAAAAACCTCATTCTTCATCTTCATCAGAAGGATGATACCTGAAGCGTAATTTGTCATTAGTGAACAGTTGTCGAGAAATTTCATTGTTTATGCAAAATGCGGCTAAATTGCCGCTTAGCGTGTGCACTTAAGGGTTAAGGTCTGTACCAATTTTCAATTTAGGTACGATTTTTTCGAAGTTTGGACTTTTTTGTCATTTTGACTGGACTACTAGGTAATAGTTTTCTACTTTTATGAAAGTTACTTCAATTCGATATTGTCATACTGTTGCCTACTTGGCCTAATTTTTGAGAAATAAAAAACTAAACTAATATTATTTATTTATTTATTAAATTTAATATTTATTCACCAAACCCATCCAAAATTAAACGATTTATGCACAATCACATCAGGAATACATCAGGAAACCAGTAGCATCTGATAACAGTAAAAAATTTAGAAACTTATTTCAATAATCTTACTTGTGTGTTATAAGAATTTATAATTTGCATTTTAGATATCTAAGAAATGCCTCGAGAAATACAAAGATATATTGTTGCATGGTTACGGCCCAATATTAATTTTTCCAAACTTTTGAAATGCACCGAATGCCGAAGTCATAAAATGACGAAATATTTTAAATTAAGTAGTTACATTACTTATACCTACGTGTTTAACTAGCTGCAAAATAATATGCTATTTAGTTATTTTAAAATAATGATATAGTAAAAATTTCAATGAAATTCACTAGACTAGAGCTTGACCCATATAAATATAAAGCTTATAATTTCACAAATCTAGTGAAATATAGTTGAAAATATAATTGAATAATAGATAAAAAATATAGTTGTTAGCTAATACATTTAATAATTTAATTTATTTTCAGAGTGATCATAACCGCAGAACGAGCCAGAGCAAGACTAAAAAGTTTGAATATAAATGAAGTGGATAACGTGACGAACGTATACAGGTATGCTAAAAATAATAAAATGCTTAACCCTACACTGCGTATAGTATCATATCTGATACATCCCAAGAATCGATGCATTAAACATACTGTTCAAATAATAGTATGCTAAAATCGGTGTGTATCGTATCTGTAAGGTACCAGCTATATTATAATGTTAACATAATTAGACTGGCATCAGAATTATAACCATAATCAACAAATTTAGTTGGTTGCTATCACATATTGGCGCGAGTGTATGTTTGTGCAAATTTAGTGTTATCGCTATAAAGTGATTTTTCTGAACTAAAATGTAATAAAATTGAATCAGTTATTGCTGAAACAACCTAAGTCGCTTTTTATAGATGTTCAGGAAACGTAAAAAACGTTTCACTGTTAGGTAAGCAACCTGTTAAACCGAAAATTTCTAATATCGTTTTCTGTCATAAAAGATATACTTTTTTAAGTTTTTTTAGCACCAAACGATGCGGAACTGACGAAAATGTGTTTTCCATGTGATAACTCAATTTGGCCAAAAAGTGACTTAGGTTGTTTCACGGATGTATAATAGATTAGGTGGGGTGACGGGCTATGCTTTGATCGCAAATTATTGGAACGCTTTTGTAGTCAGTGTGCGAGAGAGATTACCCATAAATAATAGACAACGCGCGTCACTAGCAGCGTGATAAAACACATAATGCATATGCTTAAGTGCATTTTATTGCAACTTTAAGTTGAATACAATTGGTTCTGTGTTAATTTTTTATATCATAGACAAGAACAAGAGCAATTAACAAAACATCAGTCAGCTGTCGATAAGAAAAAATCAAAATTAGATCTGTCATAATTAATTAAATTTTCTCTTGTACTAAATTTGTGTGCGTTTTAGTGAATTTTTTCACTATTGATTCGTTTTTCTCGTCTTTAAATAGACACAATTAAATTATATCATTAAATTAATAATTATTATAAATTCCCATGCATATAAAATAATTATTAATTTAATGATATAATTTAATCTTGTCTATTAAAGGACCAGTAAAACGACTAAATTGGGAAATAATTCATTAAAAAGTATATAGTTATATAGGTAACAAATAAAATAATGTAATAAGAGTTCAAATAGTCTTAATTTCATGAAAGTATGTAAATTTCTTAACTTTTTAATATTTGTAATTAAATTGTTCCTACTACCACAATGCTTCAAACACGTTCAAACATATCGCGCCTCGGATATCCTTGTCTAACACAGCCGGCGACGTTCAAGGGCCATGCCGTAGGTAGCCGTCACTTCACCTAATCTATTATACATCCGTGGGTTGTTTATAAGCAATAACTGATTCAATTGTATGTTTGAGCTATTAGACTCTCTAAAATAGTTTTTTTTTTGTTTTTTTGCGGTTCTGTATCTTTTTCTGCAAGGTAAGGCAATTAAATTGCCTTAAATTAATTGCAATTAAATTAACAAAATTTCAAAAAAGCAGACAAAGGGGCCGTCCAATATTTTTTTAAATATGTTTCCATCATTCTATGACTTAATACACAGCTGTCATATTTTTTTTTAGTATAAATAAAAAATTGCGCAGTGTAGGGTTAAGAGGAATCCTCAGAATTGGAAAATACACTTTCGTAATTCACTGATATTCCCTTATTACTCAAAAAAATTGCACAAAAGTAGAATTTTTTAAAAGAGAACACTTGGACGCAGGTTGTGTGGTTGTTACCTTCCATTTTTTTTAAACTATAACAAATTAGCATTTTTATTTAATTACGTCTACTTTTACTTTAAATCTAGTTGTAACGGTGATAAATCGCGAATTTACTAACACCAATCAGTTAATTCTAGTTTTAACTAAACTAATACCAGTTAAAACTAGAAGTTACTAAAAAGATTTATTTGAAATCAGTTAATTCTAGTTTTAACTAAAATTAAACCAGTTAAAACTAGAATTTACTAGTTACATCGGGTTTTAACTGATTTCTGGTTTTAACTGTAACATATATCTAAAGATCTTAGGTTCGAATCTTACTAATCACAAAAATTAATCTGTGCCGTGGTTCGGATTACACGTAAATCTGTAGATTTTAAATTTTATTATTTAATTATTAATTATAAATAAAATTATTATAAAAATTGTTTTGTTTTGTACACAACAAAATAACTCGGACACCCAATAAAATTGCAATAATTTCAATGTTGCCATTCAATTACTTTAATTTAGAAATTATAACTTAAAGGATAAGTTTTCGTCCATTTAATCATAATGTATTGTTTTGTTAATTTTTGGCTTACTATTTTATTTAAAGCTTCGTCAGGAAATACAAAAAATTAGTAAAGTAGAAATGAAAATGACAAATTAAGTAATACAATTATTTTAAAAAAATTATTGTTTTTATTTAAATTTTATTATTTAAATTAATTAAATGAGTTCATGGAGAAATCGCAAATAGTATGCAAGAATACCGTGGAGAATATTAAAAAACGTTTCAAATCAAAGACCGAATGATTTTAAAAGAAATACTGGCCGTCAACGTAAATTAGGTTGTTGAGAAAGTTTAAAAGAATCCTACAATTAATGCGCCAAAATTATAAACTGAAGTACTATATTATATTATAAGTACTTAACTAGGAGAGCATGTCCATTCGGAAACAATCCACAGGGTTTTAAAGAGAAAGGGATATACGACTGAGTAGCTCGAAAAAGTCTTTCGTTGTGAAGTCAATAGAATGAAACGTATTATTCGGTACGCCAAAAACTTCCAAAATAAAGACCTATCATGGTGGAACGATGTAATGTCATATTCGGCTCTGAATTTATCGAACCATGGTTTGCACGTAATCCAAATACAGAACCTGATTCGCAAAATTGACATGGAATGGTTACACGATTGTGGAAATATGCTTGTTAGGGGGGTGTAATTCGGCTGAAACGGTTGATAACTTCTCGAAACTTAGCTGGCATTATTTAAATAAATATTTCAAACTCTAATTTCTAACACTATTATAATAATTAATAGTGCCTCTATATTTTTATATTAGTACACAGTATTCAAATAGGTTATTGAAATATTATCAGTACTACCTTTATAATAAAATTATTTATTTACACACAAATTTGCGCATTTATCAAATATGTCTCAGAAAATGTTCAATTCTCTTTTTCCATATTTTTAATAATAAATAATTAATTATATTCTTTTTTAGTTCTCCAACTGAAATAGCAGAAATGGAAACTGTTCTGTGATGCATTTTCAACCCCATAGGAATCAACACCAAAAACTTGTGCAAACCTAATACTACCAAATCGTAGTTTACAGAATATACGAACTCTTATGATTGTGGTGCAATTTGTTATCTAGTGTCAATATATTAATATAAGTACTAATTATTATGACTGCTAAAATAGAAGCAGGTAAATTTTTTATTAAATAAATAGCAGCAGACTTGTTTATTGAATAGTTTGCAGTCTGTTTGCTTTTTATTCTAGCTAATTTTTATTTGCCACAATTCTTACTTTGTTTAAGAACAATAACCACTGCTTTTTGAATAATTTGTGTTTTATGTTATTTATTTCCAGGACGTTACAAAAATGTAAATAATTGCTAGATTACAAAATCGTTCAACACTTTTTTATGTTAAAGGAAATTGATTTATTTATTGGAATACCACGTTATTCGAAAATTAGAACATGGGAATCTCCTCCCCCTTCCAACCTTAGTTTTCGAATTATGCGATGTTCAAGTAAATCAATTTCCTTGAGCGCTTTTACACACAAAAAATGTTGAAAGATTCTGTATAATGCTAAGCAATTATTTAAAATTTTGTAACATCATGGAAATAAATGACATAAAACACAAATTATTCAGTGTAGCACGGGACATTGCTCTTAATTGTAAATCACTTTGAAAAGAAAACCAAAAATGGTAAAGTGAAAATTGTGGCAAATAGAGTGGCCTTATAATAAATATTTTTATTACAATTAGAAAATTACATAAACTTGCTATTGAAATGTTTTACATCAGCGTCGCCGCACCATTACACGTAGAGGGTATCTTGAAGCAAAACAAATTTTTAAGCTATATATTTGAACAATATTTTTCATCTTCCTCAAATTCTCTCGCGCTCCCATTAGGGGGGGGTTGAAACCCTGAAATGTATGAAAATTGGTAGATCTCTTTGCAAAGAAGTAATCCTATTGAGTTAGGAAATCTCCCATAGGTACATAAACATAATAGTACACAGCCACAGTGTCAGCGATTTTCATCATGCAATGTACACATGCAGGGAAAATCTGACAGCTGTTGTAAAGGAAAAGGAACACTGAAAATTTACACAATATAAAACTAAATATTATATTAAAAAATAACTAGAGGATGCAACTGAAATGAGTATTAAAACAAGTTATGATAATAGCTCTATTCGCGGTAACAATCCGGGATAAGTTTTATCCTACTGCGTCTGCGGATTTATAATAAAATTGTCATTAAAGCTCAAATTCGATGATAAAAAGTGTAAAACCGCAGACGCAGTAGGATAAAACGTGTCCAGGAGTGTTACCGCGAATAGAGCTAATATAATTATAAGAGATTAGCATATTTGGAAGTAAATTAGAAGATTGTAATGACTAATGAGATAATAGGGGAGAGTCGGGTAATTGTGCGCGGCGGCTAATCGTGCGCATGCCTTTAGGCTGATATAATTCGAAATTCGGTATTCAGGCACTATCTCTTGACAAACCTATGTACTATGACATATGAGTCAGGTGGATCGTTTTACGTTATTTACCTATAATGGTCGCTTTGTTGTTTATGTATGTTTTGTTCTAGTAGGAGCTTCGAAGAAAATAAGCCCTAAGTATTTCCATTTTTACATTTTTTAATAATCGTTTGCGTAAATACATTGCTTAATGAGTTCCCTTTCTACTGATACATGTAGTTTAGGCAAAATAGCGCTTTTTATTGGTTTATACAATTTAAAAGCGAATCTGCCACTTTCGGTTAATCGGGCGCAGTATGCACCGTGTGTGTTGTGACACCTAATAACCTTTTTTATTATTTTCATTTTATAATATTTTTTATATTTCGTTATAGTTTAGTTTTTTATTAAATCATAGGTTAATAGGCTTTATTATATAAATAACTATATTTTTAGCTTTAATTAATTGTGTTATTTGTGTCCCTTTTCAATGCGCACGATTATCCTACCTATGCGCACCATTAGCCGCATACGTCGGGTAATTGTGCGCTTTGCCATTTTTTCAAATTTAGTATTTTAAAGTCACAATGTGCATTTTTATTTAAAAGTGCATACAGAATATTACAGCCAAACCGTTAAAGAATCTTGATAGTAAACCTGTAAGTCCAATCTTTTGTCATTTCAGAAATATTACAATTTTGGCTTAGGTGCGCACCATTACCCGACTCTCCCCTAACAACGCGAGCTGTGGTAGGAAGATGTAGCAGAAACATCATGCTGTATGACAATTTTCTTTTATTGCGTAAGAAAAACAATGATAGAAAGGGATAATAAAATTGCTTTGCTTGTTGCAAAGTTGCCTCTCTGCCAACTCTATTTAAAATGCTGCGGCGACGTTACAGCTCAACCTTCATTTACCCAAAACTTTAAGATTTAAGCGACTGGCCCTTATTTCCAGTTTGAGAGTCTAAATAAAGTTGAAAAAAACTAAATAGCTGATACCAAGTGGTCAAAGTTGTAACCTAGACAAATAAATAAGAATATACATATTAATATAATAATGGCATGTAAGCAAGACAAATATTTGGGCCTAAAAAAAGAACGAGCATAATAAGACTAATCTTAAGAAACCTCGGTGCAAAAAATTGGCGAGGTATTTAATAATAATAATAAAATAAAATAAGTAATAAAAATTTCCGAAACATTATTCGGGCTTTATTTATTTCACTGCAGTTGCATCATTACAGTTAGATCATACCAGGGCCGCCGCTAGGGGTACTTCCGCCCGTGTGCAAAGTTTAATTTGGCCGCTCTTGTAGCCGATTTTTTTCAGTTTTTTAATACAATTTCTTAAATTTCTACTACTTATTCCCTGCCAGAGACGGTCATTGCCTTGCAGCTAACACAGTTGGATGTGAATGCGGGGTACCGGGTTCAAACCCGGGGAGAGTCAAACTTTCTTATGACCAAGTCTCCGTGCTTCGGAGGGCACGTTAAGCCGGCGGTCCCCCTTAGTTGACAAATTGCCACCGTTAACAATAAACAGGGCTACAGGCACATCTGAATGATAGCCTAGCAAGCTGCTACCGGATGTAAAACAACTATAGTCCAAAATCGATGTGCGGACTACTCACCAACCCGTCTGGCCAGCGTGGTGAGTTATGGCCAAACCAAACCTCCATAATATGGAGAGGCTAATGTCCAGCAGTGGAGGGAAAAAGGCTGATAACGAACGATTCCCTGCCGTAAAATAAATGACCTTTTCTAAACCCCCATTTTTGGGATTTTAGCCGCCTCTAATTTTGGCCGCCCGTGTGTTTTGCACACTGTGAACAATAGGGCGCGGCGCCCCTAGATCATACATTATAATATTATATTCCTTTTACTATTTTATTGTGTATTTTCTTCATGTTGATATCTAGCCAATAACGTCCATTTATTTACAATTAAATTAATTATATCAGAGTATTTTGGACAATAAATTATTCAAATCAAACAATTGTCTAAACTGTTGACGTTCCACCAAAAATTTTTAGTTCATATTTATTATGTATCTATGTTACCGGCAATCTGCGAAATCAGTCAATTTGCACAATGCCTAGATAATGTGCAAGCCCACCAAGTCGTAAGGTATTGTGCAAATTCACTAGTACTTTAGGGAATCTGCAAAATGGCTACGGTCTTTCAGGCAATGTGCACATTGTCTATATTGTTAGTTAATGTGCTTTTTGAAAATGTAACAGACTCACATTGACTAGGCAATGTAAAAAACGAAATTTAATAATTTTCCAAATTTAATTTTGTAAAATTATATGAAATCATTCGAAATCATTATTGGAATCACAATTAGGGCAAGTGCAAACCCTAAACCGCATATCAGCACATTTTGAGCGAACGGAAATTGTAAAAAAAATCACCGAAAATATCAGTAAAATGCAATAAAAACACTTCACTTTTGACTCAATAACAATATTGTAAACAACAAACAATCATAAAAACTTGCAGCATATGAGTGTAAACAAGCGAAGCAAGAGAGGTAGCAACTTGCAAGCCGAAAAGGGTGGAAACCTGCATTTTTACGCTACTTTAGAATTATACAGAAAAAAATTGCCGATTCATGATATGTTTGAAATTTTGTCAGGATTATGTAAATTGAATGAAAATTTGTAAAAATGGACGACCTACGGGAAAAAGACTGCCGGGACGACCACCCAAGAGATGGGCACAGAGCTGGTTCTCCTCTTCCACTGAATAATCCGAAGGCCAGGCAAACAGGGTTGACCCTAGCCAAAAGCAGAAGAAGAAGAAGAATGAAAAAGAAACACAGAAAAAATATTGACGTTGATTTGTCGATAAAAATGTTCAATTTATCAGCACAGAACAAAAGCACAATTTTTTTTTAAATTTTTAAATTTTCAAGATACAAGATTTCAAACTTTCTTCAACACACACTGTCTTATTGGCTCTGTCCGCTCCAGAACTAGTTTAAAAGTGACCACACCTCCTTAGGTTTCGATTTCAGTCAAAGTTTAGTTTATGACATTGGTCCAATACCAAAATGTAGCTAAGGTATGGCAACCTGCAAGCGGTGGCAACATGCAAACCTCTCCCCTACTAGTTTACGCATCTCGCACAATGTCTAGTCAATGTGAGTCTGTTACATTTTCAAAAAGCACATTAACTAACAATATAGACAATGTGCACATTGCCTGAAAGACCGTAGCCATTTTGCAGATTGCCTAAAGTACTAGTGAATTTGCACAATACCTTACGACTTGGTGGGTTTGCACATTATCTAGGTATTGTGCAAATTGACTGATTTCGCACATTGCCGGTAACATCTACATACAGTTGTTTTCACGAATAATGAAGCTTACGTCACAACCATCTGAATTAAGTACCGACAACCTTTTTTTTTAAATTAATTATTATTATAGGTGAAACAAAGACACCCTATATTAAATTATTCTTAAATGTCTGATTTTAGAAAATCTTATCTGATACCCATCGTATGAGATAAGATATAGACACAATAGTTCTTAGTGTGCATAATAATAAATTATTTTAATGAAAGTAGGTTTTATAGCAGGTCCGGACTGGCTAGGTAGGCGATCGCCGAGGGCCTCCGACCCAAGGGGTCTGATGCTATAATTTTAACAAATTAGTTTGTTTTTAGGTTATATTTCCATTTCATTAGAGCAGGGTTTCTTAAATTTTTTGATTCCCCAAACCTTTTTTGGTATGAATTTGACCGTGGACCCATTTACTCATAAAAGTAATAAATATTGTTAAAAATAACAATTTTAACTTATTAATTATTAAATATTATGATTTAAATTTATTATATCAAACACTTATGTGACTAACAATTTTCGTCTTATTTCATACAAATGCCGTTTGTGACGTAAGCTTCATTATTCGTGCAAACAACTGTAATTTTTTCAATATTTCTATAATCCGGTAATCTAGACACAATGATATTATGTGTATTCATATCATTTTCCGCACGCATGCATTTCACAACATAATTCTTAATTGATATGTGATTGAGATCTCGATGCTTGATTTTTTTAGAATGTCAAAAAAATAAAAAAACTTCTTGGTTTTCTAAAATCGCTTAGCATCTCTTATGCAAATTCAACACAAGGGATTAAATAGCTCATTCGTGGAATCCCAAATTCCAATTTTGGATTACTTCATAGAATACCAACCTATAATGAATATTAAAGTTTCATGTTAAACATTCTACAAACGGTTATGCTTTCTCTTTTATTATATAATTAAGTACATAATGGGCAATATGAATAAAATGGATCATGTAGTATATCCTCATAATTTTGAAATATTACTCAGAGTTGTATGAATAAAAATAAAAAATAAGTAAGCATATGAGTAGATATCTTATAATAAAAATACATCCTCACCCTCAGCATCTACTTATAAATTTTATTCGTATAATGTGAGGTAATTAATTCCTCATATTAAAAATTCATATAAAAAATATGAGTTAATCAGGGGTTAACCCGAGTCGGAAACAACCCAAAACTGAATGGGAAATTAGATATAAAAATAAGGATTTTTGTACGATAATTCAATTTCTGTACATGCTTAAAAAATGTGTCTGCCACTGAATTCGGCAACTACCTTTAATATTAGAAATTAGGTGCAAAAATAGTCTTTGTGCTATAAATTCGTTTTCTGTTCATTACATGCCCAAAATGGTGGAATACAATATTTTTTAAATTATATGTATAATGAATAAAAATAAAAGGTACAAAATATTATTTTTTTCTTACACTAGTACTTCTCGAGCAGTAACTGCGCGATATTTGTGGTTTTTAAATTTTTATACATTTTTATAAATGTATACTTTGTTAAATTTAACAAAAACTTAACTGAATGTTAAAATATTAGGATTTTAACTTTAAGCAAAGAACACAATACGAGAAATTTTATTTAAAAAACACTTTAAAAACGTCTTTTATTCCAAATGACAAAGTAGAACCAAAAAAATAGTCATATTTTCAAACTATTTTCTGGTTCTACTTTGTCATTTGGAATAAAAGACGTTTTTAAAGTGTTTTTTAAATAAAATTTCTCGTATTCTGTTCTTTGCTTAAAGTTAAAATCCTAATATTTTAACATTCAGTTAAGTTTTTGTTAAATTTATATTTTACAAACACATACTAATATCACACCTATATTCTTGAAAATTTATTTTTTAAATTTATTTCTGTATACTTTGTTGTTTGTTTCATTTTCCAATTTGATCAATCTTGATATTATTATTGAATTTCACACGGCTATTGCTCAGAAAGTATTGGTGTGAGAATATAAATATAATAATAGGGAATTGAATCTCTTTCATTTTGGGCATATAATGAACAGGCAACGAATTTTATCGCACAAAGACTATTTTTGCACATAATTTCTAAAATTAAAGGTAGTTGCCGAATTCGGTGGCAGACACATTTTTTATGTTTTTCCGGACCCTTAAATAAATTTAATAAAACAAAAAAAAACATTGGCCTCTATTTGACGCTCAGAATTCCTATCACCTGGACTATACCGATACATTATACCGATATGTATACCTAAGTATCGAAACTTTGTGGACAACAATTAAAGGCAGGACATGCAAATGTTCACAAATATGTTATTTAAAATGCAAGATTATGTAATTATCTATAGTTAATGTTGTTGTTGCTAAATTGTTGTTGCTGTTATTGTTGATGTTATCACCTGCTCTCATGTGTATGTAACTCACAATCAAATAAAAATACATTTTCATTTTGTTAATCTATTATGCAATAATTTACAAGATTGATTTATTTGTACCTACATAATTTATTGCATTGTAAAAATTTGTGATTTAATTTAAAAGAACAATTTAATAGGTAGGTATAGAACAGACAACCATTATGGAAAAAACTGAAACAATATACTAAAAATTTTCTATAAAATATTTTATTGATAATAAATTAATTTTATATACAAGTTGAGCTCTTTTAAATTATGCATTACCAAAATATATGCAAATTAAAATGCTATGTCACCATCCAATTATATTTTCCAAAAGAAATATTTTTAACTGACTGATCAACTAAATATGTAATTTCTTCTTTTGAGGTTCAGGATTTAGATAGAAAAATTGCAATGTGATGTCTAACAATATCTAATAGGTATATAGAATAGAATCGATAACTAGAAAAGTGTTTATATTTTGCGTAAAATTTGTTATTCAAAGAAATCCAAATTTCGAGCAAATTCTTTTCTAAACTGATATTGTAACTATATATTTTCGGATCTTCATGTATAACTGGCAAAATTGCATAAAGCGTAATACCGACTTGTGAACGTCATGTATTTGTCGAAGAGTATAGAGCCGTTCACATAGAGATTGCCTTATTTTGATATACGCTGTCAAGAGCTTTTCCATATTTTCTCCTACGTATTTTATTCTATCGTTTTCTATGCTTAAGAGGGGCCTAATAGAGATAGCATGAAACTATATCGCACTCTCTTGCACTCGTGGCGCGTGATGGGTGATCTAACCTTTGGTGGTGGCAAAGATTTCTCCTAAGCCATAAAAAATGTTCAGATTTTCTTTTGTTTTTTAGAATCTACATAATTACCATACCCTAAAGAAAATTCAAGCTATTTTGTTGAATACTTTAAAATATATAGCGATATCAAAATCACCATAATTATTGGTAATTTCTCTCTAGAGAGTATAGTAACGATTTTGCCCCGAATGGGAGAGGTGATACAAATTTTATAACGTTTTTTGTTCAGAAAGGAGGAACGATTTTGCTCACAAAAAGCAAGCAATATACCTGAAATTATAAGAAAAAAGTTGTTACCGTTTAGTTTAAAAAGAGGAAGGAAGAAAAAGAAATTTAATTGAAAGGTTAGTAACTGTTTTGCTCAAAAAAAGGATAATTACGTGACCGCTTGGGATACCTTAGTGATTTGTTTTCTAGTTATTTATTTGCTGTTTTGGACGTTTATTTTTTTAAGTGTAAATATTGTTTAATTTATTATAAAATTCACTTTGTTATTAATCACTTTTTGTCATTCTTCACTAAAACAAAAATTTTGTTTGCACTGGATAAGAAGGCCAAATCTTGGTGGTTCTTCTGGAGGTTTCGGCAGAGTAGAGAAGCCGATTGTTGATTGGGACTATGTAAACTGCCCTGCACATCTGACCATAAACTGTAAACTGCCCTCCGAGCAAAAAGGTTGTCACTAATCTCAGATGTAAACTGCCCTCCAAACTTTACCCTTTTGTTATACTGCTTAATTTATTAATCCCTTTACCGTTAATACAATTAAAAAATTAAAATGGGTTGATTTCTTATAGACTATAGAAAATTTTTATTTTTGAATAATTAATAATAAGAAAAATTTGAGTAAAACAGCAAAATAGAAAGTTATTGGAAACACTACAAATGTCTGGAATTACATTTTCAACAAGTGAACTAGGGGAACCCCTGTTAAGAGAAACTCCGTATAAGACTTTTTTGTCCTAAACAAGAACCGTTTTAGCTACTGATTTTGAAGTAGCGATGAGAAACGCATGTAAAATTTAAGGCCACACGCATCAATAGAAGGATGCAGATTTTATCCATCTTTTAAAAGATCCCGGTTTATAGCTTTAGGTTATATTATGTTATATAGTGTTATTTATTTAGAACAGAAACTATCTCGGTAATATAGCACCTGTTTCATGGATTGGTGCAGCTTACAGTTATTCATTTGAATATTGGTCAAGGGGGGGCGACTTTTTGCCTGTGCCATGGGGGGTTCGAAAAAATGTACGCTTGATAATAGCTTCTTGATCGATGCTTCTTAGAAATTTTTCAACTATTCCAAATTGATAAAATAGTTACTGCTTTTGAAGTGACGATGAGAAAGCATGTAAAATTCAATGGCCACACGCATCGATAGAAGGATGCAGATTTCATCTTGATCAAGCTTGGCATCGTTCTCTGCAAAAACAACCGTTTAGCTTCAAATTACAGAGATGTACATTTTAAAATTGGTAGATGGGTGCGATATTGGTTTGGATTAAAATTTTTGAAAGCCGACGTTTTGAAAACCAATTATGATTTACTTCAGATCAAACCTGACTATGCTAATCTCAACAAGTTTTGCGAATATTTGTTTACTTCTTATGCGGTATTTCCTCCAAGAGTTTGGGCTAAGGCGTCTGCGGATTTCCTTTTGAGAACTAATTCTTGTGAATTGTTTCATGCCGCATACAGAATTTTAATTCTTGGTCATTCCAATATTTACTTATTGGCTGATGTTCTTAATAAAGAACAACACAAGTTTATGTTGCTTGAATAGTGTCGCAAAGCTACCTACGCAAAACAACGATTACAAAAATAAGCAAAAAATTATTGCTGAACTGTTGCAAAAATACACCTTTAAAGAAATATCGCGGTTGGAATTTGTTAAATCTCTCTTTTTACAGTTGCCTTTAATTTCAAGAAAAGTGTTTTTTTTTTAATAAAATTTATAATTTTTGTCTATTTATTAATTTTATTAATTAATTTTAATACTTAAAAACTATTAAATGTTTTCCAATTTCAAAAAATAATTAAGTATATCTGGATCATAAATTTTGAAAAAAATATGTTTACAGAAAGTCTTCTTCTTTTTTTGGAGTGTTAGTTCTGTGAGCACTTCACTTGCCTTCAGATGTGCCATGTATCCTGGATTTTATGTTAATGGTGGCAATTCACTAACCCTGGTTGCAGGTTTACAGAAAGTAAAATTGTTTTTCCACTACTAGTCATATAGGCTATCATTTTTACTTAGGTATGAAGCTCCAGAAGTGACATGTTATAGACTAGTGGTCAACAATTTTTCCATTATTAACTACTAGTTAATAATGAACAAAATGATATTTTTCGATAATTTGGGGACTATTTTAAAGAAAAATGTTCTTATAAGATGATTTAGAATAATCAAGAGATGCTATTTAATTGTATTTAAACTATTAAAAACGCTTTATTAACAGATTAATTGAATTTTAAAATTTTTATTAAATTCGAATTAATGTGACAGATAGTGACAGCGCCATCTTTTGTTAATTTGACGAACCACGATTTATTTAATTTACTAATAAAATTCAATGCGAAAACACAAAGGATTTTCCGGTAGTAGATTTTCTATTACAAAACAGTTAAAAAAACTCACTAAACGAGCTCATAAACTTCAAATTTCAACTTTTAATCACAATTAATTTAAAATTTTCAAGAATGTCAAATCAAGAAAACAAAAGACTGTCATTTGTTTTATAATTTATTTAAAATAAATATTTTAAATTAGAATATTTTGTATTAACAAAAATTAAAAGAATTGTAATAAACCTAGTAGTGGAAAAAATCGTATATATAACCACGGTTGTGAAGACCATTATAGCCCCCGCGCCTTATATCCCTCGGTGCTTCGCACCTCGGAATATAATCTTGGCGCTAGGGCTATAATGCATGTCTTCACAACCTTGGCCTATAATATACTATTATTTGTAAAATTGTACATGTTAATTCAATAATAAGTTAATTAATAATTTTAAAAGTTATGAAATTATTTTAGTAAACAGGGACGTACTGAAGGAATTTTAGTTAAATAAACAGAAAACGTACGATCGCAAAGCGTATCCTGACAATCTTTATTTCTATTTAACGAAAGTATAATTATTAATTTATTTTTATTTTTTTTTCTCAGGTAGTGGACTATTAATAATAATTACTAGATTATCTGACTCCTACGTTTCGCTAATATATTGAAAGCTTGATCAGGACGTTTTGTACATTAGTTTCATATAGTATTAATAATCACAGAAGTTTGTTAAGTAAATTAAAGACAAAAATCGATCAACAGTTTAAGTCCGAGTTAGTAGTAGGTACATAAGATTCCTTGTAAAGACTGTGACGGTACATATCGTCTGTGTAGTTCTAATACCTCGTAAGCCACAAAAATGTGAAAATCAGTTTATGAAGTTTTTGTATGATGTAAGCTACATTGCACCATTTCAGCATTATTCGTAACCCAAAAAAAATTTAGTTTTGTAGAAAATGGTAACTCGGTTTTTTATTATGTATATATATTTAGTAAATTGGTATAAGAACAGCTTACAACTTAACGTACATAGGCGTCCATTACAAAAAAACTTCTTATTACTAGACAGCAAACAGATGGCGTTGCATCCATGAGTTGTAACTCTACTCTATACAGGGTATTTGAGATTTACATTTCAACACCCCCACTATCTCAAATATCAACCAAGCCAAGTCTATCAACAAAATAATCATTTTTTGCTTTTGATAAGCTTTTAGTCAAAATATCTGCAGTCATTTCATTAGTAGATAAGAATTGAATATCTATCAACTTATTTGAAATGGTATCTCTAATAAAATGATGCCTTACATCGATATGCTTTGATCTTTTGTGAAATACAGGATTTGCCGATAATTTCTGTGCGCTTTGATTATCATTAAATAATACAACACTATTCTTATATCCTATTAATTCACATAAAATATTTTTCAAATAAATTGCCTCTTTTGCTGCTTCGCTTAAGGCCATGTATTCAGCTTCCGTGCTTGACAATGCCACGGTTTTTTGCTTGCAACTTTCCCATGCTATAGCACCTCCTGATAATTTGAAAACAAATCCAGTATAAGATCTCCTATCACGTAAGTCACCAGCCCAATCTGAATCAACGTAACCTTCTAGTTCACAATTATCCTTACAAAATTTCAAAGCATAACTTTTTGTGCCTTGTAAATACCTTAAAACTCGTTTTGCACATTTCCAATGACTTTCGGAATAGCTATTATTATATTGACTCATGAAACTTACTGCAAAAGCTATATCTGGTCGAGTTAAAACAGCTAAATACATTAAGCTTCCGATAAGTTTCTGATAAGGTATATTCCTATCGCTAACATTAATTTTTGAATCATTTTTCAAATCAATATTGCTCTCCATTGGAGTACTAACACTTTCACAATCTAACATATTAAATTTCTTTAGAATTTGGTTTACATAGTTTTCCTGGTCTAAATAAATAACGTTATTAACAGGGTCTCTTCTGATTCTAATTCCTAAACATTGTTTCGCTTCACCTAAATCCTTAATTTTAAACTTTGAACTTAATTGTTCCTTTAAAAAATTCATTTCATCTACATTATTTGAAAACACAAAGAAATCGTCTACATACAGAGCTATAACAGTTAAAGAATTATTTTCTTTCTTAATGTATAGACATGGTTCAAATTTTGATTTTTTATAGTTTAAATTTAGCAAAACATCGTCTACTCTCTTATTCCAGGCCCGGCTTGACTGCTTCAAACCGTATACCGCCTTTTTTAATCTGTATACTTTGTTTTCATTGCCTTTTAAAACAAACCCCTCTGGTTGCCTCATGTAGACTTTTTCTTCTAAAACCCCATTCAAAAAAGCAGTTTTTACATCAAGGTGTACAATTCTTAAATCTAATTTGACAGCTAATGCTATTAACAATCTGTAGCTGGAGTGTCTCACCACTGGAGCAAATGTTTCCAAATAATCTATGCCCTCTTTTTGCGTGAAACCTTTAGCAACTAACCTAGCTCTATAGCTCACTTCACCGTCACAATTATTTTTAATTTTATATACCCACTTGCACTCGACAACCGTTCCCGTTTCTGGTAGTTCCTCTAGTACCCACGTGTCGTTTTCTTCAAATGAATTTATTTCTTCTATCATCGCCTGTTTCCATTTGTAACCATCGGGTCTTGAGAAAGCTTCTGAAACTGTTGCTGGAACATTATTTTCATCCAAAATTGTCTCATTTGTGGTACTTGTGCTTATGTAGCTAACGAAATCTTCAAAGACTCTTGCTGTTTTTTGTCTTTCTGACCTCCTAAGAATTACTGTTTCATTTTTAGGCTCTTCTTCTGGTAAGTCATTACTTATTAATTCTTCAGGTTTCTCATCTTCGGTTGAAGGAATTAATTCTTTTACTTCCCCCACTGAATCTGATAATTTTGTTTCTTCTATAATAGTTTCTTTTATACTTTCCATTATGGTGACGTCTCGACTAGTTATAATATTTTTTGTGTATGAATTATAACATCTGTATCCTTTAGTGTTCTCATCATAACCCACTATTATATGTTTCTCTGCCTTTTTGTCCCATTTCTTCCTATTTACTTTAGGAATATGTACCATGGCGACACTGCCAAATATTCTTAAGTGACTGATATCAGGTTTCTTACCTGTCCACAATTCAATTGGAGTTTTCGAGACCCCAGCAGCTACCGAACGATTTTTTATGTAACATGCAGTATTACAGGCTTCTGCCCAAAAAATCTTACCAACATTTTCATCAAACATCAAGCACTTTGCCTTTTCCACGATGGTACGGTTAAAACGTTCTGACAAACCGTTTTGCTCGGGCGTGTGGCTATTTGTTTTCTGGTGGATAATGCCATCATTTTTCAAGAATTTTTCGAACTCCTTACTGCAATATTCTCCTCCATTGTCCGTTCTCAGTATTTTAATTTGTTTGTTCTGCTGTTTCTCAACTAAAACTTTGAAACTTTTGAATTTTTCACATACCTGATCTTTTGTTTTTATGAAGTATATAAAACACATTCTGCTGTAGTCATCTATGAATGTTACGAAGTATTTCGATCCGCCTAATGAAGTTTGTTCCATGGGCCCACAAACATCACTGTGTATTATTTGTAGCAAGTCTTGAGCTCTGCTGCCTTTGTTCGGAAAAGGTAAACGGGTTTGTTTTCCTTCACAACATACTTTGCAATTCTGCTTGTCAATATTTGCTTGTCCTTTGTAAGTAAGTCCATTTACTAATTCGGACATTTTGTTCAAATAACCACTGTTTATGTGTCCCAAACGCCTATGCCAAATTTCGCTAGAGACAGGCGTTGTCAAAAAACTCACATTATGTTCATGCAGATTTAGTTTATACACATTGTTTTTTAAGTTTGCTGTTGCCACTAAAACATTATTGTTGTTATAAATTTTGCAATTGTTTTCATTGAAATTTACTTTATTGCCATTTTTTATCAGCTGACTGACCGACAATAAGTTAGTAGTTAACCCTGGCACATACTGCACATTACTTAAAAGAACGTCATGTGTTGAACTTTCCGATGTCGTTTTTATTTGAATATCACCTGCACATTCTACTTGTAGCTTTGCTTTGTTTGCTACCATAATCTCCGATAGTTCTGGTTTTCGTTCATTTATTAACCAATCCTTTTTGGCTGTTAAATGAAAAGATGAACCACTATCGATGTACCAATCTGTGTTTTGGAATTGTCCCATTGTGAACACGGCACTTAATGCACTATCCTTTTTATTGTCTGGACACTTGGACCTAAAATGTCCGGGTTGTTTGCATTTATAACAGACAATGTTGCTCATGTCTTTGTTTGAATTTGATCCACTATTGCCATCTCTCGGCAATTTTTTCAAGTTCATTTTACTTTTGTTGTATTTTCCTGTAACGAAAGCTCCACCAGATTTGGCGCCATCTATTTGCATATCTAACAACTTCGTTTTTATCGAATCTGTTGTTATGTTTATTCCTGAGTGTTCCACAGCCATAATCATAGGTGCAAACCTTTCCGGAAGTCCCGCCAACAAAAGCGACCCAACCCATTCCTCGTTTATTTCAAAACCAGTTCTTCTTAATTTTTGCGAAGTATCCACAACTTGATTTATGTACGTTTCCATGGAGTCATTATTTTCCAATCGTGCAGAAATCAGGGTACGCAATAAACCTATTTTTCTAGTAAAACCAGTATCAGCGTATAGGTTTTTTAACTTTTGCCACACTTCCTGTGCTGTTTTTGCTTCTTTCACGTGCGAAAACAAGGATGGATCAATAGTTAACACTAGTTTTGCCTTAGCCTTCGCTAATAATACGGTGTCTTTTTCTTTGCCTTCAATGCAATCAGTTAGTCCTTCAAGAACAAACACATTTTCAACTGCAAAAAGCCACTCGTCGTAGTTTTCCCGACCTATTAACTTCGGTACACTGTTTAAGTAGTTTACTGCCATTTCTTATAACACCAAGTTCAACAACTAACAACATACACTATTTTCACCGACGCGCTTCAAGCATTGATTATATCGAACGGATATTATTACTGGGCACTATAACCTGTAGAAAATGGTAACTCGGTTTTTTATTATGTATATATATTTAGTAAATTGGTATAAGAACAGCTGACAACTTAACGTACATAGGCGTCCATTACAAAAAAACTTCTTATTACTAGACAGCAAACAGATGGCGTTGCATCCATGAGTTGTAACTCTACTCTATACAGGGTATTTGAGATTTACATTTCAACAAGTTTAAGAATCAGCATTAATTGTGATTATTACAGAATGGTTGAAATTTCTTTAGTTTACAAAGAATTAAACGGTTTTTTTCATGTATCTCAAAACTTGCTGTTTGAGTATACGAGGTATTAGAACTACACAAACGATATGTTGGTCTAACCAAACAATGGCTGAAAGATAGAATACTTATACCAACATATGAATGACTGTAGAAAACCAAGACCAAGACGAAACAACACCAATAAACATACTTTTTGACTTTGACAATAAAATAATTTTGGACATGGAAAATAATTACTTTAAAAGACTTATCAATGAAATGTACCAAATTAAAGCAACTGTTAATAGTGTTAATTTTAGAGAAGATACAAATAATCTAAGCACAATAATTATGTTATTTATTTTGTTTTCATCTAGTTTCCTTATCATTAAAAAAAAAAATTTTTTTTCAATTATTTTTAAATTATCATTTTATTTTATTTCCTGAAATTTGTACTTCCCGATGAAGCTTTCAATATATTAGCGAAACGTAGGAGTCAGATAATCTAGATTCATGTATATTTTTGTTATTTTTATGTAAGGAGACGGTCGGAGCATAGTGGTCACGCGAGTTGACTATGAACGCTAAATGCCCGGTTCGAATCCGGGTGAAGTAAGAACTTTATTCCGGCCGTCTCTCTGGTCCTCCAGGTTGGGGGTCGGGGTGATGGGCTAGCTCCTCATCACCTGTAAAGAAAACTAAAAAGCTTTAAACCATGACCAAGCCTCGCAAGAGACTTGGGAAATGGGAACGGATAAACAATTACTAATAATTGTAGGCTTGATGTGTTGTGAGGTGTTTATTTACCTTGCAATGCAAAAAGCAGTCCGAAATATCTACTCTATATATATAAAAAGATAAGACAAAATATGCAACGTTTTTATGCAACGTTTTTGTGCAACGTTTTATGCAACGTTTTTATGCAACGCTGAGAACAGCTATTGGACGACACCAAATCAACATTATAATCACATCAACGGATGAATCAAAGCAAAGCAAAAGCAAACGCAAACGCAAAAGCAATAGCAAAAGCAAAAGCAATAGCAAAAGCAAATGCAAAAGCAAATGCAAAAGCTAAAACAAATGCAAAAGTAAATGCAAATTCAAAAAAGCAAAAAGTAAAAGCAAATGCAAAAAAGCAAAAAGTAAACGCAAAGCAAGGCAACAAAACCATGCGACGCAAAAACACAAAGATTGAAAGATTTATGTAAATGCAAAAATCCGTTTGGTGGCAAATTTGTTATTTTAGGTGGTGACTTTCGTCAAGTTTTACCTGTTATAAAATACGCTTCACCTGTGGAGATAGTCAATTATACTTTAAAGTCAACATCAATTTGGCCAAGCAGCATTATATTATTGAAAGTACCGAATAGCTGGAAATCTATAAATATAATTCAGGACATTTACAGCAATTCAATTGCTTCTAATGCCGATCTCTCCGACTGAATTATATTAGCCTGCCACAATGATGATGTTCGCACACTTAACAATAAAATATTAAATTTGGTCGAGGGCGAGATTCATACCTACTTAATTGAAGATACAGCTAAACATCGAGGAGTCGATCAAACTGATGAGGACATTCGGTTGGAATATGAAGTCGAATATTTAAATTCGTTGAATTTCCCTGGCTTTCCGGTACACAAATTAAAACTCGAAATAGGATCTGTTGTTATGCTAGCAGAGCTTTAACTTTTGGAATAAGGAAATGGTTTGCTTGAGTTTTTGTAAATAATTTGAATTTAGTGTTTCGCGGTTTCGGGGAAGCCGAGAGAGCGCGAGCAGTGAAGAAGAAGACTTGCGTACGCCGTCCAAGTCGTGGACGGTCGACATTTTGATATCTGACGATTTTTAGTTGTAAAAATTTGACTTATTTGAGAATAAAAGACAAGTAAAGTTTGAAGCAGTGTTATTTCTTTTAAATTGAGAATTTAGAAGAGAAAATTTTGTGAATTATACTAAATGCAAGTGGAATTATTTCGGAAAAGGTATACAAGGTCGCTTGATAGTGGGCGATACTGAAAGATAACCGATTGAGCCAGCCGGGTAAGAAGGTGATTTCTCCGCCCGAATTGGAATTTTACGAAGAAGATTTGAAAATTCGATATTTAATATTTAAGGGTGGAAAATAACACTTCAACTTGGCTACCCGAACGTGCGGCATTTGGTGAACATTTTTTTGAATTCAATTTGGGATGATTAGTTTATGGTTGTAAATGTTCACCGCAGAACCGGCTGTCACCCTGAGATTTTTAGTAAGAAAGGTTTGACCATGGCTACAGGCTGGGATAAAATCGATCAAATTGAGTGGAGGCTTCAACAGCTGATAGAGCAAATGGCTGAAGACAGGAGAGAGAGAGGAGAACGAATAGAATAGAAGATAAAAGAGAGAGGGAAAAGAATAGGATCGAGGACAAAAAAGAATGGGTAAAATATTGTGAAGAATTGAGCAGAACAATCAGCAGTGCCAATTATGAAAAAAATGAAAATGAGGAAGAACTAGAAGATAAGAAGGAAGAAATAAGTTTAATAAAAGGAGAAACTTTAGCAGAAAAAGTGGAACTATCGGAAGAGATTGAGAAAAATGAAAATAAAGAAGACTTGTGGCGGATTGGAAAGATTTTGGTGCTCGTTTCTTCTCCACGTGTGTGCTTGATTTCGTCAGAAGACCAAACTTTGAACGATGATTTGATGTGCGAGTAGAATAAAAAACACTATTGTTAAATATAATGCGTTTAATATACATACGATTTGTTTCAATCCTTTTTGCATGGATGTGAAAATACTTGTAACTTGTTGAGTGTATGAATGTTGATTCGTAACTGATTTGTTCATCAGTAGCCGCCATCATTCATCAGCAACGAGCTCCGTTGAGCCGCCCGATGATTACAAGAGATGGTGCGGCTGTTCTCAAGAAAACCAAAAGCGGGAGATTCAAAATGTTATTGAAATCTTAACATAGCCCGCGGGTTGAAATAACTTATTTCAATAATTTACAAGTAAAATGCTATTAACCAAATGAGGAGGTTAATAAAGAATGGAATAAGACAATAATTTACAATATAAGGTAAAAATTCATAGATAGTTTAAATAACACTTAAAAATAAACAGGTAAAAAATATAGGTACTTATATATAAAGAAAAAATTGAAAAATAGTCATATAGAAAAGAAAAACACAGGACATAAGGAAAAGCATGACATAAATGTTCACACAAAAACCGAAAAAAAAAAAAAAGGTAGTCACTGCACTATAGTCATCACAAACTCACGAACTAGGTAACGGGCAAAGTTTCGAGAAGGCTCGTTTCACTGTTCCAGTTGTGGTTCGCAGGGTAGCAACTCGATTGATGCCGTCAGTTCCAGGATGAAGCTTGATGACACGACCGAGTTTCCATTTGAGGGGTGGCAGGTTGTCTTCCTTGATTAAGGCAAGAGAGCCGATGGCGAGGTCGGAGCGGTGAGTTTTCCATTTGACTCGTTGCTGTAGCTCGGATATGTACTCCTTACTCCAGCGCTTCCATAGATGCTGGAGGAATTTCTGGATGGACTGAAATTGATCCAACCGATTTTCGGCTATAAGGGTGACATCTGGATCCGGGAGAGCGCTTAATGGACGTCCGACCAAGAAGTGTCCTGGCGTTAAAGGCTGCAAGTCGTTAGGATCAGAGGACAAGGGAGAAAGAGGACGGGAATTGAGGATGGCTTCTACTTGGTAAAGTAATGTACAAAATTCCTCATAAGTAAAAACGTGATTCCCCATAACTCTTTTTAAGTGTGATTTGCAAGACTTAATCCCTGATTCCCACAAACCCCCGAAGTGTGGGCTATGAGCAGGAATGAAGTTCCAGTTCATTCCCAGATTGGCCGCAAATTCGGTAATTGCGGAGCCATTGACCCTTAAAAATTTTCCTAGTTCTAATAGCTGATGATTAGCTCCCACAAAGTTGGTTCCATTATCGGAGTATATTTGAAGAGGCTTACCACGACGAGAGATAAATCGTTTCATCGATAGCATAAATAATTCAGTAGAAAGACCGGTGACTAGCTCGAGGTGCACGGCCTTGGTTGCAAAACAGACATATAGGCACAAATAAGCCTTAGTGGTCCTTGATCCACGACCCTTTCTATCCTTAATTAAGATTGGACCAGCATAGTCAACACCAGTATGGAAAAATGGAAAGTTAGATTGGACTCTAGCTTTAGGCAAATTTCCCATAATGGGTTGAGTGACTTTAGGGGAAACACGAAAACATGTGACGCATTGGTGCACGATTTGTTTAACCACGTTTCTACCTGATGTGATCCAAAAGCGGTCTCGTAAGGTTGACAATAAAAGCTGGGGACCCGCATGAAGCATTCTAATATGCTCACGAGACGCTAGCAATTTAGACATATGATGTTTTCCCGATATTAGAAGTGGATGTTTTTTATCGTGGGAGTAGAGGGAGTTGAATAGTCGCCCGCCTACGCGCATTAAACCATCAGAATCGATGAATGGATTAAGGCCAATTATGGAAGAAGAGGATCTTAGAGACGATCCCTTTTTAAGAAGCTCGTGTTCCGCACGGAATGATTCAAGTTGTGAGAGTTTAACCAAGGTATTTGAAGCAAGTTTAAGTTCTGTCGCGGTTAATGGTCCAAACCTTCGTTCTTCTACTTGCAGAGAGCAATTTTTTCTGAAGCGTAAGCAATAAGCTATAGTTCTCTCCAGCTTAGTTAAACTAGAGTAATCTTCGAACTTAAAAGGAAGTGGCGCAATAGTGGCAAAGGTTTGAACTTCCCTTTTAACTTCGGGCAACTCGACGTTACAGAGTTTTGGGTTTGGCCATAAAGGTTCATTTTCACGAAGCCAAGGTGGACCGTTCCACCACAACGTTGAATCCTTTAGAACTTGAGCGGTCGTTCCCCTGGAGAGGAGATCGGCTGGGTTCTGTTTTGTAGGAACATGACGCCACGTAGCGTCCAAAGTGAGGTCTTGAATGTCAGCGACACGATTGCAAACGAAAGTTTTGAGTAGTTTGGGACTTGTTTTTAACCATCCCACAACAATAGTGGAATCCGTCCACAAGAAGCACGCGGAAATTTCTAGAATGATAGACTTTTTTACTTGACGCAACAGCTTGCTCAAGAGTAACGCTCCGCAGAGTTCCAATTTGGGTATTGTGATAGGCCGTAAAGGTGAAACTTTGGACTTAGCACATAACAGGTTTACATAAACATTGTTATTGCAAGTGGACCTTAGATATATGCAGGCGCCGTAACCGTGAATAGAGGCGTCGCAAAATCCGTGGATTTGAACATTTGTGGGATTTGCACAAGTAACATGCCTGGGAATTCTTAGTTCATTCAAAATGGACAATTCATTTCGATATGAAAGCCACTTGGCTTGGATTTCCCTTGGAACAGCGTCGTCCCAACTAAGCTTTTCCAGCCACAATTTTTGCATGAAGATCTTTGCCACAAAGGTACAAGGCGTGAGCAGGCCAAGTGGATCAAAAATCTGAGCAATTTCAGATAGCATTTGACGTTTAGTTATTTTTGCATCTGATGAGTTGGAGATGGCAAACATGAAATGATCGGTTTGAAAGAACCAAGTTAAACCCAAAGTACGCGAGGATTCATGATCTCCAAATTGGAGTATACCGGGATGTAAGTCGGCCTCTGGGAGGTCGGCCAATACCTCAGGATCGTTGGAAATCCATTTGCGTAGATTGAAGCAACCTGCTTTTAGAGTACTAGAAAGTTGTTTGCAAATTCTCTTAGCATCCTCAATGCTGTCTGCACCGCTAAGCAAATCGTCAACATAAAAATCGTTTTTGATTATTTCGGATATTTGGGGCAGAGAGCCTTCAACATCAATGCCTAATTGAGTTAAGGAGCGTATTGAAAGATGTGATGCCGATGCCGTACCGTAAGTCAAGGTGTTTAAATTGTAAATTTGTATGGGATCGGTGGGTGCAAATCTCCACAAGATTCGTTGTAAGACCCGCTGTCCTGGTTCTACGAGGACTTGTCTGTACATTTTTTCGATGTCGGCCGCAATAGCATAAGGGCGCTGTCGAAATCGTATGAGAACCGTAAATAGGTCGGATTGGATCGTAGGGCCAATCATTTGTATGCTATTTAACGAGTGTCCAGTCGTAGTAATAGAAGACCCGTTGAACACTACACGGAGCTTGGTAGTGAGGCTGTCCAATTTTTGCACCCCGTGATGCGGAAGATAATACGCGGGACTTGGTCGGGTGTTGTCCAATGACATGTGACCCAAGTCGAGGTATTCCTGTACAAATTTTGAATATTCCCTTTGTAGGGCTGGATTGGTCTGCAACCGTCTTTCGAGCGCAAGGAATCTTTTTTGAGCGACTGCGAAGGAGTCTCCCAAGAGGGCTGGAGGTTCCTTGAAAGGAATTGTCACGATAAACCGACCGTGAGCGTCGCGACGCGTGTTAGCAGCATAATGGGCTTCGCAGGCATTTTCCTCGGTGGAGAGTACCCTTTCCGAAGGATAATTATCAACTTCCCAAAATCGGGTAAGTTGATCCTGCAAGTCGTTTGAGGTGCTTAAATGACATTGTACTTGATCGTTTAATTGACAACCGGTGGGACCCGAGATAATCCAGCCAAAGTGGGTTTTTTGTAGTATAGGCAAGCCGGTACCTAATTTTATCTGACCGATGCAGAGTAATTCGAAGAAGGTCGAGGAACCTATAAGTATGTCAATCTCTCCAGGTTTGTAAAAATTGGCATCAGATAGCTGAATATTTTCTGGTATTTTAAAATTATTTAAGTTTATATTGACGCTAGGGACGCTTCCAGTGATTTGGTCTAGCACCAAACATGATAACTTTATTTTAAAATTAGAGTGATGAGAATGGAGCTCCACCTCGCACTTAGCCCTTATATTAGTGTTGGAATTGTTCAACCCGGTGACTAGAACGTTTGCACTAGTGGTGCGTAAACCTAACTTGTTGCAGGTGCTGGTTTTTACAAAATTAGATTGCGAACCGGAATCGAGCAATATTCGCACGGAGTGGTAGGCTCCCGTGGAGTCTTGTACCTTGCCGCTAGCCGTGGGCAGTAGAACCTGTGTGGTCGTGGAGCAGAATGCAGATACCACTTGAGTAGGTTCGACTACTGTGGACGGTGGTGTTACGACAGGCGCGCTGACGGTAGGAGTTCTGACTACGGGGTTTGACGCGTGAAGCATAGTATGATGCTTCGATTTGCATATCCTGCATGTATATTTGGATGCGCATTGCGGTTGAAAATGATTTTTCGACAAGCAGTTAAAACAAATTTTTAACTCCTTGACCTTTGCCGATCTTTGCTCAACGGTGAGACTGGTGAATCGATCGCACCTGCTAATGCTGTGCTCTCCGTTGCATAAAGCGCACGAAGGGGTGTTGGTGACAAATGATTTTGAGTACGTTTTTGGTTTTTCCTGTACTTTCTTTATTTGTCTTCTTTCAAGGTTTTCTAACAAATTGGAGTAATTTGTTAGAAAATCTTTGAATTCTTTGAGGGTGGGTAATGCCGCTAAGTTTTGATTCAAATTGACTTCCCATTCCCTGACAGTATCCGCGTGCAGCTTGTTCGACACCAGTGACACAACTAAGGTTTCGAACAATTGCTCTGTAGTGGCAAGAGATTTTAAAGCAGTTACATGCTTGAATAAGGTGTCGCTGACCTTTCGTAACTCCTGCGCTGACTCCTTACTTTGAGCCTTAAGCTCAATAATCGAATTTAAATGGGTTTTTAGGATTACCCGTGGTTGATCAAACCGCGCAACCAATGCGTCCCATGCAATTGAGTAATTTTCCGCTGTGAAGCTCAACGAACTTATCACATCGGAGGCCGTATGAGTGAGACTGGCCTTTAAATAATGCAATTTTTGTACATCGTTTAACTGATAGTTTTCGTGAATTAAATTAATGTAAATGGCCTTGAATTCCAACCAAGACTGTGCATCCCCATTGAATTTTGTTAAGCTAATTTTAGGCAAGCTGATAGAGGATCTTAGTGAGTTTGAATTTAGTAGTTCGACCGATGCGTTAATACTTGAATTGTTTAAGCTTCCGGTGCTTTCACGTGACTCGCGAGAACATTTATTTAAAACCGATTTAGCAATCCCAACTAGCTCGTGGTAAGCATCCTCGAAATTTATTAAATGATGCTCTTCTGCCTCGTCTTCATCATTTGCCGTAATTTGGTAGTGCAAAATTTTGAAATCTTTAAGCAAGGGCAGAGTGCTTTCTAATCTAGACTTTAAAGTTTCAAATTGAGTATCGTTAATTATACTAGATTCATCCAACTTTTTTAAGAAAGTTTCAAACCTTGTCAAATCTTTTTTCATCTGAGTTCTGGTTTTCTTAAGTAGATCCATGACCACGTTTTTTAAATTAAATAATAAAGTGCAAACGATAGAACGGTATTATAAATGCTAATAAATGTGTATAAAATTTGTACAATCAAATTACCAAGTAAAACCTGATGTTAGTGACACAAAGAATTCGTAATAATGTTAGTAAAGGAATATATTTACCGACTTGTAGCCTCGTGCTAGGTGCGTTGTAATTGATGGCGTCCGCTGTAGAGGCTAATGGCTGCCGCGCGCTTGCTAATAATCTTATTTCACACTCGCTTACTTGGAAGACAAAGTGCTACTAAATCGATTACTATTAATTGCGTGTTGCGTACCTTGAATAATTGATTCGACACGAAGGACCATATGGCGGATTGGAAAGATTTTGGTGCTCGTTTCTTCTCCACGTGTGTGCTTGATTTCGTCAGAAGACCAAACTTTGAACGATGATTTGATGTGCGAGTAGAATAAAAAACACTATTGTTAAATATAATGCGTTTAATATACATACGATTTGTTTCAATCCTTTTTGCATGGATGTGAAAATACTTGTAACTTGTTGAGTGTATGAATGTTGATTCGTAACTGATTTGTTCATCAGTAGCCGCCATCATTCATCAGCAACGAGCTCCGTTGAGCCGCCCGATGATTACAAGAGATGGTGCGGCTGTTCTCAAGAAAACCAAAAGCGGGAGATTCAAAATGTTATTGAAATCTTAACAACTTGAGAAATGAAAAAATGGAAGGAGAAGTAAATAAAGAAACGGGTCATATCGGCGGCATTAATAAAAAATCCCGGATATTCACCAGAACACAGATGCGACGAATGAAATGGCGAAAGATGAAACATGGACGAAAAAGTAATTTTGAAAGAAGGTATAACAATAATTATTGTAAAAGGAAGAAAAATAAAATTAATACGAACATGATTACTTCATCCAAGATACAAGAAGAAGAAAATAAAGAAAAAGTGGTTTGGTGAAAAGAAACGTATTTTTAAAAAGGAAGACGTCATGGAAAACAAAATGAAGGTCATTTTGGAAAAGTGGCAGTATCGGCGATCAAGATGGAGGGTGGCTAATCTAATCAAATATGAAAAGTAACCACGGACGAATAAAGAAGATTGAACAAATTTAAGGATAACCGCGATTTAAATGGAAAATAAATGGAACTAAATGTGTTTTGATAAAATTAAAAAAAAGTTTGTAAATATTAAAATTTAAAGAAGGAACTACACATCATGATAAAACTGAAAATCATAATTAAATAAAAGGCAATAGAAATTCGAACAAGTTAATAATAACCAATGTAACAAGTGAAAAGGACAATCTTCGAAAGATAAGCAGACGAAAAGTTTATAAATTGTATAACAAAATTTGAGAAAGTAAAAGTGTTTCCAAAAATTGAAAATTTGAAAAATGGATTAATTAATTGCTGCATTTTATAATAGTAAATTTGAAATTAGCGTTTATGGCAATCAAATGGAAAAATTTAATTTGAAAATTGATGGTTATTGAAGGAATTTGTCACTACGAAAATTGAAATTGGATGATTAGTAAAGAAATAGGTAAAAGAGTTTTAAATGATGTGTATTGCATATTTAAAAAAAATTGTATGAAGCTACAACTTTAAAATGTAGCAAAATTGATGAAATTATTTAAGGAGATGAAATTGTTAGTTGGAAATTTTAAAAATTAAGTAGTAGTGAAGGATTTTATTAAAGACGGGTCGATATGAACATTGAATATGAAAATGAAATTGCAGAACACTAGAAGAGAATCCAAATTATGAAAGGTCCGTAACGGAAAAAGAAGGAGCTTTGAAAAATTATGGAATAAAATTTGGAAGGATAAAAAAAATTTGCAGTTATTTCGAAGAAAGTTTTGGATCGAGTTATCTAAGAAATTGTTATTATTGCAAAGAAGTTTGGATGTCATTTATGAATTGTTTAGTGATCATTCGTCAAGATAGGTAGTTCGGGATGTTGATTAATTAATTAATTTAGGTGTGTAAATTAGATTGCCGCATTAATTAATTATTATTTACTTTTGAATATTGTTATTTATTTTTGAAGATGTTGATTTAGAGAATTTGCTACTTATTCCAAAAGCACGACGTTATGTGTCTTTCTTGAAATCCCTCCTGGATTTCTGCATAAGCCAGGAAGGATTGCTGTCGTGTAATTTTTGGAATAAGGAAATGGTTTGCTTGAGTTTTTGTAAATAATTTGAATTTTGTATGTTTCGCGGTTTCGGGGAAGCCGAGAGAGCGCGAGCAGTGAAGAAGAAGACTTGCGTACGCCCGCCGTCCAAGTCGTGGACGGTCGACATTTTGATTTCTGACGATTTTTAGTTATAAAAATTTGATTTATTTGAGAATAAAAGACAAGTAAAGTTTGAAGCAGTGTTATTTCTTTTAGATTGAGACATTAGAAGAGAAAATTTTGTGGATTATAATAAATGCAAGTGGAATTATTTCGGAAAAGGTATACAAGGTCGCTTGATAGTGAGCGATACTGAAAGATAACCGATTGAGCCAGCCGGGTAAGAAGGTGATTTCTCCGCCGATTCGATATTTAATATTTAAGGGTGGAAAATAACACTTCAATATACATCGATAGACCTTTGTTTAGTCATGGACAGTTATATGTAGCATTATCAAGATGTCGAGCGAAGGATGGAATACAAATTCAAAGTGAAAGCGACATAAAAAATGTTGTATGTAAATAAGTTTTATAACTTGAAGTTATTAGGGCCGCAAAGCGGCCCTGGGGGGTTGGGCCGCGTCAGCGGCCAGGGGGGCGTAGCCCCCCTAGTATATATATAATTTATGTAAGTCAACTGGTTTTTCTTTTTTTTTAATTTATTTTGTTTTGTTTTGAGTTAGTATTAGTATTTAAATTTATTAATTTCGATAAACTAAAGTAAAAGTTAAAAAATCTCTTTTTCTATTCTCACTAGAGAAAAGTTTATTTAGTGTAAAATATTTTGTTTCAATCTCCTGCTCCTTCTAAGTATTCCACGTCTACTGAAATGGTGGCAGTGTACCTTTAATTGATTACGAAATTAAGAGCGATCATCAAAGGTGGGATAAAAATTCACCCCACAAATATTCGGATTGTCACATACTAATAAAAATTTATGTTACAAAAGGTAGGTTAACAAATGCAAAATTCCATGCTATTAGTAGCCACAATGTTCTCGTCCTAAAATGATAGAATTGTTTGATGTTCCTATTATTTATTCCTATTATTTAAGTTTACCAATCAAATCAATCTACAAACTCTATATTTAAATTAATATTTACAAACAGTTTGCCCCTGCACCGACCAAGACGATGCAAAGGCAATTAATTTATTTAGCAGAAATTATTTTTGCTGCTCCTGCGGTGGCGTATCAGAAACATCGGATGGCGGGTGTTGATCCAGGTTCCTCCCACGTGAAATACTCCCTGGAAAATGAGTACAAAAACCATGCTACATGATTAGGGTTAGGGGTGGTGGTGTAGTAATTTAAGCTTGATCCGCCTGAAGGGCTTATTATTTTCGTTGATTGTGTTAATATGTGGGCTGTAGTTGGGTTCCGCTTAACCGTGTTTTAATTTGTTCCTTTTTAACCCTCCAGTAGGCGCGTGATTTACGCTTGTAGACAAGCCCTGTTTCAGAACTAATAAAACCAATAATTTACCATTTTAAAAGTTCAAAAACTACTGGATCCCAAAGATTGACTAATTTTTGTCAGCTACTCAAAGATGTAACCGATATAATTAGAACTGTTACGAGCTATAGCGGTTTAAAGAAGGCTTAAAAAAGCATGGTCTACGGTGGTAGACCACGCGACCACTGGAGGGTTAATAAGAAAATGTTGTTTTTTAATACAACAAATTATTTTTTCAAGCATCATTTTTGTAATTTCTCGTTTCCTTGTCCCTTTACAGGTAAAAAATGCAACTTTTACCTACTCAAATCAATTTTTTTTATCTACTTTACCATAGGTTTTTCATTGATAAATATATATATTATAACACATTGCGTGCCACGTCATACACCTATGAATAACAGTATACACGATCTATTAGTTCTTGACAGCATGTAATAAATGCAATAAACGAATATACCATGGCACGCAATTGTTAAACATATATTTACATAAAAAAAAGTTCGTGTCCTAAAGTTACCCCGCTAACTGGGGTTACTTATTTGGAACACTTTTAAGGCCCATTTTCTCAGTTGTGAAAATGATAAACTAATAAATTCTAAGTAGATTTTATGTACGAGTAGTTATGGCATAAATTTTATACAATCCTACTGCCAACTATTTGTATTTTGTATTGAATTTTACTGAATTGTACTGAATTTGTAAGAAATTCAACAAATTGTAATTTGTTTCTTTGTGGCGTCTGAAAGGAGCGCAGCTAAAGCGTTTGGAAGCGAGTGGAAGTGCCAAAGTATAGTGCCAAAGCGAACACGTTCTATTAGCAATTATTGATCTATTGTTTAAAGCAATTAAGAGCAAGTAGAAGTAATTTTATTCATAGTGGTTGGCACGTGACTGGGGCTTGCGCGGCAAATGTGGAGGGAGAACGCTTGACACCCAATTCCAACAATTGACACAAACATAGAACCGAAATGACGAATATTCGTTTCTGCACATTAGCCACTCCCAACAACTATGAATAAAATTACCTCTAACTACAGCACTACAGCGCAAGATCATTTTCAGCCAATCCCGTACTATTTTTGCCCCCGGTTAGAAGAGTGTACTCTGTACGAAATGCTAAAATGTATCCGGTATGTTCGCATTTTTTCACTATGATACCTAACTCATAGGATAAGGGATACATTATTATTATAACTAGTCTAGCTGTATAATTATATTTCAATTTCCCGTCAAGCGTTAAGTAAAATTCACTGCAAATTGATTGCGCATTTAAATTCAAATAAGGGCAATTAGTGCACCTCAGCAGCTAAGCGGCTTCCATAGCGGCCATGTTTGAATCCAAATAATGCAAAATTAACATGGGAAAATACTGAGAGCAAATAATAATTCGAAAACGAGAGATTTCTTATTAGCTATGAGATTCATATAGCACCAACAATGCACTAATAAGGAATATAACTGGTAAGTTTCAATGCAGTAGATAAACCCAAATTTAAATTATTTCGATTTGAATGTTTGAACTATTTAACCTCACTTTTTGTTACAGATATAATTTTCGTAAAATCGCTCAAATAACTAGTTAATTATGTTACTTAGACATGTTACAATTACTGAGAATTAATTCATCGTACTTTCTGTACGTTTTACAAATACTAACTAGTTAACATAATGGTTTCGTAGTTTGCAATTGCTACGAAAAGGAAACTTGCAAGTTTTTTATAATTTCCCACCGATTCCAACAACAAATGAGACGGAAGAAACATTTCAGATCAGATTTCACAGCGAACTTTGCGATATGAAACACCAGAAATAATAGTTTTGCAAAATTACTATTTTAAAACACATACCGGCTAAAAGCCATCTGAATGTGAAGTTTGAAGTAAAGAATGCTTTATAAATAATGTAGATGATTGTGTTAGTAATTTGCTTTTCTTTACAGGTAATCATTGTCGTACATTTTAAACAAGAAATATTGCCATTTGGTGGAGTGGACTCCCAAAGAAACCCAAATTGTAATTATTTTAAGATCAAAAAGCTGGGAAATCAATATTGCTATTTTGGAAAACTTTTATATTAACAAATTTATACCAAATATTAGTGTTGTTTCTACAATTACTAGTTATTTTGTTTTTTAAACTTTTGTGTTTGTTCATTGGAAATAAAAGTAATTTATTCAAAACATGTGACTCGATGCGAAATCGAAAGATCCTAGTTTTCCTTAAACTGCATTTTTAATTAACAATATTAATAAAATATGAATAACAATACGAGTAAATATCTATTATGTATCATTGATGTTCCTTTTATTAAAAATTTGTATATAAATTGGCAAAAGTTAATTACAATATTTATTCAAAAAAACAAATTTCATTTTTACGATGAATCTCTATCTTCACGATACTTGTCTTCTACTTCCTTTATTAATTATTAAGGGGTTTTGAAAATTTACAAGTGCCCCAACTACCTGTATAATAACGTCACCATGTCCTAATAAATTATGAGGTATAAATTTCAGTATTACCTGTAAAGAAAAGCAAATTATTACTGGTTTTTCGCCGGTATGTGTTTTAAAATAGTAATTTTGCAAAACTATAATTTCTGATGTTTCATATCGCAAAGTTCGCTGTGAAATCTGATCTGAAATGTTTTTTCAGTCTCATTTGTTTTTAGAATCGGTGGGAAATTAAAAAAACTCGGCGCTACACGCCTCGCCAGGGGGCTCTGCCCCCTGGACCCCCGATTTCCTTCTATTTTAATCTCTCACCTGACTAATGTATTAAACATGGAATATGTTTTTCGATACCGAACTACCTCTGCTGTTCATGATACCGAATACAATGATTTATTTGACATCTGTTTTTTTAAGTTGGTAATTACTGGTAATCAAACATATAAAAGACCAGCACGCTCCTCCAGCGTGTCATTTTTTAGGACACACAACGCATTCTGATTGGTCGTTGGTAGTACCAACTTAAAAGTTAAAATCACCTCCCCCTGGGATCGAGTAGCACACCAATCGAGTTTTCAACCTTGGCGAACTGCCCGTCCGTGGATGGGCCTTCCAGCTAGTAATTAATAAAATTATTATTTTATAATGATAATAATTTTATTAATAAAGTTCTGAAGCGCAATTTATTCATAAGATAGCACAAAATCCATTGAAGATGTCACAGTCACTCCTGTTGACTCTCTCTCTGTATCAGCCTTTTCCGTCCGCTGCTGGACATTAGCCTCTCCATATTATGGAGGTTGGTTTGGCCATAACTCACCGCGCTGGTCAGACGGGTTGGTGAGTAGTCCGCAGATCGATTTTGGACTATAGTTGTTTTACATCCGGTAGCAGCTTGCTAGGCTAGCATTCAGATGTGCCTGTAGCCCTGATTTTTGTTAACGGTGGCAATTTGTCAACCCATGGGGACCGCCGCACACTGGGCTGAAAAATGATGTAAAAATTTATTTTCCAATTAATGTTTATATAAAAAATTTTTTTAGTTGGTAATATTAAAAAAATCGCACATTACAATCGCAAAATTCGTTATGTTCTGGTGGATTGTTTTGCGTTTAAATGCTTATGAATATTAAATATGATTATATTAAACAGATGATACTCATAGCAATGCGTTTATTTTAAAATTTATAGGTAAAATAACGATTTTAGGGTTTATCTTAACTTGAACTTTTCGAGCGTTCTATAAAATTGTGAACTTTAAAATTTAGACCTGCGTTACTGTTACCTAAACATCTATATCGTGTATCAATTTCTCGCTGGAATGTTTGCCTATAAGGAAGATATTGTCATTTCAAGTTTTAATCTCTTAATTTTATGTACCAAATCCGCTCATTTTCATCATAAAAATATGAAAAAAATGAAAATATAAATGTATATCAAATATATTTGTAACACGTAAAAGGAATTAGATTAGTAAATTATTAAAATATATCAATTAATTTACTATCACGTATTAAAAACTAACCAATTATAGTTAGAAAATACTATAATAATTTATTATTGTTGCATTGATTATACATAGCGTAAAAGAGTTACCTATCAGCGAAAATTTAAAATTAGTTTTGTTACCAGAACCCACCTAAACAAATTTATATTTGATTTAAACTAATTTAAATTAATTTTTATTAATATATGAAAATAAATTATTAGTAGCTACATAATTATTAATTTGTATCGCTTTCAGTAGCGTCTGTTAATTCAATTTCTGGAGTTAATTCCAGTAATTCCAAAGTTTCGGGTAAAAGATTTTTTGTTTGTCTTTTCTGAAATGGCCGAATACTTGATATAAAAGGATCTGAAGATATTAGCATATTATGTAAAATATCTTCGTTGGATGCTTCCCTGCAAAACTTTCTAGATCGGGTTTCTCTATATTTTCGAAAATCCTTATTTCTTGCTTCGGAAGCTTCTTCTGATAACTGGCCAATCGGAAGAAGAGCGTGTTTAATAATGCCTTCACCATGAAAAAGTATTTTGTGAAGTGAAACTGGCATATAATACCACTCATATAGTGAAACATACAAATTCGCTGTTTCTTTTGCAAATATTTTGAATTTTGTCAGATTAATTTTTTCACCGGACGCTATTGCATGTAATATTGTACGAATTCTTTTTATAAGATCAACATCTATACTAGTTATTTCTGCTGATATTTCTGCATTTTCAAAAAATTTAAATTTTTTCATTTTTTCAAATTTTTTCAAATTTTTTCACCGACAGGTTTAAATTTATCATCAAGAATTTTTCTTATTTTTATAACAAATTCAGGATTTTCTTGTAAATGTTCTAAAATCCTTGCAACATCGTTAAGTCCATTGTTGTACATACTCCTGATTGTAGAACACATGAGCTCCTGCGTATCCTTATATTGAATAAATTCGGTCTTTTCTACCATATCTTTAATTTTCAGTCTTATACAATGAGGCCAATTAAACTCAGAATGCAACCATGAATTATTGTTCTCCAAAAAAATTTTTTCAGTACGGTTGGACTGTTTCCACTTCCTACGCAGCTTCAAACAAAGCATTCTAATACTATTTTTTAAAGTATTCAGTTCTGATTCACAAAAATTGATATCAAGTCTGGAAGTAACCATTTCAAAAAGTTTCTTGTAATCATCAAGATGTGTGTCAGGGGAGCTTTTAAGTAATAAATAAAGATCATAATTTGTTCTTAAATTATAATTCATCTTGATTTGATTTGCTTTTTTTCTAATTCTCTATTCTATTTCCTTTTTTATTTATATTTTCTCGATTTTCAAAACCTTTATAGGCATATTATCTCATCGTATATACGGATCAATGGATTCTGAAGCATGAAAGCTTTCATATTTTAGCGAAAATGAGCGGATTTGGTACATAAAATTAAGAGATTAAAACTTGAAATGACAATATCTTCCTTATAGGCAAACATTCCAGCGAGAAATTTATTGATACACGATATAGATGTTTAGGTAACAGTAACGCAGGTCTAAATTTTAAAGTTCTCAATTTTATAGAACGCTCGAAAAGTTCAAGTTAAGATAAACCCTAAAATCGTTATTTTACCTATAAATTTTAAAATAAACGCATTGCTATGAGTATCATCTGTTTAATATAATCATATTTAATATTCATAAGCATTTAAACGCAAAACAATCCACCAGAACATAACGAATTTTGCGAATGTAATGTGCGATTTTTTTAATATTACCAACTAAAAAAATTTACTATATAAACATTAATTGGAAAATAAATTTTTACATCATTTTTCAGCCCAGTGTGCGCCTGCTCGAACTTTGTCTCTTTTGTATTAGGTAACCAGATAAGATGATGTTTTCATCGTTATTAATCCACGTCTCCGATAAAGCCAGGAGAGTATCGGTTATTAAATCGTCCTTATGCGCTTTTAAACTTTGAACGTTAAATGTGAGCAAAGACAAATCCCGTGAACCCGCTCGTTGCAGAAATTCACTGCATTCGTCGCTGATTGTTCGCTGAAAGGCCCATCCACGGACGGGTGCTCGCCAAAGTTGGAAACCCGATTGGTGTCGTTCCCAGGGGAGATGATTTTAAGTTGGTACGACCAACGACAACAACCAATCAAAGCGAGTTGAGTGTCCTAAAAAATGCTGATTCATAATAATTGCGAAATCATAAGACAACAGATTCCAAGATGACAGTATTAGTCACGCTAAAAGCTGGTTCACACTATATGATTTTTCATCTGACTTGTCATATGACAAATATTTTTAGGTTCACACTATCTGATTTTTGCTATTATAGAAGTCATTGCTAAATAATAAGCTCGGTCATAGCAAAATATAAGTGATTTTCAGAATAGGACGGTGTCTATTTTACTATGACTTCTTGAAAGATTTTTTTACAAAATTTCAAAAACTTAATTTTTTATAAAAAATTATTATTTATTGAAATAATCACAAAAACTGAAATATATTTTAACAAAAATTTATCAAAAATTTTTCTTTAAATGTTTCAAAATATCGTTAATTTTTCCATAAAGTGACTTTCCGAAATTTCAAAAACTAAATTTTTATAACAAATGATTATTTATTGAAATAATCACAAAAACAGAAATATATTTTAACAAAAATTTATCGAAAATTTTTCTTTAAATTTTTCAAAATATCGTTAATTTTTCCAAAAAGTGACTTTTTCCGAAATTTTTATAACAAATGATTATTTATTGAAATAATCACAAAAACTGAAATATTTTTGAACAATATCGAACATTTTAGACATATTTTCTTAAAATTTTTAAAAATTTCGTCAACATAATTTTTCGTCAAAAATGATTATTTCTTAAAAAATTATTGGATAAAAAGAAGAAATAGCCACTGATGACAGAATAATTTCTATTAGATATAAAATTCAATTCAAAATCAACCACTTTGTTATAAACTTTAGGTTAATTACAATTTTTTTGACATATGAGAGCCATTTTGACGTTTTAGTAATAAGAAAAGTCACAAGCAATATTACACAGTGTGAACATAAAAATTTTTGGTTGTATGAAAAAAGAGAGAAAAAAGAGTTTTGTATGATTTTTACGGAAGCGCTCAGGTGTCACCTCTTTTTTATTTTTATAAATCTGATATATCAGATTTATTTCTGTTATATCAGATCTTAAATCTGATATATCAGATCATTAAATCTGATATATCAGATCTTTAAATCTGATATATCAGATCTTTAAATCTGATATATCAGATTTATTTTTCTGTTATATCGGATTCATTCAAAATTGTTTTTACACACAGTTTGGTTAGGATAAATTAAAATCCTATGGAATTGCAATAAATGGTGCTATTGATGGATTTTCTCGATATATTTTGTGGCTAGAAGCAGGTCGAACTGTTAGTGACCCAAAAATTGTTGCCGGTTTCTTTATCGATGCAGTTGAAAGACTTGGTGAATGAATGTCCAAGAAGAATACGTAGTGACTTAGGAACTGAAAATGGAACGGTCGAACGTTTTCAAAAGATATTTAGAGAAGAACCTGCAAATATTGAAGATGAATTTAGCGCAGAAAATAGCTTCATTTATGGTACAAGTCAATTGAACCAAAGAATTGAAGCTTGGTGGTCCATACTTCGGAAGCGGTGTACTCAATATTGGATAAATGTGTTTGGATTACTAAAAGATGCTGGCTTATTTGACGGTACATACCTTGACAAAGCTTTAATTCAGTTTTGTTTTCTTGACTTAATAAAAGTGATTATAAATCAGGCAGACAATTGGTTGTTTTATTCCTTAAAACTATTTACTTTTACAGGATGAACTACTTCAAATTCAACTAGAATGGAATCACCATAAAATAAGATATAGTAAAAATGCAATTTGGACGACCAGCAATCATGTACGAGCTACCAGAAAGTTACGACACTCTAAATTACGGGTGTAAAGTGTCCCCTGCTTACTTAGAAGTTTGCAAAGAAGAATGCAAATATTTTAATCTGTCATGTGACACTAATATTTACAAACTTTGTAGAATTATTATGCTCGAGCAAAATATGAAGGACGGACAGGATCCATTAGAAGCTGTGGAATTCTACAAGATCCTAAGTTCCTAAGACAAAAAATTTACAAGACCTTGTCAGGATAAATAACTATATTCACAGGAATGTCATAAATAGAGACAGGATAGTTAGGCAAAATGCCTTTTTTTTTAAATTGAAATATTTCAGGCAGACCCAATTTAAAATCCGTTTCAGAGCATGTACTATTCAAAAATTCATTTTTTGTTTTGCCTTTTGAACCAAAATATTTCTTTTTTGCTTTTTTAAAATTTATTTCTAATTTTATTTAAAAATTTCTAAATGTTATATTTAATTATAAAAATTTTAAATTTTTAAATTCAAATTCTACTAATCGGTAGAATCCGATTCTTGAAATAATCTGGTTATCTAGACGTAATTAGTAAAACAAAACCTCTTCTCCATTCGATTATGAAGCGCACGTTATCACATTACTACGATTCGGCGACGTTATGCTTGTTTGACGAATTCCAAACTGACTGAGATGTTATTATTATATTAGCTTTGCAGTGAAGCAGAGAATCGACACTAGGGAAAAAATTTAATGAAAAATTAATATAATGTTTTAGAAAAAAATCCATCGTATAAAAATACAGGAAATTTCTAAAATACATCAAGGAATTTCGAATGACGATATTGATTTAGAGCTAACTCCAGATCAGATAAGTTCATTGAAATTTGCCCCTAGCACGTCTTGCGATGTGGAGAGATCGTTCTCCACATTCAAACAAATTTTGAGTGACAGGAGAACAAATTTAAGCTGCTGTAGATAATATCGAAAACTTTCTGGTAACCAGTTGGTACAAAAATAAAGAGAATTAATTTGAATTTGTATGATTTTTGTTGAAAAAACGTTTTTGCCTTTTTTGTACCTTTTTGCCTTTTATTTTTCCTTTTTTGCTTGTTTTTAATGCCTTTTTGCCTGCCTTTTTTGAGGTTTTATTTTGCCTAACTATCCTGTCTCTAGTCATAAATGATAAATGGTGATTACAAAAATATATGGATTACCCAATAGATTTGGATAGTTTTGTGGAGTAGTGTAAAACTATTTGAATTAAAATTTTCAATAATACATATTTTAAGCCATGTTTTATTTTAATAAAATTAATAAAATACAAAAAATAATAAAAGACAAATGCAAAATTCATCACTTTTTTTCATCAATTTTATCACTTGAATCTTGAATCCCCAGCCTTATCAAAAGCTTCACATACATTACATGTATGTAACGTACATATGTACATACCTAATATAGTACATGTACATTATTTGTATGAAAAACTTACAACTAAACAGCAAAATGACAACTTTTTAAAGCACACTAACCAAACTGTGTGTAAAAACAATTTTGAATGAATCCGATATATCCGTGTTTGTGAGGATTCACGAGGGTTTTAAATGTGATAATATGACACGTTGGAGCAGGTACAGCGTGTATTGTTTAGTTTTGGTTTTGTTTTGGCTTTGTATTTGTTTTTGATTTTGTCTTTGCTTTGCTTTGATTTTGTCTTTGGTTTTGTCTTTGCATTTGTCTTTGGTTTTGTCTTTGGTTTTGTCTTTGATTTTGTCTTTGCTTTTGTCTTTGCTTTTGTCATTGCTTTTGTCTTTGCTTTTGTCTTTTTTGCTTTTGTCTTTGCTTTTGTCATTACTTTTGTCTTTGCTTTTGTCTTTGCTTTTGTCTTTGCTTTGCTTTACTTTGCTTTGATTCATCCTTTGTTATGATATGTTAATTTGGTGTCGGTTTTTGGTGTCGGTTTTTGGTGTCGGTTTTTAGTGTCGGTTTTTGGTGTCGGTTTTTTGGCAGATAACGAGCGCTAAAACATGTTCCATGTTAAAAAATTGCAAGTTTCCTTTTCGTAGCAATTGCAAACTACGAAACCATTATGTTAACTAGTTAGTATTTGTAAAACGTACAGAAAGTACGATGAATTAATTCTCAGTGATTGTAACATGTCTAAGTAACATATTAACTAATTATTTGAGCGATTTTACGAAAATTATATCTGTAACAAAAAGTGAGGTTAAATAGTTCAAACATTCAAATCGAAATAATTTAAATTTGGGTCTATCTACTGCATTGAAACTTACCAGTTATATTCCTTATTAGTGCATTGTTGGTGCCATATGAATCTCATAGCTAAGAAATCTCTCGTTTTCGAATTATTCTTTGCGCTCTGTATTTTCCCATGTTAATTTTGCATTATTTGGATTCAAGACTTTCCCGCCATTCGAGTGCTATAAAAATAAGTAGGCACTAAACACGCGTATTGGCGGGAAGCGAGGAGTGCTTGCGTACCTGTTGTTCAGTTAAATTAGAATAGATCCGTTTTCAACGTCAAATATATTACCGAAACGCGACAACGTTGCATAACTCCCACTTATAAAAACAGTATTAACCCAAATCGATGAATTATTGTTCAAAGTCGATTATAAAATTGTCTTTTATAATAATTAAAAAAATCTAGAAGGTATATGAATTTATTTCAACGATGTCAATGTGATATTAATTTTTGTTTCTTCATAAATTTTGATTAAAAATAAAAACTCCAACATACATTGTACTAAACAGATACTCAATTATAAAAATTTTATTATAGTAAACAAGTTTAGTGTTACCCGTAATTTTAAATTATACCTTATGTAGGTACATCACCTAAAATACCTAGGTGCATAAGATAATATTTCGTACATTATGTATTATTGTGATTGTTCTAATAAATTTTGAATAAACAATACCAATGACGCATACAGTGACGTACCAACAGTGACGAATTTTATTATTTACTGTACGTACCTACCAAATATTTCAGCTGGAGGTAAGTTATTAATTAAGTGATTTGTATGAACGTAAAAAACACTTGCCACTGGTATTTGTTGTTGTTTTAACAGTATTTTTATTTACAGTTTATTAGTTACATTGGCTTGTTACGATGACACCTCCTATCGAAGAAAATGTAATTCCAAAGAAACGCTCAGCAATTGATTTCAAATTTGGAAAAGTCATTGGAGAAGGTAGTTTTAGTACAGTTTATTTAGCCAAAGATATTCACACCGATAAAGAATTTGCAAGTAAGAAATATTATCTAATAATTTTTAATATATCCGAGCTCACTTGACACTAACTTACATCATTTTTTAGTTAAAGTTCTGGAAAAGCGACATATAATACGTGAAAAGAAGATGAATTATGTTGTATTAGAGAGAGATGTACTTCAAATTTTATCAGGATGTACGAGTCATTTTGTGCGTTTGTATTGCACATTTCAAGATGCCGAACGATTATATTTTGTATTGACTTATGCAAGAAACGGCGAACTCTTGCCACATATTGCTAAAAATGGTTCTTTCAGTTTAGTTTGCACCAGATATTATACGGCAGAACTTGTATTAGCTTTAGAAGTGTTAAATTCTAAAGGAATTGTTCATCGAGATCTGAAGCCAGAAAACATATTGTTTGATGAAAATTGGCATATTCTCATTACAGATTTTGGTAGTGCTAAAATTATATCCAGAAGTGAAAGTGAAAATAAAAATGAAGAAAGTATAAGTAAACAACGTAAAAATAGTTTTGTGGGTACAGCTCAATATGTAAGTCCAGAACTTTTAAGTGGATCTGAGGCAGTTTTTGCTTCCGATTTATGGGCTTTAGGATGTATAATATATCAAATGGTTTCTGGAATGCCACCATTTCGTGCAGGCAGTGAATATCTAATATTTCAGAAAATTTTGAAACTTGATTACGATTTTCCAGAATGCTTTGATCCAAATGTTAGAAATTTAATAGAAAAATTATTAATTTTAGTTCCTGAAAAACGATTAGGTGCATTAGATAGTGAACCATATAAAAGTATTCGAGAGCATGACTTTTTTTGTGGTATCGATTGGAATAATATTGGCCAACCTCCTAAGATTGCACCACATGCCACGGATTGTTCAGAAACTTCGAAATCTATTAACGAAATTGTATATAATCTAGAACCAGGATTTGATCATGAGAAGGCGTCTCGTTTACAATTAGAAATGTTTTATCAACCTAATAATGTTCCTCCAGATAGAAAAATCACAGAGAACGTTAAAAGATTAATGAATTTAGATGAAATTGAAATGAAAGAAATGTTAGAAAAACAAAAATTAGCTAAATGGCACAATTTAGTAGGAGGAAATCTAATTTTAAGACAGGGTATTGTGGACAAGAAAAAAGGATTATTTTCAAGAAGAAGAATTTTCTTTTTAACTTGTGGACCACATCTGTATTATATTGATCCTGCTTCTATGGTTCTTAAAGGTGAAATACCATGGAGTAATGCTTTGCGTGCTGAACTTAAATCTTTTAGGACATTTTTTATTCATACAGTAAGTATTATTTTATTTTTATTGTACTGAAACACACATAAAAATATGATCAATTTTACTTTATCACAATATTTAAAAGAGAAGTGATCACTGATCAGTTACATGATATTAGATTCTTTTGTCAAAATTCATAGGTTTGACTCCTGCGGTGTTCCATCTATACTACACCAAGATTTTGTACACTTACTAAATTAATATCTATTTGCTGCCCCAGATAATATTGTAAATGCTTCCTGCTCCAAAATTATTGACTTCATGGCTCTGAATATACATTAAGCCTTTGTAATAGAGCAGTAATCGCTATTTTAACCACCTCTCTTAAAGATCAAATTAATTAAAACCCTTTACTTAATTGCACTTTATAGGGTAGTAGTTAATATAGGAACCATCCTCCAGAGGCCTTAGTTGGTATCGATGTATACTCCGTTATTTGGAGTTGCCACAATTGAATTTTTTTAGCTTATAAAATCTAGTCCTGTTTTACTCTATTTTTGGCATTTCTTGAAAAAATTTTCTGCCTTATGAAGCGTTAACCTTTAGGTAACCTATGTTGGTTACTAATGCCTGTTTCATCCAACATTTTATTTAAGAATTCCTTAGCTAGGTATCCCATATTAGGATTCTTTCATTCTTTATTAGGAAATTCTTAAATAAATGTTGGTGACAACGGGAATGTGTATTATATGCATAGGCGCCACTAGGGTCAAAAGTTTGGGGGGGCTAAAAAAAGTCTTAAACCAAATATTTTAGGGGGGGGGGCAAAAATAGCGAAAATTTGCACTGCAGCAAAAAAATTTAGATTTTCAAGGATTTGAAGTTATAAATTATAAAAAGATGTTTGTGTACTAATTTTTGTGATTCCAGGGGCAGAAACCTATTTTTTGAAAAATAATACGCTTCTCGAAAGCCTGGCCTAATCCAATTGTATGTACCTATACATTATTAATCGAAATCTTGAATGAAAACTACAAATTGTATAAAAAATTAGATCATTTTATTCAAACTAGACGCTAAACCTCATCGTTTGCTAATCAATTCAAGTTTCTTTCCACACTAAACTGAAGTATTTTCAAATTCAAATTTCAAAAAAGCATTGGAGTCCCGTTAATCCATTGATTATCCTTACATTATTGATTGACTCCCACTCAAGTTTTTGTGAACCAATTTCAACCAAAATCTAATCGGCTCTAACAAGGGGACTGCCAGGTATGGTCCTCACCAATTTGATTCATTATTGCTATCATCAGGGCCACCGCTAGGGGTACTTCCGCCCGTGTGCAAAGTTTAATTTGGCCGCCCTTGTAGCCGATTTTTTGCAGTTTTTTAATACAATTTCATAAAATTTCTACTACTTATTCCCTGCCGTAAAGTAAATGACCTTTTCTAAACCCCTATTTTTGGGATTTTGGCCGCCTCTAATTCTGGCTGCCCGCGTGTTTTGCACACTGTGAACAATAGGGCGCGGCGCCCCTGGCTATCATGTAGATCAGGGGTTAGCAACCTATGACCTCCTTGTGTGATAATTTCATTTGATAATTTCAAGTAACTCACTTCAGTTCCGGTGGCTTTGCAAATTTTTTTTTTATATTTTAAAATATTTTTGTATTTCAATTTCTTGATGTTAGCAAGAAGGTAGAACTAGCTATCGTAAAACCAAAGTATGTAGAATCTAGAAGCAAGGACAGTTACTGTCAGTACCTTTGTACTTTATGTTCCAAAATATAAGTCATTTACGAAAATTGTACCGGTATATACTACATCTACCGGTTCATCCCACGTTCGAAATGTCTAATGTGTTGGTACACGAATTATCAACCAGGTACATGTACCGGGGTAAATTCTATTTAATATTAGAACGTGAACAAAGATATCGATGAATTTTCAAACGCCACCTGTTGAACTGGTTTCTACCGGTACAATTTTCGTAAATGAAATTCAAGTCCAAGTTCATCTGGAGAGCTATGTAAAATTAATTTAACCCTTAGCTGTACACTTCACCAGAATAACATAGCTACAACACTGGGGCGTTTCGTACCCCACTGTTAAAAAATTGTATTGCGAATTATGCAAATAATGCAATTGACATTTTCAACTTTAAAAAAGTTTTCTAATAATTATTAAGAGTTCTTTTAGAAGACAGTATGGGTTCAATTCAAGGTAGATAGATTTTTAAAAAAATTGTTGAATTTAAAAAATGGACAAAAGACCATTAAATGAATTATATATCATTAAGGAAAAAAATCATTTAATAGTCAGTATAATACACAAGTATAAATTTCATCTGGTAAAAATGTTCAAATTGGACTAGATTTCGGCTGGGGTCAAATTGACTAAGCTAAGGGTTAAAAATTAAATTAAAATTATTAAAATGTGACATTATTCTCACTTTTTAATGGTGATACTGATAACGTGATAACTAATTCTAAAAGCAATTTGACATAAGTAAAAAAACTGGAATAAAAATTAGTATCTTCTAATTTTAAGAAACCATGGTGAAGTAAATGGAATATAATTTAGTATGTACCTTGATCGAGATTTTCAGAAATATATTTCCTGGGAAGAAAATTTCTAAGTTTGAATATATTAGACAATTTTTTTTTGTTATCTACATGTATTTTACAATTGGCATTTAAGGTCACGTATCCACCTTGTTTTGATCGCCCTTTTAGTGACTACAACTATACATAAATTCTATTTTGTTTATAAAGCATAAACACGCACTTGCAGAATATTTTTATCATATTTCAATTGTTTTTGTTTGCTTTTTGAGTTTTAAAATGTATTTAGGAAATATCGCTAATTTTCAGTTACCTAGTTGTAGTACTAAAGGGACGATAAAATATATTTTTGAATATTATAATAATATGAATTATTTTTAGCCGAATCGTACATATTACTTAGAAGATCCAAATGGATTTGCAACAGACTGGTGTCGAGATATTGAAGAAGTTAAAGCGTTTTATTATCCTTTATCAAAACATTCTTAGCAAATCTGTTACATACTAAAATGCCATTTTGACAATTTTGTTATTGTATTTATTTATATTAAATTATTTGTCGTTATATTTATAATGTCATTTCATTATCGTTAAATATATCCTATATTTGAACTATTTTTTAATATTAAATTTTTATAATTTTGTTCAATAATTTTTCATGTTTTTACAGTGTTAATATTTTAATACAATTAAATTTGTAAATATGCAAATCCAACTATCTTGTCAAAAGTTATCTGAATAATATGTATATTTTATAAGTATCTAATATTAATATTTATTATACAGTCGAGATGTATAACATCTATAAATAAAAATTTAAATTTTTCGGATTTGTTACTACTAAGTTCACGGTTACTACTAATACTGACATGAGTCGCATAACTCATCATTAGTCGTTTTGCTTCTTGACAGAAGCGTCGTGACCCTCAAATGTTGGTGGGGAGGTTACCCTTCCCCGTAGTCCACAGATTTAAGAATTCTTTTGGTGTATTACTCGGTGGGTTGTCATTCCCTTGCGAGAGGAGGACGGTCAAAATAAAGATCTTATTTCACTTGGATTCAAACACCGCACAGTATAGCTGCACCAATTTTTTTTATAAAATAAGTTAATAAAATAGCGTTAAATCAATTTAAACCCTTTCCAAGTATTTTTGGTCCTACAAAGAACCTTTCAATTATAAAAGTTATTAAGTAAGCATTCAAACTAGAGTGTAAACCATAACGATCGTTTTGTGCTAGCCTGTATATAATACTGATACGTTTAAAATTCCAAATACAGTAGACAATACTGACCATTTATTTATAATTCTGACAGTTTTTATACTGATCAATGTAATACTGACAAAAAATATTTTAAATACTGATCAAATAGAAAATACAAACCTTATAAAAATATGACCCCCAATCGACTCATTGTTAACCTATTACAATTTTACAACTAACTAAGCAACTAACAATAGGTAGGTAAGTAGGTACAATTTTCTTATTTTAACATTTTTTTTATTTTTGACCACATGGTCTAAATGTCAGTTTCGTCCCGTCTTTTCTTCTATTACATTTGATGGAACTGGTCCTGAAACTGAACCTTTGCAATGGATGCCTGTCTCTCAAAGAGAAAACTCTTTTCAAATTAACATACCACCACATAAAGGCTTTACCATAAAAATATCCCATTACCTCCGTTCTTTTTAATTTTATTCCCTAATTACTCAACAGACTCTATATTGTTTTGACATATTTACAATCAAAGTGTCTCCTGCAGCAACCAAGTTGCTACGGAAGACGGTTTTTATATACATAAAATTTTCGAGCAGCGAAAAAGTACCTAGTTCAAATCTGGGGAGAGTCAAACTGAGTTGACGAATTGCCACTGTTAACAAACAACAGGGCTACAGGCACATCTGAAGGCTATAGTCTTAGCAAGTTGCTACAGGTTGTAAAACAACTATAGTCCAAATCTCGATCTGCGGACTACAAAATGCACCAATCCGTCTGGCCAGCGTGGTGAGTTATGGCCAAAACTTCCATTCCTGGAGAGGAGTGGACTGGGATGGGCTAAAGAAAAAGCTTTCGAACACAAATGCGGCCTTCGTCAGAATAATAAATAACTTATTTATTTACTATTATGAGTTAATAACTTTATTATTATTTAACCCTTTCGTGGGTCGCGGGAAGACATATTCCCAGTACCGAATTTGTAAGAAATGGGCACGTGGGAATACGTTTTACCACGTAATACATATTGGTCCTCTACTACAAGACATTTGCGAAGTAATTTTTTAAATTTACTGGTACTACATAGTAGTACACTTAAAAATTACTTTATACAATTATTATTAAATCATTGCTTTGATTATTTATCATTAATTAATTGAGGTTTGAGAGCGAATTTAAGTTTTGCTGTTGTCATTTTTATTGTTTTTGGACATTTCATTGTCGACCCATGCTTTCAAAAGTTTCATTCTAATATGTAACATTTTTATTATGTAATTTAGTAATAGGTATCTAAAGTAATTTATAAGGTACTAATTATTAAAAAACTTTTTAATTTTTTTAACAATGAAAAGATCTGATGGCAATAACCACTGCTGAAAATAATATAAAAAAAGAAAAAAGGCAATTTTTCAGCAAAAATTGTTTTTCACAATTGCGATACTCTAAAGTGCAATTTAGCCCCGCATTTGCGGGTGTAAAGGGGTGTTTTTTATACCTGCATTCAACATGCATTTTACGACCTGCAGTAGGTCGTAAAAATGATTTTATTTTTTTACACCCCGGTGCAGGTCGTAAAAATGGATTTTACACCCCGCAGCGGGGTGTAAAAATGAAAATCCGTTATTCTAGAAAAATTATTTATTTCTATATATTTACATTAGAAATAGAATTTTTCATCGCAATTGTGAAAAATAGTATACAACGTGGGAGTAAAGTTGCTTTTCGTCCCTCGACTGCTTGTTGCACCTCGGCCTCGGTACAAAATTGTCTCGGGACTGAAAAGAGTAACTTTACTCCCTTGTAGTATAATATACTATTTCATAATTACTGTTCTAATAGAAAAGCACCCGTGGGAAGAATGTTTTTCACCTTCGTATTTGGACGAAGTTTGCGGAACAAAAATTCATTAGATAACCATTATACTTAATAACAACTATTCAGGGGGTCTAACATGTTATAATAAGGTAGGTGCGACAAATAAGGCCCGGCTAAGAGAACATATTTTTTATTTTCCTATAAAGAAGTATCGAATAGTAGTACTACACAAAAATTTCATACAGTAACTTATATAAACTCATAAGTCATCATAACTAATCAAAAAATAAATTTTCATATAAAAGAAACTGCAATAAATGACAAAAAAAAATTTTTTTTAACAATAGAAATGGGCCTTATTTCTACCCCCTGCATAAAATAAGGCCCGCCTACTTTTCACAGTTGTTGAAAGTATACTCTTCGTTATCTGATTCAGTATACCCCAAACATTCATCATGAGCCCATGTTAGACACTTAATACATTAACTCATATCTTTTTCTGATATCTCCTGGCATAATGAACAATACCACTCATCCCTTGCTGTTGCCTTGGAAGTTGAAGCCTTCTGATCTTTAAAGTGGTCTCGTGCAGTATCTTTGGGTTGATCTTTGGACTTAACAACACCCTTTTTGGATAAGCGATCATCAAATAGACTGTTATGAAATAAGGCCTGCATATCAACAGGCGTGGGCCTTATTTCTATCATTCACAATGCAGTGCAGTGCACCGGGGCCCCGGAACACAGGGGGCCCCCTGAGCTGTTTTTTTTTAAATTTCTAATGCAAACATGTGGAAAAAGGGGGAGGGTGGGGCCCGATTTTTTTTATGCACCGGGGCCCTTGTCCACCTAGCTACGCCACTGTTCGTTATATGTTATATTCCAAACAAGCACTAAAAATTCTTAAATGTAGATGTGATTTAGGGCCAGTTCTACAAAGCAAGTATAAATTAGGAATAAGCTATACTGAGAATAAGTCACACAGATTTCGTTGTACGCAAGCGTAGAACGCAATTTAGAGAGAGAAAATAGAGACTTATTCTCAGTATAGCTTATTCTTAGTTTATACTTGCTTTGTAGAACTGGGCCTTACTAGTCAATAGTACGCGCGAGTACTATACTTACCTCTTGAAAAAAGATCGCTCCGTCAAATATTTGTATAAGTACATATAAAAAAAACAGAAATTCTTATTGCACAAATTTATAAAACAAACCCCAACCGCACTAGACATTAACTCATAAATTAATAGTTTCAATTCAGAAAATTTTAGCCGCCCGCTCTATCTATGGAATAAAAGTGTACATACTAAGTAGAAACTAATATATTATGGGTGTATAAAGTTTTCAGAAACTACAGTGACATATGAACTGGACTCTGGGCCTTATTTCCTGCCGGGCCTTATTTGTCGCAGGTACCTTATATTATATTTAATGAAAAAGCTTAAAAAAGAACCCAGAAAAATTCACCCATCAAATAAGGGTTAAATTATAGCTTAAAATCTGGTAAAATCTCTCTAATAAAAAATATTGTCACTCTCAGGGGCGTACTGAATCAGTTTCGCGATAGGCCCTCAAATAAACTTGATTAAGAAGCCTTTATAAAAAAATTATTTTATCGAGCTAAGGGCTGGGGTCTATAAAAGTATTAGATCTGTTCGTGCAGCAGTTTATGATCAGAACACGATACATTAGTATTAGTCGTTGGGTCGACCTAACGTATGCATTATACCTACATTACGTTTTCAATACGTGTGCGTGTTGTAGACGTGTTATATTACAAACTGATTGCAAACTGGTTTCACGAACAAACCTATTGATTGGGTGATTGAAACCGGGGAATATTTCAGATAAATAATCTTGATTGATATAGTACGTTCTTATTTTTATCAGAATTTTGGTGGTCGAACAATTAGCGTTGGTCGGATAACGGCCGCAGTGAAAACTGGGATATTTTACTGTCCCATAAGAACTGGCATCTTTAGGTACATTACAGCCAAACTACTTGTTCAAATAATGAATTTTGAACTTTCATTTTATTTAATACTACCGTTGATACCAACGATACTACCAGTAATTCCTAATTCATATCTATTTATTGTAATTTTCAAAAGTTAAAAACTCAAAATATTTTATAATATATTTAATTCAAATTGATAGTTAGTTGTTAATTCGTGATAATAAATTAATTGTTATATTTTAAATAACTTAAAAAATATAAAATAATTTAATTCAATCAATTTGTAAAATTATTTAAAATATATTTTAATTCAGTTTAAACATTTTATTTGTTAGCAGAAGAATATCATTGAATTTTCTTATGTGAAGTTGATCGATCATTACACTTACATAATTATATAATTTTGATTATATAAATAATTATTTTGCTCTATAAGTTAATAATAACATGTTTTAGTGATTTGTGCTTTTAAAAGGTTGGCGTGTTTAGTACTACTGTGAAATTTAACATGGCGGAATGAAAATAGTTTTATAACATCTGAGTTTTAAAGTTACTTTATTAGCTCATTGTTTTGTTGTGGTGAATCTTAAATTGTAAATTAATTTATGCAAGTGGTTTGTTTCTTTAGTAGCTTTGTAAAATGATACTACGCCGATAATCAGGTGAGCAAAATTGATTTTTTTAATTAACCTTCTTTTTGGTTTTACCACCCACTCCTAACAAATAAACGAACAGATGATATTCGTGATTATTCATTTTAAATTAATATTGTATTTATATCTAAATCGATTTTAATAATCAAATTAAGAGAATAAAAAACATGTTTATGTATAAGAAAAACAATTTTTTATGGCATTTACATCATTGCATTGTCGCCAGTTGTGCAGGAGGACCTAATCCTAATACACAACTTTTAATTTTTTTAATACGAAGCTATGTCATCGACATACTATGTAATTTATTAAATTTTAAATTTCAATTCATTTTAGTAATTATAATCCAATACTAGGTTATATATTTGTTATCTGTTTATTATACCAGATAAAATTAATTTTAATATTATGTTTGTGCAAACATTCAAACATTAGTAATTCAAGTGTGTAGGTAGTAAACAAGGTAGCTTAGTATTGGTTTAAATTAAAATTGTTAGTAATACATAAACAATTAATAATATTATAAGAATTATTTATGTAAAGGGTGAACCAAATGTTAATTTGTGTAGTAGGTAATTTTCTTTCCAATTTCAACTTTTAATATACTATAAATACCGTGAACGTGTTTACCATTTTATATTGTGGAAAAATACGATGATAAAAAATATATAATAAATTGCGGTGGAAACCAATAATAAGACCATAGTATAATACTTATAGAATAAGAAGGTGCGCACCTGGCCGATTTTATGACCAAGAGTTGAACTCACTCAACTTCAATGAGAATTACAACTAATTGTTGTAAATCCAATTCTCCATTGTTGCAATTTTTAATTTTAAGTTGGCAGCATACGGCATACCTCAAGATTATATTTGTGGTATTATGGCAGAAGTTAATGTCTTCTTCTGCAATAACTTCGTCCGTAACACCACAGATATAGACTATATCAATTCAATACAAGGCAATTAAATACATACTTTACCTTGAATTCAATACATTCAATACTTGCGCACAGGAGAATGCGCGAGTCAACTCGTGGTCACCGACAACAATGGTAAAAACTAAAAACAACAAGTGAAACCAGAGGAGAGAGGACTGGTATCTCCTTTGTTAAATTACCTAAAATGGCGTGCACTTAACCGTATACCCCCCAAGTGGAACCACTAGGCGGCGCTGCAGAAAAAGATGGTTATTCTGTTTGAGTTTACTATGATTTAGTTACAATAAAATAACATATTAATAATTTAAAAATAAATTAAACAGGTAAAATAACTGTGTTATAAAAGAGAGAAGTTTAATTTATATTGTGATCGAAAATTGAGATAAAATAAGTGATTTATAACATTTTAGGAGTGTAAATACGAGGTAAGTAATTTATTTGTTGCAACTTGAAAAAACTTGTTTTCATTAATTTTTCTTTCTACTAGATTAAATTGAGGCGTCTACTTGCAATACCGGCTGCATCCATTTAAAGTAAATTTGCAGAACGGACTATTATAGTTTTCTCTTAGCATAGCAGCATATAGGAATCACTATATTTAAAAGCTTATTTGAATTGGATATAGACATTTTTGAAACGATCTGAGTGTAACACGCGAAAGATCAGATATTATACTATTGTTTTTCACTGTTAGTTAAATATTCACGAAAGTTGGAAGTAGCCGATATTGCAAGTAGACGCTTCAAATATGGGTTATGTGTGTATAGTTCATAATGGTAAAAGTGGTTACCAAACTGAAGAAAACATACAAACACAATTTTACCTCGATAATATTATTATTACCAATTGTTTGTATTTTAGTGTATAAAATTATAGTTTGTATAATATTTATTGGAAAATAGCATACGAATATTTTTTAAGGGTATTCTACACTACTAATAATAATAATTTTAGGTTTTATTATCTATGCCGTATTTCAGAGCAATATCCACTGCTGTTGAATAATTTGTGCTTTATGTCATTTATTTCCAGGAGCTTACAAACATTTAAATAATTACTAGCATTACAAAATCTTTCAACACTTTTTTTATGTAAACTTGTAAACACGCTAAAGGAAGTTGATTTATTTATTGGAATACCACGCTCTTCGAAAATTTCATGGGAATCTCCCCCCCCCCTTTCAACCGTGATGTTCAAATAAGTAAATCAAATTCATTTAACGTTTTTACATAAAAAAATGTTGAAAGATTCTGTAATGCTAGCAATTATTTAAATTTTTGTAACGTCCTGGAAATAAATGACATAAAACACAAATTATTCAGTGTAGCACTGGATATTTCTCTTGACCGAAAAGACTATACCAACATTATCGAAGAATGAATTATTATCGAAGAAAGCGATTTAGTTAGCAATCTCAATTAAGCCCTTGAAAACAACGAAATTATTTTAAATGAAATGGTATTAATTTGTATTTTGTGTTTTTTAGAGATTATTTGGAACTATTCGAAAAAGAATTATTGGTAATAATAATTATTATCGAGGTAAAATTGTGTTTGTATGTTTTCTTCAGTTTGATAACCACTTTTACCATTATGAACTATACGCACATAACCCATATTTAATCTAGTAGAAAGAAAAATTAATGAAAACAAGTTTTTTCAAGTTGCAACAAATAAATTACTTACCTCTTATTTACACTCCTAAAATGTTATAAATCACTTATTTTATGTCAATTTTCGAACACAATATAAATTAAACTTCTCTCTTTTATTTATAACACACTTATTTTACCTGTTTAATTTATTTTTAAATTATTAATATGTTATTTTATTGTAACCTAATCATAGTAAACTCAAACAGAATAAGCCTCTTTTTCTGCAGCGTCGCCTAGTGGTTCCACTTGGTGGGTATACGGTTAAGCGCACGCTAATTCAAAGGCAGTTACCAGTCCTCTACTTCTATGTTCATGAGTGAAACTACTTATTCTATAAGTATTATCAAATATTCTATCTATAGTATTTGGTATTATATTATGATAATACTATAATAAATTTATTGAGTAATATTATAAAACTTATTATTTCTAATAGCTAGAGAGCCAGTAGACGGCCGACTTACGGTATTTTAACGGTATTTTGACTTATTTTCGAATTTTTACAATTCTTGGCAACTAGTTAAGTTGCGCCATTTTGACCTCGCGAAGGGTATTGATTGAAGGTTTATCCTCAACACATTTAGTACTGTCGTAATGACATACTTCACGACCTCTCGGAAAAGTGCTTCCACATCACATCCGTGTGTTTATTTTATTAACAAAGCTGAAATTTTCTTTATTTACGCTCTTATATGTGCCATACATGAAATGGATACGCGTTAGTCCGACCGGTGGTTCCTATAGCGTCAATACTAACATACGCTGCGGCGGCATGGTGCAGCGTTTCTAAAACTAGCATCAAGCCGTTGCAAATTTTTCAGAACAAGTGTCTTCGACTAATAACTGACTCCCACAGATACACAAGAATAACGACACTACATGAACAAACAAACATGGAAAATTTTCAGGACCACATAAACAGACTATAGCTATAAAATTCTACACAACACAAATTTCGAAAAGTGAACTAACAAAAGACTTGACCAAAATTCGGAAAGACAACGCACAAAACACAAAAACACAAACTGCCTTACCAAGACTTACCATTTTACAGGACGAATATATAAATCGTAATACCATCACAATGTAAAGAAGTACCCTGAGTACTTTACAGTACCTTAGTACCTTATAGTAGTACCTTACATTATTATAGTAACTATTTCTTATACATATGTATAATATTTTTAACATTTAGCAAGTAGGTTTTTAAATTAAAAAATAATATTTGAGCAGGTTTTTTCAAATTTTTCCTGCAAAATTTTTCCAAAATTTACCACAATGATAATATTTAATGGCGAAAGTCATAATCTTTATAAATATTTAAAGTCAACAATATTTGGCAATAAAATATCATCGATAACTGAGAGATACGCGTAGCAGGAGCTCTTACCGATTACTTTAGTGTTAAATTTTAATTGAATTCATTTTAATATTATGTATGATAAATATGAAATACATTTTATTGATTGATTGATTGTGTGCCTATGGAGATGTCGATCCCGGTTCTAATCGGGCGTCCGGCAATTTTTTTTTCAAATATTTTCTTTTAAAAATAAAATTTATTATCTAATCTATGTAATTGTATTCTAAAAATTTTCAAGAAAAGATATTATATTACATCTCTTTGTTTTAATTAATGATTAATTGGAATGAGTGAACTACATGCGTATGCTCGTATCAAAGGTAACGTTTCGTTGTCTGTCGGCATGTTAGAACCGCAGAAAATGTCTGCCGTTCTACATATAGATTCAAAATAGTATTATTAACAATATTATAATAAATTTCAGCTTTGTTAAAATACCGTAAGTCTGCCGTCCACTGCCTCTTAAACCACAACTTGGTAGACTGCGAATTTCCTGATTTACACTGTATAATCATTGATTAAAACAAAGAGATGTAATATAATATATTTTCTTGAAAATTTTTAGAATACAATTACATAATTTAGATAATAAATTTCATTTTTAAAAGAAAATATTTGAAAAAAAATTGCCGGACGCCGGATTAGAACCGGGATCGACATCTCCATAGGCACACGCTCTTCCCACTATACCACGGAGGTTATTACTAACCGAACGGTAAGATTGTTAATATAACGTACAGGAAAGTCCAATTTTTGGCTGATTGACGCTATAGGAACCACCGGTCGGACTAATGCGTATCCATTTCATGTATGACACATATAAGAGCGTAAATAGTAGAGAAAATTTCAGCTTTGTTAAAATACCGTAAGTCGGCCGTCTACTGGCTCTCTAGCTATAAAGAATTTAACCAGATTGACAAAAAAATATATAGTTTTTAAATTACCGTCTTTCAGGGGGTGGAAATTGCAAATACTGAATAACATTTTTGAATCTTTATAGAATACAGTAAAATACTATTATAACGAATCAAACAAATAACATGGTACGTTATATCCGACGTACATAATAAAACATTATACAAAATAAATTGGTTATTTTTAAGTCTAGACTTGGTTGCAAAAAGACCAATGTCAAATTTTTGCAATTTTAAAAATGATAAAATTAGCATCATTATGAAAATCCTTATAAACTAGAGAAAAGTTGATGAACAATACTGCTGTGCTAAGTAAGATTAAGTCAAGACCATGAATGTATATCAAGACTGTGCTGTTAATAATAAATATTTTTAAATGATTCAATAAAAATTAATTAGGTAAAACATCAAACTTTTGGTATAGGCCTAAAATTTTGAAATTGAAATGAATTTGCAAACAATATCTTCAAATATGACCAACTTCAGCGCTTATATTGATGGTTACGTTATTGCTTCTCCAAATTAATTTTAATTTCAAAATTTTGAGCCTGTACCAAAATAGTTTTTTATTTTACCTAAATAATTTTTTAAATTAATTTATTTATTTTAATTATTTAAAAATATTTGTTGCACCTCACCAATTTCCACCATTTTTAATATACCTTTAGGTCATAATTAGTTATACATCAGGGGAAAATTTAAAATTCCATAACTCAGCCAATTTGCGGTGAACGCAACGAAAATTGCATAAAAACGTACGTAATAAAAAATTATACAAAATAAATTGTTTATTTTTAAGTCTTACCTCCGAGATTACCAACAATTTAAATCACATTTAAGTTTTAAAATCGGCTTTATAAATCACTTTTCTCTCTCTATCACAATTAACAGTGATTAAGCTATCTCTTTTATTTAAGTGTCCTTTAACTAAACCCATATTAAAGAGTTTGGTAATCTTGGCCATTAGGCTTGGTTCTAAAAAGACTAATGTCAAATTTTTGCAGTTTTAAAAATCATAAAATTAGTATCTTTATGAAAATCCCTATAAACTAGAGAAAGTTGAACAATAAATTACATCGTCTAGATACAGTAATATTTTATTACGTTTTTTTCTAAATTTTATTATTTTAAAATTTTATAATATCGCATTACGATAATATAGGCAACCTACATCCGTGGATTTTCCCATAAGATTTGAATAAATTGTTAACCTTGGCATAATGCAAATGCAATTTATACAGTATTCATACGAATTTGTTCTTTAAAATCGATTTTCTCCAAATTGGCTGAGTTATATAATTTTAAATTTTCACCTGATGTATAATTGAATCAGTTATTTCAGAAACAACCTAAGTCACTTTTTGGCCAAATTGAGTTAACACGTGGAAAACATATTTTCGACAATTCAGCATCGTTTGGTGCTAAGAAAACTTAAGAAAGTATATCCTTTATGGCAGAAAACGATATTAGAAATTTTCGGTTTAGCAGGTTGCTTACCTAACAGTGAAACGTTTTTAACGTTTCCTGAACATCTATAAAAAGTGACTTAGGTTGTTTCAGCAATAACTGATTCAATTAATTATGACCAAAAGGTGTTAAAAATGGTGCTTTCTGCAACTGTTCGATTTATAGGTTTTATTGCTTTCTATTATGTATTTACTAATAAAATATTTAATAGTAGGTAGGTACATATTCCGTCTGTATATATGGAAGAATAATTAACAGTATAAATAAACCTTTTACAATACCTTCATTGAACAAATCGCTACATCGAGAACAATTTTGGTTGTATTTTGTTCACGGCGAGGGGTAAATCACTACAAAAATCTGTTGTACACCAAGGCAAAATCTAGATTATAAATCTTTACTAAAAATCGCATAGATTTTATAATCCAGTAGAAATCTTACCAATCCTTGTTTCAATCTATAAAATCTCTACAATCTTTATAAAAGCTGTAGAATCCCGAAAAATCTTTATAATCTTAATAAAAATCTGTAAAATCTCAGAAAAATTTTTAAAATCTTCGAAACAATCCCAAAAATCTTAGCATTGTTGTCAGGCAAAATCCAGAAAATAATCTATAAAATCTTGTTAAATTTTGTGACAATCTCAAAAATCTTTTAAAATCTTTAGGGACTGCAATCCATTGTACGGTTTAAACCTTAGTGAGTTACCCCTCGGTTCACGGTATCGCAACTCTACTGTAGTTTATTTATATTGATCCTTTTAGTACCAAGCCACATTATTAAGCTTGCTTTTTTAAATTTTTTTAAAATTAATTTTTCATTATTTACACAACGTACGAATAGTAAAATAGAGTGCTTGCATACGCAATTTGTTACGCATTCTTTTTCCGAGATTTCTGTGAGTTTTGGCTAATCTCGAGATAAACGTCACAAATGTCTTCAAATGGTACTTTATAAAAGACTGTACGTTATAAACAATTTTATTTATACTCGTACATCTTTACTTGTTTAAATGTATTTCCTTATGTTTGGTTGTAGGTTGGTCACCCGGTATAAAATTGATTCATAAAATCAGCTGACCTTCATAATATTAATTATAACATCTCAATATCAAAAATTCCAAACAAATTTTTGATTCAATGCGTGAATAATTTTAAATATTATAATGTAAAGGAATTTTTTTATTTTTCCTATATAAGTATTTTTAAGTACTTTTTAAAAAAATACTAATTTTGTTTCTCGTGAAAATTATGTATTAAGTTGATGAAATCCTCGAATTTATGAAAAATTTTCAACATTTTATTTATTTTTTTAAATAACCTTGGTTAACGCATTAACGGCAGTAATGACGAAACTGTAGCTCGGTGGCATTCGCTAAACGGAAAGTTATATATTCCACAGCAGTTAGCTGGTGAACGTCGACGCCGAGCGTCTATTCGCGACGCTAAGAATGTCTTAACAGACACGGAAAAGAGCTTATAAACATGCAGGAAAGTGGCGTATAATCTGAAGCTGGAACATGCCCGTGAGCACGGGATCACCAGGAGAACCTCGCGCCAAGCGATGCAAACATTGCGACGGTAAAAATGTTACGACGAATCTCCACATCAAACAAAGTTAACATATTTAAGTTTTACGTTGTGTGATATTCCTAGTAACATACTAAGCTAACATACGACAACGCCTTTTGAGTAATACTAAATTTTTGTTGTAATTTTGTACGATAGCGTTTGAGAATGTGTGCCGTGTATTAATAGCTTTCCTAAGATAGCATTAACGCTGTCACCATTGGCAACTCTTAATAAAATGCTTAGCAAATATAAACTTTTCTTATAATCAAAATTACCATGTTAATTTGGTGATTCTAAAACATTAATTACAAATTCGATGTTATTTTCATAATAATTCTATTATATTATATTACCAGTGGCGGCGCTCGGGGTATTTTGACAGGTGCGATGTACTCGAAAAATCATACTGACAAAATTGGTTTTTGTGAAACTCCACGCATAACAAAAAAAAATATTATTTAAAATATTTCTATATTGCAAAATTAATTCAGATTATCCGGTGACTCGATTTATCTTTTTTTTGTAATCCAATTCAAATGGGCAATTCTCATTGAAAAATAAATTTTTCTACAATTTGTTCTTCAAAATTCATATTTATAGAAAAGATAAACAACAAACGTCTTTATAGAGTTACTAGCGTCTAGGTGTTGTTCCACTGCAGTACAGAACAAGTGCCATACAGTACCCATACAAAAAATGTTATAGTGACACTGTACTGCAAATTGTGCAGAATTAATGTACGGGGTGGAAATAAGAATTATTGTGGAAATTGTGCAACACTCATAATGCGTCAAGCATATACATTTTGTTTATTTATCTACTATCATTTAATAATGTCAAACTTTATGACATTTCTTGAAAAATCGTAATAGCCTACTTTACCGCACTAGTGTGGTAAAGTAACACGTTACTTTACAAGTAACACTTTACCACACGGGTAAATTAAGTCGAAATTATAATGCATTTAAAGAAGAAACTTATTTTATTATCGAAGTTCCTCAAGTGAGGAATAATCTTGAACTTATGAAAAGTGTCATAATAATGGTATTCCATAATGGAATACCATTATTATTTATTATAAACATTGATTATACATTTTTTGCAATTTGAAATATTAATTCCAGCAGAAGTTGAATCAACGCAACTAATATTGGCAGAAGAATTTTGAACATTAACAATATTTTCATTTACTCCCATAATTTTAGTTGCAATTTTCTTTTTGTTTTCAATGGAAGATTCTACATAACCTTCGGCAACGCTGGACGACTTCCAACCGCCGTGTCGCTTTAATGTGTCCATATCAGCACCGGCATCCGCCAGTAAGGTTGCTGATGATCTTCTAAAGCAGTGACCAGTGTAGTCTTGCAGATTGGATAAACCAAGAAAAGTAGCAATTTCTTTTGGTATGCGTCCAAAGGTATTTATACCTACGGGCTGCGATGTGCATTTACCATTTTTATAATATATGAAAAAGCGTTCGTGATTTATAACTTTTGGACGAAGTTGAAAATATTTTTTAAAAATATCTAGACAGTCACATCCAATAATATTTCCTTTAGTAATTACAAATTGTCTTATAACTTTGGTTTTTGTATTCGGCAAAGTAATTTTAATAAAAGTTTTATTATCTTCGATATCGGTTACTTTTAAATTACACAGTTCTTCTCTACGGCAAGCTCCGAAAACACCAATAATTAAAGAAACCTAAGTACAATACGAATAAGTTATTCTTAGATAAATTAAAATAATATTAGTATCTATTACCTTTATCATTAAATATCGATCGTCATTGGCTTCTTGCAAAAATTTATGTATTATGTATTCCTTTGAAAATATATTGGATTTTTTAGGCTTATATCCATCTCCATTCCGTTTTAAAAATGCAATTAATTCTGTATATTTGCTTTATCCACTTTCCGTTTTAAGGCAATTGTTGTTCTGAACATAGAGTAGTGTGTCCACTAGGGCTGGGAATTTATTTCGATTAATCGATTATTTAATCGATGCAATCGACGCAATCGATTATTTAATCGATTAATCGATGATCGATTAATATTTTTGAAATAATCGATTAATCGAAAAATCGATTAATCGATTGTTCGATTGTTCGATTGTTTTCGATTAATCGATTGTTCGATTTTTGGATTGTTCGACAATTGGTCATAATTAGTAGTACATCAGGTAAAAATTTATAATTCCATAATTTAGCCAATTTAGTAAAAATTGATTTTGAAGATCAAAAATTGTATGTAATCTTACATTGCATACATCGCGAATAATATTTTATAACGTAACATATTGGGCGTGTTTTTAAACTGTACCGGTTCGGTTGCTCGAGCAATAATTGCTCGAACCAAAGTCGAGCAGGTTAGAACAGGGTGTAGTTTAAAAACGCAAAAGTTTGTTTCTTATCGCCATCTATCAGTAGTTACCTACAGATGTATTGCTCTCATTTAATAAATCTCCACGTTCCTGTCGATTTTCGTTTGGTCCTGTAATTCGTGTTTATTATTTATAAAAGTGTTATAAATAATTATATTATAATATGTACAAAAAAACTTACGTAGAGATTCAAGTCAATAATGCCTGTTTTCACCAACAATTTATTTAAGAAATTCCTAGTAAAGAATTACTTAGCTAGAATTCCATAAATGTGATTGGTCAAATTTGACATGAGTTTTTTTTATGTCAATACTATGTCAAATTTCACCAATCACATTTATGGAATCCTAGCTAAGTAATTCTTTACTAGGAAATTCTTAAATAAATTGTTGGTGAAAACAGGCAAAGTCTCTCAAGTCAATAAACTTAGGAAAAATAACGAAAAAATTCTAAGCCCTAAGATGCATTAGATTTGCAGTTATTTTGATTTCAATGCAATTTTTGATTTACATTTTTTGATAAAAATTTAATTTTGTCAAATATTCTGAAATTTCATGAAAATATTAATACCGTTGCAATAAACTTAGGAAAAATAACGAAAAAATTCTAAGCCCTAAGATGCATTAGATTTGCAGTTAGTTTGATTTCAGTTCAATTTTTTATTTAAATTTTTTGAGAAAAATTTAATTTTGTTCAAATATTCTGAAATTTTATGAAAATATTAATTTTGTAGTAGTAAACTAAGGAAAAATATCAAAAAAATTCTAAGCCCTAAGATGCTTTAGATTTGCAGTTATTTAGATTTCAATGCAATTTTTGATTTAAATTTTTGGAAATTTAATTTTGTTCAAATATTTCTCAATCCTCAAATCGGAAGAATCCATATTTAAAAAATAAAAAGTTATTGCTCGAGCAACAGGTACAGTTTAAAAACACGCGGGGTATAGGGTACGAACAAGTTCACGAAGTTCTGCTCAAATGCACCACCTTACGATCCGGTGCGTGAAAATTTGCTCGAGTAATGCGTTCGAGCAGAGTGGGGGAGTTTTAAAACGACTGATGACAGTAGACGGAGTAGTTTAAAAACGCACTTTTTCCTGTTCGAGTACTCGAACAGCTGCTCGAGTAGTTTAAAAACACACCCATTATTATGCATTACGAATATGCAACCCATAATGTTTCCATAAGAAATACATTGTTAACCTAGATTATGCTATTTATACAGGAATCATACGAATTCGTTCTTCAAAATCGATTTTCTCCAAAGGGTATGACCGTGTAAGCATGCAAAAACTGCCCCCAGCGATTTTTAAAAATCAAAATGGCCGATCGATTTATAATCGGAAAAAAACATTTTCCTGAAAATTTCAGCTTTCCAACCCCTAGATTTACGAAATAATAGGGAAAAACGTGTTTTTTTGTTTTTATTTTATTGTGCCTATTCTACTGAGTATTTTTTAATGAAATTTTTTTTGGTAATAAATATTGATAAGAGACTTTAAAAAGTAATTTTTTTGAAAAGTTACAACCATCCCCCTTTTCAAAAAAAATTCGAAAAGTTTTGGCCGCTTTATTTAAACATGTTCCTTAAAAGTGTCAATCACGAATTTTTTTAAAAAAACTTCCCTATGACCTTTCTGTACTTGGTAAAATTTTCAACTTGATCCATTTGGTGCAACACAGTGAAAAAAAATAAAATAGATACGAATTTGATTACAAGGGTATTTTATACATAGTAGTATAGTACGTATAATATGCATTATATTATTATACATTACTTAATATATGTGACCTGGTCTATGAAAAAGGGGTTTAGGTGTCAAAAAATTATTTTCCATTTTTTTGCCAATTCGGATAGAGTATGAGACGCTCTTTCAGATGGTGAAAACCAGAAAGTCATAATTTGAGGAATTACCAGGCAACGCAGATAAACGGGAACACCTAATGCGAAATTGATGCAACGAGTGTTACCTTTAACTGCTGTTTTCTCGATAACTTATTTGATCATTTTCCACTTTTTTGCCGATTTTGATAGAGTATGAGACGCTCTTTCAGATGATGAAAACCAGAAGGTCATAATTTGTGGAATTATCAGACAACGCAGATAAACGGGAACAACTAACGTGAAACTGATGCAACATTGTTTTCTTTAACTGTTGTTTTCTCGATAACTTGATTTCGCACGTAAGCTCCCTTTTCATAGACCAGGTCACATATAGTATTTTAGAGTATATCTCAAAATTTTATTACATATTTTAGAATGAATCATGTTAAAGAAATATGCATTAGGTGCAATATTATCTACGGAAGGCAATGATTATTATTTATTATCAACCAAATACGCATGAAATATCCGGAATTGCTCGATATTGTTGTGATTGTAATAATGGTAAGCGCACTGTCATGTTCTGCTCTCACATTGCAGCTATTATATAATTATCTTTCTCATGCTCGATATTTGGCTAAAATAATAAAACCAGCTGAGATATTTAGTCATTTGCTTACAGAAATAGAAGTGAACGCAGTAGTGAATGATGACAGTGACGAAGATTATCGATGTTATTTGAAACAATTTTATTAGAAAAATTCTTATATTGTAATTAGTTAATTTTATTATAATTATTATATTATCTTGTAATATTTAATTTTTCATTACTGATGTTGAAAACGAATCAATATATTTTTTGTGAAATAATTTCATTCTTCATCTTCTTTATCAGCCTTTTTCCGCCCACTGCTGGACATAAGCCTCTCCATATTATGGAGGATCTGGCCATAACTCACCACGCTGGCCAGACGGGTTGGTGAGTATTCCGCAGATCGATTTTGGACTATAGTTGTTTTACATCCGGTAGCAGCTTGCTAGGCTAGCATTCAGATGTGCCTGTAGCCCTGGTTTTTGTTAACGGTGGCAATTCGTCAACTCAGGGGGACCGCCGGCTTAACGTGCCCTCCGAAGTACGGAGACTGGGTCATAAGAAAGTTTGACTCTCCCCGGGTTTGAACCCGGTACCTCGCGTTCGCATCCAACTGCGTTAGCTGCAAAGCAATGACCGAATTATTTCATTGCATATAAATAATTATTAAGAATCATCATCAGCCTCAGCGATTGTCATAAATCATAATAGTTTTTTTAAAGCCCATTGCCTTCCGCAGATAATATTGCACCTAAAGCATTTTTCTTTAACATAATTCATTCTAAAATATGTAATAAAATTCTGAGATATACTCTAAAATACTATACAGGGTATGGCAGATTAACTGATACATTTTAAAAAGGCTATAAAAATCTAACAAAACGGAGTTCAAATCGCTCCTCCTTTGCTTTCACAATCTCCTTCATTCTTCCAAACAAAAATGACACGCGGCACGCTCGGTCTCCTCCGGTATTTGATCCTATATCGTGATCAGCCGACGCTTGAATGAATCCAAATTAAATCCTTTCGTACTCCCAATCATGCTCAACATGTATTCCCATATGGAAAAGTTCAAGGAATTCAAGTCGGGTGAAGATGATGGCTATTCTTTCCAAGGGATGAAATCATTCAAAATGTTCAGAAACCAATCCTCAGTGCATGCGTTGGTGCATGTAACTTTGTGAGATGGGGCACTGCATACTGAAAGCAATAATAATCATTTCCATACAAACTACGAGCATATAAAAGCAAATGATCCTTCAGTAAGTGTTGAATGTATTATTTTTTATTGATCTTAACGCCCCAATCAATGGAGAGCAGTGGTAACTTGCCTTCGGGAGATATTGCATCCCAAACCATGACATCAGATGCATTTTGAAAACGTTGTACTGCCAGTTTGTCGATAGGAATATCCCTTAATGGAGCACCATAGACGAGATCATTCTGTTAATTGTAAGTGTCTTGTAGTAGTAACATCTTGCCGTCAGAAAATATGATATCGTTGCCTGCGTGCCAAACGAGCATTTTACAACTACCTCTTGCTTAGCGTTCATCGCTGTTAAAAATTTACTATCAATGTTATCACATTGACGTCTTGCATATTTACGACGCACTAAATACTCAATTTAAAAAAAAATAGTAGGCGACGAAAAATCGTGTTAAAACCTGTTTTATAAACACCCAAAGAAGTGTATCACTTAATGTGCCATACCCTGTATATTAAGTAATGTATAATAATATAATGCATATACGTACTATAGGTACTACTATGTATAAAATACCCTTGTAATCAAATTCGTATCTATTTTATTTTTTTTCACTGTGTTGCACCAAATGGATCAAGTTGAAAATTTTACCATGTACAGAAAGGTCATAGGGAAGTTTTTTAAAAAAAATTCGTGATTGACACTTTTAAGGAACATGTTTAAATAAAGCGGCCAAAATTTTTCGAATTTTTTTTTAAAAGGGGGATGGTTGTAACTTTTCAAAAAAATTACTTTTTAAAGTCTCTTATCAATATTTCTTACCAAAAAAAATTTCATTAAAAAATACTCAGTAGAATAGGCACAATAAAATAAAAACAAAAAAACACGTTTTTCCCTATTATTTCGTAAATCTAGGGGTTGGAAAGCTGAAATTTTCAGGAAAATGTTTTTTTCCGATTATAAATCGATCGGCCATTTTGATTTTTAAAAATCGCTGGGGGCAGTTTTTGCATGCTTACACGGTCATACCCTTGGCTGAATTATGGAATTTACAATTTTTACCTGATGTACTACTAATTATGGCCAAAAGGTGTAGTAAAAATGGTGTAAATCGGTGAGTGCAAGTGTTGGTACACCCCTTGTTAGTGTAAGCATTAAGGCCTGTTATTTCCAACATTTGCGTCGTTTCCTTATGCATATAAATATTTTATATCCAGTAGGTAGTTTGCTGGGCTGGCCTTCAGATTTGCCCGTACCCTGGTTTGTATGTTAACGATAGCAATTCATTAACCCAAGGGGACCAAAGCACGGAGATTAGTCTTCAAAAGTTTGACCCTTTCCCGGATTTAAACACAGTATCTCGCATTCGCAATTGATCGAGTTTTAGCTGCCAGGCTTTTAATTGACAGTAAACGGACGGTCACAGATCATTTATTAACTACTAGCTGGAAGGCCCATCCACGGACGGGTAGTTCGCCAAGGTTGAAAACTCGATTGGTGTGCTACTCGATCCCAGGGGGATCAAAAAAATTACACGCTGGAGGCGGCAGCGGAGCGTGCTGGTCTTTTATATGTTTGATTTCATTCTATTTTGTTATTAATTTAACAAAACTTACATCTTCATATTTCTGCAAGATTAACGTTTGATTATAATTCTAATAGTAATAAAATAAATAGCAGTTGCATCAAAATTAGTTAAAATTTAACATATTATGATTAAATTTATACCATTTCGTTCGTTGGTTAACTTGAATTATGGAATTGCTCTTTCGGCTAACATTACATTAATAATTAAGATTGGTGCAACTCACTATAATTTATTGTAAGATCATGCGACACTTGCATGTCGCTGCCCCCGAGTTAGAAATGAGCTTCAATTCTTTTTTCGTTTGAGCCTCAACCGTCCTAGAGTTTTTCGTGAAATAGCTGGGGGAGGGTTCTTTTATCGCTCTTATTTTAAATTTTTGGGTGCAAAAACACTGGGATAGTATCTACTTATTATATTTAAGAAATAAATATTTTCAGTCACTTTTTAACCTCACAAAATGCGAATGAGTATCGTAATATCGCAAGGCGGGTTACTTGTAGATATGACACGGAAGTATATCTGTTGGTGTCTCATCTACGGCCACGTATTCAAATAATCTCTTGAGAATCGAACTGGCTTAAAAATAGAATGTATCCTAGCATGAGAAGCAATTTCCCTAGCTATTATCAGAGCAGACGAATAAACTCGGTACTTTTTTTACAAATTCCGAGCAGTTCTTCAGCAATTGTGAATAGTTTGGCAAATCCATAGTTTCAGACTGCATAGCCTTACTTAAAACTATTAATATTGACATATTGCGGCAGCGTGGTGCAGTGTCTCTAAAACATCAAGCCATTGCAAATTTTTTAAAACAAGTGTTTCGACTAATAGAAAGAAAAAAACCGCCTGGTTACTGGTCTGTCGCCCCAACAATAGGCTTACAGCCGTATTTATAAAAACTTAAACCAGTCTTGTAAGCCTATTTTAGTTAAACTAGTCTTTAACCCATAACCTAACTTTTTTTGCTTGCAATTCGAATTTTTTTATGTTAAAATACCAATTTAAACCTTACTTTGAACTATTTTATAGGGAGTTTAGTGCGTTTACGGTTGGTATTTTAACCTAAAAAAATTCGAAATACTAGCAAAAAATATTAGGTTATGGGTTAAAGACCACTTTAACTAAAACACTGTTCTAAGTTTTTTATGAATACGGCTGTTACTACTACTCTACAAAATAGCAAAAGCGAACTCAATGAATATAGTGACAACGGATCATTCAATTAAATATAGCTATGCCCTAATCCCTAACGGGTTATGTCGTCGCTGGTTTGTAGTAAGGGCGAATTAACCATATTGCAAATTTTACAGGAGGAGCGTTTATGACTTTTAACATTATTGTGTGAGTTATCTATTAACGATTTAAAAGTTGTTCAATGTTAATATTAAAGCCTAGGGGTATTACTTACTATAAAATATAAAAATAATGCTTCAGCTTATTTGCGCAAAGAGAAAAATATGTGTAAATGGATATTCGCCCTTTATACGTATTATCTTAAACTTGGACTGAATTGGATATTCGCCTTAATTTAAAGTGAATTAAATGAAAAATCTCATTATTTAGATTTAAATAATAATGGATATGATTATTAAATATGATAAAAAGCGAAGGGCTTGCAATTTTAACAATAAAAACACATAATTTGAACAGAATTTATTGAAAATTACGAAATGTAAATACCTAGGTACTTACAAAAATAAAAATTTAAATATTAAATTAAGGTAAAATACTACAAATTTAAAGCATACATAAAATATTATTATTATTAATAATAATAATATTATTAACCTTGCAGCTAACGTGATCAACTGCGAATGCGGGGTACTGGGTTCAGACCCGGGGAGAATCAGACTATCTTATGATTAGTCTCCTTGTTTCGGAAGGTACGTTAAGCCGGTAGTCCCTGGGTTAGTGAATTGCCACCATTACCATAAAAACAAGGATATATAGCACATCTGAAGGCAAGTCTAGCAAGCTACCTAATGATGTAAAAACATTTATAAGTATGCTCAAAGTTTCTAACACTGCCGATGAAACGAGGTAGTTGTTTGAAAAATAATAGGATTTGGCCTACTAGAAGAGGATTCTCTTAGAATTGCTTCTAGAAAGTGGAGGAAGAAGAAGAAGTAGAAGATAAAATATTAATTTTATTATTCGTTGTCGTCTGTTGATACTAATTTTTGTATGAGGGGGAGTCCTTAACCCTCCAGTGGTCTACGGTCGAAGACCATGCTTTTTTAAGCCTTCTTTAAACCGCCATAGCTCATAACAGTTCGAATTATATCGGTTGCATCTTTGAGTAGCTGACAAAAATTAGTCAATCTTTCGGATCCAGTAGTTTTTGAACTTTTAAAGTGGTAAATTATTGGTTTTATTAGTTCTGAAACAGGGCTGGCCTACAAGCATAAATTACGCGCCTAACGGAGGGTTAATAATATTTATGGAAATTTCGAGAAATTGCACCAACCTTGCATAATAATATCAAATCATAATATTTTGTTTAAGTGTTTGGCAATCGGTTGTTGTATTCCGTATTAAAGCAGGGCAGCCAGCAACATAATTTTTTTGAATTTTTCATTATAATATTGTAACGAAATAAAATTACGTTTGGTTCGCTTTTCTGATAACAAAGCCATTTTATTTTGAGCCATTCTGCTTTACCATTAGAACATTTATGAAAACTTTGTGAAAATGAATGACTACAGAATACTAGAAACAACTATGAACACTTCACGAGCCAATAAATTGCATCTTGCAATATACCTACATGCATAATTTATTATATTTTATATGCAATGATAACTATGATTGCAGTTTGCTGTTAGCTATTATATTTATTTACCTGTAATACGAAACGAAATAATGAGCAAATGTGGTATAATCACCCTTACATCACAAAAATTTTATCAAGTCTAGTATACAACACTGTTATGAAAGGGCGAATATCCTACATTCGCCTTTAATACGTAACCACTTTTGGATATTCGCCGTTATGACATCGTCATATTGGCCTTACTTCTCTTTTTAAAAATGTTCCGGAGAGATGGCCATGTTAAAAGGGCAGCTCCTAAAAAAATCTCAAAATTCTCAATTAATTATTTTTACATGGAACCGCCAGGCTTTAATATTTAAAATATAGCAAATTCGTTGAGATAATACTATTCTATAAACAATATTCTTGGTATTAAGCTTTTTTGGGTTCATAATTTCAATTTATAAAAAAAATTTCGAAATTACAGATTGATAATTTTTTTCAATGTGGATGCAATTTAAGATATTCAATACCAAACCAGCATGAAAAGAAACAAATATACTTAGTACCAAGTAGAAATTGTTAACATTAACGACAGGACGTTCTATACAAATAACAACTTTTACATAAAAATTTACGTCATCATTTGCAGTAGACTGCAAAGTGTGGTAGCTTGTTCAGTGATGGCGCTGAAATACAAATAAAAATGGTAACTGCGTTACCATCTCATATATTGTTGTCAAAGTAGCAAAATAGAGAAAACCAGAGATTAATAAGAGAAAAGAGAAAACAAAGTGACGAGAAAATCATTCAAGATGTTTCTAAAATATCTTATTATAAATTATTAATTAAAATTACTTCTTAAAAATTGCAATTCTAAACAAATATTTTACATGTTTATCCGTGAACAAAATTATAGACATTTTTGTAAATAAGTTTTCATGTGGTAGCATTATTGGTAGTAGGTAGGTACATTTTTAAACACTTTCCTAGGCTAACATCGCACTGTACCACGATAGCAAGTGCTTATCAAATGTCATGTGGTACGATGGGTTACGTCACCCGTCGATAACAACAGAACATATTATTTTTTATATTATTATAATTATAAATTATAAATTATAAATTTTTCTTTATTTTAATTATTTTATACCATATACCGGGTGCGCATAAAAAGTATTTTGAATTATTATTAGAAGTATCGAAAATTATTGCTTTTGTGGATTCAAGCCATCTTGAAATTTGACATAATTTAAAATTTCTGTTCCTTCTTTCAAGTTCTTTGTTCGACTTTTCCTTCCCCATTAGCGGCGATTCTAGTGCGGTGCGGTCGCACCGGGCGCCATCCTAAGGCGCCAAAATGACAAAATATTTCGAAAAAATTAATAATTTATTTTTTTTTTGGAAAAAAAAATATTTTTCTGAAATTTGCAAGCGCAAAGCGAGGAAAGTGGCTTTGTAGTTAATTTTTCTTTTAAAAGCTAACACTCGAATTACAAGAACAAACTCAAGTTCAAATAAAATTCACTTCACAAACGTGTCTTCTCTCAACCCCCGATGGTCCAAGAGTTCTTCCGCAACCCCTCGACCACAAGAATGACCTCTTGCCTTCCCCTCTTACGTCTCACGTCCCAAAGACACCCTCATTTGAACGTTTTGGTCCTCAAGAATTAAAAATAGCTAACACTTTCATAATTTGTTTAAATACACCTTTTCAAACAAATATTGTTTCTTTTACGTATTACGTTTTACTCCACGGAGGGGGGGAGCCAAAATGAGATCTCGCACCAATTAAAAATCTTGCTAGAGCCGCCGCTCTCGGTAATCCGAACTAATGGAAACCTAGCCTCATTCGGATTACAAAGAAGTTCGGATTCTTGGATAAAGTTAAAAAATTAAATAAAAAATTAAAAATTTAAAAAAAAAACCTTTTATTTAAAATTAAAAAAGTGCACTAAAAAATAAAAAATAATTTTAATAAGAAAAACAAAACTTCTTGAAAACATCAATATAAAAGCGTGGGGCTATTTATTTAGAGGTAAGTAAGCAATTGAGAGCCCCACGCGTTTATATTGATGTTTTCAAAAAGTTTTGTTTATTCTTATTAAAATTATTTTTTATTTTTTAGTGCACTTTTTTAATTTTAAATAAAAGGTTTTTTTAAAATTTTTAATTTTTTATTTAACTTTTTATTTTTAATTTTTTAGTCATATTTGATTAAGTGGGAGGCGGTCGCAGCATAGTGCTAACGCGAGTTGACTATGAACGCTAAATGCCCGGTTCGAATTCGAGTGAAGTAAGAACTTTATTCTGACCGTCTCCCCTCGGAAGGCAATGGCAAACCACCGAGAGTAATATGCCAAGAAGAATCCTTAAAATGTTAATGATCTAAATAAGTCCAAAATTGATCTGTCGATTAAGGGACAGGCAAACCGCCACCCCATTAACATTAACATTTCCCTGGTACAGCCTTCTTGGTTAAGTCGGGGGGATCGCCGTACATCCGAAATCGGATAGGCACCTAAAGAAGAAAAGTCATGTTTGTTAAATACAGCTCCTGCTGCATCCTATCAGAATTCATCTGGTATGTGTTTTTGATGTTTGATGCTTCACCCTGTATACATCATTAAAACAAAAAATTTCACCCTGAATGCAGTCCTTAAAAATGCGAATGCGATTTAGTAATGTAACTTTTCACCCTGTATGCTAAAACTGTACAATGCGCAGCCACGCATGCGCTTTATTATTTTCAGTTTTTTCCCGATTTCTCGCTTATTTCGCGGAATTTTGGGACACAAAATTAATATATGAAAATTCGCTGCAAGTGAAAGCTATGTTCCAAATTTCAGCTCTCTAGGACTTCGGGAAGTTAGTTAAAAACGGCCTCGAAAAAGTCCAAGGGACGGACGACGGACAACGGTCACACCAAGTTAAATAAAAGCTTTTAATTAAAAATGAATTTTTTAGAATAATTTTTATTTCAGAAATAAACAAACTTCAAAATAAATATGTACCTACTACCTACTACATACATATTCTACTGTGCTTAGAAAAAATAATAGTAGTTTACATCAAAAGGCCATAAAAAGAGATTTTACAACCGAGGGGCGGGTTTTCATAGACGAAGCGAAGCCGAGGCACCCGAACGCACCCGAGGGTGTAAAAGCACTTTACGGCCGAGTTGGTGTAATAGTACTTTTCACCAAAAGGGCGTAAAACGCCATTTTACACCCGAGGGGAGGGGGAGGTAAAGCCGAGACGCAGCGGAGCGTAGCGGAGCGCAGCGGAGTCGAGGCGGCCGAACGCCCCCCGAGTGTGTAAAAACGTTTTACCCCGAGTTGTGTAAACGGCTTTTCGTTGTTACGGAACTACGCCAGTTTGATTGCCGTTTTAAATTTCAATTTTGATTGGTGTATATTTATATTTAAAAATTTAAAATTGGTAGTACTTGCGTACCAATCAATTTTGATTGGTGTAAACGGTTGGTATTAACGGCTTTAGTTGTTTCGTAGTAAGTACTATATCTAAGGTAATTTTTCATTTTTATTTGTAACGTGTACGAGTCAGTTGTGAGGAAAGTTTAGTGAAGACAATCAAGAGAAAAGATGAAAACCATCGAAGAAGGAGCCAAAAAAAAAAACAAAAAAATGTTTAAACAAACATTTAATCTGTAATCCGAATATTATTCTGTAATCCTAACATTTTATTAGTTGTGTTCAGATTATAACTATTTGTGCGGACTACTGAGTTTTTCTTCTTTTGTTCGGATTACTGAATGGTCGGATTAGCGTGTATTCGGATTACCGAGACTGCACTGTATATTGGAATAGAAATGTTTTATAAAAATTCGGGTTGTTTTAGAAATGTATAAGGTCTGTTAAAATTTGAAATTTGAATTGACGCTCCATGGCAATAATAATTTAAATGTCACGATTTAAAATGATATAAAAGTGATATCATCAGGACCAGCGGCGGCACTAGCAAGATTTTTAAGTGGTGCGAGATCTCATTTTGGCGCCCCCCACCCCGTCGAGTGAAACGTAAAAAGAAACAATATTTATTTGAAAAGGAGTATTTAAACAAATTAATAAAGGAAAATCAACTACAAAGCCACATTCCTCGCTTTTGCGCTTGCAAATTTCAAAAAAATATATTTTTTTTCCAAAAGAAACCCAAATTATTCATTTTTTCGAAATATTTTGTCATTTTGGCGCCTCCCTTAGGATGGCGCCCGGTGCGATTGCACCGGTCGCACCGCCCGAGAACCGCCGCTGATCAGGACCGCCGCTAGGGGTACTTCCGCCCGTGAGCAAGTTTAATTTGGCCGCCCTTGTAGCCGATTTTTGTTGGTTTTTTAATACAATTTCCTAAATTTCTACTACTTATTCCCTGCCTTAAAGTAAATGACCTTTTCTTAACCCCTATTTTTGGGATTTTGGCCGCCTCTAATTTTGGCCGCCCGTGTATTTTTCACACTTTGAACAATAGGGCGCGGGGCCCTGGATGTCATGTTATTGTTTCTGCAGAAAAATGCAATCGTTGCATTGTTAATATTTTTACGGAATTCTAGAAATTTATTGAAAAACTAATGGTGCTATAGTGCTCGAGTTATTTTGAGGCGATGATTTCTATTATCAAATTATTAAAAAGTTAAAAATTCTATTTGCAACCGTAGGTTCTCAAACTTTTTTTGTGTTTTCCGTGACCCAAGGAGTAGTACTACATTAACAAAATTGCAAGTGAAAACCAAAATAATTGAATTACGTGGAAAAGATTCCAATTTTATTAGGTGCCCGGTTTATTATGGGATTCACTGTATATACAATTTAAATTTGTTATCAAATTAATATTTTGAAGTGGTAGTATTATTTAAAATAAATTAATTAAAATTTTTGTTAAAATGTACGTGACCTCCGTTAGTTGTATTAAAACGTGATAAGAAATCATATCAACAAACCAGTATGCACTTGCTGATTAAGCATTCCACTTATTGCTGATAATAATTATCTGATATAGTGTAGAAATTGTGACGTCACACTTCTATAGCGCGCCACCTATTCGTCAATAGCCTGAATCACCAACAAATGGAATGTTAAAACCAGCTGCATTATCCACTACTTGGAGTATTAAAAATTAATATTTTAATTACAAATTTTCGATTGTAGCGCCTCTGCAGGATTTTTGCGGTAACTTACATTGCGTTCCCCTTTTAACTTAAACCAATAAATTTAATTCTTTTTACTTTTTCCTATCCAATTGAACTTACCACACCTCTGGTATAAATTGGAATACTACTGTGATCAAAAAGTTTCAGGAATGACTACCGTGTGGTGCTCACCGTCACCTGATTTGATTTTTTTAAATTTTGTTAGGCTTCCACATCTGTCATTGACATTTCCACCAAATTTCAGCGTTATCGCTTGAATTTGTAACAGTTGAGTAAATTTATCTGATGCATAATATGTCTGCGAATTTTGTTTTGGCTCATTTTGTGTAGGTACGCCATTCGCTCGATTGATATCTGGATTGCGCGTCAAACTCATAAACCCACGTCTCGTCACCAGTAATGATGCATTTGATAAACATTGGTCAGATTCGACCTCGAAAATCATGTCTTTCGCGACGTCAATGCTAAACAGCTAAACTTATTTTACGAACTTTTTGCATGAAATTCAGCACCTCGGCGGAGGTAGGTAATAAACTGGACCACAGATTTTAAAAATTTCCACTGTCAAGAATCATAAAAAAACGTTCCAAAAGGCAATTATAACACAAAATATTTGTGGACCATTGCAAGTAGGGCTCTAAAAAGCCAAATTTTCAAAATTTGGGTTGGCCGAGGCGGTCTTACGATTTAGAACATTTTCATTGGCACCCGAAACACCGCCTCTAGCATAAAACAATGATAAAATGTTCTCAGTACGTACTGGCGATCACAATAACGTGTCGTGCGTTGAGCGTTTAAAAACGGTTCTTTTTAGGGCCAAAAATATTTAGAAAGGGTTACTGTTTTAACGATGTCGAATCTCGCTTTTTTGCAACTCTGACGGGGGTGGTTGTGTTGCCAAAAAATGGCTCTGTAGCGTGCGAAACGTAGCGAAGCGCAGCGTAGCACGCTACAGACCCATTTTTTGGCATTACTAAACTCATTAAAAACATCCCCCTAGGGTGATCCAACTCGGCAAATTGTACTACCAGCAAGGGGTGAATCTCGCTTTTTTTCCTGCAAATTTAAGCCAGAAATACGTTGAAAATGTGAATTTAGCTCGACGTTAACTGTACGATGAATTTCCCCGTGTTTTTTTAGCCAAAAATACCCCTGAAAGTGAAATTATGTCGACGTTAACAACTGCACGACGGAGTAGGTATTGGAGCGCAAGCGAGCTCCGATATTTGACCGATAATGACCGTGACGTTAGAAAATCGAGCAAAAATTGGCAACTTTAAAATCGATTATTGGCCATTCTAATCGATATACACAGTGTATTGAAAAAGTTCCAGGACTGATCGCGTACAGACCACACAATACAGGGAAACCACGTATATTTAATATCAGGCTTCTGCATAGTCTCCTCGCAAGTAGATACAACCTTTGGAACGAGTGAAAATGTCCGTCATAGCTTTCTGGAACGCATTAACTTCAACACTATTCAGCTATCTTGTCACCGCCCTTTCAATCGCCTCAATCGACTCGTACCGCTGACTCTTCATCTTTAATTTAAGTTTTGAAAACAAAAAATAGTCTGGGGGTACAGATCAGGTGAGTACGGGGGGCGGTCAATCCCACAACCAAAAATTCCTGCACAATTATGGACTTGTGTGTCGGTGCATTATTGTGCAAGAGTCTCCACTTTAGACTGTCCAACAATTCTGGGCTCACACGCTGCATTCGATTCAGCAGTCGATCCAAAACATCTTTGTAGAATGGTCCAGTCACAATGGAACCTTGACGAAGAAATTCTTCATCGGTTTTCAACAGTCCGACTCGAATACGGTCGCTCTGCTCTCTCATCATCTTCTGTCGAATCTCTTCTCTCTTGAACGTCGAAAACCACTCAAACACTCGTGAACGACTCATCGCATACTCGCCATACACTTTTTTTAATCATTTCGCAAATTTTTGTGGTCGATTTGCCCAATTTAAAACAAAATTTAATGTTTATTCGTTGCTCCATTTTTTTTCACAATGACAATAGCATGCCAAATCGCTTTACACATTATGAACAGCGACAAGTCAGAACTTATTAGAAATGAATGAAACTTGGTATGGGTATGGTTTAATATTCCTGCTACGTGATGCCGTTTGTTGCGCAGAGATAGCGCCACTTGTACTCTCTTACCGACGGTAGTCCTGGAACTTTTTGAATACACCGTGTACGACATTCATCCTCACCTTAATCGCTTCGTCTATATTTTTTCTATCTAAATCCGTCGAGTTTTCTTTAATAAATTTAATATTCTGGTGGTGATTTTACTTACCTGTCACCCAAATTTCAAGCGATGACGCTGAAATTTGTGGAAATGTCAATGACAGATGCGGAAGCCTAACAAAATTTAAAGAAATCAAATCAGGTGACGGTGAGCGCCACACGGTGGTCATTCTTGAAACTTGTTGATCATGGTAGTATTCCAATTTATACCAGAGGTGTGGTAAGTTAAATTGGATAGGAAATAGTAAAAAGAATTGAATTTATTGGTTTAACCCTTCACTGCATGACGTTTTTTTTGTTTAAAAATATTAAAAAAAATATTTCTTGCAAGGAATTTTTATTATCGAATAAAATTAAGTTTTTTTTCTAATTATGTTATTGTCTATAAAATTTTTTCTTTTGCACTTATTTACAAATAAATTAAATAAATGTGTTAATCAATACCTTTCTAAACTAAATATCACCTCACACCAATAAAAAAAACAATTTAAAACGAAGATAATCAATAATTCAATACGGAGTAACAAGCACAAGAACAGTAATCACACTAGATTCACGACTTCGAATGAGTAATTTGCTGAAATCTGCTTATCTTTTGAAATTTATACCTTTTGCACGTGAAAGTAAGAATCCCAAATATATCGTGGCATTGTTTAAATAAAAAAGTTCAAATAAATGCAAAATTTTAAATTTTTACAGGTGATTTAAATTTATGTTGTTTATAAACATCACGATGCAGTGAAGGGTTAAATTAACATGGCCATCTCTCCGGCACACTTTAGGTATCAATCGAGCGAATGGCGTACACCAAATGAGCCAAAACCAAAATCGCAGACATGCATCAGATGGATTTACTCAAGACGACGGCGTAACTGTTACAAACAAGCGATGACACTGAAATTTGTGGAAATGTCAATGACAGATGCGGAAGCCTAACAAAATTGAAAAAAAAAATCCAATCAGGTGACTGAGAGCGCTAGACGGTGGTTATTTCTGAAACTTTTTGATCATGGTAGTACGTATATGGTGCAAGTTTCATGAAGCCAGAACTGACACCAATTGCAACAAATTCAATCTACATTTTGTTTTGTTTGGTTGTTTGTTTTAGTAACGATTAATTAAATAATGGAAATTATAGGAGTGTAATAAATAATAATATTATTTAAATAAAATTATAATTATTAAAAATTACGAGTTAAAATTACGAAATTATGAGTATGGCCATCTCTACTGGTTTAATGAGAGAGGTCAAAGTTGTTAATTTAGAATTTTAGGTGAAAAGTAGTCACAAGGATTCATTCAAATATTGACCTCTGCAAAGCTGTCGATTAAAAAACATTCACCACATATAATTACAATACAAATAACTGAATACTAACTTAAACTATTCACACACAAAATTTAACCGATTGCAATTTTATTATCTTTAGGAAGAATTTTATCAAGTTGCAATAATTTAAGGTAACGTCCCATCATAACTGAATACAGAAAATGCCTGATATTGCGATCTATTGGTATTTCTAAAAACTACTGAATATGGCCATCTCGTCCATTATGGCCGTCAATCCCGGAATTGCCCTACTAAATTTACCTTTTCTTTTCATCATGTAACATCTTCCTATCTCTCATGGGGTTTCTAAATAACCGCCAAATTACCACCATTAAGACAACCATTATACTTTTCCTAAAAACCTGCAATTACAGTAAATAGGGCTAATGGTAAAAGTTCAGCACTTGGGATTTAAGAGCTCCGAGTTCGAATCCCAGTAGCTCCAAAAATTGATATGTGCCGTGATTCGGATTCCACGTAAAGCTGTAGGGACTACTTCACATTATATTGAGTTTATTTTCAACATACGCTACATAATGTGGAAAGGCATAAAAAAATACTTCACCCGAGAGATTTTCCGACCTCTCACCGCCGAATCACTAGTAGGTACTAGTAAATATATAATGCATACTAGTATGCAGTGTCAACTTCTTAAGAATGCCAATTTGGAAAAATAAATTTGTTTTTTCCCACATTTTTTCTAAATTTTTTTTTTTACTAGAGACGCTTCAAAATTGATACTTTCAATGCCCTGTGCAGAAAGAATACTACCTATGTATTGTTTCTGTTTGTGTCATTTTTAACCAGAGTTATTTTTTGCACTAGGAAACTGTTAATTAACAATTAATTGGTCAAATCGATAAGTAAAGTAGTCTTTCTTAAAAAAATTATTTAAAAAACCGTTAATATATATTTTTTTTAAATTTTCTTATAATGGTGTTTTTTTAGCTGCACGAGAACTTCAAAATGAAATAAAACATTAAAAACCTGACGGAATGTTTTGGTTATAATTTTTTTTATGAAAGTACAGTTAAAGGCATTTATGATTTGAACATGACTTCCGGCATGTGACCACCACGACTAATGGTTACGAAGCGCATCCGTTCAGTCCAATTTTTGACCACTTTTTCCAATATTTCTGGCTTTATTTCATAAATGGCTTGCTGAATATTAGCCTCCAATGCTTCTAGAGTTGTTGGTTTGTTAGCATAAACCATGGATTTAACATACCCCCACAGAAAATAATCTGGAGGTGTCAAATCACACGATCTTGGAGGCCAATTGATAGGACCACGTTTTGAAATAATGTTGTCACCAAATTGTCCTTTCAATAAATTGATGGTTTCGTTGGCTGTGTGGCACGTAGCACCATCCTGTTGGAACCATAAGTTGTCAATGTTTAGCTCTTGAAGTTTTGGAAACAAAAATGTATTGAGCATGTGTCGATATCTCACACCATTCACCGTAACGGTAGCTCCTTCCTCATTTCGAAAGACATATGGACCAATGATGCCGTTGGCCTGTATTCCACACCAAACAGTCAATTTTAATGGATGCAATGGAGTCTCAAGATAATGTCCCGGATTGGTCTCACAACCAGAAATGTGCCTCGTCACTGAACAAAATTTTACGGTAAAAAAATGGATCCACTTCCAATTGGTTGTGAGCCCAATTTGGTAGCGTTGTTCAATGGTCAATCTATGCATTATCAAATGCCAAACCTTGCTAAACACAAATGTCAAAAAACTGTTTCCATAGCAATCTTGATTCAATTGTTATCCCTATTGAAAGTTCTCATGCAGCTAAAAAAACACCCTATAGTTTCAATTTATTGCACGTGATTCTTGAGATTTGTATTTCAGCCGAACATGTTTTGAATTTATTGTAACTTGAATTTATTTGTAAATAGTTAATAATATTATTTACAATGCATTGTATTATATTATAGTAAAACTTTTGAATACCCCTATAATAAACTGATGAGGTGCAAAGAATATTTGACAATAATTACTCTATGAAATGCAGATAAATTATAGATAAATCTAATTCCAGGGGCCGCTGATACTATTTTTACTACAAACGAAGCGAGGGAGTGCATGGTTCTGCCAACTGTATATTGACGCTTTCGCTTAGAATCTCCTAGACTTAATTACCTACAACCAAAAAGTATTTCATAATAGAAACAATTAATTTAAATATAACTACTTTAAGAATAACAATAAATTTAGAACATTTAATTCTATTTAAGAAAAAATATCAAATCGAACAATATCATAATAATTAATCTCAATAGATTACTGCACATCGACAAAACTACAACATGATTTTTTACTTAATTTTTCAACAATTAAACCTCTATGAAACTACTACATACTTATATGCTCATAGATTCCTATTCATTATTATTCTGGAACGATCAAATTTTAATTCTTATTTTATTCTTTTTAAATTTTCTTTCTACGAAATAAAATACAAACAAATTTCTTTCTATGATTGTTACTCGGCGTGGAAACCATTTATAGAATATAATATACTTAGTATTCGGTAACTTGAAAACATTGCCAAAACGTTTGGAAAATTACATTAATTTTTTTTTAAATTGTGTTCCTTTGGTGGTATTGCACTATTGACATCAGTCGCTGTTCGAGCTGTTTATTTGTAAAATTTTAATGAGCTCCTTTAGCATTTTTGATGATGCTTGTAATGTACCTAATGTAATTTAACTAATTTAACCTGCCTTTCCAGCAAACATATTGGAGATATCCTTATTAATTTTTGCACAACTTTTATGGTCAGTACTTTTTTTTACATCGCTATTCTGTAATAGAAACAAAAGTCAAAAATTACATATTAATGAATTTACAACATTGGAGCATGTTTTGTAGAAGTACTTTTTCTTGAAATTATTGCAGCACTTGTTAGCATGAGGTAGATGGTCTAAAATGATAAATTTCTTTGTTTTGGTATCGAGGCGTATCTTCAAGCTATTTTTCTCATTTTAAGTGATAGAACATTTAAAACAAAAGTATATATTTATGTGTATTATTAACTCGTAAGAATATTTAATTATAGTTACTAAATTGTAACTTGTATTATTTTATATTCAAGTTAAGGATAAATAAAAATGTCATGGTATATATACATTCAATTTTAATTTTTATTTATCCTTAACTTGAATATAAAATAATACAAGTTACAATTTAGTAACTATAATTAAAACAAACGTTCATCCATTTAAATCAAAGATAAAACGTAATAAAGCGATAAATAAGTCCTCCAATCTGGATTTTCTCTTGTTCGACAGCAGAGGTCGGCATGTTCGTAGACAATACCATCAAATATCAAGAGAACACCTACCGCAAGTTACTAATTCCTTTATGAAATTGTGAACACCTGTACAGAGCTCATAGAAATTAGTATAAATTACCAAAAGATTCATAAAAAAATTAATAAGGGGATATATCCGACTGAAATTTTTATACCCGCTAACGAAAAAAACTAATGTCAATCCTTGCTTATAAATCACTAATCTAACCAGACTCAGATAGACAGAATCAGTTTGTGTGCTTGTTGAAGCTGCCAAAATGCTATACAAACAAAAAACTATAAATTTTAACATCACTTCAAAGGGTCGAGCCGGATAAGCATGTCAAATATAAATTTTAGCCTTTCAATTTAATTCCTGTTGACCTTAGAAGAAAAAAAAACAGTTTTTTCACATTTTTTTTGTACAAAAAGATATCCGAAAAAATTCAGAAAAATCAAAAATGTTCTAAGGAACATGAAAATAATTTTTTGGTATTCCTTCGCAAAACCTTCAAGAATAATTGAATTTTAAAATAGGCAAGTGGTTTAATAATTGTATTAATGCTAATCATTATTATTAAGAAGTGTCCGTTGTATAGTAGGCATCTGAAGCTTATTATTATTTTGCATTTTTTCTAACAATTTTTTTTCAAACAATTTGTTAGTTTTGAAGATTATGTACTTTATTATCTGAATTAATTATATTTTAAAATTTTATTTGATTGTAAAATTATTTCAAGATGATTGTAAGATTATTATCTTACAATTAAAATAGTCCTTCTAAAAATTCTTACAAATAATAAATTACATAATTTTCAAAACTAACAAGTTGTTTGCAAAAAAAATAATATGATCTATTTATTTTTCTATTTTTCGGGTAGTGGACTATTAATTACTTGATTGTAAAACACTACCCGAAAAATAGAAAAATAAATTAATTAAAAAATGGACGAAAACATATCCTTAATATTATGATCTATGTTTTTACCTATGGGGAAGTATTGTTTACTTTATACAGAAAAGAAAGGGAATTATAAGGGTATTTCCAATGATATCAAAAAAGTCTTAAGACTTATTAATAAAAATAATAATTATTATAATAAATATCTTTTTGGGTATTATTCGGGCCGTGACAGTGATAAATAAAACCCCCAACCCAAAAAAACTCTAAAATTAAACCTCTAAAAAGTAAAATAATAATTAAATCGATCTAACCGTCGCGTCGTCGTGTCGGGGGACCGACGGGATTTACACAGAACGATTTGATATTGTTAATATTTGCTTAACGGCCCCCGACGCGACGGTTAGATCGATTTAATTATTATTTTACTTTTTAGAGGTTTAATTTTAGAGTTTTTTTGGGTTGGGGGTTTTTTAAATTTGTAATTTAATTTTTATTTAGTGCTTTTTAAAGTTTATATATTAGTCCCACCTATTATGTAAATAATTTTTATTTGTCGATGTTCAATTTAATATATTAATTTTTACTCCACCCTGTATATAAAATAATGGTTTGAACTTTAAATTTTAAATGTAAATGTCAAATAATGAATGTAGTGCATGCGCACTAGATGCGGCTTACTGGGAATTCCTCGTTTATGTGGGGTATAAAAAATTATATTCTTTCTTTTCTAATTTTCCGGCCAACTTTTTTAATTTTTCTCTTCGTAAGAACCATCCTTGGACTATGGAGAACATTTTTAAAAAAAATTAGCCAAATTGGTGAATCCGTTTGGGAGATACGTGTCCTCAAACAAAGAGCGCACACATACACACGCACACACACACACGTTAAACTTATAACTCCCCTCTTTTTGGGTCGGGGGTTAAAAAGGTGAATAAGGAAAGAACCATTTTCCCATTTTCTAGATCCGTGCTGGGCGTACTAGAGTAATAAAGTTTACAGTATACGGAGGTCCATGTAAAAAAATACATGTTCACCTTAGAGGGAGGTTCATAGTATTCGATGTTCACGGTATCGCGACTTACTGTACTAATAATGCTACCATGAATACACTAAAAATAATAGCAAATATTTTAAAGCGGTTTTTGAGAAGGGTTCGAAATAAAAATTTTCTTTAAAACTGTTAAAAATTTGTAGGGAACTTGAAAATGAACCACTGTGATATGGGATAATCTCCCAGATTTCATTCTGCTAAATGTCAAAAAATTCTCCTCTTGCCATGTTTCTATGCCAATATGCCAGTAAGCCGGACACCTCAAAAGCAGGAATCTTATCTACCACGAAAAATATTCGTGATCCCAAATGTATAAAAGTTATGTACCACGAATTAATTTAGGAAATCACACCTGAAAAAATTAGTCATAAAATGCGATAGTTGACTGGACAAATATTATTATTAATTATGAGCAAGTGTTAATATGTTTTCTTTTATATTTTAGAGTCCAATCATCGAAGTGATTCTAGCTCCGGGTTTTGGCAGCTTCATTTGGATCGTGATTTAGTGGATACAATCGCTGCTATCTACCCAGAGTGGTTTAAAAATAATCATACAATGGCTGACAGTGAACCATCAATTACCTCTAGGGAATCACCTCCTAAAGCTATAGTAGACACCACCCCAATTCTTAATTCCTTAGAGCAAAATAAGGAGTGTAAGTATATTCTACTCTTTTAAAACTAAAGTTGATTTGGCCCAATACTCCCTTAAAAGTGGAAGGAATAGATTGCAGTTGTTTCGATCATATTGGTGATAATAATTGCTGTTGATTTGAAATTCGAAGTTTTATTCATATCGAAACAAATAATTTTGTTGATAATAATTTTGTTTACTTTAATTTAATGTTTGTTAATTTATTAATTTTGCTTTCTAAATTCATCTAAAACTAATCTTCTTACTGGGGGCTTGCCCAAAACTACACCATTCCCAGTGTTAATTCAGAAAGCGTCAATTACAGTTAAAATTAACAAACAATACGCACGGCCCCCCTATCTAAATAACTGCGAGGTTGAATACCCAACACTTCCAACAGGGTCTCAGAGTTAGTCAAAAGGGTAAAGCTGAACTTCGAACGGTCTCTCATATTATTTAATCAGAGGAGTAGCCGTGACTGGTCTGGTTAATCTGATTTACAATTGATGCTTTCGGAATTAAAGCTGAACATTTAGTTCGGATTTCTTTAAAAAATAAAGCTCGAAGATTAAAGGTTCAAGCCCACTTAGACCACGCGACGCGACACCACACCGAGCTACACTTTTGTTGTAGCCTGGTGTTATGGCCTGGTGTCGCGTGGTCTTAGTGTGCGGACTTGCATTTGATTCTATGTAAATCATTCTAAGCGCGTCTGTCGTGTCGCGTGGTCCAAGTGGGCTTCAACCTTAAAAGTACAGCTTTGCTAATCCGGACCTATGCTAACTTGAACACTCCAGTAATTTGGGCACTGCTACATTCTGCTACGTGTGAGAAATTTATCTCCCTGGATTAGCGAAGATGTACTGTATACCTTTTGGCCCACCTTAGACCCAAAACAGCAGATTGAGTGGCAAATTAACCCTTTTGTTCCCAGTGGTTTCACTGTGAAGCCACCTTTGAATAATTTATTGTTATTATTCTATTTTGATGTAATAAAGGGAATAAAATTCTTGTGGGCCTGAAACTAAAAAAGTATTCAATAGACCATCACTAATAGAAACAATAGAGCGATCTAACTGGCAAGTTAAACTAACAATAAACTGATAAGTTTCATTCGTAACTGAACACATCAGCCCTTATTATCATGTATAAGATTAGTCAGAATTTACTTTATTATTAAATATCTTTTATCAAAAGTTTTGTTTTGTTATAGCTCTTAAAGTAAAGCTGATGCTGAGGAGACCATTTGATCAGTTAATAGCTCAAGGAATCATGCCTCGTAAGCAATTGCAATTGTTAATTGTTCAAATTAAGTTGAATTAATTTTCTTTTATTCTTTTCAGCTCATAAAACACCTGCTGCTTATCATGGGCAGCGACGTCAATTAGAAAGAGCAAAAACAGGAGATATTTTAAAAGCTAAAATTCAGCAAAGACCATCCAGACAAGAACTGGAAAGGAGGCATATTCTAGATGAAGATCCTGGTCACGTTGATCCAAGTCTAGCAGAGCGACAACGAATGCTTAAAAAAGCTAGATTAGCAGATCAACTTAACGACCAGTTATCTCATAGACCAGGTCCTTTAGAATTGATTCGAAAAAACATTCTACATACAGAGGAAACAATTGAAAATGCAGTCAAATCTGGTCGCATTCCATATAAAGCTACTTGTGAAGGTCAGGTTCATAGACCCCAACATCCAAACAGTTATATGTGTGTCGAAGACGACTCACAAAGTTCTGAAGGAGATGCATTAGTTAGTCCAGGGCCATGTGACGTCATCGAAACAGCTGCAAAATCTGCAGGCATAATGGTATCTCTTATTCCTGCCGTAGAAGGTGCAATGGTAGTTACGACTGCTACACCGACAATTAATAGAGACAACAGCGATATTGTGTTTACTGAATTAAGGCGTTCAGTTGGTACTCCAGTTTTATCTCTTGGTTCCGTATCTAGTCCTTCGTTAGTATCTTCTACTTCAACTCTTAGTCCCTTGTCATCTATTTCTAGTCCTCCTTTACAGTCTTGTACTCCTATTCCACCTCCTATGCCTGTATCTCTTACTCCTAGACCTATTCCTTCTCCTGCTAAATGTGATGCTCCTGGTAAAGATAAAAATAGAAAAAAGTCTAAATCTAAATCGATACCTAAAACCCGCACTATAAAATTTCATGAATATAAAGGCCCACCTAGTGCTCAAAAAAATTCGTTATCCAATATGGGTTCCAATGCTGAATCATCGTACGATTTATTATTACAACAACAAACGTTACTTTTGCAATTCCAACTTCAATTACAACACAAATATCCCCAAATAATACTTCCGGCATCTCAAAAAAATAATAACGAAATTGTTCCATCAACAAACAATGTTCAGACAACAACTCCTAGTCTGATAGAAACACCCAAATTAATGGGGCGCTTGGAAGATATGAAAGTGAGCGATTTAAAAGCAGAATTGAAACGACGTAATTTACCTGTATCTGGTTCAAAGCCGCAGTTAATTGAGAGACTTAAACCGTTTATGGGAAATATTGAAATTATTAATCAAGTGAATACAAGTTCAGATAGTGTACTTAATGTTAATAGTAACGACTTTCACAGTACTTTTAAGCAAGAAGAAAGTGGTTCTCCGGTTTCATTAAATATGGACGATACTCAAGACAAAATGGAAATTGTAGAACCCAATAGTCCCCTAAGCCCATTATCGCAATCACTTACAAAATCACCTCCATCAAGAGATGACCTTGTTCGAGAACAACAAAGACAAATAGAAGAACTACAGCGAGAACTTACAATATCTCAATTAAAATTACAAGCAGCTACTCGTGCCGAACCAAAGGCACAATTATTGGCTCTACAAAAACATTTACAAGCTCGTCAGCAAAATCAACAACTAGCAGTTCATATGCAGCAATTGCAAGCTCAACAAGCACAAGAGCAACAAAGAATTCAACAGCAGCAACATATAGCATTCCAAAATCAAAAGAATTTGTCTCGGAACATTAGTCTTGATTCGACAAATATTCTTACTAATTTCATACAAAATAAGTCGGATCATTTACCAACTTTTATTAATACAATAAATGGTACTTCATTGGAAGTACTAAATTCACCTAAAATTAAAATTGAGTGCATTAAAGATGATATTAAACCTCCTCCTATATATGAAGAAGCTACAAAGCAAATAAAAAAGCAAAAGAGTAACATTAAAAGTCAAACAGTGGATGATGTTTTAGAAATATTAATAAAAAATGGTGAACTTCCCCCAAGCGCCGCTCAAGATCCATCTACTCCTGGTTCCGCAGGAACAAAAGTCGCAGAACCAATGTTTCCTAATAGAACTCAAAATAATACAACAATTACAGAAATGAATGGAGATGGAACCCTAGAATTGGACCTTTTAGATACCTTGGATACTCTTGAAAATATGGATTTTAATCAGTTGGCGATGGAATTTAGTAATGGACAACAAAATGACAATTGCATAAGTAATTCGCAAGTTCCAATGGATACTGATGATTGGTTAGAAAATTTGTTACCTATTGCCAATGATAATCGTAATGGAAATTCAATTGTTTCGTTGAATATTCAAGAACCCGATTTAACTGCTTGTGATCCATTATTAAGTACCGTGGAGGATCCTTTTGATCCATTTTGTTTAGAGGAATTTCGTTCTCCTTCAGATCTTACTGCAGCTCTTTCTTGGGACAAAGTAGATTTTGCTGCGTAGAAATGTGAGCGCGACTTATATTCCAGTGATGTGAAATTCCACTCGGTAAGAAATTGACATTCCATGTACAGTCGCCAAGATTGTCTTTAGGCGTGGGACCACGGCGGCTTTTTTGGCCAGGGAACACATCATAAATAATATGTAAATAGTAAAATAGATTGTTTTCGAGTAAATCATCTTTATTTTCTAAATTATTAAAATGTTATATTTTGTTGAATATTTATGTTTAACAGTTGTACTTAGGTTGGCATTATTATTTGCTCAGTCGGTTAAATTAATTAACATAAACAAGTTTTGTTGGTGCATTTGTTACACTCGATGATAATAAAAGCAATGTACTACATATAAATATTATATTATATTGTTATTATAATATTTAATGAGAAATTTAGTTAATAAATATGCATTAAATTATGTAATTTATTACAAATATGGGTATTTATTTGAAATGATGTGTCGTGTTTGATTACAAACAGTAATGTGAGTGAATAACACAATATAATATTCGTATCATTCAATTACCTATCGTCATGCTACTACTTTATATTGTTAAAATTATTTTCCTAATGTCGACTATTATAATATAGGCATCTACTTTTAAAAAGAATGTGAGTGAATAAAGCTTCAACCCTGCAAGTATGTGTATTTTTCCAATTTGCTTAAATTTAAATATTGCAATAATTTTTGTTAATAATAATATTATGATTATGATGTAGATATGCTATACCTACTGCAGGTTGAACGTGAAAAGTGCATTGATTTTGATATTTTTGTGATACTAATTATTACGATAAGAAAATTAAATTTGTTATTCTATAATATGTTTTTGTTTATTATTCCTGGCTTATTACGCCATATTTACCTTTTATTATAACCCAGTCAAACCCAACCTTTTTCTCGGGTTGGGTACAATTCGTCGGGAGTTTCTAGCGCCATTTTATATTAATACTTATCAATATCATATATAAGCACTAAAGGCCCTGTGGACCCATGGCTTGTTTGGCTATACTATCCCATATCTTCCTATTCTCAATCAGATATTTATGTTTAATCTGTCCTAGAAGCTTCCATGTATGATGCAGCCATGTTTACGGTAATGACGTCAATACAAATATCAGATCTTGTACAGATTTCCCAGTACTGTGTGTGTGGCGCGACTACGAATAGAATCGCGGAATACCGCGCTCTAGCCTGCCAGTATATGCTTAACGCCACACTATTGGTCAATTATCATTAATTTATCGATATAGATATATTTAATATTTTCTGGTTCTACAAATTACAAAGAATTACTGATTTTCCTAACTTTAGAGCAATTTTTTTTTAAATTTATGTTTTATAAATTTATAATCAAAAGATTATCGACAAGTTTTGTCTCGTCGCACAGTGGGGTATTTGGCTTCAAATGTTGGAATAAAATACAAAAATCACATGTTACCTGCATTATCGCGATTATGATTTTTTAAAAATACACTGTCTTGGGCACCACTATGCGACATCGGTCAAAAGACGCTAACAAGTTGCTGATGAATGGTTAACACATTTTTTTCAATGCTTATTTTACTACAAATCATTGTTATGGAAACAATAAGTTCAGATACTTATGTTACATAATGGGTGATATGAATAAAAGTGAGCATGAAGTATATCTATACTCAAAATTTTGAAATTAATACTCAGATTATACGAATACAATTTAAAGGTAGATGCTCAGTGCAAGTAGGTATGCTTTTTAGAAGAATATACCTACTTACTTACTGTAGTTCTAATACCTCGTAAGCCACAAAAATGTGAAAATCAGTTTATGAAGTTTTTGTATGCTGTAAGCTACATTGCACCATTTCAGCATTACTCGTAACCCAAAAAAATTTAGTTTAAGAATCAGCATTAATTGAGATTATTACAGAATGGTTGAAATTTCTTTAGTTTACAAAGAATTAAACGGTTTTTTTCATTTATCTCAAAACTTGCTGTTAGGGTATACGAGGTATTAGAACTACACAGACGATATACTACATGCTCACTTTTATTCATATCACCCAATGTCTGTAATAATCTAATAATTAATCTTTAAATAAATGTCCCGGCTTCGATCTGATCTTGGGGAAGGCCAACTTTGGTTGTCACAGATCTGCACCACTATCTTTATATCTTTACAACCCAATTAGAACGTCACTTGATGAAAGTTTAACGACCCGGAATTCAGAAAAGTTTGTGAAAATAATTTTTCTATTTTGCGTCTAAAATAAAGTCATTTCGATACGCAAATGGGTATCGAAATGGACTCTATTACGATACGCAATTTTTTGTTTTAAGGCCGTCTTCTGGTTTAAAAAGCATAAATTATGGGCGATTTGTCGAGCTCAATAAAAACAAAACAAACAATGTTTTTACCATTCAGTTTTTTACAAGATATTTGTTGATATTTCGAGAATATACAGAAAAAATTTTAACAAAAAAAAAATGAAAATTAAACAAGCTATAAGCTGGTAAAGTTGGGGGTAAAAAAAATTGCGGGTGTGCTGGTTGACACTATTGCAACCCTTGTGGTAATCGAAAACAAGATTTAAAAAAAGATTCTTAATTAGTAAGAATGTCGTTATAGCCCCTACTAAAAAGAAAACGGAAAAAAAATTTTTCGCAAAATGGCGGCTGTCTGAAGAAAAACATTCATTTTTTGACTATTTTTTTCACAATTCTTAATTTTTTAAAATAGTAAACCAAATAATTTTTATATAAAAGTAGTAGGGGAGATACACAGTTATATAGTGAAGGTTGGTGCAAAATTTGAAGCAAATCGGTCAAATGGAACTTGAGATATCATGTCAACCACGTTGAAAAATGTAGTTTTAAGAAAAACACGTTTAAAGTCTTAAGCAAAAGTTTCAACCAGTAAAACAAATAATTTTGATACAAAAGTGGTAGGGGCGATAGACAGTTACATATAGAAGGTTTGTACAAAATTTGAAGTAAATCGGTCAGATGGAACTTGATATATCATGTCAACCATGTTGAAAAATGTAGTTTGGAGAAAAATTCGATTAAAGTTTTGAACAAATGTTTCGGCCAGTAAAACAAATAATTTTGATACAAAAGTAGTAGGGGCGATAGACAGTTATATAGTGATGGTTGGTACAAAATTTGAAGCAAATCGGTTAAATAGAACTTGAGATATTATGTCAATCAGGTTATAAAATGTTAAAATGTCATAAAATACATAATTACTACGACCTTCGGTAAGTTGCTCACGGCAGGTTCAGTGTTCTGCGTCACTAAAATAGCTAAAACGTGGTAAACTGTTGGAATTTTAAAATTTTCTCTTGAGAATATATTCTTAAAGGTCTAAATTTTAAGAATATGCAAAAAAACAAAAACTTGATTTTTTTAAATTCCAAACCAGAACACGACCTTAAGAGGTTGGCAGCATAAACATCATTCAAAATAATTTTAATTATTGAAACGAATGTCATTTTAAATCACATTTAAAATCTCCAAATTTGTGTTAAACATTTTATCTACTTCCGGGAGATAAGTGCGTACTTAGCTCCACCAAATGGTGCGGATATGACGGCAATTACTTTGTTGCGGGAGTTAATGTCTATTAACTCCCGGCCCCGGCGGGTGTTAATGTTGGTTGCTAGGCAACTGAATAAAAATAATTTAAAAATTGGTAACTTGTGATTTCAATAATGGAAAATCAAACAAGTCACAACATGTTAACTGATCCCAAACAATTATAATTTAATTACTCAAAATTTAGATGTTGGTGAATAATAAGATTATGTTTAACTTTGCAATTTATTTTTTAATTTTTACAATACAATAAAATAAATAATACTACAATATAAATAAATATAATATGAAAATATCCACAAACAAAACTAAAGTCATGGCGTTTACAGGAAACGAGCCAACAAGAGCAAAAATCGTAGACAATAATAAGACGATTGGCCTTTTTAGGTTTATAGCCTACATTTGTTCTTTTCAGAAAGGCTATTAACTTGGGATATTTGCTAATATCGACATCATGTTTTATGTTAAGGATTGATTTTAGCATCGAATAATATGCCCAAAGCGAAGCACTACAAACCGATTTTAATTCATCACTAAAATAAACCAGTAGCACGTTATCTGTGTAATTCACTATTTTTTTGTCGTTACACCACTTAACAAATTTCGTGTACTGTAGTTCATATTTATGTTTAGATTTTGTCGGTAATAGTTTTTCTGTAATCTTTGCAGCAGCTTGGTCAACATCAAAAAAGTCACCCATTACAAAAAATAATAATAATTGTTTACGTGGTTGTCAGGCAATCGAATAAAAATAATTTCAAAATAAGAAACCTGATTCAGATAATGAAAAAGAAAACAAATCACATGTCAGGGAATTGTCGGTAGGAAGGCATATGCAAAAAATCAGATCGATCGCGCGCAAAAAAATTTACTCTTAGTTTACTCAAGTTTAACATATTTAGCACGGAAGTAGATAAAATAGTATATTAAACTTGGGAGATAACGGTGCATTACCGCACTCGTGTTTCAAAAGCCCTCGGGCCTTCGGCCCTTGGGTCGTTTTCTAAACAGATTTTGTGCGATAAAAACCTCAATTATAAAACTCGTTCTTTAATATAGGTACTATTTTAAAGGGCAATGTAAAATTAAAGCATTTGGTAGTTCAAATGTATTTCATTATTATTTCCTTCCTAAAAATTCAGTACAACTGCTCGACATAATCTTAGATGTCGGGGAGAGTCGGGTAATCGTGCGCATGCCTTTATGTCCATAACCGGCTGATATAATTCGAAATTCGGTATTCAGGCACTATCTCTTGACAAACCTATGTACTATGACATATGAGTCAGGTGGATCGTTTTACTTTATTTACCTATACTGCCGTGCTAAGTTAAATCGTCCTATCTCACATATTGCTTAAGGTACAAATTCCTATCTTGAAAGATAGAACTTTGTACCTTAGGCAATTTGTGAGATAGGACGATTTAACTTAGCACGGCAGTATAATGGTCGCTTTGTTGTTTATGTATGTTTTGTTCTAGTAGGAGCTTCGAAGAAAATAAGCCTTAAGTATTTCCATTTTTACATTTTTTAATAATCGTGTGGGTAAATACATTGCTTAATGAGTTCCCTTTATACTGATATATGTAGTTTAGGCAAAAAAAGCGCTTTTTATTGGTTTATACAATTTAAAAGCGAATCTGCCACTTTCGGTTAATCGGGCGCAGTATGCGCACCGTGTGTGTTGTGACACCTAATAACCTTTTTTATTATTTTCATTTTATAATATTTTTTATATTTCGTTATAGTTTATTTTTTATTAAATAAATAACTATATTTTTAGCTTTAATTAATTGTGTTATTTGTTTCCCTTTTCAATGCGCACGATTATCCTACCTATGCGCACCATTAGCCGCATACGTCGGGTAATTGTGCGCTTTGCCATTTTTTCAAATTTAATATTTTAAAGTCACAATGTGCATTTTTATTTAAAAGTGACTACAGAATATTATAGCCAAACCGTTAAAGAATCTTGATAGTAAACCTGTAAGTCCAATCTTTTGTTATTTCAGAAAATTACAATTTTGGCTTAGGTGCGCACCAATATCCGACTGTCCCCTACCCATTATTTTATTTATTAATTTGAGCATTATATCTTTGCTTTGTGCTGTAACAGCTTGCAATCCTTTTTGAAGCAGCACAAAGTTTACAAATACTACGTGTAATAATGGTTACACGATAAATGAAAAAAGAGTATTTAAAAACTCATACTGGTGAGAAACCGTTTGTCTGTAAAATTTGTGACTATAAAAATGTGCTCAAAAATCATCTTTAAAGGATCATTTAAGAACTCACACAGGAGAAAAGTATGTTCTTGTGCCTATAAAATGTGTACACAAATCAAATTTAAAACGACATTTAAAAACTCGTAATACCATAACTGCGATATAAACAACATAATAAAGTAATACTTTGATTGTAATTATAATTTGAACCTCATTTTTGAAACATTCCACTTTTTGATTATCAATATCTTTTGTCGACTGTTTCGGCTATATTATATAAACCATCATCGGGACTGAAAAGGAAGAGAAGATATTAACGGAAAGAACATTAAAAATTAATATGATCTCACACTTACCAAACAAGACGGTCATTGCCTTGCAGCTAACGCAGTTGGATGCGAATATGGGGCACAGGGCTCAAACCTGGGGAGAGTCAAACTTTCTTATGACTAGAGCAGGGAATTATATGCACTAAAACTACAAGATATATGCGGCATATATACAGGTTAAAAATAAGGATATATGCTAAAAAAATTACTAAATATGCTCTTTCATTTTATTATACGTAACAATTTATTTGGTAATAACTGCATTATTACAATAAACAACTAAATACTTTTCTAAATTTGTAGTTAAAAACTGTTTTATACGCAGAAAAAGATCTCTCGAGTCTCGACATCACAAGATGTTATTGGCGCATATTTATATTGACTAATAAGATTTTTAAATTTATTTTTCATTAACTCTATATATAACAGGAGGGCAGTGCTGTCTTTAGGCATGGGCCCGGGCAAAGGGCCCCGGATTCTTAGGGGCCCCTTCCGGGCCCCGTTCTATACAATTTGTATACACATTGTATATTAAACTTAAATAAATATCGAATAAGGGCCTACCTATCTACTGAGTTACATACTTCGTTTCTTAAAGGGCCATTACCTTTGGCCCGGGGCCCCGATCATATAAAAGACGGCGCTGCAGAAGGGTTATTAATTTTGAGTAACCAGAATTTTGGTTACTAAATCATTAAATTTTTTCTTTTCAGAATCTTTTCTCTGAATGTTCAAAATATATTGAAGTTGCAAACCCAAGAGAGGCTAGTGCTAAAGAATTTTGAATTTGAATTTGAAAAATTTTAAAATTTTATATAAAAATAAAAAAAATATAATTTAATAAAAAATAAAAATGTAATATAGATTCAATTGTTCATATATATGCCCTAATATTAACAATTTCCAAAAATATGCAGCAACGTGTCAAATATGCATTTATATGCCATATAACATGTGCTTTTTCAACTCCTTTTTGTATGAAACGGATAGATTTCAAAGAATTTTCCTTGTGCATAGCTTAGAAAAAAACATGGAGTTCCATATAATTCCCTGCTCTACTTATGACTAGTCTCCGTGCTTCGGAAGGCACATTAAGCCGGTGTTCCCCTGGGTTAGTGAATTGCTACCATTAACATAATATACCAAGATACAGGCACATCTGAAGGCAAGTCTAGCAAGCTACCTGATGGATGTAAAATATTTATATGCTCAAAGTTTCTAACACTGCCAAGGAAACGACGCATGTGGTGGGAAATAACAGGCCTTGGCCTACTAGAAGAGAATTCTCCAGAGAATTACTTCTACAAAGAAGAAGAAGAAGAAGACTTACCAAACAAAACAAGATTGGAAAATGTTAGTTAATATAAAAGAGTCATTCCATGTGAAAACACCGAAAAAAAGAAAAAGTTGTTGCTGCACTGTTTCAGATTTTGCTTAAACTTTGTGGAAATGTTCTTTAGGATTCTAACGACCAGAATCCGCAAGGATTTAATTTTCGCACGCGCCACTTCCGGTCCACACAAAATAAAGCAATTGAAATTGCATGAAAAGTCTTATTTTTTTACTTTGCGGTATTAGCTGTAAAATTTTTTCTATTAGAGATGTCTACGCGATCAAGGTGGCATATTGAAGTAGAAACATGGTAGTTTCTAAAAAACATAAAAATTTACATAATTTATATATACCTGAAAAATAACATGGTATTGAAAATACATGTATTTTATTGATTTTTTGTGATTTTCAATGGGCTCCAGTGTCTGCGCTGTTGAATATAAAAGTTTAATCATTCTCAGATCTTAAAGTGCTTATATCGTAAGAGAACAAAAATTTAAAATCGACTCGTTCAATCATCCCGTTTTGAAATAGTAGTTTTCATCACTAGACCGGAAAATGTGATTTTACAACCGAGGGGCAGGTTTTCGTAGCCGAGGCGAAGCCGAGGCGCCCGAACGCACCCGAGGGTGTAAAAGCACTTTACGGCCGAGTGGTGTAAACAACTTTTCGTTGTGACGGGACCACAACAATTTCTGCGCATGACGTCACGCGGCAGAATAAATTCAAATCGAACATCGTGTTTGGTTGGTTGGAATATGGAATATTTGATGTGTGGTATCACTGCTTTACGAAATAGGTATATCAGTGTATCGTGGACGGGACCACACCATTTTTATTTGTGATTTGTAGTAGTGAAGATCAGGAGTTATCGTAAAGAATGGCAAGTAAATCCATCGAGCAAGCCGCCAGAGAGGCAAAACAATTTTTGTTGCCGAGTAAATCGACCGACCGCTACATGCACGAGTACCGTAAGTTCATGGACTTTTTGCAAGACCACGATGTGCTGGTAGATAACCTCAACGAGGACACGTTGTTGGCCTACTTTGTTAAGTTGGCCATAACGTACAGTGCCAGCACATTGTGGTCGAAATTATCGATGCTCAAGTCGACTTTGGTCACGGAGAGCGGCATCGACATCTCTAATAAAATGTTGTTGTTTTTACATCTTTGTTATTTTTCATGACCCCCCCTTTTTCACTCCTTAGGATGTGAAAATTCTTGACCCCCCACTTTTCACTCCCTAGGACGTGAAATTTCATGACCACCCACTTTTCACTCCCTAGGGAGTGAAAAAAGGCACTTTACGTACCTCAAATGAGGACGTGAAACCCCATTTTCTAGACCGGCATAACGAAAAAATCTTTGCTTGAAATTTTGAAAATTTGCATATTTCAGGCTACAACTTGGACGTGTTTAGGAATAGACAAAAATTTGAAATTTGCTGGATACTTAGTTCTTACCTTTAGCTTCAAAAACCTTCAAAGTCCAGGTTGGTTATTTGCCCTCTCGCGGATATATAGGCGTTTAAAGAGAAAGCTTTGCTTGAAATTTTAAAAATTTGCATATTTCAAGCTACAATTTGGACATGTTTGGTAAGAGACAAAAATTTGAAATTTGCAGGATACTTAGTTCTTACCTTTAACTTCAAAAACCTTAAAGGTCCTGGTTGGTTATTTGTCCTCTCGCGGCTTGTTTTTAGGTTACAATTTGGACGTGTCTGGTAAGAGATAAAAATTAAGCGCACTGTAAGGAAAGCTGGAAAGCTAGCCTCCAACGAACCGCAGGAGAACACATACTAACGCATAGAGAAATGTTTGATTTCTGTTGTAATAAAATTTCTGGCATAGAATTCTTTTTTGTATCAAATTCTGATGTTGATGCAACAGAATCTTTTTTGTCCAAAAGATTTAGTGATATTGATACAAATAAAAATAAAACATACGTATTTAAAAATACTAGAACCTACCACAGTTTTACTCCGCTGTCACATAAACAATTAAGAGTACGAAAGTTTTCAGCTTCTGATCATTTTGAAACTGTAAATATTGTAAAACCATGTGATAAATTTAAAAAAACTAAAATAAACTATAAATTTGAAATTATTTTTCTTTATTTTGGAAATCCCAAAAAGAACCTTGAAGTTTTTGAAGCTAAAGGTAAGAACTGAATATCCTGCAAATTTCAAATTTTTGTCTCTTACCAAACACGTCCAAATTGTAGCCTGAAATATGCAAATTTTTAAAATTTCAAGCAAAGCTTTTTCTTTAAACGCCTGTAGATCCGCGAGAGGACATATAACCAACCAGGACCTTGAAGGTTTTTGAAGTTAAAGGTAAGAACTAGGTATCCTGTAAATTTCAAATTTTTATCTCTTACCAGACACGTCCAAATTGTAACCTAAAAACAAGCAAATATTTTAAATTTCAAGCAAAGCTTCTTTTTAAATGTCTGTACATCTGCGAGAGGACCAATACCCAAAAAGGACCTTGATGGTTTTTGAAGTTAAAGGTAAGAACTAAATATCCTGCAAATTTCAAATTTTTGTCTCTTATCAAACACGTCCAAATTGTAAACTGAAATATGCAAATTTTTAAAATTTCAAGCAAAGCTTTCTCTTTAAACGCCTGTACATCCGCGAGAAGACAAATAACCAACCAGAACCTTGAAGGTTTTTGAAGTTAAAGGTAAGAACTAAGTATCCTGCAAATTTCAAATTTTTGTCTCTTACCAAACATGTCCAAATTGTAGCTTGAAATATGCAAATTTTTAAAATTTCAAGCAAAGCTTTCTCTTTAAACGCCTATATATCCGCAAGAGGGCAAATAACCAACCTGGACTTTGAAGGTTTTTGAAGCTAAAGGTAAGAACTAAGTATGCTGCAAATTTCAAATTTTTGTCTCTTACCAAACATGTCCAAATTGTAGCTTGAAATATGCAAATTTTTAAAATTTCAAGCAAAGCTTTCTCTTTAAACGTCTATATATCCGCGAGAGGGCAAATAACCAACTTGGACTTTGAAGGTTTTTGAAGCTAAAGGTAAGAACTAAGTATGCTGCAAATTTCAAATTTTTGTCTCTTACCAAACATGTCCAAATTGTAGCTTGAAATATGCAAATTTTTAAAATTTCAAGCAAAGCTTTATCTTTAAACGCCTATATATCCGCGAGAGGGCAAATAACCAACCTGGACTTTGAAGGTTTTTGAAGTTAAAGGTAAGAACTAAGTATCCTGTAAATTTCAAATTTTTGTCTATTCCTAAACACGTCCAAATTGTAGCCTGAAATATGCAAATTCTCAAAATTTCAAGCAAAGATTTTTTCAAAACGGGATGATTGAACGAGTCGATTTTAAATTTTTGTTCTCTTACGATATAAGCACTTTAAGGTCTGAGAAGGAAAGATTAAACTTTTATATTCAACAGCGCAGACACTGGAGCCCATTGAAAATCACAAAAAATCAATAAAATACATGTATTTTCAATACCATGTTATTTTTCAGGTATATATAAATTATGTAAATTTTTATTTTTTTTAGAAACTACCATGTTTCTACTTCAAAATGCCACCTTGATCGAGTAGACATCTCTAATAGAAAAAATTTTACAGCTAAAACCGCAAAGCAAAAAAATAAGACTTTTCATGCAATTTCAATTGCTTTATTTTGTGTGGACCGGAAGTGACGCGTGCGAAAATTAAATCCTTGTGGATTCTGGTCCTTAGAACCCTAAAGAATATTTCCAAAAAGTTTCAGCAAAATCTAAGATATGCTGGCTTTGCCGATTTGTTGATTTCATATGGAATGACTCAAAAGTGAATTGGAAATCGAAAATTAAAATAAACTAATAAATAAAATACGAGTATGATTATGAATTATAAAACTGCAAGTAAAAATTTTAACAAATGTCAATTTTTGAAAAATAAATTTTGACTGAAAAAACAACAAAAATAATTGAAAAACCTAATGTAAAATAATCGTTAAAAATGCAAAATAAAGTGAGTGTGAGACCAACTAACAAAGCTCAACAGTAAACCAAAAGAAACAATAGATGAGGGATAAATATTAAAAATACAATCAAGAAAACATATTATTAAACTAAACAAAGATACCTTATAGAGAACAAAACAATATCTTAAAATTAGTTACAAATGGGTTAGGAGGATAAACCTCTATTTTCCGTAGGTAAGTTCTTAGTAGTGATATCCTACATTGATATAACCATAATCAGTTTGTTTATTAACGTTGTTCTCTGTAGTTGATATATAAGCAGCTTCCAGAAATGTTCTTTTTTGATAGTTAGGTTCAAGATTAAGGATGCTAACATCATCGAGATCAAAATGGTGTAAACCCCATAGACATATGTTCAGCCAAACCCGTTTTCTTCGAACCAGTTCTAATGTCATATTGGTGTTGCTTAATTCTGGTTAGTAGTAGGTTATTATTATCTAAGGTAGGTAATTTGTCCTTTGTCTTGAAAATAACAATCTACCAAGTGAAAACCGATTACAAAAAACTAAAAACACTTTACTGTTCCTGCAATACACTATAAATCCTCTTGGACAACCAAGGATGGTATGTGATTTTACAAAATTTGTTTGGAATAGTTTCATCTAACTGAGGAGCAATAGCAGTGATGCGACGTATATTGTCTGTGAACAATGCACAATCAATCAATCTATATAGTAGGGAAACCATTCTTCAAAATTGTGATTTAAACTCAAGAAGTCTAGTTACAACAATGTTTGGAGGAACGCAGTTAATTATTCTATTTTTTAATGCAAATACAACACTCATTTTTTTCTTAAATAGGTGGGCAGAGTTGAAATTAAGAAGCCTATCTGTGGAAGAAGGGTTTCGGTAAACATCAGTACTTAAACTACCATCAATGTGTTTCTCTATTAATAAATCAAGATAGGGAATTTTATTGTTGGATTCTAACTCGTATGTAAATTTAAGTAACGTATCATAAGAATTAAAAATTGATAAACAGTTATCAAGCTCATGGGATGGTACTGCAGTTAAAATGTCGTCCACATATAACAACAAAAAGGGGAGATCAAATTTTAATATACCGAAAAAGTTAAAAAGTAGATAATTCATCACAAAGTTAGAAAAAATGGGGCTACAAGAGTCACCCATAGCTGAACCCACCAATTGGGAATAAAATTGACCTTGAAAACTAAAATAGCTGTTATCAAAATAGTGGAAACCATCTCCATGAACATAACGGATGGTATGGTAGTAAATTGAGAGATTATGTCCCAGGTGTTAATAAGTGATGAAATGACCGACTCCTTTGAGATATTAGTGAATAGTGACACAGCATCAAAAGAGACCAACACGTAATCTTCTGGTAAGTTGGTTTGTAAGATCTTCTCTTTAGCCTCCATCGTATTTTTTACTTAAAAGGAAAAAATGGAATAGCGTTCTTCAGTATGTTGTTAATAAATTTTGCTAAATTGATGGAAGGGGAATCCACACAACTAATGAAATGACAGATCTCAAAGGGACACCAACCTTGTGAACTTTAGGTAAGCCATAAGCTCTTGGAAATAAGGAGTTGTATTTGGTTAATGATTTTCTGGTAGTAACATCTATGTATCCATTATCATGTAATTTCTTAATAATTTTATTAAATTTGCCTTGAATGGAGGTAGTTGGGTTACCAGGTAGTTTTTTGTACGTAGTTGTATTATTATGAGTTATTTATAAATAACTCATTCATTTTTTCAATATATTCATCTTTAATCACAGTTGAATTGCCTTTGTCAGCTTTTATAACTAAAAGATTGGGGTTGTTATTTAGAAACTTTCTAGCGGTGCAAACTTGTTTAGCAAATAGATCTATAGTATTAGATCTATTGCAAAAATTATGGGTTATATTAATGAGTTTGCCTCTAAGTAACTCTCTTTCACTATCAGGGATTAGTTATACAAGTTAAAGCATATTCAATTTCAGAAAGATAGTTAAACATAGGAAACTTAAGTGATGGTAAAATTGAGAATTTTGGGCACAGGGATACCGTCTTCATCACAACTTCAAGTATTTGGGTATTAGTACAATTCAAAACCCAATTAATATCACCTAACACTTCTGACTGTCGCTGATTGTAACATAAGGTTCGAAATTTATCACATTGTTGGCCCCTAACAATGTTAAATAAACCTTCGGAGTGACATCGTTGTATATTTACAAATTTGTTTACAACATCATGTGGTAATACGGATTTGGCCATCAAGATCTTAGATTTAAGGTCATTATCAAGAGAATTGATAATAGAAATCACAATTTTGATATGAATATTAAGGGTTGGGTACATTTCGCCGAGAACGATTCGCCGATAACACTTCGCCGGGAACGATTCGCCGAGACACGATTCGCCGAGAACGATTCGCCGAGAACAATTCGCCGAGAACGATTCGCCGAGAACAATTCGCCGAGGCACGATTCGCCGAGACACGATTCTCCGTGACACAATTCGCAGGTGCTTCTAGCGCCATTAAAGATGCATATTAATATTTAATGCTTATAAATATTAAAATTTATAAATATTTTCTGGTTCTACCTTGTCATTGTTAATAAATAACAATGATTTTAAAGTGACATTAAATATAATTTCTTATATGTTGTTCTTTACATACTAGTTAAAATTCTAATATTTTAGCACTTAGGCCGGTTTCATAATAAAAGCGTTAATGTCCACTTATCTAAAAGTTCCTAATTAACCAATAGAAAACGTGTGTTAACTCTAACAAGCCAATATAAATCCACCTTTACTTTTAACGGCTCTTTAAAAGTTTTATGAAATATATTAGGCGGTTAAAAGACTGAATTTTGTAATTAAATTTCAATTTTTAATTGGAGCTAATGCGCAGTAACGAAAACTCATACATGCGGGTTTATGTTGGTGAGATTGGGTGTCAAGCGTTCTCCCTCCACATGTATCTACGACCAATCTAATCTGAATACACACCATTTCGCCGCCCACCCATTTCGCCGCAGTCAAAACCTACTACTAACCTAAGCTCGACCTTGGATTATTAACGGTCCCCTCGTTAAAAAGAAATCGATTCCTACCACTAACCTAAGCTCGACCGGTGGATCTCTCTTTTAACGGTCCTCTCATTAAAAAAAATCGTTTCCTACCACTAACCTAAGTTCGACCGGTGGATTTCTCTTTTCACGGTCTCTTCATTAAAAAAAAATCGTTTCCTAACACTAACCTAAGTTCGGCAGGTGGATATCTCTTTTCACGGTCCCCTCATTAACAAAAAATGAATATTTGGACTTGATGGATATTTGAATTAATAACTATAACTAAACTGTAAATTTATTTATTCACAACCAGTTAGTAATCGACACATTTCTGACTTTTAAAAAGTTGGAAAGCAGTTTATTATTTACTTTCACTTGCCAACCAATCAGAAAGCTATTTTGTTTTACTTTCAAACCTTAAATTTCAATTGCAATGTCGCAGTGTGGCAAGAAAAGGAACTAACAAAAATTTTATTTTTAAATAAATAAAATAAAATTTGATGAGATTTAATTATTTACAAATTGATTGTGAATAAAATTGTATACATACCTCGGTGTCAAGCTTCATTCCAGCGTCGCGCTTACAGTTGACTTCGGCGCTTCGCACCTCAGTCAACTAACTTAGCGCTCCGCTGTAATGAAGCATTTTCCACCTTGGTACGTAATATACTATTTTATTATTTTAAATAAAATTTTAAATAATCTACATGTGTAACTAATCTATCTACCATGAAGTTAATTATAAAACTACTATTTGATTTTAAAAGAAAAAATTTTTTATTTTAAAAATGTAATATATTATAAAATTACTCTCGGCGAATCGTTCTCGGCGAATCGTTCCCGGCGAATCGTTCCCGGCGAATCGTTCCCGGCGAATCGTGCCTGTCGGCGAATCGTTCTCGGCGAATTGTTCTCGGCGAATCGTTCTCGGCGAATCGTTCTCGGCGAATCGTTCTCGGCGAATCGTTCCCGGCGAAGTGTATCTCGGCGAATCGTTCTCGGCGAAATGTACCTTTCCGAATATTAAGTATGGTTCTCTTGAATTGGTTAAGAAATCTATCAGATCTGCGTAGTATATCTCTATCAGGGATTAATTCTAGGGAAATACATTTAACCTTATTTTGAATAAAATCTGGGAAAATGCCTGTTCTGCGACATCGTAATAAAAATACTCTTCTGTTTTTAGATTTAACAATTTTCTTGATGTTAAGTTTGAGCAATATCACCGTTTGTGAACCATAAGTCCTCTCCACTTCTTTATTGCGATCCCGTGAATTTTACTTAATTACAATTGCATTGGATGAGATTTCTTTTTACTATATTTTCGATTTAATTAATAAAAAAATTAGTTAGTTTTGCATGGAAAAGTCAGATTTAATTGGTAATGCAAGCGGTTAAACGTTAAACCTCTTAAGTATGGAAACTTATAATATCTTTTTGAATTAATATTTTCATCATCAACTATGGTATCTTTAGGTTGTATAATGATCTTTTAGATATTTCATAATCTTTGTTGCCGCTGTTATGAACCATTTTGGATAACCATTTTCAATTAATAATTTTTCGAGTCGTTTATTATTTTCCGTGGCAAAAGAATGATGGCTGATGTTTTCTATTCTTGACATAATCCCATAACCATAGCTCTTTTTTGGTTAACATGGTGGTACGAATGGTAACCAACTAAGGTACGAGAGGAATAAGGTTTATGTACCAATTAGTTAATATTATGTTGGTATTTTTTCTAATAACTTTTAAGTCTAAAAAAGGGATCTTTGTTCACCTCATTTTCCATTGTAAATTTTAAATTGGTATGGTAGTTATTAAATTTATCTAAAACATAAATCTCTCGACCTTCGGGAACTGCCATAATGATGTCATCCACATAATCTAGTAATTATTAGTAGTCCGCTACCTGAAAAATATAAAAATAAATTAATTATCAAAAATGATAACGACAACAATTTTAAAGAACACAAAAAATCAGCAGATAATACATCCGTATGGTAAATTCAACTACAAGTTCCAGTTCTTGTGGGCACCTAAGGTATCTAAGATTTTTGATTATTTTGCCCTTAATAATAACAACTCTTTGTCTGCAGTGTTCTCGCCAATGACAGCCATAGGTTATATTATTTGCCATTCAATATATTTTGCACCTCTATGTATTTGAGAAAGGTGTTAATATAGCTCAAGGTATTAATACAATTAGGAACAAGATATACCAAAATCTCCGAATACAATTAGGAACATGGTTATTGTTGACAGCAAAGAAATTTGAAGTTCTTGGGCAAGTAATTTAGCAAAACTGAATGGCAAAAGATTTAGCCTCACATTGGACGAATGGACAAGTGGGGGTAACAAATGTTATTAAAATATTATGCCGAAAATATGTTTTGGAATATAGGATTGGCCCACGACCTATCCACTTCCATCCACCCATAGATAAAATCGGAAAGAGCATTTTCTGAGGCAGGAAATTTAAGATACGTTCGCGACTAAATAATGAAACAATTGATGCTTCTGTTTTTTGCGACCGTATTTTAAAAATATGAAATAAAAAAATGTTTATTTTGATTTGTATTCAATAGTGAATATCGGTTTGCAATTTTGGTCCGGTATTGCAATCACACTAATTTATTATTCTTAGGTGTTGGACCAAAAATAAACAAAAAATATAATCATGTCTAAAATAATTTAAAATATTTCAGAAAGTTATGGTAGGATACTATGGATTATTTGTTGAGTATTGCCCATAATTTTGAATTTAAAATAAAAGAATGACGATAACTCGCATTGTGTACCTACTTTAAATGTATGTTGAAAGATATATTTCGGGTATTTGAAGTTCAAAATGCAAAGGATTTTGGAATATTTCAAATTAAAATATAAGATACAAGTTTATTTTGTTATTTTGCTCACCCCGTCACCGCTGTATAAATAAAGTAAAAACAATGTAGTGATTATTGTCTGACGGAAGGAATTTTTGTTTTTTTTTCAAACATAAAGCAATTACAGTATTTCAAACATTAGAATGCAATTTAAAAAGAAAAAATTTGTGTATAATAATTTATAAAAAAATTTCCCAATCAAAAAATTAAAAAAACCTCGCATCAGAGATTAGAGAAAATAATTATCAGAATTTAAAAAAAATTTTTAAAAATATTGGAAATTAACCGAGTTATCGTGTCGACCTTGTTTAAAAACGTAGTATCGAGAATAACGCGTTTCAAATGTCCGGTTACATTTATTCTTTGTAACGGAGTGGCATTTTCTTAAATTTTAATTAAAAATTCTGAAACATTTATTTAATCATGATGATATTATCTTGATAAATATCGTTATTATGAGTATCGTGACATCCACATCTTTGCTATGTTTGTACCTTTACTACTATGTTGTATTACTATTTCTTAAAATAATGTTGTCATGAAAGTCTCTCAATAAATTAATTGTTTGGATTTGCGGCTTGAGATCGGCAGTGGAATAGCGAAGACAAACTGTTCTGTACATATAGTATTTCGCTATTTTGTCTTGGTACTGTTGCATCCAGTAGAGTAAATGTTTGAAATTTATACTCGACGAATAAGTGTTCAGATAGGCGATTACTTACCATAATAATCACAAAGTACTCTAGAACCTGGGCGTACGAACATTGATTTTGGAAATAAATTTAATTTGACTAATTTAATGTAAAATTATGTAAAATATGAGTAACAGCACGCAACTTGATTTTATGAAATGATAACCTAAAAACCTATGCGCAGTCTACTAATTACATTCAATAATATGGTTCATTTCTAAGTTTATACTAAGCGAGTTACCACCGAGATTACCAAAAATTTAAATTATATTTATTTTATCTTATTTACGTTATTTTTATTTAACGTAATTTTCTAAAGTCAAACAATAATATTTTTTCTTCTATTAGTATTAGGGCCGATTTCATAATACTTTTAACGAACCGTTATAAATAAAAGTGAATTTCTATTGGCTTGTTAGAGTGAACGGACGTTTGCTATTGGTTAACAAGGATCTTTTAGTTCATTAGTCCATTGACGTTTTGATTATGAAATCGGCCCTTATTATGTTACTTTATATTTTAACTAGGGGGGCTTCGCCCCCCTGGCCGCTGACGCGGCCCAACCCCCCAGGGCCGCTTCGCGGCCCTAATAACTTCAAGTTATAAAACTTCTTTCTATACAACATTTTTTATGTCGCCTTCACTTTGAATTTGTATTCCATCCTTCGCTCGACATCTTGATAATGCTACATATAACTGTCCATGACTAAACAAAGGCCTATCGATGTATATACTAACTTTGTTAAAGCTATGCCCTTGAGATTTATTTATCGTTATTCATATTTAGCTTTGCTTTGCTTTGCTGTTTTTTACTCCACTCACACTTACTCTACTTAATATAAAGGTCCTTGCACTTGAAACGTTAAAACGATGAGACGTTTATCCGATGAGACGTTTATCTGATGAGACGTTTATCCGATGAAGCGGCCCTAATAACTTCAAGTTATAAAACTTCTTTCTATACAACATATTTTATGTCGCCTTCTTTTTGAATTTGTATTCCATCCTTCGCTCGACATCTTGATAATGCTACATATAACTGGCCATGACTAAACAAAGGCCTATCGATGTATATACTAACTTTGTTAAAGCTATGCCCTTGAGATTTATTTATCGTTATTTATATTTAGCTTTGCTTTGCTGTTTTTTACTCCACTTACACTTACTCTACTTACTATAAAGGCCCTTGCACTTGACACGTTAAAACAATGAGACGTTTATCTGATGACACGTTTATTCTATGAGACGTTTATTCGATGAGACGTTTATCCGATGAAACGTTTATCCGATGAAACGTTTATCCGATGAAACGTTTATTCGATGAGACGTTTATCCGATGAGACGTTTATTCGATGAGACGTTTATTCGATGAGACGTTTATTCGATGAAACGTTTATCCGATGAAACGTTTATCCGATGAAACGTTTATCCGATGAGACGTTTATCCGATGAGACGGTTATTCGATGAGACGTTTATTCGATGAGACGTTTATTCGATGAGACGTAAAATTACTGCTTAGATTTATTTAAAGCATTGGCAAAATTATTCATTGATATGAATAAATGAGAGCTTCGAGACAGCTGAACTTAGCTTCTCGGCAGATTCTTGTGCCTCCGCTAGTGCATCTTCTTCTGCTTAGACTTTCTCGATAGAATCGAGCCTTCTTCCGAACCCTAGATTTCCATTACGCTAGGAACTAAAAACGAAAATTTATAATAACAAAAATACAGGGCCTACTTAGTACTAGCTATGTTACCGCAAATAAACTTCAAAATTTAAAATATAACTATATATAAATTGAACTTTTATTTGCACCTCCCGATTCTTTATTTAATTTATCGGATAACTCTTCCCACTTCTCCTCTATTTCATTTGGGTATGCTGGATGGCACTTCCCCGTTAAAAAAATTTTGTTATCTTGTAAATATTTAACAATGACTTCCATTTGACCCGGGGTAGTTTTCCTTCCTCGTCGTTTAGCTTCGGCCATTATTCTACAAAAACAACACAAACTGTTACTTAATCTTTGATTTAGCTTTGATTTAGCACAACAAAAACTTTTTTAATCACAACAAATTAATCAGCTGTTTGAAATAGTCGGTTGTCAAACGATATAAAGCGCTATACATGTGAACTAATACGGTACATTTTGAACTAATCATAACCATGATTTGTTACGTATAACTTATAACCATGATGTTTAAATTAGGTTAAATAGAATCGCAATATTTTGGAACCTTGTTGAGAACATGATTATAATTTAGGATAACCAACTTGTCGTAACCATATTGTTGTACAACCATGTTCAAATCAGAATCGCACCGATGATGAACTAATTGCCAAATGAATCAAGCATTATAAACATGAGAGACAAGGTCGGCAACTTTTACTTTATCCACTTCCCAGCAGCCACTGATCTACAAGAACCGTGTCTTGATCTAGCTTGAAGATCTAACAATCCGAGCCACAGGCCCGGTCCTCATCAAATGCCAAAATTATACGCCGAAAACAACCCGAGTACAGTGTCACCCCTGTAAATATTTGGACAAAGGTCGTTCAACTACAATCTAGCCCCAAGATGTATAAAATGCCTCCAACCGCACCTCACTACCACTTGTCCAAGGAAAACCAAGGTAAAAAATGTACGCGCCCTGCACCATAACCATCCCGCCAACTATAAAGACTGCCCTGCATACGTCGAATTCGTCAAAAAGGTAAGTGCGAAAACCACGCGCCATTAAATAAAAATATAGATCACACACTACAAAGCTTTCCAACACCATCCCAACAAAACCAAAATTTTACACCCATCACAGATCACAACACAAAATTTAGCTCATAAAGCTCAAACCTAACCACATGCAAATACAAACACTTTTCGGAGAACTCAAAGAGATTAATGAAACATTTAATATGAAACAGACATATTTAAGAAAATATCAATCTTAGCGGAAATCACCGCCAAGTACAATTAGTAGTACTAATCAACCCCCGGAACTTATAGGTTCCACAATAAATAACACATATTCATACACACAAAACAACTAATAAAAAAAAAGTTTCATCCAAAACAATAAAATTAAGTCATTGGTATGATAATACGCATTGTATTGCCATTTCTCCCCGCCCCCCTTAGTAGAGGAAGATACGGCTGTAATTTTGTACGTTGGCTTCATACAGGTGAAAACAGCAATTTTTTTAATGCTTTTTAGGAAAAGAAAAAAAAGCAAGTTAGGACTATGTTGATAATATAGTTATTGTAGACATCGGTACTTTTTGTAAAACCTTAAAACAATAGAAGTGCAAAACGTTATATTTTTACAAGTCCAGAGAATTGTGAAAAGAAAAGTCCAGAGAATTGTGAAAAGAAAAGTCCAAGAACACTAGCTTTGGTCTCTCGCGCAGGATTTGAACAGATGATACGTGCTTATTTTTTCTAGACATAAAAAGAAAATTGTTGATTCTAATTAAATACAGTTAATAATTATTTCGAGCGAGTACATTCATATATTTATTCTAATTTTTGTTATTATTTAAAATGAGGAACCATGCACACCTAGAAACATTACATTTTAGCTGCGGAAATCGAAACTGTTTTAAGAAAGCATAAAAACATTCTGTGTTACAGCTTCCCGGTGATTACATTGTATTGTTTGTATTAAATTATATGCTATAAATACGACATATGTATTTACGATAAAGATTATGAGCCCTTTATTATGTGTTTAGAATAATCTCAAAAAAGAATAACGTCAATGATGGAGCGATATTTACGCGTGCGCGGCGCACCTGGCGTTCCCCATAAGTTCGATTTCATCTCGCATATACGGTACCTGACGCCTAATCATAAATTCGCAAGCGATTTATTATGTATGTTTATTACTTGTTTAAAAAATTACTTATTTAACTACAATGAATATTTAGGTGAGCATTACATTAAGTTACCAAATTAATCTATTAATAAGACCACTGATATTATTATTTTGCTTTAGTACAATTTGTAACTTTAATTTAAAGATTTAAAACCAAATCCATACTTAATCAAATTAAATTCAAATATTGCTTAGGTAAATAAAGAAAATTTAAACTTTGCATTGATTTATTTTAATTTGTGAATTTATGAATTTTTAAAATTCGTAGAAATGAATATTTCTTATCCTTTAATATATCAAAATATCTTGCTATTCTAGCGGTTGTCGTCCTTTTTTTGCTACTATTTTCGCTTTTCTCTTAATTGATTATATCAATTAAATAGTTTTTGACGCTATCATTAATTTTGGTTACTTTGTACTTTACTTTCAGTAAAGCACTTTACTATCTGTAAAGGGTTAATTTTAATTTTATCATTTTTGACTTGATCATGCCAGATACTTTAATATAATTATCTTTACAGTAACTTAGAAGAATCACAATGAGCTTCTTTAGTTCTATCCAAGAATATGTTAGTAACAGCGTTGCAGGATTGTCATTAAGTCCTAAAAGGTAAAATATGTTTCTACCTTTATTTTGCTGTCCATTAATCATAAAAGCATGTGTGTATAGACACTTAAGAGCAGAAATAAAAATATAAACAGAATAAATGGAGTCTAATACAATCACTGAAGAGTTCAAATTAATACAAACGGATATTATACGGCATTTATATAACTATCGATATTGCTTTTTGCAAATCTATATCGCTATATTTGTATTCTAGTTAAAAGTCAATTGTATGTCGGTAACAATTTAAAATTGAATGCAAAAGCAGCATAGGAACTATTCGCCTGGTTGGGCACCGATCTAAACTTGAAATCTACAATTCAGTTAAAATAAATTATGTGTAGTACATAATATTACTAATTTTTTTAAATATTGATTCATGTATGCTTATATCGCTCTGAATTTTCTTAAGTAATACAAATTGGAAAGAAAGTTAACATTTTCAAATTCCTATAGTTTTTAACTTATAAATAATTATATACGTTAAATAATTTTATAACATTTTTGGGTAGTGTGGTTAAGAGACCCGAGTGTCTTCTAAAAATACTCAAATTTTCATGTAAAGGGCAGCCAATCCTGCACTCTTACATTTATTAGGTATTGCGTGCAATTGTATTATATCAGCAGATAATCAGATCAGAACTATATAATTTACTGATATGCATCATCACTAGAACACACTAAAAGGTACAAATAATATAATATCAAAAATGAACTTTATTTTATTAAAAAAAAATTAATGCAAACATACCCATGGTAAACTATCGGAAGCGAAGACCCAAAGGCGATGTAGCGATCAGAGATGACCTAACTGGCCAAAGCATAATATTTAAAAAAAGCTTTTGTTTAAAAGTACAAATTGGAATTTTAAATTGTCATTATTATTTACATGTTTAAATTATTTTTTGTTGAATTGTCAGACAATTATTATTTACTTCAATCCTCTGACATTTTTTTAAATATTTTTATATTTAAAACATTTTTAATCATTTATATTCATATCTTTATTAATTAGCATTGACGTATTATATTTCTCTTCACGATTATATATATGTTCATTTAAACAAAAATTCCTTTCATGTATTATTAATTTGGTGTAAGACCACAAAAATAATTTTTTATTTATATTCGTCACTTCTAGTCCCGACGATGGCATTACAGTTAAATAGCCGAAACGTAGACTATTGTTTGATTGTATTTCAATCTCCCGAGCTTTTTGCATATTATATTACACATTGCATTGGATGAGATTTTATTTTTAAACAAATTAATATTATTAATTGGCTGAAAACTTATTAAATGTTCTCCAATTTAAATTTATAAATATTTCATGTGTATATTAATACCCATAATATAAATCACAATCTGTGGACGGATCATTATTATGATCAAACACGGATCATATTTAACACACGGATAGTATTTAACAATAAAGCAATAACATAATGGTCGCGTTCAAGCATTACGGAGCCGTAGCATTCGGAGCAGAAAGTCGGGTCAGCATCAGTGCCCTCTAACCGATTTTTGTTGAAACAAATAATGTTGGAAAATATAAACTTAAATTTAAAAATTATTGAAAGTCTAAAAATGAATATGCAAGCAATACGTTTTGTAGTAGAGATGTTTATGGAAGACGAAGACGACTGCGACGAACAAAATGAAAAAATCACCTCAGTAATATAATTATTCTAACATAAAAGAGCGGATAAAATAATTCAAATAAGTAGGTTTTAAAATTAAACGCAAGCGCACGAAACGCACCAATCTGTTTCAACAAAAATCCGTTATATGGCACTGATGCTGACCCGACTTTCTGCTCCGAATGGAGCATTCGTAATGCTCCGTAATGCTCGAACACGACCAAAGAAATAGATCGATTTTGATCTTTTCTAAAAGTATAATTAAATGATAATGATCCATGAAAAGAATTTTTCATATTACCTGTCATGAAACTACGAGTTTCATTGCATGTTGAGACAGTCGAAACACGACAATTGCAGATCAATGCGACTGTTGGTCAGAAACTAAATTGGTTTCTGCCCTAGGAAAGAAAGCGTCAAGTTTCTGCCCGCTTACTAAGTTTTTGATTTCATTTTAAACCTGTCAGAATTGAATTTATTAATTGTAAACAATTAATGTGACAGCTGACAATTCTTATATTTTATGAAAACTCTCAGATTCATTACAGGTAATATGAAAAATAGTATGTTTGGACACGGGATGAAACACGATTTCAGACTCGGGGTGATGCCAGCCCTCGCTTTCGCTCGGGAAGGCAATCCACCCTCGTCTGAAATCATCTGGTTTCATCCCTTGCTAAACAATATACTATTTAATTCAGGTGGCCGTTTAGCGAGTGGGCGTATCAATGTTAATTATATGAGACAGATCGCTAATTTGTATTTACTAGAAGTGCTTCAACTTTCACTTTTAGGGAATTATTTTGTTATAATTTTAAAGATAAAACTTAGCTCTTGGACGTGATCTAATTTTTATTAAAATCGGATAATTAGAAATATTGAAAATGTTGCTGCAATAATTTTGTTTGTAGTAATATTTAGTATTTTAAGTTAGTATTAACATTTTAATATTTATACATTTTAGGTTTTCTTTAACAAGACAAGATAGCGAAACATCTACGGCCGTTCCAAGTCTCCGTAGTGCATCTACCGATAGCAACACTCCTGGATTTCCGAAAGTTGTTCCAGCACCTGGAACAAGTGCATTAGTTCAAAATAGACGCAGGACATTAGAATGCCTAAATCCACCTCCGATGGCTCGTCGATCTGGTTCGTTCAGACAACCTAAATCTGTAAAAGCTTCTACAGAGCAGCAATTGGGTAACTTTTGTTGTAGACGTGTTTCATGGCCTGAGATAGATCATCAAGTTGACTCTGGGTAAATTCATTTCTATTAATAACTCTTGTGTTGTTTTTATTGTTGAATGTTTCTTCTTGTTGAGAACAAAGAATCTTAATTATTTTACACAGTAGGATCTCAATCCTACGGATCTCTGGTGCTGTATTAATATTGGCAAATTGGCCAATGCCAATCAAAATATTTTTTAAGGAAATCTTGTTAAAAAATATTTTTGATTAAAAAAGTATGATTCTGAAGTTGAACAGAACTTGTAATATGAATGAATTTATAGACGTTAAAAAGTAGTAGTTTTACAGTGGGGTTCAATCTTAATGGTTTATAGGTGGAAATCAAAGTTTGATCGTCCTATATCTTTAGTGTGCTATTTGTAGAGTATACTAAGAACCGACATTTCTTCGGAGCAATTTAGAAGCTACCTACATGTAAAGTTAGAGTAAAATAAGATATAATGCAAAGTGTAGCTGAACAGGAAAGAGTCTTGGTTCACGTAGCCTTATTTAAAGAGTAATATTTTAAGTAAACATGTTTTATTATTAATAAATTACGAATTAAGGAATAATTATAATGTTATATTTCAGCTTTCTGTCTTGCATTAAGACCTTCTTCAGAAATTACAAATAATTCGTAATTTATTAATAATAAAACATATTTATTTTCACGAATTAATAATAAACCAATTTTAAATATTTTAAGTAAACACTTTAATATTAATTTCGTTTATTGAATTCTAATTTTGTATGGGTTTTTCTATGAAATTTTAAAATTTAATTAGCGCTTGCACTGATAAACTTTCCAAATGCAAAAAGGGAATTATTTCAAAACAGGCTAAAGGTAAATCTTTAGAATGACTGAGAAGTCGTTCGATATAATTAATTTATAGCTGAACCTCATTTACACTTTTTTTTGTTTTGATTTTTATTAGAAAATCCAAAATCAAACTATTTCTAAAGGAGTTTGCGCTCTTATTTTGATCTAATAATTATTAGAATTCCGAAATTCTGTACATCCACTTCAAATACATATAAACACCTGTTACTTCTTTAGATACGGTTATCAATTCTACATTGATATTGTTACAAGTACTGCCATTAAGCATTATACAAAAATAGTTAAATGAAAAAGTTATTTATTTAAAAGCACATAACACATGCAAATAGTAATTAGCTAATAGAATTTCGCTTAGTTTAAATGTTGGTCTAATACATTTTGGTGGGCAGGTTAATGCAGAAGCGATAGTAAACGCCGCAAAATACAGGGAAGCAACAATAATCATTGCATGAAATATTTATGCGTAGACAAATATCAAAAAGTACAAAAATAAAGGTTTACATGACATTAATAAAACAATTACCTCATAAGTTCAGAAGTTGGTTTTTCAGTTGTTTTCCAACAAACAAATACGAAAACGCATCAAGGTACCACACAACATCCTTCAAGATAGAAGGAAGGAAATATATCTAATTATTGTAAAACCTCTTGGAAGGTTATTTAGATGAAACCCGGGGATATGTTTCGACGAGGGGCCCCAAACCTTGTATTAAAATTAAAATGTAAGACCCAACGGCGCTTTGCGTCGAAAGGTTAAACAAATTTGTATTATTATTAATTAATAAAAGATTTTAAAACTAAATTAACCTCATAAGTAGCAGAAGTTTTTTACTTAAAAGAAGAGATGAGGAGGAACTGAGAAAGTTTGAAAGATAGGTGTTGAGAGCGATAGATACAAGTGAATAAATGGGCATTTCCCAGTAAAAAATTTAATTATAAAGTTTATAATTATTAATAGTTATTAGTTTATATAAGTTAATTTATATAAGTTCTAAATTACATAAGTTAAGTGAATTACTCTTTTACACATTATATTTCAATTTTGGTCAAATTTGTTTCTCAAGTTTTAATCTCATAAGGGTGAACTGACCAGTGAATGAACACCACCCAGTAAATGAACATGAATTAAAGCCAAAGCTGAATTAAAGCCAATTCCATCATTATGGAATTGGCTTTAATTCAGCCTTGCACGCCATAATTGCGTACAGCCTGCACAATAGCTTGACAGATTAAAAAGCAAACCAGAATTGCCACAGTCGTTTCGATGAACTCAAAATTTATAGTTAGATTTTGTTGTCGATTTATAGTTAAAAAAACATTGATTATTATCATAGTATCTGCGTATCATGCTTAATTCTGTGAGTACAAAATTTTTTATTTAATACAAATCATCATGGAAGATCAAAAACTACAGAATGGCTGTATGTCAAAACAGGAAAATACAAAAGAGATTCTCCTGAAATTCAAACTCATAAGACAAAAGAGCATCACGGATTATATTTTAATAGCTACTAGAAACCGTTTTCAACTGATAGTGAATTTGGAGGATGTAAGAACTGAAGGAGCGCAATAAAATTTACAATTATTAGAAAATCATACGTCATATTTTGGAGTTGTGGATCAAGGGTTTTCATTCTTCAGCAAATTTAAGCAATATACGTGATGAATAATTGCATAATAATTAATGAATAATTGCCTTGCAGCTAACGCAGTTGGATGCGAACGCGGGGTACCGGGTTCAAACCCGGGGAGAGTCAAACTTTCTTATGACCAAGTCTCCGTGCTTCGGAGGGCACGTTAAGCTGGCGGTCCCCCTGAGTTGACGAATTGCCACCGTTAACAGAAAAACAGGGCCACGGCACATCTGAATGCTAGGCTAGCAGGTTGCTAACGGATGTAAAACAACTGTAGTTCAAAATCGATCTGCGGAGTACTCACCAACCCGATTGGCCAACGTGGTGAGTTATGGCCAGATCATCCAAAATATCGAGAGGTTTATGTCCAGCAGTGGGCGGAAAAAAGGCTGATGAAGAAGAAGAACGTGATGAAATTAAAACGGATGGTCATGAAAGAGCAAATATTGAGAAAATGCCACAGAAGCTACTGGGAATCGACTCCTACGCAAACATAAAGAAGAACATTGTCCAGTAGAAGAAAAAAAAGTAATCGCAAAGAAGGAAAACTGAAAAATATGGTAAACAGCAGGCAACCAAGTAACAAGATAAAATTGACCAGTCAAAGCAGAACTGGAGAACCCTATCTGATCTAAAGAACAAAGTTGTTCAAAATATTTAGATAATTTATCCGCTGAAGAATCAACTGACGTTTCTTTATGGAAAGCAACTAAAAGACTAAACCAATCTGCTTTGCATATACCTCAACATAGAAAACTAGATAGAACTTGGGGCGAGGAGAGTGATCAGGAAAAGTAGATACCTTTTCAGAGCATTTTGCAAAAGTAATTCAACCCTTTTCTTCTGAAATCCACGAAGACGATGAAAAGAAGAAGAGGGAGGTTTAGAAAGCTCCCTTTAACTACAAGTAACATAGTAAATCATTCAAGATTAAAAAAGTGAAACAAACCATTAAAACCAACTTAAATCCAAAAAAAGCTCCGGGTCTTATCACCGGGTGGTAAGCTACCTTATCACCGGTGGAGTATTATAAGAGTTACCGCATAGGGATATGAAATATATTCATTACCATTATGTTTAACGCAATGGCCAATGCAATGGAAGGCTGCACAGATTACTGTAATAATCACTAGTCAACAAATTTAAACTTTTTTTTTATAACATTAGTAAATTTAACTATTTTTATATAAACAATGCCTATTTTTCACGAAAATGTCGTTAAAAAGTTCGTAGCACCCTCAGATTTTTTGTTATTCGACTTGCATGAATTTACAAAAATCGTTGTTAGCTATACATGGAGATCATTAGAATAATATATAATTACAACTGCATTAATGAAAATTAATTTTTATTCTGCAAAAAACATACTCTGAAAGGTTGACAAAATAGAAAATATAGAAAAAAACAAGATAAAAAATTATTTTTTTCTTTTATGAATGCTATCATCTTCCCTCTGCAGGAACCAGCAAAAGTTTCCCATCATTGCTGAATCCCACCTTCCTTGGTATCGATTTTCCATTATACTAATCTTGGTGAAACCTTTCTCCTTGCTCGTCACTTACTGCACCCAAATTTTCAGGGAAGAAATTTAGATGGGAATGTAGAAAATGAACTTTAAGCGACATACGGCATCCTAACTCCTTATAGTTATGTAACAGTTCTTCTATCATATTTTCGTAGTGCACATGTTTTTTGTTGCCTAAAAACTGATCAACAACTATTTTGAAAGATGGCACATAACAAAAATTGTCCGGCAAATTAACACAGCTACGATAACATCTCATCATTGTAATATATAAAATGAATTCTTTACACTGCTCTTTTCACTATTTGTATTAAGATTAAACTACCACTGATGAGAACACAAGGTCACAACTAAAACATAGAAATTATAAAAAATACTCGCCTACCTTAAGAGCGCGCTGCAAATTTTGATGCAAAAACATGTTTCGACAGATGGCGTGCCCTAAAATATTAATCTTTTATAGTTATCTTTGCACCAAAACAGAATTCTAATAATTTATAAAAGTCATATGAATAAACGATAACTAAGCTAGGCAATAAGGAAGTTTGAGCTTTCAAAGATAAATATTTTTAAATATATTCAATATTTTCACATGTGCATGTCTTTTTGGAATATACTTGTAAATATTCAACATTGGAAGCTCAAACTTCCTTATTGCCTAGTTTAGTTATCGTTTATTCATATGACTTTTATAAATTATTAGAATTTTGTTTTGGTGAAAAAATAACTATAAAAGATTAATATTTTAGGGTACGCCATCTCTTGAAACATGTTTTTGCTTCAAAATTTGCAGCGCGCTCTTAAACCTTAAAACTACCCCTTCTCTTTCAGGCATGAGCGCCAATATATTCAAATAATTACGTATAATTTGTTTCTTGAATAACTAAAAATTGTGACGTGATAGAAATTTTTTGTTTTCATATTTGGAATCAGGGCACCAAAATAAACTAAAAAACATTGTTTTCGTATATTCAGTTTTAGAAGACAACACACCACTATAGGAATCATCGGGTGGTGATATTATTATGAAAGATCTTGAAGTAAGAGATATTGGTCTGCAGATTTATCGACATATCCCAGGCGATTTTTTTTAATTTATACCGGGTGACCGGCCGCCGATGTGAACATAGGAAAATAACATAGGAAATAGATTTTTTTAAATTCCTACTTCCAATGGGAAGCTATAATGATAACGGATTAGAATGAAAAGAGTATCAATTTAAAGAGATTTATTTTCCGCGTCTAAAGACACCCAATCACTTGATGGTTTGTGATCATTGTTAAAAACTCAAAATAAAATGACAAAATAGCACTTTTAAATAGATATTAGATGCCTTGTTAAATTCATTGCAATTGTTTTTGATTGAAAACTAATTTTAAACGTAAGTTTTGACAGTTCAACCATCCAAAGCAGGTCTGATTTTTAGAAAATCGCATATTTTAATTCTACATTTTTAACATTATTAAATAACAAAACAAAACAACAAGTGTTGGGTGTCTTTAGACGCGGAAAACTCTTTAAATTGATATCTTTTTCATTCTTATCCGTTCTGATGGGAAGCAGGAATTAAAGGAAAATTAATTTCATATGTCAATTTCCTATGTTCACATCGCCATCGGCGGCCGGTCACCCGGTATAATTTATACTATATTATTATTAAAATATATAGTATGTTATAATATTACATACAGTCGGTTTTGCTTTTTGACAGAAGCGTTGTGACCCCCCAAATGTTGGTCGGGTTTTGGACTTTTTAGATCATTAGCATTTGCGGATTCTTTTGGCATATTACTCTCGGGGGTTGCCATTGCTTTCCGAGGGAAGAACGATGAGAATAAAAGTTTCCCGGATTCGAACCGGAAATAGTTAATTTGTTTTTGGAATTAGATATCATTATTAAGTTGATTATTATTCAAAAAGATAAGATAAGTGAAGATAATATTTAAGATAATTTTCATAATTTTATTTTATTTTTAAATTAAATTTCCATAGCCTATACTGGTTTCTATTATCTAATTGTTGTACTACAACATAAAAAGGGATAAATTGCTTTAGATGTACAATCATTTTATTTATTTGTAATTAAACAAAAAATATGCCCATCGTGAAAATTACATATTTCGTAAAAAAAGTTCGCAGCTTTCGGAAAATAATATCAAATTTTATATAAAACTTGCCGCAGTGTCATAAAATTCGCTTTTTTCACTTTAACTAAATTTTTAATGGTTGTCTTACTTATAATAAAAAATAAATATCTTCACTGAAAGATGAGTATTTTTTACAAATATAAATGTAAGTTAGATACTGTTTGTATTTTATGAAAAATGTTTCTATAGGGTGTTTTTTTAGCTGCATGAGAACTTCAAAATGAAATAAAACATTAAAAACCTGACGGAATGTTTTGGTTATAATTTTTTTATGAAAGTACAGTTAAAGGCATTTATGATTTCAACATGACTTCCGGCATGTGACCACCACGACTAATGGTTACGAAGCGCATCCGTTCAGTCCAATTTTTGACCACTTTTTCCAATATTTCTGGCTTTATTTCATAAATGGCTTGCTGAATATTAGCCTTCAATGCTTCTAGAGTTGTTGGTTTGTTAGCATAAACCACGGATTTAACATACCCCCACAGAAAATAATCTGGAGGTGTCAAATCACACGATCTTGGAGGCCAATTGATAGGACCACGTTTTGAAATAATGTTGTCACCAAATTGTCCTTTCAATAAATTGATGGTTTCATTGGCTGTGTGGCACGTAGCACCATCCTGTTGGAACCATAAGTTGTCAATGTTTAGCTCTTGAAGTTTTGGAAACAAAAATGTCTTGAGCATGTGTCGATATCTCACACCATTCACCGTAACAGTAGCTCCTTCCTCATTTCGAAAGACATATGGACCAATGATGCCGTTGGCGTGTATTCCACACCAAACAGTCATTTTAATGGATGCAATGGAGTCTCAAGATAATGTCCCGGATTGGTCTCACTCCATATACGGCAATTTTGTTTGTTCATATACCCATTTAACCAGAAATGTGCCTCGTCACTGAACAAAATTTTAAGGTAAAAAAAATGGATCCACTTCCAATTGGTTGGAAGCGAATTAGGTAGCGTTGTTCAATGGTCAATCTATGCATTATCAAATACCAAACCTTGCTAAACACAAATGTCAAAAAACTGTTTCCATAGCAATCTTGATTCAATTGTTATCCCTATTGAAAGTTCTCATGCAGCTAAAAAAACACCCTATACTTCAAAAAATTAACGAAAACGTAAAGAAAGAAAAAATTGTCTAAATTCAAAAAATCGTTACTACGAAAGTAATTCATATTAAGAGCTAAAATCTACAGTGAGTCATTATTTTTAAGAAGGGAATAGCTCCACAAAATTTAAAAAAATCCTGGGGGTTGCACTTAAAAAATGTTTTTATTTGATGGAATGACTTATGTAATATATTTAATTAGATGTTTCATTAATGTTTTGTTTTATTTTCTGATAGTGTTCAAAAAATCGATGGACAATATTTTGAAAGCTTTACGGCATTGGCTTGGAAGCAAGAGAGTCAACGCCAAAATTCCTTAAAGAAGGCTGAATCTACAGCAGCCGAACTACCACCACAAGAAGTGGATTTAGGTATCACTCCTATAGATTACAGTACCTCTCAAATTGAAAAAGACAAACTTTACGTAGAAATGCTTTATACGATAGCTAACGCGGTAAGAATTTTAATTGTTTGAAAATATTTATGATGTTGTGAATGTAAAGGAAGTTATTATCAATAACGGATTTTAAGGAATAATTAATTTAATGATGCCGTGTTAATTAAGAGGGTCTGATCTACAGATAATGGTAACTGTAATTATTTCTAATACCCTTTCGATGTGTTTCCATCCAAAAAAAATTTCAGAATCGGTATATCACCTTCTTCCTTACTACGGCAGTTAATGCAACAACGATTGTTAACGTACTTAGATTCGTAATAAAAGAATTAAGTTCCCTTAATTAAAAGTTCTTTACTAAAAGAACTTACACTAGTTACACTGTTAACATTTTGAATTTCATAATGATTTTAAAACTACTGTTAACTAATTGGAGCACTTAGGGCCAGTCCACCTTCTAGGATTAAATTGTTGGTTAACTAATCAGGAATATTTAACCGTGATTAAAAATATTTCTAGCCGTGATTAGTTAACCAAAACTAAACTTCAAAACGTTCCACCATGTATTTTATACCTGCGATTAGTTGATTCCTACGATTCCTACAACTTTGGAAATACTCGCTAAAAACTTCTAAACGCTATTCTGCTTGATTATTGATAGTAACGTGAACGTTGTAGTGAGTGGTACTAGTACTACTGCTAATGACATTCTCTAATTTTACCGAGTTATGTATGATAAAATTATGACGGGAGTTAACCGTGATTAAATTCGACCGAGCGGTAAACATCGAACGATTAGTTGAGGGCCGATTAGCTTTCTTTAATCATGGTTGGTGGTGATTAATCCGCAAAATTCGATGACTGAAAACGATAATGAAAAGTGCGTTAAATAGTACGCTAAAATTGTTTATGAAATTCATATTTGTTTAATCATTGTCGTCAAATAGTTGTTACACTGAGACTGTCGTGAGGTCACAGAAACCGCGCTTTAGTTGTTGTCGGATAATGTACTTATAGCATATTTATTTAATAGGTTGGGGCACCAGCACCTGGTGGACAGTATGCACATTATAAAGAAGATCTTTATCTTTATGGTCAAAGAGCTTTTGGAGTTCCTCCTGATCGACATTACAGAATGCTTCACATGGCAGGAGAAGAAAAACCGCCCATTGTTGTTTTAAGCGTAGTTGTTATCGAAGCTGAAGGTTTAGAAGCCAAAGATGCTAATGGTAAGATTGTCATAATAACTTTTAAAGAAAATCTAAGTACTCGCATGTAAGATGTGTGAAAAATTCATTTTTTCAAGTAGTTCATTTGAAATGGTACTCAAAAATATCGCTAGAATATCCACTATTTGCTGTTCACTTGAATAATATTTCTTAACTTTATTTAAAATATACAAAACATTCTTTAAGCTTTTTGCCTGTCCCGAATTTATAAATTCCGCCAACGCTTTCTCGGGCGGCCAATATCTCTGTTGCCTTTCGGGTTGTAAGAGGGTAATGTCTTTGGAATTCTTTTATCTGCCATTTTGTCAGGTATGTTTTCAAATTTTCTCTGTGTTCTAGAATTTTTTCGTTGCCGAGAAGATGCAATTAAAAACCTAAATAAAACATTATATTTAATTTATTTTTTCTTGTTTTCGGGGTAGTGGAATAATTAATGGTTTATGTTCAGCGTTTCACTATTAAATTATATTTAATATAGGAAGGTACAAATCACGGGATATTGGATAGCAATAAAACTTAAATTAAAAATTAAATTATTATATTTAATAATTTATTTTAGGTGATTTTTGAGTTAGTGGACTTAGTAATTATTAAATATAATAATTATATTACGTAAATCTTCAAGGTTTCGCGCTTATATTTCATGCTTCGTCAGGAAATACAGTAAATAAGTAGTAAAGTAGAAATGAAAATCTAAATATTTATGATACATTTTATAACTTCTTTTTAATTTGTAATTTCTATTTTACTGTTAACCTAGTGATGGTTAATGGCGATGCTTCAATTAGCGATACGTCTAACCGGAAAATAATAAAAAAAATAAATTAAATTTAATTTAATATTAAAGTAGAGCAATGGTTATAGGATTTTATAAAAATAATAATAAATGGAGAAATATAGAAATGAAATGAAAAGGACTACTGTAAAAACAGTACTTAGTAAATCAGTAATTTAAAACTTAAGAGGCTATTATTATAAAATGTTGAAAATTATGATGTTTGTTCATTATTATTATTATTATTATTTATGAACTATAAAGCTTGTTTTATTGGCATGATTTTGCTAATCATAATCTGTGCTTGGCGAAGTAAATATAAATGTATGAAACTATTCTACATTCTGTAAAAGATATTATTTGGCGCTCTTCTGTTGATATTTAAAAATCTTAAGAGGAAGGATTCTTTAAGGAAGCCTGGTTTGTGTAAATAGGAGATCTCAGATATTCACATACATACCACCATATTATTATACTCTCATTAATTTTTTACGTTTCGCTAAATTTAGGCCCAATTTTCAACGATCGTCAATTTTTTTTTGTTTATGCTTCTTATGTAGATCCTTCTCCGTACTATCTATCATATTAAAGAGTAAAAATCTTTAAAATCCATTTTTCACTAGTTCTCACTACAGCAGTACCCCAAAGTGTAATTATTGTGTAATTAATTAATGTAATGTGACCCTTTAGCCTTGGTTACCATGCAATTTTGGTTGCGTAAATTGTGTGGTTGATTACCATGTGCAAATCGGCCTATTAAAAAAAGTTGGATGGTTTTTAGCAAATCAACTATTAATAGGTCATCCTTATGCACAACCATGGTTATGTATTATTTCCCTTTCGTAAATGAGTGGATTTATTATTTAATATTTTTTTGGTTCAGGGGAAATATTTAAATTGCAATGATTTAAAATGAACGAGAAGTATTTATTTAGGTTTCAGTGATCCTTACTGCATGTTGGGAATTCAACCTGGCACAGCCCCTTCTTCACCTCAACCACAAGCGTCTATCCGTACTTTATCAGAATCTTGCAATGACGGACAATATAATCATGATAAGTTGAGGAAACATCACAGCTTTAAACTTAGCTTCAAACGGAAGGAAGGTCGCGTTAGAGAACAGCGAGATAGTATTGCTGGTGCGCTTCCTGCTAAGTTCATACGTGCTACTTCTGTTAAACCTCATACTTTGAACCCACGTTGGAGCGAAAAATTTAGATTGTAAGTATTTAATATATGAAACTTCTTTAAAAGTATTAAAACAAGAAAATTTAAAAAATTAGCGTACTTAAATGGTCCATATAATATTTTAAATGTTAGATATATATTATTAGTGATTGAACTATATTGAAACGTTTGTTTAATTTAATTAGCGTAATAATGGTAATTGCAACTAAATAAAATAGCTCTCGTACACATAAAATTTCCATTCACAATTTTTACATAACCTCGAAGATAGTTCTCCTTTATACAGGGTGAATGAGAGCACCCGTATCAGCAATTTTTTTCAAAAACGGCTAGTCGTAGAGAGTTGGGTTAAAAAAATTTATTATAAAAGCCATAATAAAGAATCGAATGGTGATATTATTATTTCTCGGAAAGGTCGGCGTCCCGAGTAGTTTGCTCCAGAAACTCCAGAACTCCAGAATTTTAAATGGCACCATAGGTCGAAAATGGTATCGTTGAAAAGATCTTGCAAAAATAAGCAAGTTTTGTAGGAAAAATTATTTTATTATTCCCTCCCCTTTTCAGTAATATTCGATTGTGATATGGGTGAATGAAAGTTACTGTAAACTTCATTATATACTTAAAAACGGTTTTTCGCCTGTATAAGTTTTAAAGTGGTTTTATTAATTATTATTGTTCTTTTATGTGCACATTTGTATTCATAAATTTAACACTGAAACTACTAAACAATTAGTAGTAATACCGTTTAAGGTCTATTATTATACAAGGAAATAATTTAGATAATAAACGTACTTTGACGAAATTTGACAGCTGTCAAAACTACATTTAATATTCTTAAGTACAGTCAGAAAAAAAAGCGCATGCCTAATTTAGCGCAAGCGCACAAGACCTAGCATGGTTATGAAGTTTACAGTAACTTGTGAATGAGACTACCATTACTTAAAATGGGTGGGAGTAATAAAATAATTTTTCCCACAAAACTTGCTTATTTTTGTAAGATATTTTCAACGATACCATTTTCGACCTATAGTGCCATTTAAAAATTCTGGAGTTCTGGAGCAAACTACTCGGGACGCCGACCTTTCCGAGAAATAATAATATCACCATTCGATTCTTTATTATGGCTTTTATAATAAATTTTTTTAACCCAACTCTCTACGACTAGCCGTTTTTGAAAAAAATTGCTGATACGGGTGCTCTCATTCACCCTGTAGTTACAATAATATTAATTTTATTAATAACCATTATTTTTGTTTCTTGTGAGTACTATTTTAAATATATTGAAATGTTAAAAAGTCGATTAAAAAGATCCGATGATGATTTAGGTTGAATTTAGTTTAAAGTTTAATTTGTCAATTTATATGACACAAATCTTGGGAGCAATTTTATGGATCTTCTTCTTCTTTCTAGAAGTAATTTATTCTCTAGAGAATTCTCTTCTAGTAGGCCAAGGCCTATTATTTCCCAACACGTGTTAGAAACTTTGAGCATATAAATATTTTACATCCATTAGGTAGCTTGCTAGACTTGCCTTCAGATGTGCCTGTATCCTGTTTTTTTATGTTAATGGTAGCAATTCACTAACCCAGGGGACCACCGGCTTAACGTGCCTTCCGAAGCACGGAGACTAGCCATAAGAAAGTTTGACTCTCCCCATGTTTGAACCCAGTGCCCCATATTCGCATCCAACTGCGTTAGCTGCAATTTTATGGATAAATGCGATAATTTTGTTACTGTAAACACACAAAATAACACAATTTGTTGATTCATAAAAGTTTGGTGTACTTGTGAAATTTCGTCCGGAAAAATGGGTGTTGTTTTGGGCAATTGCGGATTGCACCGATGGTCAAAGGGTCACATAATCTGACATGTGGATTGCACCGGGTTCGGTTAGGGTAAGTATGTGGACTGCACCGATGGTCAGTAAGTAATCTTTTTTAATTCCATTAAAGGATTGAGGTATTTAATTTACTACAGAGGTATGTAAGTAATACAGATGTCTGCCCGTATTTACATTTTCTGGTTTTCATTGCTAGATATTAAATTGTAAAACTTATAGCAATAATTGGAAACCCTCATTTCATCCATCATTTAGGTTTAGGTTAGGTTTATTTTTTTTAATGAGGATTTATTATAATTTTTTATAATATAATTTTTTGAAAGAGAGATTCACCAGTAGAACTTAGGTTAGTTAGTTAAAATTTTACGATTTGCTACCATTCTATTGGACCATAATTTTTTAAATAAATTTTGATTGGCTGCAATGAATACATTTTATACATTATAACATTAAATTGTAAAACTTATAGCAATAATTGGAAACCCTCATTTCATCCATCATTTAGGTTTACGTTAGGTTTATTTTTTTTTTTTTAGAGGATTTATTATAATTTTTTATAATATAATTTTTTGAAAGATAGATTCACCAGTAGAATTTAGGTTAGTTAGTTAAAATTTTACGATTTGCTACCATTCTATTGGACCATAATTTTTTAAATAAATTTTGATTGGCTGCAATGAATACATTTTATACATTCCGGGGGGGGGGGGGCACGTACCCCCAAATGCCTCCCCCCCCTGGCTACGGACCTGATTTCTAAGATAGTGGCGGTATATGGACCAGTGTATTTAAATATTGAATTTACCGCCGGAGTTTTAATTTATTTAAGTTTACAGTCTTCTTATCTCATATCTAAACTATTCGTACAAAAGTGCGCTAATATTTAGATTGGAAAACAATAAAGTTTGATCAAACGTTTTTAATAAAAGCAAAAAGGAAATCTGCATTACGAAAGTAAAATTAGGGACAGTAATAAGTACAGGTATGTATTACACATTGGTATATTTAGTTTATGGTCAATCGACTGTTTTTTTTTTAAATCCGTTTTTTTCCTGTATTTAGTTACATTGAAAAATGGAAACGATTCAAGCAATGTTAAGTGGGCGCGGAAGAACACTGTTAGTGCGCGGCGGATATAAATTTTATCTAAACGCTGCATTAAAGAACGGAGAAGTTAAATGGCGATGTTGCAAACGTGAATGTTCAGCTAATATATACACTGTGGGAGAAAATGATCAAAGGATAGTAGTAAGAGAAAATTTGGAACATAATCATGAAATAGATGAGCAAAAAGTAAGGCGGCAAATTGTTAATGGTGCAGCCAAACGAAAAGCGATTGAAGATACTTCGGAAAAACCTTCCGACATTCTTACGAGCGCCATCGTTCACACAAAAGTTTCTCGAGTTGATATTACTCGCCGAGATGCTAAGATAATCTCCAGGGCTGTTTATGATGTAAGACGGAAAGAACAGCCTCCGTTACCAACATCAATAATGGACGTTCATTCGTCATTGGATTCCATAATTATTAATACAGAGAACGGCGAAAATTTTCTAATGCTTAACGAACAAGAAAGAAATTTAGTTATATTTTCCTGTCTGACTAATTTAAGGTGTTTGTGCGCTGTCGAAAATATTTACATGGATGGTACTTTCGATTATTGCACTAAATATTTCAACCAATTATTTACTGTTCATGGGTATTGCAATGGGTATTATATACCACTTGCGTTTTGTCTTTTGAAAGACAAAAAACAACCAACTTACCAACACTGTCTACAATCGTTAGTGGATATATGTTCTCAAAATGATTTAATTTTTAAACCATTAACAGCAACTGTTGATTTCGAACTTGCTATTCATGCAAGCATTAAACATGTGTGGGAAAACGTTGAACTTATTGGATGTAGATTTCACTTAAGCCAAGCGTGGTATAGGAAAATACAAAAAGTAGGTTTGGTCACAGAATATCGAGATAATCTTTCAGAAATTGGTCAATGGTTGCGCTTCTCATTTGGCTTGCAATATTTACATCCAAACGAAGTTGATGCCGGTTATAGTGAAGATTTAATTGCGATAATGCCAGACGATGCACGACTGAACACCTATTCCGATTATATCTTTCGAACCTATATTGATGCGGATTCACTTTTTCCACCAAAGCTCTGGGCAGCACGCACATCAAGTATGTGCCGGACTACGAATGCCTGTGAATCGTTTCATAACGTATTTAGTTCACAGTTTTACAATCCTCACCCACCAATTTACACCTTTTTGGAGAAATTACAAAGTATGCAAATCAAAACATACATAAGCATAAACAGCATTAGCACAGCTAACACTGTTAATTCCATTACAGTTAGTAAACAAGCCAAATTACAACATTTGATAGACTTGTATTCAAACAAAACAATTACCAGGATCCAATTTATAAAAAGCATTTGCAATCATTATTGTCACATTAATAAGTGAATGTGAAGCGAAGTAATTTTCGAATTTTTTTAAATAAAATATAGGATTTTGAACATTTATTGGTGTTTTTTTTTTGTTTTTTAGTAATTTTCTAATTTTTTTAAATAAAATAAAGTATTTTTGGCATCTATTACTGTTTTTTTAAGTTTTTCAGTAATGTTTTGGGCGACTCCTTCTATACGTCCTTGTTTCATTTTCAGTAATAAAACAAGAAAAAAAGCCATATAAGCTTACTGGTAAGTCTTTTACTTAAAGGGATTAAGTATTTATATCGGTGCAATCCACATGTGGGGATCGGTGCAATCCACATCTGACCATCGGTGCAATCTACATATGACCCTCGGTCAAAACCCAAAAAAAAAGGATTAATTTCTTTCCATCGGTGCAATCCACATACGTCCGTTGTTTTACCTGCAAATGAAAACATTTTAATTTCGAATGAATGGTGCCAAGAAGTCGGAAACTCACAATTTGTTGCTAAATTTGTTTATTGTTGTGGCACGTTGAATTGTATCGAGCAGAAACGCGTGAGCCGTTTTGGAAAGGAGAGTCTTGTCGACCTCCGCCGAGTTCGTTTCGAATCTTGCAAAATTTTTGCAAATTTTCCTGACAAGATTATTTTTGAGAGCTTTTGGAGCCACAAAAGCATTTCTACAAGTCGTAGAAAGTGAACGCGAGTGTTTTAAATTGTGATTTTCGTAAAGTAGTTATTTTACGTACATTTTTGTGGTCACGAGCGAATTTCGACCTTATTGGAGAATTTTTGATTTCTGCGTATCAAGATACCTGAAATATTCACGAAAATGTTAATTTCACGATTTGTGTGACCCACAAATTAATTCTAAGTTACATTACGAGGCGGATGACTATTATTTCCAGCGATTTCGATTTGCACATTGCAAACTTTGAGGTTATTTTGTATAGCACATGTGGGAGTTTCTGTTTCTTGAAGAAAGTTGAAATTTCTATTTCAACCGGCACTCGTGGATTACAACACAGCACTGGGAATTTCACGCACGTTATTTCGCTTAAATTTGGTTGGAAAAGCGAAAATTTGGTATCAACAGGTGTTATTATAGCAACCGTTTCTACCGTTTTGAGGAAGCCATCTTGGCGCATGTGCAAGGATCAGCGGTCAACTTTTACTTCAACCATAGGGTACTACCGAATTATTGCAATTTGTAAAATTTCTATAATTATTACACTGATTTACACAATCGCAGCGTCACATAAACGTATAGCTATTATTTTGAGATTAAATTAAAGATATTTTGAGACGGTCATTGCCTTGCAGCTAACGCAGTTGGATGCGAACGCGGGGTACCGGGTTCAAACCCGGGGAGAGTCAAACTTTCTTATGACCAAGTCTCCGTGCTTCGGAGGGCACGTTAAGCCGGCGGTCCCCCTGAGTTGACGAATTGCTACCGTTAACAAAAAACAGGGCTACAAGCACATCTGAATGCTAGCTTAGCAAGCTGCTATCGGATGTAAAACAACAATAGTCCAAAATCGATCTGCGGACTATTCACCAACCCGTCTGGCCAGCGTGGTGAGTTATGGCCAGATTCTCCATAATATGGAGAGGCTTATGGATCTGGATTCTGGATTGAGTGTGGAGGGCAAAGCAAGGTTTACATGCACTCAGGCCACAAAACCGGGCCCATTATGCTACCTCCGGTGTCAGCAGCCCCCATCCTCCTATTCCTCAAGCCATCCCAAACTCAAGACGAACTCGAGTATTTTTGAAGGCGGTGTGCTACTAATACTGGCCATGCTAGGCCAGAAACTACCCAACATGGATCCTCTTTTCGATGCTAACACTGGGCAGTCGCAAAGCACATGTTCCACTGTTTCATCTTCTTCTTCACATCCCCGACACAATGGGCTGTCAACCAGTCCCATTGTGTGTAAATGCTTGTTTAGCTTACAGTGCCCCGTAAGACATCCCACGATAATTCGTAGGCTGTCCCTAGACAACTTCAGATAGTATCTTGCATGTTTGTCAGACGGTGCGTTAATTGCCGCCTTAGCCTGACGGCATCCAGCGACATTCACCCATCTTTCCGCATGCAGTCTGCGGGTTTCCCCTTTTATGATAGCATCAAGGGTTTTAACAGCCAGTGTGAGAAAAGGTTCCGGACCGCATGGTGCATTTCCCGAACCCAGCCTCGCCAGCTCATCAGCCCTCTCGTTGCCCTCATTCCCTTCGTGCCCTTTAACCCAGCTGAGAGTTACGACATTATGAATTGATATCACGTTTAGTGTCTCGATGCATTGTAGCACAAGACCAGAGATGATCTTGCAGCGATTTAGTGCCGCAAGGGTCGCCCTACTATCAGTGATTATTTGAATTGTTTTGCCCCGGATATTTACAGCGGAGCACTCCAATGAGTTCCGTCTGGAAAACAGAGGCGTACCTCCCCAACGATATCTTCATATCTAGCTGCAGTTCCGAGGAGAATATCCCCACACCCGAGCCAGTCTTGTTTTTGGAGCCGTCCGTGTACAGACATATTATGTCAGCACGGTCAGATCCTTTTGTGTCTAACAGAATTGTAAAATTTCTCCTAAACACATATTTGGGGGGGATCCTGTCAGCATCAAGACTCAGAAGAGGCACCCTTTTAGAGTAGTCCTCCAGAATCCGTGTATGCCCCTTGGCTCCCCACCTATGGGTCCAAAGACCCCATGCCCGCATTCTTAGAGCGGCTCTCAGCGCCTGCTCCTCCACAAAGAGATCTAAGGGAGGAAGGCAGATGAGAACCTCTAGTGCAGCGGTGGGTGTTGTTCGCATCACTCCCGTCACTGCTACGCAGACTGATCTTTACAGCCGTTCAAGAGAGGACACCACCGTAGTCAGTCTGGTTCTGGGCCACCAGACGAGTGCGCCATAGCAGAGCATAGGCCTTATTACGGCAGTGTACAGCCAGAGGGCAATCTTTGGGGAAAAACCCCATGATCTTCCCAATGCCCTGCGACACTGCCAGTATGCCATGCTTGCTTTCGTCGCTTTAGTGCTGATGTGTTTGCCCCAGTTTAGCTTCGAGTCGAGTGTAATTCCCAGATACTTGACCTCTGAAGACAATTTAAGAGGGGTTCCCTTTAAGCGAGGCATTCTCATGTTCCTCAGCTTTATTTTTTTGGTGAATAGTACAAGCTCAGTCTTGGTTGGATTAACCGAAAGAGACTGCTCTGAACACCATACCTCAAGGATTCTTAAAGCGCCCTGCATTAATTCACACAGGACATCTTCAAATTTCCCCCTAAGCAGTATGGTTATATCATCTGCGTATCCGACAGTGTAGAAACCGTTATCATTGAGTTGCTGTAGGAGGCTATGCACCACAAAATTCCACAGCAAAGGCGAGAGTACGCCTCCCTGCGGACAGCCCTTATTAACCGCCCCTCTAATATTCGCATCTCCCACACTTATCTCAACAGCCCTACAATTCAGCATAGATCTGATCCATCTGATGATGGTGTTAGGCACATTGTGTTCATGTAGGGAGATGCAGATGCTTTCAGAGGTAGCATTGTCAAACGCTCCCTCAATATCAATAAACGCTCCCAGGGTACATTCCTGAGATTGTAACGATCTCTCGATACGCTCCACCACCTTGTGTAGTGCAGACTCAGTAGATCTCCCCGTATTGTATGCATGTTGATTCAGGTGTAGTGGGCTATGCACCAACACTCCATCCCGAATTCTCTATCGCACAGTCTTTCCAGTGCCTTCAGAAAGAAGGATGTAAGACTAATTGGCCTATATGATTTAGCCAGAGAGTAGTCACTCCACCCTGGCTTGGGTATGAAGATTACCTTAACCTTACGCCATTCCCTTGGTGTGTAGCCATGCGCAATGCACGCCTTGTACACCTTCACTATGGGACTGAGTAAGAATACCAGGCCCCATTGGAGTAGGGCCGGATACACTCCATCCAGCCCCGGTGATTTAAAGGGACTGAAGGATCTAATTGCCCATTCCGTCTTGTTAGGGTTCACAGTTAAATTTACACTTTCCCAGTCCGCCTCGGTCGGTGTCCGCGCGCTAAGCTCAGTCCACTGGTGATCCGAGACAGTTATGCTACCAGGAAAGTGTGTTTGTAACAGTACCTCGGCAGTCTCCTTGCGTCCACTACGGAGGCGGCTAAGCTGAAGAAGATAATTTCCAAAGATCCAAGCCAACAGCTTGGCACGATCCGTCGAGATGACGGCTCCTTTACGGAGAGCCTCAAGGAGACTGCCGAGACTGAGAGGCTTATGTCTAGCAGTGGGCGGAAAAAAGGCTGATGAAGAATACGTTTTATTTGAAGCTGTACATTTTACACCATTTTACCTATCGCTCGACTTTGTGTCGATTATATCCAGAGTTGCTCTTGGTTTTATTTTGATTCAAGCCAATAAATTACCTTCTGATTTATCTGATTTTTTATTGACTCCGTTGAATCCGCAAACTGTAGAGTTGTAGTCTGGGTAAGTGTGAATCGACTTAAGGTTATCCGGGACTATTATTGTTCGAGTGGTTCATATCGGGCGAGATTTTGTTACCGGCAAATTAAGGAAACATGGTCGAGTTTTTGGATCACAACAATATATTTAAATATGTATGTAATAAAACTTAAAACTTAGAAAACTAATGTACCTATTTGCAATACAATGCAAAATTTGCATTGTATAACAAATATTGCAAGTCTATTAACTTGTAAATACTATATTTATATATTTTAATTAAGTAGTTAATAGACATTATTTTAAGGAATCTTGGTTATTAGTGAACTTAGTAAAACAATTTATAAAATTGACAGTTTCGGTATATTAATTAGTGTCATCATTAAGCCTACAGACACAGAAATAAATTAAACTATGAATATGGAAATTATAATTAAAACTTAATCGAACTTAATTAAACAAAATGATAAAATTTACAAATAAAAACAAAATACAAATAGTCTTGATGATGGTACTAGTAAATAGACCGAATCTGTCGACAAATTTATAATTATTTTATTCTGTCCAATAATTGTCCAAGATTCTTTATAATAATTTATAATATTTGGATAAGAAATTTTTAACTAAATATATGAAAACGACAGTATAAATTCCTCGCAATTTCATTTAATAAATCAAAAAGCAGATTAATACTTTTAACACCTCCGACAAAAATATTGGTGGTGGTTTAGGTGTCCTTGATTTATCCAATCACAATATGTTTGATAACATTACATTGTAATGTTATTTTTGCCTTTCCGGGAGTAAAGTGGTCACTTTACTCCCAGTTTTGCGGGAGCAAAGTGCCACTTTTCTTAGGAGGGGGGGGGAAAGTAAATTAGCGGGAGGAAAAGTAAAATAGCGGGAGGAAAAGTAAAACAGCGGGAGGAAAAGTAAAACAGCGGGAGGAAAAGTAAAACAGGGGGGGGCAGTAAAAAGACTTACAAATTTTTATTACCACCATTTAAATTAACAGTTATATTAAAATTTGAGCCACCAAATATTGCTCGGACGGTGCCTCCCTTAAAAAATTTGCCACATGGTCCGAAGAAAGTACACGCGATTTCTTCGGAACGTACCCGACGTTTTTCCTTTTTAGGAAACCCGTTAATTTGTGATAACCGCCAATATCAATATCGTGATGTACTTTCATCATCGCCTTTATCATTGAATAATGAGACCACATGGTGGACGCCTTTACAATTTTTGCTTTTTCGTAGAAGAAAGCCAAAAAAACATCTTCCGTGTAGCAGTCCGCCACGTTTTTTTTGCCACACCACTTCACAAAATCATCGTATTGTTTTTCATATAACTTCCTCGACTTTGAAGGTAATGCTTCCACACAAGCCAACTTAGCTGCTTCAGCTATTTCAATATTAGAACTCATTTTAAATTTTAATTTACGATCTTTTCACACTCACTTTTCACTTTTCTTTCTTTCCTTTCAATCTGAATCTGACTTATGGGGCATACTTTAGCTTAGCTAATTACCACCAACTTAAGTTGGTATTCCAACTTAAGTTGAATTACTCAATCAACACTTTGTCTGGCTTTAGACTGTATGGTTGGTAATTCTCGCTTATTCGAACAAATATTTGCTTTGAATTTCGTAATTGGCTTTCGGAAAGGCAAAAAATAGTATATTCGCGCTCGGGAGTAAAGTGACTTTTCGTCCTTCGGGTAATTTTTACCCTCGGCTGCGCCTCGTGTAAAAAACCTTTACCCTCATGACGAAAAGTGGCACTTTACTCCCTTGGTGTATAATATACTATTTTGTAAGAAGATGATGATACTTTGTGCACACCCTAAACCTTTCTACACGCACACCCTAAATATTTCATCAGAAATATTATTCCGACTTACCGTGTGAACAACATGCACACAGGTAATTTAGCAAATTGATAATTACTAAATCACTCACTCAGTTCTATAACAAATATTTTAATAAATTTTGCTTTCGACATGCAATATCTGGCTTTTTCTTTTTTGATACTTCTGATACGATTCTAGATGGAAATCTGTTCGCTGAGAATAAACAAATCAGTTTTGTCAATTTGTAGTTACCGACAACAAGCGACGATCAGTGATTCGACTCTGTATCTACTATATTCTCTTCCACTCTAATCTATCCTTTAACGTTAAACAACAACACAAAGCTCATAAGGTTGGTTGGTACTGGTAGGCAACATGCTCCTATGCACACTTTTGTGGTAAATTACCAGCACCATAGTCACTCCTATTTAATGCGTATTTAAATGCCAATATGAAACCAGCAACATACTTCCACTCTGGTCGTACCTTTATAAACTAAAAACTAAGAGGAAAAATCTCATCCAAAAACAAATATCTATACAATCGTTTCTAGGGATTTTTAGAATTACAATAAAAACAACAAAAGTCGCAAAACTAAAAACTGATAAACTTACGAAAAACAAGAATATAGTAAAATATTAAAGTGATTCTTGTGAATGGCAAAATCTCGATCACTTATATCACGATCAGTCAATGTACAGTGAAGCATTTGGATGTGTTAATCCCAACGTCAGATTCATCAGACTTTACTCCTTGTGGTTGCAGCTGCTTTGATCGATGCAGCATGGCCTTTGATAGCAGCACTTTAGATCTTATGAAGAAGTTAAAAAATTCGCCCGGTATTGAAATTTTCCCCGTAGAATTCAGATTATTTACCATAAATATGTCTCTTGAATTCCTAAAAATAATTCATACAGTGGGGTTAACGAGATCTATTTTTTTCTGTAATAATGAATAAATATTTAGGTAGTCCAGCATAATATGCATCTGATACGTACCTGTACTTGTGATTATTGTAGCTTCACATTTCTAATTTGGTTCATCATATTTTTTATTGTAGAAAATGATTAAAAAAGATTTTTTATTTTATAGCGATATCGACGATATTAACAGTGATTTACTTCATTTGGATATTTGGGACCACGATGACGAAAGTTCGGTATTGGAAGCTGTTAGTAAATTAAATGAAGTACGAGGAGTTCGTGGTTTAGGTCGATTTTTTAAGCAAGTGTGCCAATCAGCAAGACAAAGTTCTCAAGACGACTTCCTTGGTTGTGTTACAATTCCATTATCAGATATTCCATCTACTGGTTTAGAAGCATGGTTTAAATTAGAAGCAAGGTCTCAAAGAAGTTCTGTTCAAGGAAGAATTCGTTTAAAAATGTGGTTATCTACAAGGGAAGATAGAGGTATATCTGAAGAAGATAATTGGACAGAAGTAATGCAACAAGAAAATTTAAATGCAATTTTTATCGACTATGAACTGAAAAGCTGGCATGAAGAGAGTTGGACATGGTCTGGTGATCTTCCAGGAACGGCACTTACAATTTTACATCAGCATGCAGTGCAAGGTAAACATTTTAATTACCTCATTTATAGAATTTTGATAACATTTCTTTCGTTAAAAAAAAGCTCAACTCCATTCAAAATTTTTCCTATTAAAATCACTATTAGTCGGGGATCCTAGGTATTTAAGCCCCATTTTGAATCTCTTTAAACTACCATCAGGAAGTTTTGAATTTAGGATGGCAGGTAAAGTATAAATAAAATATCTTGTAACAACATCAACAATCAGCTGAAACTGTTCCTGTGTTTACCATTTAGAGGGATTTTTTACAAATCTGACAAATATATTATAAAAGAAAAATATATATTGTAGGTTATTAAATTGTTAATAATATGATAAAGTTACTTAAATGTAATAGGCTGGAAAACGCCATTTTACAGGCATTGTTACATTGTTACGCAATGTCGTAAAAAAAAATTACATTGGAATTAATATTAATTTTTTATTTTCGAGCTGACTGTTCGTTCGAGCTGCTCTCGTGCTAATATAGAGAATTAACCGGAGCTCTCCGATATCTAATTTTTTAATGGTATTATGAAAACTAATAAAAATAAATTTTTTACAGGTGATTTAACTGAGTTACAAAAAGCTTTAGCACGATTTGTTGCTTCTGCTAAGGTATACTTGATGCATCCCTTAAATCCTAGGTGGATGTTGCAATTATTAACTGATTTGGAGCACTCATGGACAGCAAATTCTTTATCAAGAGAAGAAGAAATATGGCTCTCGGAATATTTTACTTCAATGATAGGTAACTAGAGTTAGGCAGGAATAAGATGATTGGGTGGAGCTAACGTGCAGAAACGAAAATTAAATACACGTCGGCACTTGAACGTTCTCCCTCCACACAGAAATTTGCTACAACTCAGTCATCTTATTTCGGCGGAAATAAGATGAGACAGCTCAAAAAGATACATACATCTCAGTATTGCAACATTTTCAAAATGTTACATACCACTTACTTTGTTGGTTACTAAAATTTGACTTTAGATAAACATCCTTGAGGACTACTGAACTCATCAAATGCTGCTATGCAGGATGGTTATAGAATAATTAAACTTTTAGTTTACTTCAGTTATTGAATATAACGAAGTGAAAAATTATCAAGTTAAATAACTTGAGAATTCATTAATGAAAATTCATTGTGTTTTTCAAGTTTAATTTAATTTTGCCGACATTTCCGGCTGTGTATTTTTGCAGATATCTGCAAGTGTGACACCCCTTTATTACCTCGAATAGGTAAAATCTACTATATTATTCTCTATTTCACAAACAGTTTCGGTAAATCTTTGGAACCTCATTTACACATACTATTTACCGTAAAATGGGGCTACTTTAGCCTTAGGGTATATCTTTGTCCTAAAACAAAAAAATTATTGCATCAAAATGCTGGAAGCTGAGTGCTTCAGATTAATGTAGTAGCTAGCTTGGCATAGTCGCCAATTACTACATGAATTTGAGGCACTCAGCTTCTAGCATTTTGATGCAATCATTTTTATTGTTTTGGGAAAAAGTTACACCCTTGGACTAAAATAGCCCGCTTTACGGTAGTAATTTTGATTTTGATCAAAACATTAATTTAATCTTGATTAATAATTTGGAACACCTATTGCAATTTATTTAGTGTGCACGTGATTCATTTTAATTTAATTTAAATATATTATAGATATTTTTTCATATAAAAAAAAAGTAAAATTCGGGATTCTGGAAATTCGTGACTATTTATTATATTTATATTTATTATAATAATTAATGATTATAATTATAAATCGTTATTGGCTTTTGAAAAAGTTCTTATTTTGCTACTTGTGTTTTTTTGCATTCAGTGAATTAGTAAGGTTCGGTATATAGGATGCCACTAAGGCGTCAAAGCTGGAACGTACGCTTACACTTCCGCGATTCAGTTTCATTTAAATCAAACCGGAAACGGACGCAATTTTTTTAATTGCAGTGTTAAGTAGAGCAAAAAGTACTTATGTATAAACAAAGTTTCCCTTAATTTCTCATGGGATAAAAGAAGATACTCCCGAGTACGCGTTCGATCCTGCTATCACTTTGAGACCTTGGTTTGTGGGATTAGTTAAACGTGTTACAATAAATTGATTTTAAAATTGGTTTATTATTAATTCGTGAAAATAAATATGTTTTATTATTAATAAATTACGAATTAATGCAAGACCGAAAGCTCAAATATTATAAAATTATAATTATTCCTTAATTCGTAATTTATTAATAATAAAACATATAAATTGATTTTATAAATTATCATCACAATGTCACCCAATAATTATTATCAATAATAAATCACAATAAAAATCCTTACATTCAAATTTTAAATGATGTATTATAAAATACAATTTTCTGTCCTTTTTCTAAATAAAAGAGTTAAAATTTGCTATAAAATAAAAAGAAATTACATACCAAAAGCTGTTATGAAGTTATACGTTTTCTATGAGTATTAATTAAAAAACAGAATATACTAATCTTTAATTGTTTAATTTTATAGGTAGATGGTTAATGCAAATAAGAAATCACAGGCAATTGTTTCCGGTTTTACATCCACCATCATTATCCCGATTAGAATATCTACTTCGTTGTTTAGCTTATCTATCAAACATGGCAAGTATTAATGCAATAGAAATAGATTAATGCAAATGTATTTAAAATATTTTTATATTCTATAGTAAAGCCGCGCTAGGAAGAATGGGTGGTGGCTATGTGCAGTGACAAGAATTCGTCGCGTCGGTTTTATGTTGGTGTCAATTTGTGGAATTGGGTATCTCGCGTTCTCCCTCCACTGCCCTCCACGTATGATACTACGCTTATGTTTTGGCAACACCCATTCTTCCTAGCGCGGCTTGCCTATAGCTTTATTAGCTTTAAAAAAAATGAGTTGTGGCGATTGCGCTAATATTTGAAAAGAAAAATATTATTAAAGAAATAATGCCGACAATAAAAGCATAAGTTCATACTCTTATAAATTAAAATATTTTTATTATAATTATAATAGTCTGAAGTCTATGATCTTGTATAGTAAATATTACTATAACTATTCGATTACATTATTCCATCATGTTAGGTACATTTCATATCAATAACAAATAAATTTCATAAATTGGAACGATAATTCTAATTTTTCACCACATTTCATAATTTTATTAATTATTTAAATAATTCATAAAATTCAATCACATTAAATTTTGTAATTTTGTATTTTAAAATAGAGGTTTTATATGAACGCGTAGTCGTGGTCAACAACGAAAAGTTGAACAATATTTTGAATGCGATTGTAAACGCTGAGCTAGCTTATAAATTATTAGATAACTTTTGCTTTTTATTACCCATGTAACTAGGTGCTGTAACAGTATTTATGTTTCTCTTTTAATAATTATACTTTTAGAAAGCGTTTTGGAAATGTTGCCCATTTAACAAAGAAATTAGAGGTGAAATAGTAGCATCACTACGTAAAGGAACACCAGATTGGTTTTGTGGTTTAAAATCAGAAGTTTTCAATACAGATGAATATGATGGTTTGTTTGCCAAGTTTTGTTCCGACATATATATAAATTTACAACATAGTCTTTCTTATTATCATCCCTTATTTGAAGGGTAATTATTGACTATGAATAAGTATATGCCAAATTACCATTTCTTATGTTTTAGAACAAATGGAATTCCTTATTTTAGCGTTGTGTATAAACAATTAGATAAACTATTGGCAGATGAAATTATCGCATTTTTGAATCAAAATGAACATCAAGATGTAGCATATAGTCAGCTTATATTTTCTGTTTATCTAGAAGTTAAGGATTTAGCTCAACTTGGGCAAAATTTGCCTTCCGGAGGGGATCACAAGTTAATGTTAGCCCGTTGCCATGAATGGTTCGAACCGTCGGTGAGTTGTTGGTTACATATATGTAAATCAAAAGCACTGCAAAGGGTAATAGTTACAATATGTACTCTCATTAATTGTACCTCTTACATTAATCTGTTTTAGGTAAGAACAACCAAAGAATTGCAAAAAACTTGTGATGGTGAAAAATTAGTTAAGCATACCTCATCTGCCGTCGACGTGGTTGTAATTTTTTGTCAATTACGTGATTTTTGGAGACTTTTACAATGGCCTAAGGCTGCTTCCGTACCTCTGCTATCTCAACTAATAGACTGTATATGTTCAGCAGCTTTACTTTATGCTGATATAACGTATCAATCGCTAATGGAAACAGGTTACTTTGAAAAATCAGGCGAATTTCGTATATCAGAAGATATGTGCACGGCTGCTAATAATTTAGAATATGTGTATAAATTCACTTCATTACTAGGTAAAAGTGTTGTTATATTTTTATGTTGAGTTGAAAACAGCTTCAAATTTTGGAACGGATTACGTTTTAGGTCAATATCAGTTATGTGGCTAGTCGTTCAGTTTAATTCGATTTATTATGAGATTAACGATATTTAGCGATTGTTTGAACTAGTTATAGATGACCAATTTGATGTAATAATGTACTTTCCGCAAAGCCGCAGTAACCACAATCCACAGCATAGTCCAAGAGACTTATGCCATGCTAAGTGTCATGTGGAAGTGCGTTATATCGTATTAATGTTACAGTGTTTGATGTTTCAAACGTAACGATATTGACCTTAATCAGCTTATTCCATATAAATAGCTGTTATTTAATTGCAAAAAAAATCAAATTTTACAAGTTAGTAGTATGTAATGAGTTTCTTAAATTTTAGAAAACTATTTCGACTTCGTAACTTTGGAAGCAATGGCACCAGAAATGCAATGTGTTACAATTCAGTTGAATTCTACATTAAATGAATTACAAACAAAAGTATTGGATATTTTGAAACGCATCGGTCCTCAAATGCAAGAAGCTGTTAAAAGAGCAATTTTTCATTTAGCTTGGTCTCCAGATACCTTACCAACAATTCAAGCAGTTGAACCACTTTTTGACTATCTCCATAATCATTTTGTTGCTCTAAATATAGCCCTACTACCTCAAAATTTTCAAAAAGTTTTATTTGAAGTAAGTAACTAACACAATATCTATTTATGTAAGTTTTTTGTGATTTTATTATTTAATTTTTCACAAAAGTTCAGGGTGGGGCGCTTCAAACTTATATAACAATAATTATTATAAGTTATATACACAGGTTTTGTATACAATTATTAATTTAATTTAGACATACAGTTTTTCTTTTCTTTAATATTCAGTGTATAACTGAACGAGTTGATTAAACTTGAGGGGCTTGTTTTATACATAAACTTGAAAAATAGAGACGGATCCAGATAATTGCTATAGTGGTGCGATAGCATTTTGGATGGTAATAACAGAGAAACCCTAAAAATAAATAGAAAGAATTATTGGTGTCTAAGTTTACGAGTTATTAAAGTGTACGAAAGAAGTTAAAAACAGCTTAATAAAGGCCGGTAATACCCTTAATATTTTTTGTTTGTAAGTTTTCTAAATAAATTAGGTTGTCACATATTTTAAATTGCTTTCCAATTATCCTGAGATTTTTGCTATTATATTACATTGCATTAGATGAGATTTTATTTTCCTATATTTTAATTAGAGGTAAAATTCAAGGATTCTTATTATACTGTTCATTCTACAGCTGCAGCTAAGCCATTCCCAAAAAAAGCGGGCGATATATGAATATGAATGGTATAGAATGGGAATAGACTAGGAATAGAATATACCGGCTTAGCTGCACCTGTTAAATGAACAGAGTATAATGCTTTTTGCCAAAAACTGTGGGGGACTTAATATATTGACGTGATATGGGCCCACCGATAAATTCCGGAAAACGGAAACCTTCCAAAATAATATCTAACAATCCGGGCCACCAATCTCGCCCCCAGCTGCTCAGCCAAAAATACTTGATCGTCCGCGGCTTTATCGGCACGACCTTCTAAATATTTATTTTTAAACCAAATTTAATTTCTAAAAAGAAATAAACACTAACTATAATATTCAATTAACTTTATTTAAAAAAAAAACAATCTCTTTAATACTCAAAATCGCAAAAATAGCAAAACCGCAACCACCTCACTCGGTGGGTTGCGCGCGAACTTCCTTCTTCCTTCCGTCCCCCTGCCGGTTTCGCCGAGACCCCTAGTGGCCGCGCGAAACATTCAAAAATTTAAAATTTTATGATACAAAAATTCAATACAATCTCCATAATTAAATTTTCTGCTTCTTCATTCAAAAAAAATACGACAATATTGACCATAGCTGTAAGTCTCACCTCACAACTGAAAGACAGATTTCGGATTGTCACATCATTATCCTTTACGGTTACATAATTATGGAATAACTTCAGTGTTTTAAGATTCCACCACTACATGGTTTACACCTTTTCCCGATTGCAATAAATTTCTTTCTAGATAAAAAATTTCTAAAAAAATATTTGCTACAAACTCCTATTAATTCAAAAAATGAAAGTTCTTCGAAATCGAACACATTTCAAATTGTTGGGCTGTGTAGTCATTTCGATCACTTGCTGTAGTACTTTGTTATTTTTATAAATATAGCAAATTTTGTATTCGTTGCATTACATTTTTGCAATTGATTTCAATTTTCAAAAACCGTAAATTAAAATAAAAATTATTTTTGGACGTTGATAAATTTTTTTATCGTTAATGTGATAAACGAACACTCCATTAATTTGAGGTCAGTTATTCAGTTACACATTGTATATTATATAATACTTAGAAGTTATAAACATAATTATTTGATTAAATTGAAATTAATCTATAGATTAGTAGTTCAAGTAGTGAAGTTTGATTTTAGACATAAATAGATAGATAGTAATATTTTAGTATTTAGATAAATGAAAATAGTAGTCGCTTTTATAAGGTTTCCTATAGGATTTTCCCATATTTGTTACTTCGTAACAAATGCTAATTATTTATGGGTTCTTATCAGTTATTTTAATTGATTAATTTTGTACAAATGACTGAATGGGACGGATTTAATTGGATTTCCATTTAGAACATTTTTCTTCATTAAAATAATTTGAAAGCATAATCGGTCCATAATAATACTATAGTACTTACTATTCAATATTATTGTGCAATATATTGTAGTGTCTCCTAGGCGCTGTAATGTTATATTATTATTAATTAACTGAAAAGTGCAAACTTGAAAAGTGTACATGTCCGTGCCACCTCATCTATCGATGACATCACGACATCTGCTATTTCTAAAAACGAAGTTTCAGATATAACACAATAATTAATAACAATATTAACCCCTTGAGTGTTTATGACTTATATGTATTTATATGTAACACGAGCTGACTGTATGCACCCTCGCGATAAGAAGTTCGTACCACTCAAAGGGTTAATCGCATCTTTTCCAAGGTAATCTTACTGAACCGTTGTCAGTCAAATATAATTCTGATAGCATTTGGGATATATTTTTATTAATACTGTCGTATTCCGGCTGAGGTGGAAATAGTACTTTTCGTACCTAAAAACGGGGAGAAAAAGGGTACTTTCACGACCGGAATAACGAAATTGGGGTAGTTTTTTTTGAAACTTTTTAATTTCAAATTTTCGTGGCAACTCGAGGTTTCTGGGAAGCCGAGATGAGGCCGGAAAAAAAAGAGGGACTTGCGAGCAACCCGCCAAGTTGGGTGGTCGTGAGAATTTTATGGACGTAAAATAGAAAGTTTTTGAAAAAAGAGAGAAAAAAGTTTAAGAAATACAATTTTGTTAAAAAGTTTTGGTTGTTGTAATTCCTTTTTAGATAGTAAAGAGGAAGAATCTTGTTATTTAAAGTTTACTTATTTTATTATGATTAGATTAGTTAACTTGTCAAGAAAACGCTTGCAACGACCAGTCAAACTGAATTATCTTCTACTCTCTTTACCATGCAAAACTTTTATGCACAGTAGTTATACTTCTAATTATTATTAGGTACCAAAATAATGCACTACTTTTATTATTTTTATAATATTTAATTTACTAAGGGCCGATATATTCACCTCTGGTTAAAGTGTCGGGTAACTATGTGTTCAGTAAATTTATAAACCTCCTTGTTGATTGGTGATTTTACTGAAATGTGAAAATGTGATTGGTGACAGTTTATTTATCAGTCAGTTACGCTATTGAACACTTTACTGGGAGGTGAATATATTGGCCCTAAACCATATAATAGACACTATTTGCCTAACGGTTCAGTCAGATACTATTTGTTTAGAACCATTTCCCAGGAAGCCTTAGGCAATTATGGCCCTATATATATATTGCATAAAAATAGAGATCCTCCAAGGTCACTCAATAAAATTTTGGCATAACATTTGTTCCCAAGATTATTTCTGCCAATGCAGTAGATTTACTAGACAATAGACAATATTATTATTTTATGATAGGTAGACATTTAATTTTACGGTTACGTTTATGTATGTGATAATTTTGCTTAGTGATTTAAGTATTATTTTACAGACCGCATCACATTTTTTAAAATTACATTTTAGGTATGGGAATGTGTTTTAAAAGAATTAAATCAACAAATGGATGGAAACGCAATTCCTGAAGAAATGCCCGCCACATACCATGACCGTCTTCATTCAGCACTTGAATTAATGATTGAATTTTTTTATTCAGATGGATTAGGGCTGCCCTTGGAAACATTACATTCTGAAATGTATTATTGTGTTGAACAACGTCTACAATATCATAGAACAAGTACCGAATCCTTAATTGAGATGTTCTATAATCAACGGCTACAAGAACAACTTGCAACTAGTAGTACTTGTTACGGAGTTCTGGCTATAAGAGCGTATTTCAATCACGATTCTCTCTGCGTAGAGGTAGTATAACGATAACAAAAAATAATAAATAAATTAATATACTTATTCCTCGTTCTAGGTGCTACATGCTAGAGATATTATTCCGCTAGATCCAAATGGATTTAGTGATCCTTTTGTAATAATCGAGTTATTACCACACAGGGTATTTTCACATTGTAATGATCAACAGACTAACGTTCACAAAAAAACATTACATCCTATTTTTGATGAATGCTTTGAATTTAGTGTATCTTTAGAGCAATGTCGCTATCCTGGAGCTATGATTGCATTTACCGTAATGGATCATGACGTACTCACGGCAAACGATTTTGCAGGTGAAGCATTCTTAGCTCTTGGAAATATACCAGGTGTTGCGGATATAGGAACTGGAGTTGATAATTTTCACGGATTGAAACCTGTTGAATTAATTTTGATGCAACAACAAAACAAAAGTAAGTGTAAATCAATATTATTTTTAAATTTATGAGTAATCATATAATTCATTATATAAATTGCATTGAAAAACCACTTGCCTCCTGTTACTAAGACTTTAAAAGAACCATTAAAAAATTTAATAAGGTACAAATTCTGGTGTTTATAAGTACTTGCCAAGTTGGGCAAGCTACTTTTTAAATGTAGCTTTGTTAAATCTGAGAAGACGGTTGTAGCTTCGCAGTAGCACCATTCTGTGCGAAATAAAAACTGTATTTTGGCTAATTCATCTAGGAAGGAAAGTCAGGGAGGGTAATCTGCCAAGAAAAGTCTATTTCCTAAATGCAGTAAATGTTTATGCTTTGTGTGGTTCGAAACCCTCTTTAAACATTAGGTTCTCTATATATGTATGTGTTATGTCCTCTTGATTTTCGTCCAGTTTCATATTCTTAAGTAGGTCCTCAGTGATAACATTGCTATATCAGACATGTAACTTGGGAACATACAATTTAAAATTATATATAATCTTAGATTACATAATTATAAACATAAATTTATACCTTCAACACACCGAATTCATAATATTAAAATTTAAGAATTTAAATATTTTTCACATGCGTATCCAATTAGTAAAATTTAGTCTGAAAGGATCCATAATGATTATTAACTTTTCAGTGTGTTGAAGGTATAACGAGGCATTATTTATCATGCACCGATTAGTTCTCCGCAATAGTCCCGAAATGACGCTTAATAAACTGACGAGAATTGAGGAAAAAATTAAAGTAAGTTAAAAAATGTTGAAAAACTCGAGCTTTTTGGTTTTGGTGTTTTTTTTTAAACCCTATATCTTTTGAACAAAACATTTTACAAAAATTCTGACCATTCCAAAATACAATTCCAAACTTTTGTCTAGTATTGAATCACAAGCGGAGATGTGTGAAAAATGTAATCCATTAACTTAAAGTAACAGCTAAGTAGATAACTTAATGAAAGGTAATGTAATTATTATTTATATGTGTAACCAGTTAGTTATATCTGTTTGACAACAATTTTAATGATCATTAACTACCTTTTAGTGTGTCTAAGGTATGAAAACATAGTATGTATATATCTTTAATTGAAGATTTTAATTATTGCTTTTGTTTTGCTTACAGATCATTCCATTCTACAAACCTTAGAATTTCGAACGGGAGATCGAGCGGCCGTAGAATTTATAAAAAAACAAAAGCAACGTTTTGCAATTAAATAAGCACAAATTGACTGCAAACATGAATGTGTCTTTACTTACAAAAAATTAATATTTATACATAAATATTTGTCTTCTATTTTTTCTACACATTTTAATGACTATATTTATTAGGCAAGTCTACAAAAATGTCTTTTTTGCACCGTTCGATGTATGACGCAAAGTTATGTATTGGTATTATTATATACATACTTGCATAGTATAAATACATTATAATACTTATAACATAAACAAGATTTTGTACTGGTTGTTTCAAAATTAATGCAACAAACTTGAAGATATACGTAAATAAAAATGATCAATCAATATCCGGCAATGCTTCCTTAGTACAGCTTAGCGGAATTCTCCCATGTTATTGGCATTACTGATGTTATTTTATGGAAAACATGGAAATATAAAAGTAATAGCAAAGATAGTTTGAGGGTTAATCTAGGGTAAATATATTTTTACAAATCATTACCACAAAGACTGGTTAGGACCGTCCTAAGGTCCAAGGTCCAAGGTCCAATGAAAAGTCTTTCATTTCAGTTAGTCAACAAGAAAAATGATAAAATCCCAGATATTATCTTGTCTGATTACATGTTTCGGTCTCCTCCACGATTCTACTTGTGAAACTAATCTCCTCAGACCCGTACAGGTTAATTGAAAATATAAAATTACTTATCTGTTTTCCATAAAGAAACTCCGAATGATCTTAACTGACCTTGTAATAATGAAATGTAGAAGTTTGCAAGATGCCCTGTTATTTAGGGAATTTTTAAATTTAAATTTTAAAAACGACGTTTTAATAAAAAAGTAAGAATAAAAAAATAATAAAGTAATAACTAAAGGGAAAATAGACACATAATTACAATAGTAGTTTTGAGGGAACTTTTGGCCATCATCATAGTTAGGCTGAATTGGGATGAATGTAGTACAGACAACTGATTACTACTTGAAATGACAAATGCAATCGATGTGTAACAAAGATAGAATAAAACCTCTTTTCTTCTTCATGTAATGTAACGTATGACATACGTTACAAATATTGAAATTGACAGCATTATAAATTAGAAAAAGACAAAAAATAAGTAGTACCGACAATAAATACACAGAGTTCATTAAAACTACCATTGATTTGACTTCTATAAAATGAATTATTTTAAA